>CM074278.1:25115439-26462939 GCA_037194245.1 Opsariichthys bidens
CACAGTTACTGAAGTACCTTGTCGTTTAGTATAAGCTTAGCTTTTCTCTCGGTTAGTTACAGTTACAAAGACTAGAATAAATGTGTTGTGTTTTGCAAGCCTAGCTCGATTGATCGATAAGATTGATTGACTAGAAAGAAGCATGATGGGTAAGCACCTAATCTATCCATAAAGGGGAGGGCCGTCTCTCACTCTCTTGTCCTTTGTTCTCCTTTTTGTTATCAGATCTCTCTTCTATTTCCTTTGTCTTTTTTCTCTCTAATCATGTGTCGCCACATCGCCTGCGGAGTCATTTTTCTGGTCCTTGCGCTATTTTTTGAAGACCTTCTAAACATTTTTATCCTGTTTATTTTGTTTTTCATCATCCTTCATTTCACCTCCAGATCATAGCGGATCCAGCTGTCCAGAGCTTGGCCTTAGATAGCAATCAGTCTTTGACCTTCATTCTCGATTTGCATTTTTTTTCCTCTTTCATTTAGATCTACATCTTCAATGAGAAGATAGTAAATGGGCATCTTCAGCCCAATCTGGGAGATCTCTGTGCCTCAGTGGCTGAAAGCCTGGATGATAAGGTATATCACATTCGGCCTGGCTTGTATGTTCCTAACTGTGCTGTTCATCTCAGAACTTTAGGGACACGATTGCTTTAATAGTCAAGTTGTTTGTGCATGCGTTTGTAGAACGTTTCAGACATGTGGCTCATGGTGAAGCAGATGACTGACGTTCTGTTGGTGCCGGCAAAAGACACGCTGAAGAGTCGAGTGTCTGTGGACATGCAGATGGCCTTCGTCAGACAAGCTCTACAGTTTCTGGAGAACAGGTGAAAGAAATGAAATGCAGCTGGCTGAGAGAGTTAATATTGACCACTTCAAATTTTATGTAGGAATGTAGCAATATTGAAATCGCCAGTAGGAAAAAAAAATTATGCCGTAGCTGACCCAATATGATGGTCAGTATTTGAGATTTTTCTTAATTAAATAAATATTATTAATAAATTAATCTAATTATAAAAGTTTTAAGAAAAAGAAACAATAAAGCTTCAATGTGCAATTGTATAGTTTACTCTGCTTAAAGACTTCCAGTTTATTGTGTTAAATTTGTGTAAAAATTGTGTGATTCTGCAAGTTACACTAAATGTTAAATGCTTTTGAAAGAAGTCACCAAGGCTGCTTTTTTTTTTTTTGTTGAAAAAATACAAATGCAATTTAATAAAAATTTTCCATTTTTATATATATATATATATCATTTATTTTTGATGTGATGGCAAAGCTGAATTTTCAGTAGTCATTACTCCCGTTTTCAGTGTCACATGAGCCTCAGAAATCAATTTAATATGCTCTAATATGACTTGGTGCTCAAGAAATATTTCTTATTAATATCATTGTTGAAAACAGTTGTGCCATTTAATATTTTAGTGGAAACTGATACTTTTTTAGGATTCTTTGATAAATAAAAATAGAAATTTCAAAAGAACAGAATTTTATTTGGAATAGAAATCTTTTGTAACATTATAAATGCCTTTACTGTTACTTTTCAATGGTAGTGTATGCTCAGGGTTCCCATGGTCACTGAAAACCTGGAAATGTTAGGGATTTCTCCCCCACTCTTTCAAGCACTTGAAAAGTCATGGAAATTAATGCAAAAATTAATTTCTTGGAAATTTGTGAATATCGATTTTATGCTGTAAAATATTTAATCGGCTTGATTTTCCTCTTAAGTAGAACAAATTGTGTTTACAGGCCATTTATTTGTATGAATAAATTTGATCAATTATATATTTTAAGAAATAATTTTAATAAATTATTATTAAAAACAATTTTTTCATTCGTTATTCATTAACTTAGTGAACCATTTTGAATCAAAATGATAATGTAATTATTTAAGTATTTCATTTTTATAAAATATTACTTCAATATCTCTGATATTCTCTGGTAATTGGAAATTTTATGTAAATTCGCTGTTCAAAAAGTTTGTGAACCCAGTATGTACCTTATCCAACGGATTGCTTGTATCTCTCTTCTGCAGCTATAAAAATTACACTATGGTCACTGTGTTTGGGAATCTGCACCAGGCTCAGTTGGGTGGAATACCTGGCACTTATCAGCTCGTATGCAGCTTCCTAAACATCAAGCTGCCGACCCCGCTGCCAGGCATGCAGGTACTGCAGCAAAACGTGATCATACCACACAGCACAGGCAGCACTATATCATACAGACTAGACGGCATCACTGCAGATACTCTCGAGTGAACTGCGCTGAGTGTGGCTTTACATAGTTTAGATAACAGCAGTGGATTCTCCCTGCATGGGCCAGTAAGCTGCTTATTTCAGACTTGAAAGTAAAAAGGGGGTAAATGGACGCAGTGTGACCCGAGGATAAACCTTGCTGTGTGTGCGTGTGTGTAATAGGACGGCGAGGTGGAGGGCCATCCAGTGTGGGCTCTGATCTATTTCTGCCTGCGTTGCGGAGACCTGTCTGCCGCCATGCAGGTGGTGAACAGGGCACAGCATCAGCTGGGAGACTTTAAGATCTGGTTTCAGGAATACATGAACAGCCCCGACCGACGGTGAGAGCACACATACGCGCACACCCCAAAATCTAGATCACACCCTAAGAGAGCTATTTCTCCTCTGCTTTTGGTAGCTACTTCTCTGGTTCGCTTGACCCAGCTTGCTCCCTTTTTGTATCTCATGCATAAGTTTATCTTAAAACTGAATAATTCAGTAAATCTGTTTTATGGTTCAGTATGCATTTTCTCAGCTGCGTTGTTCTTTTCAGTTTGTCTCCAGCCACAGAGAATAAACTACGACTTCATTACCGGCGTGTGCTGAGGAACAGCGCCGATCCCTACAAGCGTGCGGTGTACTGCCTCATTGGCAAATGCGACATTGCCGACAATCATGGAGAAGTGGCTGATAAGACAGAGGACTACCTGTGGCTCAAGGTCAGATATAGTTAAAGATATAGACTTTATCGTATATCATAGTACATTTTAGCTGATATTTTTTAGTGATGGGTTTAGTTGCCCAGTTCATCTCTTTTTTTGCCGAATGACTGAGCTTTTAGGGATGCTAATATGTTAGAGTTTTAGTACTGAAATCCTTTTGATTGTTTTGAGCTGTGTTCTATGTCCTTACCAGCTGAATCAAGTGTGTTTTGATGAGGATGGTAGCAGTTCCCCTCAGGACAGAATGACTCTGGCCCAACTTCAGAAACAGCTACTGGAGGACTACGGTGAGACCCACAGTCACCATTTATATATATATATATATATATATATATATTCAAATATTAAATATATAATACTAAACCATATATAGTATATTCTAGTCACTAGTGTGTTATACATTTTCTTATTGGAATATTTTACAATATTTACTCAATTCATAATTATTCAAAAATATTTAACAGTATCAAATATTGCACCAATCAACTGAATTATGAGCAAAATTGTCTCTTAGATTGTAAGCTGTTCTGTGACAGACAGGTTTCAACTAGATTCAATCAGATTCAGAGAAAATCATTATGAAAATTGGTATCAAGTTAAAACACATAATGTGTTCATGACGCGATGGTATCCTAACAATTTGTGTTAAACTGGATTAAACGGACTGGACTAGGTAATAATATTGCACTTACATAGTCTTAATGCATTGGTATCTCAACTCTAAATCAAGTGGCCTCAATGTGCAAACCTCAGGTCAAATTATTCCATAAAGCCAATAAATCATCCCACTTATCTTTAGATTCACTCCAGTCCTAAAGGAAGAGATTTAATTGGGCATTTGAAAGACTAGGAAGTTAGTCAGTATGCAAAACCCCCTATTTAGTCTCTTCCAGTGTGCCTAGCCCAGATAAAAGTGTATGCCATTGTGCTGTTTTCTCATGGCTTAAACTTCTCCTCGCCCAGTTTTAAAAAGGCATCCGCTTAGTTTCTTCCACCTGCTTGATGAGTCAGTCTTATCTCGCCAGCGCTCCTGCAGTACACCACATTAAAGACTCCCTCTATTGCTGATAAGACTCCTTCACTCCCAGCTGTGCTGCCACTACGCTCCATGCAAAGTCGCAGCAGGTCTTTTCAATGCCGCTTTAAGACGTCAGTTTTAATGGCAATTTAAATAAGAGGGGATTATTTCAACTCATGCAAATGGAAACGAAACAGCCTATTTAAGCACTTCACAGCTGAGGAAGATTTATGTGGAACCTATTACTCGCTCAAAGAAGCATTCAATTCCTTAAGTTACAAATCCTTATTGGCTGCCTGTGCACATTCCCAATATGTGGTTTATATTGTTCTGTAAGTGGTTTTGGATTATTCCAAACACTCTTGAATGTGTTCATAAAGGTTTGTGGCATTATTTGAATTGTTTTCTGCAGGTGAGTCCCATTTCTCAGCCAGCCACCAGCCATTCCTGTACTTCCAGGTGCTTTTCCTGACTGCACAGTTTGAGGCGGCCATAGCGTTCCTTTTCCGAGTGGAGCGTCTGCGCAGCCATGCCGTTCACGTAGCCCTGGTGCTGTATGAACTCAAACTGCTGCTCAAATCATCAGGCCAGAGTGCCCAACTCTGTAAGTTGTGATCATTGAATGACAGCTCAAAAATTGTATGTGGTTACTGCTCTAAGGAGGCTTGTGGTCTCTTCTCAGTGAGTCAAGAGGCTGGAGATCCTCCAATGGTGCGAAGGCTGAACTTCATCAGGCTGCTTATGCTCTACACCCGCAAATTTGAGTCCACTGATCCACGAGAGGCCCTACAGTACTTCTACTTCCTCCGGTAATGGTCATCCTAACCCCAGCTGATGGTATTGAGTCACCTGGTGTAACTTAATGAAAGAGCTGATCTCTTGAGCTGAAATCAGTCAGGTTGCACAGCTATCGAGCAAATCTATACTTCAATATACCAAAACTGTTCTGAAATCACCTTGTTTCCTGTTTGATGAGGGTCTGAACTGTAAGTCATGTCTTTTTCTCTGAATTCTGAGCGGAAATCCCTCTCTGAGAAGAGATTAATGTGTCATGAATAACTCAGAACCTTCCACGAATGATCCATGAATAATTAATCCTGTTCATCGCACACTGTGAATTCGATGCTAACTTGCCCCATTGTTTTAAGAGACCTCACATCCACCAGAAACAGTTGATCTTCTAAAGGTCTTTTATCTCTGCGTATCACAAAGCGAACACATTCCTTCTCAGGCCAAAGTGCTTTTGTGCTACAAATGGCATAATTGCTGTACTGCACTGAGTGAAAACTCACAATCACTGTTCTGTGATTGGCCACAGGAATGAGAAGGACAGTCAAGGAGAAAACATGTTCATGCGCTGTGTCGGCGAGCTAGTCATCGAGTGTCGGGAGGTAAGAAACGCTTGCGAGCTCTTTGGAGGAAGAGTTTCTGTATACTAATTGCTGTTATCATTACATAATTTCTGTCAATTTTTAACTCTCTTCCTGTAGTTTGATATGCTTCTTGGAAGACTCGAAAAAGATGGAAGCAGAAAGGTATGATGGAGGCTTTTTTGTTGTTATATCACCTGATTTGCAGACTGTTCTTTCTCAGTAATTTGTTGTGCACACGCTTGCTCTATATTTGGTTCATTTAGCCGTGCAGGGTTGTGTAGAATATGCTATTGTCTCAGAGGCCTTTACAACACAGCCTGGCCTTTCATGCTCAAAGCCATTTTGAAAGCACCATTGTGTATTCACAGTCCTCTGCTCTAAGCAGTGTTTGTTTGAATCCCTTCAGCCCGGCGTGATTGACAAGTTTGCTGGAGACACTCGGGCCATCATTACCAAGGTAGCCTCGGAGGCCGAGAACAAGGGATTGTTTGAGGAGGCTGTCAAACTGTACGAGTTGGCCAAGGTAAGATAAGCTGTGATGTGCCATTGTGTTTATTAGTCTTATTGTGCCTAAAACATCTTCTCTTTCCTGCATCAGAATGCTGATAAGGTTCTGGAGCTGATGAACAAACTGCTGAGTCCAGTTATCGCTCAAGTTAGCGAGCCACAGTCCAACAAAGAGCGACTCAAAAACATGGCTGTGGCTATTGCTGAAAGGTAAATATTTCGTACATAGACCTCTATATGATGTTAATTTATATCAAACAATTGCATCTTTATTTCTCATTATTGTAACCTCATATCTCACATTGTACTCTAAAACAGAGTGTGTTGGCTCAACAACAACAACAAAAAACTCAATCGTTTGCATCAATTTTTGAGTTAACTTTGAGTGAATTTCCATTCAACCAACAAGCTACATTGAGTTATGTAGCATAAACACACATTTTTAAGTTGATTACTAAAATAAATTAAGTCGCTCCAACTTACAGCATTGGAACTAATTAATCTTATCTATTTCAGTTCAAATCAACAGCTATCATAGCACATGCTAACATAACTTATTTAACATGTATATGTAATGAACAAGTAAGACATTACTTGTCACTGGCGTTAGCGATTATTTATAGAGTCAATGTAGTGTTTACCTTCATGTATACTGTTCAGCACAATGATAACCACAAAAAATTCAACATTACAGAAACTCTTTTAAATGTCAAACATAAGCGCATTAAACACTAATAGGTCTTTCCCTAAATGCCTTTAACACTTAATTTCAACATTTATTCTCCGTATCCAGTCCTATGCAAAGCATGCTGGGAACTCCACTGCCTAATTTCCGAAGTTATCAAGACAATTTCATTAAGTTACTCCAACCTAATTTAAAAAAAAAGCCAAATAACAGAAATTTAAGTTTAAATTACAGACAATATTAAGTTATCAGAACTTTACAGAATAATGTTTGCAACTTTAAAAGTTTTAATTAAAACAATAAATTAGAATTTTTAACTTATTTAAGGTGTGGTAACAGGTCACCTGAATTACTTTTGTTTCTTGTGACTGTCTCTGCCAGTTGTGACCTTATATCTTGTAATTATGATTTTGTTTCTTTTTTTTGTGTGACTTTATATCTTGCAATTATGATTATTATTCTCCCAATTGCAACTTTATATCTCACAATGTGACTTGTAATTGTTTTTTGTAACTGTGTTTATCTGCCAATTGTGACCTTATCTCACAATTGCAATTTTTAATTTCCCAGTTGCAGCCTCATTTATCACTATTGCGACTTTATTTCTCACAGTAGGAACTTTATATCTCCCAATTGCGACTTTACATATTTCTTATTTTTAAACGTCATCTCACAATTACTTTTATTTTTTATTCTGAGGTGGAAACAGGCTTTCATTATCAGCCTCCATCTAAATGGTGGATCATGGGTTTCATGGTCTTGTAGTTTGTAGTTTTAAAGAACACCATATGGTATCTTTTATTTGTTTGAGCACAGGTACCGTACCAATGGTATTGCTGGGGAGAAGTCTGTGGACAGCACCTTCTACCTGCTTCTGGACCTCATGACGTTCTTTGATGAGTATCACGCTGGCCACATAGACCGAGCCTACGATGTACGTCACCTGTAGGACCCCTGCTGACCTTGGGCCCATGGTGCTAGGCATCTGACTAATCTATATTTTTGTGCCATTCTGTGTCAGGTGATTGAAAGGCTAAAGTTAGTTCCCTTAAGTCAAGATAGTGTTGAGGAGCGAGTCGCGGCCTTCAGAAACTTCAGTGATGAGGTAAGAGATTTTTAAGCATTAGCATAAATTACCCACTTGCTTTTTATTTCAAAAATGTTTTAGGTTTTTTTTTAATGGCCAGAATGGAGACCTTAATTCACATTAAATTCTCTCCATTATGTCCTAATCTTTCCAGGTCAGACATAATTTGTCAGAGGTTCTCCTGGCCACGATGAATATCCTGTTCACGCAATACAAGCGTCTAAAGGGGGCTGCAGCAGGCACACCGGGAAGACCACAGCGTACCCTAGAGGACAGAGACACGGTAAGATGCATTCACTGAGATAAGTTATTGCTATTATCTATTATCTATAAAACTAATCCTGAGTTCATTATTCTCTGGACGTTGGACACACACTGTGACAATGCATCTTAATCCTGATTAGCTCTTCTCAAGTGAGTGTGTGACCGCCAATTGTTTGTCATGCAGTTGTATTTGTCTACTTTCCCTATAGCTGCTGCGCAGTCAAGCCCGGGCTCTGATCACGTTTGCGGGAATGATTCCGTATCGGATGGCTGGAGATACCAATGCCAGACTGGTTCAGATGGAGGTCCTAATGAACTGAAATGTCCCACCCCAACCTTTCTCCAGAAACTCTCCTTCATTTTCCTCATTCCATCATTACTTTGTCAACTTGTGTTTGTATTTTTTTTTCCATGATTTGAAATAAAAAAAAAAATCAGTTCAGTTTTGTTTCAATTTAATTTATTTTATCATAAACCTCATTTTTTTCATTTGATGTGACGTTATTGTTTTGTCCTGCATTTTCTGTTTAAGTTTTACCTCTCAGTTACATACATTATTTTAAAAGCCATTTGAAACTAATCAAATATACAATTAGATTTTTTCCCTCATGACATCCACTATCAAACAATCAATGTGCACATCTCACGGAGATTATATTCTTTAATATATCCTGAACAGTGAGATTATTCACTTTAGTGGCGACCAACATCTGAACTGTACTGTATATACAGGGTTCTCACAATCTTGAAAACCTGGAAATATTTGGGAATTCTATTTTCCAAGCCTGGAAAAGACATGGAATTTAATTAATCAAATGTCTATAGTTATTATACATTTTTCTAGTTATACTTTACTCTGAAATATTTTATTGGCTAGATGTTGCTCTTCATTAGGGATTATAAATATTGGCAACACTTTATTATACAGTGTCTTTGTTACACGTTACATGTACTTACTCTAATTATAACAGTAAATTATGCATAATTGCATGCAATGAACCCTAAACCAAACCCTGATCCTAACCCTAATCATATAGTAAGTACATGTTGTTTATTAATATTACTTAGTACTTACCACTGTAACAAATGCACCTTAAAGTGTAACCCAAATATTTCTTTTAAGGGGAACACTTTACAATAAAGTCCCATTACTTAGTGAGCAAAACAGTTTTTTTACACTATTTATTAATCTTAATATTACCTAAAACTGTTAATTATTAGTATATTAACGGTTCAGTATATTATTAACTGATAAACTTTTTATTTAAATGTATTGAAATGAATTAATTATTTTATTAATAAATGCATTAGTATTTTTTAGTTTAAAATTTTTTTTAAAAATGTTTCACAATTAATTTACAAGTCTGAACTAATTTTTTTTTTTTTTTTTAAATCTATGCGCAGCGACAAATGACTGGAAAAGTCAAGGAAATTAATTGTTCGAAACATGTCTGGGAACCCTGTATATTTCTTGCCTTTGTTTTGGTTCACTCACACTTAATTCACGAAATGTATGTTGTATAACACAAACCCACTGTACAAACAAGTGGCTTGTCAGGGAGGGTTTAAAGCCCTCAGAGTTCTGATAGCAGGAATGTTTCTGTGTGACATTGATTCTCTCAGCAGATGGTGGGTTAGGCCCATAGAGCACACAGATGGACGTGTTGGCTTTGTCATGGCCGGCTGCAGTGTCTGCTTCAGCTCCCTCTAAGCTCTGCTTTGCATTTTTAACCATTAGCATCTGGAACTGCAGCATTAATATTACAGTGCACTGTCCTAAATTCAAGGTGCGGTATGCACAATAATCAGGGTGTTTAAACTTTATTTCACCCTTTAATCAAAAGCTCTTCAGCAAGGACAAATCTGGTCCTTACATCATTTTCATTTACTCTTCCATATCAGTATATCATAAGAGTCAAAATGGAACTGTCTTATTTGAATCCTGGAGAAGAAGACCTGGAGGGCAAAGATCCATCTTCACACCGCATGGACTGGTGTGTGAGGTGTGTGTGCTGCAGCTGGTGTTGTGAATCAGGCCGATGTCACACATCCGCGATAACCCGGCTATTTCACAACACCAGGGTGGCACCACACCGCTACCAACAGGAGCTCTACGGATCACCTCATTCATTTCCTTTACAAAGCTTACATTATTGTACAATCTGGAAAAATATTGGAGTGGTTCTTTAAAAATAAAACTTTGCACAACCAAGATGAAGTTTCTTATTTTTAATGTGTGAAATATTATTGCAATTTTAATCAGCTGTTTTCTATTTTAATATACTTGGAAATGTAATTTATTCCTGTGATGGCAAAACTCAATTTTCAGCAGTCATTACTCCAGTCATGTCACATGATCCTTCAGAAATCACTCTAATAGGCTGTCGCTTTGGTGCTCAAGAAACATTTATTACTATTATTATGAATGTCTAAAACGGTTGTGCCGCTTTATTTTTTGTGAAAAACACTTTCTGGATTCTTTGATGAATAGATGATTCGAAAGAGCAGCATTTATTTGAAATCTTAACAATTTGTCTTTTGATCAATTTAATAAATCTTTGCTGAATAAAAATATTAATTTCATTAAAACATACTGACTTCAAACTTTTGAATGGTGTATATAATAATAATACATTTAGCACTTTATCTTTACAAACTGTAAATAGAGGGTCCACCTTATATAAATATGCAATTGTAAAAAAAAAAAAAAATTACATTTGGTTTTATCTAAATAAACCTTTAAGTGTAACTAAGAGTGGTTTTATGTAATTTGAAAATGTTGCCTTATTTATACAGTGAACTCATTGTAATTTTTTATCTCAGAATTCTGACTTTTTATCTCACAATTCTGACTTTTTATCTAAGAATTCTGACTTTTTGTCTCACAATTCTGACTTTATAACTCAGAATTCTGACTTTTTATCTCACAATTCTGACGTTTTATCTCACAATTCTGACTTTTCATCGCAGAATTCTGAGATAAAAAGTCGCAATTATCTTTTTTTTCCAGTGGCGGAAACGGGTTTCCATAGCTCCCTTCAGGCGGCATGAGGATTTCAAAATGACCGTTTAGCAGTTGGTTTTCTGCTTAAGCTCTCCGTGTCTAATAATAGAAATTTAATCAAAAATGTGCTTCAAAGGAGAGCACCTGTGGACACGTTTGCAGGGTTCGTACTAATTACACTGAAAAGGCCCCACCTTTGGGGCTTCCAGACCAATTTCTATTGAAATAATTACTTAACCCGATGCTGCTCCCTGGGTCACATGCATTGGCGGACATTAGTCTTTTAGTTAATGAGGAACTGCTTCTGTAATGATCAGTCAACGCTCAAGGCAAAAGTCTGTCAGCTGGAACGACTCTGAGCTGCTGGCGGGTTAATGCAGCCAAAATGAAGGTCACTACAGGTTGGAAAAAACACTATCATATAATATCAGTCAATACCACAATTACAGTACAATTTCTCCATATTAGCTGTGTCTCAACCACATATTTAGAAGCCATTGTTCAGAAAGTTTTGCCGGTAGGCTATTTTAATTTGTCCGTTATGCTGAGGCCTGATCGCTATCAGAGTCAGACTAAAAAAATATGATTTGGGTGACCATAAATCCTCTTCTTCCCGGACATGTCCTCTTTTTTGAACCGAAAAATTAATAAAATAAAAATGATCCCCTTCGGCCGTAGTTGTCTGACTGACACGCCTCTCAGACAGCATGTGATCTTTTTAGTTCTCTTTCGCGCCTTTTTATACTCGAACGGTTAAACACGCTGACAGTTATGTCAAAATGTCTGTCTTGACCAGTATTCATAGTTAAACACTCATGTCTTAAATGAAACACAAATCTGTGCATTATGTCTTAAAGTGAAAGCAACCTAATATAATAAACCTGATAATTACTCGCTGCTCTTGACTGAATAACTTTTGAAACTAGTTCATTCTGAAAAAGTATATTTAATTAATGTGAAGCTATGTTGTTTTAGTTTTACATGTATTGGTGTTTCATCATTTTCAGTTTTTAAACAGTTTTACCTTTAAATTTATTTTACACACTCAAATCAATATCGTTGAACAAGGTGTCGCATATTGCATTTTTCGTCCTCTTTTCTGAAAACTAAAATATGGTCACCCTTAATAAAATAGAATAGTAACACTTTACAATAAGGTTCATTATTTAAACATTAGTTAATGTATTAACTAACATGACTTAACCATGAGCAACACATTTGTTACTACTTACTACTCTTTGTTAATGTTAGTTAATGAAAATACAGTTGTTCATTGTTTGCTCGTTAGTTCACAGTGCATTAACTAATGTTAACAAGGTTTTAATAATGTATTAATAAATGTTGAAATTAACATTAACAAAGATTAATAAATGCAGTAGAAGTGCAGTTCATTATTAGTTCACGTTAACTAATGTAGAGAACCTTATTGTAAATTTTTTACCAATAATTCTCTCAATCAAATAAGCTGACAAATTGTTTATCAGTGAAATTCATCATTTAATTGTTAATTGTTTTTCATGCAAGACTCAGGACTCTCAAAATGTGCAGTTGTCCTTGAAAACCTGTGCCAAGGATATCTGACCAAAGATCTGAGTCATTACATGTTCTGATGATGTTTACAAGTCCCAGTACAAACTAAAGGCCCTGTAGCAACAATTAAGAATTAATGACCGTTACAAAAGCTACAGAATATGTTCTCACACTAATCACACACATCCATAAGAGGTTCCTTCCGGCTCAGGTATAATATAACCCTTCAAATCAAGTCTTCGCTTTACTCAGACGTCTGTTGATTCACTTGTGCTGGAGGTACCGCAGGCCAATGAAGGGATGAACCTCACAAACGCAAGAAGCCCGTTTTCAGTCTCATCACTGAACAATGGAGATGATCGTAAGTTCAGTTTGGGGGATGTAGCAGTTATGATACCGACAGCGTGGCCTCCCGCAACACTGGCGTCTTTTCTGGATACGAAACATTGGATACTCCGCCAAGTTATGACTTCTATGCTAACACTGAGGTTTTTGGAAGAGTAAAGAAGTCAAGACCTTCTCTCTTTCAGCTTCACTCCAACCCTCAGGTAGGAACGACATAAAACTAAACCTTTTTCCCTAAGAAATTGCACAAATAACGGCACTTATAACAAATGCCGAAAAAGTATGTTCCTCAGATAAAAGTGAAATATTGATAATCTTCATTAGGAGACAATAGGATAAAGTGTATTTTAAATAAATGCAAGGATTGAGGATTCCACAACGAAATAGTCATGTTTTTCACTCTTTTCTCTTAGGATGACCCATCTCCACCTCCTCTGTATGAGGAGACGAGTGTGGACAAACAGAGCCTGGATGAAGATGAACCCACAGAACCTCCACCAGAACCGGCTCGCTTTGGATGGGCTCAGGGAGTCATGGTATAAGAACATCACATATATTAAATAACATTTTAACAAATATGTAGGAAAATTTTGTTTTATCGCAAAGGCGTTCATACATTTTAAGTGTCTAAACTGTCTTTTTTTTCTATAACATATACTCCAACTTTTTTCCATACTGCAGAAAGCATTGTGTTACTTTGAATGGATCCCATTGGAGCATCACTGTTTCTTGTACTCCCTGTAGATCCGCTGTATGCTGAATATCTGGGGTGTTATTCTTTACCTGAGGCTTCCTTGGATCACAGCTCAGGCAGGGATTGGTATGTCAATCTGTGTTTTATATTTCTTGATCCCTTAAATTTTTGTGTTTGTGTGTTTTACTGCTAAATTCCCGCTTGATTTTTTTTTTTTTTTTTTTTTTGTGAAACCCCTTAGGGCTCTTACGTTACATATCGCTGTGATTGTGTCAGTGTTTTGGTACGCATAATGTGAACATATTCCTCTTAATTTTAAAGGTCTGACTTGGGTTATAATCTTGGTCTCTTCTTCTATAACGGGCATCACTGGCTTGTCCACATCAGCCATTGCCACTAATGGCAAGGTTAAAGGAGGTAAAGACAATACAATTCATCTATATGCTTAGTAAATTTGGTCTTTTAGCCATTATCAGACTTCTTTGCAGAATGAAATTTTGCCTAGTCATATTATTTAATAACAGCTTTGATATCTTTTTTATTCTTCGTATTTCTTTCCCCAGGTGGAACATATTTTCTGATCTCTCGTAGTTTGGGTCCAGAACTTGGGGGCTCAATTGGGCTTATATTTGCTTTCGCTAATGCAGTGGCTGTAGCGATGCACACTGTGGGTTTTGCCGAAACGGTCCAGGCACTCATGCAGGTGGGTGAAATGGATTAGTTTATTCAGAATACACTGAAAATTAATGAAAAAGTTCACCCCAAAAAATTCAACTTTGTGTTTTTCCAAACTTTTTTCTTCTTTGGAACTCAAAATGAGACATTTTGAATAATTTTATGGTTACCTAATAAAGTTTATTTAACAAAGTTCAGGAGGAGCATGTTCAGGTAATCCAATGGATCAGCATGAGAAGAGGCCTCTTTATGTAGCCGTCACTCATCTCTGTCCCATGAGTTTTGCTGCATCCCTCCTCCACCTCAACTCTTGGCTGGTTCCTATCCCAGTCAAGGATGGGGGGAGTACTTTGGTTTCAGGCCAAATTCTAAGCTCAGAACTCTTCCCCTCAGACTGCACGCCAAATATGAATTAATGCATATGCTACCACATCTGATTACAATGGTAATGGAAGTTTACGGGTTTAAACAATTGTCTTTTTTGGCTAAACTGTCCCTTAAATGTCGGCATGAAACGGAAGTTGTGAAAGACTTTTTCCTACTGTGACGTATCTGCATCTCAAGCAAGAAAAAATGCAGGGCAGGATTTGATTAGGACTGTCCATCAGCATTGTCCTACCCTCCAAAATTAAAACATGTCAAGTAATGATGTGATAAATCATTTACAATAAATACTGCAATGTTCCATTAACAACAAGAATTGTCCATTTCAATTTTGACACATTTTTTCTGATGCCCATCAGGAGACTGAGGTTAGCATGGTAGACCGACTTAATGATATCCGTATCATTGGAGTGATTACTGTCACCTGCCTTCTGGCCATCTCAATGGCTGGAATGGAATGGGAGTCCAAGGTTTGTTTCACAAAGCAATTTTGTCTAGTTACCTAAATAAGTTCAGATCCTAATAGTTTACGCTGGTTTTGTTCCTTTCCCAGGCCCAGGTCTTGTTTTTCTTTGTCATCATGGTCTCTTTTGCCAGTTACATTGTAGGAACCATCATACCATCCACTCCAGAGAAGGAAGCCAAAGGATTTTTCAGCTACCAAGGTCAGAGAGCAATGCTGTCAATATGTTCCAACAACTTTGCTAATAATAACACTCCATCCTCATTTTCTCAGTGCTAGTCAGATTACACTACCATATGTTCCCATAAAGTGTCTCAATTTGTGCCCAACAGCTAATATTTTTGCGGAAAACTTTGTGCCCGGCTGGCGCGGACCGGAGGGCAGTTTCTTTGGCATGTTTTCCATCTTCTTCCCCTCAGCTACAGGCATCCTTGCGGGGGCTAATATCTCTGGAGATCTGAAGGCAAGTTGAGCTCCCAGTCACCATAATGTTTCTTCCAACAAAACATTTCAGAAAGCAGATTTATTTGACTCAAGCCTCTAAAAGCTTTCTGTCTATTGTTCTGTCTCACAAAACCTCCTGTAGGATCCAAATGTTGCTATACCCCGTGGTACATTGCTAGCCATTTTTTGGACCACCATCTCTTATCTCATTATCTCAGCTACTATTGGTGAGTATCAGAAGTGCTTGATAACACCATTACCCCAAAGTGCATGATAATGTCTATTGGTTATTTTTTCCATCCATTTTTATTATTTATGTGGGTGTTGTCTTGTTTTTTTTTTTTAAATAAAAATAATTTAAAAATTAATTTAATTTTTCACAATTTTTTTCTAGAAATCAAGATTGATCTATATGTTTTAGCAAAATAGTTTTAAATTTTCACAATAATGTTTGTGCCACACCATGGAGTCCAGATGGCCTTAAAGTCACGATGAAATGGAAGTAGAGACAATCTTTTTTCTTCTGTCATTTTTATATTTATCACAAAAGTTGATGCAGATGAACATGAGCTTGCAGGGGTGGGGATTTAAGTGGACTAAATGATCAAGTCCTGCCTATGTAACCAGAAAGAAGTCTGTGGTTATATGCCAATGAGGCCCATTGCATTATCCAGACACACACACAGCTGTGTCATTTCCCTGTTGTTGTGCTCTTTAAATGTATTTCAGGCTCCTGTGTGTTGCGTGATGCTTCTGGTATTATGAATGATACCATTTCATCTTTGTCTGGGGAGTGTTTGGGATTGGGCTGCAGCTATGGCTGGAACTTCAGTGAATGTATCACCAACAAGACCTGCCCCCAAGGACTCAGTAATAATTACCAGGTGACCATCATGTCATTGAGTAGTGTTATGTCAATGTGTCACTGAAAATATGGCATATGTATACTATATAACACATTGTTCTGGCCTCTAAACTTGAAATGTTGCCCAAAAATAACCCTGTGGTGGTCATTGGCCATTTTAGTTTGAAAATTTTCACATTTTTAATTTTTAAATTTATGAAACTTGGTGACTTTCCTGGCACTAACACACACACACAAAATCATAGATATGATCGGAAAAGGCTAATTGTTTCGTTTTTTTAATAGTCACATTTTCAATTTGGGGCGGGGTGCATATGGTTATACAGACAATTAGTTTATGTTTACATGACAACGATGTACAAAAAACAGAAAAGTTTTTCCTTTGCATTTTTCGCGTGCAGATGACAACATTGTCACGGATCCGCAAAAATCTCTAAAAATACCGTATTATGCATGCCAGGCCAGTAGTTGCCGATGGCACTTTGCAAAGAAATGCTACGCACCTACAGACTGAACAAAAATCTGCATGTCATCAATGTTTTCACTTATTCACATTTTTGTAGTTTAACGGAGCCGTTAACTGTATATTTTTCAAAAACATGCACTTTCAAACCCCTTTTCAAATGTTTGTGTTTTTTAGGCCCCCAAAACGTCATTTCATGCAAATGAACGACCAAAATGGATAAAAAGTTTTATGTTTTTATTTAGTGGTTACATCCATCAGATGGCACCAATATCCCTTCCAAGCATTGAATTTTAGGGTTCGTTTACACAACGACGATATAATAAAAACGGAAAAGTTTTTCATTTGTGGTTTTCGTGTTTAGACAACAACGATCCTCGTTCACACAGATCTGCAAATACGATTAAAAATGCTGTATTATGCATGCCAGGCCAGTAGATGGTGATGTTCCTTTGTAAAGAAAAACTACACACTTATAGAGTGAACACATAATACGCATCTTCATTTCGTCACAAATTCATGTTTTTGTAATTTACACAGAGTATTGTTTTTCAAAAACTTGCCATTTGAATCCCATTTTCAAAAGTTTGCGTTTTCAGGCCCCAAAACGCCATTGTCGCAAAGCACATAAAAAGTCCTGCATTTTTAGTTGAAAATGGTGTCGTGTTAACTTGGTGTAACGCTGTATTAATTAAGAAAAATATATATATAAAAATTCTAATATTTGAATTACTTTCAAAAATACAAAATATAGTATTTTGAAACAAAACACAGTACAATTATTACATTTAAAAAAAAAAAACTGTTCAGTAATGACCCCTAAGTGAGGCGTACCAGAGGTTAACAGAAGTAATATGTACTCTGTCATATATCACTTCAGACTATGAGCATGGTGTCTGCATTTGCTCCTCTGATCACTGCTGGCATTTTTGGAGCCACTCTTTCCTCAGCCCTGGCCTGTCTGGTATCCGCTCCTAAGGTTTTCCAGGTAACGAATGAGCCCCTGAATTCCTCCAAAATAATCCTCAGTGTTATTTACTAATGGAAACACTCATTTAGCATTACTCTTATCCATTCCCTTTCTGTTTCCTTCCATTTTTTGTCGCCCTACAGTGCCTTTGCAAGGACAATTTGTATCCAGGCATTGGATTTTTTGGGAAGGGTTATGGGAAGAATAATGAACCACTCAGAAGCTATCTGCTAGCATACATCATAGCTATATGCTTCATTCTTATTGGTAAACCACCAAACATCAAAATTTAACCATGCAATTGTTGAATGCTCTTCAAAAAGGTGTTTTATCGAAACAAATGTTCTTTCAGCTGAGTTGAACACCATTGCTCCCATCATCTCCAACTTTTTCCTCTGCTCCTACGCCCTCATCAACTTCAGCTGCTTCCATGCATCCATCACTAACTCACCAGGTGAGCACTGAAATGCACACAATATACGCCAAGCCAGAGCGGCTTAAGCTAACAGTTTATGATGCAATATATGTGATTTTTAATGGTGGTTTGCTAATCGGATTAATGGTTCATTCATACTGTAACTGCTACAGGGTTTTTTCTTTAGATAATGACAAATGCAAACAAAACATGTTTTGCGGCACTCAATTAATATTCTATTTCCGCCATTTATTTTCTCATAAAGCTGCATGCTACTGTAATTTCACAGGTCTCAAAATGGCTATATTCATGTTGACGCTCACTGAAGCATTACTCATTTTTTTGTGTGTGAGCAGGCTGGCGTCCAAATTTTCGATTTTATAGCAAGTGGTTGTCATTGCTCGGAGCAGTAGTGTCTGTGATCATCATGTTTCTTCTAACCTGGTGGGCTGCTCTCATAGCCATCGGCATAGTCATCTTCCTGCTGGGATATGTGCTGTATAAGAAACCAGGTAAGACAACTACACTGTTTATAGCTTGGGCGCAAGTCTTTGTCAGAAATAATTTGTCTTATGGAGCTCATATTATTCCATCAAGCGTTTCAACAAAGGCGCAATATGTAAGATTTTTGGATTCAAATATCCAAAAATCACTAGAAAATGTACATTTTGTTGACTTGGGTGCTCACAGTATCCTAAATGTTTCCAAGAATTTTTAAATCCAGAGAAATAAGCAGTTTTAACAAGGACATGGAGCGTGTCTGTTCGTTGCCTATCAATGACATCATACTGACGTTACCGTCGCGAAACCTTGGAAACACCAAAGACGCTTAAATATATTATGTTTTATTTGACAGGTAAGCAACTCTTTGGATACATTCATCGACATAAAACTAATCATTTTATATAACTCAACACAGTAAGTCTTATTGATTAAATCTCGTTTTCTTGATTTACTGCGAGTACTAAATTTACCATGCCTAATATCGATCTAGCTTATTACATTGTGCAGCAAGTGTCTCAGAGTAGAACACAGAGTAGCATTATAACAACTTTCAACACACAAATGTATCTAATATGATAAACAGCGTTGCGTTATCCTACGTATGCATGAACGGAAGAAGCGGAAGCATAATAAAAGCTCCAATACCGTTGACCTGTGTCGTGTGTTGCGCTCGTCTCTCACTAGCAATCGCTCCAGCGGCCTCGTTCCACTCCAACACACCCTGCTTCATACTACAGTAATGTTGTTAAATCTTTAATACATTACCCCATCCGTGAATATGATTTCTGCCCGAGTCCCTTCGGATTCTTTTTTCTGTAGACGTGAAGACAACACCTGCCATGATTCCGCAAAATCAAGGCATCATCAAGCTACGTCTTTACTTTGAATGAGCGTCCTCTAGAGGCAAAAAATTACACGTTGTGCCTTTAACCCAAGCTTTCATTATGTGCTTAGTGCATGACTGTTTTTGTTTTTGTGTTTTTACATTTCAGATGTCAACTGGGGTTCATCAATGCAAGCTAGCTCATATAACATGGCGCTGTCTCAATGCGTAGGTCTTAACCAAGTGGAAGACCATATTAAAAATTACAGGTAACTAACAGCTGCCATGCCTTTCATGTTGTTATTTGACTTTTTCATCGGTCTTTTGCTTTCTTGAAAATGTTCCATTTGTGTTTGTCATTTCTTTTTATATTTCCACTTTTCCTGTGTGTCCTACTTTTTTACATCTGTTCTTTTTCTCAGGCCACAGTGTTTGGTTCTCACTGGGCCTCCCTGTACACGTCCTTCCCTAGTGGATTTCATCAGCACCTTCACCAAGAACCAGAGCCTTATGATATGTGCAAATGTCACTGCAGTAAGTCTACGTATAGAAACATTAAACAGGGTTGTGAAAAGTAGTGATTTTTATTTTTTTGAGGTTCAAAGTCTTTATTACAGTCACATTGAATAAAAACACAAACAAATGTTTAACCTTTTCCAAAGAAATAAATAATTGCATGAGGATTCTCACAGTCATAGAAACTCTATAAATATCAGGAGATGTAACTAAAATATACATTTATATCTGTTTATCTCTTACTGAAACTTTGTGTTAACAAGGTTTTGTCCCTGCGCAACACATCTTCACAACACATTACATTTTAAAAGTTCTTTGCAACTCTGAACACTTTAATCTGTTCTACCAAGCACATATTCTGTCTTTGACTGACTGTGTGTTATTGACAGGGGGGACCATCGCCTGCCACTGTGGACTCGGACAAAAGCAGTGCTCATATAAGCTGGCTAAACAAACGACGCATAAGGGCCTTCTACCACTCTGTAGTGGCGGATGACCTTCGTGTCGGCGTACAGATGTTGCTGCAGGTCACCCATGTCCATTAATGCACTATGCATCATATTCTAAAGTTAAAACAAACATCATTTATTTCACTTTTCAGCGCCTGAATGCACCAAAATGAGACCGCTAATGTCTGTTTATGGTGGCTCTGTTCCAGAGTGCGGGTTTGGGTCGAATGAAGCCGAATGTCCTAGTGATGGGATTTAAGAAGAACTGGCGTAAAGCTCAACCAAGCGACATTGAAAACTATATTGGAATACTGCAGTATGTATATCATGTAGTTTAATATTCCCTCAGTGTTAAATTCTGATAAAGAAAAGTCATGTGACAGTTTCATGTGATTTTAGCGATTCATTTGACCTGCAATATGGTGTATGTGTTCTTCGGATGAAGGAGGGTCTTGACATAAGTCGAACAATGCAAACTCATGGTATGGAGTATTTTAAAACTCCCTTTCTAACAATTTCTACAGTTTATGTGCAGTGGCCTGGTTGATGGCCTCCTAGAAAAAACATGACTTACTGAATTTTTCTTTCATTGTAGTCAATCTAGGGTTTGAGACATCTACTGAACAAGGACTTGACACAAGATGCTCGACTACTACACCAGCCACAATTGATACATCACGTGTGTATCGAAACTCTTAAATACTGAATGTATTCAAGGCTGTTAAACTCTTTGCCAAACAATTTAATCTCCTGTGTTGCAGTGGACCCTGAGGCACTAATGGCCATGTCCCAGCCCACCAGTGTCTTTCAGACTAGACAGGGAAAGAAGACCATTGATGTGTATTGGCTCTCTGATGACGGGGGTGAGTTAAATTGATATACAAATAATGTGTTTTTGTTTTGTTTTTTTAAAGATTTTATAGCGGAAAAACACTCCTTAACAATTCATTGTGTTGTTAGGTTTGACACTATTAGTGCCGTACCTCTTGACCCGTAAGAAGCGCTGGGGCAGATGCAAAGTGAGGGTGTTTGTTGGAGGTGAAGCTCAACACATTGATGAGCAGAAACAAGAGTATGGAAACACTTCATAATACAATGTCCATGCTAGACAAATTACATATGAATATATTTTACCATTCAGAGGTTTGGGGTTAAAGATTTTAAAACAATCTTCTTATGCTCACCAAGATGGTGTAAAATGTGGTAAAACTATTGTAAAATATTATTATAGTGTAAGATGACTTATCTATTTTAATATATTTTAATTTGTAATTTATTCCTGTGATGGCAAAGCTGAATTTTCAGCAGGCATTATTCCAGTCTTCAGGTCACAGGGTCTTTCAAATAAATCTAAAATGCTGATTTGGTGATCAAGTTATGTTTCATATTATTATCATAGTTGTTCTAATATTTTTGTTGGAAACCATGATGTATTTTTCTAGATTCTTTGATGAACAGAAAGTTCAAAAGAACAGCATTTATGTCATATAAAATTGTAACAATATAAAAGTTTTTACTCTTACTGTCTTACTTTGTACTTTTCATCAATTTAATGCATCATTTTCTTTCCAAATAAAATAAAATAAAATAAAAAAATCGTACTACCCCAAACTTTTTAATGGTATATACATATTAATGATATATTGATATATTATTGAATATTAAACTAATATTTAATCATATTATGCATACGATATATTAATAATATATTTTTTATTAATTATCTGTAAAATATATCTTTCTGAATTATTAATTGATTTATTTAATAATTCGTACAAAATTAATTTAATTGGTCCTCAGAATGTCAAAGTTCGTTAACACCCGCTTGCATTTGTATTCGTCAGGCTCAAAGCTTTGATCAGCAGGTTCCGTCTGGGTATCCAAGATATTCAAGTTCTTCCTGACATCAATGAAAAACCACAGTCTGAGCAGTACAGTCTCATTCATTCTATTCAACTTTCTGCACTGACCTTTTAAATTCATAGACCTCTTATATTCCTATTAAAAAATGTATTTCTGTTCTCAAATTATTGAAACAGCATCAAAAGATTTGAAGATCTCATAGCTCCGTACAGAGTAAGCTCAGTCCAAAAGGATGGTCAGGAGGCCGATGAGAGAACAAAGGAATTCTCCTGGATGGTGTCTGATGAGGAATTCGAAACGTTCAAAGCGAAGGTAATTGATGGTTTTAGGTTATGTATTCTTTAAAAAAGTTTCTTGCCTACTTTCTTTGTAAGCCATGCATTATATTTTGACATTTTTTTTTCCTGTGTTTGTGCAGTCCCTTCGTCAGATCCGCCTGAATGAAGTTATTCAAGATTACTCTAGAGATGCTGCATTGATCATTGTGTAAGTGCTATTTATTATACAGGATGTTGTGTCATGATGTAACTTAGATTACAGTACATACAAACAAAACAGTGATGAACCAGTTTAATATAAGCTGTGTGACTTTCTGATATCACCTGTCATTTTTCTATATTTATATATTCATATGTTGTTTGGCAGAACTATGCCTGTGGGGCGAAGAGGGGCATGTCCTAGTCCCCTTTACATGGCTTGGCTAGAGACTGTGTCGCGTGACCTTCGACCTCCAGTTCTTCTTGTCCGAGGAAATCAAGAAAATGTGCTGACGCTGTACTGCCAGTGAACACCAGCTTTTCCTGACAAAACTGTTCACACACGTATATCAGATCAAGAAACTCAATTTGTTAATGACATGTTAAAATTACGACAGCTTTACATACTTTCATTTTGTTTCATATGTCTTGTGGTTAATATGGTGTTTGCCTTAACTGGTTCAACCTTTTAATTCTCGATTCAGAATATCTTTTGTTTGTTTTTGCTGCTTTAGGTGTTATGCACTTTCTCCAGAAGTAATAATTCGAAAGACTGTATTCAAAGAATTTCCTCTTAAAACCACCAATTATGTTTGTAATTAATTTCACAAGAATCTTTGTTGATTGTGATTATCTTAATTCAGCGATTGAACAATATTTGCATATGTATAGACTTTTCTCTTTTTAATGTTAACTAATTTTACTGAATATGTTTAATAAATTACTGCTTATGTATGGAATATGTTCATTGTACTATTATTTTATTTTTATGCCATTTGGGTAAACTTAAAAAATAATTTCTTTAGTCATTAAAAAGGATGTGCATCTGTGATAAAAAATCAACTCAATTATATTAAAATTAACCTATTTACAATGGTGACTTCAATGGGAGGAAGTAATTTTTTGTTTAAACTAGCTACTTTAAAAATTAACTTGTAATTTTACAATTTTATGTTGATAACAGTTAAAGGTGCACTATAGTTATTTGTCCGCTATCCAAAACAAAGGTGTAGCTTGGCGATGCCAAGTTTGAGCGTGGAATCTTGGGACATGTTGTCTTCACCTCATTGCCAATGGAAAAGAATCGGGATGGGACTCGGGCAGAAATCTTGTTTATGGATGCGATTATTAACTTTACTGTAGTATGAAGCAGAGCAGGGCCGAGTGTTGTGGGAGCTGAACAAGGCCGCCGGAGCGATTGTTAATGAGAGACGAATACGACATTCGACTTGCAAGCAGCAGAACTTTTATTTTGCTAATCACCAGCGCCGCTTCCGCTTTTCTGTTCATGATTATGAGGTAACGCAGCTCTGTTTTGTTCATCATATTAGATACATTTGAGAGTGTTGAGATGATGTTATAACATTACTGTGTTTGCTTCCCAGTTGCTGTGAGACACTTGTAGCACACTGCAGTAAACTAGATCGATATTAACGTCCCATATTAAATGCTAGATGGCTTGTGTTGATAAACGGCATGCAATTAATTTTAAAACGTATTGCATGATGGAAAATTCTGTATTACTGTTACTAAAAAAAGCTGCATCTGATTTGCTATGTTAGCTACTTGACAAAATAGTGTTCCCTGAAGCATGGTAAAACCATGATACTCTCAGAAAATCAAGAACACTGGCCTAGTTTTTAGATATTTTACTGCAAACATTTTACATATTACAGCTAATAAGTCTCAGAAACAAACAAAAATGAAAAGTTGAGCCTCTATACTCAACTGGCACGCCAAAGTGTACCATATTCGACATGCTCATATTTCTGTAAAACTACTAAGATCATAGTAAGGTGACATAATAGCCATCTGATGCAATCACAACATTTTCAGCAATAAGCGTGAACAAAAAAAAAAAAAAAAAAAAAAAAAATCCAACGGCTGTTGCTCAGAGCGCATGCGCAGTGCGTGTGGCTTCAGGACAGGCTCCACGTCTTAACACGAGCTCGTAGCAGCCAATCACAGGCGGCCACAGTGTGTTTGGAAACAACACACGCAAATACTTCATGGCTTATGAGCAGACCGAAACTTCTTGAATCAGGAACCTCTACCTTTCTTCGTCGTATATTGTCCTTTTGACTAATCAAGTCTTCGAAAATTACTGAATATATTTCATGCGATTGTCAATATAACCGTTAGCTGTAGTTGGTTAGATTAAGAAGGAAAATGGAAAATTCGAAGGTCTCGGATAAAGAGACAATCGCGCTGGTTATTAAAACGCCAAATCAGTTTCACTGTGATCAGCTGATCGAGGGAGTGCGCGTGGACACTGGACCGTAAAAGACCTCAAATGTCACCTCTCCAAGGTTTATCCCAACAACCCGGTAGGTGTAATTGTTTTTTTTTTTTTTCCCTACAGGAGTCGGGTTACATTTAGCGAGCCTTCAGCATTCCTGAACAGACAACTCACTAGAGCTAGCATGCTAGAAATATCTTCCTGTCAATAAGTCATGTACACAACAAACACAACATTGGTCTGGCCTGCTTTTATATTGTTTGTTAATTAATCATTTTATCACATTATTCCTCTTCTGTGAAGTTACTTGCATTATACGGAAGCAACTTATGTGGAATTAGTATGTTTTACTATGTCGCTTCAACCGTAAGATTGATATAAGTGTGCAAAAACTGACTTTCTTGGTGCTATCTAACGTGTGGACTCCTTTTCTTACAGGAGGAAAAAGACCAGAGACTCATTTACTCAGGCAAACTGCTTCAGGACAGCCTGCTCATGAGAGATGTTTTCTCAAAGGTGAGGGACTTTGCCATTACACTTACACTTGTTTACTACTGTCTACAGCGTTTTAGCTTTACCTGCTTCTAACAATGAAATTAAAAACAATATTTGAATTCCAGCTATTAGGTTAGTACTTAATAATTACATTTTTTTTTTTAAAGAAGTTCTGTTGATTTCTAGCTGAATCTACAATGTCTTTGAAACTTTTATTATAATTTAAAATAACATTTTATGTATTATATTGTGTGTGTTACTGAATGTATTTAAATTATATCCTTATAATAATATACTTTTATTATTAAACAAGTAATAATTTAACGTTAATTCCAGTAATTGGTAGTAGCATCCGGAAATGTCTATCAAAAATAATTGTAAGCATTATTTTTGGCATTTATAGTAGAAATAAAGCATGACCGTATTTTTTGTGTCCTTGGAACATAATTCCGTGTTACAGAAAGGTATATTCAGTGTATAAATTCAGCCAGGGTGTTGTCAAAACACTGATAGTTTTGTCATTGTTTATGTCCAAGCAAAAAAACTGGGTGGACCCACAGACACCTCTTGTCCTGTATCCTCAGCCTGATCCTCTTACCATGTGCTGTAGTCAGTCTGATTTCAAAGCTGCTCAGAGAAACGACACTTGGCAGCCTCTCAAGCGAGTTGTGCATTTGTTGTTACATGGTGAAAGCCTGTCACCTGATAGACTTATTTGCCATCAAAGTGTGACGCAGAGATGAAAACCATATGGTAGTCACATGGTTTAAGAGCCAATCTGTCGAAGGTCTCTCTCTTTTACAATATGATAGTTCCTTGGGTGAATGTGTTTGCAACCTCAAAAAGGATGTTCACTCTTATTTCAATTTAGAACTGAAAAAAAAAACCCTCTCTTTTTCTGCAGGTTCCTTCAGATACCAATCCCACTCTTCACCTGGTGTGTGCTGTGAGACCCCGACCCGCTGCCCAACTAGGAGCAAGACCCAAAGTATGTTTTTCCCATCTACTGTCAATATTAGGCTTTTACCATGTGGTAAGATTTAGTGCTACATGTAAAAACAGACATTCAGTTTATTTAAAAGTTTCACATCCTGAAATTAGCTCCAAGGCAGTATCTTTGATCAGCTTACAGTATGTTTGTTGAAACTGAGATGTGGCGGTTTACTGTCCCTCAGAGGAAGGCTGTGCTTGTTTCAGTTGGGTGGAGATATCACCACACAGCTGCTTACTTCCTGTTCCTTTCTGCATCCTTGTTTGCACAAACCAAATGCTAAGGCAAATTTCACTTGTGAAAGTTTCATAGTGACTCATGCACCTGTTCTGGTTTTCCTGCTCAAAAAATCAAATATGTTTCTCTCTGAAATCTCAAATCAACTCAGCAGCAGAGTTCCCAGCCCTCCCCACTAACTGCAAGCCAGAGCTCAGAGTCTCCTGGACCATCTGTGACCTCTGTACCCTCCACGGATGGCCTTAGACAGCGAGCTCATGCCGCCTGCCCTGGCGCAAGTGCTGACACATCTATGTGAGTTCTTGTCTTTTGTCAAATTGAGATTCAGTGCTGTAAGTATTAAAGGTGCATGAATGTCATTGTATAAGTTGAGTGTAACATTTTGTACTAGTTTATTAAATGTTTGTCCTTCATTCACAGGCCTGTAACAGCGGCGATGACCCATCCGGCCTTTCCCACGTACTCCCTTTACAGTCCACAACAGCTTCTGTGGTTGCAGCAAATGTATGCCCGTCAATACTACATGCAATAGTAAGTACACCCTATAAAGACATATTAGAGTGTTGGGCTGCACAATTAAAAAAAAAAAAATAATAATAATAATTTGCTTTATCGGAATGGTTCGAAACTTGGTAAAGATTTTGGCACTTGCTATGTGAACACACACACATACAAAAAAATCATGGACATGATTCGAAAAGGTTAAATGGTCCAGAAAAAAAATGACATTTGTATTGTTCACAGTCAAAAATGGTCGCATGAGAAATTAATGGGGGAATGAAATTCTTCTAGTGGAAATGATTGGTACTGTGCCCAAACAAAATCGTAGTGAAAGCTCATTTTTGAGGTATCGACCTCAAATTCGGAACACAACTTTACATTTATTATGGCTTTGATTTTCATATGAAAATTTGTGTGTTGTGCATTTTTCATACCAATAAACTTTTAAGTTCACTTTCTGCAATAATATGTCAAATTTCTTCAAGGTTTATGACCGTTTAAATGTCTTTGTCAGGCTTATGCTTAAATTAGTTAATGGGTTATAAATGGATTATAACTACTTATATAAATTAATATACTTATATAAAATCCCTTAAAAATACAGAATATTAAATTAAAAAACATTATTGAACTATAGTAAATTCATTTAATAAAAAAAAAAAAGCTCATCGTTGACCACCACGTGAGCACCAGTTCAAACAAAATAAGAAATATGGTACTATTGTAATTTCACTGTAAAAAAATAAATAAACTATTAATAGCTTTCTTCATTCCTTCATTTTCAAACATTATACCATCAACCTTTAAGAAAATATTTTATTTAATTCGCAGCCTTTACGATTTAGTAATTGCCATATCGCTAGTTTGGTTTAAGATTACTCATGTAGCCAAACAATATCCATGCCTATCAGACGGTTTTACAAGCTGTGAATGAAACGTCTAACTGTTTTTAATGCTGTGATGTTTGTTTCAGTCACGCTGCCATGACAGCCGCCGCCTCCGCTCCGATGGCTGCCCCTGCCGCTGCTTCCTCGCTGCCTGTCGGCCCTCATCAAGCCGCTGTACCTGCAGCTTTACCCAATCAAGGTCCCATCAACAACCTACCAGCCAATCAGAATGCTCCAGGTCCTGCATTCATCAACCCAGAGGGAGCCAATCAGAATCTGCGAATGAATGCCCAGGGTGGCCCTGTGATGGAAGACGAGGAGGACATGAACCGTGACTGGCTGGATTGGGTCTACACGGCATCCCGATTGGGTGTCTTCCTGACCATTGTGTACTACTATTCCAGCATGAGCCGCTTCATCCTGGTCATGAGCAGCCTGGTTATTATGTACCTGTAAGTTTAAACTTAACACCAAATGTTTTTGTAATTTTTTAAACCTAATATTCAGAGCATGTGTTTAGTGTTTTTGAGTCATGTGCTCTGGGATTGGACTCTACTGGTCATGCTGTATGTTTTTGATTCACTACAGAATCAGTTTACATTTACATTTAATCATTTAGCAGACGCTTTTATCCAAAGCGACTTACAAGTGAGGAATACAAAAAAGTGATTCTTAATGAAGAGGCAAATAGACACAGGAAGTGCTCACAATACAAGTTTCATGCATTGCTCAGTAACATAAGTGAGAGTAGGAAGGGAAAAAGGAAAGGATAGATTTTTTTTTTTTTTTTAATGAAGGGGTTAAGTGTTCACGAAAAATCATGAGAGTCATTTGGGAGTTGGACTTCACTACAAAGAATGAGTGATTCACAAAAATGAAGCACCTCACATGAGTCAGTTTGGTAGCATTATATGTTTTGTGTTGTGGCGCCACTTAATTATAGAGCAGGTATCTCTGTTTGAGTTTTAGCATGTTTTGTCCACTTCAGTGGAAGAATGCAAGTGTGAGATCCGGTAATGGACTCTTGGTAGTCTGTAAACACAGATACACCCTCAGTTATATAACTTCAGGCTTTGAGCCATTTGTCAGTGTACAAACTTACATGCATGCATTCCTGAGCAATATGAAAGGAATGAGTAGCTTATGCAAGCTAAAATGGGCAGAAGGACATGGGGCCTCTCTGATCAGAAAGAAACATCTGCTTGTACATGACTGCAGATCGGTTGGTGGCATTCTGGGGACTTATTTTGTTGATCTCCAGCTGTAACTGAGGGTTTCAGACTGGCTAAATGAACTTCTGATACTTTATCTCTGCAAACGTGGCAGTTTTACTGCTCCGCGGGCTAGTGTGTAGCACTCCGGCAATCATTAGTTTGTTCTGAGGGTGTTTAATGTGATGTCCCTGTCTTGACCCATCCTACCACACAAACAGTTTGTGCGCATTCTATTGATTAAATAAGCAGAGTTGAGGTGCTAATGGCTGACCATTTTAAAACAAATGGTGTAATTTTACTGGAAATGGAGCTCATGTAGGTCTTTATTCATTTTTGTAGCTATTCTTATGGTTCTTTTTCTCTCGTTCAGACACACAGCAGGCTGGTTTCCTTTTAGACCGAGACCCCAGGCCAGGCCTCACAATCAGCCAGCACCAGAGGTCATCCAGAACCAGCAGAACCAAAATGAGCAGAGACATCCAGAACCAGTGAGTTATAGTTTCTGTTAAAGAAAGAAAATAAGGCCCTGTCCACACGAACATGGGAATTTTCAAAATCTTTTTCTATGCGGTTTGGCCGTTCATGGCCACAGAACCTTTTTGAAAACTCAAGTGTGCAGTGTTGTCGTGTAGCCGGTGAAACCGGACATTTTGGCTTGTGACGTAGGAGTGTGTGCTGCTATCTCCTTGGTTTACATGAGGCGAGTCATTGCGGACATAGCCAAAGTATTGCTGCTAATAACTGTGTTAACAAGTTATTGTTATACAGTGTATAACAAGGATTATAATATGTATACAGATACATAGAGACAGAGCGACATGTGTCATAATCTGAAAACCTCACCCATCAGGGGGGAAAACAATCCAACCCTCTCCATTGACTTTGTATTGCGTGAAGCTGCCTCCTTTTCATCTCTGACTTATAGGAAAAAATAGAACAATGTCTAAAATCTACTATGTGACTGGGTGTACAACAAACATGCTAAAAAAACCCAGAACTAATATAACTAATAAAATATTTTAAAAGCTGTTGACCCAAAAAACAAGCATTTAAAGGCACAATATGTATTTTTTTCGCCATCAGGGGGTCGCTAAATGTTCAAAACAATAATGAAGGCGTAGTTTGATGACGCAGTGAATGAGCGTGTAATCTGTGGTATGAAGCAGGGGGTGGCCGAGAATCGCAGGCGCGATTGCTAATGAGAGACAGATATCAGTGGCACACGTAAGTCCTGGGGAACGAGGACATTTCATTCTACTAAACTACTCACAAGTGCTGATATACTACTCCTACAGGTCAGTTTATTTGAGGAATTAAAACTGTGAGGTAACAGTGCTGTTTCATTTAGTCTAACGTGTCACTATCATACTAAACTGCATTTGAGTGTTGAAAGTTGTAATGCTAATCTGTGTATTAGTTTGTTGGCTGTATGAGACTTAAGTCATCTAGATCAACATTAGAATATCATATTGATGATGTTCTAACATTTGATTGTGTTGAGCTAAATAACATTTATTAGTCTTATGTAGCCTACATTTGCTTACCTTGTCTAATAACGTGTAAGAGCGGCGCCTCTGTTATGTCGAAGCAAAGCTCTCACCATCTCGGAAACGCCACGCCGATCCTTGTTTTATTTCTCCATTTGTCCCAAAGTTTGCTTGCCATGGTTCATAGTGCTTGAACAAAACAACAGAGTTTCACTCGACGTTACGCGGCTGTCCGTGTCTGTTGCCGTGGTTACTATGCAGTACAAGCAGAAACCAGGGATAACACTGATATTACGTCATTGACAGGCAGGGACGGGCATTAATTAAAACGGTTTACAAATTATTGGAAACATTTAGGATAATGTAAGTACACAGCAGAACTAAATATATAGCACTGTGCAAGTGGGTTTTGGATATTTTAATATAAAAATCTTACAGATTGTGCCTTTTAAGGACACAAAAGTGGATACAGGGAATTGAGACAGAGTGCAACGTGTTATATTACTTTGAGATCTACGCCCACTAGAGGGGAACGTAATTGCTAATGGGATATGCTAAAAATAAAAAATAACTTTTAACAATGTCAAAGGATTATTTCTCCACCCCATGTGAACCCGAGAGGAGGAAATGTATTGAGAAAATAAAATTTACCCACAATTTACCCATTCTTCCTGCTGATGCTTCACATCTTATTGCCTGTATCCACTTTTGTCTCCTTAAAGGCTGGCTTTTACATTTCGGTTCTGGGATTTTTAGCTTGAAATGACAAGGCAGCTTTACCCTATACAAAATCAATGGAAAGGGTTGGATTGTTTTCAGCCCGATGTGGGTGTGGCCTAAATGCGCTCTGTCTCTATGCACAGTTATAATATATATTCAAGGGCACTGAAGATGTCAGTTCCGCTATGTCCAACATGGCAATCATCTGTTATTATTTGCGGTCTTTATTACCTCCAACTGTGTTTTGTCCATTAAACATATTTTTACAGTTACCCCCCCGAGAATGAGGTGGATCCTTGATCCATCACTATACACCAGAGAAAGAGTTACCGAAAAATCTATTGCCTAACAAAAAAATAAAAATAAAATACCTAAAAGCAAACAACATTACTTGGGCTACACATAAAGAGACCGAATGCATGTGCTATGCATAAATAAAATTAAATATATATATTAATAATATTAAATACAGACAATAAGGAAATGGATTTTAATCAAAGCTGTTTGAGTGCTTGTTGACGAGATTTTTTTAAATTTATTTATTTATTTATTTTTTAATAAAGCTTCATTGATAAGTATACCTGTGTATGTGTGGACTATGCCTAAGTAAAGAATTAGTTATACTTGGATAAGTGGATTGTGTAGGCATGTAAGTGATTAAATAATTCTCATTTTGTCCTGAAGGTGCCGCCCCCTGCTGAAGTGGAGGATGCTGAAGTTATTGATCCCGCCATGACAGCAGTTCCTGTTCCCCCAGTTAGACCACACCTCCTATGGACAGCCTGGGTGTTTTTCAAAGCCTTTTTCGCTTCTCTCGTACCTGAGGCCCCACAGGCCATTGCAAACTGATCCAGAAGCAGTCGGACAGAAGCGACAAAACTGGACTCCAGAGCCCTTGGCCTGACCATTTAGACTGGACATTATACATGAAGGCTACAAGTACTAGAAATGGTAGCACTTTCCAGTCCTTTGTCTATGTGACCATTGGTTGCACATTCTGCAGAAACAGGGACATGGAGTTGTAAATATTGCTGGACAGTTTTTGCTTAGCACTTTAGATAACAACATCGGCTGGAATCAATGGTCTCCTGGCCTGATCCTCTTATATAGGCTCCTGTCACCACGGCTTCATTCTCTTGAAGTGCTCTACGATGAGTGATCCAAGGATTAAACTCATGGGATTATCTTATTAAAGTTCTAGTATAATGGACAACGAAGGCCATACATTGATTTTGTTCTAAGTGCATGAATAGTTGGGAGGGTGCTTGGGAAAATGAATTTGTGGCACTTTGAAGCTAATGCTGTTTATGCAAGTAAAATATGCTTGCATGTTCTAATTTTTAATCGTCTTCATCCTGAGAAATGATTTGGTGTGCATTCAAGTAGTTTGAGCAGAATTTGCAATTCAATGAGCAGCGACGTGTTCGTTGTTGACCTTGGGATGAAACAAAGACGAATGAACTTCATTTCAATTTTGCACCTTTACATGAAGGAACTGCACTTTGGTATCCGCAAGAGAGGAGGAGAGAAATTAAGAGAAGTATACTTCTGAGAGACTAAAAAATAATTTTTTAATTTGGTATTTAATGTAGCAATGCTGTCATTTAATTTGATGTGAAAAATAGCTTTATTAACATTATTAAGATAAGCCTCTTTGTACCAGAAAATTAAAAAAAAGAAATAAACAGCTTTGTTAAATATCACTGTAGTAATATCTGTATTATGTAACACGTTTGATCAACAATGTTAATTAACTTCAGCATTGCAAGATAGAATTTCACAGTGATTTCCATCATTTTGACAGATAATATATTGTATTTGTCTGTGAAAACAAACCTGGAAAGAGGCGTGAGGATTTGAGGAATTATCACGAGGAAAAGAATGCAGCGACTTGCCGTTGTTATAACATGTCACGTTAAAATACCAAGTGTTGCGTTATTCACATAATGTCTGAAAATAAAACATGAAGGAAAATTGACAGCTCAGGATAAGCTTTGTTTGCAGGGCAACTTTCGTTTCAGTCTTTTACAATGGGAGTTCCCAAACCGGAAGTGCCACCCACAATTCAATTCATAGTTTAAAAACGCAGTAGCCTCTTCAGGAATAAGCTGGATTCATTTTTAGGTTTTATCTTTAGCCACGTGCTGCTAGTTCATGTTCGTGCACTTTAGCAAAAATTGATACGTTAAATGGATTGATAAATTGATTATACTGAAAGTGATTGATGTTGAATACACAATAGCAGTGAGAGTCGTGAGACCAAACACTGAATAACTATGACAACCAATGAAACAGGAACTACACAGGAAAAATGAAACGAGGGCAAAACTGAATGGAAAACTTCAAACTAAGAGTCCTAGAATACATAGACCAAAACCTTGACACATTTGGACAGACCAATGAATACTATAGCTCAACTTCACTCGACTGTCTGTTGGCTCGTATCTGGTAAGCGTCATAATTTGTTTTGAATAGCTTGTTCCTTTCTAAAGCCACTTCCTGTTGACTCTGGGGATAACATCAGATCGACTGTTCATTTCCTGGAGAGTTTCAGGGTGTTCTATCTGTATTTTACATCTCTGCCAAAGAGCTTGTCCACCCCTATGGACTTTGGCCTGGTCTTGTCCACTCTGTCCTGTGGCCATATCTCTTATTTGTCTTGTACAGCAGAATGTCCAGAAAAACACAGAAAACATCCCTGTGCTCTGTTTACTGTCCTCCAATAACCTTGAGCAACGTGTGCTGGTCGACCCCAGGGCCAGTTGCATGTTCTCCAGAAGAGGGACACAGCAAATCAAACATTACAGGCCCTGTCCTCCCCTCTGTCTTTGGGCCTACCTCTGAATCTGTCCCTCCTCCTCAGATACTTATTGGAAGAAAACAAAGGTCTTTTGAAAGAGAAGCCTTAATAACATTAAGAGAAAAAGGCTCAACCCGTGCCCATTCAGACTTCCCATTCAGAGATGGAGAGGAGTAAATCGTTCCTCCTTTTTCTTGCGCTGGTCAAAATAAGTAGTTGTTGTCTGGATCCTCCTTCTTCCTACAGGTTTACAGGAGCTGTTTGTAGACTCACCTATCCTGCAGCTGTGGTCCGTAAGTACGCTCTCATTGATTTCTGTACTCTATAGTCAGACCTTGTTTGTAAGTGTGCATACATATGCTTTGATATTCGTTATTTTGCAGCACAATTCATTCAAAGCAACCAGAGTGCAAAATAATGGTATAATATAACAAAAGAAAGAGAGAAATAAGGCCTAGAATTGTAGTCAATACTAAGCTTGAGGTTAGGGTTTATTTTTAAGGTGACGGTTCACTCCCAAAGATTGCACTGTTCAAGTGCATAATGCAGCATAAAAGCAAAAATGTTAATAAATTAATGAAAAACATTATCAAGTTAAATGGGGGAGACATATAATACCTAAAATATGACTAAAGTTAGTTCTTAACTCGACATAACTTTTTTGTCAGCCGAACCACTTTAACTTAAAATATTTACTTGAAGTACTCCCTGAAATTTAATCTAAAATTTCAATAATTTATCAACACAGTCACTTATTCGTGGTTCTCTGATGTTGATTAATGAATAAAATATTCAGGTAAACAAACAAAATATATTTTTCTTTTTAGAATGTTTCAAATTATTGTTTGTTTTTATTATAAGATAAATTAACTTTAAATGTTTATGATTTAATTAATTATTAGCTTCTCATCAATTTATAAACTACATGCAGTTCCCGGAGTTTGGGAAACCCTGGACTAGAGAATAAATATCCCCCTGCTTTGATTCCTCAGTGAATGAGAAGACTACTGAAGTCATACAGGCCGCTTTTCAGCATGCCAAATATCCCAGTGTAGAGGGAGAGCGATCAATAGGCTTTGGGACGGTGCAATATGGATTCCACAAGTAAGGAGCACCTGCAGTTGCTTACATGTCATGTGGTACTCTTCTGTGTTACATTCTGTATCTTATGACACTCTTCTTTCCCATATCACCCACAGCCTAGAGATCCATAACCTTTCCATTGGAAAGAGTGAGTTTGAGCTGAAAGAGAATGAGGGAATTGGGATTTCCATTTCAAACGTGTCTGCTGTATTTAAAGGGACCATCAACTATGGATATGGGAGCTGGCTGTGAGTGTTTCTATTTATTTCCATATCAGGGTCAGGTTTCTGCAATAGCACAGCGGTGGTTTGACCCCCGTGCTCTACATATGTTTTTGTTTAACTTTTTCCAGTTAGCCTATAATAAAATGACAAACACTTATTTCAGCCACAGCATCACAGTTAATAGTTTTATTGAAAGTCAAAAAGAAGGTGTTCAGACTTCAGAAAATTTAATCTTCAACCTCAGGAAGTAAGACTAAATATTATTTAAGCTGTTAAATTTTTCCTTTTCTTTTTTTGAAGTTTGCAAAATTTTGGACATGTCTAAATAAAAAGTAAAACTATGATTTGTGTGATTTTTTTTTTTTTTTGATTTTTTTTTTTATTATTTTATATATGTATGTATGTATGTATGTATGTATGTATATATATGCATATATGATATACATATATGTATATATATATATATATGTGTGTGTATATATATATATATATATATATATATATATATATATATACACACACACATATACAAATACATATATATATGTGTATATATGTGTGTATATGTATATATATATAGGTGTGAATATGTATATATATATATGTGTGTATATATGTATATGTGTATGTATGTATATATATATATATATATATATATATATGTATTTATTTGTTTGTTTGTGTGTGTTCCCTAATAACTTAAAAAGTTTGAATAGAACAAGATGTGTGCAAAACTGACAAAACAGATTTTTAAGAAATTTTTACTTTTTATGTAGCCTATACATTTTTAAAATGGAATTTGTGCCTCTAATACATTAAAGTCATGAGATAACAAAGAGTACCGTACATTCGTGCCATATACCATTTTTGGTTGCCTAGTTTGTCTTTCTTTCTAACACAGCAGTAAAAAATCAATGTAAATTTGCATCAGAGTTTCATCACCATGTTATTTCTTATACAGACTCAGCCTGAAACAGTCAATGGATTTTGAAGTTGAGTCACAAATTGACCTGACCATCAATCCAAAACTATGTGAGTCCCATTGTGTTTGTTTGGACAGCTCTCTTTGACATTACTCACTTAACCCTGAATTGAAATCGGCTGTAGTTATTTTCTGAAAAGAGACGTGTTTGTGTGTCAGACTGTGGAAAGGGCAAAGTGGCTGCAGACACATCAGACTGCTACCTCACATTTCACAAACTGAAGCTGCTCCTGCAGGGAGACAGAGAGTGAGTTCGACATTTCACATTACAGAGACACACTAGAAGTGATCAGAACAATATAAATGACCTTTTTGCAATCTGGGTTTGGATTTAAATCTAGGTCAAAGTTTTTTAAGAGAAAAGAACACATCCTGGAGATCAGTTTGACACATTTTCTATCACTAAGCACTGCTCGTTGGCAAGAGCATTTCAATGACTTTCGTTCTGACTGTGTGCAGACCCGGGTGGCTGAAAAGGATGTTCACAGATATTGTGACTTTCACAGTGAAGTTGTTAGTAAAGTCACAGGTGAGTGTTTTAAAAAACTGTACGTTTAGAGAAGATTCAGGGAAAAAAAATCATAATCTAATGGGAATGTTGGCAACATGTTCTTATAGCATGCTTTTGTTAGCTGGGTGTGCTCTAATGTCTTAAATAAACATACTGTGCTCAAACAGAGCATTAGATCTGAGCACTTCATATTATGTGACTTATACCCTCTGTTAGTGGAGCTTCCAACCATTTCCCAACCAAAGGATGTGGTTTTCCTTTCTCACCAACAGATCTGTAAGGAAATAAACAATGTGGCTAACATACTAGCAGACTTCATACAGGAGCAAGCAGGTAAAATGCAGCCCTCATATGGCCTTCTTTCAACAGTGGTTGCATGAAATAATTTGAGGTTGTGTTATATGTGCATCTGCTCTGTACTGATGTGACCTCTCTCTCTGTCTTGCAGAGCAGTTTCTTAGTGCTGGAGACATCAGTGTAGACATCTCTGTCACCTCTTCCCCCACCATCAAATCTAATTATATAGAATCCCACCATAAGGTCTGATTATAAAGATTTTATTCTTAGAAATTGTGTTCAGACAGAAGCATATTTGTTTCTTATCTTTTTACTGTTGTTCTTCTAAAACAGGGTTTGGTTACTTTTAATAATGTGACCTCAAACCTCAGTACCTCTGTGTTCAACCCCTCCCAACTGACTGAGAGCCGCATGCTTTACTTCTGGTTCTCCGATGGGCTTCTAGACCCAATGATGGGCGCCGCACACCATGATGGACGATTTATCCGCAATATCTCTGGAACTGAACTCACAGTACGATATAATTCAATAGTAGATAGCCTATGTTGGAGCCATTTGTACACTCAAAAAATTATTTGATTTTGGGTTCATTTTAAGCAAGCAATGAAGTCATTTTTAAACAATAGTTGAGTTAAATAAAAGTACCCATGCAGCAGGTTGGGCAAACATTTAACCCAACCACTGGGTTAAAAGAACACAGTGTTTCCATTTTCAACTCAACTTGGGTTGTTTTTAACCCAGCTTTTTTTAGTGTATTATGAAAGTTTATTTTTATGTCTATATTTATGTGACGTGACGAATGCTTTTAAGCTGTAGAGGGTGCTTTTGAGCATATAGTTTTTGTAAATAAGTGGGGAAGAAACATGAAAAAAGAAAAAACATGCATAGGAAACTTTGGTTTCAAGAAAATGACAAAAGAAATAATTTGGGGATTTTTGCTACTACGACAAAAGTCCCTGTATGGAAAGGAGTTGTATTACATCAATTTTCATAACAAATTTAAGTGGAAATAGTACTTATATAACAGTAGCAAAAAAATAAATTAAATTAATACATACCCACACACACACACACACATATATATATATATATATATATATATGTTTATATATATATATGTATGTGTGTATATATATGTATATATAATTTTAGTTTATTTTAGTAAATCAAGTTAAACTAAATGAAAATGATAATGTTGCTTTGGAAACTAGCTGAAAAAAATAAACATTGTTTTAATTTTATTTAAGTAAACATTTAATTCATTTCAAGTAAAAGAATTTTTTTTTAAATGGTTTTAGTTAACTATAATATCCCTGATATAAAGCTATAAAGCGTTTCTAGGCATATTCACGTGCATGTGTCTGTGTATTTTACAGGATCTGTTTCAGACAGAGCTGTCTTCAGCCAGGCCTGAATTGTTGAGCAAGGTACAAAACCACTCATTACGAATATTCAAACTGCACAAAGGGGAGGAAATGCTTGCCACATTTTATAGACTGCCACTGGAACATGCAAATAAATGGTTTCCATTTGAAGCACACCAACCATCATTTCAAACTAGCACCTGCATGTTTGTGGAAATGTGATGTTTTTTTTGTTTTTTTTTTACATCCTCTTTAGTGGCTGTCATCTGAGGGTCCAATGTTAAAGGTGAGGAGCGTGTCAGTTCCACGCTTGTGGACCACCACAGAGGGCACATCTGTCAGAGCTGTGGCTGGAGTCGAGCTCGCACTGGATAGTCAAGATGTGCCAGTACTTTATTTTGAGACAGTAAGCTAAAGTGCATTAAGAGCCATGCCTTAATACAAGCACATGAACATAGATATAGACAGACAGACAGAAACAGTTTCACAAGTAATGCATGTTTTCAATGGTTTATGTGCTTACAGGATGTGACAGTTGTTGTAAAAGCCTCATATGCAGAGAAGAATCTAATTCTGAAAGCCAGTCCAAAGAGGTAAGTTATACCGTATATAGATTCTACGCAATAACATAAAAAGATTTTCAATCTGATTTAAAGTTTTCTTTTCTGTTTTGTGATGATTGTAGTATCTCTATAGCAAAAGCCTCCACATCAGAAGGAGCCACTGAGGTGAGAATCAATTTTAATTTTTTTTATTTTTATTTCATACATCACCTATTTTATCATCATAAATGTTGTATGACTTCCTCTAAGATGGCAGACAGCTTGAAAATTTATCTTCAGGAGGCTGTGGAAAAGATGGGAATCCCCAAAGTCATATCATGTAAGTGTGGCCACCGTAATCAAGCAGTCTAAATCATGTGTTTCTATGTCTTTGCATCATATTTCATCTCTCTCCTCAGACCTGGAGCGAGAATTAACCGCTTTGATGGATGAACACGGGCTTTATCTTTTTGACATCATCAATCCGGAGGTTTTACCACAGGACGTGAGTATATTACACTAGCACTTAAGGTTTGATTACATCTTATTTTGCATTCAAAATGAATTCTAAGAAAACACATTGTCTGGTTACATTTTTGTCTTATTTTGTTAATTATGAATGTACAGGGGTTATCTGATAGTCCAGCTGGATTTTGGTTTTCCTCAACATCTGCTGGTGGAGTTCCTGAAAAGGACACTGGATTGACAGTCTTGTTCTTTTTCATTTTACTTTTCTCACTCAAACACACTTACAGACATGCACATATACACACGAGAATATGAATGACTCTTGCTGGTATTTTTGCTTGTATGTAAAGAAGTTTGATGTTTTGTGTAGCTGTTCAGTTTTGTAAATATGAAAATGTAAATCAAGATCAATGTTTTATTTGCATGTCCTTCAATAATATGATCTCATAACCGTCTTGATGAAACATATAGGTTGTATTACCATTATTAAACATTTCCTGGTGCTGTCACACATGGTTGTGTGTTGCAGGTTTCTGGTTAAACCTGTTCTTCTAATGAAAGAAGTGGGATATTATTTTACCAGTTCTTAAAGGGATAGGTCACCCAAAAATTAAACTTCTGTTATCATTTACTCACTCTCCTCTTGTTTCAAACACTTTCTTTCCTCAGTGGAACACAAATGAATGATATGCTAGTTTACAATATATCTCTTTTCATGCAATTACAATAAATGAGAATTGGAGCTTTCAAGTTTTCTCTGGTTGTCAATGTTTTCTTGGGAAACAAAAATAAACTTGTTAATTTTATTACACTTTATCTATTGGTATCTGTAGATTTCAATTACAATACATTTTCAAAGGCTGTTTTCTCCAAATTATTTTTTTTTTTCTCAAGCACTGAGCCAGAATGGTAGCATTTACATACGTGAGTGTGTGTGCGCTTGTTTTCATGAATTATGAGGACACAAATTTGTACAATTACATGGGTATTACACTGGCATTATGACATAAACAGGTTTTATGAGGACATGCAAAACAATGTTTTATTACAAATATAAATATATAATAATTTGACCTATTCACCTGTGGTGTCTTGCCTTAAGGTAAGTTGCATTTTTAAATCTAACGTGAAAACCAAGTTGTACCAATAGATTTTTTAATTTTTTAAAATAAACTGTAGGATTATATCAGTTTTAAGGATCTGTAGAATAAATAAAGCTCTACATTCTTTTATTTCCTTTGACCCCGATTATATCTTGATGTCCTTATATGGAGATCATGTGATTTACCGGTAATTTCACCACTGGGTGGCGGCAGTGGTGCAGACAAGTAACAACCCCACGTGACCGCAGATTTGTCCTCTTATGCCCTTTCTCACGACAACTTCGCTGAAAAACTTGATGTAGCTGCGTTTTTGAAACATCATGCACACTTTGAAATAAATTATAATGTCCACTGAGCCAATATAACCACAGTAGTTTTTATTAGCAGCATAAACTAAATGTATTGTACTCTGTCTAAATGTATTAGAGTTTCACTCTATATTAAAATAACGTCTATGAATTCTTTATAAAGTGCTTATTGTTGTGATTGCATAGAAACGTATCCCGAACAATAAACCTGCCGAAACGGTCAGTGGTCGATGGATAAAATTGTCGTTGAACAGCAAAACACCGAAATGACGCACTATCGCAAGATTGGCGGGTTTGGTTTAATAGTATCGCGCCAGACTTCTGTCTCATGGTACGATCCGTATTTACTGCGCATATAAAAGAAAACGAAACCAAAGAGGGTTTGTTTAGTTTCGTTTTCTTCCATAAAACTGGACCGATGCGTTATGCCACCAGCGGTGAGTCCATTACACCAGTACATTTTATACAGAACTTTTATAAATGCTTCTTCTGAGGTATTATCATGAGCAAAGCACATTGTTGACTAACGCCGACATTCATAGTCTCCAGAATTACATTGGCGTCGTCGTTTTCTGCAGGTCACGTCAAATAGACACGAGCAGCTCCTTACCAATATATATATATATATATATATATATATATATATATATATATATATATATATATATATATATATATGTATATATATAATAAAAATGTATTATGTTTAAGTAACAGATTCCTTAGACAGAAACCTCCTTAGAAAATACATTTTTGAATGAGTAACTTATGATTTTACATCTGACATCACATTGAATGTGTTACTTTATGGAGAACATTATTTGGGATATCAGTTCACGCGTGCCATCCAGAAAATACCTATTGAACAATAATTTGTCATGCCTAGCCTGTAGCATACAGACTCTTTTGTTTATAACAAAGCTGGGAAAGTTGTGTCTATATCAATGTGAAGAGTATCAGTTTATATCAGTAGTTTCAGCATTTAAATAATACCCAGTGAGTTGAAAATGATTGATCTGACTTGTAGCAATGCACATGCTTTTAGCATTGCCAGACAATAGACCACATGCACTTCCATCATAGGTCTCCTGTGCTTTGTCACATATTGTATAGGTGAGCACGCAATGCCATTACACGCATTGTGGTGAAGAGGTTTTGTGATGTTAGCTAAAAGAATGTTTACTAATCAAAATGAAGGAATTTCTGTGTAACGAGTCTTATTTTTCCCCAGCTAATGGATGAGGATGGAGAGCCAGGACTGGTCGGGGGGCTTCCTGGTGGCTCAGGAGGCCAGTGCACTGGTGGACTTGCTCTGCAAACAGAACAGTGTTGTTCTGGATCGGATCTTTGGCTTAGTGGAACCTAACACAATGGATCAGCTAAGGTCACTGACCAACAGCAGAGACCTTGTCTCAGCCACTGTGGATTACTTCAAAACTTCAGACCATAATATATGTAGACAGTTTCTCTCCACTGTATATCAGTACTGCGAAAATATTCCCTTTCTTCTTGAAACTACACTGTTGTCCGTTGCAGAACATACAGCTGGTAAGTCACGTTTGCACTTTTTTTCCCCCTGCTCAGTGTCATCAATTAACATTAAAGCATACTTTTATTATTAATCATGATCAGCATTAGTTTATATATTATTTGTTTCACTGTTTAATTTAACCACTTACATTTTTAAAACTTTGAAGTGAAAGTGAAAGTATCCTGTAGCTGTTAAAATAAAGAAGCTATCGTTATGTTATTGAATTCTGGGTTATAATTATTCAGACGTTTCATTTTCTATGCTTTGAAGGAACAAACCTCAATCATGCATGTGACAATGATAATTCTTCACCATCAGGAAATGTGAAACGTCCACGACTAGGTATGCTACTCTCCTAAAGGGACACACCCATTTTGAATTTTGACTCACTGTGAAAGATATCTTGTGCAGCCTAAAAGTTAAATTTACTTGGATAACAGCAACCGATTGGCATTCAATAAGAAGAGCTGTGATTCTGTGATTTTCAAGTGATTTCAATCTGTTTGATTAATCTTGTAAATGATCAAAATAACAAAAACTAACAGTTTAAAAATTACTGAAAAAATTGCTAAAAATTAATTGAGCATTGACATTGTTATTAATGTTAGCATTGTGATTGACAGTATTATAATAATTAAAGGGTTAGTTCACCCAAAATGGAAAATTCTGTCACTAATCACTCACCCTCATGTCTGCACTCATTATTGGCCAACACTGTTCACGTGAGCACCACGATGCATGCATGTGATTCTGACGCAGGAGCCTGCCAATAACGAGCTGGTGTAGAACCCGGAAGCACTGCACTGTGTTTAGTACGTGAACAGCGTAAGAGACTGACAGGGAAAAGACGAAATGATTGAATGAAGTCGTTATTTTTGTTTTGTTTTTGTGCACTAAAAGTATCACTGTTTTATCACTCATGACTTCATAACATTAAGGTTAAACCACTGTAGTCATGTGGGCTATTTTAATGACGTCTTTACTACCTTTCTGGGGCTTGAAATTGGTTATGATGTTGCTGTGTAGAGGGAAGTCAGAAGGTCTCGGATTTCATCAAAAATATCTTGATTTGTGTTTTGAAGATGAAACAAGGTCTTACGAGTTTGGAAAGAGGGCGAGTAATTGACAGAAATTTCATTTTTAAGTGAACTAACCCTTTAAAATCATACCAAAAAGTATATGGACACTTAAACCACACTTAAAAATTATCACAAAAACAATTTTTTCGAAAAAACATGATAAACAAAATTTCAAACCAAATGGCATTTATTTTAAAGAGATAGAGTCAAGAAAGATGTTTGTTTTTACAAATGGTTAATATGGTCGCTCCCATTTTTGAGAAGTTCTCTTGAATTCTCGAATACTTTTGAGCACAGACTTAAGTTTGGCCTCCTTATAATGGGCACACTTGGCAGATTATTTTAGAAGTGAAAGAAAAATATGAATTGTTATTAAAGTTTTAGTTTAGGAAAATGTAAAATGTAAAAATTTTATATATTTTATAAAACTGTTTTGCTCTAAAATGGCTGAAATCAAAACCAAAATCTAATCAAGTTGTGTTCCAAATTTTAGGTTGATATCTCAAAAATTGAGCAGTAAGATTTTCTTTAGGCGCAGTACCAAACTTTTCCACTAGCTACCATCCAGGCTCGGTTGGTGACCACATCAGGACTCTTACATTTCCATATAGCAGGGGTTCCCAAACACATTCCTGGAGCCTCCCCAATACTACATGTTTTCCAGGGGACTCCAGGAATGTGTTTGAGAACCCCTGCCATATAGCCTATGGTTTGAGTGACCCGAACCATTCATTTCCTTAATGTTCATTCAATTTATGAAACTGACATCCTGTTCAGAAGTACTATGAACAGACTGGCAGTATTATCTTTGAAAGTATTTTCATGAAAAACAATAAGATTTTTCATTTTCATTGCTATTTTAAAATAAATGCCTGAACATGCCTTGTGAGTTTAAAAATATTGTTGTAAGCTTTCATAATAAATAATTTGCCAATATTATTTTACGTGTAGACTAAAATATTATCGTATTTTTGTATATTTGTATATGTTGCAAACGTCCCACTAGCGGGACAATAACAGTTAAGGGGTTACAAAAATCAAAACTACAAAAGTAAAACATATTTCTTAGAAAATATCTAGCATGATTTTTTGCAGATGCCACATGGTTTGATATCTTATTAATAAAACTATAACGTTCATTCATTTTAAAATGTGAGCTAAGTATTCTTTGATGTTTTTGTATGAAGAGCAGCAAGCTATATTTCGTGATAAAACTTTAATTTTTGTTCACAGACAATTGACAATGCTTTGATTTTCTTACCTAGATTATTTTCAGAGCTACAATGATGCTCTTAAATCCATGGTTCTGCGAAAACATGAGACAGTGACACAGGCTGTGGTAAAGGACATCCGTCTGGATGACACATGGGTGTATTTAAGACAAAAGAACGCTCTACGAGTGAAGGACAGGACCATCCAGCCTCAAGCTTCTCTAGACAATCATGAAGGAGAAGAGTCAGAGCATAAAGTGTCTGTTGAGTCTCTTTTGAAAACCACCGGCAGGGTTGTCGTGCTGCTTGGCCAGGCTGGATCTGGTAAGACCCTGCTGGTGCACTGTCTCGCCCATAGCTGGGCTCAAGGCTCCTTCCCGTCTATTCACCTGCTGTTCCTGCTGGAATTCCGGCAGCTCAATCTTATCTCACGAGATCTTTCCTTGAAAGATCTACTCTTTCTCTTCTATCCTGCTTGTGAGGATGATGAAGAAAGTGAAGCAGTGTTTGAATTCATCCTCTCCAATCCTGAGAAGGTCTGCTTCATATTCGATGGTTATGATGAGTTTCGTGCCAAGCTTACGAATCATAAAAAGCTTGAGAGCTTCATTGACCCAAAAAAACCTCTGACAATGATAGATCTCTTGTCGGGACTGTGCAATCGTAAAATCCTTCCAGATTGCACCGTGTTGATCACCTGTAGACCACGAGATGTGACGGACATGTTTGCGAGCCCTGGATTCGTAACTTGCGAGCTTCAGGGGTTTGACCGATTGGGTGTGAAGGAATATGCCGAGCAATACTTCCACAAAAAAGGAGATGAACTCAAAAAGAAGGCTGTAAACTTGTTAATGGACAACCGCCACCTCTTGTCGATGTCTCACGTACCTGGACTCTGTCATATCTGCTGTGTTTGTGTGGATCATCTGTTCTCTAGTGATAGAACTCATGCTCATCTACAGCTTCCAACGTCCTTAACTCAAATCTACATGCAAATCCTGTTGGCGTTCCTCAGACGCGTCAATAAAGATGAGGTGTCTGGTACATCTCTACTTCAGAGATACAGAACTAAAATTGTTGAAATGAGCCAGTTGGCCCTAAAAGGTTTGGAGGAAAGCACCATAGTCTTCAGGAACACAGACGTGCCTCCAGATCTCCAGGAATTTGGCATCAAAAGCGGGATACTGTCTAGTGTGAAGCTGACCTGTGAGGATGGATCTTCAGGATATGGTTTCACTTTCATGCACCTTACGATGCAGGAGTTCCTCGCTGCTCTCCACCTCATGACCAGTCAGAAGATCACAGAGAGTCAGCTTAAGAAGAAGCTTAACTTGAAAACCCGCTGGACAACCAAGACTGACCCAAAATCTGTCTTTACAGACTCTCTCCATCTTTACGTATGTGGGCTTGCTTCAAAGGCCTGCACCTCCAGTTTGTTCCAGCTTCAAGTGGCCGAGGGTACCATGGCTTTGGTACAAAAGCGCCAAGCTGTCGTCCGTAATGTTTTGCTGGGTTTAGCTGGAAGTACCAGTCAAACAGGCCCCAAAATTGTGGAGCTGTGTCGATGCGCTCATGAAACACAAGATGCTAAGTTGGCAAGAGCTATTGGTTCAAGACCACAGTTTGAACTGAGAAACATCAGACTCAACGCTGTTGACATGGATTCTTTAGCATTTGTAACAGCAGCTGCTGATCAGAATGTATGTCTGGACTTTGGTGGCTGTTCACTTGAATTGGATTGTTTGGAAATCCTCCCTAGTTTCAAGAATGTGGGTCATCTCATGTGAGTTTTCATAAAATCCTCCTTTATAAACAAATGATTTATGTGTAGTAAATTGGAGTTCATATTGCAGCTTTAAATATTATGCATGATAAATATTATGCTGCCTTTATGGTTATAAGCTTATAATTGGTTGTCATTTTATCTGTATCACTTGATATTAGATATATTATAATATATTGGACATATAATTTTGCAAGCTCATTTCCCCTATTTTACATTTAGACTAACTTAAGTAAATCTTTAAAAAAACTAATAATTTAACTAGGTGTTAAATGTAATTTTTAGCAAATCTCATCCATTTTTTTATCCATTTTTCGTACGGTACATTAAAGTGTTGCTTAAATTCACATTAATCTTTAAATGATTGTGTTTTTAGTTTAATATTTTTTCATTTATTTAGACATAATAGTATAGATTTTCTATAGGCATTTTTTAAGTTATCATCCATAACATCAAAATAATTTTCAGCTTATCGGCATCTGCCATAATTTTAACAATAACACATGTTGGTGAATGCACATGGTTTAGGTTGTAGTTTTTTGTCTCAAGCTGATCATATTGATATACTGTACTCAACTTTCAAATATATTTCATTCAAGTTTCCGTAGCCGGAAATATGATGACAGGTTTGCAGAAGCATTGTGCGGTATCCTGTCTAAACTCCAGGCCTTGTGGCGATTAGAGTAAGTTTTTGAGTCAACCAGTGTCTGTTGTGTTCTTTTTGCATTTTGTCACACTGTTTCCTGGCATTGTGTTTGCATTGTTAATGTTTGTCTCTCATTTACAGGTTTATCAGTGGAGGCCTCACTGATGTTGGAGCTGCTAAACTTGCCAGGGCTTTGGAGGACTGTCCACATATCTCACATCTAAAGTAATACATTTTGCTGTGCCATGTGCTTTATAGATTGAAATTTCATGCAATCTAGTGATTTGGGCTTTGTTTGTCTTCAAACATTTTTGTAATATATGTTTCTCCTTACAGTATGTGGTCTTGATGATCTGTCATGAGCATCTGTCTTGTGTCAATCAGTGTGTTTTGTTTATCTGACAGTGTCAGTGATAACTCTTTGAAAGATGAAGGAATAAATGTGATTGCGGAAACACTATCCAGACTGCCCAACATCTCCTCTGTTTTGTAAGTAGTGTGTTTTCATTTCAAAAACCTGGTTGTATTTAAACTGATGCCACTGTCCTTCACTTATTTAAACATTCACAGTATTACTTGTATTACATCTGGTGCGTTCTTATACTTTGACTCAGGATGGGGAAAAATGTCATTTCCACTGATGGAGTCCTCACACTGATTGAGAAGATGGCTGCCTGCACTTCTGTTCAGGAAGTCCATATTGAGTATGTGGTTTTTTTGGCCTGTATTATACATTTATAATGAAAACAGGGTTCCGTGTTTTACAGTACATAAAGTTGTGTCCCATAATATGTCCTTAAAATCTTAATATTAATGTACTTTTAAATAAAACAAATATTAATCTCTCCATGTTTTGATCTGTGTTTATTGTAGTCTTGGCCTGTGTAGTTTTGTTCATATTTTTTGAAGATTAGGGCACATCACTTGACCTGTCCATTTTTGGTCCTTTTCACTGTCATGGGATGTTTCATTCTCTCTTATTGTATGCAGGGGGAATAAAGAGATCAGCCTTTCCTTCTCACAAAGCTCTGACACAATGAGGTGAGTGCTGACTGCCTGTAAGTCTGTGTTAGAACTCTATTTGGATGGGTAATACCCCAGAACTCCAAATTATGTTTTTTATGTTTCACATTTCCTGTTCTTCTTTTGTGGTTACTTCTTTGCAATATGCACTTGGCCAGTTATTGCAGTCCAATACACTATGTATATGTGATAATGGCTTGCGTGTTTTTTTTTAAATTATTATTATTATTTGGGGGGAAAATCAATAGATTTTAACCTGATGTTTAAGTGGAGCCTGTGGTGTCTGCACAGTTTGATGGTCACTAATGTCATTCGATAACACAATAAAATCCATACAATTTGAGTATAATGAATCTATCATTTTTGTCTCTTAGTGAAAACACAGACATGGTTAACACGGACAGGACAAAGAATTTAAGGTAAGCGCTAATTCCTATGAAATGATATTTCTTTTCAGATAAATAACAACAAATTAATCCTTAGTTACAAAGTCTAGACTTTAAACTTAACACTGAACTTTAGACTAAATGGATTTAGACTTTATGGCTTCATTATATCATATAGATATCATCTTGATGTTTAATAAGGGGGTGTATTGTGTCTATAAAGTCCAAGTGTTCATCACTTGGAAGCATTTCAGGAGCATTAGAGGATAGAGTCAGATAGATTGTGGAAGAGGGTTGGCTTGGCAGAAGCTATGCAATTTCAGGCCAATCATTGGTTATATTGAAGATGGCAAACAAAAGACAAATGTGATGCAAAATCTCACGAGAAACTGACTTGTTATATACAGTATACACCAATCAGGCATAACATTATTACCACCTTCCTAATATTGTGTTGGTCCCCCTTTTGCTGCCAAAACAGCCCTGACCCGCAGAGTCATGGACTGCACTAGACGCCTAAAGGTGTGCTGTGGTATCTGGCACCAAGATGTTACCAGCACTTCCTTTAAGTCCTGTAAGAGCTGGGGTCTCCATGGATCGGACTTATTTGTTCAGCACATCCCACAGATGCTTGATTGCATTGAGATCTGGGGAATTTGGAGGCCAAGTCAACACCTCAAACTCGTTTTAGAGCTCCTCAAACCACTCCTGAACCATTTTTGTGGCAAGGTGCATTATTCTGCTGAAAGAGGCCAGAGCCACCAGGGAAAACCGGTTCCATGAAAGGGTGTACATGGTCTGCAGCAATGCCTAGGTAGGTGGTACGGGTCAAAGTAACATCCACATGGATGGCAGAATGCAAGGTTTCCCAGTAGAGCGTTGCCCAAAGCATCAGACTGTCTCCGCTGGCTTGCATTCTTCCCATAATGCACTCTGGTGCCACGTGTTCCCCAGGTAAGCGCACACACTCCCGGCCCTCCACGTGATGTAAAAGAAAATGTGATTCATCAGACCTGGCCACCTTCTTCTATTGCTCCGTGGTCCAGTTCTGATGCTCACGTGCCCACTTTTGGCGCTTTCGGCAGTGGACAGGGGTCAGCGTGAATGCCCTGACCAGTCTGCGGCTATGCAGCCCCATATGCAACAAATTGTAATGCACTGTGTATTCATCTGACATATTTCTATCAGAACCAGCATTAACTTCTTGAGCAATTTGAGCTACTGTGGCTTGTCTGTTGGATCGGACCACACGTACCAGCCTTCGTTCCCCACGTGCATCAATGAGTCTTGGCCGCCTATGACCTTGTCACCAGTTCACCTATGTTCCTTCCTTGGACCACTTATGATACATACTGACCACTGCAGACCGGGAACACCCCACAAGAGCTCCAGTTTTGTAGATGCTCTAGCCGTCACAATTTGGCCCTTGCCAAACTCGCTCAAATCCTTTCTCTTGCCCGTTTTTCCTGCTTCCAACACATCAACTTTAAGGACAAAATGTTCACTTGCTGCCTAAGATATCCCAGTCACAAACAGGTGCCGTGATGGCGAGATAATCAGTGTTATTCACTTCACCTGTCAGTGGTCATAATATTATGCCTGATATGTGTATTTGTTATATATAGAAAATGTACGTGAGAAAATGTACCTCAATTTTTGCTGTGTCACTACCATTGTTTCAGGAGGTAAGATTTCCTGAACTGACAGGAAATTCATGTTTAATTGTTTCCGTATAGGTTTAAGCAGTGTAACATCACAGTTTCCCATGTAGCCAGTCTGTGTGATAAACTCAAGGGCTTCTCCTTCATTACCCTTTTAGAGTAAGTATTAAAATCCACCATAAAACTTCAATATACCTCACAGTGGACTGAGGTTATACATTCACATTTCTTCATGTAAGTACAGCACTGATGTAACATGTTTTCTTCATCTCTCAGTTTGTCCTACAACTCGCTGGGTAACAAGGGCCTAAAGAAGATTCTGGACCTTTTGCCTAAACTAGGAACAATTGAGGAGATCAAGTAGGCCTATGTTTTTAACTGCAACTTGCAGTTTATTTTGACAATTTCATTGAGACTTTTTTGGCATGTGTTAAAGCACTTCCCCATTTACCATATTGCCAGTGCATTTCTGTTTTCAAAAGAGGATAAATTTTGCTTCTGAACACTCACACAGTGTCAGTGAAAATGGTGTTGATATGGACGGGGTGGTGATGCTTGCTTCTGCCCTCTGTAACCAGAAGAACCTGAGGAGAGTGGATGTTAGGTAAATACCTTGTCATTTTTCTGCCTGTCTGAATTGCTGTTAAAATGCTAACACTTCTTTTTCTCACCAGTGGAAATGAAAAGAAAAAGTTGGTTCTTTGGTTTGACACCAACAGAAGGTACTGAAAACAGCTGTGGTTGCAGACATTTTTGCTCAGTATGTAAAGTAAAAATACATAATGTTGGCGTATTATAACCAATGTGCTTCGTTAACGCAGACAAACTTCAAGACAGCTGACCTCAAGCGAAAATAGGACACATGTGCATAAAAAACTCAGGTACATATCTCAGTTTTGTTCTATACATTCATTTAGCGATGATCATTTAATTGTGTTTTTTGTCTTTCCAGTTTAACCCATTGTGATATCCAACCTGCCTACATGGCCAAGCTGTGTAAGCAGCTGGTTAAATGTGAAACATTTTTGGACATTGAGTGAGTAGCTCTAATGTCTGCTAATCTATAGTGTAGACAAAAGACTGTTATATGGATCACCTACATTCTGTTAGTCCACATTGTTTATTTGTGTTACAGGTTTTCCCATCTGAAATTATCAAATGAGTCCATCGACAAGTTAATGTTGATCCTTCCTGAAATGTCTTCTCTTCATCTACTGAAGTAAGTGGTCATACCAGTCTGGTTCCGGTAGCATAGCTGTAATTGATCCCTATCATGAATGACCTGATATTACTTGTATTCATCTAAGTTTACCTTATTTTCCAGCTTAAGCCATGTTGACCTATCTACAAATGGGGCTTTGACATTGGTCAGATCTCTTGCTGACTGCCAGCGTGTCACGGCTGTAGAACTAAGGTGTCTGCCTTAAGTTCAACTAATATTAGATATTAAAGCAGGGTTAACTTTCTTAAAATATACTCATAATCATTTATATTGATTATTTGAATTCCTAAAGTTGCTTTTAACGTGATTCTTAGACACCAGGCAGAAGCATTCATCAAATTTGTTCCTGAAAAAGCCGAGGCAGCAATTTGCAAGTAAGTAATGACAGCTCACCATTGATAAAGTGGCCTTGTGAATATGACAAAAATAATACGTTCAGTTATTTAGATTTATATCAGGATGGTGACTAAATGGTCAACTTCTTAGCAGCATGACGCGCCCTTTAAAATTACTGAAGCTCTCAAATCACTTCAGCGCATGCAGTGAATTCTGAGTATAAAGAGGTTTATACTTTCTGAATCACTTATTTACATTGTTTCTTCACCTTGCTGGGTATAATAAGAGTGTTTGTGAGTGCAGAACTCGGTATTTGAGTGGTATTGAGTGTATTTTTTTCTGTGCCAGTGTGTAATATCAAGCACTTCAGAAATATAAATCTAAAAACACAAATAAAAATGAAAAAACATTACAAATGACCAAAACTAAAATGAGAATGAAAAGATACAAATAAATGAATATAAAAAATAAATATGAATAATATAATAATACATATAAATTATATAATAAATATAATATAAAACTATAATAGTATATAAATAATATTTTCATAACACTGCTTTTGATGCAGTGCATCTTAAACTGAATGCTGTTATGCTGAATCACTAGAATACTTTATTTATCAATTAATGTTGTGGCCCTGGCGCCTTTGGAACCAGAAAGTTTTGATTGTCTCTGTAATGTTAACAGGCTCACAGAATATAAACTGAGCAAAACCAATGTCGAGAAGCTCTCAAGGATACTGGAGAACTGCCCTCATCTATCTGAACTGGTGTAAGTTCTCCGCTGTTCTTTTTCCTCCGTTTTCTCATCTTAATAGTAGTTGATATATTTTACTGTTGTGTAATCACAAACAGTTCTTTTTTTATCTCTTTTTCCATTGTAGCTTGTCTCATAATCTTCTCCGAGATGAAGGGGTGAAATGTTTTGTTGAATATTTGCCCAAACTAAAGATCTCAAGCTCTGTGAGGTAAGAGTTTAGTCACAGCCTGTCTTCACGGACATTCGTTTTCAAATTTGCTTGTAATTGACATTCTGGATTAATTTACCTCATAAAGTTTATTTATTGTACACCTTCACAGCCTCAGTGGCAACCGAATGACTCAAGTAGGTGCGCTGGATCTGGTCAACTCAATGAATACCTGTGAAAAAGTTGTTTCTGTTGAAGTCAGGTAAGGGATAATGCACTAACGCTGCCATTTGTTCCTTACATTTCATTGGCATTGGTTCACAGAAAGGTTTTTTTTTTCAGTTATTCTCTGAGAAAGTTTGTTAGCTAATGCATATGCTTTTCTCATCTTTAGTCTTGGAGTGGAAGATCAGTCTTTGATTCATTTTGTGCAGGAACATGTCAACGGCAAAACTCTTAGGTAATTTCCCCAAATGCATGTGATCACAGTCAAAACGCAATCAAACAGTCACGTGGATAATATGATTAATTTACTCAAGTCAAAAGTGAAAGTGTGTTGGTGTTTAGCTTCCTCTCACAGTTTTCTTGGCATACAGGTTAAGGGAATGCAGTTTTGAAGTCATACACTTGAAGAAGCTTGTGGAAATCCTGAAGAGATGCCCTAGACTACTTTCATTAGAGTGAGTATTTCACCACAGTTACATTACTATGTACCATATAAGTGTTTTGTGTACACTTCATAACTTGTAAAGCTCAGTGGGGCTATTCTTTATTGTCCTCTCAATGAAAAATGCTGTGTTCAAATGTTTATCGTTCCTCTCTTTCTTTAGATTGTCTTCTAATTCACTGCAGAGTCAAGGCCTTTACTTTTTTCTGGACAGCCTGGCTGAGCTCTCCACAATCCATACTGTGAAGTAAGATTTTTATAAGGATTGATCTCACAGATAAATTATTAGCATCTCTTTCAACAGTTGCATGGATTTTTGGATAGTTGGCATATTAATACAGGTTTTTAATGCAGATTTTTCTATACTTCTCAGATTAAGAAATAACGGTCTGGTTTCTGAGCAAATAGAGTATTTTGTCAAACAGTTCAGTTGTTGTCACCAACACAGAGACATCAGGTAAGAACAGAACAAAACATCTCTTTATTTAAGGGTGTTTCTTCAACTTCTGGATTTAAAAAAAAAAAAATCTTTAATATTTCTATACATATTTATAAATATTAAAAAACAATATAACTATTAAAATTTGATAACATAAACAAAGATTGTCACAATTGTAAACCATTTCAGTATTGATTTTTTTTGAGTTTTTGGATTTGAGTTTTTCAAAAGTTAGTGCAGTTGTTTTCCAAAGAATGGACAGTGTTAGAGACAACAACAGCCACGTTTCCATTACAGATTTGCGCAAAAATATTTTCTAAATATTGATAAAACTTAAAACTATTAAGAAATTACTGCGTTTCCAAAAAGCGATGTTATGCGACTAAAACATCTTTTTTTCCTTTCGCAAAAAGTCATTACAAAAACCATGGCATATCCCAGCCACTGCACTAGCAATTATTTTTAATCAAAGGAAATGTAGTCATGTAGTCTAAGCATTTATGGCAAGGAAAACCCCTTATATTTGGGAGAGGCCATGTATGAAGTGTTTCTGGGTGTTTCTCCCTCATATCTGCTTCGAAGTCTTGATAAACTCAAATTGTGGCATTCCTGTTGTTTAGAATCCAGTAGTCCCTTAATAATTTTGTCTTTTATGAATTTAATGAAGAACTCTTGTCTTCTGCCCAAACATACTGCACCCTCTTTAAAGAATGATAGACTTTTACCACTTCATGTGAGCGTAAAAAACAAATGGGAGTTTTTGCGGTATTGAGGTGTTTCCTTTGAGTGCATTTTCAATTAGCAATTTCAATTTGCGCAATTTAAAGGGTAATGGAAACGCGACTAGTGATATGAGATGATATGAGAATATAAAGCAAAAATCAAGATTCCTTTCGCTTGCAGAATGTTTTGCATGTTATTTCCAATGAGGCTTTAATTTTCTCAAAATAGGTACATAAGTGTGAACATAGAATGTAATTGTGTGTATTTATTTAGTATATAACATGCTAGCTATGACATTTTTGTAGCAAGATTAATGACATTTATCCTACCATAGAATGTTAAACACAAAACATAATTTGTAATATGACATTTTGGTGGATGAGTGGGAAAAAAATGTCAGAATTTTCCTGTGATACTAACTAATGAATGTGTGAAGAGTGTTCCTAGAGTTTATTTTCCCAAAGTTCAAAGGGCTAAAAGTGCCCTAAGAAACAATGAGAGGATTTTATTTCTGTGATTAGTTTCTACTTTTATAGAGCAGATACAAAGTGAGGATAATGATGTGTTTGGGATCTTCTTATTAGGATTGAAGAGCCGTGGCTGACAGGAAATGCTGTTATCAGTCTCATTGCCAAATGTCTGAATCTGCAGCCACACATCAGAGAAATCAGGTGCAGTCCTGAAGCAGTAGCCTACAAACCACACACACATCATGTGACCACTGATAACGCTATGACCTTTATGACAACATGTACCAATTTTCACAGCCATGTAAGCACACCACAATGTTTGTATTAATATGTGATATATATAAAACTGCAAAGAGACAAAGTGATATTAATAGTATTAACAGTTCACCTGTTGAATTGTTCAAAGTTACTTGAGTTAACCAAAATGTGTCTGTTGATCTAAAGGGTTGGTTCACCCAAAAATGTCATTAATTACGCACCCTCATGTCGTTCCGCACCCGTAAGACGTTCTTTCATCTTCGGAGCACAAATTATGATATTTTTGATAAAATACAATGGCTGCATTGACAGCAAGTTAATTTAACCTTTAACTTTGTGCAGTGCTTGAATTGGGCCCTTTTCTATTTTTACCTTTAGCGTACCACCTGTTTTCCTTGCGTACCGCGCCCTCCCTTGTTCGGGAACACGTTTTGAACCGAGCATCAGCAGTGCCGGCACTTTTATTTTTCCACTTCATGCACTGACTGTGGGTGGGTTACCGAACGGCTTCCCGTGTGGCGATGTGACCCTAATTTCATCCTACTTCAATCCACTCTCACATTCATGTTCAATGGCACAACAAATGTTTATTTAAACACTGTATATCCATTTGCAAATGATCCTAACTTAATAATGTATTCTCAAGTGAGTATGTAAAACATTTAGTGCAAAATATTGCTTATGAAACATCCAAGGAGATTAAAAAACATCTTTTACCAAACATTTGCAGGGTCAGCCGTGCTTCCATGAATATCATTACTGAGGCCAATCCCAGCTCCACTTCTTTGTAAGTTTTTTACGCTCATAGAGTGTGGCATACTATAAAAATTGTGTATAAAAATGGTTTACAATGCAAAGTTAATTTGGCCCTTTTCTTTCTGATAGAGCCCATCCTGAAAATTTCTCACCTGCTCTGAAGTCCATCAGGTATGTTGATTTTTTTGTTTGCTTGTAAGGTTGTGCACTTTTCATATAATTATTCATATACTTTTATATACTCATTCATATACTTTTTGTTTACATGTATTTTTATATGATATTCTGTGCATTTGATCACTTTTGTCACATTCTTTAGCTTTGATGGCTGTGACATAGAAGGACAGCATCTCACTCCTCTGACGCTTCCCATCCAGAAATGTCGTGCCTTACAGGATTTAAAGTATGTCAATGAAAGTCTATGCTCATTTTGGTGTAGTGTATGTCTTTTTTCTTAGTTTGAATCACTTCATTTTGTGTCCAGGTTCACTCAGCTGAGAGTGGACCGAAAAGTCGCCGAGTTTTTTTCTGCAGTCATTCCATCCTTACTGAATCTCAGGAACCTCACGTAAGTGTTTTATATTTAAGCACAATAAACAATGGATATACATGCATCACAGAATATGTTTGTGTTGCTGGGTCTAATTCTGTAGCATCTCTGTATCCTAAATACATACAATTAAATATTTTTATATTCTATTTACATAATTTCAAAGCTTGATTTAAAATTAATAAAAGTAGATTAAATGCACACAAATAATATTTTACTTTAATATTTTAATAATATTTTATATTGATTTCTCTTTATTTTCATCGTAATGTGTCATTTTTTTCTCAAGCTCTTCAAATAAACAAGCACAATAACTTTTGAGAAAAATGTTTTAGGGGGAAAATTGTTCGATGTCATGGAAATGGTGTCAAAACTGTAGTATTTTTTTTTATATAATCATTTTCACACTATGTTACATTTTGGTTTTGGGTTTGTGAATCTCATTTTAGTTGTCTTGTCTTTCATTTTGCATTGGTTTATTCTAGTCCTGTGTTTCTCTGTTCTTTTTAGTCATTGGCTCATTGTTTAATGACTTTCAGGTGTTCCTTGTTATGTGATTAGTACTTGTGTATTTATGTTCCTCATATTCCATTGTTCTTTGTCCAGCTATGTTCTTTGTAACCCATTGTGTGATGCCAAAGTTCATGTTTAATTTTATGTGTATGTTCATGTTTCTTTTCTAGTCGAGTTATGTTTTTAGTTGTGCATTTTGATCAATTGAATCAATGAACTGCACCTGTGGGCTGTTGCTAGCTGAACAAACTCTGAGTAGAGAAATCCAGATAAATCCAGCCTGGTTTATATCAGGTTCAACGGTCTCAGAATGCACTGTATAAACGTTCTCTGTCAATTCAGGTTTAATCCAGAGTTTGCAGTTAACTCTGAAGCATGTGCACCTGAAAGTGTAATGCGTGTGGCAAACGACCAATCACACGGCACATGGAGAGAATGAGTTATTAACTTTTTACGAGAAAGACGGCAAATTCATTTTTCTTCTGAAGATTAAGAGATGATTATGAAAAATATGAAATTAAACACATTTACAAAGCAGGAATAAACTCTGCTGCTGCAAAGTTTGAGAAAGCAGCTGAAAGAACGTATCTGTCTAAATCAATGCATGTAAATCAAAGAAATAGGCCAAATCAGTAATATAGGTTCACAAAAAGCTCAAATGAATACACACAAGCTTAATTTATTTAAAAGCTTTATATATTAATGCATGTATTATATTTATATTAATTTAAAAGCAAAGTTTAATATTAATTGTAATTATACATAATTATAAATATAAATATAATAAATAATTAGCAGCAAAAGATGAGCAATTTTGTCTCTAGATTTTAATTTGGAGCGAGAGATACAGGGGCATTGGCACCAGGAAGTAATGAAACAATGACTCAATGACTAAACAGAACAAACCTAAAACCAAAACATGATACACTATGATCTGGTTTCACAGACAAAGCTTAGATCAAGCCAGCATTATGCCTTAGTTAAATTAGGACATTTAAGTAGCTTTTATAAACATGCTTTAGAAGAAGAAGAAAAAGCATTACTGGTGTGGATATTCGAATAAAACAATGGCACATATTGCACATGATAAGTTTACTTTGAAATGAAAATTACCCCAAGATTTACTCACCTTCAAGCCATCCTAGGTGTATGTGACCTTATTCTTTCTGATGAACATAATCGAAGTTATATTAATAAATATCCTGACGCGTCCAAACTTTATAATGGCAGTGAGCAGGACCAATGAGTATGAAGCTCAAGAAAGTGCATCCATCCATCATAAATATACTCCACGAGGCTCTGGGGGTTAATAAAGGCCTTCTGAAGCGATACGTTTGTGAAAGAAAAATATCCATATTTAACAAGTTGTAAAGTAAAATATATATATAGCTTCTCCCAGACCACCTTCCACGTTGAACTTTTGAAAAAAGTGTAACAGTTCAAAACGTTTACGCTATGTCCTATGCCTTCCATATTCAACTTACGAAGTTGAAAAAGTTTCTTCATAAGTTGAAAATGGAAAGCGGTCTGGTAAAAGTTAGATATTCATTGCTTTGCTTCAGAAGGCCTTTATTAACCCCCGGATCCGTGTGGAGTACATTTATGATGGATGGATGCACTTTCCTGAGCTTCATACTCGTTGGTCCCGTTCACTGCCATTATAAAGTTTGGATGCGTCAGGATATTTATTAATATAATTCTGATTGTGTTCATCAGAAAGAAGAAAGTCATATACACCTAGGATGGCCTGAGGGTGAGTAAAGCTTGGTGTAATTTTCATTTTAAAGTGAACTAATCCTTTAAAATTTGTCAGTACAAGTTGCTTTCAGTTAAAGGGATAGTTGACCCAAAAATGAAAATTTTGTCATGATTTACTCACCCACAAGTTGTTCGAAACCTGTATGAATTTCTTTCTTCTGTTGAACACATAAGACATTTTGAAGAAGGTTGGTAATCAAACAAAACAGTTGTCATTAGCCATTGACTTCTACATAATAGACTACTGTCACAAACTTCTTTTGTGTTAAACAGAAGAAAGAAACTCATACAAGTTTGTACCAACTTGAGGGTGAATGATGACTAAATTTTCATTTTTGGTGAACTATCCCTTTAAGACAGCTCAAAAATGCACTTTAGTCTGGAACTTGGCTTAAGCCTTCTCTGTGAGTCTGTCATATACATTTTTAAATCGTTTTGAATTTACTCTTTGTTAGATGGTCATGCATTAAAACATTTTATTTTATTTTACATAAAATGAGATAAAAAACATGTTATTATAAATAGTCTACTGTATACTTTACAGTCTTGATTTGAAAGGAGCAACTGAGGAGGACGTGGAAGCTCTTGTTGAAGCATTACCAAACACTCCAAAATTTGAGAGTCTGAGGTGTGTTGTCTTTCTTTTTACTCTTTTATCTAAGTTTAACTTTGCACAAGAAAAAAAAAATTACAGGGAAAGGGATGTGTAATTTCATTATGTGAGTTTATTTACCTTTTCCTTCCCGTATGTCTTTTAGTGTGTCCCAGCTTGTTTTAGGTGACCGTGGAGCTGCAATATTTGGGGGAGCTCTTCAAAGTTTGCCAAATCTAAAGTCATTCAAGTAAGTGCCTGAATTTCTTCACTATTTCTCATCGCAACAGAGTACAACATTTCTGATTTACTGATACATTTTTGTCCAGTCTGTCCCAGTGCTCTGGTTGGACGACAGCTCGAGGACGTGACCTGGTCAGAGGTCTGCTGCAGTGCGTCTCACTGGCAGAGATTCGGTAATACATGTTGTAGTGTCAGCTTTTCAAACGCTCCACTCTTGAATTTAAGAAATGTGGCTAGTTTGTAATACATTCACAGTCATTGACAGGATATACCATATTTATTACTATGTTTTAAATTATAGACTGGATTCTGTGGAACTTGATAAGGACGGTATTACCATCCTAGCACAAGGCTTCAGCCGTTTGGCCTCCCTTCGGAGGCTCAGGTAAGGAGTTTACGCCCTGTAGTTGTAGATTGTAGATGTAGCAAACACTTGATAAGCAGGTATCTTCTCCCAGTAGCCCATCCTTTTATTTCATGTCTAATGTGGTTGTTTGCTCTCCTTAGCTTGAACAACATTAGAGTGGTGACATCAGAAACGTTAGTGAATGGCACTGACATACTCCATCTACTTGCCTCTTTTAAGGGGTTTAGGCAGATGGAAGAGATTGAGTAAGTATTGTGGTCCATAAAAGCACTTGTACACAAAACACAGCATTTGGTAGCTAATATGTAAACATTTTTTATGCTGTTTACAGGTTGGAAAGTTGGCGAATGGGAGATGGTGGCATTAATGAGCTTGTGAAATACATCCCTTCATGGTCGGAACTACTGAAACTAAGGTATGGCAACTGCAACTACGAGATTCAGATTATTCGTTACCTGAGAACAATTTAGCTGTTGATAGAGCGTCCTCTAGTGGAGACAATTAAATGTGGTGGAAATATAAACCAACTTGCCAATGTTTATTTAAAATGTGCAGTACTGTTTGAAATCTTTTTCTCAAGGTCAGTAAGATTTTTTTTTGTAAAGAAATTAATCATTTTTTTCAGTATGGATGCAATAAATGGATCTCAGCTTTGCCATCAAAGGAATGAATTGCATTTTAAAATGTATTAACATACAAAACAGTTATTTTAAATTGCAATAATATTTCACAATAATACTGTATTTTTGAGACTTTTTTCAAAACCATTTTACCAATCCCTAACATTTGAACAGTAGCGTTGTTGTCTAGATTTGTTATTGCAGCCATCTGAAACGTTGTATCAATATTCATTTTCCTTGATGAACTTTATAGTTTTTTTTACTGATTAAATTTTTGCAGTCTGTCAGATAACAATATGACTGACCAAGCTGGAGAGAAGCTCCTGACGGCTCTATCCCATTGCAGAGCTCTTCAGAAACTACAGTAAAGCATTTACTTCATTTAATTAATGTGCAATATTACTTGCAAAATCAGTAGCTGACCATTCTTTATTATTTTTGTTTTCACAGGCTGTCCAAAAACCAGCTTGGTCAGGCCAGTGCTGCTAAACTATGTCAAGTTCTTCCGTTACTGTCTCAACTTTCAGAACTCAAGTAAATCATAGTAAATAATGACATAATTTTTCTTTTAGATGAAACTATTGCTTTAAGAAGTTCAATGATGGTGATTTTTGTTTTAGTCTGTCAGTGAATCAGTTTGACCAACAAGGATCCAAGGCTCTTTGTGAAGGTCTCATAAGCCTGAAGGCACTGAAAATACTACAGTAAGACACAAAATACATTACAGAGTCACATATATGATCAGAATGTAGCGTGATGACGCTGTGAATTACAAGGCAATACATAAATTACTTGATGTACACAAGTCAACAAAATACATAACATTGTTCTAGTGGTTTTTGGATATTTTAATAAAAAAAATCTTACATATTGTGCCTTCAAACAAATTTACATAGCTTTAATTCATACTTTTACTCGGCAAGGATGCATTAAATTGATCAAAAATGACAATAAAGACATTTACAATGTTACAGAGGATTTCTGTTTCAAATAAATGCCGTTCTTGTGAAATTTCTATTCATCAAAGAATTAAATCAGCATTTGTGACATTGAAGACTGGAGTAATGATGCTGAAAATTCAGCTTTGCCATCACAGGAATAAATGACATTTTACAATGATATAAAATATATTCAAATAAAAATTATTATTTTAAATTGTAACAATATTTCACAGATATTAATATTTAACTGTATTTTTATTTAAATTAATGCAGCCTTGGTGAGTATAAGAGATTTAAAGTGACCCCAAACTTGTGAACGGTATATAATGCGAATTGGTTATTGTATACTACTGCATATTGTAAACCATTGCAACTACTTGTCTCTCAGTTTGACTTCAATTGGGAGTTCAGATCTAGTTGGTGTGGCATCGTCCCTCAAATACTGTCCATCCATAGAAGATGTCAGGTGGGATCAGATATTTTAAACTTTTTTAACTGCTGTAATTTGACTGGACCCACACATTAAAATAGTGTTGTTGTTTTTTTTTGAAAAAAAAAAAATCTGCCTTTAGTTAAGAAAGTCATTGTCTTTTTTATAGCTTGTCATGGAATGGATGTGGCGACAGTCTTGCATTCACACTGGCTGAGATTCTGCCCCTGTGTACAAATCTGAAAAGACTTGAGTAAGTACTTGAGTGCTTGCAGTGAAGGTTCAACTTTTTGGTTGATTACATGTTGGATTTACAGTATGCTTATGTTATTGAAACTAATTATTGCAGCCTGGAGGCCAATAAAATAACCACGGCAGGAGCCACAGCGATAGCCAAATGCCTCCCATCATGCCCCTCCATTGAAGTGATAAGGTATGACTAGCATGTACACTCTTGATCGGACAATTCTAGTTTTCGTAATAAATAGGTATCAACTAGCAGAACTGCTTGACATACACATAAAAAGAAAAAAATCTGAGCTTCTCTGCATTTGTCACTTCATACAGACTCTGGAGGAACCCAATTGTCAAAGATGATGAGAATCTACAAGATCAGAGGCTCAACTTTTCATCAGTTTAATCACTTATGTTCTTTTGTTTTTCTTTCCTTGTTTATATTGTAAATATTATCGGTGTGGTGCTATTAGAGTGTTAACGTTAAGTTATGTAATTGGGGAACACATTACCTCATTAGAGCAATTCATTACATCAAATAACACACTTCCCAGCTGTTCAGGGACTGGAATCATTTAGTGTCCATCTAATGGAAACAATAGGCTCTGGTCAGTAAAGAAAAAGCTATGCTGTATCAAAAAAGCACAATGAATTTTTTAGAGATTTAAATGATCAGCTTTCCTAAATTGCAACAGTTAGAAATAATGAAAATGTAAATAATTAGCTAGTTGTAGCACAATGAAGCAGGCAGCTCCTCTTGTAAAGTTCAGCACAGTCATGGTGTTTCCTGATACACCAAACTAATATATTTTGAAGCTCAGAGCCCAGTCCTCCATTAGGGGCATTCATGCACTGATCCACCCTGGACTCCACCATGTTGTGTTCTCCTTTAAATTACGTATTTATGCCGGTATTTATCTTGATCTGTTCAGTTTTTATCTACTGAAACATTTATTTTTTATTATTTGTAAAGTGCTCAACTTGTAAGGTGAGATTGCTCACTGCTTGTGACACTGGTAAACCAACACAACCAACCTCTTGAGTGTCTGCACTGATCAATTTACATTCATCCAAAACATGTACCGTGTTTTTTTATGTGCACTGAAATTATAAATAAATGCGGTTCATCTTAAAAAATGGTTCATATAAAAAATATTTTGGACATAACATTTGACACCCAATACAGTTAGTTAATAAACGTGTCTTAGATTATTATTATTATTATATTTCAGTATGGCAGGTAGGTTGTGGTAATCTGATTTGGAAGAGAAATATTTTAAAAATTGTTCCGTTCAAACTTTTTTGCATACTGCAGTATTACTGCTAGATGGCAGTAAAGCAACACTGGTAAATCTGGTGAGGCTGTGAACCTCAAGTCACTGTTCACCTGGATTAAACCACACAAACCAGTCACTTTGATGGCATGACGTGATGTACATAAGGAAGAAAAAAAAAAACATTTTACGTCCAGACATTCAGTTTTTATAGCTATCAACGATGATGTCACTGACTGAAATATCTTCCTACTATGGTCTCTGGCACTGCCTTTTATTTAATTAATTATTTTAAGCATTATTTACAGAACGGAACTGATTACATTTGGTCAAATGAAACAGTAGACCAAGCATGTGTATGATTTATTTTCTATAAAATATAAGTTTTCCTCACAAGTTGTTCAGAACGCGCGCGCGTGTCCGTGCTCTTTAGCAAAATACAACCAAGATACGACAGAAATTTAATTTCGTTTCTTCTCCTCGTCCTCTGTAATCTTTTTTTTTCGATGGTGGCATAGCTCGGAAGAGACGAGCTCATGGTAATGACAGATGTGGACACGGGCGGAGTTCAGAGCTGTGAAAACTACACAACTGTTGGTTCGCTGAGCGCGCGACTCTGGAGTCTGCGCGCGCTTTAGCAGGGCGAAGCGCTTTCTTCTTTAACGGCGTTTACCTTCTGATATATATTTGCATTGGGATCTTTTTTGGCTGGATAATGCAATCAACCCACAATCCTTTTGAAACGCAGAGTTGCTGCCACCAACACTAGAAATAACGACAGAAGGAGCTGAAGAAAAGTAGGTTGTGTATTGCGAGATAGCTTCGACTGGTGAGTTATTATTGAGTTATACAGTGACTTTATGAGGCAATCATTCTCATTCACAAACATGCAGGGTTTGTTACATTTTAACGTCTGAAAGGAAGTAATAAGAGCCTAAAGAGTTCCGGTGAGAACGTTTAAGAAAACAACAAACGGATAAGCCAAAAATGCGAATAACAATTATGCCTTTACAAAAACAACCAACGATAACTCTGAACATTTTAAGATAATTGCATCATATAAGCGTTTCCAAGGTGATAAAATATGAGAACTCTTAAAAATACAGTTTTCACATATGCCAAGTTCTTGCCATCTTTGAAAAATGAATTCAGATAAAAATGCCTTTCCAAATGCTACATTTTACCTGCATCCCCGTTGGTTACATTAGGAAACATTTGTGCATTTTTTCTACAAACTTTAGATTTAATGAATCTAAAAATGTAAAGAACTACACTACTTTCCTTGAGCCTTTAATACATGCATTTATTAAATACTACTAATATTTAAAACAAAATTGCTTGGCTGTTTGTTGTTCTAGTAATAAATCACTTTGTCTAGTTATGCTAGCATTTGTTTACATTTTTGACTAGTCTAGTAGTCAGTGTAAGCCCCACAACAAATATTAGAGGTGTATGCAAGTTTTCTTTGTATGGATTCATTTTTAAATAGAATAACTTTAATTTAGAAAAAAGAGCAGAACTTCATTGACCCAGCTGCGGTTTTCTTAATAGTGTGTGTGTGTGTGCGCTGTTGGAGAATTTTTAACTGCATATACAGTAGACTGCCACAATCTTCCTTCGCATTGCTCTTAGTTAGCCATTATAAACTTTTTTCCTCACCACTGCATGGCTCAACATCTTATTATACAGTAGAGCAAACAGGATGTTGCACTTTGTAATCTTTAAGTGAAGATGTGGTTTGACAATTGATCAAAAGGCTGATGCTTAAACTGCAACACAGAGATGCTTGAATAATAGTGACTTTTAAAAAATATTTTCTTTCCTTCTATAAAGTGTAGTTGACGCAGTTGATACAGTACAGCCCAGCTAATAAATAATCACAAAAAACGGGCAAATTTACAATGAATATAATCAAGAGAATATTTACTGATTTAAAGAGCAAACTGAAATGTGAATTGACATCAGATACTTTAGATCTCCCTCTGTCCCACTTTAATCCCATCAACCATGAAGATAATGCACGACAGTATGGCAGGGAAGTGATGTAATTATGTTGTAATTGTTAAAGTCCATTGAATGGAAAGTCTCAGGATGTGCGATTTATGGTGCATTATGTTCCATGTCTGGAGGATTGGCACACAAACGCAGGAAGTCCGAATAAATCGCTGTTATTTTGGAGTGCTGCAAAATAAATTGCATACACAACGAAGAAAGGTTGTGTCTATGGGTTACGTCTCTTCTTCCTTTAAGAGAATGTTCAGGATTTAATACAAGTGAATCTTACAATTACCACCACAGTTCACAAAAACAAACTAAAATTGTTTCTACAGTAATTCACTTATAATGGAAGTCAATGGGACAAGGTAGAAGCTTGTATTTTTGTTAAAGTATTTATATTAATTCCATTAAAAATAAAAATAAAATATTTGAGCAATAAAGTTGTCCATTTAGAGTTAGGCCTGCTCTTATAAAAACAAACAAACCTGTAATGAACTAACTATATGTTTCCAAGCAAACAACTCTTTGTGTATAATTATGTCAAAACTCTTTCAGTTATTATTGCTCATTTATATCAAACTTACTGCATTTACTTACATGGTCACGACAGGGGTTGAAATAGTTTTTCATTATTCTCCTCTGTAATATAATATACAGTTTGTTAATGCAAATTTCCTTCAGCCAATCAATCACATGTCAGCAACTCAATACATTTAGGCATGTAGAGATGGTCAAGACAATCTGCTGAAGTTCAAACTGAGCAACAGAATGGAGAAGAAAGGTGATTTAATGAGTGTGGCATTGCTGTTGGTTCCAGACGGGCTGGTCTGAGTAGAAACTGCTGATCTACTGGGATTTTCTCATACCACCATCTCTAGGGTTTACAGAGAATGGGCAGAAAAAGAGTAAAGTTCTGTGGGCGAAAATACATTGTTGATGCCAGAGGTCAGAGGAGAATGGCCAGACTGGCTCAAGCTGATAGAAACAGTAACTCAAATCTCTCGTTACAACCGAGGTCTGCAGAAGAGCATCTCCGAACGCACAACACATCAAACCATGAAGCAGATGGGCTGCAGCAGCAGAAGAACGCACCGGGTGCCACTCCTGTCGGCTAACAACAGGGAACACAGGCTACAGTTCACATGGGCTCACAAAAATTGGACAATAGAAGATTGGAAAAAACATTGCCGGGTTTGATGAGTCTCGATTTCTGCTGCAACATTCAGATGGCAGGGTTAGAATTTGGCGTAAACAACATGAACGCATGGATCCATCCTGCCTTGTATCAATGATTCACTCTGCTGGAGGTCGTGTAATGTTGTGGGGGATATTTTCTAGGCACGCTTTGGCTCCCTTAGTACCAACTGAACATCGTTTAAATGCCACATCCCTTTATGACCACAGTGTATCATTGTCTGATGGCTACTTCAAGCAGGATAACCTGCCATGTCACAAATCTCAAACCATCTCAAACTGGGTTTTTTGAACATAACAGTGAGTTCACTGGTCTCAAATGGCCTCCACGGTCACCAGATCCCAATCAGGTCAAACAGGGCACCTTTGGGGTGTGATGGAACTGGAGATTCACATCTGCGTGATGTTATCGTGTCAATATGGACTAAAATCTCTTAGGAATGTTTCCGGCACCTTGTTGAATCTATGCCACAAAAAATTTAGGCAGTTCTGAAGGCAAAAGAGGGTTCAACTTGGTATTAGCAAAGTGTACCTAATAAAGTGGCAAAATATCTGAGATAGTATCTGCAGTGCAGTCGGATGTTTTTCTTGATCCAGAAATTTAAATATATCTTCACTTTTTTATTTCTTCAACACACATTATTCATAATGTCTTCAGGTTGAGCAACACAGTTATTTAAAATCATAACAGCATACTCCATATTTGATTACAGCCCTACACTTGTTTTCCACACGTTAATGTCTAGTAGTGTATTATCTCTCACTGCAACTTTGAGATAAGTGATGAATTGTTGAGTTGATGATCACTTAGAGGTTAAGTTATCTCGGATATGTGTTGCCATTTTGACCTCAAATGGGCGGCTCATGTCAGGATAAGACACCGAATGATTTTGTGGACGTTGGTCCTGACAACAGCGATTAGGAAACAAGGTTAAGAGGAGGGTTACTCATTTGCGGAGTGTTTCTGACGTTACACGAACCACATATGTCTCATCCGGTTGTGCACTTTCTTGAGTGAGATTTAGTTGAGACTGTGCATCTATTTTTCCATGACATCACTGTCATGTGGAACGTGTCATTATTCTGGGAATGGTTACTAACACTGCAGCGCTATATAATGGGAATCTGAACACAGAGTTCATTTAGAATCCAAACAACCCTTCAGGTTACAAACTCAAAGATGCCGTTTTGGGATGGAAACTCAGGTGAGTTTTCGTCTCATTTCCAAGTTGATCGAGGAATGTTTCCATTTATGATTTAGTGTAACAAGTTTGTCCAAAATGGATTTTTCCTAAGCAAACATTGTTATGGTCAGGTACTTACAATTGAAGTGCACGGGACATTTGGAGGGTTTAAAAGCTGAAAGTCAATATTGTAACTTTATTCTTATGTTAAAATGTGTGTATTATTCAAGCTGTAAATCAGTTTAAATCCCTATTTTTATAGTCATTTTTGCATTTTAATGCTTATGCCGTGATGTTGTCATGGCGACTAAGTTGTAATTTTTTTCCCCTCTAAAATCATATTGTTTTAAAAGCATATGTCTGAGACGCTGAGTATTTTAATGTTTATGGATGAGCCCCACTTCCATTGTACAGTGCCTCGCTGTAACCCAGATTTTTGATTTTTTTGAAGAAAGTTGACATTTACCAAATATACCAAATGTGTGCCACTGGAAACTAAGCACAGTACTAACTTGGATGACTTTTTTTCCCTCTTGTTAACATGATAAATCGTAGTACAACAGGTGATGTATTGTGATTCTGTGTAACATGATTGGGAAGTCATTTCACTCATGCTTTGTCTATGGTGGTCACAGCCTAATTGTGGTTTGTGACATTAACACAGAAAGAGACAGTGGTACATCAGTATCTAAGCAACAAGAGCCCTCGCTGTATTCTCATGTCCTGGTGTGACGCTCATGTTCTGTGTGCGCGAGTGTGTGCGTGCGTTGATGCATGTGAAAATCATAGAGTGTTTTCATGTTTAATGTTTATTTGAGGAGTTGTTTGTCAGGGCACCGTGAACCCAGGCATCCCTGTCTCAAATGTCATTGCTGTCAGAAAAGATTTTATTTATATATATATATATATATTTTACCTTTTCAAAAAGTTTTTTTTAACCTTGTGAATCCTGACATATGATATAATAGTCCAAAAACCAAAAATCTTTAAAAAAAATTCTAAAAATGCAAATGTTTTTTTGCAATTTAGTTCTGTTGATGATATGGCCAAAAAGAGATGAAGTTCTGATAGCTTGTAATGAAAATTAATGAGATATCACAACAATAATATTACGGCAGAAAACTTACATAAAATGGATATAAATATCAGTTTTATGTCTCGATAAGATGATATTTAAATGCTTAGTTTCATGATCAAAGCTCTGTAGTTTTTTTTTGTATTGTATTATATTATATACATATAATGCATGAAAAAACTTAAATGTTCCTCATCATATTTGATACTCACATTTCAACATGATTTTTATAAAAAGGATGTATGGATAATCAAGTAAACCTAAATTGCTTTAGTCCAGTGTTCATCTTGAATTATTAGAAACAATATAAAATTTATTCTTACTTTTACAGTAAAAACAAACAAACTTGTGTACCACGACCTGAGGTGGAAGTCCTTTTACTTGCTAAAGATTATGAACTGTCAGTCAGACAACAGAAGGCATGTAGTAGAGTCTGCTCAACAGGTTTTGGTTATGTTGGTTATTTAGAGGCCTAGTTGGCTTTATAGGGTTAATATTTCTGGGATTTTGCTTTTTATGGAAAATTAGACACACAGTTAGTCTGATACCGAGACCACTGAGACTGAGACTACTGGTCAAAATGCTTCTATTTTGCATTAAAATTATGTTATATCAACATAATAATTTAGGAGAAAAAATGTTTAACCTGGCCAGAAGATCTGACCTGCTATAAAAAACATGCTAAGTGTCAAATTTGCCATTTGAGTGTCTTAGACAGACATAGTACAGTATCTTATATTATTCAATTACAGTACTATTCTAATACTTAATATTTCCTATTATTTCCTATGTGTTTGTCATAGTATTTCCTTGTTTTAAAGTTTTAAAAAAGTTCTGTTTATTTTCACGTTTAAATAAGATTCTATTTTTCCTGAATGAATTATACTTCACAAATGAGTATGTTTGAAATGATACTGAGAAGTGAAATACTGTTTGGTTGCCCCTAGGGTGTGGGAGAGGAGGTACTCCCATCTCCATGGCCTATACTCTGGCCTCGGGCCCCGACGCGGGTCCTGCCATTGGTCCCCAGCACTGCATCACAAAGGTAGAGCTCTCCGTCTGTGGCTCCAACCTGCTGGACCGTGATGTGGCATCCAAGTCTGACCCTTTCTGTGTTCTTTTCCATGATGTGGATGGCAACTGGGTGGAGGTAAGGAGTGATAAAAAGTGTTCATTTGCCATCTTACCTTCACAGAATAGTGGAGTTATTGTGGACAACACAGGTTAACCTTTAATAAAATCATGTGATTGTTAGAGATAGAATGGAGAGAGAAGATGACAAGCGAATATGAAAGAAAATATGGAATTAAGAGTGTTAGAAAACATGTAGGGATATCTTTGGGGACAAAAAGCAAAGTTGGAGGCATAGAAGCTGAAATAGCAGGCATGTGGGAAGCAAAATATAATACAAAAAAAATGAACCAAAGAGGAAAATAGGTTGCAGTGCGAGTACACGCATACCTGTACAGTCTCTACAGGACCGTGCCCTCGGCGGTCCAGTCACCACAGGCCAGTGCTGACGGTCGGTAGGGCAAGGCAGCTCATGAAATCACTCTTCCACGGTACACTGTAACCATGGAAACACCAGGGGACAAACAAAGGAATGTGATTGTAGTATAAAACGCTTGGATAAATGCGTTTTAGAACATGATGTATTCAGGAATTTTTAACTAATAATAAATTACTAGACTTACATACAGATAATAGATAATAAAGAAAAACACTAAAACATTTAAAACACTGCCCAAGCTCTCCCTCTCTTTTTCATGATCTGTACACCAGTAGTAATCGACCATAATGCAAAATAATCTAATTCTTATTACTGTAATATTTAATAATATATTATACATAAATATATTTGTATATATTTAATTTATGCTGCCTTAAGTTTACACTAATATTTTATTACTTTTTTTATATAGTTTTATAGAACTATAGAACTTATAGAATATTTTATTGAATATATTAATGGTCAGTAATGGGAATTACAAATGACAAAAAAAATGATTGCAAAAAAAATGTACCAGAATTTTTGTGTTTAATTTCCAGGAAAATAATGTTACAATACCAAAAAAAAAATCACTATATTCCTAAAAATATGCTTTATTTTTTATGCAAAATTATTATGAGGATTATGGAGTGAGGTGTAACTTGAGAATATTGTTAAATTAATCAACCAACCTGATATATTGAGATATAATTAACTTTTAGCGTTTCATTCTCTTTTCAATTAAATTAAGTTAGGATAGAAAAAAATCGGAATGAGAAAAAAAAAAAGTAGGGCGGAAGTGGATTTCACTGGTTACTAAATGGAGGCAGGTCTGAATTCCAGTTTGCAGCCAGTTACGAAGGATATTTATTCCCTCCTTCTGCCGAGACACACGTCATGAAGAAAACAGATGCTGTTTCGAGGAGGATAGGGTGTTAACATTTTTAATTAAAGATTTCAACATGAATTAAAAAATAGAGATGCGCTCGGAAAGTCATTGCAAAAAAAACACTGCAACATTCTGCAAAAATGAAGAATTGTTCATTTTGATTTCAGGGTGATTATTAGCAGAGATCTGAAAGACACATAATGAGTGCATAAAGTCACACCATACAGTAGGTGGGTGTCAGTTCTGTTAATCACATGTCCTCTATTTGTATGTCATTTCAGCTGGCGCGAACGGAGACGGCCGTGAACAACCTGAATCCAGTATTTGGTGTGAAATTCCAGGTGGATTACCACTTTGAGGAGGTCCAGAAACTCAAGTTTGCCATGTTTGACGAGGACAAGTGCAGCACCCAGCTTTACGAACACGACTTTCTGGGCGAATTCACCTGCACATTGGGAGTGGTACGGTAGCACTTTCATCAATCTTTCAGATCTGTCTGCTGTATGATGTTTCGAATCACTATAATTGCATAATGTTAAGCTTTTATGATCTTAGTTATGATAAACTAGCTCTCTGTATCGCCTCTACTTTTGCATTTATCGGGCCATCTGTTCTGTTTTAGATTGTGTCAAATAAGAAGCTACATCGACCACTGATTCTGGCTAATGGCAAGCCAGCAGGGAAGGGGGCCATCACAGTAAGACACCACATAACACACCATAACAGACATATGCATTGATAGAGTTTGTACTGGAGCATCATGATGATATGCTCCGTTTGGTCTAGATAACAGCCCAGGAGTTATCAGACAACAGAATAATCACCCTAACCATGTGTGGGAGGAAGCTAGATAAAAAGGTGAGTTAAGAGGTTGTGATAACCATTCAAGCACTTTAAAAAACACTCAGCGATAGAAGATGATGATGTTTCTGTTTGTGACTGTTTTTCAGGACTTTTTTGGTAAATCAGACCCCTATTTAGAATTCCATAAACAAGGGGATGATGGAAAATGGATGATGGTTCACAGAACAGAGGTAAGAAGCTAAATAGACTCTATGTTGCTGATACTCTCATTTATGTACAGTTTTGCTCTACAGTTTTATCAGCTTGTGTTTTAGATTGTGTTAATGAAAAAAGATAATAATAGCCAATTGTGTGTGTGTCTTCAGGTCATTAAAAACACTTTGGATCCTGTATGGAAGCCTTTCACAGTGCCTCTAATCTCACTTTGTAATGGAGATGTGGACAGAAATATCAAGGTGTGTCTAGATATTATGTGCATATAATGCTATCTAGTCTTGTAGTCTGTGTGCGAAGAGTCCCAGTAGAATTTAGTCTAGGTCAATTAAAATAACATAACATAAAAACATCATGCTCCCAAAAACATCATTGTCCAAAAAGTTATTTGAAGCTTTACAGAATAGATCATTATTGTAGGTGAAAAAAGCTGTTTGTCTTTGGCAGAAATCACACATTTACGCTACCATTCAAAAGTACGTAAATTATTTTTATTTTGTAAGAATGCATTAAATTGATCAAAAAAGTGATTGAAAAGGCATTTATTATGCTACAAATAAAATGTTATAATATAATGTAATATAACACTACAAATATATTAAGCAGCACAACCGTTTACAACATTGATAATAATAAGAAATGTTTCTTGATGCTTTCAGAATGATTTCTGAAGGATCATGTGACCTGAAAATTCAGTTTTACCATCACAGGAAAAAATTACATTTTAAAATCTATTAAATAGAAGACATAATTTACAATATTACTGTTTTACTTTCATTTGAAAACCTTTAGAAAATTTTAAAATGGGAGTGTGCATGTCCAAATTTATTACATCCAATCAAATGGCAACTTTAGAAGACCATTTGTTTCACTAAAAATTCTGCCACTGCTGTCACAAAATGTCAAAGCTGCTCTTTTTGCATGATGATTGCTTGCTGTTTTAAAAAAAAATCTTATCTTTCCCTGATGACTCAGAATGAATTCTACAAAACAGTTAATAGCCTCCATTTTCTTTAGCATATTCATACGTTTCACAACTCGCAATAAATGTGTTATGTCACAGGTGCTGTGCTACGATTACGACAACGACGGAGGCCATGACTTCATCGGCGAGTTTCAGACCACCGTTAACAAGATGAGCGAAGCACAGAATGCAGTGGAGGTGAGCTTGCCTTCAATTAACACTGTAGAGATTCATAATTTCCAGAATGTAGGAACTAAATGCGTGAAGTAAAGCTTGGCTCACATTAATGCCTGCCACTCTTGCGCCAGAATACTATGTGAGTACTAGCTATGCCTCATTATCTGGCATAATGAAGCTGAGAATTAGTGAGTGAGAGAGGGAGAGACAAGGAGAAAAGAGGTGGGAGGGAGAAACAGAGAGAGTAACTGGCTCTTTTGAGATGCAAATCGCTCTTATTTTACCGCTGCCTTGTTTACCAGAATAAGCATTGTGTGTTGCCAGTCACACTTAGGCAGAACATGTTCTCCTGGAAAAAGAGTTAGTTAGTGTACTAATTAACATCCATTCACTGTTTTCAGGTGCTGACTTTCTGTTGCACAACTTTAGCTAAGAAATATGATGTATTTTGTGCCATGTTGTAAAGGAATTGAGCGCCACAGGGATTGTTACCCCTCGGTGTTCACATTTCACTCGAATGCTCACACTAGAATTCACAGATGATGCTGATATCTTCGTGTTATCTTTTCAGAATAGACATTGTTGCATGTGTGCCGCTCAAAGTTGCTATATAATATCTTTAACTTGGGTTCATGTGAAGAAAGCTGTGTATATATATATATATATATATATATATATATATGGGCCTATATTAGTACTGTCAATCGATTAAAAAATAACGAATTAGTCGAATGTTTTTCTGTAATTAATCGCGATTAATTGCATCCTTACATTAAAGTTAGAAACAACATACACAGTATATTTTAAATAGTTTATCTAACAGGTCGGAAATGAATAAAGTTATCAAAAACATTAACTGCATAAATTATAAATTGAATATCGATTAAACCTTATTAAAGCTACAAAAGTAAGAGCAGTGAGTGATTTTCTCTTTGTCTTTTGTTCTTTGATTAACATTAATGACAGACATAACAGCAGCAGATTTATTAAGGCCCGTTCACACCAAGAATGATAACTATGAAGATTACAAACAAAGATATAGTTCTATAAAACGTTCTAAAAATAAATACACCACATCTATAAAAATAACGATATAGAGGAACAATATCGCTGGGAACACTTTCAAAAATATTTTTTTCAGCTGCTGAACGATGAAACACTGACAGCCAATCAGAATCCATTCTAATTTTAAGGGCTCGCTCATTTAAAATGGCAGACGACATTGCGGAGAACTTAATCGCCAAGGTCCAGAAAAAGCCACCACTGTTTGACAAGTCAAACCTTCAAAGAAAATAGATATGCTAAATAAATGGATACTTTTAAGAAAATGGATATTTGGAAAACAATTGGTCATACCCTCGGAATAAATGATAAGAAGTATTATCCGATGAGATCATTATGCCAAGCCAGCAAAGCGTGTAAAATAAAATAACCTCAGATATCCACTGCTAGTTTCGACAACATTGTCTTGCTTCCTTTGAAGTTGCAGTGAAAACGATTAAGTGTTGCTTTTATTCCATTATATTGACCTCGTCAGCTAAATTCCCTGTTAGATTATCAATTATATCATCACACTACGTTAGCTATTCACTCGAAACATAGCGTGCTGAGGACATCTGCTGGTTAAAGCAGTGTAAATGCAACAAGAACAGCAAAAACTTTGAAACGTGCCGTGAGCTCAAAAGAGACCATTATCATTCGTTGGTGTGGACACAAATATAGTTATAGTTCTTGGTGTGAACGGGTCTTTAGGCTGCTGTCACTTTAAGATCTGACTCAGATCCGATGTCCTCACAACATCATCGGCCATTTAAGACTTTATTTAACTCATTTAAGACTGCGCTTACAAAGCGGGTATTTTGCCATACTTTAGTTTTGTTTTTGTCCATTCAAGTGCGAAAGAGAACTCAATCCGTTTGGGGTGCTGTTTGAAGCGGCGTTCTGTGCGCATGAGTCTTGTTTCACACAGACAGGAGATTCACGGACAACGTGCCAGTACATATCCAAGTTCTTTCTTTGCGTCTAATCGCGCTTAATAGCACTTGAATGAATGATAGAGTGATCATCCTCTATTATAATGCTAGCTAAAGGATGAGGAAGGATGCTGCTTTAATTGCATTAAATGTTTTTAATGCGTTAAACTGAAAAAAAATTAATCGCATGAATTTTAAAATGAACAAGTTCATTTTAACAGCCCTAATATATTCCTAAAAAATAGAAATGTTTTAAAGTGGACAATAACACTGCTCTCTGTTCACAGGTTGAGTTTGAATGCATTAATCCAAAAAAACAGAAGAAAAAGAGCTACAAAAACTCTGGGATCATAATTGTGAAGTCATGCAAGGTAAGGAGATAAAAAGGGAAAGATAATTCACACATTCGCTTTGCACAGGCAACAAAAAAGCTGTATTAAATACATTCTGCTTGCACATTAAAGTGTCGTCCATGTTCTGGCTTATTTAATTACATTTATATTACAAATAAAAGGCCTTTAATTGTGGCTGTGCTGTAAGGACAGATTAGTTTAATAGTGCTAAATCCCCTTTAAATAACATGTTTTAATATCAACACAAAACACCTGTCACTCCTGCACCGTCACCGTTTAATCACGTCTACTGATGGACTCAGGCATTAAAACAGAACATGACTCAGTTTTTCTCACTAAATCTCTATTTGAAAAAACATTTTACAACCTTTAGCTTAAGGGAATGTCAAAGGGTGGTTACGTGATATATTTATGTGAATATAAAATGTGTTGCTGTATTGTTCCTTTGTTAGATTACGAGAAACTACTCCTTCCTGGACTACATTCTGGGTGGCTGTCAGCTCATGTTTACTGTGAGTATGATAACGTCACCTCTGGAATTGATTGCCTGTTTTTTTGTTTTGCTCAGAGATTTGAGGGGAGGGGGGTTCATGCATGCTAAATGCAAAAACATCATTTGTATGCAGATGCTTTCGAAAATCTATTCTGTCACTGACAAAATTTTATCTGAAAGCCACAATGGCAGAATGCAATCAAGAAGGTTGTAAAGAGTCAGATTTGCATGGTGGATCCATTTGATGGTTTACATCACTGAATTTTGAGCAAATTATAGTTAAAATCTAATTTGTTGAGTCCGATACACTAAAAGCCTGTTTTCTTTCCGTGCACTGTCCAGTTTAAAAGGCTCTATATATGGTTCTTTTTATGTGACTCAATTGCCTTCACCAGTGTGATTGGTAAGAAATGATACAGAAAGTGAGTGAATTTCACAGGTTGCTATAGTTACAGTGTGCTGCAGTGTAGAGGTTCATGTCTCTCATTTCAAACTAAAGACAGAGAGACAGGGGGATGTAAAAAAAAAAGAGAGAGGGAGAGAAAGCGAGAGAAGCTGTGTGAGCCTCTGAACAAAGGAAAGTAATTTCGATATCTTGTTTGCATGATTCACGGTTGTTTGTTGCCCTGCAGATTATGATAAGGTCTCACCATACAGATTACACCAGTGGTGTAGTTACTGTATAGATTATTATCAGTTAAAACTAGCTGTTAAAGGATTAGTTCATTCAAAAAAGAAGTATTGTCAACATTTTATTCACTCATATTATACTAAGCCTGTTTAATTTTCTGTCTTAAAAAAAACAGAAAACAAAGTTGAATGAGTTGAATGTGAGAACTGGATCAGTTTGATTCATGAATGAATCATTCAGATTTTGTGAACTGAACTTATTCACTGAAAAAGTCTGACTCAAAAGAATGATTTGTTCATGAATCAGACATCACTACTTCTTTTGTAAAAGCTCCAAGGAAACAGAATTAGATTATGTAAATGATGGCATTTTTTTGTTGTTGATAAACTGTCATTTACTCACCCTGAAGTTGTTCCAAACCTGTATGAATTTCCGAATGAACAAAAAACAAAAACAAAGATATTTTAAAGAAAGTCAGTAACCAAAAAGTTGATGGACCCCATTGACTGCCATAGTATTTTTTCCATACTATGGAAGTCTGTGGTCCCCATCAACTGTTTGGTTACAAACATTCTTTAAAATATCTTATTTTGTGTTCAGCAAAAGAAAGAAATTCACACAGGTTTGGAACAACTTGAAGGTGAGCAAATGATGGCAAAATTTTCCATCCTTCGGATGAGACGTTAATCCGAGGTCCTGACTCTCTGTGGTTGTTAAAAATCCCAGGATGTCTTTCGAAAAGAGTAGAGGTGTAACCAAATTTGCCCACTGTCCTCTGTCCATCATGGCCTCCTAATCATCCCCATACACTGATTGGCACTCTGTCTCCTCTCCACCAATAAGCTGGTGTGTGGTGGGCGTTCTGGCGCAATATGGCTGCCGTCGCATCATCCAGGTGGATGCTGCACATCGGTGGCGGTTGAGGAGATTCCCCCTTCCATATGTAAAGCGCTTTGAGTACCCAGAAAGCGCTATATAAATGTAACGAATTATTAATAGAAAAGTTTCATTTTTGGGTGAACTGTCCCTTTAAGCTTTAAATATGGGCAGTATTTGCGAAGACATTCACACTTTATCTGTCACGAATGTCTCCAGCATGTAGCTCCAGCATAGATTCATGCTTTAGGGCAGCTGTGATCTCTTATACAGCTTCAGTGCAGCTTTTTACCAAGTGCTGTTGCTCAAAGCATCTTTATGAAGGCAGTCGAGCTCAGGGTTCAGCAGTGGGCAAACACACTCCTGAATGCAGCATTCAGAATAAATGTTTTCTCTTTACATTGAGGCTTTTATGGATTTTACTCACTATAGACCAGAAAATTGCAAAATTCTGGAGAGGAGAATTGGGGAAGATCTGTGGGTTATTTTAATTCATTTTGAAGGAGAAATCTAAATTTTAATCGTCAGTTGCGTCTGCTAGCTTATATCTCATTTTAAGCTGTGCTTCTTAAAGAAACAGTTGACCGAAAAATAAAAATTCTATCATCAGTTTTGGTGCATCATTTATAGGATATTCCACAACTCCATATTTATCTATTGGAAGAAAGATAGAAATCAAAAATGTGAATTTAACAGTTGTAACAGCCACACCAGAGAAAATATAGTAGGCATCACTTCTGCTTATACTCATGTGCTAAACTTCACAGCTCAGTCACCCGGAGGCCATGACAAGCAATGTGAGGACAACTACAATAAAGGGCATCCTCATTCTGTCACCTCCAATTCCCTTCGCCCTATCATTTCCACCGTCTTCCCTTTCCTTTCCTTCATTAATCTGTTTTCAGCCTCGGGGGGAGTGATCATCCAGTGGTTAGGTATGCTCTAGCAAGTGTGAAGGTTAGACACTGGTCTCTCTGCTCTGGTAAATGTGTCTTGTAAGCATGTAGTCAGAGAACATGTCTCCTGGTTCATGACTGTCATAGGACAGAGCTATCAGTTCTCAGCTTGAGCAGATCTGACTGTTCAACCTCCCTGTGTGATAACAACATCGCCTTTAGCTATGAGCTTTGATGCCACACTAACTGAGGGAAAAGCTTATGAAATGCTTCGTATTAACAGCTGCTTCTTTTTTTTATATAGACCAGACCAATTGGCAAGCATTAGCGTATTACATTTTGTGGATGTGTGTTTCTCCAGGTTGGCATCGACTTCACAGCGTCCAATGGAAACCCCAGGGAGCCGTCGTCTCTGCATTATATCAACCCAATGGGCAGCAATGAATATCTGTCTGCCATCTGGGCTGTAGGCCAGATCATCCAAGACTATGACACGTATGTAACAGTGCTTTTAATAAAAACACACTTTAAAGGTCTACATATGGCCATAAACGCACACTTCTCCTTATTCACACTTCATGTCCACAGGGACAGAATGTTTCCTGCGCTTGGATTTGGGGCTCAACTCCCACCTGACTGGAAGGTGAGAAAAATTGTCCATAACTGTGCGTGGATTTGTGTCCATGTACATTTATTTTTGCATGTTTATTTTTGTGCATCTCATTCTAGTTGTCCTTTTAAATAATCAAATGGAATTGAATGCGAAATCTTTCGGAAGTGTGAAATGGAAACAAGAATTTGAAGTGCAAGACAGAGAAGAGGCAGATAAAGAAAATGAATAATGCTCACATATCCCAGTGATTATGCAACTGTCATCCCATCTGCGTTGCCATGGCACTGAAGTGAATACAAGGAAGTCTGGGGGGGGGATTTCACAAGGAATGAATTGCACCCGTCGCCGATAGTGCCGTTTATTGCACACGTTGAGTTTGTTTTAGCACCCGATTCACTGAAAGGAATTATGCAAATGATGCCTAAAGTGCTCTTATCTTTGGCACTCATATATGCCCAATAATAATGTTCTTCTCCATCATTTGATCGTCATTTGATGAATAACTGCTGTCATGATCAATAGAGATTGTACACAAATATCTGTAATAAGCCTAATTTACATAAAAAGGAGGCATGTTTGTGCGAAAAAAATTTTAATAAGAAACTATTTATATAATAGTAAGAAATGTTTTTTGAGCTTCAAATCAGCATCTTAAAATGATTTCTGAAGGATCATGGGACACTATAGACTAAAGTAGTTGGTACATTTTAAAATATATTAAAATACAAAGTTAAAATTGTAATAAAATGTCACAATATTACTGTATTTTTGATCAAATATCTGCATTCTGGTTGATACTTCTTTTAAAAATCTTAGTGACTCCAGTTTTTTAAGTATATATCATAAATATAAATTACAAGTGCATTAGCTGTCTTTTAGTTGTTTTTTTTCGTTGTTTTTGATTGAGCTTCGGTTATCGTTGTTATTTCTCTCTTTGTATTTCAGGTATCCCATGAATTTGCTATCAACTTTAACCCCACAAACCCTTTCTGCTCAGGTGAGGCTCACAAACCTTGTATTTTCAGTTAACTTATTGTTCATGACTGTGTTGTCAAAAGTACCAACGCCGGTATCAAGTCGGTACTGAAATTTTCTAAATGTGAAGATACCAGCATTTCCCCCTTGCATTTTGAGTGCTGTGGAGCACCATCAAAGGTGTTTAAGAATCCACTCAACAGTGCTCAAAATGCTAGGGGAAATGCTGGTATTGTCACATTTTTAAAATGTCTCAAAGTTTGACAACAGTGATATATGATCATGTTTTATATGCATGCAGGTGTGGAGGGGATCGTTGAAGCTTATTCCAACTGCCTGCCTCATATCCGCTTCTATGGACCCACCAACTTCTCCCCCATCATCAACCACGTGGCCCGCTTCGCTACCCAGGCCCTCCAGCAGGCCACTGCCGCAGTAAGTACCTAAAAGTTCAGGAAGAGCATGGTTTTTCTGCAGTGAAAGTGAAGAAGGAAGTTAGTTGGTTAAACTAGTCTCGTGCTAGAAACCATTCATTGCTTGGATAGACTTCATTTTAACATCTTGGAAGTACATTTAGCTTGTTTGGAATGTATAACTTGTACACTGATAAAGTGATGGATTTATCAGATAACTCTCTGAAACGTTTGCCATCTGTTGGCCATGGCAGTCTTCACATGTGAAGCTAAAGCACTTTGGAAATCCCTCTGGATGAGAGCATCTGCTAAATGTTTTAAATGCAAGCGCAAATGACTGTCTCATGCATTTTGCCTCCTGTTTAGCTGTTTAACAGTTAGTGGCCACTCATTAAATGAACAAAAAGGCTTGTCCTCAAGTCACAGACAGATGCATGTGTGTGTCAGAGCAGTGCCAGATAAGAAGTCTCCATTTAAAAGCCTCATTAGTCTTATTAAATCCCACTGGTTTTGTCAACTTGGTCTTATAAGACTGAGGAAAAGGACTGGGGAAAAGCTGGAGTGGAACCACACCCACTGTAATTCTCTCCACTTAGAGAAAAACAGTGTTTCTCTGTATTCTCCCTCAGACGTTGAGTGGAAACTGTGAAACTCCTCGGTTTCCTAGATATGTGCAACATTTGAGCGGGGCACAAGCGAGCAGACTAGGGCTCACTCTCTACTGCGATAGCACAATGTGTCTGTGTTTCGTCAGGCAGTTTGTTCCAGCAACTTTCCACTTGTGAAGTTTAGCTCACGCTGTTAATTTCCTGTTAGCGTGTGCAAAATTTGCTGCACTCTCAATTGTGGCTTTTGCAAGTGCCTCTTGGCTCTAGCTGATTCTAAGCTAGCAATTTTGAATTAATTGCTAACCTAATCAACTGTAGATTGATTTTTTTATCTTTGAAATGTTTTAAAATTCACATACTTTGAAAATCTCTCACTTTATCTGCAGCACAGTCACTCTTAATGTTAAACTGACTGTTTGCCTTACTGTACTCAAGGAGAAGAACATATAATAATGAAAATTCTGTCATCATTTACTCCCCCTCATGTCGTTTCAATATTGTATGACTTTCTTTTGTGCGGAGTACAAAAGGAGAAGTTAAGCTGGATGTATTGGCTGGTTTTTTTCCATACAATGAAATATAGGGGGCGGTGAGTGTCAAGTTCAAAATATGCATCATAGAAGAAGAAAATTTTAAAACACAAACCTTTCCACCTCAGCACTCAAATCTCAAATGTTTTGCTACTGACATGTCAAATTTGAGTCCTTTCAGGAGCTTGACAGCCTCTAGTCACCATGAATTTTTATTACATTACCGTTCAAAAGGTTGGTGTCAGATTAATCAAAAATGAAAGCAAAGACATTTATAATGTTACAAAAAATTTATATTTCAAATAAGTGCTGTTCTTTTGAACTTTCTATTTATCAAAGAATACTGGAAAGAAAGCAGCCCAACTGTTATTTATGGACACTGCACTTATACAGCCTTTATTGAGCTTTGTTAATGTTAATTTAAACATTTACTAATACATTTTTAATATCTTGTTAACATTAGTTAATGCTTTGTGAACTAACATGAACTATATTTTCATTAACTAATGTTAACCAAGATTAGTAAATACAGTAACAAATGAATTGCTCATGGTTAATTCATGTTAGTTAATACATTAGCTAATGTTCAAATAATGAACCTTGTCTGTTACCATTTTTACTGTATTTGTGATCAAATACATGAATTGGTTAGCACACGAGATTTCTTTCAAAAATATTTGAACTGTCTAGTTTATTTAAAAAAAAAGTCTTATATAATAGTGTCCAGTATGGAGTTTAGCCGTGGAGTCATCTTTAAGTGTCATTTGCCATTTTTCTGCATTTGAATTCATAGAGAGGTTGTATATATGCAGATGGAAAACAAGTCAGCTATCCATTCTTGCCTGTGTTGTGTATGTGGGATGGGTGTGTCTGTGTGGTTGTTTGCTGTTGTAATAGGCAGCGGCACTGACCCTGGCTCAGCAGAGTCTAATTGCTCCATAAGACACTCACAAAATGTGCCTTCGGTTGTTAGTTCAAAGTCTGTTGAGGGGCTTTGAACAGCACAGTGCACACCATTTCTCCTGCTCTTATTATCCGCCCTGTGCAAAACAACCATTAAAATCCCTTTTCAATTAGAGCTATTTATAGTTGATTCAGCGAACAAATGTTCTCTCTTTTTCCCCAGTTGTTCTTGGGTTTTAATGACTAATGAGGCTGCACCCTCAGGTCTGTTCTGTGTACAGGCCAGCAGCAAGGCCAGTTTCAGAGGAGAAGGAGAGCGATGATTTTCTGTTGTTGCGATGGAGCAAGGCTACACAGAATTCCAGTGCAGTCATCATACCAACGATTGGCATGACACTCAGATGTGCTCCAGAAGAGAAATTGATTAGAACATTTATTTTTTTACATTAAATTTAAATGTTTAAATAATAATATAATATTAATACTGTTTAAATTATTTTTCAATTTTCTAAATAAGTGTTTACATATCATGGTATACATTATACATATTTATTTTATAGCCTTTATTTAAAAAATAAAAAATAATATAAATATGTTTTTGGCAGTAGTGAGAAAATAATCATAATAATCCATAAGTAATATTTACAAAAAAGTCGAATGTCAAAATGCTTATGAAGAGTTAGAGGTAAAAAAGTTCACTTCATTATCTTTCGAAATGTGTTGTTTTGGGATCTCTCCCGCCGCTCAATAAAAACATAACGTCAATCAAAACTGGTGGCGGATCATGAGCCGAGCACAGTGCTGAACTCACACTTCTTAACCAAACGCTTGGCCTGGAAGGAAAACTTAATAGTTGGTTATTATTTAACCTCCTTCAGGAGGGCCTAGAGCGCTTTCTATCCCTAATTGCACCCTGTCACCTCTAAAAGATAAAAATGGGTAGTGAAGAGGGATAGAGAAGAATAGAGCCTTAATGCAGTAGGAGGAAGATAGTGCCGTGTGCTTGCAGCGTCTCTTAAAGCAGAAGGGGTTTTATGAACTCCTCGAGTGTGCCATAGTCATTATTTGTTTCCACTACAACTAAACGGCCAACAGGTCACAGGGACATATTCTATACTTATTTATGCAGATATTTGAAGCTGAAGAATATACATCCCGAGAAAGGTTTTCAGATCATGAAATGTGGTTTAGCAAGTGCCAAATTATGGGTGTGTAAATTTTGTGCTATATGAGGCAATCAATCAATTTTATGTGTCTGTAAATATTCAATTAAGTGGCGTATGTGTCTCTGCTCTGCGCTAATGAGCCTGTCTGTTAGCACATCAAAAGCCCAGACTTCAGAGGCCACAGCAGGGAGGAAGAGGTCGCTGTCATACACAGTCCACTGCTGGTGACGCTGGGCAGGTACCGCTAGAAACCCAGCAGCTAGCAGATACTAACTGTGTTTGAGCCTGTCCAAACAGCGTCTTTGTAAAGGTTAGGGAATCCAAACGATTTAGCATTGTGCATCAACACGTTTCCTGCAGTATCTTGTGGGTTGTTTGTTGGTTATTTGGATGGTAAGTGATAAGACAGCTTGTGTGACTTTAAGTTACCCACGGTGTCTCAGCAATACAGTATGGCGGTTAGGGCAGGGGGCACAGCCTTGTTCCTTGTTCCGTTACGCATGACTGTTCTGCTCATTTGGTCATAATGGGGACCTAAGGGAAGAGGGCACGGTCTCGGATTTCTTCTAGTTTGTTGCCTTGTTCTTATTAATAATATTCAGTGGTCTCTTGCATAATCCAATAACATTACTTTTTTGTGCATTTTTAAGAATATATGAGTGGTTCTTGGCTGTGCAAAAATCGCCACCATGATGGTAGTGTGCTCTGGGTACTTGCTAGTAAGCACCGTTATTATGCCATAGACTGTATAAGTGATTCAGTATGTTTTAGAGCAAGCAAGGGAACACTTTAACATGGTGTTTCATTATGCAGCACTGTTTGGAGGCCCTTGACTCAAAGATAAGTTGTCCACTAGAGTGTGTACTGTGTTAAATACTTGATTTCTATCTCAGCTCACCACAATGAAAAAATAAAAAACATTTTCTTGTGCGGTATACCTATTTAGGTCACATCTCCAGCTAAATTTAAGGCCAATTAGCATTTAGTTCGGCCTCTAAAGCTCCAGTTCCTGTGTGTAACTTTTGCAGAACCAACTTTCTTCTTTCAGAGTGTGTGTAGTAGGGCTGGACTCCTGGAGGAAGTATATTTTGCCTATGAATTATGGCTTGAGAGACGGGCAGCGCTCCATGCTAAGTGTTACTGTCAGAGAAAAGCTGCCACGGAGAGCAGGAGGAAGGGAAAGTGACAGTGTAAATCCCTCCACACATATAGTTCCCCGTCTTCATGTTTTGTGTGGGGGGAGGGTGGTGAATTTCAGCACATCAACGTATCTTATTTTCCTTCACTCTGTCTTTGTATCTCGAGTAAACTGTCGGATTTGGGGCTAGGTGAAATATCTGTCATTAGCAGCTCTTGCTAAATACTGTTGTTCATAATTAAGGGTTAGAGGTTTTTCAAAACGTCAAATCATTGAGCTTGGGATTTTCTAAGCGATTATATATGATTTTCACCCTGCGGTTTATGAAAATGGCAAAAAACCTTTAAACATTCATATTAAGCCTGGACTCCATATCTAGGGCATTGAAAATGATAGAAATTGCACTTTTTATTAAATAACCCCCCCTAGCAACTGCATAGACCTAGCAACCTCCCAGAACACCTTAGCAATAGTTTAGCAACTATCCAAAATGCTTAGAAACCAGATAGCAACATCCTAGCAACTATCCCAAACACCTTAGCAAATCATGGACTCCATGTCTATGGCCTAGAAAATCATAGAAATGTCTCTTTTGAACTGGGACTTAAGTTAAGAACCCCAAACACTCTAGAAATCTGCTAGTAACCACCTAGAACGCCCTAGTAACAGTAACCCTATATCTAAGGCTTAGAAAAATATAGAAAATCTCTTTTGGATTGGGACTTTGGGTAATTAAACCCACAAAATGTCCTAGCAACCTCCCAGAACACCTTAGTTACCCTCTAGCAACCACCTAGAACACCTTAGCAACAGTTTAGCAACTATCCAAAATGCTTAGCAACCAGATAGCAACATCCTAGCAACTATCCCAAACACCTTAGCAAATCATGGACTCCATGTCTATGGCCTAGAAAATCGTAGAAATGTCTCTTTTGAACTGGGACTTAAGTTGAGAACCCCGAACACTCTAGCAATCTGCTATTAACCACCTAGAACACTTAGAAAAGGCTCTTTTGAATTGGGACTTTGGGTAATTAAACCTACAAAATGTCCTAGAAACCACCAAGAACACCTTAGTGATGCCCAAACAACCACCAAGAACCGCATAGCAACTACCTCAATGGCTTTAGCAATGATATAACAAGCAAAACTCTAGCAACCACCCAGAGCACCCCCTGCATTGTGCCACCGGTTTCTGCATGGGCAAACCCGACAATTTTCTCTGCAAATGTAAAAATCAAGTTGCATTTAAAGTATCTGAGCCTCTGCCTTCGAACTGTTTGATTTAACAAGATGATTCCAGAAAATACACAAAATTCGGTGCATGTGCTATTTAAGAGTTTAGCACTGTAATGAAGAGATATGTGAGCATGTGACCTTCAACAGGCTCCTTTTTATAGTTTCCCTTTCTTCTCCCTTTTGCAGCAATACTTCACGCTACTGATTATTACTGACGGAGTAATCAGTGACATGGACGAAACACGTCACGCTATAGTGCAAGCCGCCAAGCTGCCCATGTCCATCATTATCATCGGGGTGGGCAATGCCGACTTCACCGCAATGGAGTTTCTGGACGGAGACAGCAGCGTGCTGCGATCCTACACAGGAGAGGAGGCGGTCCGAGACATCGTCCAGTTTGTCCCTTTTAGGGACTTTCGCAACGTGAGTGTTTCTCACCCTGATTTCCCCTCTCACTTGATCTCTTGATTCCACACTGGTTCAGTTATATAAGGGGATTGTCACGGGGTACACAACGCTTTAAAAATGCTTATCTCAATGCCAGGTCAAAAAGTCTTCCTCGAGCAGCATTAAACTCTCAATATTATGCAGATGAATTGACCCAGAGGCTTTAGCTTACGCATGTAATCAATATTTCTGTTGCCACAGACCTCTGGATAGTTTCTTGTTGTTCTGAAGTGAGTCCAATCCTGGATCACGTATGTAAACAGAATCTTCAGTAGGAGTGAGAGTAGGCGGTCTGTGGGCCATGTGATTTCCTCAACAGCAGGAGGGAATGGGCAGCGCTGCCTCATTTGGGCTCCATTCAGAGGAAATTAAAATTCATTTAGCTTAGAAAGAATATGGAAGGAAACAGTGCCAACATTCTCCGCCACACAACCGAACGTGTCTGCCATTTCTTCGTTTTCAATACATGGAAGTGGATTTAACAATCTAACAAGTGTCCACTGCCAGCGTGTGCTTAAATATGCATCCTCAATGATGTCGTTGCGTGTGTTTGTTGTTCTCGCAGGCTCCGAAGGAAACTTTAGCCAAATCCGTATTGGCAGAGCTGCCGCAACAGGTCACACAGTATTTCAAACAGAGGAACCTGTCGCCTAGCAACACAATGCCGGAATAAGAGCCGGAGGCCCGAAGTTCACACTGCATGTTGCCAAAACCTGCTAACTGTTTACAAACCCCCCTTGACCAATTCAATGGACAAAGTGCATGTTATTCTGTACATAAGTGTTTTTAGTAAATGCTTTTATTTATTGGTTTATAAATATAAATATATGTATGATGAATTATTGATTGAAATGCATTTGTGTGTCTATGACGAAATATGTAACAGTATTTGGCTGAATGTAACTTTATACTACCGTTTTCTGTGTTTTAAGAGAAGTTAAAGCTAAACAGTACCTTTTATGTGGTGATTTGTATTAAGTGATAATCGTGCCATGGTCAAGGTGGTGTTGTTGATTTTGTACAGTTTTATCAGTTGTTTATGTTCCACTCAGGTCAATAAATTTCATTTGAGAAAACAATGACTGGCGCACACATCACATGATGCACAAACGTATTGATTCGGGAACTGAGGCTTTAGAACTGATTAGAGCTTTAGTTTTGTGAATGCAGCTGGTTGTTAGTGAATCACAACAACAACTTCAAGTAACAGTAATAGTGTTACTGTAACACTATTTCTAAGTGATCAAGCACTGCTGTTCTTTTAGAACACTGACCACATTTACTCAAGGGCTAGTTCACACAAAAATGAAAATTCTGTCTTTAATTACTCTCATGTCGTCGTTCAAAACCTGCTGACTACCGTTCCATTTCGGAATACAAATGAAGAACGTTTAATGAAATCTGAGAGCTTTCTGTCTCTCCATTTACAGCTTATGCAATTACCACTTTCAAGCCCCTTAAGGGAAGTAAAGACGTCATAAAAGTAATCCATGTGACTCTGGTGCTCTAACTTACATTTTGTTTGCACAAAATAGCATAATTTACCACTTTATTTACAATATATTAAGCTTCAAACGCACGTTCACAAGAGCTCCACAAGCCAAGGCATGTGTTGTGTTGACGTTTGAGTCTGACGCTAGAGCAGATGTTGCATGAACGCATGTTGGAGATTAATATTTTGTAAATAAAGTGGTGAGAGATGTTTTATTTGCGTAATCAAAGGGCTTCATAAAACTGAGGTTAAACCTCTACGGTCACATGGTTCACTTTAATTAGGTCTTTAACATAGACGTAATGAAATACCTAAGACTCCCCATTGGCCTCTGGATCGCACATCAACGGCGCCGCCATATTGTGCAGGTCAACGTTCCGTTAACACTCATAACTGGAATTGAGAATAATGCCTGTTTCGTTTGCTGCTTCGGGCTGTACAAATCACCGCACACTTGAATACTGGTGTCGGGGAATAACCTTTCACAGGTAAGGCTGAACATTTGTTTCTGGTTGTATTTGGTCATTATATATTGATAATAGTTAGGGTTAGGGAGATAGTTGACCAGAAAATAGCTAGCGATGCTAGTTAGCTGTGAAAGTTGAGTTTGCATGATTCATATTAAAATTTTAGCGTATATTGTCTTATTTTATAAACTAATTTTCCTGAAATGTAAATATGCATCTTTGTTTTCCTTAAACCGACTTTTAAGACAAGCACTCGTTTCGGTTAGGTGACTGATTTAGTGAATTACTGTAACGTTAGTCAGTTGGCTAGCTCACTTTTCTCACACATTGAAGGTTTCCCAGAGACGAAGAGTTGAGACGGTGGGAAGTAACTATAGGAAGGGAAGTTTTTTCCCGCAAGTAAATTCTCTGTGTTATGCAGGACAGGTCTGTTAGGATTAGGGATGGAGCTAAACCATCGGTATTAGATTATACATATACTATATGCTGTTATCAATATATTACTGTGATATTGTATCATTGTACTTATACTGTAATATTATTAAACCATTAATCACTATTTTATTTGATGTATACATTTTATTGACAAAATTATACACTTTATCATTGACTCTATTATATTAAATACATAAAGTATTTCCTATATATATATATATATATTATACAACAACCTATTTACTATTACTTCTTGCTTTATCTTTTATCATATGTATTACCATAAAGGATCCGTCAGTTATCTTTGTTATTGTATGTTTTGGAGTATCTATCTGTAAATATCTGTAATCTTTTTACTGCTATAAAAATACAGTAACGATATGAAGCGAGTTTGATTTGCTTCATTTTCACAATGGTGGTCAATTCTAAACACAAGAAAAGCTAAATAGGTTAAACGACAGAAAATGCCTTTTCCACAATAAGAAATCTTTTTTTTTTTTTTAATTTATTTAATGTGAAAATTTAAATATCTCAATATGGGTGTCTTCACAATTCTTATCCAAGAATAAAGCAGCCAAATACAGGTCAAGTCTGAGCTTTGACTATTCCTCATTAAAATAAATATTTTTTTAAAGTCTGCCATCAAGGTTTTAAGTAACCAGAGATGGAACTTTTTGTACACCACGTCCATCATAAATCACTGAAATCGGTTGATAAATGTAAACGTTATTTTCATTTTTAGCCAGAAAAACCGCAGCTCGCCAGTTGACTTGCATTTGTTTACAGTGCAGTCTTGCCCTCAGCAATATGGCAGACGCGTTGACATGTCGCAGCAACCTTCCAAAGCGGCCAATGGGGCGTCTGTGTATTTTATTATGTCTTTGGTCTTTACTAGCTTTCTGGGGCTTGAAAGTGGTAGTTGCATAGTTGCATAGTTGAAAGTGGTAGTTGCAAATACTTATGGGCTTGGAACGAAATAAATATAAATTAAAAAAAATTACTTTTTTGGGTGAACTAACCCAAATTTTTCAGGTCTTATTGCACGTGTTTTATTTCAAAGATGGAAAATGTATGTCTTTATAATATTTCAATATTTCATCCCTAAAAAAAAATTAATTTCTACCTGCTGTGAAGGCCACTTGCACAGGAAAAATAAAGTTATAGGGATAGTTCATCCAAATATTTAAATTCTGTCATCATTTACAACATTACTAATGTCAAATACAACCATTGTGGTTCGTTTTCATGCATCAAGCAAGCACAGTTGAGCATCCGTATTTACCATCGATAAACTCTGTGTATATGCATTAATCAATGTTTATATTTGAATAAAAGTGTAAATTAAATCTGTACATTATTTAATGCCATTGTGTCTCATCAGAAGACTTGGATTAATCTGCTTGATTCATATTGAATAGTTTTACAACATCTTTATGAACTTTTTGAAGCAAGAACAATTTGGTTGGATGTACTTTCAATGGCTGAACAACAATGAGAATATTAAAGATTTCTTCATTAGTGTTCCGAAGATGAACGAAACTCTTATGGGTTTGGAGTGAAATCAGTAATTGATGAATTTTCATTTTTGGGTGAACAATCTCTTTAAACAATAGCCAAATACTGTAGCTATTTAAGCATTGTTTTAGGTTACTGCAGCCTCTTTTTTTAAAAAATAAAAAAAATAAAATCTTAGTTAACTGTATTAAGGCAGATTAATGTTAATATTAAAAAAGGTTACTTTTACTTAAGTAAAACTGAAATGCTTCCAGGGGCAAAATTAACCTTCACCCTCAAAAAGCCTCCACAAAAGCGGCTCACAGCATTTCAGGAGGGGCGCAATTCTCACAATTAACTACAAATTCATTCAAGTCTGTCTCCATTAATATCATATGGAAATTTTTCACAATCCATTAATTATTCCTCACTGAATATTCAGTTTGACTCAGAAACTCACTTTACAAAGCTAAAATGTGTAGTGAATGCTGTTTCACATTAATAAGAAATAAAACGAGCGAGAAAAAACCCCAAAACATGAGAAACGCTTTTATTTTCCATTCTGTCATCACTGGTTATTTTCCAGTGGACAGTCACACACATTTTCATGTCCTGATAGGACACAGTTCATGATTCCAGCATTCTTAGCATTGCAGCATTTTGTCTTAAAAATAAGAAACATCAAACAAATGTAAAATTCAACAAAGACTTTTAAACATCTTCAAACAAACCAATAATATGTTTGCTTTGTCCTGTGATGGTGTCAAAGATTTGGACTAAATATTTCATGTCTTCTTGATCCACAGCTGTCAGTCAGTCAGTCAGTGTCCCCTTGGCCACTAGAGCTCTGCAGAAACCGCAAGGGTGGGTAGATGGGAAGGTGCGTCACCAGGTTAAGCTGCCAGGGGTTTAAACTGTATGGAACGTAATATGAGGAGGATGGGGGAAGTGTCATGTTTTGTAAGCACAAGACATCAAAAACCACAATAGAAGTTAACATTACAGCCTTTAATAAACATCAAGCAAGTAACCAAAGACTTATCCAAAACTGAATCACTGAAATAACGGATACCTAGAGCTAAATCGTTTTAGGTAATGATCTGTGCTTCGCGCCGCTGAGAAGGCGAGGGGGCGGCACCCAAGCCTTGGGCGGCACAGGTGAGGGAAAAAGTGATAGTGAGTGAGTGTGATCTGTCAGTGTGTTTATCTGAAGAGCCTGTGGCGCTTTATGGGAGAGCCAATCTCGTCCACGCTACCTTCGCTGTCGCTGCTGGACTCTGAGTCACTGCTGCCCGAGTAAGCGCCGAGCCCTGGCAGGATGCCCACGCATACAGCGGCGGAGGGCAGGTGGAGAACGCCCGAGCGAGTCACGCCTGCGCTGGGGGATTTGGGCTCGACCGCCTCCTGCTCTGAGAACACAAAACAATACATGCACATAGAGCGCACGCAGTCTCTGATGCATTTGACATCTAACGTGGCAGGTTAATACGGGAAGGTGAATAAATATTTCTCCTGAATATTTACATTACATTTTGTCTTGTTTAAAGAAATATTCCAAGCGCTGCTGAATACCATAGAATTTTTGGCAGTTGTAAAAAAAAATGACAATGCATGTTTATTGTAAAATATTATTACAATTTAAATTTCTCTTTTTTATTTAATTTTTTTAACATTTATTCCTGTGATGGTAAAACTACATTTTCAGCAACATTACTCCAAGTCTTCAGTGTCACATATCCTTCAAATATTTTTATTGAAACCATGATACATTTTTTTTTTTTCCAGGAAATGGAAAAATATATTCATATTTTGTAACAATGTTACTGTTGCTTTTTATTTAAGGCATCATAATTGAATAAAAGTGTAATTTCTTAAAAAGTGACCCTAAACTAGTCTTCAGTACTGTACATGGAACATGGTGTTTTTTTTAACAGAATTATTTTCTACCATAAAATACAGCACTGTCCTTTTAATTTAAAGTTATTAAACTTAAAAACATTTTTAAAAACACTTAAATTATCATCAACATTTCCTTACCTTTTATTAAATCAACTATAAAGTTCTGGTGCATTTATTTTAAACAGCATGCCACATAATTACAGATCCAATAATGATCTGGAAAAAAAAAATCACTTTACATAATTACATTATGTAAAGGCAGCATTATACTACATCGCTCACCTGTCTGACTGCCGTTGCCGGCTACCGTCTCCTCTGCTTTCTGCTTTTTACTTCCTTCTGAGGACTGAGATGAACTGTACAAAGACAAAAATAAATCACAAATAATTATACATAGAGATTATGCAGTCTCAGATTTCTACAGGTTTAAAATACATTAATAGACCCTTTTCAAATTTACGGGTTTCTAAGAAGTGGAAGTCGTCATAGTTGGGTTAACTTATATAGCAGTGAATGAGAGTAGCAAAAGAAAAACTGCACAATTGTGTTTTCACAACTTTCAAAAAGAGAATGAAATTCCAGTCAGAAGGGAGAAAGATGTCATTTTAACTGTCATTCCCACAGACACTGTATTAGAAACATTAGAAACATATATATAAACTTTGCGATATTGAACGATATTGATGACCGTTAAAACACGCGTCATCAGTCTGTGCAAACGGCTCATGGGCGGTTTCACAGACAAGGCTTAAACCAAGTCCCAGACAAAAATGCATGTTTGAGCTGTTTTAACTGAAAACAACTTGTACTGATATATCTTAAAATATATCAATGCCATTGTTTTGTCTCAAGAAGCACACCAGTAATGTTTTTTCTAAGGCACGTTTATAAAATATACAATGACCTAACTGAACTAAGGCTTAAAAGGCCCGTTTATGCCAACAATAACTATATTAGCGTCCACACCAGCGGATATTGTTCCGCTTATTCTAAGCGCATACTTGTCTGCCGCTTTAAATGCTCAAGCTCACTACAGCAGGACAGATTCTGATCGGCTGTCAGTTAGAGGAATCTTGTCACACCCCTTCGAGGTGAAAAGCTGTCTCGCGATATTGCCACGATGGAATGTGAGGGTGAAATTACAGTGGAATATGTAACCGTTACCGTTACATTTACATTACGCCTCCACTGTCGTTTTACTTTTTATAGAAATAAAAACCATTTAATTCAGTTGGATAACGGTTCAATTCGATCCGGCTCATCCAACACGAGCGGCAGAGTCATATGTTGTGCAGCAGGAATCAGTAGGTTACTGACAAGACCATGGTGGAGGATATGTTGCACAACAGAGCCTAAAAGCATCTGACAAAATCTAATCTTACAGAATAGGTGCTCATGTGTGCGAGAATATGTGCGAAAGCGAAAGTAAAACACGAGCACGCATTCACTATAGAACTATATTTTTATCGTTATCTTTATAGTTACCGTCCTTGGTGTGAATGAGGAGGTGAGCTCCTCTTTTCCGTACCTGCGCCGTTTCACTGCCCCAGCCAGCAGGTGGGCCTGAGACAGGTGACTGGTCCTGTGCTCTGAGGATTTGGCTCCTGCCTTTTTCTCTGGCTCCTTCTTCTGACTCTCGGTGGCTGCCAGCTTCTGTAGAGCGCTGTGAGGTTCACTAGTTAAGGAAAAATCTCTGACATAAACTTAGGTGTAATTAAACTGTGAGAAAACTTCACAGCAACATGACAACCTACTTTCCAACCCCGACATTGTGGTATGCCTCTTGACAAATGCAGTTTTTATTTTATACTGAAACTTTCTCATAAACCTAAAAGAACCTCTTGGAGAACAGCACACAGAACTAAACTGACATACAGATGAGGAAGCTATGATAAAAAGAGGGCAACCTCTCAAAAAAGTCAAAGTCACCACAAAAGTCACCACAGCAATCAAACCTACTTCCTTTTTTCGATTAGTGCATACAGATGGCCTAAAAACGTGACACACTTACAGGTAAGACTATTTGGTGCCTCCACAGGAGGCAAATTCATTAGAATTAGGGCACATTACTGTATTATTCTACAGATTATGGTTCTCAGTAGTGCTTTTAGATACAGTTATCAAGCCCTGAGAAAGGTTTCAGTTGCCACGACAACGCATCCTCCAACCTTCTATCTACAGGCATACCTGATTGGGAGAAGAGAAAGGCCAGTGCTGATAGTTTCAGATATTTCATGATGAGAAATCGATTGTATAATATATTATTTGGATAAAAGCATGCCCTTTGATTACGATAGTTTAGTGCAACAAAATTATGCCAATGTGGAACAATCTGCTGTAACTCAATTCATTGTTACACACACACGATAATGACACAAAACATGATTCAATTCAGCATAGGCTTCATATAACTGATTCAAAACATGTTTTGAATTGTTCATTCAAAGAAACCGCTCAAAAGAGTCGATTGTTCGGGAATCCAGGGTTAGTTTACTTGAGGTATTCAGCATTTTGTTTTAGTTTAAATAGCATCGAACAAACAATATAGTTCTTGTTCACGGAAATAAAACATTATTCAATATTAAAAGATAAGATTAAAAATAAAGCTGCCTCGAACTAAGAATGTAAATCGCCATCAAACAAAAGAAGACGAAAAAAAGTACGACTCCTGGAATCGGGGCTCGGCTGACTTTGTGTGGTCACCGATGCACAACCGAGAGTTCAGGGTATATGTGACTGTAACTTAACATTGCTTTTTGGAATACCCTCCTGGTAAAATGTTTTCTGTGGCGCTGAAGTGACAGTTCAGCGCGTCGCGGCATTCCACAGTTGAACGCGGGAGACGGGAAAAACTGACTTGACACACAGAAAACATTGTGTTCCACAGCACTGTTTTTAAATATATATTTTTTGTTGTAAACATGCTCTAGATTGACGTTATTGACTGTTGACACCTGTTCAAACTTCAAACCAAGGACTATGACTATTAAAGGTGCAGTAAGCGACTTCAGAGAAACACTCAAAACCAAAGCAAACACCCTACCATACACCATCTTGAGACTTTAAAGCAACAGACTATATAACTGCAGTGCACGCTCATAATAGTCCGTTATCTTGTGTTTGTGCAAATGCTAATATAGTTGTCATTCTTAGTGTGAACAAGTCTTTTTGAGTGTGTGTTTGCGCGTTTTTGTGATTTGAGGACACAAATTTGTGTAATGACATGGGTGTGACACTGATATTACAACTTAAACGTGAAATCTAATATATGCATCTCAGAAATGTTCAATAATAAATGCACAAAAAATAACATTACGATGTCCAGAAATCAGTTTCAATGGTACATTGAGTTTCATTTATTAACATAGAACTCATATTTAATGTGATAGTTACATCCTTACATCTTCTATAATACTATGCATTGTTAGACTCAAGAGTATTTAGATTAGTGAATAATACGTAGATCCGCATTAAACATTTATGTCTGAATGAACTGGTGGTAGAATTTTTGTTAAGCGTGCCAGAGGTTCTGGACTGAAATGCTCGACTGTGTGAAGACTGCGCACGAACGACAAGAGAACAGCGGCAACGAACACTCAGCATGATTTCAGACACAACACATTCCAGCACCATCGCCTCTTATTTAACACAAACGAATGAATTTGCAAATCAAATAAAGTTGTTTCTTTTGGATTAGGTACATCCGTGCCGCAAGAGGTTTCAAGAAGTGGTGGGGACATGTTCCACCCATCCCACCCGCAAATGACGCCTGTTTATAGTGTTTTTTGCTACCTTTTCAACCTCTCGTGGAAGAGTGTGTTGTTTTTAAGACGGCTTTTCAAACAGCTTCTCGAATTTATAAATACATTCTGTATTTTTTCTTTTCTTTTTCTATAACTTCTTTACGTGAAAGGTTTTGAAAGACTAGGTATCAGAGTCCAAAAACGTCCATATGTAAAACAAAGTAAACTGCTTGAAACTGAGGACACAGAGACTTTCTGTTTTCCAAACCTCTAAGTCAATTGCCAAGCCTGCAGGAATTTCTGTCAGTGCGTCAGGTTCCTCGAGGCTGTCTTGTTTGAGAACATGTACACTAACAAGGTACAAGAACTCTACTTTACTTTTCACCTGCCATCATTGCGCTTGACAGCTGAAGCTTCTACCACCAGCTTAATGAAGGTGAACGTAGAGACAGTCTCAGGCAGAAAGCAAAACTCCCTGTCAATTTTTTTCAAGAGCACATGACAGTAATATTGTACATGCTTTAAGGTGCAAAAGGATATCCTGTATTCTTTTATCTCCTTAGCTTCCTCGTCCCGTCTGTGTTTCTCTATTAGAGACTGCTGCCGAGAGACTTCGTCGAGAAAGCTGGTCTCGTCTTCATCCAGGCCTTTAACCATGTTCTCTGTGGAGAAACACAACAACAGCATTAAAAAGGCTCCTTAAACGGTTCTTTTGAGGATCTGTTAAAGGGTTAGTTCACCCAAAAATGAAATTGTCGTCATTAATTACTCATCCTCATGTCGTTCCAAACCCGTGAGACCTTCATTCATCTTCGGAGCGCAAATTACGATACTTTTGATTAAATCCGAGAGGTTTTTATCACACAAAGAAACAAGATAATTACCACATTCAAGGTCCAGAAAAGTAGTCAAAGACACCATTAAAAGTCAAAGTGACTACAGTGGTTCAACCTTAATGTAACATGTAAAAGCAACGAACACTTTACTTTTTTTCTGGATCTCGAATGAGGTAATTATGTTGCTTTCTATGGAGGATAAAAAAACTAAAAAAAAACCTCTTGGATTTCATCAAAAATATCTTAATTTGTGTTCCAAAGATGAACGAAGGTCTTACATGTTTGGAACGACATGAGAGTGAGTAATTAAAGCTAAGCCTTTAACAATACCCTTTGATTTTTTTTCTCAATCACAAACAGTTCTGTTGTCTGTGAATATGACCACCATGCTAGTAGATTAAAAAACGTGGCCCATGGAATCAACGGCAATAGGAGCAGCAATGGTCGCTAGGGAGACCAAGAGTGGGTTTGTCACCAGGGATACAGAGATGCTAAGATCAAGCCAGTCTCCCATCAGCACCCGCAAGAACAGACCTGCTCTTGATCTCCATCACTCCCATCTGTTCACACTCACAGACACCCACTGACATGCTCAAACACACACAGACGCATGTGTATGCAAGCATAAGCATGTTTTTGCACAAAAGGTGACAGATAAACCCCAAAATGAGGTCGAATATACATGGGAGAGGCAAGCCCCCTGAGACCGTACGGTGCATGTCATCTGAACGATCTGTTTTTGATCAAAATAAAGGGATGAATATGGGAGGAAAGCAGCATGAGCACTTACTGAATTTGAACTGCTCCTCAAATTCTTCCTGTTTTTTGTCTTTCTGCTCTTGTAGCCTTTCAAACAGAGATCGAGCGTCGTACTCCTCCTCAGGGGCCTCTGTGGTGCAACGAGAATGAACACAGTCAAAACTTGGCAAACGCACCTGGGGAAAATTAATGCCCTTCATTAAGCCTTTTGGTAGTTTGTCTGATTTGTGCTGACAAAGTGAACGTCTCACCCTCCGGGTCATCTGGCTTGCGGACCTTCTCCCATTCTTCCTGTCTTTTTTTCCTTTTCTCGTCAAGTTCAGACTCTGAAACAAACTTTCGGCTGAGGTCCACACCATCTGCCATGGCAGAACCTACACACCATAAGCAGACTTTTGTGTCATCTATGTGTTGACCATCACATTTATCAATATGTTTTATCCATCAAAACTCACCTAAAATGCGGTTTAATTAATCAGGATAAACACTGAAGGCTGTTCATGAAGTCATCTGCAGGAGATCCTGTTCAGAGATTTAGAGAAAGAGAATATAAATTTGTGATGGTTTAAAAAAAGCATTGCACCCACCATAAATTTATGCTGAACTAATGCATCTAACAATTCATTTTAGCACAATATAATTTATGCTCCAGGTCTTTTTAGTGGATTTTTGTCTAAGCAATGACAGATTCTGCAAGGAAATGTAAATACTGCCCCCTAGTGCTGGATTTGAACAGTGAAATTAAAAAAATTCAGGATGAAGCCTGACCTATTTCTTTGATTTACTGCTATTAAAACTATTTTAAAGGGTTTCGCCAGGATAATGCATCTACGCCATATAAAAGGTGCTAGAAATACACGGAGATAACAAAACATTAATAATAACAATAAAAAATAATCCAACTCAAATCGTTTTTATGGACATTCCCACAGTCAGCGTGGAATATGTATGATTAAAAACCCCAATCATATCAAGTATTAATGCGATAACTAAAACAACAAAATGTGTTCCTTGCAAGTATTTTCATGAGACAGCACCGCAGCTTCAGGGCCTGATATTGATCTGAAGTCGAGCGTGCAAGGTTTTGATCGCACTCACTGGATCAGAAAGCAGTGATATTTTATTAAACACACATTACACTAAAGTCGGTGTGTTTTATACGGCAGACAAATAATGACCGAAGTCAAAGAAGAGACGAGGAATAAATAATTATTTTAAGAAGGAAATGGTATCAGATATTTACCTAGTCCGGTTTTGTGTCCTAGTAAAAGCATCCCCTCAGCAACAGCTACTTAGGACGCGTAGTTCCTACGCACGAACGGCATTGACTCCTGGGAAATGTAGTCTCATTTGTTAATTTTTTTGCGTGTACAAAATATTAAAGATTTTTTTTAAGTACAATTAATTTTTTTACTTGTACAGTTTTAATAAAGGGGGAAAATAACGGAATGCTTTAAATGTTATAAATATGTTTAAATCTGTTGATTTTATAAAAAAAATCAAATTTTCATCATCCGATTTTGCTTTCCGATTAATTATATAGAGAAATGCAAAGGTGTTTAGATGGATCTTATTGTAGCCTTTCTGTCTTTCAGATGTGTGTGTCTGCCAGCGTTTCTTGAGTCAGCTGTATGTATAAGTTATTATATAAGAGTATAAGAGTTGCAACATATCTGTTGAATAACTAAATACCTCAAGTTTTTATTTTATATATATATGAAACAAATGCAGGCTGGATAATATAGTCTACTTAAAGGAAGATGACAAAGATGTATGTTACACAAGACTTTTTTTACTTTCAAATTTGCAATTTGTTTATACAACGCTATCTCTCGAGCAGAATTTGGTTTGTTTTACTGGTTGCTAGGAGGGGTTGGGTTCAGCATCATGTGCTGGAGAGAAATATGCGACGACACAAACAACGAATCGTTCTTTTGAATCACATCTTTTCAATGAACCGAGTGAACCTGTTCATTAAACCGAACAATTGTTCATGGATCCGTCGGAACGGATCTTTTGGACACAAGTGAGCCGAGAGAACGAGTGAACTGAAAAGAGACGCTTTAAATGAATAGCATGTTAACAATATGTTTATCAACATGGTATTATTAAATAACATTGTATTAAAACATGGAAAATATTTTCAGATAAATTGTATTAGCCTATTGTTTATTGTAGGCTAATGGCAGGTTCTAAAATTATTTTGTTTTTCTGAGCTGAATCATGACTACAGCAAAGTGAATGTGGAACGTTGGATGACACGGACCACGTGACGACGCAATTACGCACTGACGTAAAGAACAGCTGAATCATTTTTGAACCGGTTCTCTAAAATGAACTGTTCAAAAGAACCATTTCGTGGAAATGAGTCTGACTTCCCATCACTGACACTACACAGAGCGCTCATTGATCCTTTAGCTATTTCACACTGATTCCAGTCAGGCACCGCTTTCACTTCTCAGCCAAACGTTTACTTTCATTATCAGACTCTGGCTGGATCTGTCTTTATGTGTGGATCGACAAAATGTTAATTGTTGAAGTGGCTGTGTATGAGAGTACGAATCATTTACTTCTTTACTGAGAAGTAAAGCACACACACTTCCCGTGTAGTCTTTGTGTTCGGCCTACGGATCAGTGCTGCTGCATTTGCCGAAATTTCTCCGCTTTGCCGGGTGAGTACATACTTGTCTCTGGTATATTTACATTATTTAGCGATAAAGACGTGTTAATGTACGTGCCAAGCCAAACAAAGGCTTTAAACTGAGGTTTTGTCCATCCGTTTGGAGGTGTGGCTAGTTATATGGTTGCTAACGTTAATTTCTGACATAATGAAAAAGGCTGTGTTTCAAGACCTAGTGAGCTGCCTATCTAGACAGCGTTGTTGGAACCAAATTCACATCGCTAGCTTTTGGGCATAGGCATGTCCGATTTAAAATCACAACGTGGACTAGGAGTCATTAGGCAGAATGACTGACTGAGTCACCATTCACTTTCGTTACATGAACATTCACAATGAAAATGGATGGTGACTTACGACATGGTGCCTAACATTTCCTTTTTGTGTTTCATGGTAGATAGAGAGTAATACAGGTTTTAAACCCTCAATGACAGGTTTTTATTTATAGATGAACTGTCCCTTTAAATGCTGCCTACGTAGGCAGCTCACCAGAGTTTGAGACGCAGCCATAGAGACTCAAGTTTATTGACGCTAATTTACTGAAATGACAGCGTGCTGTTTATAAGCTTTCAGCGGGTTTATAAATGTCAGTGATTGTGTTAAGCGTACCCCGGTCAGTCGTCATTCATGTGTGAGTTGATTGTTGTGTTTTAAATGGGGTTTTCGTAAAGTTGTTTGGTGTGCTAGCTGTTAGTTAGCAGCTGCTAACACTGACAACTGCTGTAATCGCAGATTCTAGCAAGAGTATTTCTATAGTTTATGTATGTTCAGTTACATACTGCCTGCTGTTTAATGTGATTATTATACATGATTAATAACTGTGTCTAATAAGCTGTGTATATGTTGGTTAATATTAGATGGGTTAGATTTTAGATATTAACTGGGATGATTGTACTGTATACTTTGAAACTTTGTGCCTTAAAGCAAAACATTGTTCATTAGACAAGCCCTGGATATTATTATGACTAATAATATAATAATGGTACAATCAAACCAATGTAATATAATTATATTTAATGATCAATGATATTATAACAAATGTTGCCAAAGTATATAATTTATATCCCATGATCAGATCAGTGGTTTTACTTTGACAAGCTATATGAAATAATATTTGAGCATTTTATATACGTTTTGCATGGTTCTGTTTTCTGTCCGCACTGATAACAATTTGATGCACATCTTTTTCAGGAGTGAAATCCTCCCAGACTGTAGGATGCGTGTTGACTGCACCATCAGCTTTGCACGTCTGCGTCTGGCTGCTGATGGTCTGCAGTAGCACAATGACCGACACGTCTACCCGACCCGTACCGAGACACCCTCTAAAGTCCTTCCAATGATATGATAGTAGCCACCTGGATTGCATTCTGTGCCAGCAGGAGCCTCGTGCGGGTTCTACGACTCACCGTAGAACAGCTGCAGTCAGTGCAGTTTTGGCCCAGCCTCTCATCCGGTGGAGCCATGGGGAACAGCTGCGTGTGCAGAGAGGACAGTGATGTGGAGGAGGGATCAGCCCCTCGCAGGCAGCTCAGGCGAGTGGATAACTCTGTGTCTGATCCCCCAGAGGCCAGAGGCAGCCGTCCCAGGGACCCTGTTCGACCGCCCCGGCGAGGTCGAGGACCGCACGAGCCACGTCGTAAAAAACAAAACGTGGATGGTTTGGTACTGGACACGCTGGCCGTCATCAGGACTCTTGTTGACAAGTGAGTGAACCTTTTAATGACGAGGGGATCAGCAGAGATTTGTCATTAATTCTGGGTAGGAATGAATCATGCATGCCATGTCAATTTCAGTTCCCCATTTCTTGTGCGTCAGCAATAACATCACTCCATTTTTGGCTAAAATCATTGGCATGCTATTGAACATACATTTGCATTGTGGGCTTTTTCCCCAATGTTATTGTTTACCACAGGGATGACAACACCTGCAAGAGCTTTAACTTTCATAATAAAGCAGCTTTAAACGTGCAGATCTCGTCAAGAAGCCTGGCAGAGCTCCGTAATGAGCATGCCATTATTTATTTATTCAGTCGTTCGCACAGCGCCGCATTTAATCTTAATGTATTGCCCAAGACGGCAGCTTGAGATAACAGAGCTCTTCTTCATGTTTCTTTAAACAATTTGGCTTGATATCAGAGTTGCCAGTCACTCTTCCTCTTTGTCGCATGTTCTTACACCTTCCTACACAACCGGCCTACAGTTATCTAATGATGGATGTTCACTTTAGACGAGAAGTTGTTCAGTGCGGCCATTAGATTTGGTGTCTCTGAACCTGCTGTCGTATTTGTAAGGCCTGCGTTATTGCCTGGTTATATATATAAATGTATTTAAAAAAAAAAAAAAATTCTGTTTTTGTTTCCCCCAAGAAAAACACCTAAAGGACACAAGAGGGAGTGTCAGCTTTTCTTTTCTTTTCTTTTCTTTTCTTTTCTTTTCTTTTCTCCTTGCACAGCTGGAATATATTTTGTTTGCTGAACCACATCCTTTGACAGCCGTTTTTTATTTGCTTGCACCTGAAACTAGGGGTGGATGATATAGCTATGACAGGTCTCTATAATTTCAAACTTTTGAGGATAAATATTTGTTTCTATTTTTATGGTTTTACTCTGAAATTCAGTCATTCAGAGGAACCCGGTTTCATAACTAGCAGTTTGAAATAGCAGTATTCACAGTGTTGTTTAAATTTGAATCGCCAGCAAGATTCTCACAGATAAAACATCCACCTCAACTTGAAACCCAAATACACACCTACTCTGTCCTTGATTGTGTTAAGCCAGTCTTTCTCAACTAGGGGCCCTAGAAAACTTCCAAGGGGGCTGCAGAAAGACAAAATTATTGAATCATGTTTTAAAATTAATAAAAATAAATAAATCAAAATGTGAGCTGTGATTAAAAAAAATCCTATTAATAACAATTGTTTTATTGAAAAAGAATCAGAATCTTGAATCTCACAGAATCAAAATGAATCAGGTTTAATTGATCTAAAGGGATAGTTTACCAAAAAATGAGATTTTTGGCATCATTAACTCACCCTCATGTTGTTCCAAACCTGTATGAGTTTCTTTCTTTTGTTGAATACAAACAAAGATATTTTAAAGAATGTTGGTAACTGGACAGTTCAATGCAGCAATTGACTTCCATAGCATTTGTTTTCGACCATTGAAGTCAATGATTACCAATAAACAAGCTATTTTGGGGGAAAGGGGGGGTCTATGATTAAAAAAGGATGTTGGGGGGCGGGGGATTGGAGGGGTGGTCTGTTCTAGAGCAGAAAATCAGTGTTTCTCTAACTAGAACATATCCCTGTGTGACCATTACACAACGATCTCACAACAGTCAGACGCCCTAGCTGGGGGCAGTAGACCTCTCTCACTCTCTCTTACACTCTCTTATTTTTTTAACCACCCTCATAGCTATCTTGTCCTCATTTGCTGTTTGAAAACATCACCCCTAACACCCACTGATTTATGAATGACAAATGAACCGCACTGGTGTCACTCCGCAGAGTAGAGGCAAATTTATTTTCCCTGCTTAAATGTCTCTGGTGGTGTTTTGATCGTGCCGGGCTCCCTCCAGGAGCACCTCAAGGGATTTTGCTATCGCTGCTTAGATTTACTGTTGCAGACCCAGGCTGCAAAATGGATGCATAGACCCTAAAGCCAAAACAACCCCAGAGGCAGCAGTCTGCCCTACAATAGCAATCCGTCATGTGTCGCACAATCACCCATTATACCGTTAGGCTTTCATAACTAATGTCTAGAGCAGCCAAGGTCTAAATAAGATGCTTACACACTCGTGCACCCAGGGTATGAGGCACAGTGGCAAACATTTTCTATATTAGGTTGCTCTACTTTTTTGACATTAACTTTTGTATTTGTTCTTTTTTTGTTCCAGTGACCAAGAGCCGCCATACTCCATGATAACACTGCATGAGATGGCAGAGACAGGTGAGTCTAAGACTCCTTAAATGCTGAAGAATTCGCATGTGGGCTTCAATTCTGATATTGTTAACGCTATATGCTAAATAAGCGAGTTCACTTTCACTTTTTACTAATGCTTATATCATCCTGTTGTCTCAACCAAGATTGCATATGGGTTGTGGGACTCACAAACTCCTGATTGGGAAGAGTAAATTTGATTTATATTATAAATATTGGTATTGTAATTACAGTTGTACTGTAAAGTAGTTATTATTGTTGTTATTTTTTCTTAAATACTTCTATTATTCCCATTTTCACAATATATGGAAAATAAGTCTCTGGTGTCTCTAGAGCTTGTCTGTGAAATTTCAGATCAAAATACCTCACAGATTATGTATTATAGCTTATCAAAGTTGCCCCTATTTGGGCGTGGGCATTATTTTTGTGTGTCCCTTTAAATGCAAATGAGCTGCTGCTCCCGCTCACACTTCAGATACGCAACAACATAGCTGGAGAATCTCACGCAGCCAAAATGATGATTGTCAGTAACAGTTTTCAGACTTGTATTGTTCAAACTGGAGTCAAACACTAATGGAGAGACTCAGGAAGAAGTTACATCTTTTAGAATGCATCTACACATTTCTGTATGGTTAGTGGATACATTTTTGTAGTTGCTGTGGAGTTGATTCAACTCATCGACTAGCATGTACAGTTATGTAAATTTGTGTAAATGTAGTATTGAGCTAACCCTCGTTTGTGGAACAGTTCGGTGTAAAATGATTTGCGCAAATATACAACACTTTACCGACTTTCTTCTGCACATTTCATTCATAATTGAAATCTCTCTTATATCGTGCAGCCCAACCATCTCCTGAGTTGATCGGCTTGCTATCCACCTCAAATGTGTCTTTGAGGCCCTTTACGCTTGGTCTAAAACGCTCCCCTGAAATACCTGAAGAGAGCAGTCAGTCAGCATTCCTATTCCTCTCAATGGCAGATCATGCTTACAACTAACCAACCAAGATGGTGCCATCTTTGCTTCACAGGCATTCAAATTTTGAACTTATCACCTGAGCTGTAATTATTACCAAATAATCTGGTATTGCAGGATAGTGACAACACTGACAGCACAATGTGTGCCCCTCACCTTCATTACTTTGGGTCTACTTCATCTACTAAAATAAAAAGCAACAAAGTTTAATGTTGAGATTTTTTAAGACCGAATGTGTGGCTATATTTGAATAGTTGTCAGTGGAGAAACCATGTAGTTATCAGCCGAGGTAAACCAGCCAATCCTCGACTCCCTGGTTCCCGGCTTGTTTTTTTCCATCAGGGGAACAAGTGCAGCTTGTTGTGACCCTCTGGCTACTGATTAAGTTATTAGGATGTTAATCTAACAGCGGAAGCTGTGGAAGCTCTGTGTGTATTAGTGACGGCTGCTTTTGAAGTTTGGCTCGTGCCCTGTGCTGCCATTGTCATGCCGTTGCTCTGTTCTGTTGCATTGGCTGAAGTTAGTGGGTCACAGCTCAGCTGCAGACTCCCTCAGAGCCTCACAACTGCAGGAACAAAGATGGTGTATGATCACGTGTGCACAAGCTACACTGCTTTTGCTTGATTACAACGTCGGTGTGCTGCTGTTTCGTTACTTACCCTTTTTAGATACAAACTTACCGTTATTATTTTAAAAATATTACTCATGTTACCTGTACTGCTGTAATATTGAGGGGCTGTTTGAGTCAAAATTTAGCAAGGTCATGTGCGGGTCGCCAATTTGCCTCTTCTTGAACCATTGCCAAAGCCTCTGTGTCTGTTGATTTTATTTATATGTGCATCTGTTGCTCTGAGCTGAGCCTGCATGTTGTGGTTTGAGACTCTGTGGCGTCAGGTGGCTGCTAAGAGCTTCATGCAGGAGTAAACGGGTGGAAATGTTACCCTGGGTTTTAAGACTGAGATCAAAACTCCCTGAAGAGCATTTCAGTGCAGTATAATATGTAGTAATTTTAGCAATTTATCTCATTTGGTCATCGTCATCATCGTAGACCATCTGTACACAAGATGTTGGCATTAGCCATTGGAAAAACCCATATCAGTCGAACAATAACTTTGAGTGCTGTTTGAAAGCATAGTCATAATAATGGCTCTGTAATACACAAAGCGTGTTGCATAGACTGAACTTTTGTTTGTTCTTTTTTGTCTCTCTGTTTCTCACACTGTAGATGATGGCTGGTTGGAAGTGGTGCAGTCTTTAATTAGGGTAATCCCTCTGGATGACCCACTAGGACCGGCCGTAATAACCCTGCTACTGGATGAATGTCCTTTGCCCACCAAAGTGAGTAAACATCCGCATTACCACACAATATTGACTGTCGTATTATTTTTCCATCTCTGTTCTCACTAATGGGCACTAATGTAACAGCACTATTTTTGCTAACACTCTGAAAATGGCCCAAAACACTTCTCTTGTATTTGAGTTTATGCTGTTTTTGAGTAAATTCCCTCTCTTCTTCATTGATTGAAATCGGTAGAAAACGCTTTATTTCCGGCTCTGAGATGTTTCTTTTTCCCATTTTATGTTGATGCTAAGAATTGCTCATTAAGGCAGGTTTATGTATATAATTGTTTTTGTACTGATGCCAAATGTAGCATTAATTTGTTGTTAATTATGTCCTTATTTAGCTTGAGTCAATCAATTAAAAGAAAAGTAAAAATAATTAAATGACACGAAGCATTTTTTTTATAAAGTAACTATATTGTGATTTATACATCCTTAAGATTTTTAAAAGAATTATATACTTCTTTTTTTTTTTTTTGCAAAGATGCACTAAATTGATAAAAAGTAACAGCAAAGCAAAATTTCTTCAAATCAATGAAAAATATGCATCAGAGTTTCCACAAAAATATCAAGCACAACACGGCTGTTTTTAACATTGACAATAAGAAATGTTTTGCAAACACCAAATCAGAATATTAGAATAATTTCTAAAGAATCATGACGCTTCTGAAAATTCAGCTTTGCCATTCAATACATTACATTTTAAAATATATTAAAATGGAAAACATTTGTTTTAAATTGTAATAATATTTTACAATATTACTTTTTTTCTGTATTTTTGATACAAAATTTTCAACCTTGGTGAGCATAAGAGACTTCTTTCAAAAACATAAAACAATTCTGACCTATTTAAAAATTCAAGTATTGATGTAGAGTTCATTGTTTTGTCAGGATGCTCTGCAGAAGTTGTCGGACATGTTGAATCTGAGTGCTGCTGTGGCGCGTCAGGATGCCCTCATCCCAGCCAAACACCGCAACACTACAGCAGTCCTGGGTTGCCTGGCTGAGAAACTGGCTGGTGAGGGACATGCAAATGCTTGGACACACAGACACTACATTTGATATCCAGTTATTTCAAAGAATTACTTCTAAAACACCAGAGTTTAGGATTATTAAATGAATCCTAGATCTGTTGCATCTCTTTTTACGTCATCTTTGCACTAGCATGTTGCCCTGAAGCTAAAGAGCTGAGGTTGCAGTCTGTGAAGACCTGTCATGCCTGAGCATGCTGCAGGCTCCCTTAGAGGCCTGTGATTTGACAGCTCTGCTGAGGCTGCAGCACTCAGACGCATGCACACACTGTCCGGTTCTCTCAGTTTGAAGACATGTGCTTCTGTTTTTAAGGTCAAACACATTGCCCATAGGAGTAATTTGGATAATACTGGAATTCTTCATCTTTTTTCTCTTCCGGCCACAGGTCCAGCGAGCATTGCGCTCCTCAGCCCTGGAACTCTGGAATACTTGCTCGAGAGTTTGGTGAGAGCATCGAGAGTTTTTATTATACATACTGACTAACAAGGTAGATATTAAAGGGGTCATATCATGGGAAACAGGATTTTCTTTCTTTCCTTCCTGGGTTAATCAGGGTTTCCACAAAAATACAACACTGTACAAGCATTTTCAACATTGATGATAAATGTTTCTTGAGCACCAAATCAGCATATTTGAATGATTTCTGAATGATCATGTGACGGTGAAGACTGTAATGGATGCTCAAAATTCAGCTTTGCCATCACAGGAATAAATTAGATTTTAAATTATACTAAAATAGAAAACCACTATTTTAAGTTGTAAATAATGTTTTTCAATATTAGTGTTTTTTGAAATTGAATTTGTCCTTGGTGAGCATAAGAGACTTCTTTCAAAAACAAAATCGTACTGACCCAAAACTTTTGAATCATCGTTTATAATTGCATACATTTCTGTAAATTATTAAACTTTTCACATTATTACAGGACTATTTTATTTGTAAAAAATGTAAATGCTCGAAAGTGTAGAATATGGCCCCTTTAAAACTCATCTGAACAGTGCCTCCACAGATGATCTCCCAGTTTGGAGATCATCTTAACTCCTTTTGTATTAATGTTGTGGTTTTGCATGATTGTTTCATAGCCTCGTATCATAGCCGTTAACGTGGTCTTTTTGGTCTTCTAGAGTTCTGAAGCCCATCCCACTGTCATGCTGTTTGCTCTCATCGCTTTAGAGAAGTTCTCTCAAACCAGTAAGTTTAACTGGTGTCAGTTCAAAATATTCAAACCGAAACGTTTTGAAAAAAAAAAGGTACTTAATGAAAGTCTGTCTTTGTCTCAGGTGAGAACAAGTTAACTGTGTCGGAATCGTGTATCAGTGACCGTTTGTCTGTTCTGGAGTCCTGGGCGGATCATCCAGACTACTTAAAGCGCCAAGTGGGCTTCTGTGCCCAGTGGAGTCTTGATAACCTCTGTGAGTAACTTTTATTGCAATGGCATGCATAACTTTTTTTTTGAATGGCAATCAGGACTTTTGGTGTTTTGTAGCTTGTACTGAGACTTTTTAAATGAAGAAGAAATAAATATTTTCCACCGAATGTCAAATCTTTTCAGTATTTTTTCAATATTCTTCTGAATTAGCTGCACTTGCTATGGCACAGTGAAAAAATAGAATTCATAATTCGCTTAACTGTTTTTATTTTATGATGATTTTGTAGATGTAAGTCAAATATTGTGCTTGAATGTTGTGTCTCACTGATAATTTTATCTTTGGTTACCCTTTGTCCTGTAGTCATTAAAGAGGGGCGCCAGTTTACCTATGAGAAGGTCAACTTAAGCAACATCAATGCCATGCTGAACAGTAATGACGTCAGTGAATATCTCAAGATCTCTCCTACTGGACTTGAGGTGAGAGACAGCCCATTATTGTAATTGTGGGAAACATTCTGCTAAGTGGGTTTAGATGTAATGGAACAAAATGCACTCTTATTGGTAGCTAAAAAACATTTTTTTCAGAGCTCTTCTAAAATGCAAATGAATTCTTTGCAGTCTTACTGATAAGAAATGTTCACTTCCAGTTAGGGCATATTATAAATAAAACCTCTTTTGCACTCTTCTGTACCACTTCTAAGAATGCCTTCAATGGTTAGTTCACCCATAAATGAAAATTCTGTCATCATTCACTCAACCTCATGTCATTCCAAACCTGTAAGACTTTCGTTCATCTTTGGAACACAAATGAAGATATTTTTGATGAAATCTGAGAGATTTCTGTCCCTCCATTGACAGTCCATGCAATTACCACTTTGATGCTTCAAAATGATTGTAAAACTAATCCGTATGAATTGGTTTAGTCCAAATTTTCTGAAGAGACATGATCACTTTATATGATGAACAGATTTAATATAGGCTTTTATCTACATATAAATATTGATCAGCAAACATAAGCTCAACTGAACCTTCTTAACACATGAGAACAAACCTCCTTGGTTCATCCGTTTACCAAATCTGATGTGTGAGTTGAAGGTTTATATGTAAAAAAACCCTAAATTAAATCTGTTCAGCATATAAAGCGATCGTGTGTTTACATAAAATTTGGACTAAACCGTTCGATTTATATGGATTACATTTACTATCTCTTTATGAACTTCTTGAAGCAATAAATTGGTAGTTCCGTAGACTGTCAATGGAGGGACAGAAATCACTCTCAGTTCATTTAAAAATGATGAACGAAAGTCTTACGGGTTTGGAACAACAAGACTGTGAGTAAACGATAAAAGAATATTCATTTTGATCTAACCCTTTAACACAGTGGAGAAAACATAGAGAAAAATAGAGGTTTCTTTTGCAGCAACAGTCTGCTCTTTCTTAGTCTTGTTGTGCCCCCGTTTTTATTACTCTGGGCCCCACCTAGGGGCTGGCCTTTATGTTCCTATTGTGGAAGAGAACTAGTTTTATAATTATAAAAACAAGCAATGTATTGTGATGAGTTTATCCCTCAATTTAAAAAATCTACGTCTAATGCGATCAATCTTTTTTTCCTTAGGCACGGTGTGATGCGTCATCATTTGAAAGTGTCCGCTGCACATTCTGTGTGGATTCGGGAGTTTGGTACTATGAGGTGACAGTCATCACCTCTGGCGTCATGCAAATTGGCTGGGCAACCAAGGACAGCAAGTTTCTTAACCATGTGCGTTTCTGGTTATGTTTACATATTTGTGCTTCGTCTCATTCTTAGTTTTATGTTCCCATATTGACATGAAGTGCAGGGTTTATATGAACATTCCTATTTGATATACCGAGTGCTGAGAATGTAATGGCATTATGTTTAATTTGATATATTATACACTGCCATTCAGAAATTTTGGGTCAATAATATTTTGATGGTAAGAATTCAGCAAGGTTGCTTGATGACAGTAAAGACGAAAAAATGACAGTATAGGCAATTAATGCTGTTCTTTTGAACTTTATCTATTCAGTAAAGAATCCTGAAAAAAAAAAGTGTTTCCACAAATATATTAAACTGCACAACTGAGAGTCAGTTAGAATGGGTTCTGAAGGATTATGTGACACTGAAAATGCAGCTTTGCCATGACAGGAATAAATTATATTTTTAAACCCATTAAAATAAAAGACAGTTATGTTAAATTGTAATATTTCCACAGTATTATTGGATTTGACTGTATTTTCAATCAAATAAATACAGCCTGTGAGCATAAGAGACCCGTTTCAAAAATGTAAAAAAATAAAAACAAACTGACCCCAAACTTTTGAGCGGTAGTGTACATTTCAAATAATTTGCATTGTAATGAATATTTAATATTATTATTTTGTGTGTGCATTTTGGCTAATAGTTTTTTTTAAAAGACCAGTGGCCTGTTATATACATTTTTTTTTTAAGTATATTAAAAACAAAATAATTGTTTTTTATCACATAAATGAAGAAAGAAACTGTAGTGAGGAGAACATATTTGTGTGTTGTGTGTACAGGAGGGTTATGGGATTGGAGATGATGAGTACTCGTGTGCGTACGACGGCTGCAGGCAGCTGATCTGGTACAACGCTCGCAGTAAACCTCACTCCCACCCCTGCTGGAAAGAAGGTTTGCGCAGAGCTTCCTGTTCAGCACCCAAGTTATTTAGTTATTTGATGATTTCTTACATTTAGTTTATTTAATCATTTGGGGGGAAAAAAAGAAAAAAAGTTGGTTTTGAGCTGTGTTCTCTGGAATTTCTAGGTGATGCCATAGGATTCCTGCTTGACCTCAGCAAGAAGCAGATGATTTTCTATCTAAATGGACACCAGCTGCCTCCTGAGAAGCAGGTGTTCTCCTCCGCCACGTAAGCAAGACTCATTTCCTTTACCACAAGACTCAAAACAAATGTTTATGGTGCTTTTTGAACACTTTTTTTTTTTTTTTTTTTACCTTTTCTTAGGTCTGGCTTTTTTGCTGCAGCCAGTTTCATGTCCTAACCAACAGTGTGAGTTCAACTTCGGAGCCAAACCCTTCCGCCACCCCCCCTCCATCAAATTCAACACATTTAATGAGTTTGCCTCGCTCGCATCAGACGAGAAAATCATTCTGCCCAGGTTTGCACTGTTTGTTAGATTCCTGTACACCGCAAATTATCAAAGACTGTTAAGTGAATGTGAACAATGCATTAGTTATCACCTGAGCAGGTGACTTGTACCTTTCATGCCAAACAAGGAGCACATAAAGTTACTCTTGCTCTGTCTTTTATTTCAGACACAGGCGCCTGGCTTTGCTCAAGCAGGTTAGCATTAGAGATAACTGCTGCACTCTCTGCTGTGACCAGATGGCAGACACTGAATTGAGACCCTGTTTGCACAGGTACAAAGTTCAGCATATAAGTATCAGTGTTTACACCACTGGGTTTATGGGTAAAGGGATGTGATGAAGGCTCACAGTCTGCTCAAGAAAGCTGGAATGATATGCTTGGGTAAATTGGAGTAGGTTAAACCACCTGTTGCTATTAGAATTAAGACATTTTAGAACATATTTGTCCTTTTTTATTCTAGATTTTACCCTCTTGAATTAATCCAAAATGAGCGAAGCAAGATAATAAACCTTTCAGGAATATGTATTATTAAAAGGTCACGAAACCCCATTTCAGCAGCAATCTGTTCTCTCCACAGTTTTGAGTGGGCGTAGTGCGTTGCGGAGTGACAACACAGCAGCTGCTTGATATCAGACAGTTTTATTTCACTCTCATTGAGTTAAAAGCATAAAAATGTCCACAAATGCGCACACAAAATACACACATGGTTTTGTAAGCTAACTGTAAATTACACAAATAAATAGTTAATATCCTGTGACAGCTATAATGTAATGCGTAAATAAATGCACAGCCATTCGCATTCATTCTCTGCATTGAAAATATATATGAACACGTTGTTGCATCTTCATCTTTTGAGGATTATTTTGCGGCACTTTTATTAGCCGTTTGATCAGTTAAAAGGCCGTAAAGACGGGTTACACTCAGTGTGGATGAGTCGCGTTTGTATCGAAGACTCGGGATCTATTGAAGAGAACTTACGCAACACAGAAACTCTTAAAAAGCAAAAACAAACACTCGTTTTTTTTGTCCATGAATGCATCGCTCACTTACTGTATGCGATCTCACTGTTTGAAGCGCCGATTGTACGAAATCAACGCGTGCTGTCATGATTAAGCAAGCAAGGCGTCTTCTCATAGGATAATGACATGCAGTCTCATGAAAAATTATGAAAAACAGATGTCATCACTGTGCTATAGTACATGAAAGCATCACAATGCTTCATTGAAATGTATTTCTTCACCTCATTTCCTCTTTTGTCCATGCCTTTTTCATTTACTTTTTTGCTTCAAATCAAATTTTGTAATGTTGTGATTTACTTTGTTGCTGGTGAGGTTAGTTGGCTTATAACTCTTTTAACAAAATTTAAAAAAAATTCCTGTTGTAAAAATGAATGGGAAAAAATATGCTATAAGTGATTTTAGGAATCGCAACATATTATAATGGTATTCACTTTGAGATTTGCTAAAGATTATATTTAACAGAGTTATTAAAATATTAGGGTTTTTAAAGAAGGAATCAGTCAAGTGATTCCATGGGACATTTAAACCTATTGTTGATTACTGTTATATCACCTCTTTGTGCTGAACAATTTTCTTTACGTCATGTCTTCAGCGGGATTTGTATGGAGTGTGCCTTACAGCTGGAAACGTGCCCACTGTGTCGCCAAGACATCCAGACACGAGTCAGACTCATTTCCCACGTGTCCTGACATCAGCCCACCAACCCTAGATGTGGACTTTCCCCAGTCAAGTTTCCATCTTGTCCAGTCCCCTCTCTCTGAGAGATCAACCTGACCAGTCGAATCATGATGCTGTCTCAGGATTGGACCTTTGACAGATGGAGTAGACCTTCCTTAGAACCGGAAGGAAGAAGAGAGTAAAAACACTGTTGCACTCAAAGAAGGCCCTAATTAGAGGGCTGTTGAGCAGACCCGGAGGTTTAAAGGCATCTGGGAAATTTTAATCTGATTTTCCAGGAACAGATACACGTCAGATACATGCTGATCTGTCTTTGAGTCTCTCCCCTCAAGCTCTGGTCAGGGTCTTCTGTGTTAAATATATATGTGACTTCCCCCTTTTTTTTTTTTTTGTTAATTCAATGTTACAATCTCAACAGGAAACGGCAGTAGTGTCTTAACCACTTTGTTTCCTCGAAATGTTCATGCCTGCCTCAAACACATTATTCCGCTCCCATCAGACTTGATTGTACTTGAAACTGTTCTGGTTTGATTGCCCCATATTCTGAATATGATTGCAAAATGTCTTGATGAATCAAGACACTGTGATGATTATTATTATTTTTTTTTTAATTAAATAATAGTATTTTACATTAATGTATAATGCAAAGTCCATTTAGGAATAAATGAAGCCAAATTACATTAGGTAAAATGACAGAATTGAGTGAGAGCTGATTCCATCAGACTAAAAGGCAATCTTTAAATGAGATTTGGTGTAATTTCATGTGTTTTCAGTCATGGTTAATGCACATATCAGTATCCTAATGCTGCTGATGCTAAATGTGAACTTTCTTAGCAGTTACAGAGACTGAAATCTCCAACGCTCCCAAAGATAAGAGAGAGTATGATTGAATTAAGAATCTTTCATTTTTTTTGAATTGTGATGTTTGTAATAAATGTCTGTTTTATGTGTTGCACAATTGTCGTTATCTGACATTATTTCCTCATTTCAACAGTGATGAAATGTTTTGAATGTCAAAATCCAAATGCATCTAAGAGTAAAATGGAACTAAAAAAGCTGAATTTCTTAGTAACTTTCATAAGTCATTTTCATAGTCTTTAGCACACTCAAATAAACATCTTCACACAACCTTATTTATTTTGTAATAAGGCGCAGATCTCCAGCAGCAGTACTGCACAGGCTGTGTAGTCACATCGTTTGTCTTCCTCTCCGATAGGAGGCGCTGTACGCTTGCTCAAATACACTTGTTCATCGAGAGGAAGTCAGATCGAGTGTGTAGCAGGTCCCTTGGAGGAATCATTGAGCGGCGGTTCGGATGCATCTCTATTATCCACAATTGTCATCAAAAAATAATCTTACTATTTACTGATCTCGTCAGAGATGATGAATTAATAAATTCATCGCGATATAAAGCGGCAGAAAGAGAACTGAAGATCTAGGTTGGTAAGATGGCTTCACAACAATTCAGTGTTTTCATGACAATAGTTTGACTAATACTACACGTATAAAACGTTATTTTAACATTTGACAGGTTTTTTTAATTAAAAATAACAGTAGAGGCAGGATTTGCTGTGCAATCAAAAATCAAGGCTCGTGCGGCGCGATATGTAAATTTAGGTTGTTTATTAAAATGTATGAACTGCAATTCATTTAGAAGAAATCAAATGTCGTCGTGGGCGCAGAAAGCTGGGGGCAGACGACCACCACCAAAAGGAGGAAGGTACGTTTTTGCCTGCCTTTACAGCATTTCTGGGCTGTATCAAGTCTTTGGCTATATATGTTTTGGAGTGAAGTGCTGTCTAGCTAGGGAACTCACTAGGTTTGAACACACAGCCTACTTTTACATTCCGAATGTTATGTTTATCATAATCATGATGATTTACTCCATGCAGTGTCCCAAAACCCCTTTTTCGAAGACCACCGTATCCTATGAGGGAGGACAGAAAAGATGATCTTCCGCTATCTGAGAGGTAACTTAAATGTGACTAAAAGAGTGTTTTTTTTTGCCTTAAATTCCTTATTTGGTATCTATCACACATCTCTTTCTCCCAAATATACATTTACTACTTTGTGAGCATTTCAGTACTGATCAGAACTCGGTCTAAACACTTCCCCCCCCCTCAATCTTGCCTCAATTTTCAGTTTTGAAAGCTTAGAAGAACGGACTGACTACTCCGGCACAGCAGACTATGAGCATTCACCACATCAGTCATCAGGTATTATTTTTCATAAAATGGTTTTTCAAAAAATAACTTCCATTTTTTTTTTAAATATTTTCTGAGCAACTTTGTTTGTTCAGCTGTTTCACCTGAGGAGTATGAGGCATCAGTTCAACGTACTGCCATATACGAGAAGTTCTTCCAGCAGCTGCATGGAGATGGTGCTAGACGGCCTGCAGACTGTGTTGTCCTGTCGGTGAATAACCAGAAAGTGTGAGTAAATACCTCCAGTAGCAGGAAAATACTCTTGCAATATTATTGCGTGGCACTTCCTTCTTTTATGTATTAAATGGAAAGGCAATTTCCAGCCTTTAGCACATGATAATATGGGAGATGTTTGCCCAATTTGTGCAATACTAGTTTAGTGTTCTGAAAAGTCTCTGTTGTTTGAATGTGCTTTGTTATATGGGATATATGAAATTGATGATAAAACACTAAACGTGATATAATCAGTCACTGACTGTTAAAGTGAAGCCTTTGTACATTTTGGCAATCTCTAGACGTTGTCTCCAAAAAGAAGTTGATTTAATAATTTAAAAAGTTCCCAAAATTGATTTTTTTTTTTTTATATTGTGTAAATATTTATCCAGCAAATCAAAAACACGTTTACACCCACTAAAAGGAGAAAAAAAAAATCAAAAATGAGCCAAACCCCCAAATGTATTAACAAATTTAAATATATGACTTCTGAATCCTGATCTCAAAGCTGCGGAAACACATGGTGGGACAAACCTTGCATCATTTTATGGTACCACTGCGTCATATGTTGCTTTTTAGGCCAATGCTTTAAAACGGTTGTTAAACATTTTTGATTTATTTTTTCCAGTCTAAATTGTCAAATTTCTAAAAAAAAAAAAAAAAAAAAAGAAGGTAATCATAAAAAGACATTTAAAATATTCACAAGGGAGGGGGGGGAAAAAGTGTATATATTACACACACACACACACACACACACACATAAAAAAATGTTTTTATTTGCACATGACTGATTTATTCGTGTACATTTTCAGTCTCCTACACACACTTCCACTTTTTCATGAAAGAATAAATATGTCCAGACATCTTTCAGTTTAAAAACTAACATTTTAACCACAATCGTTGTTTATTTAACAAAATACAAAGAAGTGGTGGCATTCAAAATGTTCAATAATCACGCCATATTTATAAAGTAATTAAACAAAAACACAACCTCAAAAATATGAAAACTCAAACAGTTCTACTAACAAAACGGTAAATGCAACTTTAAACATGGAGCTTTTTAATATACCTTAAGTAAAAATGAATTTTTTTTTACATAATAGACAATTATTCGCATAAAGAATTGAGTCTCCTTTGTGATCTGATTAATATTTCTTGTCATAAATGTTGATAGAAGTATTTAACATTTTAGTCAAATCTATTTTACAATATTTGTGCATCGTATTTGTCATTTAGTTCTGTAAATGTGTAAAATAATATTAGTATGGTACTTTTTTACCTATATGTTACATTTATCACTTATTTTGATATCTTTTGAGAATTTTTTTTCTCTAAGTCTAGTGCTTACGTGAAGCATTTATTCAGCTAAAAAAAACATGAAAAACCTTATCTAATTTTTAATACTCTTTCAAAATACTAAGCAGATTTGTGTTGGTTTATTCATCATTCATTAAAGCTCTTCCCTTTCATTACTGCATATATACATAAACTAGGCCGCACGCAACAACCTCACATTTCCTCACGTCATTCCTTGAAGCATTGTGCTCAATAACCAGATCTCTTCTTCTTCTTTCAAAGGGATTACCCCAAATCGATAGGCCAGTGTTTGCAGGAACGTGGCCTCTCGGTGGAAATGCTTTACCTGCAGGTGGAATCAGGCCTGACCCGGGCCCTCCAAGATGTCCGCTCTGACGGTTCCCCTTTATGTATTCTCGTCGAGCAGACTAATGTAACGCTCTCCTCGTGCACAGTAATCATATTTTCAGAGTCCCTCAAAAGTAAGTCCCGACTCCCACAATTTATCTCCCAATAAAACCACACTAAATGTTCTTCGAACAATAATTAAATAACCTTATATAATAGCTACAGAAAAAATAACCTAAACTTAGTGGTGGGCATTTTTATACTTCTAGTTTTTTTTCATGTGATAAATTACCAAACCTTTCCTAGAAAGAGAGTTTACTCCTGTGATTGCACCAAAAACACATGCTTTGATCTGTTCTAAAAATATATTGTGAGTTGCAGAACAGCCCAAAAAGATAATTCATTTATATAAACTGAAAAAAATGTGAACGTCATCTCAGTCTTCTCACTTTACAAAAGGGCTGTTGTTTCAATGTCATCTCACATAAAAAGGCTGATCTTGTGCCATTAAATTGCAAACACACCAAAGTAGAAACATGCTATGAGAAAAACTTTTTTTTTTTTTTTTTTTTTTTTTTACTAACCATGGGAGAAAAGACAAAAATATCAAAAAGGAAATTTTAAACTGTTCCCTCTTTTTACTGCAATATGGACACATCTCAGTTGGTTGTTATTTTTTTCTAAGTCCTTTTTAAAAAAAAAAAAAAAAAAAAAAATCCCCCAAATTAAACCATACACTAGCTTGTAACTGTTTTACACTTTTTTTCATAAACAATTTTGAGTGGTCCAAATAAATTAAGCATACATTCTTTAAAAAAAAATGACATTGGTCAAATATTTGTGCCCAAACCTGTTATAATAATCAACAGTTTTTAAATGTTTGCAATAATTCACCAATTTACTGTTAGGTACATGTTAAGAAAAACATCTAAACAATCACATTAACATCACATTAAAATGAACGAAATACCCTTAAAGAACAGACCTGCTGTAATTTCTATTTTCTAATTCTGATATTATACTTAATGCCCACCACTTGATTAAAAAACACTGTTAATATTATATAATGTAGTTCAGATGTTTATTATTATTATTATTATTATTTTTTTTTTTTTCTATAGAACCTCACTTTAAGTTGTCTTAAGGCTGGATTCCACTTTTTACACATTTTGAAACACTAAGCATCACACACTTGCCGACTTTGGTTACAGAGGAAAAACTAAACGCACTCATCACACTTTCAAGTCGTTTCGAACACAACAGAAAATGTAAGACAAACGAAAACAATTATATGTTCTAAAATCTGCTCAAAATATCAAACATGTTCTCTGAATGGGTGGAATGAAAAATCTGATGCTGAAAAACCAAAATCTATGTAATGCATTCCAGCCTTTACTTTAAATATGATAAAATGTGTTAAATTGTTTTACTCAAATGTTATTTCAATATTAACTGTATTAAAGCGCAGATCCATCCTTTTAAACGCGTGAACTGAATTGTTGAATTTCCCACTGTAGGATTTCGTTATTGCTGAAAGGTATATGTCAAGACCGAATGACATTGTGAGCAAGACCAATGATCGAATGTATAAAACATTTACCTCATGTACATTGCCTTCTTCATATTACACCCAGTACAATTTGTCCAAAACAACTTTTAAAAGCAATCTAATCTAAGTGTCCCTTAACTTATAGGTGTACCCGTGAATGTGTCCTTTGAGCGCTTACTGAATGTTAATATGGTAATTGGGTTAAGCAGTGGTTGCCAGACTGCAGCGTGTTGCTGATGAGGTAGAACTCTTGTGCGCTCTGCTTAGGCTGCAGCGGCTCACACTGAGCACCATATGTAACCCCTCTCCCTCCTCTGGCTGACCCTTCCTCTGCCTCTCTGCAGTTCATCGAAACATGCCCAAAGAACAGGCCATGGAGTTTGTGTTGGTGGAGTTTGGGCGCTTGAGCAGTTCGCGGCGGGTGCTGGACCCCACGGAGGCAGCGGCACGGGCGGCTGAGCTGACGGAGGACTACCTGGAGCGTGGCAAGCTGGAGCGCCACACTGTTCCCTCTGCCACCCGCCACCTGCTCTTTCTCCTGGCCGAAGGTTTGCACCTGTACCCGGAGGAGCTCAGCACACTGACGGAGTATCTTCAAAACCGCCAGGACCATCTGCAAGGTGAACATGCTTCCACGTCCTGGCCTAGTTACATTCATATCGAGCTGTCTTTTATAAGTGTGTAATTCTCATGTTGCTCTGAATTTGCAAAGTATAATTGAATCATCTTAAACGGTGTATTTATGAATGATTAAAAAAAACAATGCACATTGGACACAATTTATTGTCACTAGCACTTTTTAAAAAATATAAATATTTCAAATAAAAGATTAATTGCATGTAAATAATTAATATAATGAATTTACTGTTAGAATTTGTGTGTAGCATTTAATTGTTTGTTTAACTTGTATATTCAATTATTAGTTATTAATAATAATATATAATATGCATTTAATAAAATAATATATAGTTTATATATATATAATATAAAGTGATGTATAATTATTTAACTTATTTAATTATTAAATAATTAATTATAAAAATAATTATTATAATTATCAGAGCCAAAACAAAATCACAACCAGTCTATAGATTGCAGTTTGAATGATGGGAAAATGCTTTTTTTAAATTTAATAATCATATGATTATTATAATTAATTTTACTGTTTTATTTCTATATAGAAACATTTAGCTCTCTTACTCATTTCTTCCCCAGTATCTTCCTCTGAAGTTGAGAGTGAGGTTACTCCTGTGATAAACAGCCTTCCTCCAGGGTTAGGAAAGCCTCCACCACTTCTACCTGCTGGTTCTGGACCACCACCAAGAGAGCAGACAAACCCACCCTCAGGGTCAGGAGATGGACCCCCAGGCCATCACATGGGATTGCAAGGTACAGGATGAAATATAGTGATGCATGAAAAATGTATAATGTAATATACATTGGATTTTTTTTTTTTTTTAAATTTCATGAAATAATTTGTTGAACCTGTTTGTGATACTTGCGTGGTATTTCAATACAGTATTTCCTGTTTCCAGGCTCATATCCTAAGACGAAACCACCTCCTTTGCTTTCAATGCAAAATCTAAAGCCACCTTCACACAGACCAACTGCCCCCCATAGTCTTTTACCCTCTCGGGCCCCTTCGGTCTCTCACGGTCCTTCATTTAGTGCTCAGCCATCTAGAGGGCCAGCAATCCCTCACAGTCTTGACAAGCCACAACCTCTCTTAGGCCCAGCACCTACACACAGGCCATCTCCCACTCGTGCCCCTTTGCTTGACACACCGCCTCTTGGTTTCCAGTCCTCTAGAGGGCTGTTGCAGCATCCGGGCCCTCATGCATTGCTAAAGACACCACTTATTTGTGGACCCCCACCCCAGAATGGACCCCGTGGTCCTAGAGTACCACCACCTTCACTCAGGAGCCTTCAAATGGGAGCCTCAACAGGTCAGCACTTTCTCATGTACTCAAGTCTATCTGGAGCACCATTGGTGTGGAAGGATCTGTCACTAAGTTCTCTGATTTTTCTATTCTTTTCTTTCCTTTTGAATTATTCAGGTCTGCGGCCGCCACGACGCCTGCTCCCTTGATTTTCTCAGGACACCCGATAAAATCATAGGCCGATATTGTCACGTGTGACAGTTATTACATTTTATTACATACTTTTTTTTTTATTTTTAGGTATTTGCCTTTTGTGTTGCATTCAGGATCCCACGATGTGTTTAAAGTACTGATTTGGCAAAAGCCGCAGTGGTGTTCTCTTTGTTTCCACAGGTGTACACTAATTTTTTTAGAATAAATCTGAAATATTTCAGTGGCATAAATTGAGTGTTCAGAATGTATTTAACAGCACTATTCTCCGTACAAAGATTGGGTGTATTTCAAATACAATTTTTGGTATAAGAGAATGATAGAAGGCTTTTTAGATGGATGGTAGATGACTCTTGAACTCTAGGGGCCATATTTGCAAAAAATCTTAAGAAAAAGATTTTAACTTCTTTTCAGAATACATGTTTTTGTTTTTAACATTCTGATCATGTAAATTTTGACTTGTTAAAAATTCCATTCAAATCCATGTTTCTCAGTATAAATTCACTCCAAATTCTAATTGGATTGTGCCACCTGACTGCAATTTTCAGGTCATGCCACAAATTTTGGATTGGATTCAAATCGTTTATTCTTTGGAACAAAGGGGTCGCTGCTCTAAACAGGTCTTTGGCTGACTAATACTGGCATCCCTCATGGATTTTGGCTCAATTGTTTCTTGTTCCTCTTGCTCAAACACCAGCGCAAGATGCTGCCACCACCATGCTTGACAGTACGGATGATGTTACATAAGTCATAAGATTAGTTAGTTACAAAGTTATTACCAAACATAACACACAACTTCTAGGCCAGAAAGCTCAATTTGATGATGAGCGCTGAAGATGATTTGACTAGTCTTTTACTGCAATTTGCCCTTCATTAAATCAGCCTGAACTTTATATCGTAATTTACTGATAATCTTCTCCACTGAGCCGTTAACCACTGTGACTAGATCAAATAAGTGAGCTGAACTCTAGAACCAGATCAGGAACAAGTCATTCAAACCAACTCATCAGATGATTCATTGAAGAGATATCTGAAGAAACATTATCAGATTGGACCAATTTTTCTCACATGCACTACATGGCTTCAGAAAACGTGTGGTGCATGACATACAGACCACATTTATACTAATACTTTACTTTTTATGTTGTTGTTTTTTTTCTCATTGTGGAGCTTGATACCCCCTTTCATTTTCATTACACTAAAAAAATGGCCAAGATATTAAAAAATCAACCTTTTGTGTTCCACTGAAGAAAGAAATGCTATTACATGGCATTAAAACAACATGATAATTTCTTCAATCTGATTGTATGGTTGAAAACCTAATCACAATCCTTATGGGTTTGTCTGGTGATTTAGCTAAGAGGGCATGTGATTAACTCTTTTATGAACTCCTTTGAACAATTGATGGATGCTGATGATAGACTCCACTTCATCCCAACATAAAGAGTTTTCTTCTAGCCAACATGAGAAGTAACATCATTTTTTTTTTTTTTTTTTTGAAAAATGAATTAGTAGGGCCAATTTATAAATCACAAGAGGGGCAGAAAGATATAGGCTAGTCAAACTATGGAAGCCCATTTCTGCCACGTAAGACAAGAAAGGTCAGATGCTCTTGTAAATCATAATTATGACCAAAAAAAAGGCAAAATAATATAGGAATTGAGACTAGTCATAATATAAAACGTCGAAATTATGACAAAATAAATATTTAATGTAAATAATTATCAGAATTTTCCTCAATTCCTTTTATAATTTCGACTTTTTCTCAATTTGTAGGCTAATTGAGATTTATAAAAACGTGATTTTTATTTGTAACATTTTAGTAGAACATCTTCAAGAAACTCACCATTGTTTTTATTGCATTGTTAAATCGTTTTCTTAAAGTAAAAGTAAATTCCACAATTGACAATTAGCCGTGGAACTTAAATGGTCAAAAATCCTGTCAACCATATATTTTATTTTTACTGAACGACGGAAAAAAGATCCAGCGTCAAGTAAACGGCGACTAAGTCTGTCAGTCTCATCGTTTTACCTCGACATCTCATTTTGTTTACGGATTCATACAGATTGGGAACAAAATGAAGGTAAGCAAATTACAACAGAATTTACGTTTCTGGGTAAACTGGCCTTTTAAATCGTAGAGATTGATCAAATACTGATAATGTTACAATTTAATGTTAGTGTTTGATGTTGTGTTTTTGCAGTATTTATGACTCTTTAATCACCTCAGTGACAAAACCGAAGCCGTAAAAATACACGAGACACGACGCTGATCTGAGCGTAAACTCATTTGCACCACTAGATGGCGCTGTAGACCTACAGAACCCACATCTAACGCAGCAGTTCAATTTATGGTTCTTCAGTTTATCAAAGCTCAAAATAGCCCTTGCTTTTCTATTACAGAAATGTTCTTCTCAGATTAGATTTGGTTATATTTTATTTGAATATTTCATTTGAAAACAGAAACACTGAAATGCAGCATTTAATAGGATTTAAATACAAAATGAACACCACAAATTGTTTTCGCTCTCTAGAACACGTTGCTAGTGCGAATTTATTTCCTCTCAATAACAGTAAATATCATTTCCTCATGCAAAATGAACCATTGGGAGATCAATCGAAGGCTTGCTGAGTGTAGATACTGTTCCTAGAGCAATTTCATAATAATAGGAATCTATATTTGTGTTAGTTTGTGCACAATCCTCTAAATTGGGCGAGACAATATTGCTTTCAGACGACGTGTATGTTTGTATTTGAGGAAAAAGATAAACTTGAATTACAAACCAAATATAGAAATAACACTAGATATTTCAAACATAGTTGTTACTGGAATGAGAATAATTGTCAAAATAAACTCTTAATTAATGGATGGATGCTTTCCTCAGAATCCAAACAGTTGCTGGGATTGCTTATAGCCTAAATGTTTCTAAGGCCCTGCGTGAGAACTAATAGTGCTAGTTGTGTAGGAATTGCACATTCAAGTGTGTATATACACTGCGTGTATATCCTAATGGCACACACGGTCAGCAAATGAGTGTATGTCTTTAGCAGGGCATGTTTTACAGCTGTTTGTCTCTCCACTCTCTGATCACAGACACTCAGCCGCAGCTGTGAAGTATCCATCACGTCTCAAAGTAATGGAGGCCTGGTTCTGCTTCATTTCACCAGCTGGGAGGTGTTGATTGGGCCTTTTTTGGGTAAGCGAGCAAGAAACGTCTCCACTAAAGCTGATAAATGCAATAGGAGACGGAAGGATTACCAGTCAAACGGAGTGAAACCAGCTTTCGCCCTAACGGAAGGGCAGACATGCCTCATTTGTGTCTCACGACATGCGATTCGGTTACTGTTACTGTAATTCCGCAATCACGCAGAAGCGCTTTTTCCCCCATAGAGACACACACTTGCCATTCCCGCACAACTGGATATCAATCAAAATGTATCACTATGAATATTCTTGGCATTATTGTGTTAGAATTCACAGATACCCAGGTCGTCTCTAAACGCAATGTGCTTCTTTGTTAGGACAGCACCACACTGAGCTCCTGTACGCTGCTGTGAGTGAGATCTTCATTAGAAACCTCGAGCCCTTCACCAGGATCTGTGCCAGGTACTTGGTCTAACAGCCAAACATGTTGATAATTAAACCCCTGTAATCGAGAGGTGTTATCACAACAATTAACAGCAAAAATGTGAAGGTATGAGCGGGTGTCTCAGAACGTGTGGCTTTGTGTACGCATTTCCTCCCCTTGTTATTCTATTGCAAATGTTTTACAATTACTTGAATCCTTCAGCTATTTATTTAAGCTCCGAAGTATCTGTGCGTTTTCGTTTCGACTGTACATTTTGTGCCGTATTCCTCTATCAAACCATCTTGGGAGGGATTTGATGTGGGGGGGAACACGCACAAAACATAATTTCTCTTCCCGTCTTTTTTCCTGAAAGCACATTTGTCTCTCTCCTACTTTCCCTAATTCTCCAGACGTGTTCCAACCGTTCTCTTTTTTTCCCCTCTCCCTCCCCAAAGTTGGCTGCTTCTGCCCTCGTTCCTAGGCATCAGCTGAAGACCCAGCAAGGCCCCCATACACAATGAGCTTTAATTGGGTTAAGTTTGTCCGCCACAGATAACATTTCTCTTTCTGTGGAGAATAAAACAAATTGCTGGCACTAATGGCACTGTTTAATGTAGCTCTTTTTATTATGGATGGAGGAAATTAGGAGGAGACTCCCAACAGAGAGCTGATGTCGTGGGAGTGAGTGCATTGTTGCAGCTCATCAGAAAAGCGTTTTTGCTGGAGCGCCGGCCTCCTCGCCGTCTCTCTCTCTCTCTCTGTAAGCCCTTTCATGTGCCCTTTTGAAAACACGGCCCGCGCACCTACGAATTGGAGCGTTAAACCGTGTAGCCCGTGCGATCTGACGAGATCGGGTCCCCGCGTTTGACGCCATGTGTTCCGAACCTGTTCTCCGTCCGCTGTTTTTTATGCTTTAATGCCCTAAGTCCATAAAGCTGGTGTTTCTTTGTGTAAGTCTGGGGCAAGAGCCAGGGAAACGGGGGCTGGAGGGGGCTTGTTATTGAGGTTTTGGCACAAGACGCACTAAGCCTAAAAGCCTGAAATTTGTTCTGCATTGCTTTCGTTTTTGAAGAGGGTCCCCTTTTTCAAGTCCAACGTCTCACTGCAGCAGGCTAATGGGATGCGAGGACAGATGCACACCCTGGCATTTAACATGCCAACACCTGAGAGTGTTTGGAAGACAATCAGCAGTAAAAATGTAATGTTCAATCTGGATTTTTATGGTGGCTAATCAGGACTGATGAAGTAGAGGGTACATTAAAGTGCAGCCGAGCGGTCAGCCCCAATCTGCGTTCCTGCTCTGCACCTCTCCCTCGTGTGCCCGTGTGCACTCGGCATCAGCACGGCTGTCTGGGTCCGGGGTCACTGTAACAAATAAAACGTGCTGTTTTAAGCGCCGCGCTGTCCTTATATGGACAATTAGTGCTGTATGGAGGCATATTTTAGCAATCCTATATTTTGCTGATGTACACGTTGAGACAATTAAAAGCTTCTGGCAGTGCTTTCCTGACATTTTTTTGCTTCCATAATAGATTCTATCAGGTCAGGTCACCATAGCTCGGTCCCGAAAGTAAAACCCGAATCGAAGGAAAGCTAATAAATTGCTACTTTTTTTTTTTGGCCCTGCTTCAGATCCTTTCGTATTTGTGTTTTAAACCTCCTCGTACGGATGGACATAAATGACACTGCAAGCGTGTGCCTCTCCTGTACTTTGTTAACGAGACAAAAGAGTGTTGGCTTTGCAGTATTTAAATCAGTTATGTCTAATTATTTCATACAAAAATAGCCTATCTAGGGCAAAGCCAATGAGATGTAACATTGTCTGTGGAGGGGGGACCTGGAGGAGTTGGCGTGAGTTCAGCTGAACAGAACAGAACAGAGAGAATACGCTGTAGGCAACATAAATATAACATGAACTCTCCAGGCTTGTGACAGTACAATGGGGGAGTGTTTAAGGGTGCTTTCTGAGGCCGCACTGTCCAATGGATGATAGTCGCATAAGAATAGCATCAGCATACCTAGGTACGGTGAGAGAGGAGACGGATGAGAGAGAGGACAAAACGCTGTTGAGTTATTGCTAAATTTTGAATAATCGTCACATGAATAATGTAAGGGCATCAATCTAGCAGCGTCCCTGCTGCGTGAAGGAAAATACTAGCCAATACTGAGACCATTTGAATTCAGTTAGCAGTGAAATGAAGTGTTGCGAAGGCCTCCGTCCTTATAATATCCAATGTGAGATACGCTCAATATTTTTCAAAATCGCATGCATTCATCCAAGCTCAAAAAGTGATTTGCCACTCATTAAAATCATCCTAAAATAGCAACGGCGTCCATTCCAAACAGGACCACCGCATTTGCCGTTCGCACCTCTTTTTCTCCAGCGTCTTAATTAATTTCATCCACATGTCTTGTAAGTCTTATTCTGAACTGTTCATTGTGGCACAAGAAAAATGCAAATCCGTAAAAAGATGACAGAGGGTGTAATCGTGTGCTGTGTGATTTCACAATGCCACTCTTTCAAACCATTCATGTCTCAGCTGTCCTTGACCCTTAAGGAGCTTGTAATGTGGGCTATTTTCCTCCTTTGAATTTATCCGAGAAAAAGGGACCACTGCGGTGAGCTTTCGCCCCTTCGTGTCAGCGGCCTCTCTCTCTGGGACACCAGAAGCACATTTAAAAGCGGTCTCCAGGCGTGCGCTCAGACGAGACAAGAGGGGCCCCGGTCCTCCGCGGGGGGTCAATTTTAAAGGCCGCTCCGTGGCTCCGTGGGGTGCCCGGCTCAATCTGCAGGACATCCCGCTGACCGAGACAGGGTGCCCAACATGTTATCCATGACAACGGCCGAGCAGCTCCGGCGCGCCGCGTGTGATTTTGACCATTTCTTAGGTTGATTTTTGCACAAATGATCCTATTTCTGCGACAGCACTTCAGCAGCACGTGCAGACAGCCAGACAGGCGCTGTGGGGACTGAAAGCACTGTCGAAAACGCCTGATCCTGCCAATAAGAATGCAACAAGAATCCTAGAAAAAGGGGGTTAAAGTTAATCAAAACATATCCCATTTATATTGCAATTAGAAAAAACAAAAACAAAATAATTCTCATATGCAGACCTTTTCCAAAAAAAAAAAAAAAAAATGCATGCACTTAATGTTACAATGCTTACCACTAACAATTACAAATGTCATCATTTACTCACCTTCTTGTTGATTCAAACCTGAATGACTTTATTTTTTCAGTCACCATTCACTTTCATTGCATGGAAAGAAGGTGCACTTAAAGTGAATGGTGACTGACGCTGTCAGACCACAACAGAGCCTAACATCTCCTTTTGTGTTCCAATGATGAAAGAAAGTCAAACGGGTTTGGAAAAACATGAAAGTGAGTAAATGATGACAATGTTTTTATTTTGGTTGAGCCGAACTATCTCTTTAAATCCTAAATCTAAACGCAGATAAACGTTTTGCAAAGACGACGTAGGAATGTTAAATCTTCAAAACAAGCCTCCCAAATAGTCAAAATGTCATCGTATCCAGTCGACAGTTAAACGCTGGAGTGAACCAGAGACGATGGCACGAGCGCAAAGGAGCGCAAAAAAGCGAATCCAGTCCGTCTTTTTTCTTGCACGCTGCAGAGTTTCCTCGAAGCTCCGTGTTTTGGCCCCGATCCGTGCTCCAAGTTAAGCTGTAGTTTCCATGGCTGACCATGGTTTGGTGCTGTTGGCTCTCTCTGTCTGCTCAACCCAGGCTGTGCGGAGCTCCCTGCGGGATCAGAGCGCTCCCCCGCCGGGACCCTACTCTCACATCCTCCTGCTGGGACACGGCTACATTTCCAGCCAAGCCTGGCTTTATTATGTGTGTCTGCGCTGCAGCCCCGCCAGCAGTCGGATCGGGAGGCGGAGGGAAGACCAGAGTCAGGACAAAGAAAAAGGGAGAGAGAGGCTAGCGACTAGAAATATTTACGGCTTTTAGGACGACAAACAAAAAGAAGAAGAAAAATCCCCTCAGGTAAAAATGCTGCGTAAAATGCCATTGAGAGTGGCACCCTCGGAAAAATAACAGCGAAGGAGGGCGGTTCGGCGGGATCACAACGAAAAGAGACAGTTGCGACAACTGCTAAAAGGAGGAAAAACATTGCGAATCAATTCCGAAACATCGTCGAAGTGGCTTTACCATATTATCGGCAAGTATTGGCACCTCTCGCTACCGATCAGGTGTAATTTGGGCACGCTCCGCTTCTTGAAACTCTGAGCGCGCGTGCCCGCTCTGCCGTCAGCGTCTGCCGTTACGGAGGAACAAAAGAGCGTTCGCGTCTCGAGCACGGGAAAAGCCGCAAGTTATTCGTTAAATCTACAGGTTGGAGAAGTTTAATCATTGGAATATCCTTTTCCATTGCCCTACTCTCTCTTCCTTTGAACGCTTCTGGACTAGCGAGACTGAAGTTGCCGCATTGCAACAGGCAAAGTGAAGAAATCTCCCAAGTATCAGCGCGTGACCTGTCAATATTTCTTGGAGAGGACAAGACACCCTTTAAAGAAAGTAAATTATTGCTCTTAACACGGAGATGTCTAGACGCAAGCAGGCCAAACCGCGCTCCGTTAAAGGTAAGCGTTTTATGTTGGTATACGAGAGGGAACAACTCGCATGGCCAATGAGATTTCATGGGTAAAACTGGCGGGGATTGTGAAATTCATTGATTTAATGTTTTTGCTCTCAATAGTGACACAATGTACTTCAACTTTCAGGATGCTTTTTTGACATAGAAACATAATTAAGAAATGAAACTCTTACATTTTGATGCCAGGTGCCAGCAGGTCTTGTGGTTGGCAGTGCAAGTTACCTCTTCTTATAGGGAAGGTGCTAGTTTTAAAAATCAGTTTAGTGTTTATTAAATTATATTTATTTTTTAATTAAACAATAAATATTTATAGGCATAATCATCATTAATATTTAATGCTTTTTATTTTTAAACAATCATTATTATTTTTAATTAATACTACTCGGAGCAATAATAAAATAGGCATTTAAATCAATATATTACTATTTTGTCCTTTCTGTGAAAATCCTACAAAATATGTGCCCCCCCCCTCATTTCCCCCCCCCCCCCCCCCCCCCCTCTTTGCTGTTTATTGTCTCAAATTTATCCCTGGTTGTGACTTTGACATGGCAGAATCAGTCACACACAGTCTCATCTCATTCACGCCCCTCCTACAAGACTCAACACTCACAGGCAGGTGATTTTAGGAGCAATAAGGCCTGCTGCTATTTTGCCTTGTCCATCAGCAATGTGCGGCAGATATTGTGCTGCCGGTCGAGATATCACTTGGCACCCTCACCCCAATAGAAACCAGATGGGCTTTCGGGTGGCCATGTGGCCCATATTAGTACCCCCTCCCCCAAATAATAACCAGTTTTTTGTTTTAATCAACGGCCGCAATCTGCAGAGGTTCATCAGGAAAGAAAAAAATGGTCATAAGTGTACATACAGTGTGAGTGGATAATGTTCATGGCGGTTAATGTGAGAATAAAACGTGTTAAGAATAAGTTATTGTCATAGATATTTAACATTGACAGAGCCTGCTGGGTGCAGATCAATCCTAAACAATGTTGTTTGGAGTTGTTTTGGAGAGAGAGCAGCCTTTCGACCCTGTAATCAATAACGTATTATTTATTTTGACCATCTTTTATTTTTCACATGCAGAGAGAAATACTGTATTTAAATATGCATCATCTATCCCCCCCAAGCATTAACTGATAATGTGTTTTTTTTTTTTTTTTGTTTTTTGGTCGTTTTGTTTTTCCAAGGCAATTTCAAGTCAAATGTTTGGTTGTATTGCAACAAATCCTATTGCAGTTTTCTATCAAGTATGCATTGGCCTGCTGCAGCACAGAGGTTTGGGGGTAAACAGTGATTGTATTGACTCAGCGATGCACGTCAATCAGAGGCCAATTAAATATGTAACCAAGGCTCGCTCTGTCCCTATCTCAGCCCAGCACCTTTAGCTTTGATTGCTATGCTTGGAGATTAGAAGGGCACCAACAATATGTCTGAGTGTGGTATGCACAAAATCATTCATGTTTTTAATGTCCCGGTGTCTAGTGTATTGGCTCGCTCTTCCAGAGGTTAAGCTTGTTTGTCATTAATTTCTGCTTTGATATGTACAAATCTGCAGGTGTTACAGCTGTAGAAAACATATGCAGGCACATAGAGAGGGGGTTCCTCAAGAAACCGTTGCCCATTGTCACGTTAGACCGGGAATTATTTTCGAGTAAAGGAAGTCATGCTCTCACATCACATTACATTAGAAACCGTTATTGCCAGTGTTACTCGTGCACGCAAGAGCGAGAGAGATTATTTCGAGAGGAAAAAGACAGCGAGCGTTCGTCAGAGGGGGAGAGGGAGCTGCGCTTATCAAAATATTATTTCTCTCAATTAATCCCTTTTTAATGTGTGTCTATGCACTGTGTTCAGCTGTGGCATTCCTGTTTCATATCTCCACCATCCCCATGAGTGTTTCATGCATTATGTAGCGATGATTATTACTTAATTACACATTAATAAATCCCCTTCATTTGCAGGACATTAAGAGGGGGATGAATGCACACGACAGGAAGGGAGACCGAGAGGGCACTTATTTCCATTTTTTTCCGCTGTTGTTTACAGTCAGTCGAATCAAATTGGACCTTCTATTCTGCGAAAGGGAGAAAACTGAGTAATGCTTGTCTGAAGCTTGCTGAGAATGAAATCTAATGGCATTATATGCCACTCTGCCCACTGATATCAGGGTCTTTTTGGGTATGTGGATGGGTTCGTTCCTGTTTCACATGTTGAAATGTCTTTCAGGAATGCGTTCAGCTCTTCCTGTAGAAAATGTATCCTTTAGCAAGGGTTTCGATTGGGAATTGGGTAATTACTCGCTGTTTTGAATGTAAATTTTCAGATGTGCGTTTGAACAACTGAGGGACTGTGGGAAGGAAGAATTTCGTAAATACATACACGATACATCTGTTTTTTTTGCTTTTGTTTTTTGGAAGGGACAACTGGATAGTAAATAATCAATTAAAAATGTAATTTTCTAGTCATTTTGTAGTTTTCTTTTATGAGATTTGAAGTTGTGTTTTTCTGACTTTAAAGAACACTGCCGAGGTTTTCTCTTGTCATTTCAGGGGTAATATTTGAAACGCTCATCTTCCGGAGGAGCTGTGTTGCGTGTTTAGTTGATTAGAAAAGAGACGATGAAGCTGTAATGTTGATCTTTTTTGGTTTGTGTTTGTGTAGCGGTACAGATCTCATCTCTTTGCTTTCCTCCTTTTCTGGCACCATCTGTTTTTAACATTAAATGGCTTTTTTATTGTCACCTAGGATTTTGGCAACGGTGTGGAAGTTTCATTGGTCAGTGGGCTGTTGTAAAATGTTGAAGTGAGTTACCATAGGGCTGCAGAGCCACAAATGAAGAGATCAGGGAACGAGAACCCCCAGTGTTCTTATGCATCCCGCATTTGAGTTTTTCAATTCAGGCTTTGATTTGTGAGCTGTTTCCATTCTTTTCCGCACCTAATCACGCTTTTGCATCTGGTGCACATTTTCAAATGATGGTTCGTTGAGAATAATAGATTAAATTTATTTTTAGTCAGTATTTCCGTTCACTTTTCTGTTGTAGTGCCTGAAACATTTTTTGTTCAAGATTTTCCTAATTCTGTGTTTAACTACACTTTCTTTTAGTGAATTGAAATATTAAAATAATCTTTTGAAATTGATAAGGTGTTTGTTTCAGTTCCAGGCAGTTTATGTGAGGATAGAGAGTGAAGTACTTATTATGTGTTGTCTGTGTGTTGACGGTTAGAGGGTGTGATTTTGAGGTAATGGGAGATGAACCACAAAATTGATTTTTATGCTCTTGCTTTTTTGTTTTCATTGACTTCACAGCATGAACAATTAGTTAAACAACTCTAAAAGTATTTCATCAGAACCAGGAAAAAAATGTAATTGCGCACAGTTTGACAGCAGCTGAGGTCTTTTTTAATGGCTGTCTTTGGGTGTTGATGCAATTGGTATCTTGATATTAAGAGGCGAAACGTTTTTCTTCCGCTCTTTAGCGTTCTTTTTAAGTCGAATAGTTATACCTTGTTGTATCTTGAAGCAGTGACACCTATTGGTGTGGAGATCATGGTGTAATTCGTCTGGTCTGTGATGGGGGGGGGGGGGGGGGGAAAGGCGGGTGGGTTTGGATGTGGGTTTCTCCCTGGTGGGCAGTGTGTCTGCCAATGACAACTCCTTATCAGCAGCCTGCCTGCTAGTTTTGTGGGGAAGAATCTGTCTTAATGTAAGAGCTCATTCGTAGGCTCTGCCATTGTACCGGCTTAGCCACACGCTTTATCAGAAGGCCTGGGCTCAGTGGCCCGGAACCGGAGCTCGCTGCGGACCCGCTCCATGCCACGCTTCACTTCTAAAGAGAAGGCGTCGCTCTGACGCTCGCTGTTATTAATTCTGTTTGTGTGGTTGGCATTCCCTGCGCCCCCCTCTTCCTTCCCCACCAAGCCTGCCAGCCAAGGCTCCCCTGTCAGGCCTTCCCGGAGGATCGCGGCCGTTCTAAGATGCTGCGCTCTGGAACCCGGATTGGGCTGCTGCAGAGGGCAGATTAAAACGTGCTGGAACAACGCGCAGAGAAAGAGTCTCTCAAAGCTGCTCGTACCCATGTAGATTAAACATGGCAGCCATTTTCACTTAGTCCGCCGAGAGACTTTTGTCTAGAAAGTACGTTGCGGTACGTCTTGAAAGTATTCTTTTACATTTAGGAAATGAAGTTTGGTGACCTAGAATAGGAATTTGAGTGACGTTTCATACAGTAAGGCTCGTTTTTTAACTTAGGCCTGTCAAACTGTCGATGTTACGACCCAGTCCGTGTTACACTACCATTCAAAAGTTTAAAATCAGTAAGATGAATGTTAAATTGATTAATTGTGACAGTAAAGACATTTATAATGTTACAAAAGCTTCCCTTTTGAAATAAATGCTGTTTTTTAAAAATCTTTTTGTTTCTATCAAAGAGTTCTGAAAGAAATGTATCACCATTTCCAACAATTTTTAACTATTTTCAACATTGATGATGTGTTTCTTGAGCAACAAATCAACATTGTCATGTGACAGATCAGGGTCTACTGGAATAAACTGTTTTAAATATAATACAATAAAATCGAAAATGTGTTATTTGTTAGTAAAAATGTTTCAGAATATTACTGCATTTCCTTTATTTTTGATTAAATAAATGTAGCCTCATTGAGCAAAAGAAACCTCTTTCAAAAACAATGAAAGTTAATCTTACCGACTCCAAACATTTGGACGGTGGTCTGTGTCAGAAGTGTTTGTCTGTGGGTAATTGGCTTTTCCTGATATTCAAAGATGCATTAACGCTCGCCTCTTTTCTCTTTCTCCTCTCCGGGTGGCTGCTCTACGACCCTGCCCCGTCTCATTGGGCTGTACATTAAACATAAGGAAAGGGGGCAATTAAGCCCACTCTCTACACCTGGCTGATGCATATATTTATTGGCCTGTCTCCCTGCTGGACAGGCTTCAGGCCCTGGTCTGAGCTTTTTGAGGGTGGTGATTGAAGGGCTGCAGAGGTCATTAATGAGGAGTACTGGTGCTGGTTTGACCCCTGCTGCACCCCCAGAGTCCCCTCTGACCCCTCACCAGGTCATCTGGCCTCCCATGGCAGAGCGCTTGGTGAGCCGTCCGAGACCAGTGAAGGACTGGTATAGCTGGAGGTGAAATGTTCCTGTGTGTGTGTGTGTGTGTGTGTGTGCGTGTGTATGCATACATGTGCCCACGCACAGAGAAATCTCTTGAACGCTTGTGGCTCTCTCCAGAGCAGAACCTATTGATTTCAGAAGGCCTAAAAAAGTTTTCTAGCAGCAAGAACAAAACCGCTAAAACAAAGATATGCTTACAGAGTTGAGCAGCCTTGCCCTTTCAAACACAGATGGAGTTTGACACTGGAAAACGAAACTTTTGAGTAATTTGCAGAGTTCATGCGAAGTCAAAACGTCTGGCTGTACCTTGTTTCAGATCTTGCAGACAATTATGCCGGCGAATAAAGAGGCGTAATTGATTTGGCAGAATGATAAAAGACAACTGCGACCCTTCACTTGTCAATTAAAGTAACTAGTATTAAAAATACAGACATGACTAACAATAGCGAAGCGGCGCTTGTCAGTCTGCTGTTTCGTCATGGACAGATTATGTGTGCCAACCACAGGTCTCTGTGTTGGGTTAGTAATGCCTTGATAAATTGATTTTAAGGCGTGAAGCTTCCTCGCTTTATCCCGAGGCTAGTCTGGAACCTAGCATAGAAGCCTTTTTGGCTTAGAAAGAATTAGCCCTTCATTGTAAAAGACCCTCAGTTCTGCTAGCCCGCCTGACCCCAGAGAAAGACGAGCCCTTGATCCTGGAGTCAGATGTGTTTTTCCTTATTTTTCTTCATTTAATTCCCCGTCAAACAGCAAGTCCCCCCTCCCCTCCCGCAAAGTCAGGGATAATAACCCGTGCAAACAGCGGGGCTATACTGAAGAAACAATTAAAGTCGCTCTTCATTCGAGAGCGCTCGCACACACATAAGCTCACAAAGGGAGAATAAAGGGGAGGGGACACGGAAAAAAGCGTAATAATGACATTTGAAAAACAGCCGTTCTTCTTCGACGTGTTCATTTGTTGGTTAAAAGTCAGGTTTTTCCATTGTGTGCAGTTCAGTTTGCATGTGTGCTTTTTTGGAGGGCTGCTCCTGTATTCAAGAAGTTCCCAGAGGAACTGAATGAGGCAAAGAGTGATTATTACTCTTTCCTTCTCTTTGTTCACCTCATCTCACCTCACTTCTCACCCTTCTGCCTAACTGTACAACAAAACAAAACTTGTAAATCATGGGACATACTTTTATAACTTTATATTTTAAATACAAAGCCTTTTGTATTACATTGCAAATAGAAATTGGGTTGCAGTTACCAATCATTAAAAATGGCACTTTATGTCAGAAAACAGGTGTAAAGAGACAAGAAGGTGTAGGAAATGGGATGATTTCGACTCAAACCTGCATTCCTGTGTCCACAACGTCTCTTACATGCCACATGCACGTGCGCCACCCACTGCACCATAGCTCTGACATGCTTCTTATTCCTAAAAGTAGTAATTTTCCCCAAAAATCTGTGTTTTAGATGGTTTGCTTGAGTGTTCGGGTGAATGTTGTGTAGTAGTCAGTCAACCGATACATCACTAAGGCTGATATATCGGCCGTTCAGGCATTGGCTGATAAGTTTTCCAGTTTTGCCGATGTGTTGGAAGCGGGACTTTTATTTTGACTGAGCACACGGTGTTCATCTTCATTAGTTTACAGTCTCTGTTTAACTGCTCTGTTTATTAGCTAGAACTGTTAAACAATATACGAAAAAGTATTATTGCATTTATATTATTAGGAATAAAAAGGCAATACTTTCACATTTGCTTTCAGCATTCAGCAAATATGCATTTCTATAATTTAAACAAATCTTTGAATATCTAATTAACATGTCATTTCTCAAACCTTACAGACTTTGTCAAATTCAGCACTTGTGAAGTGTGATTTTGTAGACGTTTACACTGTGCGTGATGGCCAGTTCCTGCAATTTAATATGGACAGGAGGAGAATTCAGCTTCACTGAAGACGCACAACAGAATTTAAACTCTTGATTTCGAACTATGCAGAGCTATGTCCAGTTGCCCGCTATGTCATATTCATGTCATTTTCATTGTGCTGCATGCAAACTGAGAGTTTCCTTGTCTTAATTTGAAAAAATAATGTAATTGGAATACATAGTAATGAAGTTGCCATTTGAGACTGTTTATTTTACAGATTTATTTTTAATTAATTTTCAAATCATATATTTCTAATTTATTAAATATTAAGTAAAAAAAAAAAAAAATATAAATTATAAATATATCAGCATTAAACTTCCCATCGGCCACTCTGCCCTCTAAGATATCGGCATCGGTATCGGCCATGAAAAAAAAATCAACAACGGTCGACCATTAGTGTTGTGTCAGGAGAGATGAGGCGAGTTACATTAAAGAAGGTGTGCAGAAGCGAATCATCCACCTCTGTGGCAGCACATGCACGACGGACCTGCATTTTAATGCAGCTGACGTATGTGTTTGTGTTAGAGCACTGCTAGAGAGACAGAATTTACTCCAAACTGTGTCAAAACGCTCGCCATATCCAAACCAAATCAGTTAACCTTATGTTATATCTCGTCGGCTTAGTCCCCAGGTAAAGTTCTCCATGCTACAGCCACAGCGTGTATTTAATCATCCATCTGCTGGCACTCAGACGTGTGTGTGTGTGTGTGTGTGTGTGTGTGTACGCGATGTGGGCTGCTCTGTTAGGTATGTATCTGTGTTGTTGTGGTTGAACATGATGGGAAAGGGAGTCTCTTTCAGCTACTGCAATACAAAAAACAAAAAAAAACAAACCCAGGGCCAAGAGAAGTGCGCAGAAATTATTAACCATCCACACACTCGCACTCCCAATTCTTCTTTATTCTCTCTTTCCTGCTCAGCTTCTCTCGCCTAATAAATGCTTCATGTCACCATCAAACGGGGCCCGACTTGCTCCAGGAGAGGCAGAGAGAGGGAGCGGAAAGAAAGAGAATTGGAGATCGGGGGGCGTGGGGGTTGTGTACGGTAGGGCCTTGGTGTTGATGGATGGATAGATGGATGGGCGGATGGACAGATGTTAAAAATGTAAAGTTTGGCCTGTTCTGAAGTGATGGACAAGGGACCATGCTGCCCAATTTTTTTCGTCTATCTGGATCTAGCTCGATCATTAAAAAAAAAAAAAAAAAAAAAAATCCAATATCAGATATTTGCACTATAATACCTTGAGGCAAAGTGTAAAATGCAATACTTTATACATTGGTACTGAAGTAATCAATCCATAATTGGTTGGAACACTTAAGGCCAAGTAAGTTACACTCATTCAGTGTGGTTTATATGTACTGTTATTGACAATAACATAAGTAACCTGAGTTATGTAATCAGAATTAACGGGTAAAGTGTTGCGTTACTTTACACTATAATTTTCTGCAAATTTCGACTATTTATTTTTTATCTTAATTTATTTCCTGGCATATTCAATAAATAACATGTCCCATAATGCTGTCATGTGTGGTACTCTTTTACACTCATAAAACTGAATGATTTCAAGTAAATCCACACCTTAGGTAGTAACACAATATTGAAACATGTTAGCATTACTTTAAAAACTTTTTATGATAATGTGTTACATTATTGTGATACTCCCTAAAGTGATTAATTACTTTACACTATTAATTTATTAATGAATTTTTACATTACTCTGTCACACTGTTACAAGGGGAGATTTTCAGTTGCATTTGTTTGTAATGAATTAAACAGAATAGGCATTACTTATGATCAAGTTGTTTTGTTATTATGTAATTTAAATTTTAAACAAATACAATTGAAAATTGAAGTGATTTTCATTAAATAGTAGTGTATGAAACATAGTAACAATAACTTTTTAGAAGTAATAAGTATCATAATTAAATCTCTAAATGTAATAATCTTTTAAGTCATCATAATTTTCACTAAATGTGTACAATCTATTTATATCAGTTAAATGAATTATTTTAATGTAATGGTTTATATTATAATTTATTTAATCTATTTATTTGCTGACAGAAAAGATTGTAAATAAAAAGAAAAGAAAAAAAGAGTAATAATGTTACTTTAGTTTTAAAAGTAAAAGTGTGTATTAATCTATGTTTTGAGACAGAGTTCTTTAGAAATTCTCAGATAGTGGAAAGGAAGGCCCCTGAGAGGTCAAAGACAAGCACACACTTTCCCTCTATATCTTGTGGTCAGGTCCCACAATAAGGGGCGCTGTAAGTGTGAGTAGAGTTCATTTAATAAGAACCCCTCCCACAAAATCCCCATACACAAACAAACATGCGCTGACACGGTCTCCGGCGGGCTAAACAAACAGTAGAAGGGTCTCAGAAGGAGCGTGATTGCAGAGTTAATCTGTCCTCTAGTGATGCAGGCCGGCCGCAAAGCTCCTTCAGAGAGGGACACATTGTAATGCCTAATCAAGTCTGTATCAAACTAAATAATGCTGTAGCGTGAAATTGGAAGCCGAAGTCAAAAAGCACTCCCCAGCCTGTACTACAGGATAAGGCAATTAAGACTCTCTCTCTCTCTCTCTTTTTCTCTCTCTCTCTCTCGTTCTTCCTGTCTCCCGAGCAGTCAGGCTGTACTCTTACGTCTTTGTGTGTAACAGCCCTGTTCTCTTTCTCCCTCCTGTTCAGTTGATGGTATTGTTGGTGGTGTACTGGGAACATCTATTTCTGGAGGGTCCCGAAGGCGCTATGATCCAGGGAGGCCGTCCTCCTCCTAGGTCAGGGGCATTCGGCACGGGGCCCTCCACCTGCCAGAGGGTGTAAAGCAGGCATTTTGGTCGTTTTGTCTCCTCGAGTACTCTACAGATAAATCAATGGAGTACTCGGGGATGGTCCATGTGCGCGGTTGTGTGAGTAAATGTGTCAGAAGGACATCTTTTGCGCTATTTAATGGTGATTTTTTTTTTCTCGCATGCCGTGTCAGTGCTTCTTTATAAAAGATCTATTTTAGCAAACATGCCTAAAAACACATCTCCACACCTCATGTGTTCTGTTCCATTTAGTTGCTCTTCATATAGATGTCTGCAAGAAAGACTGCATCCTCTCTAAGTGTAAATCTTGCAGTTTTGCACACTGATGCTGCCCCAGACTGAAAGTCAATGTGTACAGCAGGTGCTTCAGCTATTTCCTTTAGAAGGCCAAACTATACAATTGAATTTTGAGGACGTCCAAAGATTAAAGTGAGATTTTACCCAAAAATGTATATTGTCATTAACCAAAATTGTATGACTTTCTTTTTTCTGAAAGAAGATATTTGTAGAAATGTCTCGGATTGTTGTTTTGATTTTTTGTTTGTTTTTTGTACTAAAAATATATTTTTTTATCCAGTTGTTCTGCATTTTGGTCAGTCTTGGTTTTAATTATGCTTTATAAATTAAATAAACTTGAAACTTTTGTCCATACAGTGGAAGTCAGTGGGGTACCATCCATGTTGTTTGGTTCCAATGTTCTTCAAAAAAACTTTCTTTTGTGTGCAGCAGAAGAAAGTTAGTCATACAGGTTTGGAACGACATGAGGTAGAGTACATTTTCCTCTTTGGGCCAACTATCCCTTTAAAGGGTTAGTTCACCCAAAAACGAAAATTCTGTCATCATTTACCCACTTTCATGTTGTTCCAAACCCGTAAGACTTTCATTCATGTTCAAAACACAAACAAAGATATTTTTAATAATATCTGAGCGATTTCCTTCTCTCCATAGACAGCTCTGCAACTACCACTTTGCCTCTTCAAAAAGTTCATAAAGAGATTGTGAAAATAATCCATATGAATTAAGCAGTTTAATCCAAATTAATCCAAGAGGCACACGATCGCTTTATTTGATGAACAGATTGAATATAGGTTTTATTGACATTTAAAAGATTGGATAAACTGCTGTTTTATGCACTTTTGTGTACAAGGCAGCACAGCAATTTCATCTTAATCAATATGAGGGTCATATAAAAATAATAGATGTGCAGGATTTGGCCTGCGGGTCTACAGCTTTGACACAAATTGCTGTCTGATGAACTGCAGAAAATAACACTGTAACCAGTCAAAATGGAAAGTTTGAAAGTCCTTTATGGCAGGTGTGCATGTAGTCTACACTGAATTTCAATTAAAAGTTGTGCAGTTATTGTGTTTACAAATGATTAATCGCTGTCATTTTTGAGTACTAATGCCAATTCCTAGTGTAAAAGGTCATTTTGGAGAAGGTGGGACATGCGCGTGGCATCTCTCGGTTCTGCCATTGTGTCCCCTTCGCAGCCGCTCCCCTGTCCCGTCCCCGTTTGATGGCATCACGGTGGGAAGAACGTGATTATGGTGCTCTCCCTAGTGAGCAGCGATCTGAACCTTGTGTCACAGTCGCTGACAGCCCCACACAGCCGACGGGATTTAATCACGTCTGCTCTCCCTCCATGTTCCCTCTTTTCCTCTTTCGCTTTATATCGCTCAGACTCCGCTTTTCTCTGCCTTCCTCCTCTCTCTCTACACAGGTATATTGGAAGCATTTTTCCTCTTGTCTTTGACAGGCGAGACAGATGAAAAACAAATTTCAGATCTGATCTGAGCGCCCTTTAATCTTTGACTATGTTTTCTTCTAGTGAACACCGTAGCTCCACCGTGTGCTTACGTGTATGTGTGGTGCCAGTGTGGTTTACGTTTTTCTCAAATCTTTGAGTTGGAGAATGTGCCTGGGTGCGTTTTTTTAAGCACATTTGTGCCTCTGAGTGTGTGTTTATGAGAGTGAGTGTGTTTAGAGTCAAAGAGTGTCAAGATAAATATATAAACTTCAGTGTTCTGCACTGTGTTGAAAGGCAGAGTTGTGGTAAACTGATAAGGCCCTGACTGCATCTTTCACTGTGTGTGTGTGTGTGTGTGTGTGTGAGAGAGACGGGAATGCAGAGGAAGAAGGAGAGTTGACACTGCACCCAGGGCTTTCCTCAGGAAACGGCTGCTGACGGCCTTTAGCCAGAACCTCGCATCGCACGGCCAGGAATGTGCCATGTGTGCGGCAAGGAGGGAGGAGTGTGAGAGACAAAGAATGTGTCTACGTGTGTGACTTTTGTCTTCTTTTTTATATTTGTGTCTTCATGCTGGTATATACTGTGATTTAGACTGACATCATTGTGCACAATATAATTTCTGTTGCACTGGCAGTAACAAACAGAATTGCGAATATAATGATTATCTTCAAACGTGTCTTCCAAACACATTTGCCCTTCTACCACACTGTCTGTCAGTGATTATTTATTATATTATGTTATGTTATTAAATTATTTTTTTTGCTAGCAATTTACAAATTATTTAACCCTTATTAAATTATATTATATTATATTATATATGTTTTGTTTTTTCTTTATTTTTTCCGCCTACCGCATTGAGATGTATGGGAATACTTATAGCCTTCTCAGGGCATTTCAGACTTCCTTGCTTTGGTCAAGCAAGTAGTCCTGCCCGAAACTCAGACCCTTTGTTGCTGTGTTCGGTTGTTCAAACAGAGAGGCGTTTTAAGAGTACTGTACCTGTGTTTACTCGATGTAAAGCAACCATAGTCATCTCTGATCATTAAACTGTAATTAATTTTAATGTCAGAGAGGTGACACATCATTTTTGCTTTCAAGACTTTGACTGAATAGATATTGTCAGATTGTGCTAGAACATGTTGTATTTGTGCTTCTGTGTACGGTGTATCTGTCTCATCTCCATCTTCCGTCACATCAGAGGTGTTGTGGATCTCTAGTTGGCTCTTGTAAAAACATCAAAGTTACCCTCACTTCAAGCATTCTCACAAACATGCAGCACACCTTAACTTACATGAAATAGAGAGAAAGAAAGAAAGAAAAAGAAAGAAAGCATAGAGAACTAAAAAGCACAACACTAAGAGTCTTTTTTGACCTGAGCCATCCTAGTTCTCCCAAGAGCACAAAACCTCAGGAAGACAACACAAGTGCTCTTGCCATCCTCCCACTCTTGTATCTGTTCTTTTTTTTTTCCTCCACACCATTTCCTTCTTTCACAGTGTTGACTTCCTGTCCCTCATTTCTCTACGGCTGTCCATTGCTCAGATTCTCTGGTTAGTGTCATATGATATAAATATGTGTATTAAACACAAAAGTGGCAAGCTCTGTCTGATTGACTAATGCTCTCACTTATGTTAGATTATTTTTTTTGTCTCGCTAAATACTTTATAATTAATTTAACACTGACATCTTTAGAAATTCTATGTTTTTTTTTGTAATTTTGTTAACGTGTTTGAACCAATTCATCCATCCCTTTTCCATACCGCTATCCCAGGGACAGGAAGTCAACACTGTTAAAGAAGGAACGTTTTTTGAACCGTTCTATATTGTGGTATGATTTATTTCAAATAACATTCTTTAAACAGCATGTGAACGTAGAACTGTGTTAGATTGATTTAAATGTTGTGTGCCTAGTGTCGCTGTATGTGTTTTTAGAGGGAGACACTGGACTACATCGTTTTGAGTGATGAAGTGGTGAGCCTGCGGTCTGGGTCCAGTCAGTCTTCATTGTGTCCCTTTGCCATATAAGCCTCAGTCCCCCCACCCCACCCCCTCATCGTGTTTTCTGGCCAGTGCCACTGGTTTTTAAGGCCATTTTGTGCAGCGGAGCAGTTTCAGTGCTGATAAAAGTATTTGGTTAATCAGCTTCCCTCGCTGTCCCTCGGCCTAGGTTTGGAGGACAGGCTATTGAAGTTGAAGCCCTTCTGGGAACAGCCCAGGCTGAGAGATTGGCACGGTGCGCTACCAATGCTAGACCTGTGAGATGCAGCTGGCAGCCAATGCATTCGGATTGCGAGGGTCTGAAGGCGAGGCTGTCAGCTGCGTCCCATCCAGCAGGAAATGCCTGTACCGCCCTCACGGGCTGGCCTCCAAAGCCTGATTGGACACAGTGACCCAGTTGAGCGATAAGGGTCCCGGCAGAACTCACGCTGTCCACGCTTCCGTACCACGCTCGGGGAATACTCATCCCTATCCCTGTCACTCCATCTCTGCTGTCATTCCCCTGCAACTGGAGTGAGTGAGTGTGTGTATGTGTGTTTTCAGGGGTGGAGCTGTCACAGAATCCGGCCCGCATTCAAAACTGCCTTGGCTACAGGGATGGCGTGAAAGAGAGACATAGACATATTGAGGAAACGGTCTCCTCCTTCTCCTGTCAATGCTGGTGTGTTGCTGACAAATGGCTGCCTGAGTGTAAATATTAGTTTTTTTCTTTTTTTTTTTGGCACATCTCTCGCTGTCAGGATGGCAGCGGTTGTTTAGATGGTGATATTTTGTAGGCATGGAAATCAGCAGGGACCTGGCATTACAATGTTTTATTGATATCTGGATATGACTTAATGTTTAGTGTATAATTGCAATTCTGAAGTGTGAAAAATCTTTTACTTGTTTCTTATTATTTTTACTGGACTATGGTGGTTTGCACAATCAGCACTTTATTATAGAGAGTATTATTAAGTAGTGTAAATTTATTATACAAAAATATTATGCAGGTTCTCCATAGATATCTATAAAATGGTAAAATTCATTTGGAAATGTTTTACTTTTTTATAGATTTATTTATATTTGGCAATGTTTATTTTGTTTATTTTAAGTATATATATTTATAGACATATGTTTATAAATGTTATATTTATTTTATATTTTAGTGGTAGACTTATTTATATTTATTTTTATATAATTTTTTAATTTACTTTAAATAATAGACATTTTGTAATTGTATATATTTAATTTATAGTCTATTTTCATACAGCATTTGTCACAACTGTAATCTAATACAGTAAAAATCAAGTAGAAATGTATTGCGCTTATTGCTGTAGTAAACACTAAGTAACACTAATATCGTATACTATACAGAAGGAACAAAACATTTCAACTTAATGTATTTGTGTGTTTTTTTGCTGCAGTCACCGTTTGTGTGTATGTGTGTTCGTTCTCCATGTAGTTGAGTCCCCTCTTTTGAATGGCCTCATACCGCTGTGTCCGGGTATTGATCTTCGGTGGTTGCTTGTGATGTGTGTAGTGCTTACGGGAAAGAGTGTATGTATTTTTATATGCGTGTTGGCAGGAGTGAATTGCACCATTCAGAGAGCAGGCCTACGAACGGCGCTCTCTTGGGTGTGTTTGTGCCCGCGTGTGTTTGAGTAAGTGCATGGGCTTCTTTTAGCGTGCTCGCCTCCTTCCGAGTGTGTGTGTGTGTGTGAGTGGGTCTGTTCTGGCTCAGGTACGCCTCCCCCCTCTGTGCTGCAGCAATATGACTGTGTCTCTGGAGGTCTGCAGGCCAGCGTCTAGAGACACAGCCGTGCGTGTTCCCGTCATTCTCCCTGCTATTAAAAGCTATTAAGCCATGCAGAACAAGTCAGGCTTTTATCTATTATTAATTATCTGGAAATGAAAGACACTCTGCCTCTACTTCTCCCTCTCTCCTCTCTCCTTCATGGCGAGACTGTGCGTCAGTATAGAATGACCGTTAAGGCGTCATTAACCCAGAAACATGGCAGTGATGGACAGCATGCTGGATCTCTTCATTTATAATGTGTTTTTCTCTGTCCTGGAGAACAGGGGCGATGTGAAGCCACACATAGCGGCCATTAAATCAGCGCTGCTGCAGGACTTACGGGATGCCTCTGATTTCCTTTAATAAATGTCGATTGCCTAGCCTTATGCTTTTTAACACTGGGTTCAGTAGTTGAATGGGTCCTATTGACTTGAGATTCAGTAGACCCAGGTGGAATCTGCGGTTTTATTTTTGCTGATTCAGTCGGTCTTTTGTTTGTTCGTTCGATCTGTTGATCTGTCTATTCAATTAATTAAAAATTAAATTTATGAATAGTCTTGTTGTTATTTAACAGTTAATAATACTGTGTGCTGTTAACTTGCCACTTTAGATAAGCCGATATACGCACACCTAATCATATTTTTCACACTATAGCTATTGATCGCCAACAATTGTAGCCCAACAAGTTTTTTTAAAGTTTTTTAAGTTTTTTTTTGTAAATTTTTATTAATTATACATGGCAAAATCCCAGACTTCACCACTACTCTGTGTGTGTCATACGTTTTTTGCGATGATGTTTGCGGCACATGTTGGACAGGAGGAGATCAAACGCCCCTCCCTCTGAGCCATGGACTCCGACCATGATTAATCCAGCGCAAGCGTGTATGTGCCACAGTCTGGGGCCCGGGCTCCCGGTTCCATCATGAGCAGGTCTTAGGGACACGCAACAGGACCTCATTCGTGATTCGTGATGTTGCGTTGGCAGCCATTGGCCCTGCGTGGGCCCATTCTAATGAGGGGGCCGGACCGCAGTGCACTCTGGGCCCAAACAGCTCGCCGCTGGACACTAATCCCAGGGTGCCGTGGAGCTGTTTTGTACTGACAAAATCACACACGCTTTGCTCAGGAAGCAGCACACACACTCGTACACAAACAAGGCAGGAGCACAAAGACACAGGGGTATGAACCCATTCAAATGCATAGGCTCAAACACGCACAGGGCGCACACACATACACACACACTGAGCTGCAAATGGGGGGCTGCTAATGGCTTCCAGTGGGAGAGAAGGAGAGCAAGGCTTTATCCCTTAAGTGTAGAAGACTTAATCATACAGAATGGCCCGGGGCCAGTAACAGGGCTGTACGGCACGCCCCTCCACACACGCATTAGGTATTCTGCAGCTGAATCTCCTGCAGACGGCTGCAGCAGAGCCGGGCCCAGGTGAGACTCCCTCTGAGCGCTCGCTCACTCACTTCCATCTCTCTCTCTTTCTATCCTTCTCTCCATGTCAAACACACATACCAACAGTGGTCCACAAGAGCTTTTCATTGTAATGTCATTTGAGGTGCGTCTGCATAATATTCTCGCCCTCCCTCCGCCCATGTATTAGTCTTTTTGTCTCTCTCAAAATTTATATTCATACAAACCCTACTAGCACGACTGTTTAAATAACAATCTCTCTTTTTGTTTTCTTTTTTCTTCTTCTTCTTCTTCTTCTTCTCTTCTTCTTCCCTCCCCTCTCTTTTCTGGCATGGCGCTGCAGCGCGAATCCGATCTTTGAAGCTTTACCTGCAGTGTGTGAGGCCCTTACTGGGAGAAGCAGGGGGCCAGCGTGCATGGGTGTGAGGGTCCGCATATGCGCGTGTGCTCGTTAAGGGCCCTCGCAGCATCGTGTCTGAGGGCGAGAGCGTTTCTTCTCGCTGGGCTGAGAGATGCGATCTCGTTCTTTGTATGCGCAGTGTCTCCTCATTGTCGGAATCTCTCACTTGTGGTGAAACGCATCCCTGATTTGATAACGCAGCGGATCCTGACGGAATTCCTCTCCGGTTCAGAAGGAGTGTGTTCTGGTAATCCTGCCAGTCACAACGACAAGGGTTATATAAACAGATGCTAACAGGATTCACCCTCCAGTTCCCCATTTTTCTCGCTGTGGATATGTCCGGGGGGGAATTTAAGGCAAGTTTCATGCTTGTCGAGCCTCTTACGGACAGCTATCCACACCTGCTTTCTTTTTGTATAGCACTACATTATATACACTCCTGCTCTTTCTTTTTTGATGCTTTTTTCTTCCAGTGGAAGATAAGTCAGGAAATTGTGAGAGGAAAAGGGAATCAGGAAATATATTGTGAGCTAGATTTGAACCCTTGTGACCACAATGCCTCAATAAGTGTTTTTATTCACTTCTTTCTGCATGAAATGGAATTTCAGCCTATCTATTTTCCACATGCAGCTTATCAGCTTAACAACAGACTTCTTTCTGGTGACGTCTTCCGGAGTTCTCCAATCATTTAGTCCACTTAAACCTTGTCGCTTTCTTACAGTTGATTTTCAAGCTCACATTCAGATCTCCCTCCTTCCAATCAATAGAACCAATAACTGCCCTAACTTTTTTTTTTCAATAATACATTTCAGGTAAGAAATTAAAATGAAAAAATCCAGGATTAATTATCCTGAATTTTCTCCATATAGTGGACTTCAATGGGTTCAAAGGTCCAAATTGCAGTTTCAATGCAGCTTCAAAGGGCTCTACATGATCCCAGAATAAGGGTCTTGTCGGCGAAGTGATTAAACATTATGTAATCACGTTGGAAAGCACACATGTGACGTAGGTGGAAGCACCGACCCAAAATCTACTTCAAAATCTTTATAAACATTGTTTCGCTACTTCCGCCTACGTCACACCTGACCTTTCCAACATGATTTCTTGATGCGCATTGCAGAGTTAGTGTGAGATGAGCATTTGTGGTTAAAAAGCATATAAATTTTATTTAATTTTTGTTGAAAATGACCGTTCGTTTCACTAGACAAGACCCTTATTCCATTACATGGAGGTGAGTAAATTATCAGGAAACTTTAATTCTTAAGTTAGGCTTAAATTAATAAAAAAAATAATAATAATAATAATTTTTGCCTCAAAAGACTGCAGTGTTCTCCTCTGAAAAGTATAAACATTGTGTCTCTGTAGCGCTATCAACATTGCTCTGTTTGTTTGAGAATCACAACCAGCAAGTCTGGCTCAACCAGTGGCATGAGTTTGCGGCAGGGTTATCTATTTGGCCGAAAAATGGCAGACCTGATTTGGAAACCTGTTTGAAAACAATCTTTTTTTGTTGCAGTTCCATTTGTTGGACACTAGTGACACAGATATTAGAAAAGCTAGATCTTTTACAAGTTCAAATAGAAACAGCGCATGTTCATTTGTGCATACTTATTGTGATTTCCCCATACCCTTGTTATTTTGGTAGATAAGCATCGCCCGTTGTTAATTTAAAGTGCTCATTTTGAAAACAATTAAAGGCTGTGTCATTCTCCCACCGGCTGGCAAGCGTTTTGGCGTCTAAATGCGAGCGTTGTGTTTGCCATGTTGTTACGACGCGCTTGTTTGATCTCTACCCTCGTCCTATTCTCCGCTCTGCTACGCTGATCACTGTGTTGCCGTCAGCTACACTCACATATATTTGTCTCCGTGTGTGTGTGTGTGTGTGTGTGTGGTGACAGTGCTGTTTAACACTGCTTAACAGGACCCAGAAATGCAAATAACGCTGCATGCTCACTCCAACACAGCAGTAATTAACTGAGGAGGAATTTCAATAATATAGAAATAAATTGTGTCAAGGATTTGTGTGTGTGTGTGAGTGAGATGTAGTGAGGGAGTTTGAAGATGGCCCTTGGGGGAAATGTGTTTTTTCCTCTTTCTTTCTTCTTTTAAATAATAGTTTAAATGGAAAAAGAAACAGCAGTCCACCCCTGCAATGGTGCTAAAAAGGGGGAGATTTCCTCAGGATGCTGATTATTTATTAACACCTTCTCACCTGTGAGATTAATACACACATATTTGCAGTTATTTATAACATGACAGAATATGATTACATATTACATATATTTTTTTATTTACGCTGACCAGACAGTGGAGCTTTATGTATGCATTTAATTATCTATAAGTTATAAAAATATATTCGTTAATATTTTGTGGGCACAAATCTGAATTGTCTACTTTTTTTTCATAGATAATAATTCAAAGATATATTGACAGCTGAACTAAAAATGTCACCAGTTTTCTGAAATCTGCTCACCTTATAGCATGATAAGGTCAAGGTTTTTGTACAGTTAAGTGGCAGGTATTCTTCGTTTTTTTTTTTATGTGTACGCTAGTGCACAGTCAAACGCACTGCTTTGCGAAGTATACTTCATTTGACTCGTATGCATACAAGGGCATTTGAGCAATCTCTCATCATGAGTTACAACCCTTGTAAACATCTTTGTATTCTTTCATGCTAGAGTTGTGTAGAGTCTATGTAAGCCTCCATTGTCCCTGTAGCTTGCATGCGTTCCTGTCTGTTCTGTTTTGGCAGGTTTTCTTCGACTACCTTGTGAATCGACGCCCCCAGGGCACGGTTGTCACCTTGTCGTTACACTAATTATTGTAAAAAAAAAAAAAAAATAATTAAATGCGCATGTGCGACCTGTGCATACAAGTATGCAGGGTTACAAAAATCTGGCGGTTCGTGTACGGTATGAGCATACTCTTCTGATGACGAAATTCGCGTCACACGCACTTTATGCTGACCCTCGCGTACGCATAAAAAATAAAGTATACTTTGGGCTTTACAGACATGAGAGGTCACAGTATGTCAAAGCATGCAAATACTCTGGTCAGCAGTGTCCATTTTGGATCTTGAAATGGAGGCACAGAATCAATCTCTACTTCTCCATCCAGCTCCTGCGAGCATGTTAAGGAAACTAAGAGTATCCAAGGTAACATTTAAAACGTCCTGTTATCATTAGAACGTGCACCCCACTGTATAAAGCTTTTACAAGCCGGAGTTGTTCTGGAGGAAGGAAGCAGTGTCACTGCTTGCAATGTGGAGCTTTCCTTTCTCTAGTGCACAACACAAATGAGTTATGCACTAGTTCGTAGTGGTAGACTGATATTGGCGATATAATACTACTGTATACACTACTGTTCAAAAGTGTTTTTTTTTTTAAAGAAATTAATAATTTTATCCAGCAAGGATGCATTCAGTTGATTCAAAAATGACAGGAAAGACATTTATAATGTTACGAAAGATTTATATTTAAAAAAGGAAATTGATTCAATTCATCAAAGAATCCTGAAAAAATGTATTGTGGTTTCCAGAAAAATATTACGCAGTTGAACTGTTTTCAACTTTGATAATAATAAGGAATGCATCTTGAGCCACAAATTGGAATGATTTCTGAAGGATCATGTGATACTGAAAAATGGAGTAATGATTCAGCTTTGACATCACGAAAAAATGACATTTTAAAATATATTCTATATATATTCAATAACTGCGGCCTCGGTAAACATTAAAAATCTTACTGACCCCAAACTTTTGAACAGTGGTGTAGCATACATTTTAATTTGAGCAAATAAGCGATACGTATATACTTTTAAAATTTAAGACTTATTTTGTCAATATTTATTCACAATTACACATTTTTTAGGGATGCTAGGGATTTTAGAGAGTTTTTAGTTCATTGTTTGATATTGGGTGTTTAATTGTGCAGGCTCATTTCATCTACTTTTAGATTACTTTTGCTGTCATCTAATGCTCAGAGAAATGCTTGAGAAAATAGTATAGAATTTTAATATTACCATTCATCGATAATCTTTAAAAAAATCATCCAAATGCTAATTTTGCCAGAAAATTGGTATATATCAGTCTATCACTACTACTAGTAGAAGCATTCTCTAATTTATGTCTTTGGAAGTTGGTGATTGGTAGATAGTGGACGCACTAGTGAATCGCACGACACCCGTTATATCTCACATTCTCCCTCATCTCACATTTCCTATGGCTGAAGCCCCCCTGCCGCGTCGCAGTTCACAACAGCAGCGCTTTTCGCGCACAGTGCGCCAGGGGATGAAGACAAGATACACAGAAATAAATATGCTCAGCTAATGAGGGAGAGCAGGAAGAGGCTTTTAATAGAATGCTGCTTTTAAAACTCCTTCTAATGACTTTTTTTTTTCTCTTCTTCTCCCAATCGCCCTCTTCTTTTGTTTCTTTCCATGCGGGGTTGTGTTTGGCTGTGCGGATCCTAGTGTGAGGTCTTAATATCCTCTTGGGTTTTATGTTTAATTCTTGTTTTTTAGGAGGATTGGAGAGTTTGAGTCACTCAGGACTGGAAGTGTGTACTGAGGGCCATCTGTAGTCCAGTGGTCCGCAGCTGTACGGCCCATCCCTCTAGATGAGCGCTAGCCACACCTTAACGTGTTTGGGTTTTTATAACAGTGATAATTTATATTCTGTAGCATCTGCAATCACTTCCACATATCTGCTCATTCAGTGATATTTCTGACCATTGACTTCACAGTGGGTCTGGAGTTGTAGCTCTCTCTCTCTCTCTCTCTCTATGTGTGTGAGACAGAGAGCAAGTTAGTATGTCTTACTTGGCTCGAGCCCAGTGCAGTGCAGTAGTGTGTAGGAGGCAGAGGTCTGCCAGTGCCGCCGGCAGCTTTGTTTTTAGACAGGGATCGGGGCTCAACTGTGTGTGGTGCTGTTGTGCTGAAGCCTGGGGCTGAAAGGAGCTGTCTCTGTGTGTGTGTGTTTGAGTAGACGTAGGGCATTTGTCTACCGTAACCCTCTTCCTCCTCCGCACTCCCGCGCTCTTTCTCTCTGCCTGACTACACTTCAATATCCTTCCTCTAATGAAGCGGGAAATGGGGGATGAGTGGCGCTCTGATTGGGAGTAATTTAGCGTTTTTCCCCTCCTCCATTGGGAAGACGCGTCTTCAGGAATGTGACGTCCCTCATCTGGTCCAGCAGTCTTAAGTGTTCACCATGGTGAGACTGAGATTTAGGTGATGCTGCGCTTTCAGTACTATGAATTTCGGTGTTGTACCTAGATAGGGTGTTCTGGATGGTTGCTCAGGTATTGATGGGGTAGTACGTAGCCATAAGTTAAAAGAGCTCACCTTGATGTCTCTGGGTATAACATGGATACCTTCTTCAAAATAAGTTCATGCAAGTTCATCATTTTAAAGTAGTGAGTACGAATACTTATTATCATTAATAATAAAATCAATAAAGAATAAAGTAACACTTTACTGTATGGTCTCATTTGATAGCAATAATAAATGCAAACATGACAACTAACAATGAACATGAACTATTTATACAGCATTTATTAACCTTTGTTAAAACTAGTTAATAATTATTCATGTTCAGAGTGCATGAACTAATGTTAACTGATACAACTTTCGGTCTTAAAAATGTTTTAGTAAATGTTGAGATTGACATTTAGATTAGTAATAGCTTTAGAAGTATTGGTCGTTGCTAATTCATGTTAACAAACATAGTTAACTATTATTAACAAATGAAACCTTAAGGCCCTGATATACTTCAGAGGAAACCGAAGAGCGAACTGATGTGATGTCATTTCATACAAAATCCAGCTAAAATAAAGTTCGTTTTAGGTTTGTTTTGGGAGTTTGAAACGGCTTGCCAAAGCGAACTTTCAGGAAAAGTTTGTTCCAGCTGCAAAACACCTTTGTACTGCCATTGGTCCGTGACAGTAACGTAATGGGAGGTGTGCGCCGAGGCTCCGCCTTCTTTCATGCAGAACTGATTATTATTATTATAATAATAATAATAATAATATAATATCCATATCTAATACAACATTGTTGGCCAAATTGTAGCACAGCAAACCTGGAGTAAAAAAACCCACATTTTAAGTGGCAATCAAAATTTTTAACAGAAAAAGCGCAATTCAAAATATTATAACAGTATTTCTACATTTTATCTATTTAATAATAATAATAATAATAATAATAATAATGACAATAGTATTAATAATGATAATCATAGTAGTAATTAATTATTATTACTAATATTTGTATTACTTTATAGTCATCTTGATGTAAATTAATTTGACTAAATATGATTATTATTAATAATAATAAATTAATATTAATATTGTTATTAATTAATTACTACCATTCTGGCCAAATTGTGCAGCTGTACAAACAAGCACAGCAAACCTGGAAAAAAAAGCAATTAGATTAATTTCCCCAATTCATTCAGCACTACCACCTGTCTTCAGCAAGCCACACACTTTGATGTATCTTTCATGTCCAGAGCACAAACGGTGCAAGATAAGTTGATTAAGTTAGGGAGCTGCAGAAAAAAAGAAAGGAAAAAAGTCTCTCATATTACTTCTCGTTCCAAACCTTTATGACTTTCTTCATTCCGTGGAACACAAAAGAAGATATTTTGAGGATATAGTCAGAGGGGCCTAAAACAAAACTGGACCTCATTGACTTGCAATGTATGGACAAAAAAAAAACATAGAATTTTTTTGTTTTTCCTGTGTCGCCTTTTGTTTTCCACAGAAGAAAGAAATCCATAAAAATGCTTATTCTTTTAATACTTAAGGTTAAGCCATGAGAATGAGCAGTAGTAATCACCACTAATTATCTTTTCTTGAAGGAAGGTTGAAGTGTTCTGTGAGTGTGGGTGTTTGAGTGTACCTAACACCTGCAGTGTAGGCTGGATTTCTGGAGAGATACTCTGCTTTCTTTGTGTGTGTTTGTAAGTGTGTGCGTTTTTTTGTATGACTAGCAGCACTCATAGTGGATCTTACAGACTACCGGGAGCATACCATAAAGCCAGGGGGAGAGAAGCCCAGCCCTGCACTGTGGAGAACAAGAGAGCAAGATCTGACTAGAAAAAGCAGCATGATATCTCCCCTGATAAACAGTACAGCACGGCATCGGAGCGGCTCAGGCCGCGAGACAAACTTATTCTGTGAACAGAGAAAGAACAGTACAAACCTACAGTAAAGGGAAGGGATGGCCAGAGAGGAGTGAGAGAGCATATCTAAGCAGATTCATCCTAATCGGAGCCGCAGTAAACAATTGTTGGGCCTGGTATGTTCATCACAGGCCCCCACACAATCACATTTCAGATGAAACGCCCTGGTCCTGATTACAAATGACACATGATTCAATTCAATTCAGATTTATTTGTATAGCGCTTTTCACGATACATATCGTTTCAAAGCAGCTTTACAGAGAATGGATGTCAACATTACAATTTAAAGAATTCAGTTAGCAAATAATATAATTTAGGTAATTCATTTACAATCAGAGTTAGCAGATATGCAAGGTAAGGTGCTACTTGGCTGCGATCATGTTCATTTTTAAATTACAAACTGATTTATTGCTATTGCCTCATAAGTAATCAATATTTTATCAAATAATCCATAACAAAAGGAAGTATAGTCTTACAATCTGTTATTTTTTTAATGTAATATACTCAATGGGTGATTCCAAATAGTTCTCAAAACTAATTCAGACTTTCTCATTTAGAGTTTTGAATTTTGTTCAGTTCGGTTTTATATATTATATATCAGTATTATTATATTTAGCATAATTTCTATTGTATTTTATTTCATAAATACAATAATAATAATAATAAAACCAACAATAATAGCAATTATTATTTTTATTATTGATATTATTGTTGATTTTATTATTATTATTGAAATAATAATAATAGCAATAATAATGATAATATATTATCATTGTTATTTATTTAATGTGCAAAACAGTATAGATTCAGACATTGTAGTTTTTAATTTTAGGTTACCCAATGATGACTTTTTTATGACAGAAAACTCGAGGGACATATTTGTCACCATATTTTGAGGATGACCCAAGCACTTGATTTTTGAAATCTGTTTATGAATTAAATGAATTCCAGTTCTAGCCAACACTGGAAGCCTCCAAGTCTGGAACAAGAATAAACAGATCCAAAAATCCAGCCAAACGTCATTTAAGATTGAGAAATTGAGTAACAGAGAGGAAAAATGTGAGAGACTAGAAACAAAGGACAAGAGAAAAGGAAAGAGAGGTGTGACGTATCCCTTGACTTTGAAAGGAGTGGAAGAGAAGACCTCAGTGTCCTGTTAGTAAAGGCCTTCTGTTGTTTCTGGGCTCTGACGCTTGGCGTCCGGTAACAGGCCAGTCATCCTGACCTGGCTTGGCTCCTCAGGCCTTGATGGCAGGCTTTGCTCTGGAACTCCTGGCTGGAGTGTCTGCGGTCCTGATATTCCACAGCTCTGAGAGGGAAAACAGGGGCCTGTTGGCCTTGGCTTGGGACTAGAATATGGAATAGGGAGGGTGGTAGGGGAGTCGAGTTCACACCGACCACCCTGCTGGGAGCAGCCTCGACGAGGGCAGTGTACGGTGGCTCAGACAGCACTTTCTGCAGTGGTGTGGGGATATTAGAGAGAGAAAGAGAGTCTGTGTGTAATTAAGGAACTGATAATGTGGAAGGAATGCAGTATGGCTGTCAGGGATAGTGCAGTTTGTGCTCTCTCTCTCTCTCTCTCTCTCTCTCTCTCTCTCTTCTCTTTGTCTCTCATTTTTCCCCTCTTTCTCTGAGAGTCTTTTCCTGAGAGGAAGTGGGTTTAGTGAGACTGCAGTGATGCCCAATGCCAGTGGGAGCATATCTAACCACAATTTCCTTTACACAGAGCAGATTCAGTCTCTCTCTCGTGCTTTCTCTGGCTCTTTCTGTCTCTCTTGTTCCCACTTTTGTTTCTTTTCTCAGATAAATTCTATTTAAAGAAAAAGCTCACTCAGAAATTAAACGTCTGTCATCATTTACTCACCCTTACTCACCTATTAGTCTAAACTTGACTGAAATTTTTTCCACGAAAAAGATTTTACACGTTTTTTTCAGACTTAAAGGGAAAGCAACTTTCAAATTTAGTTATTTAAATTTAATTATTTAATTTTATTTGAGCTTTTTTTGAAGCTTGAATGATCCAGTCCTAATTCACCTTCATAGACTTGAAAAAGAGCAGCACAAAAAAATCGCTCTAATGACAGGGCGAGTAAATAGGGTGAGTAAATAGTGACAGACGTTTCGTTTTTGGCTTAATTAAGGCTCTAAATCTTCATGTGGTTAGTTTGATAACTTAATTAGTGTCTTAGGCTTCTTTGAATGTCATCATTGATGTTTAACTTTCCTGCTTTTTGTCCCTTATATTCATGGACATTGTTGGCCGAGTGTGAAGACGTAGCACTTTTTCAGCATTAATGGATTGTAAAGTGTAGGTTAGAAATTTTTTGACACATTCCTTCATGCACTGATGGCCTCTATCGCCTTACGCAAATTACAGACTGTGTTCGTTGTTGAAAAGTTACAGTGTGTGTTTCCATTCTAGACACAAGTGCTTCGAGGCTACAAGGAGTTTTGTAGAGACCGGTAATGTGTGTGTTTGTGTGTGTGTGTGTGTGTGTGTGTTTATGGTGGTGAGGCTGTGGGGGGTGGTCCAAGTTCTTATTGTGTCATGAACACTGCTGCTTCCTGTTTGTGTGCCAGTAGGGCTTCCTTCCTTGACTATGCCCAGGAAAACCTTTATCACACATTCCTCCTCTCATCTCACTGCCTCCTGTTACCTGTTTTTGCACCTCCAAAATTAGCACATACACAAACAAAGAGCACTTGCACACAAAAAAGCCCTTTGATGTGCATCCAACAATCAGATCGAACGCATCACAGACTCATGATGGGCCGCTGTTTATGCGGCACGCTTCTGAGAAGAATGCCGTAAATGTTTGTGTGCTCAAAATGTGTGATTTGGATACACAAGCACTCTAATACGCTTTCTCTCTCTTTTTCGGTAGCAGTGGAAGAGGCCGAATCTACAGAGTGCGGCAGTGGTTGGGACTCCTCTGTTCAGACAGGTATGATTTCGCTAGCGTGACGTCCTGCACGATACATCCAACCCCCTGCTCCCTCAGAGACGACCTGCTGCATCACAATCTCTAATATCAATTCCACATGGCCTGCAGCCCTGTGCACAGAGGGAGGGAGGAAGGGAGGGAAGGAGGGAGAGTTTTTTTATAAGACACCAGAGGTTGGCGTCCAGGTGCATGCTGGACTGGAAGCTTAGCGGTGCTTCCTGTCTGAACGTAAAGGCACTTTGCCGCACTCCGAAAGTAATATCGCACGACTTGACGAGTTTGATTACACCTCCTCTCTGGAGAGGAGCATTTCTATCTGGCAAAATCCAAGCAGGCTGTTTTAGATCATGTGTCTTTCTGAATATTATATTTTGCTTTTCACCCTGTTACCTCAGAAGCCCTTTTCACTCGAGTGTTTTCAAACCAGGAGACGCATTTGGATCAGAGAGTGGAAACATTACCGCACCATCAACAAAGCTGCATTTTTTTGACTGGACATTATCCAATAAAAACACAGCTATGAATTTTTTTGAATTATGTATTAATTAGTGCTTGCTTGTATAAGTCAGCACTTCTGAATGATACAGGATATTCAGCCAGGGGGAAAAATGTAAGATGGGATGCGATTTCACCCTTTGAGATTTAATTGGTTTGTAAAAAGTGCTTTCTATATGGCAGGTTCTGGGAGGAAGGGATTTGAGAAATAAAAGGGCTTGGCGATGATGACAGTCATAAAGGAAGAAAGTTGTTTTGATAAAACGCTAAACACAAATGAGAACAATAAAAGCAGGAAAGCGTGTTCAAAATCAAAATGGTCAAATGTTATGTCATGTTCATTTTAAAGTCATGATGTAACGAAAGTAGCGACTGAACTTTTCTTCCATATTGTGATGTACATCCACGTAAAAGGGATTATTGAAAAAGAAAAAATGTTGGGAGGGGATGCTTCAGACCATCGGTTGTTGATTGGATGGAGATAGTAGGGTGTGCGATATTGATAAAAAAATGATATCTCGATGTATCTTTTCGGATTACGATAATCAGACGATATTTTGCATTATTCAAAAATGTTTTATTTGGCAATATAATTGGTGACAGCGTTTGTTATGTCTTTCCATCTGTCGCTTTTTATGTCGTAAGGTACTTTCTTGCTAAATGATTCGCCCATGTTTGTTGCATGTGTGTTTTTGATTTTCAGACGTGCCGTGTTCAGCTGACTCCTGAAACTTTTCATAATCCTCATATTAGGGCAAAGGCTGCGATTATTTATTGCGCAGCTTGTCAGAGCTGTACGGCTCTGTGATCAGTTGTAAATACTTCTCCATCTGAACGCCAGACGGCGCTCTTGCACAGGAACTCAAAATAAGCCCTGCAGCAGAAGAAGATAACACACGTCATATCGCTGTAGCTTAATAAACAGAAGATTTAAATGCTTTGATTGATTAAACATGAATAATAAACACACGACTTGCCTTATTCTGTGTACGAAGCCACATAATCTCTCAGAGGGATGCTCAACTGTTGTTATGAAGTGAGTTTTGAGTAAAAACATATTATGAAATGTTGTCTTTTGTTGGACAAGATGTTAATAAATGCTTCAAAGATGTTTGACACGCGTTGCTTTTTCAAATGTACATTATAAGCGACTCAAACTCGCAGTGCTTTCAGATGGATTAGCATTTGGAGTCATACTTCATCGACAAGCTTCTTCGCAGTTTCTTCACTCATTTTAACTTCATATATACTTAGCTACATCACGCAGGGAATTCATGAACACTTCATTGCAGCGTTTTGATTGGTTTCTTAAAATGAGTGAAATACTCGACAATATGATTTGGCATATTGTTAAAACATCAATTACGCTGTTATCGCACACGATGTGTATCGCACACCCCTAGGAGGCAAATCTGAATACGAGCTTGCAGTTGATTGTAAGAAAGGGGCTGGGTTTGAGCAGAGTCAATGATTGGAGAAGCCTGGCATACAACACAATTATTTATTAAATAATTAAACAAATAAATGAAACTTATGCATGAATGAATCGTTCACAAAAATATCAATTACGCTAAGAAAATTTGAACTGTAAAAAAATATGAACTTTAAAGGTCCTGCCTCATTAGCGGAATTTTGGCAATATTTTGTGGGAAAAAGGGGTCCATTGTCAATAGTGAAGTCACTTTTAAACCAAACCAGCTTTCTGTTGGTCAACGCAGCAAATTTGCATGAGTTATTTGAACATGAGCAAAATCTGTGTGGTCTCATGGATTACTATTGAAATGACTGGAATTCCCCAGGAAATTTTGCTGTGCAACAGAAAATGTGACCTTACTTTAAGACTAAAAAAATGCAGCATCAATGTAACAGGCCAATAACTTTTGATAATTATTATTATTATTATTATTTTAATATAGTGACTGAATCTTTGTGGGATCTGTAGCCTAGCGTCGAGGATTTGTGCTAATGTTGTCGTGCATTCGGGGCTATTTCCCGGACCTGTTCCATCTTCTCCCCATCATTTCCTGTCATCTCTCTTCCATCCCTATCAATAAATGTTTTCAAAAGGGCCTAAATAAAATAATATATAGCCTATAATGGAATCTTATTGGTCATTAGGGTATTAAAATCACTACAGTCAGATACTAAGAGTGTGTTAGTTGTGTTTGTGTATTTGAAAGTGTGTGAATGTGTGTGTTGGATCTTGGTGAGCTCAGCAGAGTGAAGGGAGAAAGAGAGAGAGGCCCCCAGGGACCTGAGGGGATGACGTGGGCCCCTCCTAACCGGCCCTGAGGGAGTGCTGCAGGGGTGCTGACTGAGGTCCTGGGTGGCTGCAAAGTGCTGCGTGTGTGAGATACAGCAGGAAGGGGAGTCCCAGGGCTCTCGCTAAAACCCTCCGCTCTTCCTCCCTGCCTCTCCTTCTCGGCTCCTCCCTCCATCCCTCTCTTCTTCATTTCTCGTGCTGTAACCCCATTTGCTTGTGCTAATCAGCCTTTTTTTCCACCACCGTTCCGGGTGGACTTGGTCGCATTCCGCATCACCTCCTCTTTCTTCCTTTCTCTTTCCTCTTTGTCTCCCTTTTTTTTCCCTTCTTTCTCTCAATCCCTTCCCCCTATCCATACTCTCTCCTGTGTTTGTTTGTGCTGCTGTGCTAGGGCTCAGGGGGCCGCTCGCCATCTCTTATTTAAAAAGATAAAAAAACCTTCCTTCCCTTTATTCCCTAGGAGATGATGTCGACAAGGACACTGGCAGGCTTTTCCTGGTATTAAATTCACTTCGTCCCCCCCACCCCTCTCCTCGGTGGAAAATGTGTACTGAGTTTGGAGCGAGTGCAGCGGGGGGGTTGGAGTTAAGGGGTGGAGAGGTTAAAGGAAAGAGTTAGAGCACCGCCCCCCCCCCCCCCCCCCACTCGCGGGCCCCTGAGGACCTGATTGAGGCCCCTTCGGTCTGTCCCGCTGGGGTAGCGGACCGGAGGTACACCCCCCGTTTCCCTCTCTCTGTCTCTCTCTCTCTCTTTCTCTCACTGTCTTTCTCTCTCCACCCCGTGCTCCCTGAGATAGAAAAACAACCCGTCCCTCCCTGGCCCAGAGGGGAACAAGAGAAGGAAAGGAGAAAAGAGAGAAAATGAGCCAGGTCTGACACTGGAGACTCGAAGAGATGGTGGTGTGGAGGGGAGGGGGGGTCGGTCGAAGGAAAGGAAGAAGAGGGAGAGAGAGAGAGAGTTTATAGAGACAGATGCAGACGCTTGTCATTTTTCGAAAGACGGAGCAGGGAGGGGGGAATTGTTTTTTATAAGTGCCATCAGAGCTGTGAAGTTGAGCATTGTTTTTCCTGCTTCCTGTCAAAGAACCGGAGCAGTGCTTTTGGATGCGTTCACACACACACACTCACTTTGAAACAATAGCTCTAGAGACTTTGCTTTGTCAACATATAGGACATCGTCTGACGCACATTTGCAGGGATCAAGTACATTATTACTTTCACACACACACACACACACATGTGTGCACACACCGACGCACACAAGCACCCAATTTGTGTGCGTGTCCCCGACTATGATTCATTGTGGAAAAAGGCTGTTCATATCCCCTTGCGCTGGCCGATAGGGGCTGTAATGGTCTTGAATTGAATTATTTTATTCATTTCCTCCCTCAGCTATTGGTGGGCCGGCAGGACCTCTTAACGCAGCCAATCGGATGGCTCTGTCTGTTCTCCCTTGGTCTCACCCACACTGGGCGAGTCATTGTGACCTCACCCGTAATGTGAGCTTTTTGGTCACCTGTGTATTCCTCAGGCAGAAAGGGAGCTGTTGTGTTCTGGTTTTATTTGGCAGCGGGGCACCGAACCAGGCCTATTTATGACCCTCTTAATGGCCTACGCTGTCAAACTCGGCACACGTTAAACTTTTGTCGAGGCCAGAATGAAAGAGGGAGAAAGAAAGTTATGTGCTGCAGTGAGTACAGTACAGGGCAGGGCTGTTTCTATAGGCTTAGTTGGGCCAGAAGTTTAGATTTTTACTTGCCAATATTTTGACTGGTCCCCGTGCAAAAAATATACATTTAAGTATCTTTTAGAAATGCATTTCATATGCCTCAGAAAAAAAGATTTAAAATTATGTTGTAACTTTTTGGGACATAATGACATATTTTAAGGCTATATCTTCAAAATGACTAGTCAGCTCATCAGTGTGAAGGAAAGCCTGTATAATAGGCCTCTTTTATGAACTCCTGACCCCGATATAATAACATACATTTAAAATGGAAAACATTTATTTTAAATTATAGTAATATTTCACAATATTACTGTTTTTTCTCTGTATATTTTATTTATCATTTTTCAGATAAATGCAGCCAAACGTAATTCATTCATGCATTCAACTATAGGGGTGTAACGGTACACAAACATGATGGTTTGGTACGTACCTCGGTTTTGAAGTTGCAGTTCGGTATAGCTGGGGGAGAAAAATAAACATAAAATTGTTTCTTTTTTATTAAACTTTTTTTTTTTTTTTTTAAACAAATGTGTCTCAGTTCTTAAGGATAAAAAAATCTTAGCTAATGCTGTAAACTATATAGGGAGCCCTTACTTGCGCATTACTATATTAAATGTTACAATTAACAACATATCCCAAATTATTAAATTCAGTTGCTATATTTTTTTTTTAGATATAATAATCAACACTCAAAAAAAACTTGTAAAATGCACAAAAGGCACGTTTTGCATTAACTTCTAAATCTAATGATAAGGTTAATTTTCTACTCCAGTTCATTTTTGAATATATATAATCATTTACACAGTTACTGTTATAACTTGTTTTCATGACAAATTTACTTAGACATACATTAAATAATCAAGACATTACTAACAGATTAAGTAAATATAATGAATAGGCTAATATAGTGCATGTACGAAATGCTCCTTTATACAGTTAATTTCTCTAGTGTACTAGCATGCTGTGGACACTAAATGTCTAAGGTAAATGCTATGTGAGATATTATTCTCAAACTGTTTTATTGATATCTTTCCGTAGTTGAAACACTGGTTGAGAGATTACATGTAAACATGCCGTTGCTACTTCTTCTGCAATTTTTACTGGTAGCAAACAACGTTGCATTACCACGCGCGGCCCCTTCTGGATTGGAGTGAGGATCGCCTGTGATTGAGTGTATTCGTCGTCAATCCGCATGCACCGATCCTTGATGTCAGTACCGTTCGGTTCGGGACGAATACACGTACCATTACACCACTATTCAACAGCTGTAAAGAAATTTTGCACACAATATAGCTCCATAAAAATATTGATTTCTTCATCGCCACATCTGTAGAAAATGATGGTATAAGGTGCAAAATTTTACTGCAGTGGTTCTGGGTACCCACTGCTCTGCACATTTTTTATGTCTCCCTTATTTGACACACTCAGTTCAGCTCAGTTCATAGAGCTCTTTCCTAACGGGCTGATGATCTGAATCAGGTTTGTTAAAAAAAGAAGACTTAAAAACTGTGCAGAGCAATGGGTCCAGGAAGAACCACTGTTTTACTGATTTCTTTGATTCTTTCAAGACTTTTACAAGTCATTCTCACAGATTCGCTAAAACCAGCTAGGTATTATTACCTTGGTGACATGATTAAATCACTACACAACATCGGCCTGACTGAGCAAGCGATAGTTCAGTCTGACCGAAAATGGCACATTTTTTGTTGTTGGGCTTTACTGAGGCCAGAGGATTGGCAAATCTGTGAAAAATCAGGCCTGGCCTCCTGGCCTCTGCATATTCTCTGTCCCTTCTGGAATCTAACCTGAGCTGGTTCATGCATGCACTCCCTGTTTGGTGACTGGGAACAAGGGATGAGAGGGAGGGTGGGAGCAGGACAGGAGCGATGATGACCGTCGGCTACATCGCAGCCCCAAAATGGCCCTCTTTCTCTATGATGCAGTGGGCAGTTTAGAAAAGAGGACACAACCAAGAGATCCATCTCTCTATCCCTCAAGTGCTTTTGTGTGTCTTCCTCTCCCTCCGTTCGTGTCTCGCTGTCTGTCTCGCTCTCTCATTTGTGTCCCTCTCTATTTTTCTTCATCTCCTTGCATGAACCTCTGGAGGTCCATAATATATTTTTAATTTCCCCAAGGCAGCGACAGGAAAACAGTTTTAATGTGTGAAGAGGAGGTGTGCGTCTCTGTGTGTGTATATGCATTAGCATGTCGCGCGTGTATATTTGCGCGTCGACGTGTGTACGTGTCGCTCACTCGTTCACGTGTCAGCTCGCAGAACCATGGGCTGGAACAGGTGATGGCATCGGTGAGCAGCTGTATGGCTGTTTGTGTTCTGTGATTTCAATTCCCATCCTTCCATGACGTTCTCTTTCATCATCTCCTAGTCTTTCTTCTCTGTGTCTGGGTGCATGAGCGTTGGGTGCTGAGTCTCTGGAGGAGGAGAGGCTGGTACAGCGTGGCTGGCAAGCGGGGGTCCCGAGGGGCCGTGCGGTATTGTGGAAACACAGCTAGCGGAGGCCAGCAGAGCCAGAGAGAGAGGTCTACTTGCTTTAAATAGGTCCCGTGTTTACCGCGTTAGGCCCTGCGCTCCCCCGAGAGACCACGTGCACGCACTGCACCTGCTCAAGCGCTGGGCCATCAGGGGCCCTTGTCCCAACTCCAAACCGGAATACGCACAATGCGGATGTAGATGTACCATACATGTGGCCTTAGAACTAGTGGTCAACCAACATGGGTTATTTAATGAAAGATGACACATAAGTTTAATGACAAAAAAAAAAAAATCGATATTTCAATATTTACTCCAAATTCACTAAAATTCACATTGAAAACAGGAAAAGTTCATTATCCATTGACAAGGCTTTAGTTATTTGAAATTGATACAATTAGGAACTACTACTTGTTTATTATACAAGATGGCACGATTGGTGACCATTGCGAATGATCTCAAATTGTCAAAAGTTAATTAATCAGTAATTAATTAAACAGATTAATCAGTTAGGTTTGTGACAGTTGGTATGTCTCAAAAACATTAACAAAATTTATTTATTTTATATATAAATATATATAAATATAAATTTTTATTTGATTTTTTTATTTTTATTATTTTATATTTATTTAATTTGATATTATTATTGCATTTTATGTATTTTATTTAGTTTTTATTTTATATTTTATACTCTTTTTGTTGTATTTTATTATTATTTTCTTTCATATATATATATATATATATATGTATATATATATATATATATATATTTATTTTTTTTGTAAAATATTTTATTTATTAAGCTGGCTACATATCCACATAATTTTAGTGGTCATTTTAATATTTAACATTAACATAACAAGTAAAAGATTATGCTCAGTAGCATTTTAGTTGCTAATGAAAATTTTATTACTTATAAAACTCTCCAGGTTTTACTGTAACACTCGTAAGCTACAGTGGGGTGCGAATATGTCTTGTTTGAAGGTGTTGGTCCCATGGAGTCCATATTAAACCTGGATTGTCTCTCTGTTGTGTCTTGACGTGGTCCAACATCATTAATGTTTTCTATCAGGGAGCGCATCTGTGCCAGTTTTCAGGGACAGGATGAGCGATGGATTTCGACAGGTAGGCTGTGTTCGTGTGATGAGATCAGACATACCTAATCGAGCTTAGAGCAGCACTACAATTCCTTTGGTCTCTGACTAATGCAGCCTTGATCTGGTTTACATTTGGCCTACGTCTGGTTCGAGTGTGTGTCCGTGTGTGTGTATATTTGTGGTTTAGTTGAAAGACAGCCTCATGCTTTAATGTTTTTATTGGAAAAAAAGTCTTGTTGAAGTTGGAACTGCTATTTTTCCAGTAGAGCACAGTGTAGCTGGTTCTTTTGTTGGGGTTTAGTTGTGTTCTGGTGTGTGTGTGTATACACCTCTTTCCCCACACCAAGCTTACACTTGCCTCATGTTAGTTGTACAACACACACAACTTCTCTTCTGATCTCTATTTCTTTCTTTACTCTATCAGTTGACACACAAGTATGACCTCCATATGTGTGTTTCCCACTTTAGTACTTTGAAATAATAAAAACATATATTCAATTACACTTAAAAGCACACACAGTACAGCATAACTAAGAGCAGACACAGTGGCGGAAAGGGAAATGGAGTTTTAAGGGTTCTGGTCATAAAGAGAGTTCCCTTGCTTAGGTCTCGAAACGTTTTAGCTGAGTTGCCGACTTGTCGTCTTGGTGAGCAAAACCCACAATGCAAAATGGAAAGCTTTTTATTGCATTATTTAAAGATTACATGAAATCAAAATTGGGCATTTGTGGCTTTTAGCCACAATGTCTGTTATCTTTCATTTCTATTATTTTGCTGTCCTAAAAGTTGACAAACTTAACTTTTAAGTTAATATATACACATAAAAATTGATGTTTTTTTTTTTTGCTTATAGGATACAAATAATAATAAAAAAGATACTGTACTCACTCCTTTTGTCCAATCAGGTGTTTCGTCCAAAATTCAAAAAAGGGAAAGCAAACTGTTCTCATGCAGATTCATGACATTTTATATTTGACATTTATTGTGAATTGTGGGCGGTTATGAAGACAATGTAGTTGTGCTGTCGGATCTGTGGCTCTTAGTAGCACTAAAGCATCTTCTTGATCTTTTGTCACTTTGTCATTTCTGTGTTCCTCTCATCAGTGTGAAGCATGCCTTGCGGTGTCCATTAAGGGCAGCATCACACCAATGCTAATTATTTCCCGCTCTCATGATGGAAGCTGCACCACACTTTATAAAAAAAAAAAGAAAAAAAAAAAAAAGACATATCAACCTAACGAGGGGTAATTAGCAGGTCCCTGTAAGGCGGGGCTGTGCTCGGCAACATGACTGCTCTGTGGATTCTGCTAATTCACTTCTCCTCATCTAATTACCCCACACAAACATGGCTGTTTGTCTTTCCTGAGAGAGAAAGTGTGTGTGAGGGGGGGGTTGAGTGTAGCCCCCCCCCCCCACCACCACACCAAACCACCACCGCTATCTCTCTCTATCACTCTCTCTTGCTCTCTCTCTCAAACACACACACAGACGACCTGAGGCTCAACTTGATGTAAAACAAACACAACCATATTTAATATAAAGCATAAGAAAGGGCTATTAGTAGCACTATGAATATTACACAATATCATAAAGAAAAACAATCATTAATATATAATGATAATGATGAACTGCTTAAATCATAGCTTTAGTCAGACCATATTGTAAGTATGGTTTAAAAAGTTGGCCAAGCTTTATGAATATTAATATTTTTTTTTCTTGCATTAGAATATGCAATCTACCATTTTTAGAAAGGATGCCATCCCTTGGGACTGTGTTTAATGACTTCAACTCTTGAGCACCATTGAATTACTTTGCAACATATGAATATGAATATATCCTCTGTTAAAAATTGCTGCAGCTATTTTTGAGACAATTGTTTTGAAGCATCTTAATGTTTGTGAAAGTGGTTATGTCTCAAGAATATAAGAGTAAACAGCTGTTTTTATTCAGCCAATGGAAATTCTTGAGACATTTTTGAAATATTTATGCATATATATATATATTTTATTTATAAAATTTCTTGCTTCTTCTTTTAATTCATTTTTTATTTTTTAATGATGTAAGTTAAAATGTATTTTATTTTTAACAATGCATTTTCATTTCAATTAAATTGGTTTGAAAATGGACAAACCCAACGTTTGGGTTAAAAGTTTGAATAATGCGCTGGACAGTTTTATTTAACCCAACTATTGTTTAAAAATTACTACATGGCTGGCTTAAAATGAACCCAAAAAGGTTTTAAAAATCAAAACATTTTTAATTATTTTAATTAAAAATCAAACATTTGAACATTTATTAATAAGCAATTTAATTAATAAGTATTTATTTTTGAATTATTATTCATTTAACTTAATACATTTTCATTTATTAAATATATTAATAAATGTGCATTTCCAACATATTTTGGGTTCATTTTAAGCGAGCAAAAGAATCATTTTTAAGCAACATTGAACAATGTTGAATTACATAAAACTATTCAGCGGTTCGGCGAAAATTTAAACCATTCGCTGGGTTTGTCCATTTTCAACCCAACTTGGGTTGTTTTTAACCCAGCAATATTTTTTTTTTTGGTTTTATTTATTTTATTTTAGTACACATTTTTTGAGAAAATAGTTCTTTTTTGCAATAATTAAAAATGAAGTTGTGTGTGTGTGTGAGTGTACATTCATGATACCTTTGCGTAGTGTGTTTATGTTGTTTGCATCTGTTTTGTAAGTGTATGGTGGGTATATGTGTGAGTTTTTGGTACTGGGACAGGCTGTCTCTCAGAGATAATGACCTGCAGAGTGAGGGACAGGAGCTGCAGCTGGTTGTGAGAGAGTGAGTTAGGCTCTGGGCACATCCCCTGCTGGGGACCCCCAAACACTCATTAACACGTTGGTCTTGCACACACGAAAGAGGACAGCATTAGCACCCTAACTTAAAGTATTGAGAAAATACCCTCCCACATACATGAACAAAGGTGTGGTGGAAAGAGCTTGCCGCCTGGGATGTCAAAGTCTCAAAAGACCACTTGTGTGCTTGATGAAGTCTTTGTCATCAACATACCAAGGTCTACTCTGATAAATGGAGCTTTCAATCAAGTTCGCAACAGCGTTGTCCACTAACCCTCACCGAACGCACACACACAAACAGAAGCGTTGTGTCTCTTTGGCTTGTTTCTCACCTAGCCCTCTCACAGTAGAGGGAGTCTAGGCCCTGTTGTGAGGTTTGCCACTGTGTGTGTCTGTCCTCTACCTCTAGTGTTGCAAAAGGACACTGAAGGGACATAATTGCCCCTCATACTCATTTAAACCACAACAGCCTACCTCAGGCACAACATTATAAAAATATTAAACACCAAATGATGTCACTAACACGTTTCTACGACATTAAAAACACAAATTGCAGCCCTGTTACCACAGGCTTGCTAGCTTGACGGCTATTACAGTAATGAAACACAAATAGCCGCACGCTCTCTGTCAGGAGCGGCGCGTGCTCGAGATGTATGTCCCATATAGTCCAAAATTATATGGGAGAGCATAAAGAGAACTGGTTCTTTTGAATTGTTTTCTTTAAATTGTTAGTCTCTTTGGACTATGTTCTCAACAGCCCTTTCATTGAGCTTGACTGTGCCACAGTCTGTGTTTAAAACGCGCCGCTTTAGATTGATTCCACTAAGCCCGTATTCCTTGACCTTAAGTCACTTCTGCTGGTTTTTCCTGTGTGACTGAGAGTGTACCAAAAATATTCTGCCATTTACTCATCCTCATGTTGTGCCAAAGCTGTAGGACTTTATTTTTCTGAGTTATACAAAACTAGAAAATTTGAACTTTTCGTAATTGCAGTTGTCATTTTTTTAGTGAATCAATTGATTTCGTTCTCAAAACTAGTCTCTGTTCATGAATTTGGTCTCACAGACCAAATGACTTGGACTGAAATAGAAAATTAAATGAGAATGTCAACTTAAATTTGTGCCCTAAAAATATCGAAAGGCTTTGATTTGTGCAAGCCACCTTTATGGTACTCTTATGGTTCTTTTTTGTCCTTTTTGAAACCTTCATTGCAAATTAATGCAAAAGAGCATGGAAACATAGTCTTTCAGTTTGTCCACACAAGAAATTGTCATGGCATTGGAACAACATGAGGATGAGTAAATAACTGTCATATTTTTGGGGGTATGCTATCCCTTTAAACATTTCAACCTCCAAATGCGCAAAATAAAAAGCGAGCCACGTTGGGTGAAGTCTAATTTCGAAATGTTCACGGACCTCACCTCGACCTGTGCCCCACCCCGCGTCCATCAGCCTCTCCTCGCACCACGCACCATGTTTACGCACGCATTTGCGCTCGTGTGTGTTTGTCAAGGCCGCGGTCGGAGGTGGAACGACTGCAGCTGAGATGCGTGATGCGTGTGTATCAATCTTCCACTGCAGAGAGAGAAATGGAGCCCTGTAATGACGGTGGCCCTGCACTCTAATGGAGTGTGTTCTGGAGGGCCCCCTCTAGAGACTCCCCTCCCCTCTTCCCTCCTGAGAGGGCATACGCTTACGGGAAAGGAGGAGTGAGAGAAGGCAGTAATGAAAGGAAGATGCAAAAAGAGAATGAAAAAGAAGGATGGAGGAGTTTAAAAGGTAGTGTAGAGCATTTCGCCGGCCACTTTTATCCTCGTCTCTATCTCCTCCTGCACGCCAGCCCCGCTTATGACCGGAGAGATGGAGGTATGGAGAGATGAGAAGGGTAGGGAAAGGTCCCCTCCTGCTCCTCCCTCGTTGCCATGGTAGCAGGTTGTGCTGGCATGTGCCTTGGTTGGCAGTGCCTGTACCTCTGGCATGAGGGTACCTGGGGGAATCAGGGTGTGTGCGAGTGTGTGTGTGTGATTGAGTGAGGAGAGGTAGGGAGTGTTCGAGGGTTACTGCCACCATCCATTTTCCCCGAGATTAGAAGCTCTCATGGATGAAATAGTGTAGTTAATGCACCTTTTGTGTGTTTGCACGTGTGTGTATGTGTGTAACCGCTGCTCAGGGCTCTATCAGTGTAGTGTCAGTTAGGGGCCGTTCTCCTCCCTGTCCAGACGGTGTTCTCACCACTGGACAGATGGCCATACCCCTCCTACCCCCTAGCCCAGCCCACACCACCCTCCAAACCACCACGACGCCCCCACCTTCACCCCCACCTCTCTACCCTCTGCTCTGGTGGGGGTGAAATAAACTAGAGCACCTCGACGCTTCCTTATCCAAATGCCCCTCCAGATACCGAGCCCACCAACCCCCCCCTCACCCATTTCCACCTGCAGTCCGGACTGGGCTGGGGCCCAAAGCGAGCTGGGCTGGCTCTGGCCGGGCTCCGAACCGCAGGCCCCATTAGCGTGGGCTGCTGCGGCGCGGCGTAATGCAGTGCCAGTCCTGGCCAAATTAGAGCTGATCAGAATGTGTGGAGCACAGGAATGGCCACCTCCTGCTTCTCTCTGATTGCACAAGTCCAGGATGATTAGACAGGATGTTAAGCCCGGGGGAGCCGGTGAGCAGCCCTCCCTCTCTCCGGCCCCCACTTCCTCCCTCCCTTTCCCCGCTCCCTCTGCCCTTACGTTTCCTCCTTTCCTCGGCTCTTTTTCTCGGCTCCTTGGTTTCCCTGGTTGTTGATGTTGTTGTTTTTTTCTGCTTGTTTGATTTCTTTTATTCATTAATATGCATTTCGTATTCTTTTCCATTGCAGTGCATCCTCTAGTGTGTTTCAGGTAGAACTGATCGCACTTACGCTCGTGAAACTGTAAAACTGGTCGCGTATTGCATCAGACGTTGCATTAGCTGAACAACACGTTCTGTCTCTCAATGCATTTGAAACATTTAGAATGAAACATTTTTGAAACCTTTTTACAGATAAAAATGATGGTATTTGGTGTTTGGCATTATTGCGTTTCGAAACATTCCCGCAGTAAAGGATGCTAATAGGGTTAGGGCTAGGGTTAGCGATGAAAATGTGAAGTTTTAAAGTTCTCTTGCAATTATGGACTGGGAGAGTGATATGAATGAGGATTTTTGGGCGAGAAACAAGAGTGTAGTACAGTGGAATAATTCATGGGTTTTTTGGTCATTAAGTTTTTTTTTCACATTTAAGTCAGGATGAAAAGGAAGTAGCGACAGGGACTTGGTTCTATCCATCATTTGTTGATCGGTTGGGTGCAAATCGAATGCGAGCTTGCAGTCATTTGTAAGAAAGAGATGAGTTTTAAGCGATCTATTGGAGAGGTGTGGACAGATCAAGATTTGATGATGACAAGTTTGATTAAAAATACAATTGTTCACAATGAGATCAATAACATGCATTTAGAAAATACAGTCAATTTAAATCATTTTGTATACCATTACTATTGCATTCACATAACAGAATATATTAGCATTGACACCTTTGTTGAGTGTGGTCAGAATGGTCTCTGACCACCCTGATATGTGGTCTAGGTAATCACAATGCAATCACCTGGCTTTTAAAGTGGTCAAGTGCTATCCGATTGCGATCTGACCACCAGAAGCGCATGTTAATAGCGGGTGTGACGGGGGCCTTTGTGTCTTAATTTGGATCAATTTTATCAGGGTCTCTTTGGTCTCATTCTGTCTCTCAATCTCATACCACCCCACATTTTGTACGCCGTCTTGTCTCGCTTCCTCTGTCTCTCTTTCACTCTAACTCAATCTTGCTCTCTCCTCCCTCTTCCTCCAGTCTCGTGTGTAGTCCTTTCAGCGTAGAGCCTTTAATGTGATAATAAGGTGTGAAAATGGAGCCACAATGGCGGAAGGAGGATTGCAGTGGCAGATTTCTCCACTGGTCCTTACTCTGTGCCACGAGCGACTGGGTGGCTCGCGCTCAAGCGGCTCTCAAAGCCTCGGGCCCCTCTCTTACACTTCAGTCTAGAGGCTCATGGGAGCTTTGTTGTTTTGACTGAGACTAGACACACTTAGGGTTGGGATTTATACTGAGACTGAGAAAAGTTATCTCTTTTAGGTCATTTTTAACAGTGGAGCTATTCCAGTAATGTGCTACATTTTCTAACAATTAACGACTCTCTCAAATGTAGCATTGGAATATTGAATTGATTCAAGCGAATTGGTTAATCCTAAATGATTCTTTACCTCATATGCAGCACTGGAACGTCTGATTCATACTAATAAATTGGTCCCTCGCTCTCTTTCTCTGGAAAGTCTGAATCATTCTACGGAATTGATTCAGTCCCTCATGTGCTTATGTAGCAATTGGAAAGTTTTATTCATTCTAGTGAATCAGTTCATTTACTGAATTTAATTCCTGCACAGTCATCTTTGTAATGAAACAGCATTTTATGTAATATCTGGTTAAATGCTGCTGCTCAACATCACAATCTCCATTTATTCTTTTATTCATTTAATCAAAACCTTCTAGAAAATACAGATTTTATTACATTATATGTGTATGTACACCCACACACACATTTATATGTGTATGTATAATATGCATACCGTTGACTACAGTTTCAAAATGGCTTCACCAACACTGGATACAACCTGCATGGTTTTTTTTTTTTTTTTTTTAATTACGTTTTGACAAGTACAGTAAGTTTTGCTACCTGTGACATTTTCAAAAGCTCTGTATCAGCACATATATAAAGTGCAATATGTAACAGTCAAGAAATAAATGTTAAAGTATGATTTACCTGGCAATAGCAATCCCTTGACCTGACATCTTACCCCTTTCTCTCATGTGTACATAGATGCAGCAGTATCAGAGCGAGACTCTGATAGAAAGGAGAGTCGGGTGACGGGTGAGGACGGAGAACAGAGTGTGACCAGTCATGACGAGAGGGTGGGAGAGGAGGATTTAGATGACGACTCCATCTTCACCTGTGACAACTGCCAACAGGACTTTGAGTGCCTGGCAGACCTGACCGAGCACCGTACCAACCACTGCCCAGCAGGTTTGTGTATGTGTTGTTTCTCCAATGTCTTTGAGGGCAAAATGTGTTTTTTTTTCCCTCTATGAATCCTCCTATCCTAGTTTCATGTGCCATTTGTGGGGTAACTTTTTTAGATTGCCGCTTTAAAATTTTTGAATTAGACTTGTGAATGATTGAGTTTTGCCACAGCATTTAAGACAACATTTCACCTACAACAGTAAATAATCATGCAACTTATTGAAGATGCAAATAATTTTGCATTACGTTTGTTGTCGAGACTACCTGTTTAACCGTACAATGGAAGACGGGTGAAGTGTTAAGTAAACCTACTTGAAAACAATCTTTTTTTTTTTTTTTTTTTACAATTTCGTGAGGTTTTGCTATTGGCACAGAAATTATACACTGCTTTAATTTCTTATTTCTGAGGAAATCATATTGGCAGGAGGCAGAAGTTGGTATAGTTTGAGGCGGTGGGGTTACTTAGAGGCCGTTGGCTGTTCTGGAGTCAGTATGCTCCCTCAGGAGAGTCCTGTTTTAAAGCTAACACGCAGTACACGCACACAATAGCCGTTATTACAATCGCGGTAATTAATGAAACGCTGAAAGCGGCCCTGCAGGGGCATCTGCTTCCTAGCAGATTAATCAAGGGCCTCTCCTTAACGAGCATAAAAACTAAGGAAAAGAGGGTGAGAGATAGATATACAGATATATATATATATATATATATATATATATATATATAGAGAGAGAGAGAGAGAGAGAGAGAGAGAGAGAGAGATGCCACTCCAGCAGATGAATGCAGTATGTTTATTGAATAATCTTGCAGTATCTTTGCAGCTATATAAAATTCTCAAAATATGATGCTAGTGGATTGTTAATATCCACAGCCCTTATCATACCAGAGCACACATGTTTCTGAGGGGACACAATACAGCATGACACAACCCTTTCCCCCATGTCCTTCTGTTATTTTGGCTACTTCCAAAGTAATGAAATCATGGCCCTAGATTTTAGACACAATCTCAGTTTTGGAGTCATCAGAGAGATGTATGCTGTGTATTGGAGGGGAAAATAAAGAGTGAAATGAAATGACAAAATGCAGTTGTTCCCAGGAGTGTGCAAACTAGAGATTGTAAAAGAGGGTGCTTCTCAGTCGGAAGGACGCAGTAAGACTGCATACTGTATCTTAGCTGCCAAATCATCAGTGTCCGTCAAAGGACGTCTCGGTTTAATGGGGGCAGCCTTCTTTTCTTGTCCTTTATTTTGCCTGTTTTGAAGGATGCATGTGTGTATCCTTCTTCTCCTCCAATCACCCACAATCATTGTCATACATTTCAGTTCAAAGAATTAGCAGAAAATGAATCAGCACTGTTACCAATTACATAATGCAAGACAAAAAATTATTTTCAAAATAAAGGCGTTATTTTTTTTTTGTTTTGTTTTTTTTGTAGGTTAATATCATAATGCTAAACTACATAATGTAAACCACTGGGAGACCACAGATGGTTGTCATTACATGTACTGCGTTAATAGAAAGGCAGTTAATATATAGGTTTTTAATATAAAGTATTTTTAAAATTATTATTTTGATACATTTTTCGCACTGTGACCAGAAACATTTATGAAGTTGTCATGCGCACTTGCCATGTGCGTTTAATGCTAAGGAGGACTGTAGTCTACAAGCCTTCGATGGACTGGACTGGTAGGACACAGCCTCACGATGCAGCCTTCTGTTTGAGAAGCAGGTGCCGTGTCTGCCAGATTGGACCAATTAAAAAAAAGTCCTTTCCATTTTAGTAATATTGACATATTGTCATATATTTTATTAATGTTTAAAAGACATTTTATTTGCATATTTTTAGTTTATTTTTTTTAGTTATTTTGTCATGTGTATTTTTTTTTTTTTTTTTTTTTTAAATATTATGTTTTGGTTTAGGTTTAATTTATTTATATTTCAGTTTTAGTTTTAGTTTGGCTTTAGTTTTTATTTATTTACACTTAGTTATTTTAGTGCTTAAACTTATTTCATTTCTTTACCAAGACACATTTCTAATTTTCGTTTACATTTATTTTTTAAATTTTATTTCAGCTTTATTTCAATAAACAAAAAATGTTAATAATTTCAGTTAATAACCCTGATTATTGCTTTTTAAATTGTTAAATTATGATTATTATTATAAAATATTATATCATTTAAATAAATTAATACTTTTATACGTTTATACTGCAGATTAGTATTTAATATTAGTTAAATACAATGTATTTTAAATTGTTTATTAAAACAACAACAACAATAATAATAGCGGTAAAAAAAAAATCACTTTCAAACCCTTTCAAGTTCTTGACACACTCCTGGGAGCTGGTCTAGTGGGAGAGAGTGTAGCGTGCTGCTGGTGACTTCATCTGATAAGGGACAAACACACGCCATTTTGTGTGTGTGTGTGTGTGTGTGTGTGTGTGTGTGTGTGTGTGCGAGTGTGTATGAGGGAGGCCATGTTGTGGAGAGCAGTGGATGGTTCCCATGGCCCCAAGGAGAGCCTGGCCAATATCAGCACACCAGCAGAAGGCTCATAAAGCCACTCTATCAATTTACGGTTATTATTATGACCACATGCCCGTCAGAGCAGGAATATTCTCGAGCACAGCCGTGCCACGCCACGGCATGAAATGAAATTTCTATTCCCTTAACAGAAGACACCGTGGCTATAGAATTACTCCTGGAATCCCATCATGTGTTTGTGCGTGCATGTGTATTTGGCATGTCTGCTTTGTATTTGTGCACCATCCTCTTTTTTAGCTTCTCGACAATAATAAAACCTCTGATATGGTCGCTAACCATCCCTACCGTCATTATCTTTCTCTGACTGTCCCTCCATCCTTCTCTTTTTCTTCTTCCCCCTTACTGTCATTGATCGCTGCTAATATGAGTTCCACAGGAGACGATATTGGAGACGAGGAACGTCTGCCTTTCGGTCCCTCCAAATGTCTTTGGCTCTGCCTTCCCCCATTGCACTTTCTTATCTGTTACTTTAACTTCTTGTGCTCTCTTTCTCTTTCTGCTTAAGGCTTACAGTTGGGTTCAAAAGTCTGAAAATCTGGGATACAAAATCATTTTTAAGCCTAGTTTGAGGATTTTTTAAAATTTAAAGCAAAGAGACATTATGATTTAATGTGAATAAGAAAAATTTCTAATTCTGCGCTTCTGCTCAACATTTTTAGGTCACAAATAAGAAAATTTCTGACATTGATCATGTGACTTCAGGTTTTACTCGAATTTGTAGAGTTCATACAGTTGAAATGCCCGTTGTCATTAATGCAAACATTAGTGCAAAAAAACATTCAAAAGTTCTGATTAATATTGCAATTCAACTTTTCACTCAAATTATGCTCATAATATTCAGTGTGTTAAATTAGAAGAAAAGTTTAAATAAAAACATTTTCATTTTTGGCCCAAATGTATGTGAGTTTAGATATTTATTATTACTGCATTCTAGCATCTATATGTTTGGGTTCAATGAATGTTTGTTTTATTTTAGCATAATGTAAAGGAAGCAACCAGTGTAATTTTTGAAATTACTAACTTTATTTTTGCCACCACGGTTTTCTGCACTATTGTTTGAAAGTTTGGTTAAAAATGTTTTTGAAAAAAAGTCTCTTTATGCTCACCAAGGCTGAATTTATTTATAAAGTAAAAACAGTAATTATTAAAAAGTATTATTTATGTTAAGTATATTTTCCCCCAGAACTCATTAGAAATAGAAATCTTTTATAACATTATAAGTGTCTTTACTGTCACGTTTGATCAATTTTAAGCATTCTGCCCAAATAGAAGTATTTCTTTCTTTCAAAAACAAACAAATAAATAAATAACCTGACCCCAAACTTTTGAACAGTAGTTTAAATGACCCTGCATCCCGATAACATGTCTGTTTACGGGATTACAGTGTAAGTGTGTGTGTGTTTGTGTTCACTTTGCTGGCATTTGGACAGCATTAAATTATCTAGCATGTTTATATTTATCTGTGTGTGAATCTATCGGGTCATGAGTGTGGATTAGTGTTTGTGTGCACGAGTATGTGAATGTGTGTGGGTGATACGGGAGTGTGTGTGTGTGTGTTAGTGTCATACTGTGGGCTGATTCTGAGGGGAGGCTCTACTGGAGGAGGAATCTGGAACACTGGCTCCCTGAGGAGCGCTTGGAAAAAACCTCAGATCAAATGGAGAACATTCACTGCGCTGCTCCGCTCCACTGCCCTGCAACCGGCCAAGGTTGGGCCCTGGCTGTTAACAACACTCACCTCACTCTCTTGCTCTCTCTTTCTCTCTTTCTCCCTCTCGCCCCCTTTCCACATGTCCCCTGTGGCATTGTGCAGCTGACCCCTCCCTCTCTAGTCTGGAACAGAAGGCCCTATTGCCTCCTGGGTTTGGCTCAGTCGAAGAAAGAGGCCCAGTTTAGACTCCACTGCACAGCATGTGGACCAGTAGGCCCGTTCAGGTGTCCTCTCAGCCTCGTTTTTGCTATGTGTAGCCTTTGTTGGTCCACCTTATCCATGTGTTGTATATAGCACTGTTGACCACCCTGTGAGTTTCCTTAACTCGTGTGGCAGGACAGGGGGTGAGTAGGAGGCACAGACACACACACACACACACACACACACACAGACACACAGAGGTGACCGCTGCATGGCAGCTGAGCTCTTGTAGCTTGAAATTAGAATTCCTTCTCTGACCCATTTCTCTCTTGATCAGTTCATATTTTGATCTGTATAGAAAATAAATGTCAGGATGTGTCTTCCTGAAGTAGAGCGGACGAGAAAGACTGAAAGACTTCGGGGAGTAAGCCAGAGAATGGTTGAGTGAAGCAGGCAGCCGTGTGGGTAAACGAGAGAGCTGTCAGTCAGCTGGGGGGGCGGGCTCTCCACCTGTCAGATACAAATAGGAGGCGAGTGCTAATTAACCCGCCTTCAGAAGACTGAGGGGAACGGCAAGCGCTCCAGAGAGACAGACTGAGAGAGGGAGAGAGAGAGAAAGAGAGTTGATGGTTGGGGGGGTTAGTAGTCAGTAGAAATAGCTCTACACGGCTCACACACTCTCTGTCACTGCTCCGAGAAAGAAAGAGAGGGTGGGAAGACGAATGGCTCCTCTTTTTTTGGCCTTTTTGCCATTTTTATTTATAGGTGTAGTCAAGAAAGGACATGAAGTGATGGGTAGAATAAGGAGGAATGGGGTCAGTAAATGTCATCAGCTGGATTCACTAAGCACAACTCGCGTGTGCACTAACCGCTAGGCCACAGAATTGACAGTTAGGTGTACTTTAAGTTGAGATGTCAGTTAGCTTCAAACTTGCCAGTACTCACATTTTATTATTTAATTTATTACAGTGAATTTTAATTTGCATTAACATTTTAAGTTTGAATGCATTTAGATATATTTTATTGAAATATTTATTACATGTATTTGTCATTGTATGTTTAAGCCTCTGGTGCTCTTTGTCAGTCAAAAAATTACAGAATTTTTAGTTTGATAATGTTTTTAGTTTGGTATTTTTTGGTGGGTTTTATGGTAGTAAATTATATTTACGCTGTAGTTATAATCCATTTATTCACTTTTTGGGCATAAACCTGAAAAATGGTCTTATACTGTCGTAATGCTTTTGAATGCTTTAGAGCACAGACTTAAGATCTTTTGTCAAAGACGAAACTTGGCAAATTATTGCTGGAGTGAAAAAAGTTAAAAGTTTTATTGTTAAAATTTTATGTTTATTGTGAAAAATGCACAAAAGTACTCTTTGATTGTTTTATATGAAATGTATATTTTCAAAAACCAGTTTTACTCTAAAATGGCAAGAAAATCAAAAGCAATCTTGACCTTGATATCTTAAAAAAAGAGATCTTTCAGTAAGCTTTCAACTAGATAAAATTTGTACCCCATTCATTTCCAATGTGGTCATTATTGACTGCGAGGAGCACAAGCGTGACTATTTTATTACGACCATTTAACCTTTTCAAATCATGATTTTTTTGTGTGTGTGTGTGTGTGTGTTCACATAGCAAGTGCCAAAACCTTTACCAAGTTTCGTACCATTCCCATGAAGTAAAAATTCTCAAACAAAACGTAAACATTTTTCGATCAAAAATGACTGAAGAGCAACAGATACTAGTAAATTTCATAAAACTCTTACACTTCAGTTTAGTTAATATTATTTAAATATTTATTAAATACATTTGTAATTTTTGGCTTAATAAAACTACTACATTTAATCATTTAAATAAAATATTTCAAAAATAAACACAGAACCTTGAGAATAGGTTGTGAACGAGTTTCCTCCTGCGTTCTCCCTGGTAATTGTATCCCATTCGCCTTTTCTCTTTAAGCCTGTAACATTTAGTGCACACCAACTCATTTACTTCTGTAGACACTCTGACACACACAGAGCAGTGTGCCCTCTCCTCTGCTGGCAGACGAGGTGGGGAGTTGTGCATCTGGCTTGCAGTTGAAGTGTAATGGGGGTAAGTGACGGGGCCTCGGGGTGGTTCGGTCCCCTGAGAGAGCAGTCACCCCCTTCATTTTTTCACTAAACACACACTCGCCCAGAGCGCTTCATGCCATGAATACATATCTCTTTTCCACTTATCCGTCCTTCCATCCATCCATCCGTATGTCTGTCCCGGCCAACAGAAGACCCCCCAGCTCCTGCCTGTCGTCACGACAGCAGCTGAATCCAGGGAGGCCAAGACTCTTATTAAAGTTGCAGATCATTTTCCTCTCCCTTCATTCTGCAGAGAAAGAGGAGAGTAGTTGTAATTTGATCTTGCTGTGCTGAGAAAAAAAAAAAAAAAGCTGGACAAGAACAAATTAGTTGCTTAAATAAGCTTTTTTGGCATTAGATTATTGGTCACATGTTTTAATAAATGTGGCTAGACATAAATTTGTTGGTTGAAGGATTTTTATTTATTTTTTTGGGGTTATACAACATAAAATGTATTAAAATGGAGCTTGATTGCCACGGAATGCGAATGAAGACTTGGTTTGTGAAAACCAATAAAAACGCATGCTTACAGTGCCCCTCTTCCACCGACAGGGGGCCAGTCTGGAGTCTTTCCGTGTCTCAGATGAGCTGAAAACATTGGCTCCGCACTGACCCCTGAACGCTGCTGATCTCAAAATAAAATTTATTTTATTAAAAAATACTTTTAATTAAACTTAATTTCCTTATCATTTTAAATCTATTTTATACAAACACACACACACACACACACAAAACTCATTTTTTTAAATAAAAAAACAAACAATATTGCATTAGAAGCAGATTTTAATTGCACAAAGACACTGAATTAAAATACTTAAGATGTTAAAACAGATGTTAACATATGTTTTTTAAAATCTGTATGGCTCATAAACAGACTTTGTGAGTTTATTTGTGGACAGCTTTTAACATAATCAGTTACATCATTTGCTGTCAAGTCAGCAGAAATGCGGTCTGAAGAGAGTTTTGCAGATTGCTGGTTGAGCCCCCCCCCCCACCCCCACATTGCCTCGTAGATCTTCATTGTAAGCACGTAACAGTCTTTTTTTGTTTTTAAGCTGAAATTGTTGTTTGTGGTAATCGACAGCATGCCACGTTCTTATGCTGTATTTGCTTTATGTGCGTTTGTGGCACCTATATCAGAGGAGCGCGTGTGTTCGCTTCTGTGTGTTTGCACAAATCAGACTACGCGTGTTCCCTCAAAGTGAGAGCTGCTTTGTGTGTTGGTCCTCCCTTACCCCCTCCATTCTCTCTCTCTCTCTCTCTCTGAGCCAGAGGGTGGCCTGAAGATTCCTCCACTAAGCCTTTGGCACAGATACAAATGCAGTCACAGCTGGTTGTAAACTCAGGTTTTCCAGGGAGAGCAAGAGCCCTGCCTCCATAAGAGAGAGAGAGATTGAGGGGAGGGGAGGGGGCACAGCATGCAGGGAGAGAGAGAAAGGGAGGGGGTGAGACGAAGGAGGGTTGTTTCAAAGCACACTGGAAGTCATTTTTCATCACAGGGTTCATTTTTCACGATGAAGTTCTTTTCTCTCTCCTTTTTCTCTTTCCCCGTCGCTGTCTTTCAGCGTCTCTTTTTCGTTTCCTCTCCTCCTCCTTCCATATATGACTCTACTTATCTTGTGTTTACCCCCCCCCCCCCCCCCCCCTTGCCTGCTCTCCTAGCCCTAGATTTTCCTCTTCCCCCTCTTATAAAATATGGATGGCACCAGTTTTGGGAGAGTTGAGAGGCTCTCTGGCAGAGAGAGCTTGCTCTGTCTCTGTAGAGACTCGGTTTGTGCATGCACCTAAACACTTCACTGAGCAATCTGTCAACATGTCAGCAACACATGTTTTGTTAAAAAAAAAAAAAAAAAAAAAGGAGGAGAGAGGGAAAAAAAAAAGAAGAAGAAAAAAATCGCTTCCAGAGGGAGTAATGGCTCCCACCAGGACTCCGAAAATGCTTTGAATTCAGCAGATTTCTATTGCGGGGGGACTCCCCTGGGGTGCCTTTTTTACAATGCCTGCATTTCAGAAATTTGAGCCAAAGACCCCTGGGGGCGTCCTTTCATAATGCCTGAAAATGTAGGGTTATATTGTGTGCAGTTCCCCATGGGGCCTTTATTAATACCTGAATTCTGAGGGACTGGAAATTACACAGGGACTCTGTGGGGGCCTGCGCTCGCACCAGGAAGGGAGAAAAACTCTGTGGGGACGTTCTCTCTTCTCTTCTCTTCCTTTTCCTTCCATCCTCTCCTCTCCTCTCTCGTTTTTTTCTTTCCTGCTCCACGCAAGAGCGAAATAAAAGAATTTGCCAAAGGACACAAAAAAGGAGCGTGTGTGTGTTGGCGGCAGCGTACTTGTATTCAGCTTGCCTTCTCGGAGGGAAAAAATCAGCCGATTAAAAATGTAACTCTCTCTTTCTATCTCTCTCTCTCACTCTCTCTCTTTCTCTCTCGGCTGCTGTGTCGAGCAGGCGGGCGGAAGAGGGGAGAGTAAATATTTGGTCTGTCTGCGTGTGCCCAGGAAGAAGCCAAAATCTGTTGGAATATCCACACACAATTTTTTCGCGCTCGTTGGAGAGAGAGAGAGAGTTAATATTCCTGCCACCAAACGCACTCATTTGTATTCATTGGCTATACGAAGGGTGTGTACGGACAAATAAATGTACAGATAATCAAAGTACACAATTACAAATCTATTTCTTTTGGTGCTCATCCACACCAATATGCATAATTCATGCTGTGCTTATTTGCGCAAGCTCTGGCCACGTGTCCTTTTTGTTTTAGGGTTCAAATCGTCTCTCTTTTTCTGTATCAAATGCATGTACTAATGCATAAATATTACTCATTCATACATAAAGATCTGTGCTCGCCTCAGGAAGTGCACTAGTTTGAAATGAATTTTCTGCAGATCAAATTAAACTTTCCATTCCTAGATGTTGACTGCTCAACTTTGAGCCCCAAAGTCAGTTGAGGCTGTGTCTGCTCCCATTGAGCGATTGTGTGAGTGCGTAGGTCCATTCTAAGATGGCCGCCCTTTGTTGGTTTTCCGCAGGGACGAGGTCTTTGTCAGAGGCTCTGTGGGCGGAGGAGGTCAGGTGTTTCGGTCTTCCGTTGATCGCTTTGCGTCTTAGTTAGGGTTTTGTGTGAGAATGTGACCCCTGGTTGGTGGGTGTGACCTCGGTGACCCCGGGCATTGGAGAATAGAGCCATCACCAGGTTCTTTGCGGGGAGCCTTGGTAATGAGGAACAGCCTGTTCTCTCTGATTCAGTCCTTTTTGCCCCCTCCTTCTCTTTCCGTCTCTCACCCTGTAGTGGATAACCCAAACTGCCCTCTTTCTCCACGTCTCCCTCTCTCCAGCTTTCCTGCAGTGTCCTTTCTCCCTTTCTCATTTTCTTTTCACTCACTCCCCACCTCCTGTTGAGCTCGGCCCATTTGCCCCCAACTCCCTCGCTCTCTCAATCTCTGGCTTCTCCATTATGGTTTGTGGCTACTAGCTGTGCTCCTCCACTCCTCACTGGCTCCCTATAGCCAGCTTAGCGTGGGCCGAATGTGGGCGTGGAGTGGGCCCCTGCAGGTCCGGCCCTCAAGATGCGCCGTTGCCAGCATTGTTACCATACAGTACGAAGATGCGGTCAGGTGGCGTCGTATGTCAACACACCCTGGAGCTGCACACATACACCTAGGCCCGCATACTCTTTCACATTCACACACTCAAGGGGCCCAAAATCGCGCGCGCACAAACTCTCACATACATACACACACTTGGTGCAGTGGAGCCAAAGGGCAGTGTGCCAGGGGGAGAGCTGTTATAATAGTTTTAACCCTGCGCTCAGGTGTGGCTCGCCTTTGTCAAGTGAAATGTCAGGAAAAGCAGTGCCCCTGGGACGTACGCACGGAGAGAAATGGGCAAGGCTGTCTGAATCCACACTCTTTTCAAAGAGCCCCAGCCTTTCCCCCTCCGCAGACAGACCAGAGTCCATTAACCACGGCCGCCAGCGTACATGCTCACACACTCACCCTTATTGACACACACTTACTGATTCAGCACGCAGACGTGTGCGCGCCAGTAGAGATGGACACTTACACGCCCGTAAGTGCTTTTTCGTTTGTCATGTTTTGTTACTTTTGAATTGGTGTTCGTTTGAGTGTCTGTTCTATAACTATAAGGCATCATGCAAACTGAAGTGGACAATCATGAGTGACAAATTTGGAACTCTCTACATAGGCAGCAAGTTTGATGCTAGCATTATGCTAAGCTAATGACATGACGCACTAAGCATAGTATTTTTCGATCCTATGGTAGGTTGTTTTTATTGGCCTACAAACAACAGTTGTTGCCTACAACTGTTCCCTACCATAAACCCTAACCATAACCTTGGTGTAGAGGTGGTAGCACATCGTGATAGATACTGTTTGTCACAATCAATCCATCCATGATTATTATTATTTATTTATTTTAGCTTTTGTAGACAGGTATAATTGAGTTGACCATTGACATCAGATACAGGGTGGGGTTTGCCTTAAATGTTTTGGGGAAAACCATATGCAATGCTCTAAAAAGCACAAAAATACACAGTGTTCAATGTCTATTTTTAATTAAATTTGAACCATTTTATCATTAATTTTCTGTATAAAGTAGTGTATTTAGTGTATTTTAATTGATATTTTTTCAGTATTTCTACTCTTGTCTGCCATCTTGGATTATTTTTTTTTCTGCATTCCTCCAGGAAATTATAAATTATAATTGTCATGTGTCCAGTGATTTTGCTTGAAATCAATTGTAATCAAATTTCTCTCACTCTTTTTAACTTGTTGACAAAGTCAGGGAGATTTTCTTTAGCACTAATACTATATAACAAAGAGCAAAGGATACACATTAGGTATGTGATTTTATTTTCATTATTCTTGTGCTGTATCTATGTATTTAATGGCAGAGAATGATGGGAAATGATTTCTCACGCAGTGAAAAATACAACTCGCCAATAGACAAAACAGAGGAGGTTACTTTTGGTATGAGACAAAGTCTTATTTTTCAAGTTTTTGTCATTTTTTTTAAAAAACCATAAATACCCTTTTGTGCCTCTTTAATGTGTCATGACAGACCTCATTTTAAGCGACACTTAAACCGGTCATCTCTTTCTAGTTATTGCATGAAATAAACATTAATGAACATCAGAATCACAAGGTATGCTGTTTCAACCCTGGAAAGACGTCAGAAAACAATTTTTTAAGTTCAAGTCCACCGTCATTAATCTACAAACTCTCCTGTCTGGTTTGTTTGTCGGACAAAAAGGTGGATTTGGCATTTTGATTGGTCAGATCAGCTGTCAGTCAAACTCCTGGTCAAAGGGTGAATTGATCAATAACAATTTGTTTCTCTCCAGTTATTTCTAAGATAAGCAGCCCACTAGGTTTTGGAAAATAACTCAACAAAGTATTTATTAAAGTGTCCTATCTCTTCATAATGTGGTGGCCTATCACTTCGTGTGGTCTCATGATGTGGTGGATAATCAGTTTGTTTTGTAGTAAAACAGAACGCTAGCCCCCATTACTGTCAATATTACATCTCCTATGAATTGTGCAATCTACACATCTCACATAAATACATCACATATTCTCATTTCCGAAGTTACAATTTATCAAAGTTGATATTTTCCACATGGCCCCCACTCACTAAGTGTCCACAAATGATAAAGAACCTCTTTTCCAATCCTCCCATGAGGACAGCCCCCCTTGGGGACCTCTGCCAGCCTCAGGCAGGCTCTCAAACACCCATTATGCCCTCCCTCTATCTCTCTTGCTCATACACAAACTCACACACGGTGACGTCAGTGGCTGGTTGCTCCCCTGGGTGCCAGGAGCAGTCTTTGTTCCCCCTCGTTTCCCCCCTCCCCTCCAGTCCTGCTCCTCGCCATGTCCTTTGTCCCTGGAAATAGCCATCCAGCTAAGTGCCTGATTGGAATCCTTCGCATCTTGGCAGGGTCGCAAGGGGGGGGCGTCCATAACCACGAGGGAGTGAGAGATGGATAGATAGTAGGAGAAAGAACAGGACAGGTCTAGATTTAGAGCGTAATGTCGGATGAGGGAGGGCATGTATGTTGGTTTTTTTTTCATTCTTTCTGCGGAATTAGTGCAGTAGGTGCATATTGTTTTGTCGAGGCTAGTGACAGTGGAGCTTCCCGGGAGAAACGGAGAAAAGGAAGTGCATGATGGGGGTTGAGTGTTCAAAGGAGATGGCCCTCTATTGGGGCTAAAGATCTGGAGAATCCTTCTGCTGTTCCTTCTAGCTCAGAGCCTTCTCTATCCACCCTGCCTTTGTAAAATATTTAAACCTGTTTCTCATTTCTGGGGAGGATAGGAAACTCACTGCTGAATAAGTAACCAGACCTGGGAGTGGGTGGCGTCGCAGACACAAACTCCACCTTGGAAAAGACGATAAATGTAAAAAAAAAAAAAAAAAAAAATTCACGTTATTAGCTTTGGTGTTTCACCATTGCCGTCTTTCTTTCTTTCGCTCTTTCTTTCTTTCTTTTGCTCTTTCTCTCTTTCTTTTGCTTTTTCTTTCCCTCTCTCTTTTACTCTTTTCTTTCTTTTCTCTCTGTTTAATGAGAGCAGCTCCAGTGGAGCGCAGTAGGGCCGTGGCGGACCTGCTCTCTGGCTGGCTGGTGGGAGCGCCCTGCTCAAGTAATGAACTCCCCCAGGACACAGCACAGCAATGCGGGCCTGTTTCCACACTTCGTTCCCAGGGCAGGCCGGGACTGCTGTTGCTGCCGCCGCCGATGCTGGATGGGGAGACGGAGAGAAAGGGAGGGAAACGGAGTGACTGGTTACCCCCCGGTCTGCTGCCAAAGCGTGCGGCCTGCTAAAGCCTAGATAAAGTGAAGTGGGGGTTTGAAGGAGCGGGAGTGAGAGAGGGAGCGTCGGGAGGCTCTGACAGCTGTGGGGGCCTTTGGGTTGACTGGTGAGGGGCTGATAACGGGTTGGTACAGATCGGAGACGACTAATAAGCCACAAGCATGCCGAAAAAGTTGAGGAGACATAGAATGAGTACGGTTGTCTGTTGGTTTGGGATTGTGATGAACACTCTCTACTGGCACCATTTGTCCAGCTGAGAAGCATTGTATCCTGGCATCATAGCGCACTAGAACATTGTTATTCATTATGTATTAATGTATTTTTTTATTGGTCATATTTTTGTTTTTTCATTTTTGTGTATGAAGACTTTTGCAGAATATAGGCAGACCTAGACCTAGCCTTGGTGTTTCATCAATGCCTTTCTTTCTTGCTTTCTTGCGTTTTCTGCACTGATTTGTTGGATGGCCCAGTGCCTTGTGGGATTGCAGAAGAATCAGTGGTGATTTTGTTCTGTTTAGCTTAAGATGGAGAGTTTCCACCACTGGTTTCGGTCAGAACGAGTAAACTTCTTGATGTAGACGAGGCAGCATCGTTCCCCAGAGCCCCAAAAAATGTGATATGTGGATGTCAGAGAGGCTTGGCAGGGCTGATCCAATCGTGAATAGACAAGAAGTTGTTCCACTGTTTGTGCCGAAAACTACAGCCAAGTCTTAAATCTAATTTCGGCCACAATCTGCAATCAATGAAAAATCCTAAATGTGATGTTTCATAAATTCGGAGAGCTGGAAATGAACTGCACGGCATTGAATGAAGTGAAGTGTGGGTGGCGATGTGGTAGTGTGACTTGTTGCCTGATATAGACCGACCCTGTGTATTTCTCTTGTTTCACACCTCAGACACATCAGAGGCCCTTGTCAAACACTTTCCAGAGATAACAACGTTTCTTCCAAATGAAATAAGGCATGAGCGATTGTTTTTTCCCTCCGACATAATAATACCCATATGTCCTTAATTATTCATATTTTAGTAATGCAGTCTCTTAATGGCTGGAAATGCAAGTAAGTAATAAAACACTTGGGGGTTTGATTTAATTTAATTTTTTTTTTTCATATTAATTTAATTTTGGGGCATGTGTGTGAGCTTGTGCGACAGAAAACGCACCCTTCCACATTGGCTGTGTGCTTTTGCTTTTGGGTGGTGAGGAGAGAGAATAAGAAAAAGGTGATAAAACAGGTCAGGTAGACAGGTAAGACATTAGGCTGGCATTTAGGCCTATGTGTCTTTTCACTTCCAAACTCTTATTCTCTTATTCTTATTCTCTTTCTATTCATTCATATGCATGTAGTTACACCTCTTCTTTTCTTTATTTTTAAAATACCCCAAATCTAAGTGTTCACCATAATTGCTCATACATTTAAAAACACCCCTAACCTTATATTTTAAACTTTGGTGAATAACTTGACCTACCTACTTATGTTCACTGGCTTCACCACAATAGACTTATCAGTCTTTATTTTTACTTTAGTTAATATATGTAGTTTTATATATACATTTTTTTATTACTTAAAATATTTTTTGTAATAAATTAAAAATATTTTATGGTTTTTATTAAATGGAAAAAATGCATTTAATTTTTTTTTTTTACTTTTACAGGAATTAAATTTACAAAAATAATTAAAGGAGTATTTGGAGTATTTCCAACAAACATGTGTGTATATGTATATATGTGTGTGTATATATATATAAAAATATGTGTGTATGTATGTATAGAGAAGAGTACATATATATGTATATATATATATATAATTGTTATTTTATTTTCGTGTGTATGAACTACGAAACCCAACAGGACAAATGTCTTGTCAACTGTCCCAAAACTCTGGGCCCAGTGGCCTGTCCTTAGTGTTGAGCCTTGTCTTGTCTTGTCTCAGTGTCTTTTTTGATTTGGACTAGTATACAACCAGCCAGAGCACCCGATAGACCATCTCAGCATCATGGCAGGGACCTTTTCTCATCATATTCGCTTTAGAAATGTATAACTGTAGATATAAGTCATTTTTATTGATTAAACCTACACCTCTCCAGTGTTTGAGTTTGATAGTGTGCCATTGATGAAAGTCACACATATGCCTGAAGTTCTTCCATAGGATAAGGTAAAAACGAGGGAGGGCATACATGAAAGCCAAATCCTTGTTGAAGCCATTTTCATGTTTCTGTTCATCCGCGTTATTAAAAAGTGGTGGTTGGGCCACATTTGATGTGAGGATGGGGCTGCACTTTTAGTGTTAGTCCCACTGCAATCCTTTTTTCTGCTGTGGAGTCTGAGCAGCTAGTGGTCGCCATTGATCTACTGCACGCCGTCACACTGCCCTCTACCACACTGTGTGCCTCACTTTTTGTGTGTGTGTGTATGAGGTGGCTTTTTTATTCATATATGTGCAGGCATTTGTATTCATGTTCGCATGTGCATTTCATGTATTTTACATACGTGTGAATGTCTATACACATTGTATGTTTAAATGCACTGTCTGGAGGTCAGCTTGCTTCTCCTTCCCAGAGAACAGCCCCTGGGGCGATGCCAGAAGTTCCAACAAAAAGTTTTTTTTCCAAGTCGTTCAGTCACAGTGGACAGCTATCCCCCCCATGGGCCAGCAAGGGGGCTTCCCGCATGGGGTGGGGCCTTGCCGGCAGAGGGGGAGGGCGGGGACGGGATCTGGCAGCGTTTGTGCGTCCTGGTAGGGGTTAGAGTGTGTGTGTGAAGGACTAGCGCAAAGGCAACCCCAGGAGCCAATGGATTGGAGAAGTTTTCACATTGCCTCCATCCTCCCTTTCCCTCTCCCCATGCTTTAGCGGATGTAGGCCGTAATTACTGGACCCCCTGGCTTCCCTTTCTCCCGACCGCAGCCTTTGATCTGTTTCATGTCGGGCAGATTTTTTTCCCACTCGCTGTACCTTTGTCTCGTCCTCCCTTTCTTTTCTCTGGCGCTCCTTTTCCCCCAGCTGAGCCCCCTTTGATGGAGACAGTTTGAGCTCTTTAATACACAAAGAGAATTTTCTCTCTCGCCACCCTCCATTTTGTTTTAAAGTTGGGTCCTTTTTGTTGACAACCACATTGAACTTGATACTGATTTTTTTTTTTCTTCTTCCTGTTTGCTAGTTTATTTTGTGTTTTTATGGTCCTCATGACCTTGATTAAAGGCATTGTGCTCCCCCCACCCCTTCCCCCCCGCTCTGTCACTGTGTTAAAAGTGAAAAACTCAAACTAATGGCTGACCACTCTTTGGGTCGTCCTGGCATCCTTTCTTTGCATTTGAACAGTGAAGAAACAAGATGCAGGCGATGTGTGTTTTAATTTAATGTGTGTTCTTGCCGTTGTGTGTGTAGGAGAGAGTCTCAGGGAGTGCATAGGTTTAACAAAAATAATAATCCGCTGATGAAAACCGTTCAAAGTGAATAAGCGGTCCTCACCTGTTGGCGGTCGCGCATTGTCCGTTGTTTAGCATGTCCCGCCGGGCGTTGATCCATAGCCTCCCGCATGCATGGACGTGGGTGTTGTGTTTGTTTGTAAAGTAATGGCATTGTTAGCATAATGTTGGGTTGATTTGCTGTTCGGTGTGCCTATTCTTTTGGGCTAATTGCGTGGTACATAGCGCTCCAGCAACGTTAAATGGGCGGTGTGAGTTTTTAAGAAGGCTCAAATCATTTCAGAGTGTGTGTGGGTATGCTCCAGTGTTCCGATTTTGTTAACAGATCGCAGACAGTCGATCTGTTGTGACATTGCTGTTTGCTTGTTGAAAGATTTTTTTTGTGTGTGTGTGATTTTTCAGATTTTCTGTTCCTCTTGTCTTTTGATTTGGTCTGTCGGTATAAAGCTGAATGGCAGCGGTTAAAGGAATAGTTCAGCCAAAATGACAGTTTTGTCATTATTTACCTACCTTGGTGGTGTTCCAAACCCCTATGACTTTCTTTCTTCTGTGAAATGCAAAAAGAGATGTTAGTCAGGATATCTAAGCTGCTCATTTATACATAGCAAATGTGTGAAAATGGATGCTGTCAAAGTTCAAAAAAGACAAAAGACAACAAAATACTATAAAAGTATTTCATGTGACTCATGTGATATGAGTTATCTGAAGCCATATAATAATTTTTTGTGGAACGGTTTTTGATCATTATTCACTGAAAGTCAAACATTCCGTGAGATATGAGAGCTATGATGAAACGAAAGATTTTGAGTGAATTAATGAAAATTTGGGAATGTTTGAAAAAAAAGGCACACCAGATGTGACATAAGCGCAAAATGCCACTGGTTCTCACACATCCCATAACTCATTATTTAACACCAACGTTTTAATAAGCACAAGTTTGAATGGGACTTGAGACCTATTATTTTAAGTGACTAAATAACAAAATTTATGAAAAATGACTGATTTCTTAATTATTAATGATTTCTTTCTTCATTTTTGGAGCTCAACACCATCTTTTATGATATAAGAAAGAGTCGTGTGAATATTCATCTCTTTTTGCGTTCTGTGGAAGAAATTCATACGGGTTTGGAATGAGATGAGAGTGAGATCCATGGCATAAATTACCATTTGTGTGAACTGTCTCTTTAAGGGCAGCTGTTTGAGTTTGTGTTGTAAGTGAGTGTGTGTGAGAGAAGCGAGAGAGACAGTCAGAGACAGTGCATGCTGCAGTAATGACAGTGTGCGGTGCAGCTGTTTGTGTTTATATGTGTCGTATTGGAGTGTGTGAGAGAGACAGAAAGAGAGGTTGAGCAGCAGACAGGCAGAGGGAAACTGTGCGTGCTGCTGTAATGACAGTGGTGAGGTGCAGCTCTCTCTGCGTCCTTGAACCCCGGCTGGGTGCTCTGGTGTCACCCTGGGGAGTGCACCGTTTAATACCACAGTAATTATCCTGTCCTTATTCACCACATTGCCGTCCAGGTGTCTCCTTCACCCTGCCTCGCAGCGTGCTTGTATCTGAGCACATGAACTTGTGTTTTAGTGGGTTTTTTTACAGTGCTGCTGCCCTGTATTTTTATGCCTCTTAATATTCATGACACCTTTTCATTAACTCATGTGGGTGTGTGTATCTGTCAGGTTTTTTTTGGGTCCCTGTTCGTGTGTTGATGTTATATGTGCAGTTCTGCGTGTGCTAGTTCCTGTTTACTCAACTGTTTGTGCATTAATGTCAAAGCATGTGTTTGTGTGTGTAGTTTTTGTGTGTATGGGTATATGCATATGTGTATGTGATGTCTTTCTCTCCGGATCTCTAGCTTACCGTCTGTCTGTTCTCACAGTCTGTGTGACTAATGGCAGGTCCAGGTGTTCCTCTCAGTTCTGGCGGTCCCTTGAGGGCCCGATGGCTCCCAGTGTGGCAGCGTGGGCAGGAGGTACCCGCCTCTCTCTGCCTGTGTGGAAGGTCCCCTGGGCCCAGCAGCCTCTTGAGGACCCCAGCCTTAACCCCCACTCTCAGCTCTATAGTCCTCTTATAGCTTAGATATTGAAGTGCAATATTATCCATTAGCTCATGTTGTGATTTTGATATCTGATTTGAATGTGATGAGATAAAGAGAGAGTGTAGTGCAAAATTATGCCAAGAAAACACACCTTTCTATTGCATTGACTTTTCTTTCTGCACTTAAACAAGCAGCGCTTCTTGTGTACTCTGATTCAAGAACTGATGACTCATATGAGCCAGTTCTTTTAATAAATTGTTCACAACCTCAGTCTGAATCAGTCAGATGAATCTTTCAGTTAATGATCTCACTGCATTCCTGTACTTAAATTAACCCAAAGCTTCTTATGCTCACTCACAGAGGCTGCATTTACATGATCACAACTACAGTAAAAATGGCAGTCTTGTGAAATATTATTAAAGTTTAAAATAACTCGTTTCTATTTTTATATATCTTGAAATGTTATTTATTCATGTGATTGCAATGCTGAATTTTCAGCTACCATTACTCCAATTTTTGGTGTCATATGATTCTTCAGAAATCATTCTAATATACTGATTTAGCACTTAAGAAACATTTCTTATTATTAATTATCAATGTCAAGAACAGTTGTTTTGCTTGGACAGCATGTTTTTCAAGATCCTTTGAATAGAAAATTCAGAAGAGCTAATTATGTAAAAGTCTTTACCATCACCTTTGATCAATTTAATGCATCCTTGCTGAATAAAAGTATTCATTTGTTTCTTTCGAAAGAAAAAAAAAAGTCTTACTGACCCTAAGCTTTTGAACGGTAGTGTATGTTAAAATCAGTATCATTACTGACTAGCTTTTCATATCAGAACATGTAGTTAAATATGCACGTTTCAAAACTATGAACTGTAAAATATAAATTAGGAATCATTCAACTATAATTATCACCAGCACACCTGTTTTTCCCTCACCTGACTGTAGGGGGCAATACACATGCCCTACATCAGTGTTTCCTGACCCTGGTCCTGGATAACGTTGTATCTCTTCCTAATCAAATACACCTGATTCAGCTCATCAGTGAAAAATGTTGCTTTAAATAAATGCACTTCCTGGTTAGAGTCATGGCACGCTGAGCTGTGGTTGTGCCCATGACACATAGAGCGGTCAGCTCATGGGGTCCCAGGTTCCTATCTAGTCTGCGATCTTGTTCCTTCTTTTTCCCCTTTGACTTTCCTGCCACTCTTTTGGCCTATGAATAAAAAAAAGGCTTTGGATTCTCTCAGGTTCAGCCCTACCTCTTTTAGTGCCCTACACTGCTCCAGTGGTCATCTCTTGCACTGCGAGTTCGTGCAGGTGTAAGTGGATTACTGTAGCGTCAACTTGTCAGCTGGGAGCACTTGTTTGAGGGCTTGAGGTGGATTAAACACTCATCAGAAATAAGGTGCTTAGCCTGTCATGCCCCAGAGACAGTTATATGCTAAGCTAAGAGCGATGGCTATTACTGTCACACCCATTTTTACACTGAATTTGGGCAGTGTGCTAACAGCTAATCATTCAAGCTCCTTTAGCATAAGTAATTCCAAGTTTAGTGGTGTGGATGGCAGAGTGTGTGCTCTTATTGTAGTTAGCATGAAGCATTCTCCATTAGCGTCCTCCAGTAGCGCAGGAGCCTGCAGGCACATCGACTATTTTTAACAATGAGGTTTGGCTGATTGAGTTCAGGAAAAAGAGGGGTGGTCAGAGATAGACATGGTAGACTGCAGAACCTCTTCATATACTGTCTCAGTGTCAGTGACTGGACCCACCAGTTTTTATTTATTTATTTAGCTTATATAACTAAATAAATAAAAGTTTAATAACTTTGACTTCTTTCAGGTAGAATACTGAAATTATTTACCAGCCCACATTTTTTAGGCAGTTCATGATTTTTTTTTTGGGCACATAGTGTTTTGTAAATTCAGAAGATACACACTCCCTAAAAATCAAAAATCCTTGTTCCTATTCGGATCGGATTAGTTTTCTAAGCGATGTTTGAGTTACAGTTCTTATCTTATTATTCGGATGAATCCAACACCTCTGTGTTTGTTACAGAGGTTGAAGTGTGTTTTTCTAGACATGGGTGTTACACAGAAGGTCATCTCCTGTGTTTGCGTGCAATAAGTATGACGTAAATGTTTTTTAATGAATTACTTATTGATATTGATAACATTAATTTATTATTAAAACCCTATTTAAATAAGCTTCACATGAGTTTGTATTATAAGGGACTATAATAAACCCACATAAGTCAAGTCAAGTCAAGTCATCTTTATTTATATAGCGCTTTTTACAATGCAAATTGTGGCAAAGCAGCTTTACATTAATAAGAAAATGGTGTCATTGTGCAGCTTATTCTATATATTATTGATTCATTCCGTTGCAAATATCAATAGTTATTAGTCTAGTTAATTTAGGTATATCAGCACTGGAGAAAACAGTGACGTAATCGTCCCGCTCAGCTCAGCTCGCATACGATGGCACCAATGCAGGCATATCAAAAACACTGCTGAATATCAAGCAAGTGTCCCCAACGTAAGCAAGCCAAAGGCAACAGCGGCAAGGAACCAAAACTCCAACAAATGGAGAAAAAAACCTCGGGAGAAACCAGGCTTAGTCGGGGGGCCAGTTCTCCTCTGGCCAACAGTGAACACTTGTCCGATACTCAGGCAGAGTTACGGGTCATTAAACCGATTTGGAATCGCAACAGTCAAAATATTTAATCTAGTTCCATCTAGTTTAAGATCTTTTTGATCACGCCGGTATGGGACGGTTTGTTGGGATATGTGCCACTGGCTGATGAGCTAGTTAACACAGTCTGTGAGCAGAGACATCTAGACAAGTATCTTACCTGACACTGATATTAAAATGGGTATATATATAGGGTATGTATATATATATATATTTTCATTTATTTAAAGTACAGCACAAAGTGGACTAGGACTTCCTCTAGTCCCTCTACAAAAATATAGGAACATTGTGCCCCCTACTTGTTGTGATGATATAGTGAGATTAAAGGGTCACTATGTGTTAACAGAGGGGGCAGGTGAGCTTTAACCAAAACCTTTTTTGCCATCGGTTTGATCAAAGAGAGCCAAGAGGCAGAATACAGTGTGTGATCAGTTTAGAGGCCTGTGTGCCTCCGAGCACAGATCATAGAGAGAAAGACATAGACAGACGGGTACAGTAAGTGATGGGAGAAACGATCAGGGACAGATTTAAACACATTCACCTTCTCTCTCTCTCTCCTCTCTCCCATCTGTTTTGCACATGCTCTCTCGCTCTCACACACAAAAACACACACAAATGTGTGCATCCTAGTGACGAAGGGTCATGTTCTAGGTTATGTGAGGTAGATGTTTGTGTGTGTGAGACTCTAGAAGGGAACAAAGTGCTTGTTTAGCACCGCTTTCCTGCATGGCTAGGCAGGCAGCTGCTTCCCATTGACTCGGTACACTGTGGGAACCTGACTGCACTCACTCTACACTCCCAACCAGTAAAACTTGTGACATACACAACTACCAGACAACTACAAGACAAAATGAACGATTGAGTGATGAGTGTTGACTTTAAAATGTTTTAAAAAGTTTTTTTTCATGCATCCAAATATACTTTCATATAATGAACTATACACTACTGTTCGAAAATTTAGTCAGAATGATTATAAGATTTAAGTTAAGGTTTAAAAACACTTTTATTTGTCGAGGATGCATTTAATTGATCAAACGTAACATTTTTAATGTTACAAAAGATTTCGGTTTTAAGAAAATTTTTGTGGAAACATTGTGCTTTTATGATTACGCAGCAACGTTGATAATAATTAGAAATGTTTTGCAACCACAAAATCATCAATGTGAATGATTTCTGAAGGACCATGTAACACTGATTGAAGTAACATTTATTTTAAGTTGAAATAATATTTCACAATATTACGGTTTTACTATATTTTTGGTTTAATAAATGCAGCCTTGGTAAAAATAAAAGACTTCTTTCAAAAACAAATTAAATTCCTTACAAAAAATCTTAGTGACCTCAAACTTTTGAGAGGTAATGTATGTGGTCATTTATTTTGAAATGAATGAGTGAGCAAGTTAGCGGTTTCTGTATAAATTTGTAACATGAGTTTAGCACTGTCATGGACATGAACAGAGGTAAAATTTTTCAATTGACAAGCCAGATAGAACACACTTTCTGTTACATTCAGCGACATCATAAAGGTTTATGTTCAAACAAATGTGACAAGTAGAGCAAAGGGAGCCAAACTTTGAAGAAAAAAAGCAAAAGCGAGAAAAGAAAGTGGCAGAAGCCAAACGTCTCATCTCTGATGCTGGAGTTGTGAAGAGGCTTGTTTTGGTACACTTCACATGTAATTAATCTGCAGCTGTTTAACAGTGCGGGCCCCCGCCGCTCGCGCAGACTGAGCAACACAAGAGTCAAACGGAGCTTAACCACTGCCAGTGCCCCTGTCGTCACGCAACCTCTACCTCAGTCTTTATCTCTCCTCCATCTCACCTTCTCTCTCTCCATCAGACACACACAAAGTACTTACGTTTCACCTTTGCGCCCCTAAAAATGCTTAGCGTGTAAATCATCCTTGCTAAAAACGCCATTGGCTTTTCCGCATCTAAACATTATTAATGGCTGAAGGCTTTTAATTGGGTTTACAGCAACTTTATCTACTGTGGAAAAGGTTTGTTTAGGAGAGATTTCATCTGTGTCTGGTTAGTGTTTAAAGGAGTGTTTCAGGTTAAATAGAAGGCAAGCTTTATCGTCAACATCTGTGGCATGCTCTCAATTACCATTGAAAATAATTTTGCCCCTCAGTTTGTAAAGACAATTTAATTACAAAAGAAATTTACTTACAATAGAAGTCAATATGAGGCAGTATAATATGACATGGACTTCTGTTGTGAACTGTCCCACAGAAAATGAAAAAAGAAAGTCAAAATTCAAAGGCTCTGTCCCAAATTGTGTGCTTGATGTTTACTAGATTTGTCATTTTTTGATTCATAAGGGTGCTCATTTTCACTCCCTTTAGAGATATAATGTGCCCCTGAGGGTTTACGACCTGACTATTGCTGGGTATCTGCATAGAGTTCCTGTTTTGATTCACGCCAAATTTCAATCTTGAGATTTTGTTTAGATTTGGATTAGATTGAGTTTTATTTGATTTGATTTGATTCAATTGATCTTTTTCAGAAATTGCTCAATCAGTTTGATTTTTGATTAATATATAGATTCTGGTATATTTGTTTTAATTCCATTTTTATCATTCAGATTTTCTTTTTCATAGAATAAAATACTATCAAGATTGTTCAAATGAAGATTGCCATGCAAATCCTCAATATTTTTTGCCAAGGCCTGTGGTGTCAAGAGTTCTGCTCATGTCTTCTGCCCATCATTTCCTGTCTACTCTCCAGTCTCTCTTGTCGTCATGTTAGCACTGCACCCATCTGTACTGCACTCTGTGGTCTCAAGAGGTGAGTGAGTGGTCAGCCTCCAGAAGGTGTTCCATTTCTCTTCCTCACCTGGGGGTCGCTAGAGGGGAGATGGGGAGCAGGCTGTCAGCTGTCCTTGCCTTCCCAACCCCCTGCTCCTCACCTTCTGCCCTGGGAATGAGTCCGGCTGCTCGGACGCTTATGGGCGCCAACAACTCCATATGGGCTGTGGGCAGCAAGAGTGTGTGTCCTCCAGGATTCCGGCCCCTGACAGACAGTCCGTCCTGTGACATCACTGCAGTATGCATATGTGTGTGTGTGTGCGCAAGGGTACATATGAGTGTAAATACATGGTTTTCCTCCAGGATTATGGTCCCTGACAGACTGGCTACACGATGACATCACCTTGGCATGTGTTTGCGTGTTTGTGTCCTTTAGGAAAAGACCCCTAACAGACTGTGTCCCTGGAGCCCCCTGTAGGGTACCGAGAGCAATGCCAGGGGTCCTACGAGCACAGACTGGAGAGTGTCAGCTTGATGGAGCAGAGACCGTTAGGGACGGCAAACATGAGTTTGTGTGTATGCGCGTGTTTGTGTGTCCACTAGGACCAGGCCCCTGACAGACTGTCTCCCTTGAGCGGCGGTGGGGTACGGCAGAGGCAGAGAGTGTGTCAGCATAGAAACCCAAAGGAACAGTGCAGAACAGTTGGAGGGAGAAATACAGGAGTCGGTTTGCTTGTGTGCGTATGTGTATAGATGTGTGTGTGTGTGTATTTTAGTATCGATAAACAGGTGTTTGGTCTCAGAGACTGTGCTCCCAGAGGACTGCTGGCCATGTGGTCAGTTCCTGCGTGCCATCCCCCTCCCTTCTCTTTCCTCTCTTGTCCTCACTCTTCCACTCTTTCCTACCCTCTTAGCAACATAGCTTTGTCCTCTGTTGTGTTTGGTTATGACGGCCCTGTTGCCTAGGGGAGAGAGGAAGGAAGGAAGATATGGAAGAGGGAGGTCTCTGCGAGAAGCACAGAAAAAGAAACAGATGATCGAAGAGAATTAAGATGAACCACTTGTAAAAACTCCTATAGTCCTATACCCCAGGATTTTATGGAAGTTGTTTTCCCCTGGCTCTTGCTTCAGGCCTGTCTGGCCGGCATGCTGGGTTGCCCAGTGGGAGCACGGGGTGGAAGTTGTTTTTCTGCCCCCTACAGTGTGTCTCTCCTGCCCCAGGCTGTGGGCAAAGGGCCAGGGGGAAGGGGCTGTGAGCCGGGCAGGGGGGCTGCTGGGAAAGGTGGAGGTTTTGGGCAGGGGGCCAGGCTCAAAGGTGGAGGGGGTAGAGGAGGGGTGAGAGGTCAGGGATGTGGAATGTGACTAGGTAAAGTGATAAGACACTGGTTTAGTTAGACCACGATTCTACCATTTTGCTTTACGCTGTGTTCCATCATGTTGGAATGATCGTATTTACAAGTTCTCATAAAAGTATAAAAGTAGGGAATTGGTTACTTTTTTTAAGCTCTGACTTTTCTGATTGAGTTGTGGGATGTCAGTTAAAGATTTAGTGTGGATGTGAATTGATATTGATCATAAGAAGTTGTAATTGGGTGTTTCTTCAATTTCTTCCAACTTTTGTCCTTAACAAACTTTGATATGGATGGAAAATTTTATTATAAATCAATTTCACGCAAATATTGAGATGGTTTATGTTTATTTATTCATTTGTTTACGTTATTATAATTTGTGTAATGTACTGTTAACAACAAATAATGATAATGCTTGTTCTAAATAGGAACTTTATTGCAGCATTACTTTGGATCTTGGTCATGGTAGGCACCATATTTAATTGACATGAATAAAACCTCTTCTGTAAGATTTAGATGTAAAGTCCATTCAATGGGTTGTAATGTCTTGAGGTCCTAAGTCATGTCTAATATTCCCAACCTTTTTAGTTTGTTTGGAAAGGGGTAATTTCAGTGTTTCATCAGCTGAACAAATAGCACCATGGTGCAACTTTGTATAGACTCTACATCTAGCCTTGTTTTTGTGTGTCAAATTAAATATGGTGCCTACCCTTACTAAGGTCCATTACTATGTTAATTAGCATAGCTTGAGGGTTTCAGCATTAGCATGTTGATGTCTGTGGTCACTGATAATATTTCCCCACATTTTAGATTACATTTTGAGTGTCGTTTTGAAGTTGAAGAAGTTGAAGTTTTGAAGAAAATATTAAGCTTCTCCAGCAATAATACACAACATTTTGATGGTAAAAATGTACGTTCTGGCTTTCCTTGACTAAGCTTGGAAGAATATTTGTTGTGTTGACAGGCACTTTCTGAGTATATCTGAAGTAGAAGTGTGATTTATTAGTTAAAAAGTGCTTTAGCGAGATGTTAGTAGTGGCATCTAACCTAGAAGGATGGATCCGGCCAAAACCAGAATGTTTGCCTTCATTTGTCAAGTTTGAATAGAGTTTGTTGGAATGAATGTTTAACTGGTTTAGTGTTGGTGTGGTTGTTGTCGAAGTGGGCATATTTAACCTGGTCTCGCATGTAGTATAAATTTCAGCGTGTTAATCATTGTAGAACGGCTGTATTGTTTTTGGATGGTGTGTTGTTCCAGAAGGGGAACAGCAGTGCTGTATGTCATAAGTGTGGGCCTGCTGTATATGCCTCCAAGCGCTAATGAACACACTAGCCTGTTTTGGCTCTGACGATTGGCTTGTGTCGGTAGGGGCATTCACAAAATCCACAGCTTTGGTGTTGGGAGAGATGGAGGGGATCTCTTTTTTCCATCTCTATCTGGCTTACTCCCCCCTTCCTCTATCTGTCCTTGTATCTGATAAAGAGGGAGGACAGACATCAGACTGAGCACGTCTTCATTACCGTCTTCCACCACGATTCCGGCCCGGCATGTCAGTGCTTTGGCTAGCCCATTAACTGGCCTGATGTTGTTCAGCCCAGCCCGGTCCGGTGGAGGCATGGGGGTCTGTGCAGGGTGAGGGAGGTCTGCTCTTGAATCTCCTAGAATTATCTGCATATTAGATGCTGGTGTGGCTGCCGCCATCACCATGTGTTTCTGTTATCATGCTCCCAATTACCAGGCCCTGTTTGAGGCGGGGTGGCAGGCCCATCCCTGGACATCAGAATGTGTCCTTCTGCCAGTCCTGTCTTCCCATTATTCCCTCCCTCGCTACACCCTTCCATCCTGTGCTCCACCCCTCCACATGGGACAGGCTGGCAAAGAGAAGGCCAGTGCCAGGGGCAACCACAAGAGCAGCCTGTTAATTCGGTAATGAGTCACAACATGAAAGAAAGTTTGGGGATGGAATGTGGAACAAGTGAGGAACAAACTGTCAGAGAGGGAGAAAGTTGAATCTGAAAAGAAAGGGAAGGTCGATTATGCCTGTAAATGTATAAGAACAGGAGCGTGGAAGGAGCCCCATGTTTTCATGCCCATTCCAGGCGCCAGTTCTTTTCTCTCTCTCTCTCGCTCTCTCTCTCTCTCTCTCTCGTCCCCCTCACTTTTTTCTTTCTGTTTCTTTTCTAATTTAACTTTTCATTGAAATTTCTTACCCTGTTTAGTGCTCTTGCCAAGTCCCCCGGCGGACAGATGACAAAAGCCCCCTAAAAGCCATGTGATCTTCCATTTTCCGACAGCCACACTTCTGAGGATTAAAGCTATTTAATGACTATAATCTCCCTCTTTCTCAAAAGTGATTTCTCACATTCTGTCGCAGTCAGAGGGATTGCATTAGCATTAATAGATTTATAATTCGCCAGAATGACCACATGTGCCAGGAGGTTTTTTTTTTCTTTTAGGCTCCATTCTTTTCCTTTCCTCTGCCTTTTTTCCCCTCCTTTTTTCTGGCTCTGAACTCAAGCAAGTGTTTCTTTGTATCTCTTGCACTGTGGTACATGTCTGTGTCTCAGCAGGATGGCCTACCTGTCAGTCGGCACCCCCACCGTCACCACTATGCCCGCCCCCTCTCACCTCCACAGTGGCTGGATCAGAGAATGGCCTGTCAGGGGCCAGAGTCTCATTGTGCAGCCAAAGAATTCACCACGGTTAAGTCCCTTATGGGCTTTTCATCTGAGCTCTTTCATTGGGCCACTGCAACACTTTCTCTCCCGTGTTGCAAGGGTTTTAAGTTGTGTTGGGACGGTTCTTATCCTGACACGGGCACAAAAGCATGAGAACAGAACAGGGGGAGGGCACTGTACTTGAAGGAAGGAGGGGAAAGAGGCAGAGGTGTGTGAGAGGTGGGCCGGTCTGTCTTACACTAAATGTAATCTGAGAAAGAGATGTTAAAACAAAAAATGAAAGGGGTACAAAGAGGATGCACATGGACACAAACTTGAGTACTTTTTTTTTTGTATTTTGTCATTTTTCTTTACTCTCTCTCTATTTTTAAGATTTATAAACCAAAAAAACTTTCAAGATGCCCTTTCAACTTTCAAAGAAATTCAGTATGTCCTTTTTGAAATCACAATTTCCTTTTTATTTTGTTTAACAGTAGGGGAATTAAATACCATCATAAATGTATAATGTATTAATTTAGCTTGAGATGGAAATGGAATTTATTAACACTCAATTGTTAATCTTAAATTGTGAATCTTGCTAATGTGAAATTCTTTAATAATCACCTTAATTTGGGAACGGCACGCATTTCTTAGAATGACATTTTTATTTAGAAAGGCTAGCTTTCTCTTATTTGCCTTTCTATATAAGTATTTTCAAAACAATGTTACAATTCCTTCTCTTATTTTAATCCTTTACTGATATCTCTATTTTTAACTTTTTCTTTACTCCTGCTCTGAATTCATTTCTCGCTTAGAGCTAAATTCATAATTCATGGTTTTACAAATTTCTACCCACAAACCCCCGTGGAGATTTATTTGTTCTGCACAGCACCTACATTTTAAAGTGGATCGATTCATCACTTGAATTTATTTTCTACAAATTCTGCTGTGCTCACCTTTGTGTAATGGGAGAGTAGTGGGCGGAAGTAAAATCCTACAACTGCCATATGGAGTTGAAGTTATTAGTTTATACAATACACGCTGAGGTGATGCACTTTCTTTGTTCTTTTTTTCCTTTTCCCTTTTCCCATCGCATTAGGTCGTAGATTGTGACTCTGTTTCAGTTGGTTTTTCTTTTCTAATTAGAAAACTGAGCATAGGAGGCCATTGTTACTTTTAGCTTGTGAGTAAGGATGGAGCTTTTAGAGGATGTGGGGCGTTATCCTCTGTAAACATATATTTTTTTGGATCTGTTATACCAGAGGCTTTTTCAACGCATTAAGAGTGAACATACAACTTAGAGAAAATAAAGCAAACAAACAGTGCACTGATAGAAAATTCTGTGTTTGTCTGAGCCGCAGTGGGACTTTGTGCTTGCAGCATCCCTGCTCAATAAGTCATGAGCTCTTTCCCTTGCTTTCCTTCGGAGTCTGCTGGTTGAGATGCTAAATAGATGACGTGTGGACTGTGTCAGGCCCCATCAGATTGCACAAAGCAGTAGAATTAAGAGCAACCCGCTTTGTATATCTTTGTATAATGTATGCCTGCATTAATCTAGACTGGCCGTGTGTTTGCACAAACAGTGAAAAAACATAAATAATCCAGTACTATGATTTTTTTATGCATTGTCCAGTAAGAGGGCCTTCCTTTCTGAATGTGCTCTAATCACTTTTGAGAAGCTTTTCAATCTGGTGACCATAATGAAAATATGATGAAGCAGATACAAATCTGGGGGATATGGGTATGAGCTTGTTTGCTGAGGGAGGATAAGAGGATAAAAAAAAAAAAAATACATCTTTGTCCTTATTTTTCTACTCTTGTGGGGTTTGCTGTCTTTAGTTCTTTGCTTCTATTTTGATATTTTCTCTGCCTCTTTAACATTTTAATTCTGTCTGTGTTTTGCATTGCAGATGGTGATGATGACCCTGGGCTCTCCTGGGTGGCGTCCTCTCCCTCTAGCAAAGACGTGGCATCGCCGTCACAGATGCTAGGGGATGGCTGCTGCGATATGGGCATGGGCACAGGGGAGGAAGAAGGGGGCTCTGGCCTGCCTTATCCCTGCCAGTTCTGCGACAAGTCCTTCAGTCGCCTCAGCTACCTGAAGCGCCACGAGCAGATCCACAGTGACAAGCTGCCCTTCAAATGCACCTTCTGCAGTCGTTTGTTCAAACACAAGCGCAGTCGCGATCGTCACGTCAAGCTGCACACCGGTGACAAGAAGTACAGTTGCCAGGAGTGCGAGGCAGCGTTTTCACGCAGCGATCATCTCAAGATCCACCTCAAGACGCACAGTTCCAGCAAACCATTCAAGTGCAGCATTTGTAAGCGTGGTTTCTCTTCCACCTCCTCTCTACAGAGTCACATGCAAGCCCATCGGAAGAACAAGGAACATCTGGCAAAGAAAGACCAGGGTAAACGTGATGGATCTAGCAGTGACGCAGCTGACCAGGACCAGGACCTATATATGTGTGATTACTGCGAGGAGACCTTCAGTCAGACAGATGAACTTGAGAAACATGTGCTGACACAGCATCCCCAGCTTTCAGACCGTGCAGAGCTGCAATGCATCCACTGCCCTGAAATCTTCAGCGATGAAGGCACTCTACTCACCCATATTGATAGAACGCACGCCAACAAGAAACACAAGTGTCCCATGTGCGCTGAGCAGTTCCCATCTGTAGAGGATGTCTATTGCCATCTTGACAGCCACAGACAGCCAGACTCCAGCAACCACAGTGCCAGTCCTGATCCGGTCTTGGGAAGTGTGGCATCGATGAGCAGTGCTACGCCTGATTCCAGTGCCTCCCTGGAGAGAGGGTCAACCCCAGACTCTACTCTCAAACCTGGACAGAGCAGACGCAAGCTTGCACCTTCTTCTGACCATGATGATGGAAGCTGGTCAGGTAAAGTGACCTACAGTTGTCCATATTGCTCCAAGAGAGACTTCAACAGCCTGGCCGTCCTGGAGATTCATCTGAAGACTATCCATGCAGACAAACCTCAGCAGAGCCACACTTGCCAGTTGTGTTTGGAAACCCTGCCTACGCTCTATAACCTTAATGAACATGTGCGCAAAGCACATAGATCCAGTGGGAGCTCTGCCTCAAACTTTCCCCTTCTGCAGTTCAGCAATGTTTCAGCCTTTCATTGCAACTACTGTCCTGACATGTTTGCAGACATCAACAGCCTGCAAGAGCACATCCGTGTTTCTCACTGCTTATCCGGCAGTGTCGTTGCCGGATCCACCACTTTGGAGGGCAACCATGCTTTCTTCTGCAACCAGTGCTCCATGGGCTTCCTTACAGAGTCCTCACTCACAGAGCACATTCAACAGACCCATTGCAGCAGTGGGGGTGGTGTGACCAAGATGGAGTCTCCAGTCTTGCAGCCCTCGCAGTCCTTCATGGAAGTGTATTCTTGCCCTTACTGCACCAACTCTCCCATCTTTGGTTCCCTCCTCAAACTCACTAAACACATTAAGGAGAATCACAAGAACATCCCACTTGCCAACAACAAGCGCAAAGTTAAAGTGGCAGACTTGAGCCCAGCCTCATCTGATGTGGAGATATCCTCCCCTAAACGCCATAGGGTAACTGGTGACAGCACTCCAGCAGTTGCTAATGGAGACTATCCCTGCAATCAGTGTGACCTTCGATTTACCAGCTTTGAGGGATTTCAAGCCCATCTCAAGTCTCACCTGGAGCTGCTACTGAGGAGACAGTCTTGCCCACAATGCAACAAAGAGGACTTTGATTCTCAAGAAGCACTTCTTCAGCACTTGACCATTCACTACACCACCACTTCCACCCAGTATGTCTGTGAGAGCTGCGACAAACAGTTCTCTTCTGTAGATGATCTACAAAAGCACTTGCTAGACATGCATACCTTTGTGCTGTACCACTGCACACTGTGTCAGGAAGTCTTTGACTCAAAGGTCTCTATACAAGTCCACCTGGCCGTCAAGCACAGCAATGAGAAGAAAATGTATCGTTGTACGGCCTGTGCTTGGGACTTCCGCAAGGAAAGTGACCTGCAATTACACGTGAAGCACAGTCATTTGGGTCATCCAACCAGTACAGGGGCCACTGGGAAAGCACGCAAATGCATATTCTGTGGGGAGACATTTGGCACAGAAGTAGAGCTCCAGTGTCACATCACTACCCACAGTAAAAAGTATAACTGCCGGCTCTGTGGGAAGGCTTTCCATGCCATTGTCTTGTTGGAAAGACATCTCAGAGAGAAGCACTGCATTTTTGATGGAGGAAATGGCAACGGAAATGGAGGCAGCCAAAATGGAACGCCTAACGGGGTGACTCAAAGCTCTAAGCGTTCCACAGCAGGATCGACTGCAGCTGCTGAGCAAGCAGATTTGCAAAACATGCTGTTAAAAGGAGGAAGTCAGGAAACGGCAAACAGCCATGAAGCCAGCGGTGGTGAAGAGGAGCTGGACGCCTCAGAGCCAATGTATGCCTGTGACATCTGTGGTGCAGCATATACCATGGAGTCTCTTCTCCAAAATCATCGCCTTCGAGACCACAATATCAGACCTGGTGAGGATGATGCTGGCTCAAGAAAAAAGAAGGCTGACTTCATCAAGGGTAACCACAAGTGCAATGTTTGCTCACGGACATTCTTTTCTGAGAACGGCTTGAGGGAACATGCCCAGACGCACCGTGGCCCGGCGAAACACTACATGTGTCCCATCTGTGGTGAGCGCTTCCCTTCACTCCTTACTCTCACTGAGCACAAGGTCACTCACAGCAAGAGCCTGGACACAGGCACCTGCCGTATCTGCAAGATGCCCCTGCAGAGCGAGGAAGAGTTTATCGAGCACTGCCAGATGCACCCTGATCTGAGGAACTCCCTCACAGGTTTCCGCTGTGTTGTTTGCATGCAAACTGTCACCTCGACACTCGAACTGAAGATCCATGGAACTTTTCACATGCAGAAGCTCTCGTCCTCTGGGGTCAGTGGCGGAGGAGGAGGATCAGCCTCATCATCTCCAAATGGCCAGCTGCAGGCTCACAAACTCTATAAATGTGCCCTATGTCTCAAAGACTTCAAGAATAAGCAAGAGCTGGTCAAGATAGATGTCAATGGCCTGCCTTATGGTCTTTGTGCTGGCTGCATGAGCCGGGGCACAAATGGCCAGTCCCCAACAGTTGTTGTCACCCCTCAAGAAGGGGAGAAGGGCACCACTGGACTGCGCTGCCCAGAGTGTGCTGTTAAATTTGAGACCCTAGAAGACCTGGAAAGCCATGTTCAGGTGGACCATCCTGAGATGAGCCCTGAGACCAGTGGAGCTAAGAAAGTTACGGATGCTTCACCTGTCCCTAAAGTAAGTGTCAAATCCTAACCCCTATGAAAACCTGATATTCTTTATGCTAAAACTGTCTCATTTATATTTTCTTTTGTCTGAAAGGATATTAAAAGTATTTGATAGGTCAATATTAAACCAGAAGATCAAAGAGGATTCTTAGCCATTGTCCACAAGCAGTGGGCCTTTTGACAGAAATGTTCTATTACAAAATGGTTTTGTATTTGCTTAGGGTGTTTTTTTAGGTCATTTGAGGTTTTCCTCTAGTTCTCAAATTTGTGTTCTTTCTCTACCTTTTCTCTTTTTGTGTTTCTTTTCCTATTATCTCTTTTCTTTTGGCAGTTCAAAAAAGAGTTTTATGCAATTTCTTTTGAAAAGGGGAGTCATTGCCAGCAACCATTTTCTGGCAGTATTTTTAGTGTATAAGTTCCCTGTGTTCCCAAAGTGTTCTGAGTCAAAGAGAGACGTGTGAATTCATGGCTACATTACTACTGGCCCCAGAGGGTTCAGCAGCCTCATCCTGCTGGGCTATTGTACAGCCTGTTCGCTTCACTAGATATTGACAGTGAACTTCCAGGGACGCTCAATCTTTACCTGTGCTTTTGTCTCAGCTCAGTGTAACAGATAGGAGAATCGCTGCCTTTTCCCTCTCGTTGCAGCAGGATAGGTTGGCTGTTTGTGAATGTTTGGAGAATTAAAACAACCTGTCCAATGTGAATTCCAATCCTGTATCTTTCCTTGTAGAAGAAGACGTATCAGTGCATCAAATGCCAAATGACCTTTGAGACAGAACGAGAGATCCAGATCCATGTTGCCAATCATATGATCGGTAAGTTGACCCCATAGTTTCCTCTGCTAGTGTGCGTGCGTTCGTGTGTTTACAAGTGTGTGTGTGAGCGTGCGCATGTGTGTGTTTGGATGCTTGCCAGTCGCTCCTCCTGCTTTCCTACCCTTATTTGCTGCCTTAGTCTTGCCCCAGCACTCTATCTCACTCCCTGCACACAGGTGTGAGACAGACAGGTGAAATGAACAGCTCTATTTCTGGAAGTGCAGACATCGCTCTCAACAGCTGTTCCATTGTTTAACACTTGACTACGCAGCTGAGGCCTCGGCTGCAGGTCTGATTGCTCTGTTAACTCTTCACCATGCAGCCGAGACCAGGACTGCAGGTCTCGCTCCTTCAGCAAAGGCCAACAAACAATTAGGTTCTATTTTATTCCACTTCATTTAATTCCTGTAGTCTGTTGTGGACAATTACACAGATTTTGCTCTTTGTAGCAGATATTTTACGAATAGAGTAACTACATGTGCTCGTGGAGGGGGTGTTATTTACTGATGTTGGAATTCTAATTATGTTAGGTTAGCTGAACTAATATAGGGCTCTGTGACTTATCTAATTATGCTATAGCAATGTTTTGAATATGTTTCCTCAAACTCTATAGTGCTATAGAGCGCTGGGTGGCACTTTATAATGTTGGCTCCTGGTGGATGATATTTTCCATCTTATGTTTCGTGTTTCTTTGGCTAGTGGCCCTGGCTGCAGTATATTAGCTTAACTGAACAGTTCCTTTGTAGTTGTTTTATATGCCTCCTCCCTTGGTGTTGTTATTCTTTAAGTAATAATTGCTGCTGCAGCACACTGTAGTGCAGATTAACGAGCTGGGCCTGTGAGTAATTTCACAGAACAAACGGTGCAATGCTCTGAGCCTCAGCAACTTCCAGGCCTTCTACGATCCTGACAGCCGATTCTAAAGCAGAGCCACCTGATATATTCTTAGTCCTTGTGAGCATGCTGCATCTGTCTTTAAAAAGGACATTGTGCCTAACCACATAGACCTATGTGTGTGTGTGTGTGTGTATGTGTATGTGTGTTTGCAATCTACACATTTCTTTTTGTCTGTCCTTATTTTATGTGGGTGTATTTTTGAGTTTAATTCTTCTAGGGCCCTTTGGTTCCATGTTCATTTTCTCCTTCATTAAATGAGCAAGGAAGTGCTTAGCACCCAATTATTCCCATATTAACCGCCCTGTCTTTAACCTCCCACCCTGTTTCTATCCATCCACCTATCTCTCTTCCATTCCTCTTTCCCATCTCACCTGACCCTTCACCATTCAATCACAACCTAACTGCATCCAACCTGCCCAATCTCAGACCAACACAATCCAATTTGGACCACGCTGAGAGCTCTCTCCTTTCATCCCTCCATCCTCTCTCTCTTTTCCTCTCTGAAGATACTGATGGTAGAGATAGAGGCTGCGTGTGAGACAGCAAGGCGGATCGTATGTCTCTCCCCATCGCCATGAAGGGAATTTTGGGTTAATTAACATCATAATTGTCAGAAAAGCTGGAGGAGATTAATTATGGAATTGAGGCAGATTATTTTAAGTGCCGTTGTTATTTTATTATTTTTTCCACCCCTCTTCAAAGATTGATGACGTCTTTGAATAATGAAAAGGGAGTCGTGTATTAACCTTTATCAGACTCTGCGTTAGGCACCAGAAAATTGAAGCGAGATCACAAAGGAGTTCTAGTTTTAGCGCTTTTGCTCTCTGTCTTCCTCTTTCTTTTTGAGATTATGAAGCAATCATTAAAAAGCTACACTATCTGTCAGCTTTGATATATGACTAGTGAGGCTATTATAAGACTTTGATATTTTAGGTCGACTTTTATGCTGGAATTTGCAAGCATGCACAGTGCTTTTTTTTTTTTAAACAAAATAATAGAAAATACGTTTAACAGGGATACTCACATTATGCAGATCTGTGACCACTTGTAAAAAAAATTGGAGTCAAAATGTTCCAGAAATTAGAAATGATTCTTAATTTTTTTACTTAAATATTTGACTGTATGTAGATCTATAGATGGTAGATGTATAGTTACTAGGAGTGTAACAGTTCAGTTAACAGTTAACCATCGGCATGCATTTTGCACCTTGGTTACTTCAATCAATTACGCCGTCATCACCGTGTTGGACAGACAGAACACAATAACGAAATCGTTGGGCAGGGATCGACAACAAGACAAATTTTGTCAGATGGCTGGAGCCAGCGCTAAAGACAGCATTGCCAATTTAAAAATTGAAGCACAAGAAAACGCGAAAGAGAAATTGGGCACTCTGAGAAGTTTTTTTGTGTGCACCCAGTTACGTCTCAGCGTTTTCACGTCATCTTGCACTTGGATTAACAAATTCACCCAAAATTTGTCAATAAAATCAAACAACAAAAGATTAAGAAAGGATTTTAATTCATGAAGACAAGATAAATTTTCCGTTCCTGAAAATTACTGTTAGACCACCCTGAAACCTGAAAAGCACGGTTTATTTAATTTGCATCTTTGCTCTGTTGTATTTATTTGTGCTATTATATTTTGATTTGTTCTTATTAGCATACATTTTATTATTTGTTTAGCTGTTTAATTTACATTACGTACATTAGATTTACATATCGATCAGTATCAAAACTGTGACCCTAAAACCGTCATACGAACCGAAAAATTAGTATTTTGAACCGTTACACCCCTAATAGTGACCGACGACCAGAACCAGCCTCATACTTTAATCAGTCATAAGGGCTGGTCAGATTTGCCCTTTTTTAATTTTCCATGACAATGTAGTGAGCCAATTTAAGCATCTTATGTATGCACAAATGCATTTATAAAATTGTAAATATCTTACTTTATATTCAAGCAATGGAATTCACTCTAATTCATGTGTTAATTCAAGAATGGTCCTTTCTCGATATAATTGTATGCCGCAATTTAGGAATCATTCATTTCGTAGACAGCCTCATTTATACTACTTGTGCTTTCTGATTAGTTGTCAATATCAAACAATTACTGAAATAGCTGATTTTGACACCAAATGGACTCAGTGCAGTTTCACTGTGACATATTTAATTGTTACTAATTGTTTGGTTTGAACTTACTAATTGAGTGAGCATTTAGTAGGCTACATGTTCTTCTCCTGTCGTGTTAAATAGAACAATTTAGCTTTGTGCTTTTTGCTCACCGTTTGGCAGCTGTGGAAATCGCACGAATTTGATCTCTCCGCCTCCTGTGTTTCATCAGTGCTTTCACTATGCATATTCATGCGTGCTCCTCTGCCAAAAGCAACGGTGTGTGTGTGTGTGTGTGTGTGTGTGAGCGTGGTTGTTGCATATATGTTGAAGATGTGAATTTAGAAATGTGAGGTCCCTGTGCATTCCTACCCACACATACCTGCTCTTGTATATGATTGACACATCTGATGAGAGCTTGCATACACACAGACACAACATCCTCCCTGCTTGTGGATACAACACTCGGTTCGCTGTTTCAGTCGTCCTACCTTTTTGCCGAGGTGTGATCATACCTCACCTAGCCTCCCCCCACCCTCCCTTCCTCTCACTTTCCAGCTTCGTCCCCCTCCACTCCCTCACTCTCACAGTCACCAGTAGGCTGAGGTGACACCTCATCTCAATCAGTTTACCTCCTCAAACTTGCAACATCTGCTCCCCTCTCTTCCTCTCCTCTTCTCTTTTCTCTCGTGTCCTTCCTGTGTGCGCCCCACCACTGTGTGAGCACGCTGCCTGTGTCATTTTCTGTACCGTCACATTGCTCTGCCAACAGCCCAAGAGGAACGTGTACCAATCACAAGAGACATTCCTCCCACAAATTAAAAAAAACAAAATCCACACACACCTTTAACATTCGTTTTACACACCTGAAGGCTTCCTAAGGCATGCTTCAGGTGGTTCGGGCACCTTGAGGTTTTGTGACTTGATCTTTAATTTAGGTTTAGATTATATTGGTGTCGTTTCAAATCTTCGCCGCCTGCGTTTGCATGTAAGCGGCATTGAGCATAGGTGAGGGAATCGATAAAGATTTCGGGCTGTTGCGGTTTGCTGCAAAAGAGCTTGATTACACCAAGATGGGAGGGGTGGAAAAAGCCTAGTGTTTTAATTAATCCAACTGGTGAGGCAGGCGAATGCGATCAGAGCTCCGTTCTCCAGGAGGCGGTGAGCCTGGAGGAATGTGGGTTTATTTTTCCCTGCCTGTTGATTGAAGCCGTGTGATTATTTAATGTAGACGTTTGTCTCTGTGCAGAGAGACCGCGTAACGATTTTCCTTAGCACGGAGGCGGCAATCCGCGTGTACGGGAAAAATGAATTTCATTAGCGCTGCCCTGATTTCATCAAACAACCGACGGCTCCAGACTGCACAGGGTCATGCAGACTTTTATTTACTGTGTGGTTTTTATACTGCATTATTATTAGTTTCATGTTGCAGTAATAGTATGTTCTGCTTCTGTTCAGGGTCTTCTGATCTCATTGGCTGGTTGCTCTGTCACCTTTTAAAGTGGAGGCATCCCATTGGTCTGTTAGAGCTTGACTATTTTTTAATGTCCTTTCTGAAATACTGACTTCTTTTGTACACTCTGATTCAGATATATGAAAAATTGACACAACATTATCAACAAATCGTTGTATATCTTTGACATGACATGTCAGTCCGTGACAGTTGTATACAGCAGTGTGATGTGCTAAACTTTGTGTAAAAGTACTTTTATAATTATTATACATCATGACCTCATATTAATTGACAGACTTCATTAAGCGTTTGTTGTTTAATTTGTCACTCTACAGGACTATTTGTTGGAAATGCTTTAGTGAAGGACTTTTTCAACTTTAGAGAAGTTACCAGAGAAACAAAATCCTGACGATAACAGTAATATTTTCTCAACACATCTGGTAGCACACACTCCATAATGTGAGAGCTGGTGCAAACCCTCTCACTTCCCCTGTGAGGAGACAGACACTGCTCTACACATTTCACTGCCCCACACCAAGACCTGTCTCAGACATGACACAGAAGGAATAGAGCTGAGAATTGTGGTGCGTTGTGGCATTTAATTTAGTGAATGGTGGTGGGATGCAAAGAGGGGGAGCTTAAACAGGCTGATAAATAGAGTATGTTATGTTTGTTGGTGTTATGTTTCAAAAAAAAAAATTGTCATGATTAACTTTTGTGTCATTTTGTCTTGTATTGTATATTTATATGCCATATTGCATTTTGTCTAACAGATTTTTTTTGAGCAGTTGTTACACAGCTCTTGCCACACAATAACAGTTCACATGGCTGAACAATAAGGTCATACGAATTGTGTTCATTTAAATAAAAGGTGTCACCTGGTAAATTTATGTAGCTGCCTATAAATTGTAAATATATATGTCGAATTTAGACTCAGTTACATAAATTTACTTGGTGGCACCTTTTATATATACATACTCGCTACAGCATTTGCCTAATAAAGTAAAAGACTTAAAATCACTCTTTGGCAGCGCTAGAAAGAAACAATGCCATTTTGACTTGTTCCTGACAGGGATGCAGATGAAAATGAGAAGGGGAGCTCGATCCAGCTCAGTGAGTTTATATTCATATTAATATAACAGAACCCCTTCTGAGCCAGGCTGTTAGTTTGGGGCAAAAAGAAGTCGTGTCCCACCGTCGGGCCACCCTCATGGGGACGTGCCCACATAGTCGCTGGCATCTCAGTGCACTGCTTTTAATTTTAGTCTTCATTTAGCACAGCACCCCTTGATGATCACCCCTGCGCAGCGGCGCGCCCTGCTGGCAGGGGGAGAGCTTACGCAAACGCGTTCTCTTGAGAGCGAACGCTCGAAATCACGCACACGTATACATACAGACACACTCTCGCACCTGCAGGGGGCACCCCGTGGGTCTACAGCTGCGCAGCGGAAAACAATAAAGCCTGAATAAAAAAAAAAACTCTTTGCTCCTATGAGACCTTCACACAAAAGATTGTGCACAGAAAAATAATACTAATAAAATACAGACAGACTGACAGATAAGCAAGACAAGAGAGAGAAAAATAAGCCTGAGTAGCAAACAAGCAGACACAAAGCACAAGGCCTCTCAGACATTACAGCAAGGAGCTCGGCCTAGTATTCCACATTTCTTCCTGACATGTTCTTGACACTCCTTGTGATAAGGTATGATGTTTTATAATGTTTGTGTTTTGCTAGGCAGGCTAGACGCACATAGGCAAGTTTGTTTTTTGGGCCTCAAAGCAGTCCTTGGGATTTGACAAGTTTTCTGTGTTTTCCTGAGCTTTTCATGTTGGGCGAGAGTATAGGAACTGTAAGAGAGGCGAGCAGAAGGAGGCTTTACTCATTTCACCTCTCCATCCACCCCTCCCCCCCACACCTCTATCTTCATCCGTCCATTTGGGCACGTCGCAAGGAAAAGCATGCAGACACTAATGTTGCACTAATCACCGGCGTACAGAACTCACAGCACGTCCACTCTCCTCTCAATCGCCCTTAATCAGCCAACACATTTCAATTAGCATATTGTGTTTAACCTCCCTTTCATCTGCTTTTATTAGTGGATTGAGCTGTAGTCAGCCTCTTCACCCCCCTCCGTCCAACCCTGATTCTCCCTTGCTCGTCTCTGCTGTATCGCTTCTCTCTCTCTCCCTCTCTCTTGGTTTCACTTTTCTAAGGCCTCGTGTATCATGCCACTGTGATCTTTCTCAGTAATAGGTTCAGGGTTGAACATTAGAGGACACGCTGTTGTACATCTTGCACACAGTCATGCACACTGATTTACTTATTCTTATGTTGTTCCAAACCTGTATGACTTTTTCTTCTGTGGAATACAAAAGAAGATATTTAAGAAAAATCGTTCTTTTTCGTATCTTTGTCTATACAGTGAAAGTCAGTGGGGTCCAGTATTATTTTAGACCCAGTTGCCTTTCATTATGTGTTCCGTGCTGGCAAAATGAGTCGGAATGCTCATAGGCTAATTTCGAGCTATGGGCAAAACAAGTGAAAAATATCAATTTTGCTTGAAATTGAGACTGACGCATCCGAAGCTTGCGCACAAAGACGCCGCAGACAGCGCGATCCCGATATACACATAAAAAATCTGTCTTGCCGACTATTCACACAAACATTATTTGTTGTGTCTTAAGTGAATGTTTGGTTAACTGTTGGGGAAAAACATCTGATGTGTTACAGTAGGTGCTGTTACATATATAGGCTGTCTGTTTCATTAATGTTCATCAAACAATTGTGGAATCATGGAGAAAAGTTAAATATATATATATTTATAGATATGGGTTTTTGACTTGATTTGTGCCCAATTTGGTGTTATTACCAGGGATTTTAAGGTATGGTTGCAAAGTCATTTTGTTTTTGAACCTTCAGAATACAGAATAAAATTTCTCAAAATTGACTCTTGACTTCAAACAGGTGTAGCTCAGTCATTTTTGTCGGATTCCTATAAATCATACATCATTTTGAAGTTTTTTTTTTTTTTTTTTTTTTTGCTCATTGTGACTCATTTTGCCAGCACGGATCACATATAGTTAAAAACAGTTGAAACATTCTGCAGAAGAAATAAAGTCATACAGGTTTGGAACGAAATGAGGGTGAGTGCATTTTTGGGTGAACTGTCCATTTAAGTTTGTACTTCTGTATATGACGATCATTTTGGAAGCACGTTAGGATAATTAATGCTCAAAGAATAGTTTGGCATCCAATTTTAGCATCACTTAATCACCTTCTTGTCCATCTAATCATATATGATATTTTTTTGTTGTTGTTTTTTGTGGAACACAAATTTAGCCTAGTAATAAAAGTTTGTTGTCAAGTTAAAATGACAAAAAATATCATTCATGTGGTCCTTATGATTTGGCATAGATATGGAATGAGGGTGAGTAAATGATGGACGTCACCCCTTACTAATGGTTTATTTTTTAGTTGTAGTTTATTTTGACAATTTAAGACATACAAAACCATGGCAGCCCAGTCTCCCTCCATAACGTCACCATGAGTAAGCCATGACCCCAATGTCTGACCCTTCCTCCACCATCTAACCCTCATGTGATCATAGAGCTGCTGACTAACTGTCACCCTGCCTTCTCTTTCCACCCTCCCTGCCTGTCGGACGGCCCGTAGGAGAGCCTGCCCAGCTGCAAGGTTTGTTCCCCCTTATCTCTCTCCATTCATAGCTAGATTACCTGAATGAATGACCCCCCTCAAGCACACATACATCTCTCACTGCTTGAGTAGAAGGAGCGGGGCAATAGTAGAGAACAGTGCATGATTGGTCACATAAAGGGGTCATGCCATACGTTTTTTTTTTTTTTTTTTTCATTTTTCACTCATTTATTTTCCCTCAGGCCCCTTTAATTTAGTTTTTCATGCTCATTTTCCATACTCTTTATGACCCACAGAATTAAACAGGCACTTTTTTGCCGCATGTGAAATAAGAAATGACTTGAGCCATCTAACGGTCTTCGTAAAGCCTGAATTACATTGTGACATATTAAAACAACGTGTTGTGGACTTTTTCCACATATTGCTCTTGTCATTAGTTATATAGCAAGTGGAGTAATAGCATCTTCTTTTTTATGGTGGTGTAGTTCATACTACGGTTTAGATATAATAATAGACTATCTATCCCACTTCCTCCTTGTTAATAGAGAATCGGATTTGCTGCAATATACTGTAAATGTTGGCGGGTGGTGCTGAATTCAGTGAGCTTGGAACTAAATGTTTTTGGATCTGTGTTAAAATAAATGGAGCATTTTTGAATCTATCTATCTGTCTATCTATTGGTCTGTCTGTCAAAACTTTTTCAAGTCGTTCTTAGCTTCATAAAATTCAGCATTCTTCGAATACATTTATTAGAATTAGGATTCATTCTGCTTATGTACATTCAAATTCAAAACGCAACTCTGCATCCTGTTTGTGGCATCATTTAAAATTCAGGAAATGAATTGGTATTTAAAAGACATCCTCAATTCTATATGGATTAAACAAAGTACATGAAACTCTTTTGTTTCAGTAGTAAAACATGATTTGAATATGATGTCATAATGACCCCTAAAAAAACGAACATTAAAGGGTGCAACCTTAGTTATATTATCATGTCATTTGATTTCCATATCCAATTCCCTCTTCCAGTTTACACATATAAGCACACACGTACACCCACACACATTGCCATAGTGGTTATTTGTGCATGGGGCTGGGCCAGGGGCATGAAAGCTCATACACCTGAGTAAGACTGCTCTCCAGAGAGTATTGCTAATGTCACCGTTGATTCTTAGTTATTCATCCCAGTGATTCTGATGCCTGGAGCACGAGTCACACATGTGTTGTCAAGGCAACACCACATAGATGCTTGCCGTTTGACCCCAGGGTGTTCTCTGTGATGTCATAATAGTCTTCTTGTCTCAACTGTGGGTGCGCTTTTCCATATTTGAATCTTTGTCTTGTCACATCACAGCTGTTATTTGTCGAAAATCTGTTTTCATGTACGCGAGCAGTTACTGAAGTCAATCATTTCTTTAGTGCAGAGTGAAAGATTGTGGGATTGATTGTTGTCTCATTGAGATAAAGATGACCAGTGTTGTTTTTTAGCTTTTGTTTTTTAAAGGAAGTGATGCTGTAGAGCAGTTCCTTTTTAATTTGCTGTAGGTAATGCCCATCTCATGCTGTGGAGACACACACACATACAAAAATACACACACACACACGGAGACTGGCTACTAAAGGAGACCTGGCACGGTCTCTCTGTGTCAGCGCAGACTTAATGAGGCAGTGCACAAGAAGCTTTAGGAGTCAATGGATGTAGATAATGTGGATGAGGGTTCACTTCACTGAGCGCCTGTACGCGAGCAAGCCAGTGTCTAGCCTAGGGCCACACTGTGTGTGTGTGTGTGTGTGTGTGTGTATAGTCATACTCCAGCCCCCTCCATTCTGTAGTTATGAGAGCAAAAGAAATCATCATTCCTTCACATTGCATGTCACTCCCTGTTATCCAGCCCCTGATGTCTCTATTGTGCGTACCGAGCCGATGTTAGGTTGAGTGGCTTTGGTGAGAGCAGTTATTCCTCAGTGTTCTGATGTTTTAAAAGGGTTGGGTTGGTTTTTATGGCTTGTTAATGGTGTGGCGCTCTCTACTGCAGCCCATGTGGCAAGTACGTGAGCATGGGAACAGATGACAGCCCCTCATGCACATCATAGACCACCTGGAGCTAGCCAGGCGGAACCTCAGAGGGGCCGGGCAACGTTTGAGGGGGGGATGATGGAGGGTGCGCTGCTAGAGGTGAATAGAGAGAGGGAGAGAGAAGGATGAGGGAGTTGAGCTTGACCAAATCAATGCAACACACGTGCACAATTAACCTCATACACATCTGCATATGTTTGGCTTTTACTACACGGTGTCTACTTGATTCCAATTGGCCATATAAAAAAAATGTCTATAATGATTGCTTAACTAAATAACTGACCTCAAGCATTTGAATAGTGCAGTATGTAAAGTATACTAAGGATGTAGCGATATAAAGATTCTAGTCAATAAGCTAATTTTCATGTATTGGCCTATATTATTCAATATTTTTTTCTGAGTAAAACACTAAAACTATAGTCAGTTATCTTAAATGCTGAGTTGGTTTATTTTCTTAAGTTTCCATTCAATAGTGTTATTACAAACAGAGATATAATTTATGAATAAAATAAATAACAAGTATGGTGCTTACAGTGTACATCATGTGTTCTTATTGCCCTGTGCACAGATATTCACATTGAAGCTCAAACATGCCATATGACCCCTAACCTGCTCCATGGCCAAACGCCATTGATTTAATTCCTTTACTCTCTCTCTTTCATTTCCTCCCTTCTTCGAATAGCCCCCACAGAGAATGTCATGTTGAAAAGGGAGTGAGGCAGCAATGTTTTGCCGAAATGTTTGTTTGCAAGGCTGAGTGATGTCTGATCCCCCTGAGAGCTCATTTTGCCACGTTTGCGCTTGATTTGCTTCTTATGCTGTTTATTAAAGGTAATTACAAGCTGTTTGGAGATCTATAAGAAAACTGCTCAGGGGGAGCCTCCTCCAAAAGGTGTGGGAACAGAATGGAGAATGAGGTACACTTGTGGCCGTCGTGGCGAAATCGCATGGGTGGGGGTTGCAGGTGTATTTAGAGGAAAGACTACATAGGAAATGTGTCTTTAACTGATCTGGTGAACTGACGCATCATAATCTTTGACACAGGAAGTCGCTAGGTCCGAATGAATCTTTGGCGTGCTGGTATGTTAGCAGCATGTGTATGCATATCTTTCTCAGGTATATCTGGTAGAGGTGCAGCTGCCCCGTTTCCCCCCTTCCTCTCCTCGCCGTCCCAGATCCGTCCAGGTGTGTCTCAGCCAGCTGCCGTGGAGGGGAAGGAGCGGCAATATCGGGAGCTCGTCAGTCTCCTAACCCTCCCTTCTCCATGCCGTGCGGTAATTGTTAAAAAGACAAACAAGCTGCCTGCCTATCTGTGCATAATGAAAGGGGGCCATCCGCAATTTGCTCCTCACTTAATTCGTTAAGTATTCTGAATTTATTTTCTCGAGTGACAGTGGCATCTGTCGTAGCTGGCGAAGAGGACTTACGTGCACATGACGTTACACAGTGTATGCGTGATGAGGGGGGGAAATGTGATACGGGTGGAGTGTTAAAAAGTTAGTTCAAATCCAATATTGTTAGTTCATCATCCAATTATGAAAATGTTGTCCGTATTTATACATAAATATGCTTTGTTACATTTTTTTTTAATAATGTTACGATTGTTCTTTTCCTTGAACATTGAGTGAAGCTTTAAAGTTTCAAAAAGGACTCATAAAAATCATGAAAGTATCATAAAATATGATATGATTCATTCACTATATTCCAAGTCTTTTGAAGCCATATGGTCCTTTTGTTCTACTTTGTTAAATTTCCCTCATGACTGTTTCCTTCATAAGAATTCATGAGAGCTCTAGTAATGTCTGGATGTGAATCAGTCTTTCTTTTGAGTTGGATCTTTTCAATGAGTCAGTTGATTCAGTTTGAATGATTCATTCTTGAATGAGACTTATTTGGTTCAAAATTTAAAGAAGACTTTAAATGTAGCGCATGAGTCATTTGGATTCATTAATGATGCTTTGAAAGCTCCAGTCCCCATTCTTGGTACCCAGTTGTGGCCCAAGAGTTCGACTTGTAACTCGAAGGTCACAGGTTCGAGTCTCAGTACCAGGAGGACATGTAGGTCGGGGGAGTGAATAAACAGAGCTCTCTTCCACTCTTATTACCCACAACTGAGGTGCCCTTGAGCAAGGCATCTAACCCCCAATCACTCCCAGAGTGCCGCAGCAAAAATGACTGTCCATTGCTTGATTTAAACATCATGAGAGTGAGTAAATGGTTTAAAAATAAAGAGGTTTTTTTTGGCATGAACTGTCCCTTTAAGAAGGTGAATCAGGGTGTAAAGGAATGTGTGTTTTAACAGGAGAAGAGGTGGGGAGAAAGTATAGATCTTGTAACAACCCAAGTTGACCCTAGGCTTATCTATTGATGTCAGAACAGCAGAGCGGTGCAGGTGATACAGTGGTTCCAGGTAAACTCTACAAATAAAGCCCCCTAAATACTGACTGATAATTAACATCTGCTTTCTGGTGTGATCTTGCCTCTGCACATCAGCTCAGTGTGTGAGTATATAAGAGTGTGTGTGTGTGTGGGAGGAAGGAATAAGCGGATGTCACAGCTCATCAGTGCTCTATGTGAGATGTGCAGGAATCAGGGGAAGGCACACTCTCGATGGAAGGGGCGGGGGCGGAGGTCCCAGAGAGACGGGTGGAGGCCCCTCAGAGTGTGTGCATGTGCTCAAGCCCGTGTGTGGGAGAAGGGGCCACCTGGGGTCGGACTCTTCAAAGGCCGCTCTCTGAGGAGCGGTGAGAGGTGCCTGTATGACAGGAACCCTGGCTTTGATCCGGAATAGGAATCGGAGTGGGAGAGGAGATGGAAGGCAGGAAGGATGAATCCAGAAGGGAATTCAGAGGTGTGACTTGTAGTTAAAAAATAGAAGGTGTGGGACATGGTTGATCTAAGATAGGCCTATCCCCTGTTAGGCTTCTTTTAGGATTCAATTTAAATCTTCACTTTTACCCTGTGGGTATGCCTCTAACATGCCTCTGCCTTTTTGTTTTGTTGTATGTATAACTATGCTTTCAGAGGCATTCGGTCTTTATGGTTCTCACTTTGAGTTGCATCTCGTTTATTTAGAGCATTCTTTTCATTAATTAGTGGTATATAGCTCATAACTTTAACCTGCAACTTTTCTAACTTTATTTGGACTGTAGACTGATAGCTCAAATCATGCGATTTATTGAGAAAAGGTACTCCTTTTATGAGTTTGAACCTGGCATTCACAATATATTGTTACCATATTTTACCAGATATTATGAATGAAAAACTGTGTTGGTTAGTATATATTACAATAAAATAATGTATATAAAATACTATATTATGTAATATATCATATATATCATATTTTTTGTTGTACATTATTATATCAGATGGCGAACCAATGGAGAGATTAAGAGAATGAGGTTAGAATAAGATTATTGAGCATCATAAAGATTGAAGGATGCGACAAATGTCCGAAATGGGGAGGGGTCTGTGGGACAGAGGGGAAGTGGGGGAGATTTGGCAAGGAACTAGGGATGAGATGAGAGGAATGCATGATCAGTGCCTTTCCCTCCCTTCTTGGTACAGGGATGTTGCGGGAGGAATAGATACAGAGGGAGGAGAAAGAGAGGGAGAGAGAGAGATGAACTGACCGGGTGCTGATGAGGGAGGTTGACCTTCGGAAGTGAGTGTGAGCGAGCGAGGAGGATGAGGCTGGCTGACAGGGGCTCTCCTGGTTTTTGGCAGCCTCTCAGTCTGCGCGGTGAGCAGCTGGACTTCATTAGGCGCTGGTGTTAATTACTGGGTCCAGGCTGCAGCCGCCCGCCCGCCCGCACACACAAAACACTCACCGTAATTCAGCCAGGGTCACCTTGAAATTGATCATTTACCATCAGAGAGATGAAGAAGGACTGAGTAGAGTGAATGAACCAACGAACGAGTGACACTATTTGCTCTGTTCCAAAACCTAGTGAGGCACTTTCGCAACACGAAGACTCTTCTGTGCATCTTGAGATCTCTTTTTTTGGCTAAATTCTAAGGCAATTGAAGAGATGCAATCTCTCAACAAAAAAAAAAATTCTACCAAAGAGAAACATCAATTTTAAAAATATACATTTCATTAGGTACTGAAACATAAAAACATTTTTGTTTTCTGTTAGCAAACTCTATTGGAATTTATTTCAAATCCCCAGGTGAAGTTCTAATTGTATGACATATATTGCTGCATATGTAGAATTTTCAAAATCTTCTGTTTTTATTTTTCCGCATTATCTCTATTGATTTTAGTAGAAAATCTTCACATTTCCATAAGAAAATTGTAGATGTAATAGAATGTGATGAATGGAATGTTTAGAACCTTCTACATAATGCTTGTTCTGGTTCTGCACAAATTCAGAGTTCTTCCAGAGCACATTCTGTGTGGGCCTTACTTGAGGCTCCAGGTTGCTATCTTGGATAGGTCGGCAGTGCGGCAGCTCATTAGATTTTGAAATGGAGTTTGTGTCTACTAAAAGAGCTGTGACACAAAAGCAGCTGTTCTTTAGCTAGCAACAGAAATGGTGAGTGTTAAATGCTACAGCTGTAGCAGATGCCGCGTATCGTCAGATATGGGGTGAAGTCGCAGTCAAGGCAGCAAGCGCTGCAGCTTGGTTTCCTGTGACAGCGGCCTGCAAGGTCAACTTCCCTGCGGCGGATGACTCAGCTGACCAAACCTGGGAAAAGGACCGTTAAGGACTTGAAATGTGTGGGAGAGAAAGCTGGCAGAAAGCACAACATTTGGAGATTATTTTCCATCCACTGCTGTGGGACTTCTTCACACTTATGATAGCTCTGTCACACACATACACGCACAGTTATACAATTACTTTAAGTTATTCTTTGGAGTAAAGCACGCGGTCCTACCTTGGTGACACTATGGTAATTACAGTACAAGAGGACAAAGAGAGACAAATGGAAGTCGAGGAGGTACGAGAGAGAGAGAGGAAGATGTAATAGTTGGCCTGACGCGTACGCGGTCCCTGCGTACCAGAGGCGTACAATAGAGCGCTTTTATTCCGCATCCTCACAAAACAAAAGTCTACCACTCTCTGCTCTCAATAATACAAAGGTCTGATACAATCTCCTTCTTAATTCTCAACCATGTCAGTTTTTCAGGAATGTTTTTGCCTCCTCCCTGAAGAAAATCAATGCATTCTGATTTGGTAATTTCCCATGGTGCCACGCTCTGCGCTCCCTGCGCTGAGAGAGGTGACAAATCCGGTCATGGCGGCGTGAACCTTTTCCCCCCTCCCTTCCCATCTTCCTCTGTTTCCACCCTGCTTTTGTTTGTGTTTCTCTCTCTCGTTCTCTCTCTCACCGTCTCTGGGTGTTGCGACAGAGTGCGAGCTTAGAATTTGTTGGAATTTCGCAGCCCTTCCCGGTGCTCTGGTGAAAAACACTCATTTGTGACGGTGCCAAGCTGCTAATGGCGGATGGCGGGGTCCGTGCCGAATCCCACCTCCGCTCCCCCGCGCTCGTTATTCCGTGCTCGGCGCCGCTCGCACCCCTCCCCTACATCTGCCAAACTCAGCTGCGAGGGAGCGGCATAATTATCCCGCCGGAGCCTCAGACGCCTCCATGCCGTCACAACTGGGGCTTCATTAGAGACCCGCAAGAATGCCCCTGTGTGTGTATGTGTGTGTGCGAGAGAATGTGTTACGTTTATTTGAAGATATTTGCGCGCATCCCTTTGTGTGTTTGCGTGTTGTGTATACGTGCGAGTGTGTAGCGAAGCGTGGATAGTTGCTCCGAGAGTTTTATGTCCATGGCTTGCAGCACGAGTGTTACTTTGGTGCCGTTCGCGTGCTTGTTTGCGAGTCTTGTCTGTGCTAATATTCTGGTGAGTACACCATTAATGAGTGTGTGGCGTGTGGGTGTACGAGGAGCTGATGAGTCGGGCTCAGAGGTAATTTGACTTCTTAGAGATACAGACCCCTGTGCCAACCCCCCCAGCCCCCTTCACCAGCTGAGCAGTCCCTGAGGAAGGCCGGGTTTAACAGGGCCTAGATTCCCCCACTTACAACACACACACACACACTCGTATACTGTCAAAGACGCGCTCACTTCAAATGCACGTTAATAATGAGACATTGGCCTCTTCTAAAGGCGCTGGTCCATCTGTAAATCTCTCTGAGACTTATTTGTCATGTGTGAGAATTTGCTTGTAGGCTTAAGTATAGAATAGCAAGCACAGATGTCAATGTGTGAATCAAAAGTCAACAAAACATAGGTTTAAACTCACATGTTACAGCTTTCAGGAAGTATCACAACATTTTGATTAACTTCTGCTATTAGTTTTTGTGGGAACACCATTTTAAGACCAAATCTCATCAGAATTCTTTCTCATTCTTTAGAATGTAGTAGCTTCAGACGGCTTCTCCAACTGATGCACCGATGCACTTCTGACCGACTGATGCACTTCTCTATAGTGCTTATCTCATTTGCTGGCTTTAAATTGTAATAATGTTTCACAATATTTCTGAAATTCTTACCTACCCCATACTTAAGAACAGTAATGTATATATATAAATAAATATATATCTATATTTTTATCTGTGGAACTGTAGTCATATATGTCAGGAAGACAGTGTCTCTAAATGCACAGTTATTGGCCAGAATAAGCTGCAAATAGACTAGAGTCTAGACTAAGACTGTAATGACCTGATTTGAGTATTGAGCCGAAGTTATCTGAAAACGCGAGCTTTGAAAGGATTTGTTGTTGTAGGTTTTTCCCTCTCATTAAGTCTCTCTTTTCTTTCTCATTTCTCTTTATATATCTCTTTCACCTCCTCTCTTCTCTGAAGAGTCTGCCGACTCTAATTGTAATGATGTTTTCGGTTCTTTTTGTCTCTGCCACACATTGATGTTGTAATTGTAGGTCTGTGTGTATGTGAAAGAGAGAAAGAGGAGGGTTATTAGTCTTCTCTGTTCTCTCAGGCCACCGACCGCGCTGTCGTAGACAGCCTTTAGCGTGCCACACATGCTAGCGCATGTGCACAAACTGTGTGGTAGAAACTCAAACATATTCCTTTCCTGCACTTAGAGAAATAACTTTGAGATCTGGATGTGTTGGTGAACATATGTGCACAATTTGTAATTACATTGTGTTCTTTTTAATACATTTACTAATTTCTTGCCCTTATGTGATCCAGAATAGTCTCATATAAACACTGAGACATTCGCGTGAGGAAGAGCGCTTCAGATTTTCCATTTGAAACTCTGTAGGGACATTAGACCACCTTGGAGGAACCACAAGACTCCTCTGCGTACCCTACACCCCATAGGAAAGCCAGAACTTCTCAGTTCCAGGCCAAAGCAAGCATCCTCTCCCCTCCTGGGCCAGATCCTACGGCACAGATACACGCCAGTATTCGCCCAAGGACAGAGGGGAAGTTGAGCATGAAAGCTACTTGATACTCTCCCCTCACTTTTATGCTCCAGACTAACCGTTTTAACTAGATCTCAGTGTTGAGAACAAGACAGGCATGTTTTCACTCTTTGGTGACCTTTAGATTTGGGGTCAGAGATCAAAGGGTAGCTATTGCGCTGACTTCCTGAATTTCCTGCAGGCGTTAATTGTGCTACTGGCACCTTATTGACAGTGTTTCTTGCTCTCCATACTGTGCACATTTTGTCTCGCTCACACCTCAGCCCCTCCTTCCTCTGTCAGTAAATCCCCTTTATACTGGAGGGACGTGAGGGAATGGTAGGGATGGATGAAGAGGGAGGGATGGATAGATGGATAGATGGGGAGGGAGGAGGGCGAACTGTGAGTTGGGCTTCTACGTAAGTGTCAGTCATATTAAAAGCCGCTGACAGCTTTCGCTTCCAGACCAAACTCTGGACAAATAGCTCTCCAATCGATAGTTTCCCAACAGCAATATTTGGTATCAATGCGTGTCCTTCTCATTACACGATGAGGCCAGAGTCTCCCTGGGCTCTGAATAATTTATCCCCCTGACGTGGAGAGAATTGCAAAGAAGGAAAAGCTGCCCTATCTCTCTCATACTCCACTGCTCCGTTCCAAAACCTAGTGAGCTGCCTCCGTAGGCAGCTTTTAAAGCATTATAGCCGTGAAGTCTGTTCCAAAAAGTAGGCAGGGTAATTATGCTGCCTCTTAAGAAACATAATTTTGGCTAAATTCTAAGGCAACATTCAGCATTTGCAGAAAAGTAATCCCAGAATGCATTGCAACAACTTCACACCGTAAATTTGTTTTTCATTTGTCAAAACGTAATGTGGTTCAGATAACATAATATTTTGAGTTTCTTGTTATTAAACCAATCGCATTCATTGTATTAACTCAAATTTTTAATTTCAGTGAACTCAAAATTTCAGGGCAGCCAGGTACTTTTAAGTTAAACCAACAATTCTTTTTTACTGTGCAGTGGGTGGAAAAAAGATGGTGGACAAAGCAGGAGAAGAAATAATTTAGAAATTTAGAAAAACTACAAAGTATTTAGTTATTAAATAAATGTAAGGATAAAATTTATTGACATTTATAGAAATTCATGGACAAACTGTGAATGTCTGAAAGTTCTGATTATGGATGAATAGATAGATAGATTGTTTGTTATATATTTATGAGTATTAGATTTTTAGCTTGGCAGCATGCTAACAACAAACTATTGTTGGTGTCCATGTAAAGTCTTTCAGATCACTTATTAGGTTTCATTTATAGGCAGCTCATAGCAAGGCAGCTCACTAGGTTTTGAAGCAGAGCTCACCACACTTACCTCCCGTCGCACCATGTGCTCACCTCATTCCCCATGTTCTTAGCCTGTCCCCTTGTCTTCCTTTTTGACACAAATCTTCCCCTGTCTTTCTCATGCTTTTCTCATCATCATATTTTTAGTTTTCATCCAGCAGCCCCTCTTCTCTTTTTTTAAGTAGCTTTACATACATTAATCGCTCGCAATGTCAGGTGCTGCTGGGTTGTATTTGCCTACACTCAGCAGTATGTATGCGTTTATGAGGTGAGCAGGGTCTATGAGGGTCCTCCACAAGAAGAGGATCAACATCCATAGGCGTTACGCATCTCGCTGTTGCCTCTCCGGGGAAAGGGCGCTCGAAGAGCAAACTCATTTTAAACACACTTACTCCATTCCGACCGCATCTCTCGCTCATTATGGTGGCAGCCAATAGCGTGGGATCCGTGTGGAGGTGAGCCATCTTGAATAAGTGGTAGAGAACATTAGCGAAGAAGAAGATAATGGAGGTCTGGAAGGCTGGCTAATGAGTGCTATCCTCTCAGGAACAGACCCTCAGCCTTATCCCTCTCTCTCCCTGATCAAATGCGCAGAGGAGAAAGCAGGAGGAAAAGGTTCCCGCTCCATCTTCCGTTATCTTTCGTGACCCTTCCCCCCTCACCCGCCCTCGCCTCCTAATCATCGCTAAGTATTATAAATGTTAGCTTAAACCAGGCAATCATCGCTACACCATAATAATAAACTTTTATTGCCGTGTTCCTATTAGTGAGTTAATGTTGTCTGCTGATGGCGTGTAATTGTGCTCTTTTCTCGGCTTTGCGAGTCCCACATTTCCCTCATGCCCAATCAGCTACGCACGGGGAGAGAAAATAAATAGCCTAATGCTGTTTTAATTACTGAAAACATAAAGCATGAAGCCTACGCCTTCCCTCCTCTCCTCTCCTTTAGCTACCTGCAGCTCTCAACACCGCACTCGCAACCAGCGGCGCTGACCGGCAGAGCGAGCGGGGCCACGGCTCGCGCCCGCCCACTCTGTGGAGGAGCCGTAGATACCTTTAGGGACATCCAGAAGAGTTTGGACGCATTTGTGCTTCCATCATTAGCAAAGTATGCTCTTACAAGTATGTTCTTGGGGGGGGAAACTTACTAAACAGTTGCAGCATGAAAACCTGCATCAGATTCCTACGTTTTCAGATTTTATGAACCCATTTACACTGTTACCTGATTTACAGGCCCTGAAACAGTGCATGCAAATAGATGCCAGCCGCAATCATTCGTGGGGAGTTAGTAGTGTTCTTAGTGTTGATTTGTAGTCTTAACTGGTCATTATGTTCACTATCTCTTCTTAGTATGCACGCACACACACCCACCGAAGCACAAACATACACAAACCCTCGTAATCTACCCTGAGAACTCGGCGTTGGTAATCTAGTACGTTTTTTGACAATGCTTACTACAATGCAATTAGTCGCATATCACACACATTCTCAAACACAACAGCCTCCTGCAGTGTTTACAGCGCTCTAACATCCCGCCCATACCATCGCACACTCAATCATCGACACACACTCTGCACTTATGGTGTGGCGGTGTTTCTAAGGAAACAGATCGTTCTATGTGTCTTTGTGGCTCCCAGTCAGCCACCTTCCCAGACGCCACTGTTCTTATTTTAACTCGCACCCTTCACACTTCCGTCGAGGCCAGAGAACACACTCGCCCCACTAGACATGACACTGAAGCAGATGTTAAAAGCGCTCCTGCAGTAATTAATCTGATACCTACGCTGTAACTGTTGATTTAAAAAAGAGGGGCTCCAAAGTATGTAGAGTTAAAAATAGAACGGGGAAAAAGCCTGACTTGCATTAAGAAATGGAAAAACACTGAGAAAATAGCTCACTTTTAGACTTTAAATAAATCTAAGCGGCATCTGCAATGGTTTATAAAGAAGGTGTCAGCTGTGCTGTGTCCCTTATGTTCTGTTTGGTGTCTCAGAAACCCTCAGGACCATTTAATATGATTAAAAACACATTTCAATATTGAAATATCAGTTTGACTTTACAAACAAAATTTCAACTGTCCTCCATGAAATGTTTCACCAATTCGGGGTCTCAGAGAAGCCTGATGTAAAATATTAAATAATTTAATGAATTTGTGCATGTTAAAGTTCTCTGACTGGTGTACACTTCTACCAGTTGTTTATTTTATTTTAAATTATGTTGTTGCATTTCTCGACAGTTTGTATTTGCCAGTGTTATTTTAGCATTATTTATATACTTCTGAAGTAGTTATTAATATTTTAAACTTGCTTTCATTTTTATATTTCAATTTTCATTTGAATGAAATTTTTATACGTAATATTTAAAACCGATAATATTTTATTTTAAGATTTAATTACTTTTTATTACAGTTTTAGATTTAGTCATTTTATTACTTATAATTTTAAAGGGTTTTTTTAAGTTTTAAGTTTCTTCTAATATTTGTTTTTTATTTCAGCTTAATTTCAATGGCTGAAAATCCTTTAGTTTTAACAATATCAACTCAATAACAGCTGGTATTGCTGGGGTCACATTTAGAAAAAAAAATTGGATTTAGTACTCTGTTGATGGATTAAGTACAGAGGGATGGATTATGTTCCATAATATTTTTACACAAATATCATTGGTATCTCTCATACCTCAAAACATAAACGCAGTGAAGTCAATCTCAACAGAGCATAAATGTTGAAAAAGGGGACCATTTACTTTCCAACTAACCAGCAGCAGAGATTTGTTGTGGAGTGGAAAGACAGTAGACTGCCCTGAGGATGTCATTGTGACTTGAGGTTTCGATAGACATCAGATGACAGGCAGAGGAGTGGAATAATTATTGGAGATTTTCTTCCTTCATCTCATATTCTCTTCATTTTCAATTCCACATAATGTGTCCTTCCCTGTAGCGAAGTAATCATATTACAGTTTGTATATATTTCAATGTGTATGTGTGTGTGTGTGTGTGGGAGTGTGAGTGTGTGTGTGTGTCCGTGTGTGTGGGACTGAAAAAGAGAGTTAGATGTGCTAACTTTTAACAGATGTTGTCTTCGCACGTATGTGCGAGCGCATAAGGACGCCGTTCTGCTCTTTTCTGAGTGTATATGGATGAGAGCTGGAGGGGCAGATTAAAGGTGTGGGGTTTGTGCCCTGAGGCCTTCTCTAGTCTGCCACAATCCCTTATCCAGCCTCGACCCAGACAGCATTGATCCACGCAAGTGTGTGCGTGTACAGAGCTTATCAACCCTTGTAAAAATGACCTGGTCTCTGGCTAGTCAACTATATTACACATAAGGAGAGTCTTTTTGGAATCGTTGTTAAGGCCATATGACGTTGTCTAGAGGAATTTATTTCTGTGACTTTCGATTGTTGGTCCAAGTAGGTTAGGGGTACACAGTCATTGCTGGCAGAAATTGTCGTACCGATTTTTATGTAGTCATCCAAACACTGAAGTAGCTGTCCAACTGTGTAATGGGTTCATGTATGGGCAAACTTAGACACACTTTCACTATAATCTCTTTGTGTCTGAGCTTCAATGTTACCGGCGTTTTTACAAAGGTGCTATGTAGAAAGAAAAATGTACACCGTAACCATGAAAACAGTGAAAGCTCACTAAAAAGTTGATTATAACAGAATTAAAAGTCTTGATGTTTGCTTTGATATATCACACAAAGAATTAGAAGGGCTATTTTTCCTCAACTCATATATGCACAGGCTCAGTCTCTCTTCCATCTTTTGTTTTTCTAGTGCTGACTTGCTAACTGTAATGTTTCGAAAACACCACTTTTCGCAAACAGTTAGCATTACTCTAAGCTTGTAAACTAAGCTAATTAGCCTGTTAATAAAAACAGGAAATATGTAATTTGATATTTTTTAGCTTCAGTAATATGTGATATGAAAGCAATTACATATTTATAATCAGGCCCAAGATAAATCCGTAAAAAAGTTGCTGAGGGAGGTAAAAGGGCTAATTGGCTAGCAGTACACCAGGAATAAAATTAGCTTGACGCATCAATCTGTAGAACATTGACAAACGTCAACATGAGTCTTGTGCAAGGGCTTTAACTCACTCCAAGTACCTTGATCCTTTTGTGCGTCATCGTAGTAATCTTGTTTTGTCGCACAAAGTAGTAGTTTTGATATGCTGTGGTGAGGAATGTTTTACAAAGAGGAAATAGACATCTGCAGAGTGAGGGGTCGAAATATAATGGCAAAAATGAAAGCAAAGTGCTGTGGTTACTACATAGGCCATGCACGTTACCCTTTGTCTTCCTTTTCTTTCTTTTCCTCTCTCACACCCACACGTACATACCCACAGTTACGAATAAAAGTATGCAAATATCGCAGCATGTTTGATTCGCTGACTCTGTGTGAGGTCCCCACAGACTCATCAAGACTTTAGCACCTCCATCAAGTCAGAGCGGAGAGAAAGAGGAGGTCTCAACTACACCTTACATCACACACCCCGGTGGGTGTGAGTGTGTGCGTGTGTCTCACGGAGCTGCTGATGTAGAAGGTTGGTTTGTTAAAAAAGGGAGAAAATGATAAAAAGAAAAAAATCTTTGGTCCAGGGGTGTGAAAACGGACCTATATCACTGTCAAGGACACCTTTAATTACAACAGCAGGGGTTCTGTGTGAGGGTGTGCCTGGAGATGGAGGAGTTGACAGGGCAGAAGGAATTCTTAGTAGAACTCTGGGTAGAACTTTTCAGTTCAGTTTTGGTCAATTTGTCTGAATCACATTCTTTTTATGTAGTTTTGAAACTACATTTTTTGGTTAAATGATTTAGGTTTTTTTTAAATATTTTATTTGATAATTGCAATTTTTTTGTATATATTTATTAAAAATACCATCCTCCCTTAATGAATATGCCCATGTGACTACTCCACACATTCTCTTCAACCCATACATAAGTTTATAAAAGAACTAGAAGCACTTTACACACAAACTTTACAGTTCAGAAGTTTGGGGGAAATTAAAAAATATATAAATTTATGCTTTTGAAAGTAGTCTGTCCAAGTGGTCACAATGGCTGCATTTATTTGATCAAAAACAGTAAAATTATGAAATATAATTACAACTGTATTAATATATTTAAATTGTGTTTGAATTGTTTGAGAAATGGAAAGAAATTGAAAATTACAATTTTTGTAAAAATGTATTTACTGTTACTTTTGATCAATTTGATGCATCCTAGCTAAATACATTTTTGCTTCAAAAATATTACTTTTGTACAGTAGTGTAAATTAAATAAATTTTTATAAAAAACCAAAAACAATTCAGTAAAGAAAACCTTAATCCAAACAGATGTACTGCCGGATAAAAATGGAACAATGGGGACATGTCCTGAATAGGAGACAAAATGCTCATTCGGTTGTGATGATAGGTGTGTGTACATGGACATTTTAGCACCTGTCTGTCGGCTCATGCACACACACTGCTGAAGAGCTCTCAAGACTAACACCTTTGAATTCAGCCATATTAAGGTGCTGAATACTAACTATGTCTTAAGTAGGTGTGTCACATTAGTGACAAGTGATTAAAGTTAACATTTTTATGTTAATCTGAATTTTTGTCCCACCACCTGCAGCCTCGAAGACATTTTTTTGTTTGTTTAAAGTGGCATGAAGCTAGGTAGCCCAAAATAAAATCTCATATTAAACAGAAAAAAGCTGTTTTGTATTATTTGTCACTGGAAACTTGTTGCATCCACCGTTAGAGAGCAAACCTGCTAATTAAACCTCAGTGTTTAAGTGTATAGACATGTCATTGCAAATTTTTGTGTGCTTGTAAGTAAATATGTTTGAATTCATGATATCTGGGTTTTGTCAGAATGCCTGTCTTTTTAGAAGCTCCTCCATTCTCTTGCGCTTACATCTCCCTTCCTCAAAGTGTACAAATATATGCAAACGAGAACATTCTTCTGAAAAGACACTCTTTAGTTCTTCATTAGTGGAGGGTGAAGCTACAAAGAGCACAAACAATATGGAGAAAAAAATGCAACGGAATGAATCAAAGGGCTGAGAGCTTTGTCAGACGAGCAGAAACAGATACGCTGCCTGCCGCCCCATTTCCTCGGCAGAGCGGCTGAATTAGCATGATAATCATTCTCATCGTTTACAAGGGCGAAATGTTTCAGTTTAATGCCTTGCTTGTGTTACAAGCCATGCACTTAATTAGACGGTAATGACTCCGGCGAGGCGAGCGGAGAGAGGAAGAGAGGGGAAGACAGGAGTTGAGGGTATGAGGAGTGAGAGCCCTTCACATCCAAGAGCCCTGCCACATTCACCCACTCCACCTGTCAGCTCCACACACACACTGCACGCTGTGTCCTGTAGCCATGGCGACAGTTTACTCAGGTAAACTGTGAGGCACAGGCTAGTGTCATTGTGACCCTAGGTCCCTTTCTTTCTTTTTTTTTCCCCTCCAAAAAATATAGCAGTGGTGCTCATTCAGTTGGTGCATGTTCGCCATGATCATGTTTGGATTTTATTTATTTTTTATTTATTTGTTTTTTTTGTTGTTTTTTATTTTATATTATTATTTTTTTAATTCATTTGATTTATTAAATTAATAAATTACATGAATAATACACCCTTGTGAGAACTCTACATATCATCACCAACCCATGCATAATGACTAGAACCACTTTACCCATATACTTCATATATACGATTTTATAGGGACACAGACACTCTCAGATCCACGTGACCTTCTCTCCTGTCCCATATCCGTCTTTCTCTTCTTCCTCCTCCCTGTAACAGGACGGCGGGGATCATGTTCTCCCTTTTTTTGCTGGGGAAGACAAAGACTGTATAGTTAGGAGTGAATGAGGACTTTTACCATTAGAGAATGCAGGCTGGTATCCAACTTTGGAGCAGGCCTTTGGGTACAGCCTGGCTCGCCGCGTTAAGCCTAGAGCCTGTCGTCTCGCTGGCTGTCGGATTGGAGCGATACGCAGGTCCATATCTCACCCCCGTGCCCTGGCTCTGAGCTCTCCGTCCTGGGCCAAGAGGTCTATCCTTCCCTGCCCACGACTCCTGACGGCCGTACGATAGAGGACATGAGTTTAGAGAATGTCATTCTGGATAGATTGCTGTACTGTGTGAGTGTGTCTGTAGAAGTATAAAAGCCTGGTTGGGAGCAGGGCTGTTTCGTCTCCGCCGTTGATCCTGCTCATGCTGTTCTTTGAAACGCCTGATAAATGCGGATCTTCAGTCACACTCTAATTACAGCAGCTTAAGTGCTTTAACCACTGTTATCGCAAACTGTTCTATTCTCTGAACCCTGTCAAAATACACACACACACGCACGCATACGTGCACGCCAGAGTGTTTGTTTGTGCGTTTATGCAACGAATTTGTGTGTGCAGGACTGTTCGTTTACACAGGCCGCGGGTACGAGAGTGCCTGAGCGTTCTCGCGGGCGAGGGACTTATCTCCACGTGTGTGCGAGCAGAAGTAGGATGTGATGGCACTTGATGTTCCGTCGAACGCATTTTTCACAGCGCATAATTTAAAAGTTTCCTCCTGTTTGCATCTCCCGTTGCTTCTGTCGACTCCCCTCCCTCTCTCGCTCCTTCCATCAGAGGGTTGTACCTCAGTGACAGCCCCCCGCGCCCTCGGACTGCCTGCGGTCTGCCTATTAGCGGCAGCGGCATCCTATTCGGCCATAACGCTTCATTTGCAATATGGATTTAATGTGTGACACAGAGAGGAGGTATCGATGGACTAATGTCTCATCCTTTCATCGTACTCTCTTCCTGTGTTTGGTCTCTGGAGTGTAATTGGTTTCTGTCCCGGGTTGCATCGCTAGCTCCGAGTGCAAAGTGAGGCGAAGGCAGACAGTGCACAGTGGTTGGCGATGCCTGGGAGAGTTAGGTGTGTGTGTGTGGTATGGGTGAATCAGCAGAGGTGTGTTTCCAGAGTGGAGGTGATTCTTAATGGGGTGTGGAGTGTGTGTTTATCAGCTCCCTGATCGCTGTTTATTGCCCAGTCGTGTGGAACTAATTTACTAATTGAGTTTGAGGCTGGGAAAGATGTGGCAGGAGGGTTTGTGAAGGAGACGTGGAAACATGTCATACCCCCACGTGTTTGTTTGTATGTAGATGGTAGAGAGGGAATGATCAAGTGTTTACATGTCAAGATTGTGTATACATGGGTGTGATTAAGTAATTTTGCTGTGCTTTCTGAAAGCAAAAAGGGTGTGATGTAAAAAAAAATCACAGCCAATCAGGATATATTTGATCTTTAATATATAGCTATGTGAGGAATGTTGCTTCACCTTGATGACAGATAACCTTAAAGGGACAGTTTTTTTGTAATTTTTATAATTTTCCAAACCTCTATGGTTTACTTTCTTCTCTGGAACACAAAAAAGCTTTAAAAAATTAATTTTGAAGGTTTTTTTTTTCATACTATGAAAGTCAAAATATTCACTTTCATTTTTCAAAATATCTTGTTTTGTGCTCCATAGAAGTCCTACAGGTTTTGAAATGACATGAACCGGTTCAAGGAATGAAAGCAAAAAGAATGGAAATGAATGAAATTTTAACAGAAACAGAAACAAAAATGAAAACGAAATCAAGTTCAATCTATATGAAGGGATACGCTTATTTGAAATTAGCATTAACCGGTTAATTATTACCGTTATTTTAGCGTTCTGTTTAAGATTTTAATTTGCCAGTCAACTAATCGTGAATTAAAACAGTTTGGCTTATGCAAATGTGACATTGACGCATCCAACGCAAGTTAAATGCTCGCGCTCAGCTGTCAAGTCATCATAGGTAAGTCACAATGCAATGTGCCGTTATTAGCTGTTGGATCTCAGGAGTTTATTTGAGGATGTGTCACCATGGCAGGTTATATCCAGCGTGGTGTTTTTTGAAACCAGCGAAAATTGCAGGTTAGTGTAGAACCACTACTATTCAGGAAAATCTTTCTTTAATAAACGCCTTGTTGTCAAACTTAGTATTGTGGCGTGATATTATTAGCATTTTACCAAAATCAAGCTCAAATGGAGTTATGAAGTATGTTGGAGTCAGATTTGTGTTTTATCCGTCATTCGAACGGCCGGACCTGAGGCAGTAAGTGCATTGCATTAAGTTTTTATTAATTTACAGGTTACAAAGGTTATTGTAGCAATATGTGGGCGCTCAGTTTTTACTTTCATTTAATACATTTGACAAAAAGCTTGTGTTATAAAAGACGAAGTGTTACACACAGGCTGTATCGGCCATGACTAGAAAGCAAATACCAGACTAAGACACTCTTCTCCGCTTATCAAATACATAAAACATTAGCCTTCGCACACATCGTATTTTGAATGAAGAAAATGCTGTACTTATTCAAAGAACCAGCTTTTTTATTTACCCTTGCCCTGCTAACAAGTAGAGACGGTCTCAAAAATGCGTGCAGGACTTCATTCATGATTGATGCGAGTTGAGCTACTGTATGAATTTTGCCGACGATTTAAAGATCCACTCAAGTTACGAGGTTTATTCACAGGCTCTTAATATAAAGTTCAACTCAAGGAATTATTAATTCAACGATTATAAAAAATAATGTTTTTAACCAGTATTTTTTTTTAATCAAACCATTTTCGGAACGATAATGTTACAGAAGGAACGAAGAACAGAAAATAGTGAACTGATTGATTTTTTTTTTTCTTTTCGTTTTTAAGCCCTGAAGAGGGCACAACAGGTGAAATGTGTTGGCTTGCTCTCATTCTCTTTCTCTCCTCCTTTTCCCCCTGACTTTCCCTCTGACTCTCTCGTGCTCTTGCCCTTGTTGGTGGGAGATTTGACCTGGAATGTTAATAGGGGAGTGAGGCTGGAGTCCTCTGCAGATCTATGGCTCTCTTCACTCTCTAGATAAGACAGGAAGAGAACATCCAAGAGAGAAGAGCGTAACTTAAACTCAACCTTACACTTACTCTCTCCCTCACTGTCAGTTTTAGTGTAGTGTGCATCAGTGGAATGAAAAAATGGTACATTTGTGCATTGAATGACAATTGTGGTAAAGAGTAAAGTAAGCTTAGTACAAATGGAGTAAACAAATAATTTTTATTGAAATTAAAAGTAAAATGCAATTTAGACTAGAATCAAATAGAACAAAATGCAATGTAATTTAATTTTTAAATTATCAAGCTAGACTCATTAAAAAGTACAAAGACGAAATTATAATCATAATGATTATTAATCTTATGAACAAATTTAGCATGATTTCTTTTTGCTAAAGTTTATAATGAGGGCTTCCAATGCATCTTTATGTACTAGATGTGCAAAAGAGGAAGTTTTTGTTTTTATATCCGTGGTCGGATCACCCTGCACTGACTGACAGCGTGAATCTAGAATGAAGGAGAGGGAGTAAGAGAGAGGAGAAGATAAGAGAGAAAGACTCGGTTGTGTAAGGGTTACAGAGAATGGGGGAGCATGGGTTTTTTAGACAAGCAGACGTTTTTGGGCTAGCTTACAGCAGCTGTGGAGCCCCGCTGGTAGATTAAAAGAGGCTCCCGTCCGCAGAGTGAAGTACAGCAGAACCCCCAGCGGGTGCAGGCGGGGAGGGGCCTACGCAGCTGTCACCCTCCACATACTTTCTCACCCAACTCCAGGAGCTCCGACCCAGCAGCCCCACCGTTCACCCACACACCCCACCATGACAGCAGCACGGACATTAATGGAGAGGAGCTGTAGGGCTGGAGAGATGGTCTACTAGCAAATGTTTACTGAGCTTGTGTATATCATCAAAAAATGAAAGAGTTTGAGATGGTATCCCTCATGTTGGGAAATACTCAGATAATTCACCCTAACCTTCATCTAAAGGTTAGTTCTCCTAGAGTACCAAATCTTATATCATAATATGCGTAATTTTATATCGCGATAATGGTACAGTACCACTGGTCAGTACGTTTTTTTGTTTTTTTTTACATTAAAAAATTTATATTCAGAAAGGATGCGATTAAAATTTTATTAAATTTGATGAAATGTCACAGTGAAGACGTTTATTATGTTCTATTTCAATTTAATGGTGTACTTTTGAACTTTTATATTCGTCAAAGAATCTTGAAAAAAGTTTTGCAGTTTTCACAAAAATATTAAGTGGTAATTCCGTTTTCAGCAATGATAAAGAAAAATGATTAAGCACCAAATCAGCATATTGGAATGAATTCTGAAGGATAGTGTGGCACTGAAAATTCATCTTTGCCATTACAGGAATAAACTACTTTTTTAAATACATTAAAATTAGTGCTGTCAAGTGATTTATTGCGATTAATCGCATCCAAAAATAAAAGTTTGTGTTTACATAATATATGTATGGGTATTTTTATTATGTATATGTAAATTCACACACATGCATGTATATATTTAACAAAATTCTATTTATATACAATTTAAATTTTATATATATTTATATATATATATATATAATGTAAATATTTCTTATATATATATATATATATATATATATATATTTAAAAGAAATATTCAATATATGTTTATGTGTGTATTTATGTATACATAAAGATTATACAGTACGCACATTATGTAAACAAACTTTTAATTTGTGATTTAACTTTTGTGTGTGATTAATCACTCTTAATCGTTTGACAGCACTAATTAAAATATAAAACAACTATATTTTTATATTTTAAACTATGAAAAATAAGTTATAATATGTACTATTTCACAATATTACTATTTTTACTGTATTTATATCACATATACATCATAGGAGAATGTACTGTGTCATTTGATTCTTTTTAAATCACAAACCAAAAAATATGATTACTCATAACAAATATTATATGCAATATAGTAAATACTGTCACGCTGCACAGTCCTACCCTGTGTAAACAGCATGAGGGTTACCATCTAGACAATTTCGAATAGATGATCAGTGAATTCCTTTGAGAAGTCTTGTAGAAGTTTTTTCACTTATGAGATGCTTTTAAGCAGATTTATTGTGTCTGAGATGGGCCCAGATCCGTTTTTAAGGTCACAGAGCACATTACAGCAGCGGGAGTGCCGTCGTTGTTTGTTTCATGATAGCAGTAGTTCAATATTTTGAATTCAACTGCTACGCTGTTAAACATAAGCTGATAAGCAGGCTTTTTTTTTCTTCATCGAGTGGAAGGGAGTCTGCACAGCTGCAGCCAGGTCTGAAGTGAAAACACACACTCTCAGTCTGTCACACACATACATATAGTGAGGATTACAGAAGGGAAAAAGAACGCTTTGACACTCCTCTCAATGTTCTGACATATTTAGTTGGTTTGCCGGAATTTCGGATTCTCACAAACGCACAGTCACAGGAGGCCTTGGGTTTGCTGAGAAGGCTGAAGTCAGTGGGTCTCTGTGGTAAAGCCGACAGGGGAGGCTTTGTCACGCAGACGCCCTCACCAACAAGCATTGAACAATGACAGTTGTTCAGAAAACACAACAAAACACACACTCCCTCACACAAACATGTCCTCGCTCCCCTTAGTCCAGTCCACACTGCATTTCAACACAGACAGCTCAGCCTACCCTAGGGATATGGGTTCCTTTGTTTTAGATTTGTGGGTGTTTTTTATGTCTGCATGTCTTTTTTTTTTTTCAAAGGTCTGTGCTGATGTCGTGTTTATGTAACTCTTTGGCATCTCTTATCAATAAAAAGTCATTGGTATGTGCGCATTTGTGTGTTTTCGTTTGGATTTTGAAGGGTGAGGGGGGTAAACGGGCCTTTCGGTTGGTCCTGGGTGAGATGGGGTCAGGGGTGTCAGGTCTGGCTGAACCGGGTTGGCTCAGCCGGCAACGTGGCCTCCACCCCCCAAAGGCTCCAGGCGCACTGCCTGCTGGGAAGCCAAGACCAATCAAACGCCTGACAACACGCACTGTACACAAGCCGTTCGTTTGATTTGTGGAGAAAGACTCGATCCAGCTGGGCTGAGGAGCTCCTGAGGTGGAAGGGGGATGATAGGGCAGGGAAAAAACGGGTTAGTCGGGAGAAGAAGTGTTTGCTAAAGGCAGGTGTTTGGCTTTGATGGATGGCGTGGGCTGCAGGTGCTCCCTGCACCTGTGTTGGATCTCAGGTCTTGTTTCTGCGGACTTGAGGTGCTTCTGTTTCCCATCCAGCCTTGAGTGGCGTGCTAGCTCACTAAAAGGTCCCGCAGAGTTTAACATTTGTAGTGAGGTGTGGCGCAATTAGATATAACCAGTTCATACTAATGGAGACAGACCCAGACAGGAACGTTCTCAAGCCCAGTCAAGGATGGGGGACTTCTGCTCCTCTCTGATAACCATTAATGATTCTCTCTGCTTCTGGACCTCTGCTTTCCTGCTATAATATCATCTGTCTCTGTCTCTCTTACAACCATGGGAGTGTAAATTCCGCTCCTTGGAGCCACGAGTAGCAGAGTGTGGTGGCTCAGATCTGACATCCAGCCACTGGTTCCCATTTTTCCAGCTTTCCCTCCTCCTCCTCGTCCTGGCCTCCTCCTTTCATTCAGATGGACGGGAGGAGAAGAGGGGCCGACTTAAAGGATTCATTTCTCCTGGCTCCTTCTCTCCCTTGCTTCTCCATTCATTTTCGGCCCGGGTCGTCTGCGGGGTCCTGACTTGTGCTGCAAATGAGCATTGTCTTTCACTGATAGGCCTCTGACATGCTCAGGGGCCGCTCGCATGGTCCCTCTTTGCTTTCTTTCTTTCTACTTCACTCCTCATTGCTCTCTTTTCTCCTGCATTTCTGTCTCTTCTTCCTTCCCCTATTTCTCTCTCGCTCTCTGCAAAGTGTCAAAAATGAAGCTATTCAGAACATTTTTGATGTTTTAATGTTTAACAGTAGTGTGACGGGACAAAAAAAAGAAACAAGTAACCGACAATAACCGCATTTCAATTACCCTTTAAATTGCTAATTGAAAATGCAGTTAATCGAAACACGTCATTTTTGCAAAAACTCCCCATATATGGCAAAAAAAGGTTTTCACGCTCGCATGAGGTAGTTTTTCTGGCTATTCGAAAAAAGGAATATTTTGCAAAACTGCAAGGTCACCTGCTGTATGTAAAAGTCTATCATTCTTTAAAGAGGGTGCAGTATGTTTGGACAGAAGACGAGAGTTCTTCATTAAACTCATAAAAGACAAAAGTATTAAGGGACTACTGGATTCTAAACAACAGCAATGCCACAATTTGAGTTTATCAAGACCTCGAAGCAGATATGAGGGAGAAACACCCAGAAACACTTCATACATGGCCTCTCCCAAATATAAGGGGTTTTCCTTGCCATAAATGCTTAGACTACATGACTACATCTCCTTTGATTAAAAATAATTGCTAGTGCAGTGGCTGGGATATACGTAAACCTGCCAACATCCGTTACCATGATTTTTGTAATGACTTACCGTAAGAGGAAAAGGCATTTTATTCGCATAACTTCGGTTAATGGAAACGCCGTCATTTCGCAAAAGTTTTTTTATCGATATTTAGAAAATGTATTGCAAACGTTTTGTGCAAATCTGTCATGGAAACGTGGCTAATGTCTTGTCATGTCACTTGTTGCAGCTGGTTAGGGCAAACTTTTGCTTTAAAAGAATTTATCGCCTGTCACTTTAAAACATTGCACCTCGTTTGGGCATAGTTTTAGAAAAAAAGAATGGGATTTTGAATGCAGCAAGTGTTTTTAAGGAGTGATGTTGATAAAAGCTTTGTTCACGTGTTTGAAAATAATACTCATTGCACTTGTTAACAGAAATGGACAGAAATATGAAGTAGCCATTGTCTGTAAGTGACTTTCCATTTCCCCACAGTTAAAGAGAAACTTTTGACGTTTGCTTACGTGTTTGCATATGTATGCACGTTGTGTGCGAGCATGTGCGGGTTGAGAAAGGCTCATCAGCATGCAGCGGGAGGTGTGTTGTGTATCAGGGACTGGGGGGGATTAGAGAGACTTTACTGTCACCAACCCCAGGAGAGAAAGCTGAGAGCACACACTGACACCAGCATCCAGGATCCAGATTAGAGTTTCGCATCTCACACACACACACACACACACACACATTAATACAGAGAATTTAGCCTCAGCCCTTACACGTCAACACAAGACACACAAACACCCAGTGGTACATGAATGCCACAACACGTAATCTTTATAGTCTAGGAGATTTAAGTTTCATAGATTATCAGACACATGCACACACATTGAGTTTCCATGTTTTATAGGGACTTTCCATGGACGTAATAATTTTATACTTTATTTTATCTGTATATTCCATTCCATAACCCTGACCCTATCCATCACAGAAAATGTTCTGCATTTTTACATTTTCAAAAAACATCATTTGAATTGATTTATAAGCTGTTTGATTTGAAATGATTTGACCCCATACCTGAACACACACACACACACACATACACACAGACACACTATACATCTATCTAAATGGGGACATACGTAGACTTCATTTTTGATTAATAATATTTATTTTAAATGTATTTATATTTTATTATATTTTTCTAATATTTAGCTCACTTTTTCATATTTACACACAAATGAAAAATATGAATACTTTATAAAACCTATGAATTGTATAATTATTGTATATAAAATAATTTATTCCAAAAGGTACATTTGGTCAGATTTAGTTCACTTTTAAAAACAAATTTGTCCCCGAACTACACACACAGTACACACGTATTCCCTTAAGCTGTAATATTTGCACTTTCATAAACACACACTCATAAATTCATTCAAAAGCACAAATAGATGAACATTCTTTCTCTCACTCAAAACAATGTGAACAGACCCCCAGATTGCCGCTAGTCCCTTGCAAACACAAAAGGATAAACCGGCATGAAAAACCTAAACCCCACTCCAACACACACACACACACATGTACACGCACACATGCGGCAATGATCATGTGTCTCTGCACCCCCCACCCTGAGCCAGGTCCCAGATGCCCCAGTGATTGGCCCAGCTCTGCACAGCAGACTGTGGTATTAGCAGGGAGGGGGAAGAGGTGCCAAGGGAGAAGAAGAGAGAGAGAGGGAAAAGGAAGAGAATGAGAAAGACGGAGTGGGGGAGGATGGAGAGAGGAGAGGAAAGAATGCACCCTTCACTGTGGGGAGCACCAGCCTTCCCCAGACCCCCAGAGGGCTCCGTTCTTCTCTCTCTCTCTCTTTCTGTGGTGTTTGGACAGCTGTGAGTGGAGATCAGGTTACGGGTGGCGCTGGCACTTCCTCTGTGCTGCCAGGCGTGTGTGTGCAAAACGTCTGGATGCCATTACCACCATTACACTGCTGGAAGCTAAGCTACGCCAGTCTTGACTCAATATACATAGTGTCCTGCCACGTAGTATGCAAAATGCATGTCAAATGAGTAAGATGTCCGAACATGTTCTATTCATGAAACAGGAGATAATACTGGAATGGCAATCTACATCCAATGAGATGCTGAATTGTTCAGTCAGTGGACACTTTGTTATCCTGTAAAACAGGGACGTGCTCAATCCTGTTCCTGTAGATCCACCTACCCGCAGAGTTCAGATCCAACCCTGATCCAACACACCTGTCTTTATTTATAAGTGCTCCTGAAATTCTTAATTAGTTGGTTCAGTTGTGTTTGATCAGGGTTGGAGCTAAACTTTGCAGGAGGGTAGATCTCCAGGAACAGGATTGGGCACCCCTGCCAATAAAGCAAAGTGGAAGTGGAAAAGAAAATTGTGAGGCTGGCTGCTCTTTTGAAGGCACTGGAGGCACCAAGCAAGTGTATTTATAAAGTTATTTTCAAAGATGTTAGTACGTTGTAGGCCAACATCCAGCATGGCCGATAATGTCTAGGAACACAGTTATATTAAACGCCTAGATACCTACTTCAATAGTGTTCGAAAAGTACATTCAAATTCAGTGCATAACACATCTCTCATTATTATTATATATTAATAGTAATCTTTTAACATGTTAATAGTTTTACTAACTTGCTGAGCAAGATTGTCTTAAAGGGATGGTTCAGCCAATTATGCCATGATTTACTTACCCTCAAGTTACCTGTATGAATTTCTTTCTGCTGAACACAAAAGAAGATATTTTAAAGAATGACGGTAACCAAACAGTTAATGGGCACCATTGACATCCATAGTATTTTTCAGCAGTAGAGAGAAATTCATACAGGTTTAGAACAACTTGAGCGTAAGTAAATTAATAATGTGAATTATTTTTGGGTGAACTATCCCTTTAAAGCAGTTGCTCCTATATTGATTCCATGACAAATGACCGTATGCGAAAATTCTGCACATACAACATGTATTGTAATTGCATTGTGAGCAACAAGCTAGTAACATTTGCATTTACATACTTGCGCAGAGGATATTGAGGGCCTTACAGTGCAGTAAACTGGCACACTTAATAGCTTTCATCTATAGTAACTCTATATATCAGGCTCTGAATACATTATACTCTTCTAGTCGTTATGAGATACAGTGTTGCATCTTGACATAGCAGATAATAAAAGTCGTCTTCTATTTCTAAATTCCCCAAGTCCTTCGGCTTTGCTCCTTTCCCTAGACACTGAGCCTCGCACTACAAGACTTTATGACTTTTGTATTTATGCTGTTCTCTTTCTGCATGTTTATGTGTGTGTTATCTTTCTGCCTGTGAGCCATACCTGCTAATGAGGTCCATATTCAGATGAGCTCTCCAGCCAGGCCAGCTCTGAGGCTAGACGCACTCTAGAGTCTCTCTTCTCTCTCTTTTCACTCGCAGTCTCTCTCACTTTTCCCCTCCCCTCACTGGTTTATTAATTCATTCCCTCCTGTAATGGGCTGCAGCTGGGGAGAGGCAAATCGTTGCTCAAATGCTGATGGAACCTTCAGCTGCTGTCTAATCGCCCTGTTTGTGCGCCACACTCATAAAAGGGGGAAGTCAATGCAGGGAAGAATGTTTTAGTGTCATTTAGAGGTGACTACCACTGGAAATGGATCGTATTAAGGGGCAAGTGCGTGACTGACACCAGGCATGCCTTCAAAAGTAGGAATTTGAGGAAGTGATTTGTTCTAGCCCTGCTATAATTTTCACTAGCCCGCCAAAAATTAATACATTTTACCAACATTTTTGTGTATCATAGAAATGTATTAGTAAGTAAGTAAAGCCTTTATTTGTGGGGAAATTCCGTATCTATAGTATATATATATCTATATTTTTTAGAAATATAGATAATTATATTTGCTCAAAAACCTGATAAATTGATGCACTTTGGTAAGGTAAAATAATTCATTAGCTTTTAATAAATAATAATAACTACAATATTAATAAATAAAGTTATACAGCTATAATGTCAATTGTCAAATAGATTATAATGCTATAATGTCAAAATATCAAAAATCAGTCTCTCAACTTTGAGACATTTGGTGATGGATTTAAATTATCTGCTTTAAATATGACCAAACAAATATTTAATGGCTACATCACTTATTTCTTATTTGTGTTTGGGGAAAAAATTAACAGTATCTAGTAGAAAGGGTGTTGCGGACATGGCAAATTATAAATGGTATACAGGGATATGATTTTCAACCCATTTTATCTAAATCACTTTGAAAAATCTCTCAATTATGACCAGTGTTGGGCTTGTTATGCGAATGTAATTTATTACTTGTTACCAGCTACTCCTTTCAAAAATAATATTATTACTTTACTTTTTACTTTCTGCCAACAGTAATTCGTTACACTACTAGTTATATTAGTTTTAACTTCATGCCCCACAGAAGTTAGGGTAATTGAGCCTCATTATTTGACCAAAATCCACATTAAATCGCAGTAAAGAAGTTATTACAAACATGGAGCCCTATCATACACCTGCTAATTTCAGCCCGACGCAGGTATCATTTTTACGTCCTGCGCCACATTGTTTAAATAGCTAATGTTTTTGCGCCCATCTGTTCGCCCATGGGCGTACTTGTCTGAAAACAACAATGGCACATTGTTGGCGCGTTGCTATTTTGAGGAAACTGAAATAGACTGCGCCATTGACCAACTGAAACCTGGTCTAAAGTCAAAAGTTTTTGTTATTTAAAGAGCAAACAAGGTGAAGACTCTGCTTATTACACACACAGGGAGGCGCAGCATTGTGCAAGCATGCGAAATATCAAAAATAAAAGGATTACAATGTAAAAGGTTATTATTGTATGCATGAATATAAAAATGCTTTGGTTGAATCGGGCTTGTCCTGTAGATGGTCTGCTCGCGTACTTTTACCTCGCACACGAGCAGATCCGTTTCCTCGCTAGAGAAGTGTTCAGTTTTTCCGCTTGCAAATTCCCTCACGTAAATAGCGAATCCGCCATGGCACGAGCACAACTTGCTTTTACAGGAAATGGGAGTTGAGCCTCTAATTGGTTTATTGCATTTTAAGCCCAAAACACACCCATTACTCACACTTGCGCTGTGCACTTTAGACCATGTGCTTAGATCGTTAAAATGGGGCCCTCAATAGTGAGATAATGACTTAAGTAAAAGTGTTGTATTAATCTCATTAATTGTCATGTGTAGATTGAAGCTAAATTATAGCTATAATTTCTCTGTTACCCATATACATTTACATATTTCATGATGTATTTTATCAAAAAAATCACTAAAATTTTGTTAATTAGAATATCATCAAAAAGTTGATTTTGAATTCCATTCTTGTATATTATATTCATTCATTACACACAGACTGATATATTTCAAATGTTTATTTCTTTTAATTTTGATGATTATAACTGACAACTAAGGAAAATCCCAAATTCAATATCTCAGAAAATTAGAATATTACTTAAGACCAAAACAAAGAAAGGATTTTTAGAAATCTTGGCCAACTGAAAAGTATGAGCATTAACAGCACTCAATACTTAGTTGGGGCTCCTTTTGCCTGAATTACTGCAGCAATGCAGCATGGCATGGAGTCGATCAGTCTGTGGCACTGCTCAGGTGTTATGAGAGCCCAGTTTGCTCTGATAGTGGCCTTCAGCTCTTCTGCATTGTTGGGTCTGGCATATCGCATCTTCCTCTTCACAATACCCCATAGATTTTCTATGGGGTTAATGTCAGGTGAGTTTGCTGGATACCATGGTCCTTAAACCAGGTACTGGTGACTTTGGCACTGTGCGCAGGTGACAAGTCATGTTGGAAAATGAAATCTGCATAAAGTTGGTCAGCAGCAGGAAGCATAAAGTACTCTAAAACTTCTTGGTATACGGCTGCGTTGACCTTGGACCTCAGAAATCACAGTGGACCAACACCAGCAGATGACATGGCACCCCAAACCATTATTGACTGTGGAAACTTTACACTGGACCTCAAGCAACGTGGATTGTGTCTCTCTCCTCTCTTCCTCCAGACTCTGGGACCCTGATTTCCAAAGGAAATGCAAAATTTACTTTCATCAGAGAACATAACTTTGGACCACTCAGCAGCAGTCCAGTCCTTTTTGTCTTTAGCCCTGGTGAGATGCTTCTGACGCCGTCTGTTGTTCAAGAGTGTCTTGACAAAAGGAATACGACAGCTGAAACCCATGTCTTGCATACGTCTGTGTGTAGTGGTTCTTGAAGCACTGATTTCAACTGCAGTCAACTCTTTGTGAATCTCCCCCACATTTTTGAATGGGTTTTGTTTCACAATCCTCTCCGGGGTGCGGTTATCCCTATTGCTTGTACACTTTTTTTCCTTCCCTTCCTCTGTCTTTTAATGTGCTTGGACACAGAGCTCTGTGAACAGCCAGCCCCTTTTGCAATGACCTTTTGTGTCTTGCCCTCCTTGTGCAAGGTGTTAATGGTCGTCTTTTGGACAACTGTCAAGTCAGCAGTCTTCTTGATTGTGTAGCCTACCGAACTAGACAGAGATCATTTAAAGGCCTTTGCAGGTGTTTTGAGTTAATTGGCTGATTAGAGTGTGGCACCAGGTGTCTTCAATATTGAACCTTTCACAATACTCTAATTTTCTGAGATACTGAGTTTGGGATTTTCCTTATTTGTCAGTTATAATCATCAAAATTAAAAGAAATAAACATTTGAAATTTATCGGTTGGTGTGTAATGAATGAATATAAAATACAAGTTTCACTTTTTGAATGCAATTAGTTAAATAAATCAACTTTTTGATGATATTCTAATTATATGACCAGCACCTGTATAGTGATACAATTTATATTATTACAGTTACAATTATAACAGAGGGATGTGGCTGGGCAAGCCATGTAATGCCACAACTTACATAATGCCACAACGTTGTTCAGATCATATTTTCTAATCATGAAAATAAATCTAGAAATTATTGGATTGCAGGATTTCAAAGCAGTCGGGGTTGAGGCATCAAAAGTAACTAAGTAACGAGCTGTTTTTTGGATGGTAACTGTAATATTATCACTGAAATCTTATTAGTAATTAGTTACACTACTAGTTACTGCAAAATGTATTATTACAATTACTATAATTACTAGTAACTAGTTACTGCCCAAAACTGATTATGACATGTATTTGGTGACTTATTTAAAGATACACGTCGGAATTCACAACAACCTTGTTACAGAGGAGCTTTCATCCTATAAGGCAGAAGGCTTGTGTCCGACACGATAACCGGAAATGCAAATGCAAATCCGTTCCAGCCCTGTCAGAGGTGAGACAGTGTTGGATTTTATTCACAGAGCCGTAGGGAAGAGCACGAAGTACATGCTTATAAAACGCTCTGCAACAGGCGAGCGGACTATCGTAAACAACGACCTGACCCAGGCACCGGCAACAGTTGCTAAACTCAGCTCAACAGTCTCAACTCGGCTCATTATCCAACACAAACTGGCCAAAACAGACTTGGCGCACTCAGTATGCTCCACGCATGCACATACACAATAGAAACAGAAATGCATTTGCCACGACAGACACAACAGTGTGAAGCGGGCGGACGGGCAGGCCCCCGGGAAGCAGCAGCGTTACTGTTTGATGTTGGGAGCTGATTAATGAGATGTGAGGAGTGAGTGTTTGACGGCTACTCTCTGGGCGCCTGTTTGAGGGGCCCACTGCGTTCATGTGTGTGTCTGTGTGTGTATACGTGTGTGCGAGAGAGGGAGAGAGATAGAGTAGGGGGGTGGTAGACCCCTGCTGGTTACCCTTGAACACTCTGCGGAGGTGTTGAGGCGGCCCTAGCTCCAGCCGCTCATGAGGGTGCTGTCGCAATTAAACCAGCACAGCAGAGCTGCCGTCAGAGAGAGAGAGGCCTCACTTCTCTCCACGCCACCTCGCCAGAGAGAGAGAGGTGAGGAGCAGGCGAGGATGAGACAGGAAATAGTGAGATTTGAGAGGTAAACGATAAGAATCCGCGAAGGAAGGAGAAATCGAAAACATGAGCGGGAAAAGCGACTTGAGAAGTCGCTGACAGGCCGTTTCTGGAGCATTACAGGAGTGAATGGATGTGGATGATGGGATAGAAGGACAGATAGACGGGATAGAGGCTTAAACCAAGGTCGTAAATGGATAGTTCACCCAAAAATTAACACACCCTCATGTTGTTTCAAACCTTTACGACTGACATTCGTCTGTAGAAAACAAGGCGCATTTTTGAAGAATATCCTGTCTGCTCTTTTTCATGTAATGAAAGTGAATGAGGATTGGGACTCAACTTAAAAGTCTCATAAAGTGGTCTGTAAGACTTGTGCGCAGACTTCTTCAGCCTTATGATAAATCCCAACCTATTATTCGCTAATAATTTTGACATTCGACAGTGTTCTCCTTGGAGCATTTATGACACAAATAGTGATATTTGATTCATGAATGATTCATTCTTTTGACTCTAATTCATTCTGAATGATTTGTTCATGAATTAGACACTGATTTGGTTCTCAAGTACAACTCCCTACTGACTCAATGAATCCAGCAAGTGAACAATATCAATTTTGTTGTTTCCCAACCCAAAAATATCAAATGGCTTCATAAGACTCGATATATAGTACATCAAAGTTACTTAAGGTACTTTCAATGTGCTTTAGCCCCCCCTCTTTTTTTTTCTGAAACAACTTAAGGTTGAATAAATCGGAAGAACTATTCATTTAACAGACTGGGTGTGTACTTAAAGTGTACTTATTTTTAAGGTGAAGTACACCTCAACAGTATCATATTAATATATTTGCATCGTTTATTATGATGCTTACATTGCACAGCCATTAAAAATAATCACAGAGACATATATTTATACATTTAACTCATTCAACTCAACTTCTTAATACATTTTAATGAAGGAGACACAATGAAACAGGGTTGAAGTTATCTTAAAATGTTTTGTTTTTTTTATGCAAATTTTAATTTTTTCACAAAAATTAGTTTGAGATCAAATAATAATTGCAGACCCCCTGCAATACCACCATGGCCCACCTAGGGGCTGCAGTCCTCCTGTTGAAGACCTCTGCTTTAGATATAACCAAACCAATATTTAATGACTATAGCACTTATTTCACTGTAAATACAGAAGTATATACTGAAAAAGAAAAGTATCTTAGTAGAAACAATGTTATGTAAACATTGCATTCAAACGTTTCTTGATGCCTTCTTACCTCTATATAGTGCAACATTTTTGCTCAGAAAACTACATATTCAAATAAGGTCAGCAGGAGGTTGGTGAGACGAGCTGGATGTGGGTGCATTGGAGAGTTTACTCTTTCTTTACTGAGTTCTTAGCCTTCTGACGTAGCACCGGTCGGACTCGCGCTGGGAGCGGCTCTTTAATTAGCTTCTGATGAGGACCTTGAGGAAAAGAGGCAGGTGATTGGACTTCTTATCCAAATAATTACCTCAATTAAGTCATTAAGACCCTGGGCATAGCCAAGCCCAGAACTGCCTCCCCTGTGCCACAGCATGCATTCATCCCTGATCTCACTCTTCAACTGCTGCGGTGTGTGTGCGCACTCATGTTTTTGTCTCAACTGATGTGTTTCTTTAGGCTAGTGCACATTCGTGACCATCGTGCCTTTTTCTTTTGTCGTCTTATAATGACACCGATTCTATCGCATGCACAAAGTCTGTCTCTCATACTTTTACACACTCGCTCGCTCACAGAGGTAGGTTAATTACCCATAGCATCTGGATGGCCGTATGTGTGTGAGCCCTCGGCGCCAGTGTGGGTCTCAGTGGCTCTGAAAGTGCCCCGGTGCATCATGGGGGATTAAGCATGGGCAACCATGGGGGGTTTGAGGGAGACAGCCATTTGTGAGACTTTCACACTCTTTTTTTTCCTCTTCAGTTATAGAATTAGCCCACGAATAAGCTAATTTTGTGCATTTGATTCATAGGTGAAAGTGGCCACCATACATGGACATGACAGATCCATGCTGGCTTTTGAATATGGTCGAAGAGAAAGAGCGAATGAGAGAGAGATAGTATGAGAATAGATTTTTTGGAGCAGGGGGGCTGTTTTCCCCTTTTCCCTTTGTTTTGCTGCTGTATGCGTCCAGGTGTGTTTTCGCCTGCAGAGCTTGGCTGCCCACATCTGGATCAGGCCAGTGGCTGTTCACCCAGATGTGCTCCGGTTCTTTTTTTTTTTGTTTGTTGTTTTTTTGCTTTTTGTTATATCAGAGAGTAGATAAAGGGGCATCAGCTGCCTGTCAGGTGTTTGTATAGATGTAAACAGATGTTATTTTGATGAGTGTGAGAGAGAGGGAGGGAGGGCAGATGACAAAACAACAATGCTGCTCGTATCAGGAGTTCGAGCCTGAGACGTAACGATTCAGGAGCCATCGCTGGAGTGAGGAAATGCGGCATACGGATGAGTTGCACATGCACTTGGCCCTGCCTCGCCTGCTCCATCTGGCCTGTGTGTGTGCAAGCATCTGTGTGTGTGTGTGTGTGTGTGTGTGCATCTTGCATGTGTTCGACAAATTTGTTGTGCACCTCCAATGAAATTAGACCGACCACTGATCCTCAGCTTAACTGTTGGTGTCATTCTGAGGTTGCGAGTTTCGTTCACTGCATCTGGAGAGAAGATGTGCCCCCTTTTGACCAAATAATTTTATTTTAAACCTTTGATGGGGCGGAATTTTGGTAACACTTTACTGTATATTAAGTTCTATATGACATTTAGTTAATGGTTAACTTGAAAATACTTTTACACTATTTCTTAATGTTCGGTTAATTATATGTTTATGTATAATACATGTTTAATACTTTAAAATTATATATATATATATAGTTTTGTAAGTTCACATAATTTTACATATTATGAATAAAACTAATTATAAAAATATATTATATTAAAATACATTGTAATATATCACATTATATTATATTATTATAAATTAACAATTGTCTAGATTTTAAAAATACGAAAAAAATAAAAAATAAAGTGCTGGTTCACTAATTCATAAAGATAATTTTGCAAAATACTGTTCAGACAAAAGATTCATCAAGATCTGTCTGCCACATCCAGGACCTTAAAAAGTCGGGAAAAAATGAAAAGTGGAGTATTTACCCCCTCCTGTGCTGTCCTTCTCATTTCACTCCCGTGAGTGTGGATATGACATGTTGAATTAGGGCGCTTGGGCTGCTGGGAGCTTTGATTTGACTGAGTACTCTTTAGGTGGGACAGATGAGTTCTCCCAAGGGGACAAACACCCCCCTCCTTCCACGCAGTGGGAGAATGAACGATGGTTTAAGAAAAAAAAAATTAAAGTTAGGATGAAAAAGCATCCTCTAAACAGAAGCACTGACATACTTCCTTTGTTGTTGATGTGTGCGCATTAATATTGATTTTTATTCGACTGGGGTCTTTGAACATCCAGTTTGGTGTCACCCCTCAGGGGAACACGCCCTGTGCACACCCGATTAATGCTTTGTCAGCTGTAATAATTCAAGTCTTTGACACCCTGATATTAATATTAGTATTTGGTGCTTCTTTGTGGTTGCTTTTTTGTTTTGGTAGTTGTTTCTGCTAACCTTCAAACAGTTTGTCTGGGACAGAAAGAGAGTTTAAGGGAGTTGCATGGACTCAGATATAAGGAGTCAAAAAGAAAGGGAAAGAAAACGACAAAAGAGCTATTTGGACAGGGCTAGTTTTCCCTGAGGAGCTCAGGTAAATTTGTGTTTTATTTTAATCCTGATTTGAACATGTCTGTGAAAAATTACAGACAACCTCTGTAAGAATTACAGAGCAAATTGCATAGTGTTTTTTGACTAACTCAGGGGACTACTAAGAAATCTAATCCCATTTGGGTAGAAATGTCTGGGGTATATTATTTTTTCACAACACCTTTCTTAGTTTATTTCGACTTTTGCCGAATTCTGTTACTAAAGCTAAATTTCTTGTTTCACTGCCCAGTGCACCTTCATTATGAATGTAGATATTTTTGCCAAAACTTTTATGGGAACAGTTGGTGGTTCAAGTACTGCTGGCATCCCGTCTGATTTAAAAAGAGAATTAAATCAATACGGAGGGTCTGGACTGCTCAGAACCGCCACTTTAATGGCAAAATCAGGTATGATCTTCATCTTAATTAATTTCTTTCCCTTAACTTTTTTTTTGTTTTTCAGTAAGCTTTGTGATACACACGTCCTTCTATAATGGCAATAGCCAGAAAGTGCACACATCTTAGTTAAAACTAACTTAGTCACTTTCCAAACAATTCCCACTCATTCTTATTTCTTTTTAAAGCTTCAACAAGGCTCCAATTCTGTCCAACACCAGCAAATGAGGGCTTTTGTTTTCCATGTTTGTAAGTACGTCACTGTCAGCTGGGAGTCATTGTCCGAATCGGGAATGCCGTATCCAAGATGGCAGTTTTAAAAGCCCTGCTGCTGTCTGAATGCACAAACAAGTCTCTAAACACATGTATATTTAATCCAGGTCCTCGAATTATTAATACAGCATTATTTATTGATTTGTTTGTATTTGAGTATGTGATACTAGCATCACAAAAGACAAGTTCAAGTAACCATGGTAACTCACAGGTGCACTATGGCCTGGCCAGTCTCAGTGGGTGGGGTGGGGGGAAGAGAAGCATGCTGGGAGATTTAGACTCAGAGGAGCTGGGCAAAGCATGTTGGGAGATGAACGCTCAGAGGAAGTGGCATGCAGAGAAGATATAACGCAGGCATAGAGCATGTTGCAGTCCTGAGGGAAGATGGGCCTTCTTTCAAACTGCTCAGTCGTTCCCTATTCCCTAATCTGCAGAAAGAAACCTTTCCATTAAGTCACATCAAAGGCAGCGCCCTGCACAGGGGATAGAACAGTCATTTGAGACGCAAACGCAGCTCCTGCGCATGATTTGAGGAAGCACAGTAATGAACAAGGTGGTGTGCATGTATAATTTTTTCGATGTTAAAATACTTTCTTCTATTCCAGTTTAATTAGTAGTGACTAAGTAAACCGTGTGTAGGCTGACATCACAAAGTGTGTAAACTATTGCTTTCAAAACATTCTGTGGTCTATTTGAGCCAGCAATGGCGCTTTGGGCAGAAAATTCAGTAACATTGACTTCTAAGCTAACTGTGCATCATGGAGGAAGAAAATATCAGTTTGAGACAGGAACGCTGCATCTTGTGGCAAAAAGTTGACAAAAAAACGTCATTTTTGAGAGTTCAGTACCTTATTTTGAATTAAGTTTGAGGTTGCAGGCAGGAAGAAGAATTGCTATTGCAGTTGGAATGTAAGGAATTAGAATTAAAAATGAAAATTGAATAAAATGAATTGAAATTCAAAACTTGAAAAGAAATTGAAAATGCTTACGTTTTTTAAAAAAAAGCTTCGACGATGAATGGACAGATAGATCTGTTGAATGTCAGAAAGCGGAGAGGAGGCGGCAGGACCTGTTTGGAAACTCTTATTTTGCAATTTCCCTGTTGCCGCTAGTGTCGTAGAAACGACTCAGTTCACCTTTAATTAAAAATCCTTGCAAAAAAGACTCATCCTTGTAGGTGAGCGTTCATCTAGCGGATATGACTAATCCAATCCATTAAATACATTTATCACACTCTTACCAGCTCTGATAACCTGAATTTTTGCACTTCTCTATCACCGTCCTCCATTCTTCCCCTTTGTCGCTGCGCTCGCGCGTTCCCATCTCTCCCCCACAGATACGCAACTCTTCTCTTTTCAATGAACTCCCCTAACAGTCTCGACTCTCTGATCATCAGTGCTGATGATGTGTCTCAGATCAGTTTGTAAACATCCACATAAAACAGCCACTGAAGATCTTTGATATGACAGTATTTACAGAGGAAGAGTCTATAGACGCACCAACTGAGAACAGCAAGAGGAAAGATTGTGATGGAAGGGAGAGGAGGGGGGCGTCCATGGGAGTTTTTGGCAGAGGTTCATACACATGACCTACAAATGATGTAGTGTCTTCATTAAATGTGTGATTTGTGTATATGTGCAAGCTTTTTTAGTGTGATATTAAGTATGTGTGTGCGTATGTGTGTTAGTTAATACGATATGTTCACGGTTCCTGTGTTCCCTAGAGGCCCCAGCAGGATGGTAGTGTGTGTTTTGGCCCTGGGTGAGGGTCCAAAGGCAGGGCACAGTCGGATGCAGGGCAGGGGGCGGGGACGGTCCAGACGCAGCAAGGTCACTCCGACTGCTCACAATCATCCACATAGAAGCCGGCTTACTGCCAGGACCCCCCCCCCCCCCCCCCCCCTCTCTTTCTCTCTCCCCTTCAGTCTAACTCTGCCCCTTTTTCTTAGTTATTTTAGAATATCCACCATTTTATTTTCACCTCCATCATTGTATTTTTTTTTTCATGTGAGCGCATTTATTCTTTCAATCTTTTTTCATTTGTATAACTCCCTCCCTCTCTATCCTCTCTAGCATTTCATCTTTCTCTCTCTCTCTGTCTCCCTCTTACTCTGGTGGTACAGATGGACACATTTGCAGGTTAACTTGAACAGCTGGAGGTGCATTATTAGCATCCTGCTGCTTCCTCATATTTGCTCAGAATTTTTCCTCCTTCCTTAGTGAGCAGATAATTCACAACCAGCCAACCAAAGACGTAGACGTGTCCTAATACAGGAAAAAAAAAAAAACAGGAAAGAGATGAAAGCTAAAGGAACATGGAAGCGGGTCGGCACAGGCGACCTGGCATTGGATGTGGTTTGAATGTTCATGTGATAGAGGTATTTTTTGGTGATTGTATTTCCGTACAGCTGATATGGTTGTGGGTTCAATGGGTTGAACGAGAGGGGGGAGGACAGAAACGAAGTCCCAGGAAAAATTCACCGTATCCCAAAGGACCAAATCAACAATGAGCAATTGTGGTGGAATGGTTCATGGCAATTGCTTTTGAGCTGCATTTGGGAGATCTTGCGTTGATAAAAAGCCCCTGGCGCACCTAGGGGTGTGGATTAAATGCACACGTGCATACACACGTGTATGTGTGTGTATATATATATATATATATATATATATACACGCATATGCGCAAACAGAGCATAAATGCTTACTGTTTACAGAGCCATAAAGGACTTAAAGGTTATGCATATTTTGCTGAATGTGACCATTGTGTGTTTGTGATAGTAAAGGCAGCTGCGTCCTCTGGCAGTTATTGCGTTCAAAAGCAACCCGTCATGTCTTCGGAAAGTCGTGTGGCAGATTGCAGTATTAGAGAGAGACAGACAGTGTGTGTGCAGCCGACTAACAGCCTAGCCAACTCCAAATTCACTGCACCAGGCCTCAAATTCAATAAGACCCCACAAAGACCAGGTCCGGCCAACAGCACTGGCCAGCTCATACTCTGCTGACCACTCACCAGAGCCATAATTACCCTCTATACTGCAATTAGCAATCTGGGGCTGTGTGAGCGCAGGCGAGCTCATGCGTGTGTCCACTTCCAATAAAAGTTTGAAATTGGCAAACGAGTTACGGCTCGCTTTGACCTTGAAGTATTGATTTGTGTCTACTACGTGTTGCGTCGTCGCTTTAGCTTTTAACAACGTCTTGCCAAGTCACATGGCTGTTCTAAGGAGTTTATTATATGCATGATAAGCCTTCATTGAGCTTTTTATTCATGCTTTTGCATTGCCATGACGACATTCAATGCCGTACATGCCTCTCTTTCCTCATTTTTGTGGTGTAGATTTACTATTATTTAATCACCGAAGCATTTGTTCACACGTCGAATTTGGTTGTAACGTGGCTGTTTTGCGTTCATGCCGTCTAGGAAGGTTCAAGGAAGGGCGGATGATAGGAAAGAAATGGGTGAGGGAGAGAGGAGGAGGTGTACAGTGACTGTTAAGGTATATGGAGGCCATGGGAGTAAGTGCTTCTTATAAAGACTTTATCATGTGAAGGGTTTATTGGTATGCTGATTAGAACTATTCCCCCACCGGTACTTTCCAGCATTCAATTAACATTCAAAACACAAATAGCTGTGCATATATTACACGCTAACAATCAGGTCCTCAAGTGTGTATGACTGTGAGGTCGAGGGTGGTTTGTATGTACAAGATGATGTGGATGGGTTACTGTTTGCGTGCGTGCGTGTGTATGCATGGGCACGCATATCATTTGCCCTGGCAACAGAGTCAGACATATTATTTTTCATAATTCAGTTAATTCAGTTTCATTGTTTAAACCGTAAAAGAAAGCCTCGGTCATGCATTATTTTTTAGGCATTGCAAGGTCAGAGCGCTGTGATGTATGCGTAAACATGCATGTTTTATCCATCATTTTAGCCCTATTTTGATTGCAGACTCTATCTGCAGCACAGTGTGCTGTCTTTTTATCTGTGTGCGCTGGAAATGAGAGAGCGCTGCCTCAGTGGGAGCACTGGGTGGCCATCAACACTGCAGCCAGACCAGCCTGCCTCACAGGGGGTTAGATCTGCTGACACATCCTGATTGGTGGAGTAGAAATTAGGAGGGTGGCAGTTAAGAACAGAGCACTTTGATTGGAAGAGTATGGGGTTGGTTTATTATAGGGGGCATTTCATTGGGTTATAAGGTAAACAGAATAAGAGACTTGTGCAGCTGCTCCTGTAGTGCATTATGGGTAATGAAGTTCTCTGGATGAGAGCACCCTGGTAGTAACAAGGCATAATAAGACTTCGGGCAGCTAATTTGATTCTCTGCTGTTCAGAGACCTGAAGCAGCAGCCATAATGAAGAGTGTGATATTGACAAGACCTCCCATTAAGATTAACCCTTAAGCACAAAACACATTCTCTGCAAGTGAAAGCAGTGGATTCTAACTGATCTATCTGTCTGTCTGTCTGTCTGTCTGTCTGTGTCTGTCTAAAAGCATCTCGTTTAAAGATACAAACATTTAATAGTAACTTTGTCACTTTTTGAGTACTGAGGTTTGTTACTGCTACGGAAACGCAAGAAGGTATGTTAAGTAGACACTTGCAGTGTATTAGTGTTTTCACACATATATTTAGCATATTTGTATGCTAGTATGTTTTTTTTATATAGTCTGCATGCACAGAACCAGGTTTAAATGTGAATTTCAGTGTCGACACGTCATAGACGACTATGGCTTGCTTAAGCTCTGAGTCAATAGCCACAGTTGGTAGAAATTTACCACACTCATCCATACACCAGCCTGAGTCACCAAGACAACCACACCAGCAGGGCAGACAGTGACGAATAAGCGAGGACGCACCATGAGTTTAGACTTGCACAACGATAGCGGAGAAAGTAGGCAAAGCAAAGAGGTGGCGTGTGCTTTGGATGGAGAGATTGTTTGTTTGCTTGTTTGCATGAAGGTCGGTTTCTGCAGGGTAGAGGGATCCAGCGTCCTACTGTTATGTAATCTGATAGGAGATTCCAAGCTGGTCAACTCCATATGCCGTCCACGTTTGCCAAAAATATCTGGAGCCGGAGACTCCATCCCGTTTGGCAGCCAGATAAAGAGAGAGAGAGTGAGGGAGAGCATTCCGGAAATATTTGCTGCAGATAATAGGAAACGTGTGAATCAGACCGTCAGCCAGGAAAGAACACGGATGAGTTAGTCGTGTCCCCCACTTTGCTCTCAGCATCGCCATCGAACTACATGTATATTTTGTCGAGTCAACGAGGGCTGGGTTTAACTTTTCAGGCATGAATGAAAGTTGTGTAAAGGAGACGTCGCGGAGTGAGTCAATGTGTGCGTGCACGGTGTGAAAGTAGAGAGATGGCTCCTGGGATTGTTTCAGCAATGCAGCACTCGGTGTTTGTGCGTAAGAAAGAAAGGAAAGAGTAGGAAGCGAGAGCTCTCGAGACCCCCCTAGCCCTGCAGTAGGAGTGTGTGTGTATGCACTCTGTTTTGGCCCACATTGCCACCCCCACCAGCACGGGTCAAGCTCAGCACGCCGCCGCTTCTCCCTGCTCTCCCTCTCTGAGTTGCCATGGCAACACACCTTGAGCTCGCCCCCTAGAGAAGCCCGCTACCTCCACCCCCTTTCGCCCCAGCTCGCTCCCCTCCTTCCCCTCGTCTCCCACAGCTCTCCCGCTCTGCCTCTCTACCGCTCAGGCCATCAATCCGGGGGCCGGGGCCGCGGGCCTCAGGGCCAGGCGAGAGGTGCTGAGCCACATGGGATGTGCAGCTCCCATCTACACAGCTCATTTGTGTGCCAGTGCACGCTACAGGGGGTGATGGGTGGAGAGAGAGAGCAAGATGGAAGGAGGGAGGCACTCTCATATAGATGGGCCCATCCCAGAGGAGCGGCGCAGGCCAGGGCGCCACCTGGCTCCCCCTGGTCAATTAGCTGGAAGCACATTGGCCAAGCTTTGCAGCAGCAGCCACTGCAGAGGCGCAGCGGCAAGGCGAGTCGGCCTGCTCAGTCGGTGGAATAACAACCTGGAATACCACATGAATACGTCCTTTACTCATTTGCTTTCCACCTATCTTTTTGCGCGATCGCTGTTTTCTTGATTCGATCCTCTTGCCGTTTCTCTCTCGCACTCCCTCACCGCCTCCCTCCCTCTATCGATGTCCTGGAAAGCCCTCATCAGTGATTCTGCGAATGTGTGGCGGCTTCATGCCGTTTCTCAATTAAGATGCTGCATACCTTTAGAGGCGGCCAGTCTTCTTTTTTCCTTTTTTCCTCCTGTTCTTTCCTTCTCAATTCCAGTTAAATATTCTCTCAGACGTACATCCCTGCCTTATATCTGTATTTTCCCTCATGTTCCTCCCTCCCTTCCTGCTTTACTTAGCACAGACTCTAATAAGCAATGAATATGGGGTGAAATTCTTTGAGGAAAAAGGGTGGATGGTAAATTGTTTAGCCTCAAATGCAATCGGGTGCTAAGCTGCATATGAAGGGACGAAATAAGTTGAGTTGCTTATACATACATATATATATATATATATATATATAATATATATATATATATATAAACAACATGCCAAGCATCAATGCTTTCCGAGATGAAGGGAAGGAGTCTGAAATCTCTTCGGTTTGCCTTTCACGATGTGTCGCAGTGCTTGTAAAGTCCTTTTGTTCTTTTTTTAACCCCCAGTTAGTTTCAGTTATGAAAGAGCGTGTTGTTGTCATGCACTTCCTAGGCCCTCTGCTGCACTCTACACGTCTGTCTTCTCCTCTTTAGTGGTGTGATGGCTCCCCTAGCACACTGCAGTCCCCCTCTCTGAGACCTTTGTGTCAGCCTCACTGATCAAATGCTCTCCCTGACAGCCCTAGTCTGGTTTGCAGTAACAAGCAACGGTAATCCCAATGTAGCCCCATCACTCTCTCATATAGACACACAAACACACACACACAGACAATGAAGTGGAGAGCTTAGTGTTTCTGCGCAGACTGGAAAATAGATGATGGAGCATGTTCTGTACTTACTGATCAACTGCAGTTCTTTCAGAGAGAGGCTTACTTTTACTGCACACACACACGCATGCGGAAACACACATGCTCACAGGCCCCTTGGCTACCATTACTTTGTGTTGGACAGCCCAATTATCCCTTTGCTTTCTGCTTTCTTTTGCAGAATTCACTTCCTCTAACTCTCCTTCTCTCATTTTTCCCAATTTTTCACTTTGGTCTTGCTTCCCTCTCGTTTCTGTGCATGTACATATTGTTTGATCCGTTCTTATACACAGAACAAGTGTTGTCTCCTTTTGTCAAAAAGGACTCGTTCAGTTTATCTGCATCCATTCATTGGATCTTGTCTCGTGCAAAATGTTTCCCAAAACTAGCAGTGATTCTTCTTCAAAAGGCATTTGACATACTAAAGCTAGTCAAAATGCAAAACAAAAAAGTAATTTTTTAGGTATTTTTAGCTAGTTTTTTTTTTTTTTATCTAGTATTTCTACTAGAAAACAAAGATACATTTACTTGTATTCATAGATTGTATTCGAATTGGAAAACCACTAATTAAAAACTGATTGTTTTATTACTGATTATTTTTTGCAGTGTGACTAGCTTTAGCATGTCCAATGCCTTTAAAGAAAAATCTTCACATTCACAAGTTTGGAAAATGTTTCGTACAAGACATGATCCAAGTAAAATCATAAGAATCATAAATTTTTTTTTTAGCATTGTGTTGCATTCACTTTGGTCTTGCTTCCCTGTTATCTCTATTTGTGTAAAGTATGTGGTTCATTCACAGCCGTGAACTGGATCTTGCCTTGTACAAAACATTCCCATAACTGCTGTAGTTTAAATTTTCCTCCAAAAGAAATCTGACACACTAAACCTAGTCATAACCTCGTTCCGCTGCCGCTTTCATTCTCTCAAAAAGGAATCAAAGATTTCTCTTGGTGTTGCATTCTTCTCATCCCTATCCTTGTTCGTTCGGTTTGTATCCGGAGAACGAATCTCATCTTGTATCTTGAGATGATCTGGTCTCGTTCAAACCGTGGCCCCCAAACTAGAGCAGATTTTCCTCCAAAAGGCATTTGACATATTAAACTCAGTCGTAACCTCTGTCCGCCGCTGCTTTCATTCTCCCCAAAAGGAATTCTCTCCCCCCTCCTCCTGAACGCAATGTCTTTTAAGAGGCAGTGGGGGAGGACAGACCAAAGCGGTGCCCTTGCCAATCCCCCCCCCCCCCTCACTGCCCCCTCCACCTCTCCTCCCGCTCCTTTCAAACGGGGATTAGAGCACCCTTGTGTGGGCCTTTGAGACGGAGCGGAGATTGGAATCGGCAGAGGTGGCTTTTGGAAGGGAGGGGTGGGAGGTGGAGGTCAGGGTGATGGTGGGGATATATGATTGAAGACTTTATTAACCCTCCTTGCACCCCGTAGCTCAGCAGCAGGACTCTTTGGGTCTGTCTGCATGGGCCGGCAGGGTGCTGTACGCTTTGAGAAGACAGGGGTCTGGGAGACTGCGCAGTGGTGGCGTCTACCATACCCCAGGGCTCAGTTAGGGGCTCGGGGGATCGGGGTGGGAGACTGGCGGCGGGTGTCTGATGGAGCGCAGGCAGGTGGGCCGGACTCAGGCCTGTGTGGCGGGAGGGTGATAAGACGAGAGCAGAGGCGTCCAGCCAGGACACAACGCCCACCTTTCATCTGTCCCACACCAGCAGGGGGCGGCACTGATGTCACTCAGGCAAGCTTAAAATAGAGCAGCGGGCAGAGGGAGGGCACAGAGCCTGCAGCACTGGGGGGGCAGCAGGCAATTACCGGCCGGGAAAGAGACGGCACTGGGCAGAGGAGGGGGAGGAGGGATGGGACGGGTGGTCATACTGTCCAGAGCTGAAGATTATAAGCCTGGGACCGCAAATGATGTGCAAGGACAGAAAGAAACAGAAAAATTACCCTGTTCGCTCGAGAGATCTTGAAAAGACTATGACCGTTTACCTACAAGAATGTCTCGCTGATGGTTAATGTGTAAAAATGTCGTACCTTGTTTTTTGGCAGCGTGTGTCTGTGTCTCTCTGTCTCTCATTCTCTCCGTCTGACCCCGCCGGTGTGTGTAACCTGTTGTATCGTGCTCTTGTGTTGCAGAGGAAGGCATCAATCATGAGTGCAAGCTGTGTAACCAGATGTTTGACTCTCCGGCCAAGCTCCTGTGTCACCTGATCGAGCACAGCTTCGAGGGCATGGGAGGCACCTTCAAGTGTCCCGTCTGCTTTACAGGTGAGGGGTCCAGCCCGGGGGGTTGGTGGGGTCGAGGTCGTAGGGTCAGGGGCAGTCAAAGAGTGGGGGGGTGTGGGGACACTACCACTGATGACAGGGTAACTGCACTCTGTGTACGGTCACATGGTCATGCATGGCCATCTGCATTTAAATAAGCACCATTTAACACATTCCTTTACGTAGGATCACACGCAAAAGCTCGTCTTTATTTTTTTATGATCTCTTCTTTTTTCTTCTCAACCTTTTATCATTTTGTTTCTAACTTGTCTTATCTCTTTTTTTCATCCTGTCTTTCTGCTTCTCTTTTCTCATCTCATCTTACACCTTCTCGTCCAGTTTTTAAATCTAATCTAATCTATTCTCTTCATGTCTTTTTTGTCTCAATCTTTTAGTTTTTTGCATCTTGTTCCATCTCATTTCCTCTCTTCTTGTCTCATTTAAATGTTTTCTTTACTTTTTGTAGTCTTTTCTTTTCCTTTCCTCTTTTTTAACCATTATCTTATTGTCTGTTTTTGTGTTCTTTTCACTTGTTTTCTCATCTCTTTTTTGTCTATTCTCTTATCATCTTCTCATCTCAATTCTTTTATTTTTCAGTTTTCTCATCTCTTCTCTCTCTTTTTCTCCCCTTCTCTCCATCTCATCCTCATCTCTACCCCCTCTCTCCCCCCTCCATTCCTCTGCTCCATTTCTCCTCCTTGTCCTGCTAATTGAACTGAATTAACTATTAAATTCATTGTTCATCCTGGTGAGAGAGAGGAAAGACCAGGCATGGAATTGAATTGAGAACACGGATCAACTTATGGCTTCCGGAATTCATATAAGATCAGAAATATTCACACATACACGTTGTATACGCACACTACATTTTATAAATCAAGATCGGTTTCTCTAGACTTGAGATTGAAGAGCAATATTATTACACACTTTTATGCAGAAGCACACAATGGTTAATAAAGTTCAACGTGGCCAAGATACGAGGCTGCGGTTGGTGCAGGCATCCTGCTGAGCTGATGCTAAAGCTAATGAGAGCTGATCTACCCGCTGTGATGCCTGGTGGGACTCATGACCCCTGGGCAGATCGAGCCCCTGTCAGACGTCCCACTTTCACTGGACCAGAAGGCACTGCAGTAGAATAGACAAACAAGAGCCTGCAGTTAACCGGCTTCATCAAATCATAACGGCCGTTTTGTATGCTGTGAAGTATCTCATATGAACTACTAGCTTTTTCTGTAGGCCACTTGTCATGCTGAATGTCTTTGAGGTAAGAAGATCCATTGGTTTAGTGAGTGTGTGTGTTCAGGAGAGGAGAGGTCAGAGAATAAAGGGCAGGTTTATAGAAAGGCAGTGTAATCCGCTCTCACTCTCCAGGGTAGGACCCTCCGCGTACGTGTGCATTTAGTTAAACAGGCGCAGTGTGTGTGCGTCTCCTCGCACTAAGTTTGAAAGTCACTTTGGACTGTTTGTCAGCTATCCTTTGGGAATCAGAAATCATTACTTGAGCTTGTCAACATCAAAGACCAATGTTGAAGGCCAAATTGTCCCCAGCACTGCAACACACTGATCTCCAGATAATTTTGAACTCGTTTTTATTAATTTCATCTTTTTCTTCCTTCATCCCATTCCTATTTTCTCGTCTTCCAGTTCCATCTTCATCCATATTCACCGTGCACTCGCATTCACTCCTCTATTCATCCTTCTCTCCACCCCTCCGATCAAATCATTTGTTCTTTTGCCTTGTCCGTCCCTTTGTCTCCCTCTCTCTCTTCCTCCTTGTGGATTAGTTCTCCGTCTTTCTTTACCTTTACCGAGTTGTTTGGCTACACCGCGTTCTTTTCCCCCTTTCCTCCCTTACAGGTACGCAGTCCTCTTTTAAACTTTAACACTATTCCTGTGTGGCTCATGAATAAGTAAGCGGATGCCTTCTCCTCCAGGGACACTCAATAATTCATAGTCTCCACACACAGCAAACTTAAGTTTACTGAAACAAAAAAAAAAAAAAATACACGAACGGAATTTAAAAACCCGAGGATAGAGGAATGATTTATTGATAAATATCACAAGGTCTGGTGGGGATACTTTAGTCTGTCTCTGTCTCTCCCTCCATCTCCGGCTGTCATCCCCTGCTCTCCGATAAAGAGAGTTTGAGAGCTTTTCATTTGAGAACGCCCCCTCCCCCCTCCACTTTCCTCAGTGTCGACACATTGTCTCAAATCCAAAAAATTCATTATTTTTATTCTCCCTCTCCTACCCAAAGCGTGAAAGTTGGTAGTCATGGATTTTTTTTTTTTTTTTTAATTTCTCACTCAGGATTAGTTCTTAATCGAATCAGCTATTTTCACAGCCAATTCTCCATACACTCTTGGGTAAAGTGTTTTAGCCAATCGTTTGACTGCTGTTTTCCTTCTTCCTTTCCCCCCAGTGTTTGTTCAGGCCAATAAGCTGCAGCAGCACATCTTTGCCGTCCACGGACAGGAGGACAAGATATACGACTGCTCCCAGTGTCCGCAGAAGTTCTTCTTCCAAACTGAGCTCCAGGTGAGTAATGCAGAATCACATGGCATATCAGCGAAAGCCTGGCTTTCTGAAATATGAGTCCAAAATTCATTTTTGGCACATTTACTCTCCATTAATTTTTTTTTTCATTCACTGTGAACAGTATTCCATGTGTCACCGCATGGAGTCCTGGATAAACAAAAAGATTGTTTTCTTAAAGCTTCAAATGCTAAATATTCTACTGGGTAAAAATGGTTGACAACTGCAACGGATGTTTTCTTTACGCACACATCAAGTATCAAAATATTGCGAGTATCAAAATAACAATTTGATGTAAACCATGCCTTGTTACAGTTCCTAATACACTTACTCACAAGTAACTCTTTATATTCCAAAGCCAAATTTTTATTTACACTTGGCATAAGGAATAAGAAAAACCTAAATCTAGAAACAGCTATGTAGGAAATCGTTTTTGCTGTGATTGAGCAGTCAGAATGAAATATTCCAGACAGCCATGTAAGAACTTGAATCTTTCAGTTCATTAAAACTGATGTTCATGTTTAATGTTTTCTGTTTTCAGATTTAATGTGTCATATGTGCAATGAATCTCCTTGTAGTAGCAAAATGTATATTTGCTTTGTGATGTTTTGAGTATAGTATTCTGTAGTCGATCTCAGTTAGCCCTGATAGACACAGATGTGACACAGATCACAGCTAATAAGGGAATTAAAGGGGAAAACAAGGTGGATCCTCAAGCCAGTAACGATTAGACCCATTACTCTGCAAATCAATCGCACCACCTGCTGTGACTGCTGGAACTCACATTCATCCACACACATACACAAACACACAGGGCAGGCTACTGGGAATGCTGTCCCAGGAACACTCTTGCTCACATTTGCAATGCATATACAAAAACACTGTCATAGACATAATTCATAGACATTGTGTACACACACACACATTAGTACAGTGGAAACTCTGGGTTTAGAACGAAAAAACAATGTTAAATGCAAATAAATAAATATATTGCAACTAACCTATTAGACTTGTTAACATTTGAATGCATTTATTTTTATTTTAAAGGTATTCTGTTTTCTACCTTATTTTACAATAATGAACTCTTTTGGGACTGTGTTGGATCACACCCAGTGTAAAATCAAACAAAACAAATTGAGCACCACTGCACCACTAAGCACTATATATGAAGGAATGTACACTAATCACCGTTCAGATGGCCTTGAGCAGTTGGAGATACTGCACAGACAACTGTATGCCCTACAGGTTCACGCTCAAGTTCACAGCACAATCTGATGTCTGACAGCTCATCAAAAGCCGTTTGGCTACTGTAACAATAACACACTTTTGTCCACTTGACATTATTCCTTTCCGGATGAGTTTCTTTCTTTCTCTCCTTCCGTTTTTATATTCTGTTTCTTTTTGTCTTTGTTCTGTATCTGTTTTTCTTTCTGTCTCTTCTACTGTGATAGGTGCAGTCTTTCTCTCTCTTTTACTGAATCCTTTATCTGAGTTCCCTGAGGGAGGCCCTGAACCCCTCCACTCTGAGACTGACACACTCACACACATATAGTCTTTAGCAAGTAAGCACTGCCGCACATGTTAACAAAGTGCTGCCACGCTGTACACTTTTTATGACTTTTTGTTTATTTATTTATTTTTTTACATGTATGGCACTGTGGTACCCAAAGTCACGTTCCTTTTTGACATGACTGTATGCCTTTACGTGCGTTCACACTGACTGCGATTTAATCCTAATCAAATCACTTCTTATTGATAATGACTTCTGATCACTTTTGATGTGAACACACTTAAGTTGTTCATCGATGCTTTTAAATATGAACAGCCTTTATTTATATTGTTTGGTACCACAATACAGTCTGGTTCTTTGTTGGTCAGGAGTTTTGTGGCTTCATTGCCCTACAAAAAGATGTTTTTTGTATAGAAATACAGACATTCTAGTGGCTGTGGTTTGTTTTAAGCACCTCTGGATGTTCCTGGCCCGTGGTAATGATTCCCAGAGGAAGCAGACATGGCAGAGCAGTGAGACACATCTGCTGACTCAAGTTTAGCTGGAGATATCACAGAGCTGTGAGGTGAAAAATAGTATCAATTTTAGCACCAACACAAATGCAGACATCTCAGCCAAGCCTAAGGGCCAGGCAGGATTTAAATCTTAGACACACACACACACACACACACACTTTCCTCCCACACATTCCCTTCTAAAGGGCTAGAACTAAATGTGCAGGTTAAAAAAGTTACTGCTAACCTGTTAATTCCCCTTTAGGGACTTGTCTTTAGTGGTGCAACTTTACACTCTGATAATATCAGCACTCTCTTCAGTATTGTTGAAGAATTTTTATGACCATTTTTGGAGAGATTCTTGCATTGGAGTATTAAGTATTAGATGAACCAAATGTAATATACTGTATTTTAAGAATCATAATTGTGATTGTGGCCTCATGAGCACTCTCATTTTCATTAAAGTGTGGTCATATTTACTGTTGCTTTGAACATTTCACAGAATTCTAGTCACTTTAATAGGAATTCACACAATCTGGAATTTTGCGCAAGAATGAAGCAATTCCTAATGCAAATTTTTTAAGTTTTTCACAGGAAATTGCCATGTAGACAATAGTAATGGACCTTATTTGCAATAATATGACCCAGACTTGAGTGTTGTTGTTGTAGCCTTGCAGTTGGCTGAACTAAACGTGCTGAAATTAACAGTCATCTTAATGTACTGCTGCTTCTGTAGTTGCTTGTAGTTGGTCAGAAAGTTTTTGCTGTTGGAGCCTAGCGGTTTATGCACATGTCTGCACAAGGCTTTAAACTGATGCTAAACCTGGTTCGTACCAGACATCATTCAAACTCTTAGAATTCCTTCTTCCAGCTAATTCCTTCCTAGCAAATAGCCTGTAACCAAACAATTTTGGTTTATTCTTATTTATTTTTTAGGTAATTGTATTACTTATTGTACACAGCTAGCTATGTTCTCACTCATATATTATAGAAATACAGACCAGAAGTTTTGTGTTGTGTGCAGGGCCATCCTTATGGCGGTGCAACTGGTGCGACCACACCGAGCATTGCGCTTAAGGGGGGCCCCCATAAACCCTCACCGAACGGACAGAGGGGGAGCACCTGCTTCCACTAACTCGCAGTGGACCGCACCCCATGCTCAATAGTTCTATAATTGTATGTACTGACCCAAAACTGACGGTTTTCCGGGTCCTGTTAGGCTCGACTTAGGTAGCTGTTTAGGTAGAGTTTGAACCTTACTCGCAACATTTTTCAAACCCATTTCTCTCCATAAGTGGCAAACATAAAGGCCAAACGTGAAATATAAAATGTAATGTTAATATACTGTTGCTGGGTCAGTGGTAGTATATGAAGGCGATTGTTTCTCTCTTAGTCTCTCTCTCTCTGTGCTGATTATGGGGCAGACAGATTGAGTAGGGGGAGGACTGTGAATAACTCAGCCCACAGTGGCTGCCACAGGCCACTGGGGTCAGCTGCATCCTGCCCTAGCCCACGTTACATTCATCTTCGTGAGCAATGGGCCACCATTCCTGCAGCCCCCTCCAGTGCCCGCCTGTGTGTGTTGGTGGGTGGGTCTTTATAAGTAGCAGGGAGTGAGGTTAATAGCTTACTCAGGTCCATGACTTAATATTTTAGGGGCTTGGGGGGGTGTGACCTAAATCTCCTGCATGGCTCAAACACCCCACCTCTCCACGTGAGCCCCCGGCCGCGGCGTGACAGTGATATAAGGCCGGCGGCGCTGGGCATATGGCCGGTCAGTCCATTTAGCAGCAGGGGGAGCGCTGGACCCTGTCGGTCACTGTCTGCCTCACCCCGAGGCCGGCCAACCGAGATACTCGCACCAGCCCATGGCTCAGCAGGTATGCCCCATCACTCCCATCCGCTCCGCCCCCCGCATCCAATCCGGGCCCACCTGAGCAGTGACGGTGGTGAGGAATAGAGCAGTCAGCCACACGTACAACTCCGTTCCGATGTCCAGGTTTTGCCATCCTCATGCCCAGGTGAAATGAGACTTGAATGTGTGTGTATGTTGTTAACAAGACTGAATGGATGGACGGGCATGGCCTGTGTGCCCTATCCAGCATGCCCTCCCAGTGCGGTCCCACTCTGAGTTAATCCTCGCCTTCCCATGAGCCTTCGCAAGACACGTTACTGTATCATCCCCCTCTCCCTTATGGCAAACTTTGCCTCCATCCTTTATCTTGTCTCTAATACTTTCTCTCGTTCGCACTCCCACCAACTCCCTCCCTTCCTCAAACTGTTTTCAACTCTCTCTCTCTCTCTTTCTTTCTCTCTCATTCTCCTTTTTATGTCTCTCATTCTTTCTCCTTTTCCCATTTTCTTTTTTCTAGCTCCCAGAAGAGCCAGCCCCCATGCATATTTTAGCCCCTCTGTGTTGCCCCCACCCACCCCTCTCTCTCCGTCTCCCTCTTTCCTTTCTGCCTCTCCCTTGTGCCCCATAAATAGTGCAGATGTAAGCTGGTAAATAAGTGATGCTTCGCCCCGATCAGCGCAGCTAGACCTACTCTGCTGGATCCTCCACTCCTTTGTTAGAAACTTCAGAGACTTTTTGTGTGAGCAAGTGTGTGTGTGTGTAGATTTTCTTTCAGTTGTTATTTTGTTTCCCCAGGTGAACTCCCAACCGCCCACCCTTCGGCCCTTCCATAGGCACTGCTGTCACTCTCTGACAGCGCGCCTCATTTTTACACACTACCGGTTCTGATTGAGCCCTCCAGGGGGCGCCGCATTCCCCCCATGCCCTGTATCCCTTCCCTGCTGGCATGTGTGTGCGCACGTGGGTGTATGGTATTTCCTTTAGCGCTGGTTAATATTTAACTGTACTCAGCAGTTTGGATGGATGGGTGAGTGAGTGTGTGTGTGTGTGTGTGTGAATGAGGGAAGGAGGGGGTCTTTGCACTTGTTTGTTTGTTGATGCCTCCTTGTCTATTCCGCCCCCCCCCTTGACATTGCGAAAGTGTTGAATATTTGAGGGCTGCGAGTTCTCATACAGCACTGAGTGGAGTGATGTAAGGAGGCGGCGTTCATCGGAGCTTACACACACACTCGCTTTCTCACACACTTTCCATTTTTCACAGAGGTGGAGGAAGAGCTTATATGATTTCGAACTGCAATTCATATTCTGTATTGCACCTATTGAAGATGAGGTTTCTCAACCTTGTAAGCAGGCAGTCTCTACTATTATTGTGTTCAAATACCTAACCCTAAGTATTTTAAGGTTATGTAGACACTACTGTTCAGTTTTGGGGGCCGATATTTTTATTATTATTCAACAAGGATTCATTAAATTGATCAAAAGTGAAAGACTTACCTTTTTAAAAATAAGAATCTGTTCTTTTGAACTTTCTACTCATCAAATAATCCTGAAAAAAAGTGTTTCTTTTTAAGCAGCATAATGGTTTTCAACATTAATAATAACAAGAAATGTTTCTTAAGCACCAACTCAGCATATTAAAAAGATTTCTGAAGGATCATGTGGCAATGAAGAGTGGAGTAATGGCTGCTGAAAATTCAGCTTTGCCATCACAAGAATAAAAAACATTTTAAAATGTAGTAAAATAGCCATAACTCCAACCCAAGCAGTTATTTTAAATTGTAATAATATTTCACAAGATTTCTGTTTTTGCTATATTTTGATCAAACAAATGCAGCCTTAGTGAAGATAAGAGACTTCTTTCAAAACATTAAAAAACTCTTACCAACCCCAAAGTCTTAAACCGTGGCAATATATAATGTAGGCAAAATAAAAATCAATATGCAGAACAATAAACTAAAATGCCCCCAAGAACACCTAAGCAACAACATTGCATTGTGCTAAAACACAGTCAAATTCAAAGGGCAAGAACCACTGAATTAATTTAAACTGGAATTAATATTTAGCATATGATCAAACTGGCAAGTTTTTACTCATGTAGGCTAACCCATACTAAGCAAATGTGATGGTTAACAAGTCTAGAAGCTCCAAAAACATTCATAGAACCTGTTCCATTATGTGTCATACTAGAATTGTAATGGACATGGAGAGTTTGTCTGGTGTGCTTTGAATCTGGTTTTGTGTGCTGTAGATATTGATATAGGTTTCTATTGTGATGCTCAATTTTATTAGTGCCAGTGTGTGTGTGTGTGTGTGTGTGTGTGTGTGTCCCAGCTGCCCTTGCGTCTGGAGTGGCAGTGTACGTTATTAGAATGGGGATCTGGGGGGCTCTCTTCAGAGCCCTAACCCCAACACACACACACATGCCTACAGCTCCTCAAATCCACCTTACCTGCTGCTGATTGGCTGGCTGGTTGAGAGGTTGTCAGGGGACTGCAGTATAGTGTCTCCAGCAAAAGCTATGAGCCCTGTGTTTAGAACAGCTCCCTCTTGAAGACCACGACATCCGTGAGTCTGCAGGCATGCGCTGAGCCTTCTGACACGAAGAGTCGCAGGCCTCGGATCTCGCCATATGAGAACATGACACATGGCAAATTTATCCGAGAGTTAATAATGAACTAATGAAACCTGCATTCAGTTATCTAAATATGTAGGAAGTCGGCATGCCAAACAGAAGCACGTAAGAAGTGTGTCTTGGTGTTACGAACTTACATTGCCACACTGTTTTTGATTGAAATTCTCCAGGCAGCGGGTGGCTGGTGGACGTTGGAGTAAACTAGAATCGGAGAGGACATGTTTAAGTTGTTTACCTGTTTGCATTTGTTTTGTTGCTTTGCCCTTGCTGAGACGCAGATTCAAACAAAGCTCCGGCCTGGCGAATTCAAATCAAAAACACTCACCATGGGGCGGCACTAATCTTCAGAGTAAATCAACACATTCGCATTCATTTATTACAACGTGGGACATCGGTTTCGGCTGCGAGCGTGCACGTGCGTGTTTATGTTGAGATAAAAATGAAGTAAATGCCTTTTTGCAAATTTTCCAGCGAACCCACCCACACTCCTGATTCTGTCACGAAATACCCCTGCTTGGAACAATCTATAAAGTGGAGGAAAGAAGGGAGGAGGACGTGGAGGGAGAGAGAACTTCAGCGGGATGGCACATAGGGAGATATGGTGTCTGCGCTAAATTAAATAATTTGGGGACTGGCATGAGAGGCAGAGAGAAAGGGAGAGAGGGAGGGGGTAAGGAAGAGCGAGGAAAAAAAGAGAGATGTGTCCACTGGGATCACTATAAAGCGTTTTCTCATATCCGTCTCTCATGGTAGCCTGTTCCTTTAACGCACAGACAGAGCGAAGGATATGTTGAGACGCAACATGAGAGAAAGCGAGCTGAAATGAAAATGTGAAGACAACAGAAGAAGGAGGGGGTGTGTACAGCACATGCCCCAGTCAGATATGACAGTTGAGCAGGGTTGTGCTGTGGCGCTACATCTCTGCACTGCGTGGTGTGTGTTGTTGTCTCGCGTGTGGGTTGCCAGCTCGGGACTGGAACTGTCGTGGCTGTGACAGTGACGTATGAGTTTAAGCGCTGTCGGTGAGATGACTCTCGCTGCTCGACACTCTCAACGCTCGACGCACAAGCGTGCGCATGCACACTGAGCGCAGCTGTGATCTGGAGGGTTTGGGAACTGTGGATACTTCACTCTGTTTGCCTCGCTCATTAACATAGCATAACAGACGAGAAGACTTTATCTTAAAGGAATAGTTCACCCAGAAAGGAAGATTCTGTCATTATTTACTCCCACATGCCGCTCCAAACCTGCACGACGACAATATTTTTTTGTCCATTCAATGAAATCAATAGGTGCCAAATGTTTTAGACCCCATTGACTTTCATTGTATGGACAAAATCAGTTAAAACAGTCTTCAAAATGTCTTCTTTTGTGTTCCACAGAATAAAGTAAGTCATTCAGGTTTTGAACAATGTGAGGGTGATCAAATAATGACAGAATTTATTTTATTTATTTATTTTTTTAAATTTTGTTGAACTACTCAACTTGTTGTATCTTTGTTTATTCCCAGGACATCATTGTTATAAGTCTTAAAGTAATCCAAAAAGTAGAAAAAATTGTTGTTTTGGACCCCGTCGACTTTGATTTGTGTGGAGAAAAACATTCTTCAAAATACTATACTTTGTGTTCTTCAGAAAAAAAGAAACTTTATACAGGTTTGGAATGACATGAGGTTGAGTAAATAAGGTCAATTTTCATTATTTTGGTGAAATTTAAGGCGAAACTTAACAAATCTTTTATATTTACTTGAATTTATTTCCATGTTTAAATTAGATTTAGATTTAAATTAGTTTTTGATTAATGAAATCCCAGAGTTTTAATGTGGTCACAGAATTTACTTTATTGTCAAATGGCTTGTTTAATTTTACCATGTTGTAAGTCCTTAATGTATATTAATCATCAAATATGGATGAGAAGAGACTTATTGTGGAAGTTTAGAATATTATTTATTATATTGTAGTTTATATTATGTATTATAGTTTAGATAATTACATATTATCAGATATTATATGTCAAATCTCTTACATTCCACAAGGAACAAAGAGTGTGTGAGAGCGAGAACTCTTCTGATGGGCTGTGTATTGTGCTCCCTATTTTTGAGTTCGATGTGAACATATAGATTGTTGGTTGTGTCACAGAAAGACAGATGTGCTGCAAAATCGCAACAGTTCTGGTTTCAAGCAAGCTTCAGCATTAACATTACAAGTGGACTTAACAGGGAAAAAATGTAAATGCTACAGAAGTGTAGAATAGGGCCTTTAAAAAGTTGTCTCCTTTCGCATTCTCTCGTTTTTTTGCTCTCTCTCTCAACACACAGAAACTGGTAGGGGTCTCTCTCAACCTGACACTTTGGTTCAGCAGCTGGAGTCTGACAGCACACTCTATAAATCACACAGCTCTGACAGCACACCTCACACACTCTCCTATTCTCTTTTTCCTCCTCGCTCTCACTCGCACTCTGCCTGCTAGGCTCACATATCGTTGTGACAACAAAGTGTTGACGTTGACTGGCTGTAGATAACACACACACTAGCCCTCTCTCTTTCTCTCTGCACGCTGCGTAATGCGTTTTCTCTCTCTTAGTTTAGGGCTGCTTTGGAGTCAAAAGCTCCTCCCTGAGGGGAATCAGGGAGGGTTTTAGTGAGGCTGTGACATGGAAAGAGAGTGTGTGTACTTTGAGTGCATCTCTGAGTGGCAGAACATAGCTAGCGTAGCGTAGCCTAGTGTTAGCCTAGCGCAGTGCTATCACCCATGACACGGCTCTACTGAGGCCAGCGAGCTCATCTAACATTCGAACCTCCACACTCCACAAATCTCACGAACCTTCCATCCTTCTGGGTGTGTGCATGCATGCGTGTGTTGTTTTTTGTATGTAGTCTGTCTTTATGTCTGCGCATTGTTGTTTGATGCCTGCTGAATGTGTGAAATGTTATATTAGAGACTGCTTGCAAAAAAGGACATGTACTGTACCATGCTAACCATAGTTTTTCTCAAAATACACATAGTAATCATAGTTAATCCAACTGAACTGTGGTAACTCTGGCTTAACCACCATTGTTAACATTAAATGGCATTTTCAACTCATTTTACTATCGTAATGCAATGTTTTTCGGGTGAAAAGGATGACAGGATAAAACAGTTTATCCTTCAGGAATTGATCGCCTCATGAAAAATGAATGTCACTTATGCTGGATTTATTTGATCAAAAAACAGTAGAAACAGTAATACTGTGAAATATTATTACAAATTTAAAACAGTTTTCTGTTTTAATATATAAATAAAATGTATTACAATGTAATTTATTCTTTAAGCCGCCATTACACCACTCTTCAGGATCACATGATCCTTCCAAATTCATTATAATATGCTGCTGATTTGTTGCTCAATTATAGTATTGAGCTTAATTAATATATTTGTGAAAACCGTGTACTTTTTTCAGGATTCATTTCTTCAAAAAATAGAATTTACAGACCCAAACGTTGGAACAGTGTGTATATATATATATATATATATATATATATATATATATATATATGAGCCAAAACATTGACCTGTGCTGCCAAAAAAGCACCCACCCACTGAGGCATGGACTCTACAAGACCGCTGAAGGTGTACTGTGGTATTTGGCTCTAGACATTTGCCGCAGATCCTTCAAGTCCTGTAGATTGCGAGGTGGAGCCGCAGTGGATCTAACTTGTTGGACCAGCACATCCCACCAGATGCTCAATTAGATCTGGGGAGATCTGGGGAATTTGGAAGGCAGGGAAACACCTTGCACTCTTCATCATGTTCCTCATACCATGTGGCAGGTTGGGTTGTTCTGCTGGAATAGGGCAACTTCACCAGGGAGCACCATTGTCATGAATGGGTTTACCTGATCTGCAACAGTGTTTAGGTAGGTGGCACATGTCAAATTTATTTCAACATGAATGACTGGACACAGGGTTTCCCAGCAGAACATTTCCCAAAGCATCACACTCCCTCCACCGGCTTGTTGTTGCCTCACAGTGCATCCTGGTGCCATCACTTCAAACACCATAAACACCATATATGTAAACGGGCATCCATTTCATGTAAAAGAAAATAGGACTCTTCGCACCGGGCGACCTTCTTTTACAGCTCCATTGTAGATGCTTTCAGTGGTGGATAGGCACTTGATTGGCTTGCGGCTATGCTGCTCCATATGCAGGAGAGTGCTTTTGACTGTGTGTTGTGACACATTCCTCCCATGACAATCATTAAAATTTGTGTTAAAATCATTTCAAATCTTATTTGTTCACTTGCAATTAATAGTGCAGACAGTCTGCCTAAAAAAGATCTAATTTGAGAAAAAGCTGATTTTGCCTGCAGTCTGAACAGAGCCTTTGATTACAAGAACTGATTGTTTTCTTACCATCTAACCTACCATCTAATCTACACAAACCGTATTGGTTTTACCTGTGACTGGTCATAATGTTTTGGACCATTGTTTTTACTACCAACTATTATTGCAATGGTACATTTTTAAAAGGGTCAGTCTGTATGCCAGTCATGTGCTGCTATTTGATGCCTGAAGAATATGTCAAATGTTATATTAAACACAGCCGACAGCATATGTTGACTTTTAGAACCAGCTCTACTCTGTTGCTAAAGATTACATCATCAGTTGCTTATGTACATCATCACTGTATAATTAATCCCCTGTACATTTAGTATTTATTTGGCAACCTGGTGCTTGACAGAGATGTACCAGTGTCAGATATACAGTATGTATGAGTGTAAACAGAGCATGTGTGATGGTAAGGTGTGCGTGTGTGATGAATGTGAAGAAGCCGCTCTGGAGCAGGAGGTCAGAGGAGGTCATTCATAGTGGAATCACTCCCTCTGCTCCTTTCTGAGAGAACAAAATGACAAAACTTATTTTGACTGATATCACCTGGATTTTTCTCTCCATGAGGCATTGTGCTCAGGGCATAGAGTTTATGAAACCAAATTAACAACAAATGAAAGTGTGAACAGGTGTTTTTATTTGGTGTTTTTGGTGAGAGGTGAACATATATACTGTATCGGTTTATCGGAAGTGCTTCAGACATTATTTAAGTAATTTAATTAATCACTGTTATTTCTTACAATGTTAGCTTTACATAATGCAAGGATTTTAATTGATCATGAATAATATTATGTTTTTGTTTGCATCCCAATTTAAAAAATAAGTTATTTTAAATTATATTATAAAATATATTATAAAAATTAAATTATATTATATAAATTATATTGAATTATATATATATATATATATATATATATATATATATATATATACATATATTATTTGCCAATAAATTGCCAGATTCGAACTTGCATCGTCCACATCGTTGCATCGTGACGTTGGCTCAATGGGTGCTAATCACTAGATCATCTGTCATAAGAATATATATATGTTTACATTTTTATTCATTCAAATTCCCACATACAACTCCAGTCCTGGTCAGGTCAGAAAGGGGAAAGCAGTTAGACAAGTGACGTGGGTGTAGTACACTTTAGTACAACAGGACGTGGTTGCGGGGAAGGTGCTAAATTCAGGGACAGGCACTATCTGGGTGGAGAATGGTGTGAGTAGGTGGGAAGAGGGGAGAGATGAGGGAATCCAGGGGCAGGGCAGGGGGGCATTTATTTGTAGCACACTCCCAAGTGAGTTTCCTGTCTCTGGGAGGTGAGAGCTGGGAGCATATGAAGCTTTAAGACAGCCCATCTGCTAGTCTCCGGCCATTGGAAGACTGTCAAGCAGGTCTAAAAATAAGCTACTCTAAAGTGCACCAGGCGGCAAAGGTGATTTTTCATTTTGTGTTAAAAACGGAGCAGAGAGGGACAGACTTGAGTCCTAAGAGCAAAGCTGCGCTCGCTACCCCCCCCCCCCCCCCCACACACACACACACACACACACACCACCACCATCACCTTTCTCTTTTTCTCTCATACTCATTCACGATCTCTCTTCCTCTTTTGATAACTTTACACTCTCTCTTTCTCATTCATGCTCCCCCTCTCTCTCTTCTCATCTCTTTCTCTGTCCCATGTCTTTCTATCAGCTTCAATATTTCCTCTCCCTGTCTGCGTTTAGCCATACAGACAGCAGACCGACTAAGAGCACTTTATAAAACCAATAGCAGAGACACACTGTTTGTTCATTTCTGTGTGTGAGCATGCGTTTAGATAGATACAGTGTGCAGTACCAAGTGGCTCTTTCTCTATATGTACTACATACTTGGGAGAAAAATATAGTATATATAGTATTCTTTGTATTTAACAGCTTCATACAATTAGAGTTTGAGCGATCCTCTGTTTTTTACACTAATACCAGAATTTAAATTTTTGTGAATATAAATGACTTTATTTTAAATATATTAATTACTATAGAAATTTCTGTATTACAAATATATTAATATATGGAAAATGTTTATATTAAAAAAAAAAAATATATATATATATATATATATACACGCACACACATAGGACAGGACTCGTATGCCTTTGTTTGCGTTTCACTGGGCAGTGACTGCTTTGCACTGTTCTGAGGTCAGCTCATATATGTCAGTAATTCCAAAGAATCCTGTTACGAAAAACAGTTTACTGACAGAACGGCCACACTCTCCAACAACACTTTCTCTCTCTCGCTCTGTTCGCTCTTGCAGAACGAGCCAACACATTAGAGTTTCACTGACACTGCACCGTCCCCAGGGGGCACCACAGAGCCGGGAGCCAGGGGCCCTGCGGCACACACACGCTCACACACACGAACAGCCCTGATTGAAAGTGACATGACAGCGGCTCAGTCCGGCTGTATGTGCATGCTCTGTGTGTGAAAAGAGGCTGTGTAGGGAAACGTAGATTTGATTTTCCTTTATCTTTATCTCCCCGCCGCCTCCCCCTTCTCTCTCCCCCTCCTCACCCCCCCTCGGTGAGTGCAGCAGTCTCGCAGTCACTGCATCAGTAATGTGACTGGGCCATATTTCCCAGGAGTGCACAGCTCCGCAGGATTTAGCCTCTCTTTTATAACCAGTTTAGGAAAACAATGACAGCGTAGATATTGACTGAGCTTGCAGGGGCTGTTCTGCCCACCGAACAGCCTCCCCCTGCTCCGTCGCCAAGCCAAGGGGGAAAGAGATAGGATGCTGTTCCGTGCATTACGCCATGCCCTCTTTACGTTGCAGCGATTGAAGGTCCGCTCGGTGGAGCAGCCTTCAGAGGCGTGTCACGAACTTAGAGAACTTACTCCAAAAACTGTGCTTGAAATCGAGAGGACGTTGTTTGGACAACATAAGCGCATGACCCTTGAGCGAGCCTTCAGCATGTTTGCGAGCTCTTTAAGTTCTCGTACAAAAGTATACCGGTATGCAACTGATACCGACACGACAGCGTTTGCGTCCATGCACATATTTTGGCTCATTCAGTCACAGCTCTTCCATGACTGTTTAAACAGCATCCATCTGTGTTCCCCACCTCTCTCGCTCTAACTTCCACCCCTTCAAGAATATATCAATTACAGCTGCATTGCACTGATGTCATATTGCGAGTCATTATCAGATTCAGAGACACACACCATTCTGGCGATCGATCGCCTGCGGCTTAATCAATAGCGCTGCCCCCGACGACGCGCTCGGATGAAGAGAACAAACTGCGACCGGCCTGAAAATGTGTTTGTTCCAACACACTGATTAACTAATTTAAACAAGTGTTGCTGGTTTGATCGCCCACACATCAGCTGCCATCTTTCAAGAGAGATATCGGAGCGATGGAAATAGATGTGTTGGGGTGTGTGTGTGCTCGCGCTGGGCAGCTGAAGTACGACAGTGTGTTGCATTTATACGGGTGTGTGTGATTAGACAGCAGATGTATGATACCACAGTGGCTCTTATATGCCAGAGATAATGAAATAAGCTGAGCGATGGATGTTGATTGTGGCTAGTGGCCGTGTGTGTGCGCTGGGGAGTCTGTGCACGTCTTTTGTTTTAGTGAAGTGCGAGATCTATGTGTGTGTATGAAGGAGGTTGTGTACTGTATGTCAGGTCGGGCTCCCCGCACCCCTCCAGTCCTACTGTGCTGTTTCCATCAGGCCACTGCAGTGCTGGTGTAACCCTAGACCCCAGGGAACAACACTGCCTCTCTGTCCCTCCACCTCCAAATCAATACAGCTCCACACAGTCCTGACAACCTGGGGGAGACCATACACACACACACACACACTCAGTCACATGCTCCCTCTTTCTCTGTCACAAATGCATACACACCAATCCAAACTTGGTCTTTTTTATCATATGTATATATATATATATATATGTAACATTATATTTTATAAATATAATGTACAGAACTGTATATATGAGGGGTGTAATGGTACACAGAAGTCACGGTTCAGTACGTACCTCAGTTTTGGGGTCACAGTTCGTACGATTTCAGTACAATAGGAAAAGTGGTCACACTTTAGTTCTAAATCTATTAACTATGACTTTTGCCTCAATAAACCCCTAATGACTGGTTATTAATAGTTTGTAAGGTAGTTGTTAAGTTTAGGTATTGGTAGGATGTTGAATATAAGACATTAATATCTGCTTTATAAGTACTATTAAGCAGTCAATATCCTAGTAATATGCGTGCTAATAAGCAACTAGTTCATAGTGAGTATTGGACCCTAAAGTGTTACCGGACAAAGGAACAAATCCACAATGCTAGATTTCTTTTCATTTGTTTTGAACAGACATTAGTGCAGATCACAGTTTGTTCTACCTAGTGGCATTTAGTCCCCTAGTTGGCACAGTACAGCCTCCTTTATTGTTTTAAGCACTAAGTAGTCAACAGAATCCATTGTTGCATAGGTCTTTTTTTTTTTTTTTTTTGCAGGGCTGATAAACATATTTGGTCACAATCAGCTCCAAAACTGAAAAGCAAGCAATAAGTAGAATTAAAGAAAAATAAAACTTGTGCATTAGGAGTGTTACAATTTTCTCCACTTAAATTATATTTTTAAAAAGCCTAAGCCCAACCCTCCTATACTTAATTTAAGCCTTTCAAAGTATTCTTCTTTGTCCATGAGCGCAGAAAGACTTTGTTTGCAAGCACTCAAGTCATTCGCAACGCGTATGCACGGTTGTTCCTTTGTTTTTGTTTTTGTTTTTTTCTGTTGTGGCAAACAGTGTTGTATTACTGCATATATGTATGTATTTTGGGGTTTTGGCCTTTATTTTAAACAGGAAATTAGGGGTGAGAAAGTGACAATGGTATCGAGACATGACTGAGGTTACACTTTAGCAAAGCACTGCATTGACCAATCAGAAAGTAGGACCGAAATGATTGGTTTTACAATGTGAATTACTTTATTATTAATTCAAGACATCATAAACAAGTCACGAAGGCTTGAACAGTGACAGTATTGAAGGAATGGAGATTAAATGATGAGAGATTATTATTACTAATATTAGTGTTATTGTTTTTGTTGCTAAAATCATCAGCATAAATGAAAAGATAGGCGACCCAGATGTTAATTTGGTCTCATGTTGAGCTGTGGTATCAGGTATATTATGACAATGGCTGAGTAGTGTTTGGCTCTGCAGCAGGTGAAGATTGCGTTTGGAGGGGGATTGGCTTTGTGGGGAATAACTGATAATTGATTGAGCAGCAGCATATTCTTGGGGACTCGGCTAAGGCAGGTTTGGGTAAATTGGGTCGTTAGTTGCTCTTGACATGTGCACATGTGACAATGCAGGCAGGTACGCTGTATTGACTCATTGCTCATTGTCATGTGAGTCCCAGGATTATTTTCAGTCGCGTTTCGCCGTGCTGTAGCTTTTTCCCCTTCCGTTTTGTTGTAATTCCGATATGTGAAACAGGTGCTTGGTGATGAGGACAAATGATTTGCAATATGTTTGGGTTTTGTCCGATATGCACCTCCATCTCGTTCTCATCTCCACCAGCATTCAAAGCGAGACATAGACAAGGCTGGCCTCTGCTGGAAGGGGGGCGGCAGTGCAGGCAGCGTAATGCAAAAGAAGAAGTGCTTTGCTCTCATAATGGGGTCAGTGGCTCCCAGAGAGATGCGTCTCCTCGCTCAAGAGCCCTCCTCGTGCGCGTCTCCTCTCGGTTCCACGCTGGAGGGGCGGGAAAGGAGAGAGAGAGAGAGAGAGAGAGAGAAAGACAGGCCAGGAAGGAAAGAGAAAGAGGACGCGAGACGCGCATCCCCTGACAGACTGCCATTGATTCGGTCTGGGGTTTTAAGACCCAGTGGTTTGGCCTTCCTCGGATGTAACTGCCCATCCCCTTTCGCCAGCAATCATTTGCAAAAATATGTGCACTAAGATAAGAGGCCAAAGAATAAGAATAAGTATTTATCAACGAAAAACCATGTTTAATCCTTCAGATTTGTCTCCCCCTTTCCGTTTTTTTATATCGGGGCATAAAAACAGCCTATCTCTCTTGGAGAGATTAATCTGGGAAAGGAGCTTTGAGAGGGAAAGTGGGATGATTGCCGGCTCTTCTCTGGGAATTGGGTTTATGGTCCAGGGAAAAGCGTGCCGAAAAGCAGAGCTGCCGAGAGACCGCGGCAACACAATAACCATTTAGGCCGTGCATATCTGCTTCTGTTTAACCCTCACGCAACGCCTGATTGATCTGTTTACGTGATCACAGTTTTAGGTCATTCTTCTGTTCCCTTTCCACCATTATGGCATCTTTTGTGCGCATCTGTCCTTGTGGTTTGTACACCATACACTCTTGAAAGTAAATATTATTTAATGGCGTCTATGGTTCTATGAAGAACCTTCAACATCCATGAAACTTTACATTGAACAAAAGGTTCTTTAGATTGTGGACTGTGATGACACATTTTCTCAGTTATAAATATTGTAAATGTTACACAGTTTCGATTAAATAAAAATGTACATTTTACTATATATTACCTTAACCATATAACTAGTTGCGAGGGCGTTTCTAATGCAATGGCTGAGGGAGTTTTGCACGGCAAATTTCAATCTCTAGTCATGGATTGTTTCTTTTGCTGTGTGAACGAACGGGAATCCAAAAATGTAATTTGCTGAAGCCTCTTGTTTACGGCTATAAAAGTGAGAACCCCAGAAATTCTCCACACTAAGAAAAAGGCTTCCTTTAAGAACAGTTCACTAAAAGGTTCTTTGGGGAACCCAGAATGGTTGTTCTATGGCCTCACTTTAAAAAACCTTTCACAGTTTTCGCCTCCTTTACTCCTATAGAGATTTGATATGTGATTATAAATGTACGCTCAGTTCTCAGGAGTCCATAGAACGAAGGCATCGTAAGGCATTGAGCTGATTTAAAAGATTCATAAGCAAGACTCCAGAATAAACAAATCAGGGTTTTTTGCATTAGAAACGCAGAACTCTAAATCAAACGGAGGATGAACGTTATGTTTTCTGCCGGTACGGAAGCGCGTGGGCGGATGAATGGGATCGCAAGTGCACATGTGCCCAATATTTAATGGGAGGGTGTGGAGAAGAAAGAAAACGGGAAGAAAGGAAGGTGTTCGCTCGCTCATGGCTGCAGAGCTTGAACTCCTCTGTCAAAGTGGGGCTGCTAGCCTTGAGATGGACGGACAGGCCTGGTGGGTAAATGGAACGAGAGATGGATAGAGGGAGAGAGCGAAGGAGACGGGTGGAGGTGTGGGCACGTAGCTTATTATTTCTCTCCTCATGTGTTCTCTTCTGTTCCCCTGCAGAACCACACACTGAGCCAGCACGCACAGTGAGACCGGGCCCCGCAGGACTCCCGGTTCAGCCTAGAACCCCGACCCAGGCCCGGTGGGGGAGGAACATTTCAACATCACAGCCAATCAAAGTGTCATTTGCTACTCACATGTAAAACTCTAACGATTCCGCCACCAGGCGCAGCTATTACGAACGGTGGGGAATGAATATTAATGGGATATGCTATTAAAAAAGAAAAGGAGAGAAAAAAAAGGAGATGGAGAGAAAAAGGTATTCTACGTGCAGTATTTTTTATCGTCCCTTCTTCCTGGTTGTGTGTTCTTTATTTTCTTCCCATTTTCGTTTCGATTTTTCTTGATTTTTTTGGGGACAATAGATGAAAAAATGGAAGGAAAAGACACCCTCTGCCTGATTTTAATCTCTAGAAATACATATCTTGTCCTCTGTTGCTTCATGTATCAAACTTCATACGTGCCAATTTTGTTCTTTTCGAGGCATATATTCTCAGCCCTTTTATTTGTTGATTTATTTGTACCATTTATTTCTTGCAGTAAATAGGTACTTGTGCTGTGCTGTGATTGCTTGCCAGTCGTAATATTTTTCCTTTCTATTATTATTGTTATATATTTTCTTTTTTCTAATTACAGTAAAAAGACAAAAAACATATAAAGAAAAAAATAAAAAACATAATGGTTTTGATTGGATTTTCCAGTACATGGGCCTTATGGATGTTGTAAAAATGAATATCATTGATTTCAGTGCAACTGGATGATGTCTGCTTTTTAAATGTGAATTAACCAGATTGCAATAAACTAGTACAGTTGAAAATAAACAAATAAATAAATCATGAATAAAGGGAATCTGTGCATCTGAAGTGAGTGTTCTTTCAAAGCGCAGATAAAGCGTATTGAAGCAGCTGAACTCCTTCGAGTGGCTCTGTTCCCCTGACACTCTGTGAGCTCTATTCTTCTTGTCATGCTTTCCATTTAACAATAAATATCAGTGAGCTACAGTAATGCTGCTCATAAAACATACAGATGATGTGAATGAGAAAAAAACTTCTAATGACATTGATGAAAACTTTTGGACGGGTGTGAACGCAAGCTTATTCGTTTATTGTTACATTAAGAGAGGCCGGGCACAGTGTCAATAAATAATCATGCTGTTAAATATAAATGTTTCTCGATGTTAAAGTTGCAACAATTTATGTAATAACTACGATTCATCAGCAGGAGAGAAGATCATTGAGTACGTATCGTATCACTAATCACAGTTTTACTCACACTGATTTGTGTCGCTTTCATAGCGTTCAACTCAATGTCTGCAGTAAGATCAGAATCAAAGACTAGAGTCGATATTATATCATGTTTAATAAAGACAATAAGCAGAAGCAGCCACACTGTTATCCAGAGCAGACAGAATATTATGAAATTTACTATTGCACGGAATGTGACGTTTTGTGACCTGTTCATAACGATACTGCTCTCAGTCACATGTATGAATCTGCTCAACTGTAAAATATGATTACCTGAAATGGCAGCTGTCATTTCTACACTGCATCACATGTATTCATCAGATTTTAAAGTAAAAGATTTCTCAACTTGTGTAATATATCTTTAAAAAATGGAAAATCAGTTTCATAATGCAGAACGTATATATGATTCTTGCAAATGTGTTCTGATTAGCGTAAGTAAGAAAAAGCCCAGGAGTGATCATCAGATGACTTAATGCTTTTGACTCACTGAATAAGGGAAGGAACATCTATTTAAAGTAGCGTTTCTTCTTTTACCAGTGCAGTTTCTGCTTTAATTGCATCCATGTGTTTAAGCAGCTGGTTCGGCCGCTGAGTCTCATAACTTGAGCCGGACAGAAGGTCGGTGCTGTTCCCAGAAATCAGCCATCGGAACGCATTGATACACTACAGGCCTCTGGGGGCCTCTGAAACCGTCCGCTTGGGAAACCGGGTTCGGCACACCATCTGAGTAACTCCTAAATACTTGGAAACTAGCATCTAATTTCACCCACAAATATCCAATAGAACTGAAAGATGCCCTTAATAGGCTACTAGTGTTTTACTTGTATTTCAATGTAATGTAGTGAAAAGTTTATTAAATCTGTGCTGTATTAAGAGAGTGTGGATTTTAAATGGTGAATGGAGATGTCCAAATGGGGCAAATGGAAACTGTTCACAGTTTGAAACTGTACATTTGTATTTGTGGTAGAGTTATTTAAAATATTTGAGGATATGGTTACATAAGCCAATCTTGTCAGTCTTTACAGCCTCAGAGGGCTTTATAGACCCGCACACAGACTCTCACATCCCAACGACTCTCAATATGAAAAGACAGATTTTCTCTAAAGCACTATATAATTACTTTCATTTAGAAAATTCATAAACATTACCAAATATGTAATGCTTAACAGATCATTGTCTTCTCAATAACATGTAAGCAGTGTATGTGCAGCATACAATGAATAGTTTTGTGACATACTGGTTTATTTATTTTTATGTTTGATTGTATGATATATTATATTATATCCAACAAAACAAACAGAAAAAAAAAAAATGAATATTCAGTCACATAATAGTTTATAATATTACTTTATTATATCGCTAAGTGTTTCACTACCACATAATCAAACACATTAACATAAACATGAGATAACACGATTATCTTATCAGTTTCTTATCAACAGGTAGTACAGTAGTCGTGTGTACTTAAACAATTTAGCTTGTTTCCCTTATCAGCGACCCCAAGTCTTGTGATAGACTCGCATGAGCTGTTAGGGACCATCAAAAAATACCAGACGTATTGTATTTTCACAACATTTAAGGGACGATGTCTGTATAAGCATATTATTAATTTAATAAAAATCTGAAATATTATGTAGTTTTGTTAATCAAATCAATCCTCCGACATTAGCAGCCATTTGAACATTTTGTAACATTTTTCGCGCCACACCAGAAACGCACATTTTACGACCGTCCCTAAGAACACCACAACAGTGAGCGCAAGAAAAGTTTTCCAAATATTCACTTTATTCGGGCTATCGGACAGTTTAAAGACCTGGCTCAGATGCCTTGTGGGGAGCAATATTTATCAATCGTTTATCTGATGAGATGAAACAAGGTAAATAATACGTATTGTACTATGTCTGTTTATAATAGCGAAGTATCAGATAGGCAGTTCGTGCGTATTTTAGTTCCGGGTGTGTTTCTCTAAAGTAGGAACCTCAGTTTACCAGAAAAGGTGTGTCATTCACCGTTAAACCTAAATCCATGTGTATTGGTTACTAAATGCACGATACAGCGTTATTATTAATGCAAGTTTTCTGAAAACTGGCCATCAGAAGGGAGCATGGCTGCGGCGTTACTGTCGGAGACGGAGATCAGGCAGCGGTCTATGGCAGAGGAGGATCCGAACGGGAATGAACATGGGGCGGCTGCGCGCAGCGCTTTGCCTCGCTGGGGACCGCAGCATGCCGGGGCCCGACAGCTCGCTAAGCTTTACTCTCCGGGTAAGACAAGCACACCGGGTGTCATTCTACAGATATGTGTCTATATGAATTATTCTCCTACGGTTTCACGCTGCAGCATCACCGGGTCAAACTAAGGCCGGGAAAGCGCGCGCACACACAAAAGTTGCGTGTAGTCTTGTGTTCTAGAGGTCAGCTTGAGATCAATAACATGTGACAGCACTGCATGAATGGCATAAACATAATATACTGAACATTGGTGCTTGTATAACACCCCCTGCGTATTTATATAAGACATGGGTATAGGTTGCTTGTGTCATGAATGTGCTACTTTGTAAAACTTGTAATTTCATGCATTCAAATCTATGTAAATTTCTTTGCACCTGTCAGGGCAAAGTGTTGACAACAAAGAATCATTTGTAACTTTTTTAAAGGAAATCTTTACCCCAAATTATTATTTTTTTTAACTTGATTTAATATCTTGGAACATCTTGGATGTTGGGCAGAATGACTGTCATCTTTTTTCATAAAATAAAAGTGAACAGTGATGGAGTAAATGATGTTATATGTAAATGAAGTTATGTTAGTTTTGGTCGAACTGTTTTTTTTTTTTATGATTCACTGTATAAAAGTTGCATATTTATAGGCATTGACCCCTTTATGTTCCATGTTGGTCCAACTCAATTGTAGGTTTTTGAGTTGCTTTTTCGATAAATGAGCATTCATGTGCACGTGTTATAGGGTTTTCTATGGCCATGGGAAACCTGGAAATATATATTTTTTTAATGTTACGTTTTATTTATTTGAAGGATCAGGGAAATGGTTATTGTCTGGTATGGAATAGCCATGGTCATTTATAAATACTCTCTTATTTTTTATGTCTTTTTACACACATAAAAAAACAATTAGCTATATCTTTAAGCATTAGTACCTGATATACAGATAGAATTGTTCTCCAGAAATTCTATAAAATGATTTTGGTGAAACTTTGCATTGAGGTTACAGTATTTTTAATCTTTGTAAATGTTAGTTAATAATAAATACAATTGCTGTATTAATTGTCAGTTCATATTAGCTCGGTCCATTAAATAATATTAGCAGATACAACAACATTAACTAAGATTATTAAATGCTTTAGTATTTTTCATTTTTTTGCTTAATAAATAATGTAGTTAACGAAATTGGAAATTGAAATTTCTGTAATTAATTACTCACCCTCGTGTCGTTCCAAACTTTCACTCTTTCATCTTCAAGACTTAGAATTAAGATATTTTTAATGAAATCAGAGAGGTTTTTTTTTTTTTTATCCCATAGAAAACGTCATTTCCGTCATTCAAGGTCCAGAAAGATATTAAAGACATTGTTAAAATGCTCAGCGTGACTACAGTGGTTCAGTAATCTCTACTAATGGAAGCTTACTGGACTGCCATGTATTACCATGATTTAAAAATAAAGCTAACATTAATGTAGAATTACTGGAAACGTTATGGATATCCATTGTGATAGAGCTGTACGATTCTGGATAAATTTAGAATCGTGATTTTTTTTTTTCTTCTTTGTTTCAAATGGATCACGATTCTGAACAGACAGCTAAACAAAATAATTACTTACTAAAGGTATATTTACTAAAGGTTCTAACAAAATGTATATTGCTGGAGTTTATTTAATCTGAATGAATTATTTAAAAAAAAAAAAAAAATAGTTTGAATGAATGATTCAATGACCAATACATTTTTTACAATCACTTGTCGCCGCCTACTGGCGTAATGATGTAATCAATACAAAAGTGTCATGTTACTTTCAAAGGGTGATTTGCTCTATTTTGATCACTACCGTATACATCAGTGTTTATATCCAAACAGGTAAGTTTTAACCCAGTACTTCTGTGATACAATGAATATTTGCAATACTGTGTGTTTCATACACGACAACTCTCTCTGGGTCAGTGGCAGCGGCGGCAAAGCAGGTCTGAATGTGCGCCGTGATCGTGCTTGTCAGATGTTTTCATAGACACAGGCGAATGACATCATTATCATTTAGGAACGAGATCGCCTGGGTGTTTGAATCAAGATTGCGACCTTTAACGATTAAACGTGCAGCTCTACATTGTGATGTTCCTTGATGTTCTCAGTCACTCAACATCTTCGACAAGCTGTGCTCTCCCTGATATTTTTTTATTTGACCTGAGTCTGCTGTGGGGAGTCTGACACGGAACACCAAATAAACAAATTAATGCATGTTTCAGATTTGACTTTGGCTTAATGGAAAACCGCTCCATCTCTGCACATCATGAGCCGGAGATCAGCGGTGTTAGGAAAAAGCCTTTAACCCCCAACCCCACCACGCCACAATCCCACCCCTAACTAAAGCGAGATTTAGCAGGGAACGTCCCCCTCCGCTGTCCTCTTGCTCATTGTGTCATGGGATGCTTGTAGTTTGCAGCTGCAATTAAAACTACATCGATTTAACTCAAAATGCTATTAAGAATGATAATGACCACTCCATTTTCTTTGGCAACGCACCCGGCGCGTTAAGCATATGCTACCACTGGCACGTCCAGCATGTAAATTACTTGGCCATGTTGAGAATGTTTGAGAGAAGTTTTGCGAGGTTAATAAGATAATGTTGTGATGCATCTCTCTGTGAGTGGGGGGTTGGGTGGGAATGTGGATGGGATTTTTGGATGAGCTCAGTCGAGTTTAGTATCCACCAGCTGTGAGGTGCATGTCGGAGAGGCTTAACTGTGGGATTCTCAAGGAAAGTATGCTGGGATTGTTGTTTTGCTTGTGCTGAGGTTTGCATGCTGTTTGCAGTTGTAATTACCACACTTTGAAAGTTTATCGTCCATGACACACAGGATTGTGGTTGGGGGGGAAACAGTATTTCATAGTATTCCAATATTTCGCCTCAAAGTGTGTACTGATATTCTCACTGCAAGAATATATATTTTTAGATGTTTACGGTTCAAAAAATTTTGCGGCTAGGTAAAATTTTTATGTTTTTGAAAGAAGTTTGCTATGCTCATCCTGGCTGCATTTATTTGATCAAAAATAGACAACAGAAACAGTAATATTGTGAAATATTATTACAATATAAAAGAACTATTTTATATTTTAAAATGTAATTTATTCCTGTGATGGCAAAGCTCAATTTTCAGCAGCCATTTCTCTAGTCTTCAGTGTCACATGATCCTTCAGTAATCATTCTAATTCTAATATGCTGCTAAAGAAACATTATCATTACTTTGTTTCCATCCATATGTTCGATTTTTAACTTTTGTGAATTAAGCACCATTTCCATCCATTGAGTCGAAGAGAACAAAATCGTAACTTCCCGATAAACTGGCGCCAAATATCACAAAGAAAAATGGAAGTTGCTGCAGTATAGGAGAAGCCACTGGAGGTCTTATTTCCTATTTAATAAATTCGGAGCGCTGATGAAACGCAGTAAACTGTCATGTTTGCTTTCGGAGGCAGATGCCTGCTGTTTGGGAAAGCCGTCGTGTAAGAAAATTCTGGAAGGCAGTTTTACCGAACCACTTTGACGACAGACTTTGGCTATTTGGTATTTCAAAAAAACTACATTTCAGATGCTGTGCATCGAGATCACTCTTATGGTTTAAAATTATTTATTATATGGAAAAAAAATATTATTTATTACATAGGAAAATAGAAAAAAAGACCCCCGGTGGCTTGTCCTACTGCAGCAACTTCCATTTTTCTTAGTGATATTTGGTGCCAGTTTGTCACGATTTTGTTCTCTTTGGCTCAATGGATGGAAATGGTGCTTTAACTTTGGATGTAAACATGGTAATATGATAATGTTTCTTGTGCAGCATAAAATCCACATATTAAAATTTGAATTATAATTCCTCGTCATATCATCCCATCATGTAAAGTCATGAGTTTTTCCTTGAGCATCGAGGTATTTATTCACTAAATGTGTTCATGGTAATTTATGGACATTTTATTATCGGATAAAAAAAATTCGGACTCAATTGTATTGTGTATTTCTTGGCGTTTCCAAGAAACAACGCTTGTTATATTATATAGTAAATGTCTTTTATGGTCACTTTGGATCCATTTAATCCAACCTTGCTGAATAAAAGTATTAATTTATTTTTTTTTAAAAATGTCCACCATTCGGAACTAGTCTTTAACGGGAAGAAAAGCAGCCTGAATTATTTCAAATTCCTCTCAGAATTGAATCTGAATTGTAGCAAACAGGATGTACACCTACATTTTGAATATGAATGTAAGAAAATTAAAATGTATTGAAATCCATAAATACATGCAGCTGTAATTTGTAGAACTGGAAAAGACAGAGAGATAGATGAGTAGATGGATTATAATTGAATGTGGCCTGTGGCCAATATAATTCAAACTCCAATTCAGAGCATTTGGACCAAGACATGGAATCTTAGTTTAGATTAGAATATTTATTTCCATATGGGGCCTTAAGAATGTGTTTCCATGCATTTCACACCATAGAATGGCGCCATGTGGTTCCAAAATGGTGATGACTCATGCGGGGATCGAACCATCAACCTTGTGGTTACCATTCCTGAGCCTTTAAGTGCACCACAGCATCCCCGAATGGTCTTGTCCACCTCAAGACTTTTATTTTTCTTTTAATTCGATCCTTTATCCACAAAAAGTGCCATAGTCTTGGTTACCCAAGAGACATCTGACGGAATTCAACCGACTTGAGCTGATGCTGAACTGCGGTCTGTCAGGAAAGGCCATGGAGTGCAGAGGGTTGAGCCATAGAATCTAATGTCAAGGATGCTAAAAGCAGACGCTCCGGAGGCTTGTCTGGGGGTGGTTTGTGCTTGCGCGTGTCTGAGATGAGGTGAGCGGGAATGGCGTTCGGAAGTGTTGAGGCTTACTGGTGAAAAGGGATTGATGAGGCTTCAGTCTGCTCAATGAAGCCTCCGGCTCATTACTGTAACCCCAGGACAGCGAAACAGCTGGACGCCTCTCCCCGCCATATGTCTGCGTGTCATGCACCACTGACTGCTCTTTGTGCTTCTTATCCCACTTTACAGATTCGCCGCAAAGTAAACAGGATTTACAGGCTACTTTCTGTTTCCCCCATCGCCTCTGCCAGCCGCCATGCTCTGGTTACCGGTGCGCATGCCGTGTGTGCGCCTGTGTGTTTGAGAGAAAAAGAGATCGATATAGTATTACATTGCAAGATTTAGTTTCCTATGCAGTCAGCGATCTCGACTCCAATCGGTTAAGTCTGCTCCTTATTTGTGGCAGGTAGATGTCTTGACTACAGAAAAGCTACACGGTGTAAACGGACGGAATGCACTATAGACACACTGACCCACATGTGTGAGTGCGATTTAGGCTTATCAGCTGTCAAACACCGCTATATTTATTTATGGTAGCAATCCTGCAGATAAGCCAACAATGTCGGTGTCAACACCGCACACCAGGAGCGTTTCCTTTTTTTGTTTCTGAATCCGTTCTGCCAACATTCCACAATAGGATACATTCCTGTTGTATATGTATCTTTATGTTTGATGGTTTTCATGCATAAATTGATTCGTCCACCTGCAGGTTTAGAAGTTAATGTGAAACTTTAATCAATTCAAGGGCAGATTTAATCTTTCTGCATGGAAACAAAGTCAAATTTGAAAAATAATTTCAAGGCACTTTTGAAAATTTGCAAGTTTGCAAGATCGGTGACTTCAAATCTTTAAAAAATATTAATAGTTATTTATACTTTTGAATGGGCAGAACGCCCGATGACAGAAATGTTGAGTGTTTTCTGTATATCTATTTGTAGAGACTGATTCTTTTTTCTTTTTTCACACCACACTGCTATTGTGATATGATCTATTTCAGAATATCCCACTGCTAAACTGCATGAAAAATCTAAAATAACTGTGGTTGATTTGGTCCGATGGTTTCTTCCGGTCTAAGTGGGTAGTTCTGGGCAAGAATAAACTGCAGTATGTGGACCACTTGCTACAAACCACTTAAGTTACAAAAACCCTGAGTGATAATATGCCTACAATTATAACTAAGGGATTTCTTAACTTGAGGGGTTTGTTGCAAACTAGCACAGTACTTCTGTGAAAGGCTACACTACGTCTGACCTCTTGAAATCCATGTCATTTTAAGTGGTGACATCTTGACCTTGATCAGTTTGAGGGCATCTGGTGGCCTTGAAGATGGAAATTTACTAAAGAAATTCACACTGAGTGCCTTTAGATCGCAGCTGCTGTGTCCACCTCTAGCCCTGTGATCTTAGGTTCACTCCCCTATCGCTCTCTCTTGTTAATCTAATCTCTCGCTGAATGCCGTCACTGTGAAGTGTCTCTAAGTATTTTGACGTTTCTTTTTAATTATTAAAACCAATTGGGATCTGCAAACAACAAATAGGCTAATTCTAGAACTTTTATAACTTTTGACACTTGGTTTTACATTTGTTGTCTAACACCATTAATGTAGCTTGTAATGGTCAATTGTGACCCTTTTGAGAGCTGGAGTCTCTCAATATCTGATCTTAGATCTATTAGTTGGAGAGCGAGTTTGAAATCGTTTTCCGATCACCCTAGTGAAGGTTATTTTTCACCTGTTGTCGGTGTTAATAGTGAGCTAGCAACAGAGGCATTGAAACGTTTCCATGTAAGAAATAAAAGTTACAAATACACCTGAGCCAAAAGAAAGCAGTTGATCTTTCAGCTTGCTGCCTTGTAGGCAAATCCTCCGGTCTGTGGCGCCGGGCCAGGGGTGTGTGTTACAGCACAAAGAGGAGACCGGGCCACGGAGTAGAATGAGACACCAGACACGTCTGCTTGACACCGAGCATAACCCTGCCTTCAGTTCCGCTGCAGCACCACGTACTGTAGTACACATCGACACACACCCACAATCCCCACAATCCTTCTTCTGTTCGCCTCTTCAGATCTTTTTTTGCACAGTACCAGCATGTGCCTTTAATAAATTGTAAATCCATTGGTTAAATTTGAGTCATTTTTAGAATATACTTAATTTTAAAAAAATATGTAGACCTACTTGATATTGGGTACTGAAATCTGAATTAGAAGTATGCATCAATAATACATTTTTGAATGAATAAATGAATATACACTAATAGTTTTAAGTTCGAGGTCAGTTAGGTGTTTTTTTTTTTTTTTTAAAGAAATGAATACTTTTTTTCAATAAGGACACATTAAATTGATGAAAAGCGATAGTGAAGACATCTATAATGTTACAAAAGATTTCTCTTTCAAATAAATGCTGCTTTTTTAACTTTCTAATCAAAGAATCTTTACAAAATGTATCACAAACTGTTTTCAACATTAATCATAAGAAATGTTTCTTAAACACCAAATCAGCATATTAGAATGATTTCTGATGGATCATGTGACGCTTAAGACTGGAGTAATGATACTGAAAATTTAGCTTTGTCAACACAGGAGTAATGTTTTAAAATAGGACATTTTTAAATTGTAATAATATTTCACAATATTACTGTTTTTTATTATTGTTAAATAAATGCAACCTTGACATAAGATCCTTCTATAAAACTTTCCTAATGGCTAAAACAAATGTGTGTAGAATCTTGGGTCATTTTAAAGCACACCTACTAAACATCACATTTCAGGAATATTATTGGTCAAATATAAGGTCTTACAGATTTAGGTGGGTAGAAATTATTTGTGTTGTGGTGAGTGACATCATTCCATGTACATGTGATTATATTTGAAGGTGCTTGGACATGGTGACTATGACAGAAGCCAAAAGAGAGTTCAGCCAAAAATGAAAGCTCTGTTCATACATTCATCTGTGAAACTCATGAGATCTTTCTTTTTGCCATACAATAAAAGTATGTGGTGACTAAAAAATGCATGACATGGTCCATGAATTTTGCACTATACTCTGAAGTAATACAGTAACTCTATGTATCATAGATTAGGGCTGCATGATAATGGTTAAACTGATGGGCGCGATTATTTTGCTCATAAATTATAATCACAATTATTCCAGAGAGAAAGAAAGATATACACAAAAGTTCATATCATGAGAATTGTATTGTTTGAAGTGGATGTCATAACAAATGTCAGTAGACCAGGAAGATTTTAAAACAATCAGTTAATTAATAAATCTGTAAGATCTTACTTCCATGCTGTGGAAATAGAAACCGGAAGCAACAATGAGCGCAGAGCTGAAAAGGAGCAAGGCGACATCAAGTAAATGTGTGCTTATTATATAATGCTATATTTACTTTTATTATACCATTATCAAAAGAGGTAAAGTAATAAAGGCCATTTCACATTTACTTCACCAAATAGGCCTGTAGGTGCGCATGGACTTTTATTTAATAAAAAAAATGTGATCGAGATTCATGTTTGGATTTATCGCAGTTTGCCACAGAGAAGGTTCGCTCGCAAATTTAGTAGCGGCAACATGCGGTCTCGTGAAAGAGCACAAACTGGCTGTATGACACTAAAACTAAACTAAACTAAAACTAAAGACCATAGATATAGAAAGACCGATCACTCCTATTACTTTTGAATAGGAGAAACTGCAACATGTATTGCACAAATGGCAGAATACATTGGCATTGCAAATGTGGCCACCGAGTGAACAGAAAAAGACTTTCAAGGAAAACACTGGACTGAAATAGAGAAAAGCTCAGTTTGGGGTATTTATGCTCTTGACAACCCCAACCAAGAAAGCTCATTACCAAAGCAAGAGGACGGAAATGTCAAAACCTTTCAGGACAAATACCCAGCCGGCCGATATTGCTATTTTTAATTATTCGAGAGAAGCAGATATCATTATCACTATTAAAACATGATTAATCGTGCAGCCATATTATAGACCAAAATCTCTCTGTCACAGCTCTGAAAGTTACTTTGTGCTTTTGAATATTCAAAGATGGTTTGTTGTCATCTTGACAGACTACTTTAATGGTGCAAAGCCCTTGTCACGATTCACTTTCACTGTATGTTTAAGAGCACCTTTGCAATCTGCTAAACTTCTTTCCACACAAGAAAGAAAACCATGTGTTCGAAACAACATGGTGAATAATTTTTAAATGCGTAAGCAATTGATTGTAAATCTATTGCGGGTCTTGCTTATGGATTTACCTGTCATGACAAAAAGTAAAAAAAAAAAAAAAAAAAAAAAAAAGTGTAAATCCTTTTTTTTTTTCCCCAAGAAGTAGCAAAACATTTTAGACTAGCGTCGGTTCTTAAATTACACCCTGGTTCTTGCAGATTCTATCCTCTCTGGCAAACTGCAGACTCTGGCTAATGGTCTGTGCAGTCTGATGACCGCAGTTTTTCTTGCTAAAGCTGCTGGATGCAGCTTTCATTGATTTAGAGCGCTGAACACCTCTGGGTGCACAGCTACTCTAATCTTATAGTCGCTTTCTGACTGCTGAACTATTGCATTTCTAACATGGTTCCTCTTGAAGTTCATTCATACTGGCCCAATCAAACAATTAAAGTTGCCTAGCCATGTAATCGTATTAGCCTCGGCCCACTGCCAGGCCAACACTGCCCCCTAGCAGCACCAGAATCCAATCTTTAATGCTTCTTCTGTTCTTTCTACGTGTGCTTTTTGAGTCCCCTTACTCAGTGGAGTCTGACCTGCTGTATAATTTATCCCACCATCCCGTCAAAGTCATGCCACATTGACCTCTGTGTGCCCGTCGAGTACTCCTGGCTCTTGAACGCTGACCATGGGGTCAAAAGGTCACGGGTTAAAGGTTCTGAACGGCTAGCTTATGGCCGTACACCTGAGCTGGTCTTATGACCTCGGTGACCGGGGCCGCAGCAGGATCAGGCAGTCGCACAACTGCTTTATGTGACGTAAAAAACATATAGTGTTGCTTTGGCTTTCAATGCGCCACTCTGTCCTGCATGAACTGCTCACCGGCAGCGTAAACAAAAGCCAAGTGGGCTCTCGAGGGGAAAGAGAGAGAAAAGAAAAAAGAGGGAGACGGAGAGACGAGGAGGAGGGGAACCTGGCTACCTGCAACCTCTCCTGCTGGGCTTCTCAATTATACACACACCAGGGCAGCTAAATGCATTAGGACCTCAGCTGTATACATGATATAAAACCGGATTCGCTCACTCAAACGCACACACACACACACACACACACACACTCACATGCTTTAGAGATGGGGGGGTCAAATGCGGCAGGATGTTAACGGCACATACGGAAAATGGTCTCTTTTGCATGCCTACACGCACATAGAAGCGTGCCAGGGTGCCTAAATACATTTGGACTGGAACCACACAGCCTGTTATTAATATTTGATGGAGTTCTCCATCAGCTTTCTGTGTGAATTCAGGTGGTTTGTGGCAGTTGGGGACAGGGACAGTGGGTGAGCCGTATAATTACTATTATCTAAATTCCATTTCTGAACGTGGCCCTTCCCGCGCCGTCCTCAATCAGCGCTGTATTTAGTATGGAGTTCTCGGTGAAGTGGCTCCGCTGTGAATTTTCAATATTTAAAATCCACTCTCTGCATTTTAATCCCTCTCTCCGTTATTAATGAATTTCAATCTAAAGGCCATAAACCTGCTTAACTCTTTGTGTTCCCGATGTCAACGGTCCAGATTCTAGTCCATACCATAAAGATGTGAGGAACACGATTTTGCGTTTGCGGGGCGACGTGTTCCCGTACAACCATTCTGTCCTCACCGATTGCATACAAGCTCTTGCTATGATCGTCAACCTCTAGCGCTCTTCAACATGGAGATTTGTAGATATTAAAAGGTAGTGGTGTGTCTTTCCAGAGTCTGTCATGTGTGGTCCTCATATCAGGGTCATATACACAGACCAGTACGTTAATGTGTCTACCTATTTCTCTTTTAAAAAAATGGGGATAACCAGTAAGAATGGCAACTAGATCCCCAAACTTTTGAATGGAAGTGTGCAATGTACTGAATCTCCAGTTTCACCGCAAAAGAAATGTTACTTTGTTAGCTTACAATCTAAATTAAGTGCAACAAGAGAAAATCTGTCACTGTGATATCTAGGGTTGGGCCGATAGACGATAGGCGAGAAAATTGTGCTAGGTACGTTTTTCGTCTTCAGCTGACAAAGTTAGATACCATCTGGCAAGCACGCTTCCCATAATTTTTATGCATTAGGTCAGAAGGTGGAGAATAGGTGGTCTTTTGTAGCTGTTCGAACGCATTTGACCACACGAGCGTCTACACTACGAAAGCAGTCCGGTCGAATGCATTTTCGACTGCCTCTGGAATTGGTCGAAAGTGGAAAAGCTCAAAATGCTCAAAAGTGTATTTAGTGTCGACCAAAATGCATCTTAATACCAGGTATAAACAGGCCCTGAGTTGCAATTGTTACATTATGATTCACACTCCTAGTAATGAACTTTTGTCGCTAGTGGTTTATTCCCAGTCCACTATGTTTTTGTCTCTGCTATATCAAAAAATCCTGTCTGTCAGTCCTCACATACTTGGTTGTGTTTTTTTTTGTTTTTTTTTTAAATAAAAAAATAAATAACAGAGCATTATATGACACGAAGTGTGTGTGTGTCTGGGTACATGTGTTAGCGTGTGTGTCCCAGGTTGAGTTGTCCACTGAGAACAGATGAAAGCAACAAGGCCTGTGACTGATCCATTTGTCCTGATCAGGGGAATTCTACCTCCCTCTCTCACTCTCTTTCTCTTCCTCTCGCCATGCGTGACCCAGTTTTCCTGTCTCTCCCTTCTTTCCCAAAGTCCCCTCTGAAGACAGGCCTACAGAGAGCTGGCAAGGGGACAATGTGTGTGTGCGCCTGTGCCGTTAAGTATCCCGCTAAATATAATTGTGTGTGCTAATATGAGGTTCATTTTCCTGGCCAGCATTTGATGTTCCTAAATCAATACCGTTTCCTTTTTGCCCACATGTAGATGCCCTTGGCATTGTTGGGGGGTGGGGGGTGGGGGGTGAAGTGGGGTAGAGAATGGCTCAGTCATGGCATGTTGGCAGGACTTTGTGGCGTGGCCGGCCCTCTGAAAGGCTGCTATTCTGAGTCTGTGAGTTGCTTTTTGTCTGCCTCTCCGGAGGAGGTGAGAGCCGTTCTTTCAGTGCCGCGGCTGCGCTGAGAACAGAGGGGCCCGCGCACCACCGCAGCCCCATCAGGAGAGCCCGCCGAAGAAAAGAGCCCTTTGTTCGTCGAGGATAGAGACAGAAAAAACACCCATCTCTGCACAGCACAAACAACACATACTGTTCACACTCTCTGACTTCTGCTAGCATGACAGGTGATAAACCGCCACCACGCCCTCCGCACCCCACCCCTTTTCATCTGAACTCAGCACGGGACCTTAGCACCCTATCAGACATCCCATCAGCCTGTGAAAGTTTTTCTATCCTCATTTATTACAGGATTAGTTCATTCAGAAAATGAAAATGTCATTTGCTAACCCTCATATCATTGCAAAACTGGTTTGACTTTTAGAAGGGGTGGAGATATGTAAGCGTAAAAATTCAAAACTATCGTAAAAGGGACCTTAAACTACGTGTGCACTTTATAGTAGTGTGATTGAACTATAATTATTTATCATGATCTTGTTGCAACCAGATTATTGAAAATGGGAGCCTAACCCAAGAACCGAATCAGTCTGATTCAAGAACGAATCATTCAGATCAGCTGATTCATTGAAAAGATCTGACTGGGAAAAAGCCCCCAGCTGATTCATACATTACTTATTTTATGAACAAGTACAGATGTCCATGTTTTTAGTGGATAACAACATAAATTTTGGTCAGTTCATCACACAGAGCACATTCACTTATTGTTTTATGACTTTAATGATACTTTTTGTTTTTGTAGTATTTGGAGCTTGACAGTCCCTTTCACTCAATGTCATTACAGGAAAGAAAGTCCCATAGGTTTAGAATGACATGAAGGGTGAGTAAATTTTTTTTTTTTTTTTTCATCATTTAGCAGACGCTTTTATCCAAAGCGACTTACAAGGGGAGCAATTCGGGGTTAGGTGTCTTGCTCAAGGGCACTTTAGTCATGGTATTGAAGGTTGAGAGAGTGCTGTTTATTCACAATCCCCACTTTCAATTCCTGCTGGCGTGGGAATCGAACCAGCAAGCCCGACTCCCTCACCACTAGGCCACGACTACCCCAAATGATCATATTTTGGTGAACGATCCCTTTTAACCAGTTTTTTTTTTTTTTTTTTTTTAATTTAAAGAAGTGTGATGTTGAACAAATTGGCTTACACAGGAAAGATTCTCTACGTTTTTCACCTTAAGCTATGTTACCGTGCTTGCATGCATCGGCATGTGAAACACGGTGAAACTCGAGGATGGACGATGGCATATTACAAGCTGCCGCAGAAAATTGCGCACATTTTGAAAGTGTGAGAGAGCAAGAACGCCATTAGCATTCACGGACGTTGTTTGGCACTCCAGCCGCCCCTCTGCGTCGAATCAGGCGTCGTTGATTAATTTCAGCCTATTAGCACCCCTCCCCTCCCCCCTCCCCTCCCAGGTTAATTCCCCACGCCAGCGAGCAGGAAAGGGGGCTGCGGGTGTGAGCGATGGTGCAGGGGGTTGCAAGGGAGCACGTTGTTGTCAGGACTGTATTAATGATCGCGCTGCTCAGGTCCTGTGGACAGGGGGACGGTGTTCCTGGCTGCGTACGGCGACGGCGGCTCTGTCGAGGCCTGGCCTAGATTCTGCCCTCACCGGGGAGCAGGAGGATCCAAGGACTGACGCTGATCACCTGACAGCGGCCCCACTGCTGCGAGAGTGTGTACGCACATGTCTGTGTGTGAGAAAGAAAAAAGGCAGGAAAGAGAGGACACAAGTGCTGGAGTGGGCAAATGTTGTTGTTTTTTTAATGTTCTTTTTAACTTCAGGTTTTTGTCTCTGAATAATTTCGGAAGATCTCAGAGATGGTGTCATGTGAAGTGTTGAACAGTGGTAGATTTTCACACTTTTCCTTTCCGTGATATTCCAAAATAAGATCTGTAAGATTGTTCCACTACAAAAATCAATATTGTAACAGCACTTGCATGCAAACCTCGTTCAGATTTCGACACCACGTCCGAGCTTGCTGCGATATTGCTGTATCTAAAGTGGCACAATGTCTAGTTTTGATCTCTCACGGTCACACACCTGGATGTGCTGCACCTGGACTCCCTCATCCCTCCTATTCCTGTTGAGCTACCACATTTTAGTCCAACTACACAATCCATTGTGCCATCAGAAATGAGTTTGGGCTTCATGACAACATCAGATGACCCTGGATCTTCTGTTCTCGTGGATGTTCATTGGTATATTGAAACACTTGCCTTTTATGTTCATTTTATTTTGTGTTTACTTTGTAGGTACTGTGTGTGGACATGAGTCAGAGCATGAGATTTGTTGTCTTCCTCTGATTTAGAGTTTTATTGGTTATGGTATGTTTGTACAGTAAAATGACCATGCCACTGAATCTAGCGCCACAGCAAAAGAAATCAAATTTAACCTGAGTTGTGAGCTTCAAATGTTTATTACACTTTACAATAAGGTTCCATTTGTGAGTCAGTACACTAGTTACACTGAATGTTTATGAGAGCCAATAAAACACAAGAATTGAAAGATCTGTTGTCTTTATTCAGGCATTATTTTTCAAAAAACTTTTTGGTGACATTTTTACAAGAAGGTTTAGTCCCTTAATAGTAAAACAAATATTTTATCATTTTTATCTGGACAAACTTTTAAGGACTTTAAGATGGACCCAGAAAAAACATGGTTTTAACAAGTACAATTAAAGATTCTTTATAGTATGTGTATATAAAATGTAGTCTTTTTTCTCTTAAGTTGAATGTTTGTATTTATTGTATTTAATTACATTTGTTTGCAAAGTATAAAGCTTTTAATAATCTAGGTTATGATGCTGTCTACATATAGTAATACATTTTTAACATTTTAGTTTATACAAGTCCCTTCCTACTCTAGCTTATGGTACTGAGCAATGTATGAAACTTGTATTGTGAGCACTTCCTGTGTTATTTGCCAATTCATGAATAATCGCTTGTTTGTTTTCCTCACTTGTAAGTCGCTTTGGATGAAATGTCTGCTAAATGACTCAAAGTCAAGTCAAAGTCAGCTTTATTATCAATTCTACCATATGTACATACAGAGAATTGAAATTCTGTTACTCTCAGACCCTTGTTACATACAGGTAACATAACAATCACAACAACAGTACAATAACAACATAAAACATAACAATATCAACGACAACACAACAAGAAATAAATAAGTAAAGTGACATGTGTAGATAAAGTGGCAAGGTAATAGTGCAATTATAAGAGCTTATATTCTGTGTGTATGAGTCCAGTGCTTAGAGAGACAAATGCTAAGTTGTGTTCTATTAACACAGAGGTCTTCAACCCTGCTTCTGGGCACCCACTGTTCTGGAAAGTTTGGCTCCAACCCTAATCGGACACACCTGAACTAGCTAATCAAGCTCTTTAGTAGGGTTGGGTATTGTTTGAATTTTAGCAACTTCGATTTTATATATACATACAAACATTCTTCCAAATATCTTCCTTTGAGAGGTTTTTGTGCACATGCTCTGGATGTGCCCTGCACATAAAACGGCATGCGAGTGCCGAATTGAGTTCTCTTTCTTGTCGTCTTGTGCTTGAATAGCTTAAAACCACATTGAAATGCACACACAGGAATCGATTAGCGTAATCGAAATTTTATAACAAGTATCCGATTCCTGACCTTAAGTATCTATTTCCAGGATTGGAATTGATTTTCGTTTCCCAACCCTACTCTTTAGGATCACTTGAAAACTACGTTGGTGTGAAATTCAGGTCTGCCGAAGCAGGACAGTAGGTCTCCAGAGCCAGTGTCAAAGGCCTCTGTATTGTATGTATTGTATTGTGAATGTTAACGATTTAAACGCTATTGTAAAGTGTACCCAAAGGTATTCATTATTAAATAACGGCAAAACATATTTTATTGCATTGTCTGCCGTAAAACATGCAAAAACTTTTCCCATTACAAAACTGTTTGAGGGCAACAAATCATAATATATGTAATGGCAGTTCACTTCAGCCACAGATTGTACAATGGTTCAATTTTTTAATTTTAGTCCCAGCATTTGGTTATTTGGTTGTGCAACTGACAGCTTTTAAACTAATCCAGCAATCAACTTTACTGTCAATTGAATCGAAGTCTGCACCAAAACCTGGATTGATCACATGGTGCATTGTGGGATACAATCTGTTCGGTTCAGGATGCCATAGGTTGCTGCTCTCATAACTGTGATATAACGCAGGCTTGTAAATGCATTATAAGAACTGTGGTCCATCGTTCAAGCACACGGTGTTGGCTGGCCCACTGAGGTGCTATAAATAGCTGTCATCAATATCTTCTTCTCAACCTCCTCACGTTCCCAATCCACTCAGGACGGCTCCTCTAATGGCATTAAATTTTCAAAAGAGCTGAGTCCACTGCGCCTCTCCATGCCCACATCCGCCCAACAGGAGAGCGAAGGAGAGAGCGATGGAATGAGAAGAAAGTGTCACAGTAAGAGAACGAAAGACTCAGATGTGGTAGAATACGGTTAGATACTGAATATGCAAGCTTTTAAAAATGGAGATTGAATGTAGGCTGTGGAAAGTTGGGGACATGTAGATGTGGCCGGTGTCCATATAGACTAATTCTCTACTCTGTTGTGAATAATGCATTAGCACTTTAATCATCCTCCACAGCCGCCCGCCGTGCCACGCCGCTGTCATGGTGGTCCGAACAGTGCCCGTTGTGGCCCCTCCATCGGTGCCCTCTGCCCTGACCTGGGACGTTTAGCTGTGTCAGGCAAACGCACCATCGCGAGAGATCCTGACCCTCGCCTCTGCCTACAACTTGTCCTAGTCTAATCGATTACTCCTGAGCATGCAAGATAATGGGACACACACACACGGTTACACACGTTCCGCTTGTCTCCTGTCCGCCGACCCCAATGACCTTTTCTACTTTTGAGAGATGTCAGTTCGCTGCCGTGTGTGACCTCGCAGCGGACACTGTAGTTAAATATACTGTTACTAAGGAGAATTAATAACATTCAAGAGAAGATGGCACTTTGAGTTGTCTTTCTTTTTAGTTTAATTTTTTGCACTTAACTCCTGATGTGATGGGTCATCATTATGTTCAATTACTTGACCAACTATTTCAGAAGGATGTCTTTTTGACATTCTCTTCTGTTTATAATGATTCTGATTGCTTCATTTACTACTTTATTTATTTATTTTAGTGCTGTTGGTATTATTCCAATAAGCAAATTAGGCCAACATATTCAAGCCAATACAATTAAATTAAAGATAAATTATTATCAGACTCCAAATTCCTAGTTATTGTATCGATGTTGTTGTTGTTGAAATAAAATAAAACTTGATTTATCCATGTCACATATACATTTGTTTATTCCTTTTTTTTGTACTAATTAAATGAAAACGTGCGCTCATATACCTTTGTATTATCCCTGTAGGAAAGCGGCTGCAGGAGTGGATCTGTGTGATTCTGTGCCTCTCACTCTTCATAGTAAACCTCTCCTTCCTCCTCCTCAACTTCTCCACAGTGCATATCTACAAAATCATCTTTGGCATCGGTAATTCTTACATTCTTTGTGACCTTTCTGTTCATGCGTTTCCTTTTGTTTTCTAATAAAGTTCTGCTGTCATTATCTGTAGAGAAAGCCAACGGTTGTAGTGGACGTTGCTTTGCACATTTTGCCATGTCATGGTCACCAAAATCAACTCCATTCTTTCTTCTTTTTTTTTTCTTTCTCTCAAAGTGACTGGTATTGTGACAGCAGACTTTGCTTCTGGGATGGTACATTGGGGAGCCGATACTTGGGGTTCGGTGGACATCCCAATAATTGGAAAGGTAAGAACCAAGGCCTTTGTATTGATCAGTACTTTAGATGTATGTGTGGCATATACTGCCCTGCCATATGAATGTGATTGGCTGTTGGCACAAGGGCACGTTTAGGAACAATGGCACCATGTTTCTGGCACACACATGCATTCACATGCACAGTGTGGTCTCTAAGCATAGTGTCTTGTTTGATTTTAACAAATTACCCTGTTTAATTTTCATATCAGCTTTTGCTCTATTGGCCTGTTGTGGTTTACCAGGCTCAAAAACGGCAAAAGTGAAATGCCATCTCCACCCTAGGGATTTCAGCCCTTCCTGCTTTCCTGGAGCGCCACATCTTAACCCCACCCACTCTCAACCCCGAAGGGTGCTGGAGATACTCAGGAGGGTTGCATTAATGCATAGTACGACCGCACTCTCCTTGCCCAATCAGAGAAAAGGTCACCCCCTCGCTGTCCAATTAAAAAGCAGCCGACACTTGCTTTCTGTGTTGGACAAGTAGGGGCCATGAATCTGGGAGCATTTATGTGTTTTTGTGCTGACAGGGGTCATTGTGCTATTATGTGGAAGGGGGCAGTAGACTGGCAGTGGAAAAATGGCTAACCTAAGCTAAATCTGGTCCCGTGTGCCAATTATTAGGCTATTTCTAAAAATATGTAGTGTTAAATTTGATTACTGTGAAACGAAATGACAAGTATACAGGTTTAGCAATGATCAGAATACACCTGACAATGAGTTTGACCATGAAATGTTCACAGTTTGAGGCCTGTCCTTTGAGTAACACCAATTTTCCTATTGTTCTCTGGCTGATGTGTGCTGCATAGAGATGGTGTCCTATAGGTCTGGATGCTGCGTCACTTTGTACTGTGCAACACCAAATAGTCTGCTATAGAATATTAACATTCACACATGCATCCAGAACATTCTCGTTCACTGTTCCTTGCTGGTGGAATGATCTCCCTACCTTCATCAAGAATGCAGAATCCCTGGCAATATTCAAATATTCAGCTGAAAACTCATCTCTTTCGTGAGCATTTAGCCCCATCCTAAAAACAAAACAAAAAAACGCTGTCCTATCCTTTCCTCTAATCCCTCCCTATTCTAGCTTTTGCTACTCTGAACAATATCTGAAACTTGTGTCCATTTGCCTCTTCATGATGAATCGCGTGTTGTATTCCTCACTTGTAAGTCGCTTTGGATAAAAGTGTCTGCCAAATGAATAAATGTAAAATTCTTTATTATGGAGTCAAAATAACAATAAGAAACTAAACACAAGTTTCAGGTTTTACTAGTCAGTTTAGGCATCACAACATTATAATGTATAGTATGAAAAATGGGTATTCATTTTGAGATTTGCTTAACAGTTGTATTAAATTGTTGGTGTTTTTAAAGACTAACTTTAAGTGAGTGTTAGATTATGGAAAAATGTATCTAAATGTAAAACAAAAAGTGGAAGTGAGCATGTACAGTTAAATATTCGATATTGAATGAAACTGATAATTGAAGAGTCTCTAATTTTGTACATCTTTGTACCATGATTTTGGTCGTACTGCTTCTATTAAGGGGGCTGTGTTTACACTCTGCTCGTTGAGGCCCCGAGTCGTCCTACATGGCCAAGAATTTGAGGCTGAGAGCAGATTTGTAGAGATCGGGTCATCTGAACGACCCTACTCGTAGATTGTCCTTCTCTAACATCCATTTCTGTCTGTGTGGCAGTGATGCATCTCGCCGCCCCATTAACAGGATGTTGGGTGTAACTGGATCTGGGTCGGCTATATCTGAAGATGTATAGCCAATGGGTTTCGCGTTCAGTATACTCTCTATTTCAATGAGAACAGTCCGCAGTACTTCTTCAGTGACTGTTTGTGCTCCGAGGGTCACTTGCAGTGCTGCTTTCAGGGATCGTATTTCCCGCTCCCAGCATCCACCGAAGTGTGGTGCGTTAGGTGGGTTGAACACGAACTCTATCTGCTGGCTTGCAAGTTGAGCCTGGATCTCAGGCTGAAGAGCTTCAAAGGCATTCCGAAGTTCCTTTTCCCCACCTTTGAAATTTGTTCCTTGATCGGACAGGATTTCATAGGGTTTGCCTCGCCGAGCAATAAAGCGACGAAGGGACATTAGGAATGAATCACTGTCCAGACTTGTGAGGAGATCAATATGCACTGCCCGGGTGGTCATACACTTGAAAATGATCCCCCAACGTTTCTCATTTCTGCGTCCCACCTTTATGAGATAGGGACCAAAGCAATCTATCCCCGTAGAATAGAAAGCTGGCTGGTGAATTCTCAACCTGGCTGGTGGGAGGTCTGCCATTCTGGGGGGATGCGGTTTAGCTCGCCATTTCTGGCATTCAGTGCATTGCCGTTGATGATGTCTGACTGCTGTCCGTCCTCTTAACACCCAGTATTTTCTTCTAAGCTCTGAAAACACCCTCTCTGGTCCAGGGTGATGCAGACGATCATCATAGTCTTTAATGATCAGCTTAGTGAGTGGGTGATGTGGGTTAAGGACAATAGGGTGGATGTTATCTTCTTCTAGTGGACTGATCTGTCTGAGACGACCACCAACACGAATGAGATCGGTGCTGTTATCCAGTTCAGGGGCCAGACACAGCAATCGGCTATTGCTTGGAAGGGGTTTACCAGATTTCAAGTGCAACACCTCATCTGGAAATGATTCTGCCTGAATCTGACGAAGGGCTGTGAGCTCGGCTTCTTTATAGTCTTCTGCAGTGGCATTTGAGGGCGAGTTCTCATCCGAAGATTTTATGAGGGCCTTTAGGTAGCCCGAAAAGGTATGAAATTGATGAGGATCTGGTAATGACAGAGCAGAAGTTACCAGTCCACAGAAGGTTGACCTTTTCAGCTCACTGTCTTGGGTTACGTGGGCTAATGATGGCATCTCTGGCCAACTGGTGAGTGTCTGTCTAAGGAAAGCTGGGCCTTGGTTCCATTTGCTGTCTTTGGTAAGATCGGAGGGAGACTTTCCTCTTGTAATAGCATCCGCTGGATTGTTGCTCGACTGCACGTAACGCCAGGTATCAGATTCAGTTAAGTCCTGGATTTCCGCTACTCTGGTTCCCACAAAAACCTTAAAGCGGCAAGAATCTGATAAAAGCCAGGTCAGTACTGTAGTGGAGTCAGACCACAGAATGACGCTACTGAGTGGTAATGTTAGCTCTGCTTTCAGGACTTTTGCCAGCTGCGCCCCTGTGAGTGCAGCACACAGCTCCAGACGAGGAATGCTCTGTTGTTTTTTTGGAGCGACACGGGATCTAGCTGTCACAAAGGACACTTCCACTTTTCCTTGAGGGCTCTCTGTTCTTAAGTAAGCCACAGAGCCGTAGGCCTTCTCTGAGGCATCACAAAAGATGTGAAGCTGCCTAAGACTAGTAGAGCAGTCTAGTTCCTTGCTGCAGTAACATCTGGGTAAAGTGATATGTTGCAGGCCTTCCAACTCACTCTCCCAGTGTTTCCAAGAGTCTAGTAGGTCCTCTGGTAGCCGTGGGTCATCCCATTCTCTCCTTTTGTCCCACAACTTTTGTACTATTACCTTAGCTCGAGTGGTGAGTGGTACAATGTAGCCAAGGGGATCATATTGGCTAGCAAGAGTCTGGTAGATACTTCGCATAGTGGGCACTTGACAGTCAGGTTTGCGTCGTTTGTAGGAAAGGGTGTCTGACTGGCAGTTCCAATGAAGGCCAAGAGTTGATTCCTGGGCATCTTGGTGACCTTCACGGAGCCAGAGGATGCTGTTCTGAGACTGAATATCGGCTGGCAGATGGCTGATAACTGACGGGTCATTACTGGCCCACTGTCGTAGCTCAAAGCCACCAGATGATAAAAGGCTACAGAGTTTGTCGACTAGATTCTTGGCAGTGTTAGGGGAGGCAAAGCTCTGAAGGCAATTGTCCACATAGAATGACTTCTCCACCGACACACGTGTGTCCTCTCCTGGTTGGCTGTGATCAATAACATGCTTCTGTAAAGCAAACGAAGCACAACATGGACTGCAAGTGGTCCCGAAGGGCAGCACCTGCCATTCATAGACATCAGGGATTCTGTCTCTTTGCATGTCTCTCCAGATGTATCTCAGCAGTGGTCTATCCTGTGGCAAGAGGCGTACCTGATGAAACATGCCGCGGATGTCGCTACTGATGGCAATAGTGTGCTCCCGGAAGCGCAGAAGAACTGCCAGGAGTGATGGACCAAGTGTTGGACCAGGTAATAGAAGTTCGTTCAAATTATGCCCTTGGTATGAGAATGAACAGTTGAAGACTACTCTGTTCTTCCCATTATGCTGCACCATGTGGTGTGGGAGGTACCAGGTTTCTTTTGCTCTGTCCACCTGCTCCTGACTAAGCTTGACAACATACCCAGCTTGCACTAGCTTGGCCAGCTCCTCTTGGTATGCTGCAGCCAGATCTGGGTCCTTTACAAGCCGTTTCTCAATTCCTCGTAGCTGGGGTAAGACAGCTTCCTTAGGTGCATAGAGACAGGGCATGTTCTTAACACGTAGCAGAGGAGTAGCGTATCGCTGGACACCATCAATATCCACTCTCACAGTGCTTTCTTGTAGAAGCTGAATGGACTCTTTGTCTTGGCGTGACCTGGTGATCACCTTTTCACTCTGGTAGGGTAGAACGTCCATTTGCCACAGTCTCTCCACATTTGCATAAAGGTCATTGATGGGCCGCAACGAGGTGAAGAAGCATTGATCAGGGGAAAGATGGCCGCCCAGTTCTTGAGTTGGACCCTGCAGTGTCCATCCCAGACGTGTTCTTACTGCTGCTGGACCACCAGGGGGCCCCAGTCTGACTGGCTGTATAGGTGTGATAAGGTGGGGGCAATCAGAGCCAATGAGAAGCACAGGATGTACCTTGTTCAGCTGTTGTAGTGGTAACCCGGCAAGGTGCTTGAACTTCCGTTGCAGGACATTAACTGGATGAGTATGATCTGCCAGGCCGAGTACTTTGGCTGTGAAGGCGTTACGGATCATGTAGGTCTTACTGGGGTTAACAGTGGAGGACACAGTAAAGGTCACTGCCGCCCCGTGAATGACCTGGGTATCTTGTCTCACTGTGCGAAGCACAAGGTCACAGACCCCGTCCGGCTACCGCAGAGGGCCCCGTGTTCTCTCGCTTTCATCATTGTCCGTCTGTGCTGTAAAACGGCTCGGCCACACCTCCCCACCGTGAAGGGGTTTCCACACGGCTCCGCAGCCACCGCCGATCCTTCTGCTGTCGAGGATAATTAGGATCCGCCACCTGGGAGTGATCGAACTTCAAAAAAAGCGAGGGAATTTACAGACATCCAGAACGCAGCGTTTTAAGACCCTTAACCAGCAGATTAAAGGCGGCACTTAGCAGACCGATATATATGGCTTTTTGTCCACATGTTCAAACAAGAAGCACCAACTTGAGGGAGAATCATTAATGACCGTGATTAAACAGGCACTTAAGAGCAAAGAGCGTAGGGAGGAGGGGGAAAAAAAAGCAAGAGAAATGAAATGGATCTCTAATGTGCGCTCTAGGTTAAGGGTGGGGGAGGACGGGCTCCGGTCTTCGGCTGGGTTGCTAGGGCAATCCGAAGATGTGAGTCGTGATTAGGCAGAAGGCGGGTGAGGCGAGGCGAGGCAGGCCGTTAAACGGTGTGGGATTAGCGGCGGCGAGGCACAGGTTTGCCGCAGCGTGCCGGTGAGTCGACATGCACACTGTGTGCTGTCTGGGGCTTAGCGCTCTTTTAATCTCGTGCACAGAGAGACGGAAAGGAAACGAGGAGAACAGGAGGGAACATAATTGTCGAAATATCAACAGATAGTTTTCTCCGCTCCAACAGAGTGTCGCCACGTTCTCTCAGATATAGGTGTGATTGAGTTCAGCCCACAAACACGCGATAATGACATTTTTCCCCCCGCGCTCTGTCTCTGAAACGCTATGGTAATGTGGCTCCAAACGATTCCTCCTTTTTATGTGGAAAATAAATTACCTTCATTCTTGTATTTTCCTTTGTGCTTATACCATCCTTTCTCTTACTCCCTTTCATTTTGAGGCACCCGCGCGGTCGCAGACGGGCGCCCGTCTCAAAGCAGCGCTCCTGGGCGTGAGTGACAGGTGCTGCTGGGTTATGGTTTTTCATGATGCTGGATCTGAGCCGTGGGGAAGTGCTGTTTAATGCCAGGTTATCTCTCTGCTCCGTAACATGTAGCTCGTGCCGCATGCGTCATCTTTCATTTAGGCCCTAGTACCGCCAACGCGCCAATTTGCGTCTATCATTCAACATCTAACCCCACCCAACCCTGTCTTACGACCAGACCCAGGTGAAATCTGCTTTTTCGCATTATCAATGCTTATTTTTGTGGAAAATCTGGAATGGATGTAGACATGGTTAAAGGGGTTCCACACTTTTATGAGTATGGATGTGCAAAAGGGCATATTTTCAAAATTGACTAGTCGATGGGTTACCTGAACCCATCAAGTGCTGTATGATAAATAATGAGGCTGGCTTGGGTTCACCTGACTCTGTTCGGGAATGTTTTTCTTAGGGAGACTTTACACAAGGCCCATTCTTGTTCACAAACCTCTAGACGAGTTCAATGAAATGGAACAGAATGCACTTGGTTTTAAAAGCCTGGGCTATATTTACTTGACATGCCGCCTTAAGATTGCAACTCTTTTGGCAAAATGCATTTGGCTGCAGCAGTGGCGCTTTAATGGGACTACATTTAAAGACAACTTTTTCTGAAGATTTTTACAGTGCTGACTTTCCATCAGCTGAAGTACAGCATGCTAATTAAACATAATGATATTAAGATATACAAATGAAAAAAAAAAAAATAGATAAACTAGTCAAACTAAATAATCGACTAATCAGGTGTTGCAGTCGACCGTTGTGACCTATTCTTACTGGTAGCTAAAAGATGATTCAATTAGATCAAATATTTAATTAAAATACACGCAAGGGTGTCAAATGTGTAGAACTTAGTGAATTATGTTTCTGAAGAGTTCTGCACACAGATTTTATGTGGGCTTATGGCTCATTATCAGTGGGAAAACTTGAAGCAGAGCATGTTTCTGTAATGAATATTTTAGTTTAAACTCCTCTTCTTTCTCTTTTCTTAACTCTAAGAACACTGGATGTGCCTTTTAGGGTGAGTGTCTCTGTAGTCTGTAACACAACAGTAGCTTTTAGTTTGACCCTCCACTGTCTATATCATAGACACACCCATTCATTACTACAGGGTAATGGATCTAAATCACAGTCCTAGACACCCCTTTCCATTTTTCATTTGAACCTTAACCTCCCTTCCTCCTGCTCCCCCTATCTCTTTACCTCTCTCTTTCCATTCAGGCATTTATTCGCCCATTCCGGGAGCACCACATTGATCCGACGGCTATCACACGGCATGACTTCATAGAGACTAATGGAGACAACTGCATGATCACCATCCTGCCTCTGGCCCACATGGCCTATAAATTCCTCTCCTACCCACCAGGTACACACACACACACACACACACACACATCCACTCACTTTTCCAGTGTGCCGTGAGAGTGAGTCAGCGTGACTGTTTTAGAACCAATGAGTGTGACCCGAGTGCGGCTGCTTGTCCTGGAGCCGTCAGTGTGTCCCACATTCATCTTAAAAATACCTAAAAATCGGGAAATCGACAAACGAGAATATGGTTTCAAAAGGGTAAAGTGTTCTCAGTTCCATTTTTGTTCTGCATGGGTTACAAGAACGGCTCAGCCAAAAAATGAAAATTGTTATCCTTTACTCATGCTATTCCAAACACATGACTTTCTTTTCTCTAGGAAGAGAAGTTTAGTGAAATGTCCAGTGTGATTTATATTAAAGTAAATATAAATTCAGTTTTTCTCACAGACTTGGAATATCACTCACAAGCCCTTTTTTTTTCATTCCCATTCATGGTTTCCCGTCATTCTGGTTTAGAAAAGCATGATGACAGAATTTCCATTGGATAAAAAGGTTTTTTTTTTTCCACTAACGAGAAAAAAAAACATTTGTGTTGCTGATGATCTGCTCAACACTAAGATAGTTGAAGGGTCAATTTGATTGATGTTTCACACACTAAAAGGTTAGGCTAGAACTTAATTAAAAAGTTAAGGGCATTTCACTTTAAGGCATTTTGTATTCATTTCCATATAATTTTCTCTCTCTCTCTCTCTCTCTATTCACCTTTTGCTATTGTTCCTCTATCTCTCCCTCCACCTCTTCCTTACGCTATCTCTCTTTCCCAGATGCCCTTGCAGAGTCCTACCCCTGGGAATGTTTTGTTTTTGCATTGGCAGTCTTTGTAACCATGACTAATCAGATCCACAAGTGGTCCCACTCCTACTTCGGCCTGCCACGCTGGGTCACACTACTGCAGGACTGCCACCTAGTGCTGCCAAGGAAGCACCACCGGATCCATCATGTGTCGCCACATGAGACGTGCTACTGCATCACTACAGGTACACACACATGCTCCGCTTGAGGAGGTGGAAGCCTTGCGTTAATGCTGTCTTAAAGGGATAGTTTAGCTGAAAGAGTTCTGTCATCATTTACTAGCCCTCATGTCATGACTTTCTTTCATCAGTAGAGCTCAAAAGAAGATATTTTGAAAAATGTCTATAAAATGAAATTCCATGGAGTCCAAAACGGCAATGAACACCGTCATTAACTTTCATTGTATGGACAAAAACGGTGGAAGCATTCTTCAAAGTCAGAGAGATTTGCAACAACATGATAGTGAGAAAAAGATGACAGAATTTTCATTTTTTGGGTGAACTATCATTTAGTCCCGTAGGCATCTTCACAGCTATAAAACGTACTGGTTCATATTCATGTGAGGAAGGTTAGGCTCCTCTGAGAGTCTTTTATGTAGTTGATCATGGTAACCTACAGTATCTGGCAAGGATTCTTCCACGGAGCGTGGCCTGCATCGCCAGTAGCTGTAAAGAGTGGGTTAAAATAACTTTTTAAAGTCGGCTGTGTGTGTTTGTACATAAGTGTGTATGTGTTGTGTGTGTGTGTGTGTGTGAAGGCATTAAACTCCCATGATAGCTCGAGCACTCAGTATGCGACTTGCATCTCTGGGAGAGAGGGGAGCGCGGATGCTTGTGCGTCACCCTGCGCCCCAGTGGACGACAGATGTGTGTGTGCACGCATGCTCCAGAGCACAGACCGGTCCTTTTGACCCTCCCTCTTTCCTTTCCACTGCTGCTCCCTGATCCCACTGGGAGACACTGATGAAGGGAGAGGAAAGGGTCTCTCTCTCTCTCTTTCGCTCTCTCGTGCACATACACATACGCGCACGCTTGGGAGTCTCTCTCTGCGTGAGCCCTGCTCCTCCACCCTCCCTGCCCGAGTCCCCGGGGGCCGGGGGCCGCCTTTGTGTGTGCCAGTGGCTGACAACCTCCATGTATATTTAATGCTAACCTGCTGTCAGTGCTAACAAATAGGCTTGGGCAAGGGGGAGGGGGGGGGGGGGGGTTGACAAAGATGAAAAATCAAACAAACATGATGAGCTGTTCTGCTCTCCTCCTGCACCAAAGGGGTCACTGTACAGAGAGGGTACAAACACACACACACACACTCACAGATCTGTGACCGAGGAAACAGTGTGGTGCTTGTATACAAAAATACTATGGCAATGAATGACAATGTGATGTCATAATCAGGGAACGATGAAAAAAGTACTGTGGCGGTACCATGGTACAATAATGGTGTTGGGTAGTAATACCATGGCACTTTCAATTGGTTCTGAATGATTACCGTATTCTTATACCATCGTACTTCAAAGAATATCAGTGTGCTTGCACTTGCTGGCTGATGTATCAAAATTGTGAATATCAGGATAATTTTAATGTTTTGTTGTTGTTGTTTTTTGGCCATTAAAGGGATAATTCAACCAAAAATGAGAATTATGTTGTCAATTACTTATCATTCCAAACCTGTTAATATTCAAAACAGAAATGAAGATATCCTAAATGAAATCTGTAAGATTTGTGGCCCTCCGTTGAAAATCCATTCCACCAAAACCGACGTTTTAAAAAAATTCATAAAGAAAGCATAAACAAGTCTTTTGAAGAGACATGACACACATAGGACAAAGATATAGTAAATGGAAACTAAACTGTACTTCATTTAAGCATGAGAACAAACCTTACTGATCTTCATAAAGGTCCGTATAGGGTAATATTGCTGTATATTACAAAGACTTTTTATATTGTTATGTGATATTTAGCTAGATTTTTACTGTTGTAGAAGTATAATGAATGTAGCAAATACATAGATATTGATGTATATAAAATTTTGAATATAATTTATAAATCCCATCCAGCCATACTACTATAGTGCATCTCCAAATAAACATGTTATATATCATAGTAGATAGTGTCATGGTCATATTTTTTCATTATAGAGCCAAAAAGTGTTAGTCTTTATTGTGTTAATAACAGTTGTTTCTGTTTCTGTGATGTAGTTTTAGCAATTGTGGCTCTGTTTACACCTGGTATTAAGATCACAAGTGGACAACGCTAAATACAGGTATAAACTTTGTCTAAAATGTTTTGAGCTTGTCCACCTTTGACCACTTCCAGAGGTAGTTGAAAAACCCATTCAACTGGACTGCTTTCGTAGTGTAGACGCTCATGTGGTCAAATGGATTCGAACAGCCACAAAAGACCACCTACTGACCTAATGCATAACAATTATGGGAAGCGCTCTAGCCAGACAGGTTTTAAACTTTGTCAGCTGAAGACCCAAGTTTGGTTTCAAGACAATGTTCTCTCACCATTTCTGATTTCTCACACGCTGTCAGAGCAGACACGAAAGCTGTTGTTCTCCGTGTGTTTTTCCACAGTCTCTGTGCGAGTTTGTGTGTGATATCCCCAAGCTTTTTTTGTCCATTAGATTGAAAGATCTGGAAAAAAAAAAATATATCTATAGACCTTCCCTTGAAGAAATCAGGACAGAAGTGGTTGAGAGTGGACAAAAGAGTTGGCTTTAAACACCATGTGTGTGAACTGGAATGTGTCTCCCTTGTCTACTTGTGATCCGATTGACTGAAATGTATCTTAATACCAGGTGTAAACAGGGCATGTGTGTGAACTGTAATGGTTGACCGATACAAATATCTAGAAGGTAGTGTGGCCAATGGCCGATGTAATTCTCTCACATCTATAATATAATTCACAAATGCAAGTGGCATGAACACAAACCTGTTGAAATGAGAATAAAACATTTTCATTATTACATTTTCCTCATTTAAATAAAGAATACATTTACTATCCATTGAATAAAACTGTCAGCAGAATTTGGAACTGACAAATTGGAGAGATAAAGTCTTCTGTTAATCACTCAAGTGTTCATGATTATCAACCAATAATCTGCCTGGCTGTGTCACTTCTTTAAATTATGTCCTGCACGTTTTTGTGTGTTAAACGTCTTAAGTGTCTTGCGCATGTATTGTTGAAATGGTTTTCTTGTCAAAACCCAATGGAATGTATGTCTGCGAGCACAACTGAAGTGTGTGTGTGTGTGTGTACATAGTGGCGGGCTGGCTGGGGGTGGGGTTGCTGCTACATATTTATAGCAGTAAGTGTGTACATTACTCTACTGCTAGCGCCTGATCTTCTGTCCATCCCCTGGGAGTCACCATCCAGGAGCTTCTGTGTCTCACTGCTTCTTGATGTCGTTCTCTGTGCCTTCCCCTCTTTCTTCCTGTCTTGCTCTTTTGTCCTTGCTCTTCTTTTTGCTTGTCTTGCGCTCTCTCTCTCTCTCTCTCTCTCTCTCTTTCTTTCTTTCTTTTCTTTCTCTCTCTCTTTTCTCTCTCTCTCTCTCTCTCTCTCTCTCTCTCTCGAGTTTTCAAAGAAGTGTGTCATTCAGCGAAAGGAATGAATTTTGTCTGGTTGGTTTTACGCATCAAGTCTGTGTGCTTCACCTTTTTTCTTCTTTTTTAAAGTTTTACTTCCATTTCAAAGTGTTCCATTTCAAACTAAGCAATACTAAATGTAAAAAAAATATATATATTAATACCATCAATTAAAATGGGGTGATTTTGAAAGTTTTTCCCTCTTTAAACTTGAAATGTAATATGTTGTATGGCATGTTTTACTATACTGCTGTTCACAAGTTTAGCTTTGCTAAGATTTTTTTTTTTTTTTTTTATGATCACCAAGGCTTTTATTTGGTCCAAAATACAATAAAACGATAATATTGTGAAATATATTATTACAATTTAAAATAAGTATTTACTATTTGAATACATTTTAAATGGAATTTGATTGTGAAGCAGCCATTATCCCAGTCTTCATTGTCACATGATCCTTCAGAAATCATTCAAATATCCGGACATTTTTTTCTTATCACAGTTATATAAACGGTTGTGCTGCTTAATAGTTTTTTTTTTTTTGGAAACTATTTTTGGAAATTCTTGATGAATAGAATGTTAACAGCATTTTTTGACCCTGTCACCCATCAATTTAATACACTTTTTTTGTAAATAAAATTATTTCTTTAAAAAAAAAATATATATATATATATAATATATAAATATTTAATTATATTATCTTTTATTTGCATTACGTTTCAACCATTCAAGGCCTTCATCAGACATCTTTCACTTGATACCAAACTCAATACTTTTGCCAACACTAGTGTGAAGTCCAATTTTAAAGCCCTTTTCTGCTTATAATTTGTACCACTTGACTACCTAGTCTTGCACTCAAATAACTACATGGAAGTCATAGTGTTTTCTCTCCATTTTGGTAATGTCTTATCTCGCCTACGGCACTAAATGAGCTCCTGGTATTGATGTCGCTTTATAAACATTGGTGCATGACGCCCCTGCTTCTCTTTATCATTCTCTCCCTCAGGGTGGTTGAACTACCCGCTGGACAGAGTGGGTTTTTGGCGGACAATGGAGTGGTTGATCGAGAGATTGACGGGTCAGAAGCCACGCAGTGATGACATGGCCTGGGCCAAGAAAACCGAGTGACCAGGATAACAGGACTGTAATCCTTTCTCATGCATCTCTTCCCCTGTTAAAGGGGAAGCAGAAACCGAATATGGGCCTTAGCTCTGAACCCCAGAAACTCTCCCCATTATGTTTCTGTGTCCCTCCATCTCCCCTAAAGCTTCTTCTCCACAGCACAGTACCCTCTTTATGCGGAGGCCTTTTCCTGTCACCGAGGTCTGCTACACACAAGCCATCACCTGCTCCTCTACTGGCTCTCTCCTGTTTTGTAGATGTCCACACAAAGAAATAGTAGAAAGACCAGATGAAGTTCAAAACGGTCCGTTCAGACTGTTGAGATAATGATGAGAGACACTGTTCCTCTCACAATCCTTTGCTTCATCTCCATGTGCAGACAGGCACCACTGCTTTCTCGTTTCCGTGTGTAAAATGTATGTTTTCTGGAGGTTGGGCTCTCCAGAGGACCGAAATCATGTTGTGATTTCCCCAGCATGGTTTTCATAGCAGTGCATGCCATGGAGCGAGAGAAGCAATTAAATGTGGATTTGATTTTGGAAACGGCGAGAAGATTAATCGCAGTCGCAAACACTTTTTCCAGATTCCCAAAAGCATCTCGAAGGCGTTAAAACCCTCCCTCAGTTGACCGAAGGACGCACAGAGGATGTATTTCTCAAAACGCAGGGAAAGGGTTTTGTTGGCCAACCGGCGTGGTCAGTGCTCAGTTGACCCAACTGAATGTTTTCCCTGAATGTTTCTTACTAAGCTCATGTTGGCCTTAAGTACAAACCTATTACACTTATTTCTAATCAGCTTACCCAGGCTTAGCGGTGATGAACATTGATTTCGTCTCTGGTGTGTTAGCGTGACGTTATTGATATTTGTAGTATTAGCAGTCTAGCTAGTGATGTCCTCCTGCTGTATCCTGTAGTACAACAGTTTAGGAAAGGTTGTACTAGCAAAAGGTCACTTGAGAAGAGGTCCGTTTGAATTTGAGTTGAGGTACCTAGCTTTTTTTCTTATGGAGTAATATTTGCACTTTTGACCAATGATACTTGTTCATGCATGTGGAACTGATGTGGAAAACAGCCAAATACACTCCCCGTTTTCTCTCACACATGCACACTTTCAGATTTTCATCATGCCCCCCCCCCCCCCCCTTCAAAAAAAAAAAAAAAAACAGGACATGAACTTCCTGTGAATTAATTTCTCTCCATTTGTGCTGAACTGATCAATAGAGAGAATGAGATTGGATTGTCTCACATTCTAGTACAATAGCTCCAGCGCCATTGTCTGGCTTTTTGATTTTTTTTTTTTTTTTTTTTCCATCATATTACAGTATAACATTCAACCTTGTATTTGTTCTTGCTTTACATCTTGCAGCTAATGCTCGCTGCTAGTCTGCCTTAAACCAATGTTTTTATTAGTTGTATGATTTAAATATCAAATAAATAACATTTGATTATTCATTGTTTTTTTAGTATTATTGTAACGTGAGTGATTTTTAAATGTTGCTCATTAAATGTAAAGGTTAGAAGCAATAATTTAGTTCTCTTTTTTGAAATGAGACGGTAAAACAATTATCGAGCTTTGCAAAGATAATTGCGCCGGAAATCTGCAGGATACTTTGAGGTGATTTAACAGTGAGTCACAAACGGTCTGTTCTACTCAAGGAGAAAATAGAGATTCGGGGGTTCATTCAGCAAAGCACTAAACTGCCACCTTAATGTAATAATTTGTAACAAAACAAAAAAAGATTGGAATTAGCAGTTTACGTAAGATGGACTGTGAGGACCGTAAATGAACTAAGAGCTCTCTCTGGTGGCTGAACAACGTCCACACAGCTGAATGAACGATACTGCACTCCATTTTCAGACAGTCCAGCTAACTGTACTAATAAAATGATTATGGTACAACCGTGGGTTTTATACTGATGCCAGGGCTATACATTGTTGTCAAGTGCCACTTGATAACCATGGTAAATGAAAAAGGTCAGTACGAAGAAATATTAGGTCTCTGAAATCATCGTTACAATATACCATAGTACCCACAGTGCTTTTTTGTAAGAGTGACTGATAATTATATTAATTTTTATTTGTAATTACAGCAGTAAAATGTTCTGGTAATTCACACAGATCATAGATTTTGTTAATGAACACTCCCTGCCAATTGCATGAGTTTGAGGCACGACTGCTTGTTTTGAAAAATGAAAGTGTTAAGAGTTTGCAAATATTTTTTTTTCTTCATTATTTGCAAAAGTTTTAAGATTCTCAGATAAAAAACACTTTATGGTAAAACTGTAGGGCACAATGCCACTGACAGTCTATCACAGTGCTGCATTGTTTGTCCTGTCAGCTTCCTGCAGCAGAGTGACGCTCCTCTGGATCTGCGTGAGAAAATGTTAATGTTAAATTATTTTATTCTTTCAATGATAAAATATGTGCATGTGTAATATAAAATGTACTTTGAACAAATCTTTAGTTACACAGATTGTCCTCGTATTTTCGATTAGCAAATTAGAGTCAAGCAGTTCAGAAACACTTTGAAATAGTGTGAAATGGTTAATGATCAGAACGCCTGACCTCTGTGACCTGATGATGGAGACAGCAGTAGGATTGAGCTTTTCTTGCTGTGAGCAAGGTGGCAAATAGTTCTCACTTAATCCTTTTATAATGGTTTTAAAAAAAAAAAAATAAAAAAAAACGTAATGTCTACAGTATATATAGTACAGGGATGGAACAAGGAATATTTTCTTACGCTTGAGACTCTGAATGTAGAGGAGGTTGCAATAACCCTGATTGCAATAACATACTATCAAATTACCCATAATTTTACCCCAGAAAGTCACTAAGCTTTTGGAAATTACTGATTGTACTTTATAGCAGCACTGTTCCAGTAAGTCTCTTATGAATTTTGGAGTCAGTTCAGTTTTATTTACATGTGCATAAATCAATACTTTTATTCATCAAGGATGCATTTAATTTATTAAACATGACAATAAAGACATTTTTAATGTTACAAAAGATTTATTTCAAATTAATGCTGTTCTATTGAATTTTCTATTCATCAAAGAATCTTTTATAATAGGTTTCCATGAAAATATTAAGCAGAACTGTTTTCAATGTTGGTTATGTTTTTTAACACCAAATTAGCATATTAGAATGATCTCTGATGAGTCATGTGATACTAAAATTATATGTATAATAATAATATATATGTAATATTCACACTATTACAGTTTTACTTTATGTTTGATGAAATAAATTCAGCTTTAGATGAGCATAATAGACTTCAAAAAGCATTTTACAGAAACTATGATTCATAATTCAAGAAAAAATAGGTTAGTGGTGACCGGTCGCTTTAAGTCCACTGCTGGCTCGCAAAAAAAAAAAAAAAAAATCTAAGACACTGATATGATGATGGTATTTTTATCAGGATACTGTACCGTCATAAATTATCTAAGCCCCATACATAATATACTGATACCATCTGCTGTGGCTACAAGTCTACTGATGGACACATAACCAGAGCCTTCCTGTGGTTGGCTGTGTGTAATAGTTTGACGGTTATGCTACCAATCAGATCCAGAATGACCGAGCTTGATCTTTGGTGCTCAATTTCTGTGAAAGTATGCTGACAAATGATGGACAGACATCTGATTTGCACACTATTAGAGTGGTGGAAACAAGTCCCCCTTTTTTATTCATTTAAGACCCAGTTTCACAGACTAAGCCAGGATTAAGCCTTAGCTCAATTAAGGCATTTAAGTAGTTTTTATAAAATGTCCCCTAGAAAAAAAAAAACATTACTGGTGTGCATCTTGAGACAAAACAATGGCACTGACATATTTTAAGATATTACTCACTATATTACATATTATAAGATATTACTTTCAGATAAAACGGCTCAAACATGCATCTTAGTTTAAATTGTCTGTGAAACCAGGGGTAAGACTGTAGAGGACTGGAAATGATTGGGAAAGAAGGATAAGGATATGCTGTTGGTTTTGAATTTGCATCACTCTTATGGTCACCACAGCTCAATATGTTAGGTCACAGACGGTTTTAAGAAAGAAATACTGACTGATGTCACAGTTTCCTCTTTATTTGTTTTGAGATCTATCTTCTGATTATATTTAACATTATGTGTTGATCACCTCATTGAAGGCCATCAGTGCTTCCTGGGCAGTGATACTTAGAGCAGAGAATGAAGATGAGAGTTAACGATGAAGATTCAACATCTGTTATTGTTGTTTATGTTCAAATATTTGCTGACATTTTTTTAAAAGCAAGGGTGTAATTAGCGTTTGATCACAAGGGAAGTGGTTTTTGGTGCCAAAACACAACTGAAAAGCAACATTATACATTACTGTGCATTTAACCATGTTCTGAATTCAACAGATGTATTTTTGAGCACTTTCACACATTACTGTGTTTGTCCTTTGGCATATAAAGTTGTAAGCAGAGTGACATACTGTACAGGGTGAACAGCAGTGGTACAGGGAGAGAGAGAGAGAGAGAGAAATGAACTGCTGATTCAGGCCACTAGAGACTGTCAACCTGTCAAATCACACACAACTGTCACTACAGTCCTGTTCACTCACTGGTAGAGCTGCTGTAGTTTAAACTAAGCGTTCTAGCTGAAGTCAGCATACTTATGCGTGTCATTCTCCTCCAGGCCTTTAGATGGCCCCCTTGCACCTATTCTGTGTGTGTTACTGACAGAGGTGAATGTGAAGATGTTAATTAGCAAAACACACGAGTTCTGTTCTTGAACTACAGTTGAAGTGTGCCTCAACCTTCTTGTCAGTTGCTTGTACATAAGTGATTGTGTATGGGTGAGGATTTTTGTAAATGTCCTCTCAGTCCTAAAACATCATTAAACTGACTTTAATGTCTTTAGGGTAAATCTAATTGGCCTTAATTGAAGTCTAAAAATGCCATTAGATGTCTGTAATGATCAGTGACTGGTAATTAGCTTAATTTAAGAGCAACAAAAGTCAGTTGGAGGTTCTTAAAAGTATAGGTGAACAAGTTTACGTGTGTCTTTGTTTCCAGACAAAGCACAAATGAGATCTCTAAAATCTCAGTGCTTTCTCTTATACTAACGTCTCCATTTGCCATATAAGTTTCTGCCTCTCAGATGTTTTTCCTGAAAAAAGACCCTCGTCTCCGAGTTCTCAATGTTTCAAATTTTGCTCACATTTCTCAGGATACTGAAGTCTGCAATCAAAAGTCAGAGATTTTAGTATGAACTCAAAATCAAATGTATCTTTTTTTATCAATCTATGTGATACATTACTTTTTAATGCTGTTGCTATACTCCGACAATAATTTTGTTTGTTTTTATTTCTACAGTGTGTATCCTATAAAGAATTGACTGTGGCTCCGTTTTGCTATGCATCACCTACTTTGCAATAAATATCCTGTTTATGGAAGTAAACTGCAATTTGAGTAGATTTCAAGCTTCATGAAGTACGAAAGCATAACCTCTGAGCAATTAAATTTTCCTTTGGGTTTGTGTGTTTTTGTGGGCATGTGCTAGAGAGCAAAAGACAGAAAACATATGAGTCAGAAGAACAAATCTGGGTTTACAAGAAATATCAGTGAGTGGTAGTGTACACCTCAGTAGCGTTGCAGGAAGTATAATTACACTTATAGCATCCCTGCTGTACATTAGCCTATGCTCTGATTGCCACTCTAATCAGTGACTGATTAAGTCCTCTGTTCAAAGCTTCAGGTACTCTCTCCTGGGCCCCTTGGGGCCTCTCTGATTGGGTTTTAATTTGCCGGTCAGGGGTTGGCACTGGTGTTTATTAGCTCAGCGACTGGTTGAGTTATGTATAGCGCCGCTTCGTGCTATTGATCTGTAATTTCTGCAACACGGTCATTGTAAGGAGAGATGAGGGAATGGATTAATCAACAACCAATAATGTCGTCACTGCACCAAGAGCTACCTGCAGACATTAAATATTTCCATCAAAGATCCAAAGTTTAATTGCTTCACTAATGACATCTGGGAGGTGTAGTGTGTACATGAAAAAGAATTGGTGACAGAATTCATTCTATTAATTAAAAAACATGAAATTAGCACATTCATTAATGTGAACAATACTCAAACAATTAATTTACACTTAATGACATCAAAATTTGAAGCCTTTAACATGTCTGTAAAGTTTGTCATCTATATGCTATAAACTCAAATACAAAAAAACTGGACAAAAGACTGGAAAGCCAAGGAGGTCCATTTCATACTTAAAGGGTTAGTTCACCCAAAAATGAAAATTCTGTCATCATTCACTCATCCTCATGTCGTTCCAAACCTGTAAGACTTTCGTTCATCTTCAGGACACAAATGAAGATCTTTTTTATGAAATCTGAGAGCTTTATATCCCTCCACAGACAGCTATTATGGATTTTATCTTCTGGGTTTGGAACGACATGAGGGTGAATAAATTTTCATTTTTGGGTGAACTAACTCTTTAAGACACAAGAGATGTATCTATAATATACTGTAATATAATATAAACCTTTCTAAAAAAATGTTATGTTTATAATTTTGTATGCTATGGTTTATGTTGGACATTCTCATTCCTTTCTCATTTCTCATATCATTGTCTTAAAATAATATAATGGTAACACTTTACAATAAGGTTCATTAGATAATGTATTAACTAACCGTGAGCAACACATCACATGTTACTCTTTTTACTAATTTTCGTTAATCTTAGTTAATGAAAATACAGTTGTTCATGTTAGTTCACAGAGCATAAACTAATATTAACAAGATTTTAATAATGTATTTGTAAATGTTGAAATTAACATTAACAAAGATCAATGCTGTAGAAGTGCAGTTCATTATTAGTTCGTTAACTAATACGGTTAACTAATGTTATCCAATGAACCTAATTGTGAAGTGTTATAATATAATAAACCAATATAATATAATATGTAGCTTTTTGTCAGAACAAACTACTAAATGTCTTATTCTGGCACATCTGCAGGCTCAAACATTAAAGAACATTCAGGTGCATTCCAAATTGCATATTTAATGATTCATTTATGAGGCAAAAATATTGATGATATGTCAGAGAGATTGGGTGTTTGATGGAGACTCAGAAGCGGTGCTATATTGCCCTGGAGGTCTTACTCTTATCTGTGTGGTCTCAGCCTGAGATGGACCAGCTCTAATCCAAATATACATTCTGCTAGTTAGGGCTGCATGATTTAATCGCACGATATGAAAAATAACATTGAACTTGCACGCGATTCTTTTTTTATGCGCAGCTTGTCAATGAAGTACTGCTCCAAATGCTAATCCATCTGAAAGCAGTGCGAGTTTGAGACGCTTATAATGTCCATTTGAAAAAGCAACGCGCGTCAAACATCGTTCCAGTCATGAGAAGCGTTTATTAACATCTTGTCCAACAAAAGACAACATTTAATAACGTGTTTTTACTCAAAACTCCCTTCAAAACAACAGTTGAGCATCCTACTGTGAGATTTCTTACACAGAGTAAGGCAGTCGTGTGTTTATTAGTCATGTTTAATCAGTCAAAGAGTTTCAATCTTCTGTTTATTCAGCTACAGCGAGTTGAAGCATTATCTTCTTCTGATGAAGGGCATATTTTGAGTTTCTGCACAAGAGCACCCTCTGGCTTTCAGATGGAGAAGCATTTACTACTGATCACAGAGCCGTACAGCTCTGACAAGCTGCGCAATATATAATCGGTGCCTTTGCCAAATCGCGTGTGATTTAAACGTGATAAATCCTCCAGCCCTAACTGCTAGGGTTTTACCATACAGCTATACAGATCATCACTATGAGCACATGGTCTGAGAACTCTTCTTCATCTCGCCCCAAGGCCTGTGTGTTTGAGAAAGAGAAGGGCACAAGTATGTCCTTTCTAATGTCAAAAGCACAATGTAAAGGTGTGAGAGTGTGTGTGTGTCATGTTAAAATCTGTTGCTCAGTGAGGGTATAAAGACAGATGATGGGCCCTGAGTGAGGTGACAACCCATTCCTCCTGTCATTCCTCTTTCCTCTCAATGCTCTTCTTTTCACCAGAACGCACAGATGCCCTCCACCTGTGTCGTCAAGGTCCCGTATACTCCTCCCTCTGCTTCTCCTGCTCTCTCTCACACCTCTACCTGCTCCTCTCCACTTTCTTTATACCCTCCCTCCCCAATTTTCCACTTCCCTCATATTTCCTCATTTCTCCACTCTCATACATCCCAATTAGCTGCATGTGCGCATTTCTCTTTCCTCCTGGGCCATATCTCCTTGTAATTGGCGTTCTCTCTGCTTCTCTGATTCTCTCCGAAGTGATCCTTCATGATGATCATGTGGCATATTCATACGAACGATTTAAGGGAAACACACCGTGCCTCTTAAAGAGTGCAAAAAAAGGAAATATTATGTGCGTAGGCCACAAACATTAAAGAGAAGTTATATTGAAGAAAAATACACAGGCCACTTATTGTGAGACAATGGCTTTTACTTATGAGTTGCAGTGCAGCAAACAAATGTTCTGCTTGTATATGAACCCCACTTCACAGATTGGAACCATATCAAATCCTCATAGAAAGTAAATGAACAAAAACTAAGAAGGTGTTTTAGTGTCAGGACTGTGTATATGAGGCTATGAACTCTCACGCTGCATTCGAAATCAAATACTTTCCTACTATATAGAATGCGAAAAACAGGTACGCCAAAGTATGTCTAGGATTTGAAAAACAGCTTTGCTGCATCCCAATTTGCCTACATATACTACACCCTAAAAGTATAAACTCTTTTTGTGCAGAAGTACAGCATACTTTTGATACTTTTTGTATATAGCAAAAGAGTAGATACAATTGACTGACAGGCGATCTGACCAATATAACCCCGAATCTGCCATTTTTTCTGACAAAGCAGTCGGGAGTATAATAGATTAACTTTGGTGAACTTGAACTTCAAAAATTGTGAGTACTCGCGTCTTTCCGCGCTTGAAACAACATTCCTTCTGATGTCCAATCATGTTTATTTGATACAATAAATGAACTAGTATGAAGAGATGGTTGGTTCACGAGCCGCTTGAAGGAGCTATCACGACACATTAAAGAGCCACTATACGGTATTTATTGTTTAAACGTTTTTAAAAAATTACGATATATTAAATATGAAACTGTTTCATATGTCTGTCAACGCATTGTAACTGTCCTCTTTGCTCTGGGATGTATTTTTCCCGTCGTGAGATCATGATGTGTGGCGTGAGAGCGCGTGGCTTGTACTAAAGGGGGCGGGTCTTTGCGAAGGGACAATTTCGTCTTTGCTCTTTGTTGCATCCTGTCACTATAAACTGGCCTGTCAATCATCTTAAATCCCCCCACATTTCATTTAACTTCCTACCGTATCGGAGAGAAATGTAGTAGCACATTGATATGCAGTCGCGGGTCTTTCATGTGGAGAACTTTCCTCACATTAATGCATAGTGATGGATTTAGAAGTTAATGGCCAAACGGATCTTTATAAAAGTCCACATTGTATTGCAGATGAAATATGACACGGATAACATTAAATACACATTTTCTATCAGGTTAAATTGATTGTTAGTCACTCAACCCTTTATCTAAACCTCTCACCCTTGGTTGAGCATATCCGCCATGTTTTGTAGTTGTTGTTTTTTTACACTTTTTACTCGTGTTTGTAGTTCTGAACTGAATCCTCCTCCAAAGTGCAATAGGTCCACACTTCGAAAATCTACTGGAAATAGTAGACCATCCGGGGACTTTTGACATACTCTTTTTAAACATATGTTTTGGGACACACTTAAGCTATTCAAAGACTATAGCTTATTTTAATCTCACATACTATTTGGGTTGGATATGGACATTGGGACGCAGGGTTGGTGAAAAGTCACTGTATGACCCACTACTTCCGCCAAGATGGACACTTTACTGTCCTGTGACGCTACAGGAGGGGATTTATGAATGGAAGTGACGCAATTGGCGCTGGTAGGTCACGTGACACGGCGGATCTAGTACATCCGAATTTCAGAGTGTACTTTTTTAACGGTCGGATAAGTAAATTCAAATGTAACGCTTACTCAGACAGTACGCGACTTCGGATGCAGCATCAGACTAGTAATGTGTAAAATGACATACTTCCAACTACTTGGACTTAAAGGGATGGTTCACTTAAAAATAAAAATTCGTTTACTCGCCCTCATGTCATTCCAAGCCTGTAAGGCTTTATTCTGTGGGACACAAAAAAAAATCTGTTGTTTTTGTCGATATAATGAAAGTCAGGGTTTTTTAGGTTTCATATTATGGGGACTTTTACGCAAGACATTTGCACACGTTCAAAAATAGTGCTGTTTTTGACTTTTTTTATTTAAAAAAAAAAAATTACGTTTTTAACGCACAGCTCAGTCACAACTAATGGGACTTTAAAGTGAATTCATTTGAAGAGCACTTTTCTGAGAGATATTTAACCAGTGAACAGTCAGTATGCCAAAACACCATTGCTAAAAATTGTCCGTGGCCTATCCCTATCCATCCCTATACCCATCTATCCCTATCCCTATGACCATAGGCCTTTGGGTGTCTGATCCCATCAGTGTCTTTTCGAAACTTGGGCCAATTGTAGCAGGCTGGATGTGGGGCTGCTGGTTGTATGATGCTGACCGAGTGGCTGGAGGGTAGATGAGATGTGATATCACTGACAGAGGACAGTATGATGTAGTGCTGAACCGCTGCTTCACTATAGCCACACAAGCCTTGAAGCTACATGAACCTAGTGACAGTAAGTGAATGTGATTGAGTGAGCATGTGTGCATGTGTGTGTTTATATATGCATCATGTGATGATAGATTAGTGCCACAGAAGGAGACTCATAGTGCCCCATTACAGACCCTGTGAAATCAAAATTGTGTGGCTGGTAGTTCATTCTATTTTCTTTAATATTGATGCAAACATTTTTATCTTATATTACATGTTGCATGTAGCAAATCATATTTCATAGTTGTGGCTACTTAAAAAAGGAACTCAATGATATGTTGATATGTCTGACCCAAATTTCCTTTTTCAATAGGAAAAAAATGTGGTTTGATAAGAATATATTGCATCTTTAAAGGGTTAGTTCACGCAAAAATGAAAATTCTGTCATTAATCACTCATCCTCATGTCGTTCCACACCTGTAAGCGCTTCGTTCATCTTCGGAACACAAATTAAAATATTTTGATTAAATCTAATGTCGCTTCATAACATTAAGGTTGAACCACTGTAGTCACATAAACTGTTTTAAATAAATCTTTAATACCTTGACGTGAGCGTTTTAAAGTGTAAATTAACTTGCTGGCAATTCAGGCCTCACCGAGCCATCGGATTTTATTAAAAATAATTTAATTTGTATTCCAAAGATGAACGAAGGTCTTACAGATGTGGAGCGACATGAGGGTGAGTAATAAATGACCATTTTAATTTTTGGGTGAACCAACCCTTTAAGCTGATTATTCAGTTAATTTCCATTTTGTCCACTAGATGGCAACAATTAAACAAAATGGTTAATATGATCTTCATTTGTTCACTAGCATAAAGCGGATTTCTGACTCAATATGCATTAATTTGTCCATCATTTATCCATCCACCTATTCGTTTATCTTTATTTTTGCCCTTTTTTCTATTGTTGATTTGTCCTTTATGTCTGTTCATCTGCTTATCCATTTCACTATCTATCATCTGAGTTTATTATGCCTTTTTCTCTGAGTGGCTCAATGCAGGTGGAGGCAGTTGTGTATGTGTATGAGATATCTATGGGCTACTCTGACAGCCGTGCTGAAGGCCTGTCATTAGTGACCTTTCTCCAGCTGTACCGAGTTGCTCCTCATTCAACTAGCAGGAGGCCGTTCTGTTTCTGTTCTCCCACCAGAAAGAGTGAGAGAGAGATGTGGTGGTGTATTTAAAAAGAGTGAACTAGAGATTATCGAGCAAGACTCTGAATTACGATTTAGATGCAAGAGAAATCAATAGACAGACAGAGAAAACTGACACCAAGACATGGACGGAGTTTAGGGGATTGTTTTGGTGTTGATGTCTTTCATTTTCCCATCTTGTAGATTGATTGTACACTCCTATTATGCTGCTTTCACTTCACGGGTAACCAACATGTGGTAATGAAATGTGTGAGATTGTTTAGCAGATATAGGACTCAAAGTGTAATGTTATTTGTTGGAACGTTCCTCTGTCATTTGAGGTTATAGCCACGAATGCCCACAACACCATATAGCGTAAAACATCGTGTTCAGCTTGCTGTACAATACTGTTAAAAAGTTTGGCATTGGTACCTTTTTTAAGTCTTTTATTCTCACCAACACTGAAAAATACTGTGAAAAAAGTAATATTGTGAAATAACTGTTGTTCAATTCTTGCTAAATTAAAGTATTAATTTATTAAAGTGTATGTCACACTGCATAGTCAAAAGTCAAATTTCATACAAGATTTTGCCTATATTCAGTGCTTATCTGGTTTCTTGTCTTCTCAAACCAGAATAACTTTCTTCCTTTAATGGAACACAAATGTAGATGCTTCAAATAGGACAAAAAGCACCATTGGTAGTTCAGGCAGATCTCCAGAAGACTAGCAATAATAACAATAATAATTATTATTTGAGGACCTTGGGAACTAAAAGCGCTTTACATACGGAAGGGGGAATCTCCTCAACCGCCACCGATGTGCAGCATCCACCTGGATGATGTGACTGCAGCCCTTTTGCGCCAGAACGCCCACCACGCACCAGCTTATTGGTGGAGACAGAGTGATGAAGCCAATCAGTGTATGGGGATGATTTGGAAGCCATGATGGACAGAGACCAGTGGGCAAATTTGGCCCGGATGCCAGGGTTACAGCCCTACTCTTTTTTTTTCGATAGACATCCTGGGATTTTTAACGACCACAGAGAGTCAGGACCTTGGTTTAACGTCTCATCCGAAGGACGGTGCTTTTTGACGGCATAGTGTCCCCATCACTATACTGGGGCGTTAAGACCCACACAGACCACAGGGTGAGCGCCCCCTGCTTGCCTCACTAACACCTCTTCCAGCAGCAACCTAGTTTTTCTAGTTTTCCAACCTAGTCTCCCATCCAGGTACTAACCAGCCTCATCCCTGCTTAGCTTTTGGTGGGAAACCAGTCTTGGGCTACAGGGTGACATGGCTGCTGGCCTATGTCAAGCAGTGTGCGGTTTAAGTAAAGTGAAAAATTTACCATCCACTCAAGCATTCTAATTTAATTTGAGCTTTCAGGACACACAAAACTGAGGACCAATTCCTTAGAACTGCTATTATAGATGTTATACTGCGTTCAAACACTTAGAATAAAGATCACAAGTTGTATTAAGTATTTTTGTGGTCCATTTTTGTTTTTTTATCTACTTTTGTTATACAAAAAAGAGCAGTATGGACATTTTGCAAAGTTTCTCCTTCAAATGGTTTTGGAATGAATTGAAGGTAAGGAAATGGTGTTGGAATTCTAATTTGTTTTAGTGAACTATTCATTTAAATTTTTCAGAGCAAAAGTGGGGAAAAAAGCTTCATTTACTCTCAAGTCAGTCTTCTCTGTATTTTCGTGGTCAGAATGTTATTCCTCTCAGCCTTTTAAACAACACTTTTCTGTTACCATGACATCACATCTCTATCCTTCCTCTTCATCTCTGTCTTTTCTATTCCCTCCTTTCACTCATCTACTGTTTTCCTTAGAAAAGCTAAAGTGTGCATCTCTCGCATACCCGAATTTTTAAACTGTCTATCTATTTGTCTGTGCACTCTCTCTCTCTCTCTCTCTTTCTCTTTCTTTAGGAAGTGCACTTTAGGAAGACCTCTCTCAGTGCAACATTAACATGGTCAAGTTCGCTTGTATCTTTGCATACATTTAGATTCATTTGGACAAATGAACCAGACAGCTTTTTATCTTCAAAATCATATAAGGTACATTTTTAACACTCTGAGAATGCAAATTGCAACCTGCACAATTCATCTCTCTACAGTCTCATTTCAGAATGTACATAATGTTCCTTTCCTGAAATAGAAGACAAGAAGGATGTTGTACACAAGTGTAAGCCACATTTTTTGTGTGTGTGCTTTTCAAACTCTACTAATACTACATTGAAAATTCATTCAATCAATCAAATTATCATGGCATTATCATGATTATTGTTTTTCTCACAGTATAAATGACTCTTTATATGTGAAAATACTGAGCTATCCTTGGCACAAAAATATTAAGCAGCTCAACTGTTTTCAACATTGATAATGATAAAAAATGTTTTATGAGCAGCAAATCCGCATATAAAATGATTTGTGAAGGATCATGTGACACCGAAGACTGTAATGCCTTGTAAGAAATCAGCTTTGCTATCACAGGACTAAATTACATTTTAAAATATATTAAAAAAATATATACAGTTTCACAGTATGTTTGATCAAATAAATGCAGGGTTCATAAACATAAGAAACTTCTTTAAGAAATCTTACCGACCCCATACATTCGAACTAGTGCAAAGTGAAAGTGTTCACTACATATTTTACTTCCGTAATTTGATTTTATTCAGAGTGAAATATTCTATGAAGATCTTGAAAAGTGGTCATTACATACTGAAGAAAAAAAAGCTGACAATCTTTAAAAGAAATTTGAGTGAAACATTTAAGACTTTATTATGCTTGACAACCAAAATCCAACCTCGTTTTCCCACTAGAATCCTGTCCCTCATGAATTCAGTCAAGTGTACATCGTACTTGTTCTCAATTGTAGCCAACAGGAATGAATATAGAGCTTGAGATGTTAGACCCTCATGCTGACTCAACCCCAAAGCAGCCATTGCCCCCATCCCAATGATTCATCAGACAGTTTCTGATGAGCAGGATTACATGCATGACTGCATTTGAGGTTTAGCCTCATTTAGTATCATTGTTTAAATTTTCTGTTAATGCGCATGTAACTTAATATCTGAGCAGGTTTAACAATGTTTTTAACAACATCTCACAAATGTTTATTAATGTGCATGTGTCTGTTTGTTGCGTTAATGTGCACACAGATATTGGGAGAGGCATTGTAAGATGCTCATCAGTCTGAGTGACAAGTGTGTGTGTGTCTGTGACACTGGCGGTGTTATTACCGAGGGATCAGAAGTGAAGATTGTTCCGTTTCCCATCAGCAGTTACCCGAGTATCGATCTTTTCTGTCAACACACCACTCCTATACACTTACTCTGTTTACTGAGGATACACGCCTCATGTGCTGAGTGTTGACTGTATCTGCATGCAACAGGGGCTGTTCAACGTTTACAGTATTTAAACAAACAGTCTGGTGTGTCTCACTAGTGAGGCATACATGCTCATGTACTGTATACACACAAAAGTACTCACAAACATATTGCTCTTCCCTGTGATCACACGCCACCTGTGCATTGAACATGCTGTGCAAACTTCATTCCTCCCCAAGGAGGCATATAATACCTGGAAAAAGCTATCTGTTAATATTGGCTTATATCTGAATTGGAGGACCCGGGAATAATTTAAACCTTGCAGTTTTTGCTCATGGGTGATCAGTTCTTCAGCCAGCTTTTGTTGTTGTTGTTGTTGCAGGCTGTTACATCATGACAAACAGTGTTGGAGGTAAAGTGTTACAAGTAATGTGAGTTATGTAATCAGATTACTTTCTTTCAAGTAACTAGTAAAGTAACACATTACTTTTAAAGGGTTAGTTCACCCAAAAATGAAATTTCTGTCATTATATGCTCACCCTCATGTCGTCCAAACCAGTAAGACCTTCGTTTATCTTCAGAACACAAATGAACATATTTTTGATGAAGTCTGGGTGTGATAGAGACATCGTTAAAATAGCTAACGTGACTACAGTGGTTCAATCTTAATGTGTTATGAAGCCAGTAGAACTTTTTGTACACAAAAATAAGACTTTATTTAACAATTTGAACGGTTGTCATACGCAGTTGATGTAGTGAACGCAGCGCAGGCTTCCGTGTTCTACGTCCGAGAACGCCGGCTCAGCATTGAGGGTGAGTAATTAATGACTGAAATTTCATTTTTGGGTGAACTAACCCTTTAAATTTACAACAAAATATTCTGTATTTTAATATTTAGTATTTTACAAATTACTAAAATAGTTACTTTTTCAAATAAGTAACCAAGTTACTTTGTTTTCCCATTTATTGTCGCCATGTTGAGAGAAATCGGAAGTAAGGTTCAGAAGTGTTGTGTGAAATTGTAGTTCTAGACTCTTAATGTGAGCATCACTTGCACAAAAACAGATTGAGTATTCCTTAAAATGGTTAAAACAGCAAAATGCAAACTCTGAAAATTACTCAAACTTACAATAGTTAAATGCTAAATTACACAAATACACTTTATGAATTTAATCAGACTTTATTAACCAATGTCTTTGCTATTGACATTCAATGCGCCATCAACCATACCAGTAAGCAAAAATGACTTTAGATCAGGGGTTTTCAAAAGTCGGCCTTGGAGGTCCACTGTCCTGCAGACTTCAGCTCCAAATTGCCTTTACACACCTACCGGGAAGTTTCTAGTATGCGTAGTTAGGCCTTGATTTGTTGGTTCAGATGTGTTTAGTTGGGGTTGGAGGTAAACGCTGCAGGACAGTAGCCCTCTAGGAGCAGGATTGGACACGCTTGCTTAGAAGAAACATCAAATTTATGCCTTTTTTGCTGAAGAGTATTGAAATTTCTTCTCCTGCAATTTATTCTTCTGCAGTTCAGAATGGCAGCACAACTGAAAGGTTTTTTGAGCTGTGCTCTCTACCATACAGCAGTGAATTTGTATTTTCTTCAGCCTGAGGCTTATTCATTTCACTTTTGGTTTGAAAAGGTTTTTACATTTACCAAAATCAACTTTTATATTTAAATGTTAAAAAAAACAAGAAAGCCCAGCCCAGGTAAGAGAAGGTAACACAAAAGAAACTTAAGACAATATTTGTAGGTTTGTAGGGAATAAAAAAACTTTTTTTTAGTTTTTTTTTTTCCTGCCACATGGTGTAGTTACCGCATCTGCCAGCAAGAGATAACTGGGTCACGCTAACCAGGGTAGCGTTTCTCAAAAGCATCGTGAGCCTAAGTTGATCATAGCTCTATTGGTGGCAGTTGTGCTACGATCAACTTAGGCTTACGATGCTTTTGGGAAATGCTACCCAGTAAACTTTGACATCTTAAAATCATAAAAAATGAAAATTATCCCATGATTTACTCATCCTCAAGCCATCCTAGGTATGTGACTATCTTCTTTCAGGCTAACACAATCGGAGGTATATTTAAAAACATCCTTGCTCTTCCTAGCATCATAATGTATTGAACATTGAAAAATAACTGCATCCATTCATCATAAATATAATCCATACAGCTCCAAGGGGTTAAATAAAGGCCTACTGAAGTGAAGCGAACGCATACTGTGCATGTCGACTTACACCAAATGAGTAACCTCTCACGCAATGACACAGGATGCAGGACTAGTCCAAGCTTAGACGCCTCTCGCAATTTAAACAAATATGGCTGGGCAACAAACTGAAACTCCTCTTCTCTTATAATGAAATTCTCAGACATTTCTGTTTAAAATTTCTCATTTTAGACTTCTGATTCGTGACCGGTTTTTGTTTTGCTTTATCCTATGCGCCTGCCGGAAGCTAGTTAATTTACTTACAAAAACCCATTGCTTCATTTTAGAATGCCTTTATTAACCCCCTGGAGCCATGTGGAATATTTTTTATGATGGATGTTCACTACCATTATAAAACTTTAGAGAGCCAGGATATTTTTAGATAAGGGGTAGTCGTGGCTTAATGGTGAGAGAGTTGGGCTGTAACCTGAAGGTTGCTGGTTCGATTCCCACGCCGGCAGTAATTGAAGGTGGGGCTTGTAAATGAACAGCACTCTCTCCACCTTTGATACCATGACTAAGGTGCCCTTGAGCAAGGCACGAAACCCCTAATTGCTCACCTTGTTAGTCGCTTTGGATAAAAGCGTTTGACAAATGAATATAAAATATATAAATATTCTATATATCTCTAATTGTGTTCGTCTGAAAGAAGATAGTCATATATACCTAATATATACCAAGGATGGCTTGAGGGTGAGTAAATCATCGGATAATTTTCATTTTTGGGTGCACTAACCCTTTAAGCCTTATACATATTGCAATGAAAGATAAAGAGTCACTATACCCACATAAAATAGTCAGTCCAGTTATTTCCCCCATTTACTCATTGTCAATAAAACGTTTTTGTTTCACCGGGTTTGGAATGAACACTTTATTAATAAATGCACTAAATTTTCACAGTTGTTTTATGAGCCCTCATGAATGGCTGTGACAGCCCTGGGTGAGGGACAAGTTTTGTGCAGAAATGTAATACTTATTGATTAGGGTTTAGAACAAACCTTTTACTTTATGGCATTGATAATTAAACCACCTCAAAGCATGACCTGTGTACTCAAGTTCTCTTCTGCTCTCCTAGGTGTCTCATCACATCTTATCCAACTATAAGTTCTCTTTCTCACCTTATCTCTCTCTTTACACATCTTTTTGCTCATGCTTCTGATTCATTCAGTTATGAAAACAAGATGACAGGCCTGTTTAGTGGTGTGAGCTACTTCTGTGAAAGAAAACTATCTAAAATAGTGAGAGAAAAACAGGCTCCCCTAGCCAATTTCTCTTCTATATCATAAATATCTTCTGTTTATGTTTTTATATTCTATTCTAGGCCTATCTACTTATGGATTCAGTGTCTCTGTAGATACTACATTAAATGTTTGTATTTGCCATAGTCTGCTAGCTAACTCATAGTCAACATCTCAAAAACTTGAAAAAGATCAAAATCTACAGTGACAGTAGAGAGCTGTATATTACAACAGAGGGAACTGCTGGTTATTTAAAATTTAATCTGCCAGAGCATTTATTGTGTTACAATATCTTCAGCATTATTTACCGCAGGATTCCTCAAATCCGGTCCTAGAGGGCCATGCACTGCCCTGTAGAGTTTAGTTCCAACCCTAATCAAACACACCGGAACAAGCTAATCAAGGTCCTCAGAGTTACTAGTTTGGTCAAGGTTTGAACTAAACTCTGCAGGACAGAGACCCTCCAGATTTGAGGAACCCTGATTTACAGTGATTCATTTGATGTTGATTTGATTGTATGCATAACAGGCATAATTACTCAGATTGAAAATAAATTTAACTGAGTAGTAAATAAAAGTGATTTACATAAATAGACTCACACCCTGTGTGTGTTTTATATGGCTTGGGATTTTTTTTTTTTATTTCCAGAAGGCAAATACTTTTCAACTGAAACAATTAGTAGATTTAGATCGACACAGACACAGGATGATAGCGAATGCCATAAATTTGAAGTGAAAGAATCCCTTTTGGCATGTTAGATTGTTTTTTTAACTTTCAGTAGTATCTTGAGGTCTCACATATGGCCACAAGCATCTATGCAGCTGAGTCTCTAGTTTCACCATAACAGAGGTAAATACTCCTCAAATTACACGACTTGCTCTTTGCACATAGTGTCACTTCCTCTTTTCTCTCCCAGTCCTGAACTCTCCCTCTCAGGAGCATCCTCCCCCCCACACACTTTCGTTTCCTTCTCCCCTATCCTCCATCTGCCTCCTATCAGGCTGTCTCTCTTCATTACAGACCGCCTGCGTCTCTCACCTTGTCCCCTGAAAACCCCGCCTCACGAATTAGACCCAGAGAGAGACGGAGTGAGTGAACAACCGAACCGATAGAGCACCGAGAGAGCAGCCAAAACCAGCGAAAGTGATGACAGGTTATTTTTCACCAGCCCTCCCTAGGCAGCGCAATGCTGTTTTCTCTTCTCCTCTGACACATGGAAGATTTAATCTAGCCATCTCTGGGCGGCCCTTCCGCTCCTGTAACCAAATGAAAGCCATGATTACACGCGTTACAGGCGGAGGGGGGTCCGGAGGCCTCGGAGCCAAAAAAAGGCCAGAGCAGCAGATTCGCCGGGCTCTGCAGGGTGATTCAGAGTGCTCGTGTGGGTGCACATGTGCGGACGTGTCTGTGTGTAAAACATCGTCTTTATTGTTATAGAGGTTTATTGTTTGTGTGTCAGGTGGGAGACATCTTGAACCATAAAAGTGAATCGCACACCTAGGAATTGCACGCCGCTGCTTTAAATGATTATTCTAATGACCTCCCTCCTCATCTAAATCTTTCCTCCCTTCCTCCCATCATATTCTGAAGGAGAACCACTTTGACTAATATTACATGCAGCAGGGCACACACATAGCCTTCTATTTTTATATGCAATGTCATATGAGTCATAACAAGTTTATGGCGCTGTACGCATTAAATTATACCTTGTGGAAACTCTGTAGCCTTATGTGTAATTGCTGTGACAAAGTATGACACATCAAGAGAGGGCACAACTTTTTCCATTCATTATATTAGTTCATTGTAAAATATTCATTGGAGATCAAAGTGATTCAGTGATATCAGCAGTTTTGCCTTCAAGGAATCTCCTGACTGTCTCTTTAAGAGTCAAGTGAGTCCTATATCACTGCATGCAATATTTATTCTATTGCACGGAAAATCCTTAATGGTTATTTTCCCAGCCAGCTGAGTGCACCATAACTCCAGTGCAAAGCAGAAGGGAACATGGAAATCAGATGGATATTTTATGTTAAGGTAAGAATGTCTAATCGGAGAAAGCATTTGGGATAAAAGCCTCTCATACTCTCATGAGTTTTATATTTGCACACACTGATCAAAACGTGATTTTTCTGATTTTGACTGTAAACGCACAATTTGACTAATTTAACCTTATTGTCAACGGGTTTGAGATTCATCATTTTAAGTGTTCAGTGTATGTTTGTCTCGTCGTTAACTTGATTAGGATTGTATCATCTGTATACAAGAGTTGTGCAAAATTCAAAACTGAAGAATATACTGTATAATTAAACAGTCAAATTAATTAAATTAAATGAGTTTGTGTCACTCAAGTAGTGATAAAAAGTTAATTGTACTTAATTTAAAAAAAAGTTGTGATCTCAAAATTTCATTTATAGTAAGCTGACCTTAATATGACTGAGTTGAGTTGAAGCTGATTTCTAATTCCCAGCATGCTTTGCGTCAGACTGCATAATTAAATGTTGAAATTAAGTGGTTGAGGGTGGGCTGCAACATTTTTAAGACCATACATATATATATGTCATTTGCTATCTAACAGAATGTGATGTTAATGTAGTTGAACAGTACGTAGTTAACATAATGATGAGTTGGGTAAGGCTGAACGGTGAGAGTGAGTGAAGGGATGCAGGTGACATCCGCTTCCACAGCTCTCGGCCCCTCCCCACTAGTCACAAAAATTTTAAGTTCTACTAACTTATAAAAAATTAGTTTACTTAAATGTTTTGAGTATTCTGAACTTATTGAGTTTTACTGTGTATCCACACTGATTAAAATTTTATCAGAGGCTGCAAGCATAACAAAAAAAGAAAAATCATCACTTTTTACAAGTAAATATTTGTGTGTTATTTTACAAGTATAACTTGAGTAGCTGACTAAATTTGGATTTGTAGCAAAAAGATGTTTTGTTTAATTATATATTGCACGTCTTATCTTGAATAATCTAGACAAGGCTTTGCAAATGCATTTCCTACAATTTAAGTAACATTTACTTAAAATATTTACTACTGGATTTGGCACCCTTTTCACATGGTGATGACGTATTTTTTATATTGCAACCTAAATCTAGCATTTTTTCTCAATTCATATTTTAAGGTAGTTTAAGCGGTCCATAAACATCTAGCGGTCACTGCGACTCTTCAAAGCGAACTTTCCAAATCTATTAGTTCTGCTGTTGGAAGCTTCACAACCGCGTGAATTACCTCAGAAGGCAAACTAAACCAATGAATATTTAAGTATGTTTTCTGTGGTTATATTATATGTGTAGGTTAACACTCAGTAGTTATGTTTCTGCTACACAAGATATTTGGGTTATTATTATGTGGAAGATTGAGTATGAAATACTTAAGGGTGCATGTTGAAGACATGCAAAAGCTATTTGGTCAAACACAAATTAGATGAGCTCAAAATACTTAGAATTCTCATCCAAATAGTTTTTTTTTTTTTAGTTTTTTTTTACAGTGTATCGTATTTTCGCTTTTCTATTTATGTAAATCCATTGAAATTTTACTTACATTCAAAACTGAATTGCAATTCTGCATCCTGTTTGCTGCCTCAGTTCAAAATCAAATTGGAATTTAAACTACATTATGAATGGTAAACGACAGAAACACTGAATGCACACCTTTCCTTTGCTGACACAGAATAAATAGTTTAAAGCAGTGACACCGATGTTCACCTTGTCCTTGTGTGTCCCTGCTGGGGTGGACTCAAGCCAAACTCTTTTAAAATCATATTATTTAATCGCGTACAGGACAGAAACTGTATTTCTGATGAGCCACCAACAGGCCGCCAATAACAGACTAATGTGATTTGTCAAATTGCATTTACAACGCTTTACATTCTTGATTGGATTACCACCAGCAAAAAATTGGTTTCAGTCCTCTCCTAATCAAGTTAATCATCACTTGCACCTCAAAATGTGTAAAATGAAAAGGGAACAAGGTTCATTAAATATACCGTGCACCAAACTCAAGTTTTAATATGATTAGTATCAATCTTTCATTTTGGAAAAGGAAACATGCTTGCAGCAATATCAGTTATGCTTCTCAATCCTGTTTGGAATCGAAAACAGTTTAGCTCGGAGGATTATTTGCAGTCAATTGAGTCTGTATTTAGTTACCAAACTGCAGAGCTGAGGCACCTCAATGAGAAGCTAGCTTTTTTAGTTCTCCATAAACAAACAATAACTAAGGAATGCTTGGAGTTAGGGAGGCTCCCAGGGAAAACATGTCATTTGCGAGGTGATAAATATTTTAGTGTGCTAATTACTTTGGATGTTAACTTCTCCTTTTGAGAACTGAAGTGTTTGCATGCTAATTGTTCTTTAATGACTGTGTTCCGGGTAGTCTTACTCTGTTGGGAGGGATCTATACTTACCTTGATTTTTGATTTTTTTTTCCTCTTTTGGACAGACATGCGTTTTGTTATTATGAACTAGAGGTGTTTTCCCGCTCTAGCAGCCAGGCATTGAGAGCCAGCTGGCACCAGCACTCACACCGTCACGCCTAGCATGTCACTGACACACCTCTCTTTCTCTCTCTCTTTATTTCTTTATTTACACCATACTCGCTTCATGATGCCGGGAGATGGAAGCACCTTAGGCAACAGAATGATGCAATAAGACCTGCGGGATGTGGAGTGTGACAGGACATTCCTCACAGGGAAGCTGTCACTAGACAACATCTGTCCTGACGCTCCACTAACCTGGCTTTCCTTGTTCATCTACAGCATCAGGCAACTGTCATTATCCATCTATCTATCTATCTATCTATCTATCTATCCATCAGTCTATCTGTCGATCGATCGATCTATCTATCCGTCAGTCTATCTGTCGATCGATCGATCTATCTATCCGTCAGTCTATCTGTCGATCTATCTATCTGTCTATCTCTCCATCAGTCTATCTATCTATCCATCCATCCATCTATCTATCTGTCGATCTATCTATCTATCTATCCGTCAGTCTATCTGTCGATCGATCTATCTATCTATCCGTCAGTCTATCTGTCGATCGATCTATCTATCTATCCGTCAGTCTATCTGTCGATCGATCTATCTATCTATCCGTCAGTCTATCTGTCGATCTATCTATCTCTCTATCTATCCGTCAGTCTATCTGTCGATCAATCTATCTATCTATCTATCTATCTATCTATCCATCAGTCTATCTGTCGATCTATCTATCTATCTATCCGTCAGTCTATCTGTCGATCTATCTATCTGTCTATCTCTCCGTCAGTCTATCTATCTATCCATCCATCCATCTATCTATCTGTCGATCTATCTATCTATCCGTCAGTCTATCTGTCGATCAATCTATCTATCTATCCATCAGTCTATCTGTCGATCTATCTATCTCTCTATCTATCCGTCAGTCTATCTGTCGATCGATCTATCTATCTATCCGTCAGTCTGTCTGTCTGTCGATCTATCTATCTATCTATCTATCCATCTATCTATTGGTTTTTCCATCCATCCATCCATCGGTCTATCTATCGCTCTATCTATTTATCGGTCTATCTGCCTTGTATGATCTTTAAATGACATGGTTCATCAGGTAATGAGTGTCCTATTGTAGGCCTACAATCATTATTGAAGTTACACATCATGTTCCAAAATCTGTTTTGGATTTTTAAGGCGAATGTGTTTTATTTGTACTTATAACCATGTCGAACCCTTACAGTTTTTCTCAATTGCTTTGGCACATTTTTCGAAACAGTCTTACAGTTTTTCTCAATTGCTTTGGCACATTTTTCGAAAGTCTTAACATTCTCTAAACTGTGAATGCAAATGTTACAACTGTTTGCTGGAACTTCAGAACTTTAATGCATGTCTGCAAAATGTAGTTACTCACCCAAATCATTTCATTCATGCTTCAAAACCTAGTTATCGTGTCAGTGTCCTGTCAGGCCAAGGTCACCAAAATATAAAGTATTTTTGTCATCGTGTGAGCCACACTGGTCAAAATGTTTAGTTGTTTTTTCACCATGATAGTCAACCATGGAAAATAAGGTTTTATAACAAAAATCTGATATGTGTTGAGAAGAGTCAATAGTACATAAAAACGTATATGAACATTTGTATTTATACAGTACATTTATTTTTGTATGAATGTATTATATGTTCAATCTTGCTCGTCCAGTTACTGTACATTACCACAAATACACAAAAACACCAAATTACTGCAAAATAGCATCCATGAAAAAAATTATTCTTGGTGGACATCCTGTCGCTCTTGTTGGTCAGGCCAAAGATTTTCATCAACATCACATCTGATGTTTTCCATTGCCATGCACCAGGGAAAAAATCTCCTTGAATACCACACCCATCCCCTGCAGTGATCAACTATGTCCTCACATGCAGCATTCATGGCATCCAACAGCATCTGATCTTGTGGTCTATGATCATATACTTTCCTCCTCCATGCTTAAAAAATGTGACAGTAGTGATTGTGCTTTGGGCAATCAACCTATATATGCTCCCAAACTTGATGGTTAAATGATTTTATGGTTGATTCAAATTGTATTGCAGTTAGAGGTCATTTGCCAATTACAAACAATGTCAATGTCAGATATTTATGGAATATACATGCATGTATACCAAGTTTTCATAACTGAATGGATCGTTTTGAATGTGATGGCTTACTCGAAGAAAAATGATTGAGAAGTTGCGAAGAGTTTGACAGTTTAAGTGAGAATCGACTCATCAGTTTTGATCAACAAGCCATGTGCAGTTAGTTGTTGTGCAAACTGCAGACAATTGTACTTACTGTTTGCACACATGTGCTAAAACATTTGGAAGTTGCTCAATAAGAAATTCTAACATATTGTTCCGGGAAAAAAAAATTATTTGAGAATTGAGCCAAAGCGATTGAGAAAAACTGTAATATGTGAGGGGGAGCAATAACACAGACAAAAGCAAAAGGAAAAAAGATAAAAAGTATAAACAAAAGTAAGATTGAGGACAGAATCCGAGAATTTATCAGCTTTCTTCCTTTTCATCAAAATACGATACCATTTCAAATAGAGTTTTGGCTCAATTTTCTGAATCAGCTATTAAATTCAAAGTGGTCAGAAGTGAACGTTTTAAATTTCAACACTACTTTTAAGGCATTTCAGCCAGCAAATAAACTTGGGTTTTTCTTTGTTTTGTTATGTTTTTTTTTAAAAAAAAAAAAACAGCGAATCACTGCAGTCTTGTGGGTGGCTGAACTTACTAAAGCTGTGCCTACAGCTCATCATCTCTTCTTTAGAACATTTCTGTTCATAAATTGAATAGGTGACTTGCTGACTCCAGACCAGCATGCTGTCTGCTCCCGTTGAGATATAGGGGTGAAATACAGGTGGTGAGATACTGTTTATTCTCTTAGCTTTCACCATAACAGCGGGTGTCCATTTGTGTCCACACAAAATATCTGCGACTCAATTTTTTTTTTTTTTTCACTCATCACTTTACCAGCTTCAGGTCTGATGTTACTAACCAAAATAAAAGCCCTTCCCCTATAGAATGGCATCCAATTTAAGGAACTCGTCGACTCATCTCATGTATACATACTTTGTTGTCGCTGTTTCTTTCAAATGTCAAGCTCGTCCTCTGTTCTTGTTTAGCTCGCCATGTCTCCTTTCCTGCTAAAACCTGCTCAGTGATCTCATTTATTAAATGTCATGAAGGAACTGCGCGGGCGCAGAATGAGAGCTGTCAGAAAAATGAGAGTCGCGCGGGCCTCAAACGCCACATCCCATCAACATGTTCAAACTCGGAGGTATGTTTTGAGAAACAGCATATGCTCCTTAAGTTTCGTGGCGTCAATATCCTAAGCAGACTTTCCCGCGTATTTACGAAGCAACGTGTACTTTTCCTAAAGAAAATGTGGTAGGGTAATGATTAAAGGAGTTAATACAGATCATGTCAGTGTATTACAGTCAGCTGGAACGGTAATATGCTATTGATTTTGATCTAGTAGATTTAAATGTCAGTGTGTTAAATCTACTACAAAAATCAGTGGTTGCCAGAACCTCGTCGAAAAAAATCATCTTTTCTATCGTCAGGGAGGCACTATGGTGCTTGTATATGCTATATTTACATTTCACAACTGCAAGCTATATTTGTCATTAACTGATATTAATATGTAAGGCTTAAATAAAGGCTACTGATAACCGCCATAATTATACAGATGGATATACAAACATGAAACTGAAATAATTCAATAAACCTATAAAATGTTACACTTTCATGTGTGTAACTAATTACAAAAATACATTTGTTTGACTATTTTACTCCTTTGTTCCAGACAATTTTGTTACTAGATTTTTCTTACAAACAAGCAAAATGATCTAAACTGTTTTACATTGTAAACGTACATGTCATTTCTTGTAGAATGTAATTAAAATGTGTTATATGGGTTCAAACCTAAAAATCTAGTGTCTATTTAATCTAATACTATATTTTCCCCGCTTTATTTCATGAGGTAGCTGACGATGAACCAAATAACATTTACTGACGCGTTTTTACATTCTTTTTCTATTCAAAATGACTTTTTTTTTTACTCCGTAGTCCTCCTTGCTTAAAGTTGACTTGTCCATCTGTAGAAGAATGTGTAGCTAAGCATCACTGCTCTCGTAAAGTGTCCTTTTCTCAGCAATAGGTGTCCGTTAGTGAGCGAAAGCAACTTTGTGAACTTCATCCAGCAGGCGTTCATGAGGACAGCCTCCGCTGTGTTTCCGCGCGCTCACAATCCATTCATCTTGAGTAACATTTTAACACGGAAGAATAAATTGCGTCCTTGTGTCCGGTAAAACGATGACAAAATAACGCGCCCCCATTTTCCGAGGATCGGGGTGTCATCCCCTTCTGTCTGCTGACTAGGGTCCACCTGTAAGATACTTCTTTTGAGGGGTGGGACCCCATCGGCGCTGTCACGAGAGGAGGCGGTCCCGTGCACTTGCTTGGAAAAGGATTGGAAAAGTAAAGACCGTCTCCTGCGCTGATTGGGGGCCCGGAGGGGAGCGTGAGGAGGGCGGGAGGATTGCGCTCACGAGCCTTTGTGTTTCACTTCTAATATCTCACATATCAATAATTGAGCGCGCGAGCAGACGGACCCCACGCGCTATGTATTCTACTGCGCGCGAGCTCGGTAAGGGCCTTGATCCGCTTTCAGTCGGTTCTTCCACTACGGACTGAGAGGGGAACGAGGGGAAAAACTGTTGTAGTCTTGACTTGAACTGTTTGGAAGGACTTCATTTTACTGTGAGGACAGGTTTGGAGTGATTTTGGTGTGGGATTTGAGCGGGCTGTGTCTTTGCGAGAAGACTGCTGTTAGGTGCGGAGTGAAGTTGGCATGATGTTGACGTTGGTGCTAGGCGCAGTGTGGTTAGTGTGCCATGCATACGCACAGAACGAGACAGAACCCATCGTACTGGAGGGGAAATGCTTGGTCGTGTGCGACTCAAATCCCACCGCGGATCCCACTGGGACGGCTCTTGGGATATCGGTGCGTTCTGGGAGCGCCAAAGTGGCTTTTTCCGTGGTGAGGAACACGAACCACGAGCCGTCGGAGATGAGCAATCGAACAATGGTGATCTATTTCGATCAGGTAAATTTTCACTATGGAAATACCCACTTCTTTTGTTTAATGCTACTTTTTACGCGTTATTCGGTTGTGAATTTCGGGAAGGTTTTTTGTGTCACGGTTACAAATACAAACTAGGTCACAAAATCAAAGAAATATCACAGCAACGAAACCTTTAACTGATAGGCTGTGTGTAATCTGGGGAGATGTCATATTTCCTTCCACTTCGTTAAAGGTCAATTACAGGCTAATGGCTTTTCAATTATATCTAATAGCCATGAACTTCTTTTTCGTGTCATAAAACTATCCCCCATCTGCACTTGTGTGTGTGTATATATATATATATATATATATATATATATATATATATATATAAAATGAATAGCCAGTGTCCATCCTAAAACTTAAAGAGACAGAACTTAAACTTAAAAGATCGATTTTTTTCAAGCGATATTACTGATTATTGCGTGTTTGACTTCCATTCTGATCTCTGCATCATCCTTCAGGTACTTGTGAACGTTGGTAGAAGTTTCGATGAGGAAAGGAGCAATTTCTTCGCCCCGCGCAAAGGGATATACAGTTTTAATTTCCACGTAGTGAAAGTGTATAATCGTCAAACGATCCAGGTAAGTGTTTATACCTCAATTCTCACCCTTCTCTGAAGTGTTCTGGGGTGCGCGTGGGACAGTAAAGTGTGTTAGAAAAATCTGAAATTGTAAGTTGTCAAGGAATGCTTTCTTTTATTTCCTCAATTAGCACGAGACTAACAACGAGCCTAAAATTTGGCTCGTAGACAAGACTGGCGCGAGTTCAGGACCATGGACAAAGAACGCGCGTGACAGATTCGCCTCCTGTCTGCGCAGCACAAATATATATATATATATATATATATATATATATATATATATATATATATATATATATATATATATATATATATATATATATATATGCTGTTTTGGCTAATTAGAGCTCAGAATCATTACACTGTCGTTTGTCTCTCTCAGAGGATTCACAGTTACATCCCGTTATTCCGCTCTGATCGGCGACTAAATTAGAAGCAAGTCAAATCACACATTTCCCTATTCATGTCTGAAATGCACTGAAACATTGACTAAATGAAGACAATAAGTTGGAGCTATGTATGTGACACACAAAAACAAATATCGAAACCAAAGCTCTCTAATCCAACTATTTAATTAGGAAATATAATACAAAAGAAAACACGTGCATATAGTCTTGCGTTGGAGGGCCTATTTCAATTATCTATCTATATTTTTTAAGTGCAAAGGAATTACAAGAATTATATTTGTACCTTGTACATTTATTTTACTTTTTTTTAATAAGACGCATTTATTTTGTGCAAAATCACCTGAGAAGACTGGTAGAGCTTATTGGCTATAGGTTATGCTGTGTATTAAGTGTTAAAGGCCAGACGTTAAAGGACAGAATAGTGTTTTCAACGCTAATAATGCTTAGTTAATTCTGATGTGTCTAGAGAAAACAAAAAGTATATTTGTAATTTTTAAACATATTAACTTATTACTTTCTATAATTGATTTAATGCTGGGTTTAGTATAGACTATGATGTCAGTCAGTTTAAGTGCCACTTTTTAAATAAGCGAAGTTGTGCTCAAATTCTTACAAATGATTGGCTTGAATAACACAACAGATTATGTGTGAAATGCTTTTTTTAGCTCATAGAATAAATATTTCCATTGTTCTTTTATATACACTTCACACTTCAAAGAAATTATGAATTCCAGTCTGTTGATCTGAGAGGGAGAAGCAGGCCTCTCCATTACCAGGCAGAACATATGATAAACACACACACACACACACACACACAAAGATCTGAAAGGCTCCATAAATAATGCAGCAAAACACAAAGTGTCTGTGTTTCTCAATGAATTGTTTGGAAGGAGAACTGCATGCTTTGGGTGTAAATGTAACTTATCAAATTTTATTGCAGTTTCTTTCAGCTTATCTCATAGCTCATATATTCCCACAGTCAGTTTCAATACTCAAAGGACAAGTTCATCTGAGAACATTTGGTGTGCCCCCCCCCCCACCATTTTCTTTTTCATTGTAAGTTAATTTGATCATAAAACTCACAATTTTGTTAGCATTGGGGATGCTAACATACAGACTGAGGAGTCTAGCACAATGCAGTGCAAATTGTCATAGAAAGTTGTCACGCAACACTTTTCAAAAGACCAAGCAGCAGACAGCCATGCATTTGAATATTGATTGCAGATATACGGCCCATATTTTGTGGAACACAATTCTCTTTGAACCCGCAGATGTGACAGACGGTAATTAAGAAAATTACTCTCTGAACTAAAATAATGACCCTGTGAATAGATATGACAAAGAGGGGAGAAAAACATTTTGTCATCTCTCTTGTCCAACCATTATGCATGACTGAGACAGGCAAAGGGACTGAGAGTAAGAGGGGGTTGTCCTCCATCACAGCGTCATTTAGACAGGAAGCTGTCGGTTCCGCTAAATGCGGCATTAAATCGCGTGTTGAGAGATCCGTTCATGTTATCTCACATCTCATTTTTGGGTTCTTTCATAAAATCGTCCATTTGTATGTTCTACATGTATTTGAAGATTGAGGATGGAATTAGAATTACAGGGCATGAAAGCTGGAGGTTTATTTTTTGGAAGGTGAAAAAGGACAAAGAGTGCATGATATGTTCTCACTTCTCATTGTGTGAACAAATCCTTGTTGAGGGTATGTTAGTTGTGAGTCTTTTGTGGTTTTTATCTCAGTGTGAGAGTGTGTTCTCATTGTGTAACAGTGTTTTTGCATATTGATAGTCTCTGATTTTGTGTATCTGATGGTCACGTACAACATTCAAAGGTGCCTTTCCAAAAACCACGAGCTCATTCCTCATTACAGTATCAAATGTCATTTTCGCTCTTCTTCTGGCTCAGTCTGAGAATGGTTGGCATAGAAAAATAGACACAAATAAAGCAATGTGCCATTTTCATTCCTTCTGGCTAAGGCCCATAAATGCTTTGATCAACTTTATGATTTCATAGGGAGCTGCCTATTGTTTTATCAAGGGGCTTGTCACCCTCCAAAACAAAAAATGGGAACAAGAGTGTATAGATTACAAGTATTATTGTTGGTGAGAAGATTGACACGGGCTCTGACTGATACCATTATCGTTATAGTTTTCCATTGTCCCATTGGGATTTTGTAGACAATTTTTTTTCAACCGAGCAAGACCTGCTTAGTTTCTTTTTATTCTTTATCTACTTTTCAGTTCCTTAGACGGAGCAAAGGAACAGAAACAGCAATAGGATGCTTCTCGCTAATCAAAATGCTTCCATGTTACAGGTGAGCCTGATGCACAACGGCTGGCCGGTGATCTCCGCCTTCGCCGGGGATCAGGACGTCACACGTGAGGCGGCCAGTAACGGCGTCCTGATTCAAATGGAGAAAGGCGACCGCGCATACCTCAAGCTGGAGCGAGGCAACCTGATGGGCGGCTGGAAGTACTCCACCTTCTCCGGCTTCCTGGTCTTCCCCCTGTAGAGGAGGGGCACGCCACGGAGGGACTATTGCTCTTTAGCTCGCCGGCTTGTGGGAGATAGAAGGGGGCGTACGAGAGATAGAATGATAGCGAGAATGTAAAGAAAAAATATAGGAAGAAATTTTAGTGTGGCAGGCTCTCAGTCGCACTCACTTTGCTCTGCTGCTTGACTACAGCTCTGGACAGCCAAAACTTTTTTTTTTATTATCCTTATGATAATTGAAAGAAAGCATACAGAGGATCGTAGCCCTTCCCACCCCTTCTCTGACTCATCCCATCACAATCCACACTCAAAACTTCAGCTGCTTTAAGGATTGTCCTTCAACAGCCCAGACCCCCATTTCACACAGGTCACATCTTTGTATATTCTCTCCATACGTATACATACTGTGAGTTTCAAAATGCCATTGTCATTCCTCTCAGTCCAGTCGCCCCTTCTTTCTCTGGCTTTCTCCAGCTTACCCTTTCTTGTCTTTGAGAGGGCGTCTTTGCTCTGTCATGACTGAAGGATCTCTGAATCCCCACAAGAAGACTGCATACTGGATATATAAATACATAAAAAAGTTTCTATATGATTATGATATACTCAATGCCTAAATGAATCTGGTCGACTCTCTGTATTTCTGTATTTCAGTGTTAATACTTAGTGATTGTGTGTGGATTTTCAGGCTGCTGTCCAACTACCAATGCTTCTTGTTTTTGTTTCGGTCAAAAATGTGGCTAAGATGAAACTATATCAGAAATACTATAAAGTACAAAGTTTTATTATCATTGATTGTAAAATATATGTGAATATTTAGCAGACAAAATCCTCCCTTTTAATCAATTAACCATTGTTTTTTTTTTTCTTTGATTCAATAAAAATTAAATGGTACTTTTTATTTTTCTTAATCTGATTCTGTGCTTTGAAATGTTAAGATTGTTGCCTACAAGAGAGCAACAACACAAATCATTTCACTAAAATGAAATCTGACAAAGCTGTGTGTGTGTGTGTGTGTGTGTGTGTGTGTGTGTGTGTGAGCCACAGAGACACAATGACACACTCTCAGTGTGTCTCATTGTGCTCTCTCATGATGTAGATATGCTTGGCTGGTCTCTCTCTCCCTATCTCTTTCTGTTTCTCTCTCTACCGGGTGATTGGGGCTTCTCTCTGCTGCACTCAAGGCTCTAATGAGCTCCTGGGGGGAAATTAGCGCTTGCATAATAAGCAAACCCCACTGTTTACACAAAAATCATGTTGCGTACATCTTTCCTGCTCTTTTTCTTTCATTTTTACTTGCATTGTCCTTGAGGTATTTCATACCATGAAAGCGATTTTTAGTCCATGTGATTCTTGGCTACACTTGATGACAGTCTTCATCATCCATATTTATTTTAGTTGTAAAACGCACAAGAGCTGCAACCAAACTAAAAATACTCATAATTGGACAGAAACATTGAAATGCAGAATAACAAACACAAAAATGGAACCAAAGATGAACCCTCACTCTACCCTTCCAACATAGCAACAGGAGCTCAGAGTTCTGACAACCACTATCTCTTCACAATACGAAATAATGCTACGTTTGAGGGCCCTCTCAAGAAAACTTGCTGCTTCGGTGCTCACCGTTCTGCAGATACGAAAAGGGTGAATAGACAAGTGTTGAGCTGTGAAATGTTAACACAGCACCATAAGAGCTGTAGTGTCCCTGCTGGCCTGTGCCCAGACAGAACAGGCCTGTTTAAAACCACTCATTAGTGTCTGCACGCTTATCATTTGTCTGAGCAGAACTATGGAATGAGAGCTAAGGGGCATGTGGGAAGTGAAGGAGAAAAGAGAGCGAGAAAAGGGAACATTTAACTTCGTTTGAGTGGAAATTATGAGTTGTTGATGTTTGAGTGCAATTTTAATTCGTGAAGTTATGATTCAAGATCAGTCTTTACCATTTGTTTGAATTTTGCATTAGGCTATATAAACAATTTATTAGCTGGCAAAGCCTAACATAAATTAATTATCAGAAAACAAATCAAATGATGACAGAGACGTACAAATAAATATTCCTCAAAGGCCTTATTTTATCATTTCTTCTATTTTTTTTCTAAATAATAATGTATAATAATAGTAAAACTAAGTTGCTTATGTCCTGTAAATGTTCATTTTTTGAAATATTAATTACAAGTTATTTTTTACCTTTACTCATTTCTGATTCATTCATTAAAGATTTCACATCAAAAAGACACCAGGACCTGAAAGGTGGACATTTTTAGAACTATAGGCCTATAAAGGCATTCTACTTGCTAAAATAGTATGATTATTATTTGGAGGACAGGGGCAAGAAGATTGTTTATTAAGATATCAAATATGATACAGTATAGGATTTATAGGGGTAAGACAGTTACTCCGTGTCAGTGCATAAACATGTTCTTTATCTGTGTAAGAAAGATGCACTTGCCTATATTATATTATTAACTCATATTACTGACCAACATTTATTTGACTGTTCATAATAAATCAGCCATAAGACGGGATATGAAGTCAATCATTTTGATTTATAGCTTGCTGTTATAGTGTGGGGTAGCCTAATGGCCGTGCGAGAAGCCAGCAAAAATGTTCCCTACTATGGCACGTGCCGGCCAGGTGTCTCTCCGGGCGCGAGCTTGGTTCACTGGAGTGAGGCGCGTCATCCATCTCTCCTGCTCTGACTAGATTACCGGAGACTTCGGCCTTCGCTCACTATGGCGATGCGAGAGCGGTCCATAACGACGAAAAACAGCCATATGGTGTCTCTCCTACAAGTGAGTTCCTGCTTAAGATTGATAGCGGGCAAGATTGAGGTGGTTATACTTATAAGAGAGAAAAAATATGGTGGAGTTTTGTTAAAGTACAAAGTCCGATTATTGCTAATGAGCAAGAAATTAAGTTGGATTAAGGTGTTAAATCTCCCAAAAACGTTTTTAAAGCCGTTTGCCGTTGCTTAAATGATTCGAGAAGAAATATGATTGTTTTGACGGCCATTTTGTTTATTGACTTGAGTTGCAGCCATAGACTGAATATAAAAAAAAATATGGACGTATAGTGTTCGTGACCTCTCACCAATTATTAATGTAAAGCTGCTTTGCCACAATTTGCATCGTAAAAAGCGCTATATAAGTAAAGGTGACTTGACTTGACCTCTCCCGTAGGTTTCTGAAGAGCATTTTGAAGCCTAAAGTGGGCCGTCGCCATCTTGGCCGCGCGTCACTCTCGGAGAACTGGAAATGGGCAAAATGGTTGGATGTGGTTGGAACTGAGGTACCTGGTTGCTGAAACCACACCTTTTAGTTATCTAAAATATTAATAAAGGTAAGTCATATTATTTGAAAGTTCTAAAAGTTTACTGTAAGTCTACGGTGTCTGTTTTACGATATAGATGCTGCAGCAACTGTACATTAGTGTCAGGTGTGCGAATGACACCACGCAAAATCAAAATGGGACTTCATACCTTCATTTGAATGAATTAGCGATTGTGAGATGAATCAAATCTGTCATACTTGGGTAAAATGTCCACGAGCCTCCATTGGAAAAACATTCAACAGCACTTTTTGTCCACAAAAGCATTAAATCCATGAAATATTGTCCATTGTTTGCATTACATTTCTTCTGAACGATCTGCTCTCCATTATCGTTCAAGAAATTATTTGAGCACCGTTTATGTTGTAAAACTGTATACGATCGTATACATTGGACTCTCACACACAAATAAGCCTGCGTCCAAAGTATAATTTTCAAAATAGTGCAGCAGTTTTAGTTATAATATATCCAAGCAGTGCTGTTGGATTTTGTGGTGTCTTGAGAGGCATAATCTCCAGCCATTGTCATTGTAGTAAATCTGGCGGACAAACTTTTAGCCAATGCCAAGACGATCCAACAACGTGTGTTCTGTTTATCTTCCGCATGTGTACACAGACGTACATCTGTCTCAACCATTAACCGCACAGCAAGCAATATTATTTAATAATTGATTGAAATAATCCTGAAAAAAGCACAAACACAGCAGAGATTCCAAGTTCAGAAGCTGGAATTAGCTGAGGTTATGTGATGGCTAGCAAACACACGGCTAGTATAGTGACAGCATCAGCAATCCACCTGTCAGTCAAGTGGCCAAGCCCTTAAGTATGCAGAACTTTAAGGCTTAATATTATTTAAACGAGTTATAAAAAAAGTTCACCCCCTCACAGTTGTCATGAAGGGCAAAATTAGGTGTATAGACTAAAACCACAATTTGTACCAGGCTGTAAACATGTTTTTTTTTTTTTTTGCTGTAAAGCTGGGCATTTTAATCTCGGGCTCAATGGGATTCTGCTTCACTTTTGTATTGGCTTCAACACAAAGGAGGTTGCCACTTGGTTTTAACACAGGACACAATTTTAGTTCAAGACTTGTTTTTTTTTCTGCTGAAACCCGTTCTCTCTCTCTCACTCACACACACACACACACACACACACACAGGTTTGTTTTGCTCTTAGTGAGGACATTCCATAGGCGTAATGATTTTTATACTGTACAAACTGGACATTCTATCCCCTACACTAACCCTACTCCTAAACCTACCCATCACAGAAAACATTCTGCATTTTTATATTTTTAATAAAACATTGTTTAGTATGTTTTTAAAGCTATTTTAAATATGAGGACTCATGAAATGTCATCATAAAACATGTTTATGTTGTAATATCAGTATAATACCCATGTCATTATACAAAATTGTGTCCTCATAAATCATGAAAACAACACACACACAAATATATATATATAATACTCAACACTCACGCATAAAAATTGCAATCAAAGTGGAGAAAGTTATTTTAAAAAGTGTATGCATGCCTATATTGTTATTAAAACCAGTATTCCAGATATTTTAATAATAATTAATGAGTATGCATTCTGTTTTAATTAATTGCATTACTGCCTTTATCGCTTGTAAACCTAGTCAGGTTCTAAGTTACCTAACACTGTGGTGGTGTGTATCATCATTTCTGTATTTTTGTAGAAAACAAATTCATGTAGCTCTCAAGCCAAGTGAAGGCCATGACAATTGAATAAAGGAGCAGAGCGTAATCTGTATCCTTCACTGTCAGATACAAAATGATTCTTTATCAGCTCTTGGCAAAGGACAACGTCTTCAGTCCCAATGTTTGTAAACCTTGCCAATTTCAGAATATAGCTCCTAAAACCATGCCCGGTGACAAGCAATTAGAGGACAGTTCAGTAGTAGTTATTTCTTTAAATGCTATGGCAAAAAGAGAGGTGAGAGCGAGCAGCAATTAAAAGGGAAAGTGGTGAGACACCGCAGATTGAATTTTAATTGCCATATGAGGAACCATATTAGGAATGTTTACTTTAACTGATGTTTTCTTTAACTGTGATGCTCGAACAGGAATGGAGTAATTATAACGGCCTCTGAAATTAAATGAACCGCCTGCTGAATTTGATTTGTGCTTTAGGAGCGAGTGACAGAGATGTTGACATCATTTTATCTGCTTTATCGGGGTTATGCGTTCACATCACACCAACACTCATAATTACACAGCATCATCAACATCTGCTGCAGGTGGCTCGGTTTATGAGTGCTTGATGCTGTGCTGTGTATTTTGCTTCTAATTTGATGCTACGGTGTTATTTATCTGGAGTAGTGGTATTTGAATATTTCAGACCAATGAAAAGTGCTTGGTTTAAAAAAAAAAAAAAAAAAAAAGGAGACCCATTAGGCTTACTTCCACTAACAAATAGAGACTGTAGAATCATCCCCAAATCATGAATATGTCTCAACGAGTGATAAAACACTATTTAAAAGAGATATTTTCGCCTTAGAAGTGTTCTCTTGTGAGCTAAATCACCTTTTAGTTTAGTTTCAAATCTTCATCTTGACATTTCCAAGATTCCAGGATTTTCTGTTCCTCCATTCTTTATTTAACTTGTGTGAAATATTGAAAGTGTTGAGTTGTTGTTGAGTCTATCAAAAGTTATTCACGCCTCATGAAGAGAAACAAACAATAACTGTAAATACATCACCAACCAAACAAAAACATTTTCATTCACATATTATTTCCACGAGTGTTGTCGCGAGTCGCTGTCTCACTGATTATTTTGGAGTTAACTACTCAATGCAAATTTATTGTTGTGCAAAAAAATCAGAAAGCACAAGCTTTTGTGTCAGGTTATGTCAAATGGCATCTAAAATGACAAGGTCCCACCCCCTGTTACTAACTAGCAAGCTGCAAATCAGGGTTCATAACTTTAATTAAACCATAATGGTTCATCACATTCAATATTCTTTACATTTTAAGTATGTCCCACCCAAACCTTTAATAGGAATGAATGCTGTGCTTGTCAGGTGACTTCATGGGGGCTTTTAAGGGTTACTTTTTTAAACAAATACTAGAAAATAACATTGTGAAATAAATACTTGTCATATCGTCAACAAGCTCTAGCTTATTTCTGCTTAGACTACTGAGATTTTACTCTTTCTTTGGTTGAGCATGAATGATCAAAGGCAATTGAGCCATAAAAGATAAACACATTTTCTGGGTTGGATGCATTTGAAATGTTTCATGACGAATTATGTGGTTAATGACTTGAAGTGAATTTGGTGATTAATTCTTTCTCTAAATTTTTCCATGGGGAAATAAGATGCAGGGATATTGATGATATTGCCAAATGACCAAACGCTTTAAATATTTAAAATGAGGGGAACTGATGTTTCAGCAGATTGTCACCTTTTAAAGCCAGACAATATGTCACCACACGTGTTAACTGCCCTCCAATGTCAGTCAGATGATTAGTTGTAGACCTGTGGTAGAAAATGTGCTTTGGTGTTCGCTTACGTCTTTAATTATTTAGAAAATATGTCTTTTTTGTCTTGGCGCTGCATACTTTTTAACAGGCAGCAATTTTATATGTAATGTCATGTTATCTTATCTGAGGAGGGATTCAGATCCCCCCACCCACTAGTCTTATAATAGTCTGAGTGATGTTTAGTCGTTCTCAGTGTTTTATTCTTGCCGTCTGCAACTTGTGGGCGAGAAGGCCTATTACGTTAATGGGGAACAATTGAATGTTAGTGTCACAAATTATCTCTGCGAATGATATCATTGTGCAAATTAATCCCCTTCCCATTAACAACGCAGGCGTGCTTAAACTGAGAGAGAGAAAGAGAGAGAGAGAGAGAGAGAGAGAGAGAGGTTTTAATCATGCTCATAATTAGTTTATGTGTGCTTCATTTAGCTACAACATGTTTATACAAGTCCTGTTGTACTCACTTTAGCAGGTTAATGTGTTTTCTGTTTACAAACAAATAATGCAATTATCTCTTTAATCAAATTAAGCGCATTTTGAGTGCTTACACCTAGTCTGTCGTCTACCACACTTGAGAAACAAGAGTTATCATATAGCAGCATTTCAGAAAATATATTGTCATTTGTTCCGTGCCGCATTGTGTTCTTTTCTAATTGTCTGTCTATAGATGTCAGAATGAGTTTGTGAGAATTAGAAAGGGAGTGTGGTTTCAGAGAGCACGATCTGGCTGAGTGGTGCCATAATTGGGAGCAATGACTTGGTTTTGACTGGAGCGAATACACAATGCATGGAATATTGCATTTATTTCCCAACGCTTTTCTAAGAGCTCTTTAGCAGCCCTTAAACTGTCACCAGGCTCAAGTTTGTCATTACTATAAAGGGCTGCAAATCTACAAGTCATCAAATATGGATGCAGGACCATGGAGGGAGGGAAATTTATGTGGAGAGAGGAGAATAATTGTATGGCTGCCTAAGTATTTTAGATAAGTCCTAATTACGCCACAGAAAGCAGCACAGAGGGGTGGATAAGAGGAAAGTGGGGCTCAAATGTAATGTTTCTCGTTGTTTCAAGAGGGTTGCGATCTGATGCAGTCATTTGGAGTGAATTTAATTCCCTATTGCTTTAATTGCAGATGAACTGTATTCAAGCAAATTATGCTATTCTGAAAGCTCAATCTCAGTAGCGTTTTGGCACCACATTTAACGTGATGATGAGGGATTCATGCCTATCGACCGACTTGTTGGGATTTTCTTTAAAAAATATATTTTGTATTGGAAAATATTTAATTTGTATAAGATATTTAAACGATTAGTTCACTTCAGAATTAAAATTTCCTGATAATTTACTCATGTCATCCAAGATGTTTTTTTTTTTTCTTCTTCAGTCAAAAAGAAATTAAGGTTTTGGAGGAAAACATTCCAGGATTTTTCTCCATATAGTGGGTTTCAACTGGGTACATCAAAATGATAGGTCATTTTCTAAAAAAAAAAAAAAAAAAAAAAATTATATACATATTTATAACCACAAATGCTCGTCTTGCACTAGTTTTGCCATGCGCCACGCATTAAAAACCTTAATTTCTTTTCGACTGAAGAAAGAAAGACAAACATCTTGAATGACACGGGGGTGAGTAAATTATCAGGAAATTTTAATTCTGGTGTTAACTGATCCTTTAATTTTATACCTACATCCTATAGCATCAACCTACTGCTAAGTTAGGGATGCACTGATTTTAGATTTCTGGCCATTACAGACAAGTTGGCAGTTATTTTTATAATATGGAGAATCATTATTATCTTTATTTTTTTTCTGATTAAAAAAAAAAAACAAAGACTGAAATAAAAAACATTTATTTGTAATGTTTTTTTATTTATTAATATTGATTAATATTGTGGAATTTTATTTTTGATCATTTATTGGTTATATAATGAAAATTAGCAGCTTAGTAGTTTAAACCGGAAGTGTAATATTGGTGCATCAATAATCATAATGGATGTTTGTTTTAGTGTCCCTATACAAAGCTTGTGTGTGGAGGGACCATGTTCCCTTGTGAGATCCCAGAACCCTGGATGTGCTCAGTCTGACCCCCTCCCTGTTGTGCCTGTGAACAGAGGGTCCCAGGCATTAGCTGTCTAGTTGCAGTGACACTGACTTCGCCATTCTCACACGTGCCAGTACAATCCGTTCCATCTCTCACATACTTTGGTCCCCGCAGCCATTGAAGATGATGAAAACTTCCCTAGTGACATTTAGTAACCTTTTCTACCAAGAGACAGGAGGATGGAGATCTGAAAGACGGAGAGGGGGAGCGAGGGAGGGGCTGACATATATATGTGGCATTCTTCTTTGTGTCACCTCGCCACATGTCCTCCCTTCCTTACCTTTTTCAGCCCACCTCAGTCCTTGGCACTGGCCATTATGATCTGTATTGTGCGGAAGCTCCATCCACAGTAATAGCTTGTGTTTGTCAAATAATGGAGACAACATTGTCCTGGGTCCTGTGATGAGACAGGCCCACAAAGGTCCCCTATGGTGGTAGTGTTATACACATTCAAACTTAAAAACTAAAAAAAATAAGCTAAATAAAGCTTGTATTGTGCCATGTGCGGTCTGTAGTCCCATTTTACATGAGTAAATGCAGTAATTTCAACATTTAGCCTATAGCTGCTAGTCAGTCATTTCATGGTTGCCCAAATTTTTATTTTTTATTAAATTTTTTTTATTACAGTTTTTTTCGATTGGTAAACGACAGTGGGCACAACTGGAGTCACATGTGCAAAACTCTAACTACAGTCTGCACAGCAGCAGTTCATGTGGACCAAACTAGTTTGTTTTTCATTGCTTGAACACCGTTTTTAACTCTACACACTTATCCCATGACTTTAACCACAACCTGCACAACACTGTATTTACAGCACTTTGTTCAGATGCTAACACACTGCTGTCAAAACTGTGAACCACACATTCAAAACAGAATAGATTTCAGGCTTGTGAAATTTATATATATATATATATATATATATATGTGTGTGAGGACAGTCCAGAGGACTGCCAGGGATGGATAAGGCACTCCAGAAGGTTCTTCCCCAGGTGCATGGCAGGAGAGAACATTAGATGTGATGTTGATGAAAACCTGTGGCCTGATGCTAGAGAGAGGCAGGATTAGCCCCTCAATTATTTGTGCAAATTACAGTATGTACTTTTAGTTTCTACATTTTTCCTCATTATTGTAATTCCGTAAATTATTACAGACTATTGAAGCAAACTGCTAATTTTCATTTACCTTAAAGAATTGTTTTCTAAAAATGTAAGTAAATCACGTGAAAGAATGTCATTCTTTTCTTTGAAGAAAATATTACTTTGTATGAAGTCAATGAAATTGTTCAAACTGTAAAGAATTGTATTATCTGTGTTTGTGTTTGATGCTAGTGTTTTTACTCTCAGTGTGTTCTGAGTGACAGTGTGTGTTATCTCAGTGAGGGTTGTGATAGTGTTTGGCTGCACTGCATGTGGACTTAAAAGGGTTAATTCACCCAAAAATGAAATTTCTGTCATAAATTTCTGTCTCATCCTCATGTTGTTCCAAACCCGCAAATACTTTGTTCGTCTTCGGAACACAAATTATGATATTTTTGATGAAATCCAAGAGGATTTTTATCTCCTATAGAAAGCAAGGAAATTACATTCAAGGTCTAGAAAGGTACTAGAGACATTGTTAAAATAGTCAATGTGTCTACAGTGGTTCAACCTTGTTATGTTATGTTATGAAGCGAAGAGAATACTTTTTGTGTGTAAAAACAAAACAATGACTTTATTCAACAATTTCTTCTGTCAGTTTTCTACGCAGTTGACGCAGTGCAGCGCTTCCGTGTTTACATCCGAACGCAGGCACAGTATTGGCCGACGCTGTTCATATGAGCACCATGATGCAGTGACCACTGACGTAGAACCTGGAAGCACTGGTGGAAAACACCGTATGAGAATGACACAGAAGAGAAAATATTGTTGAATAAAGTTATATCAACTATTTTAACGATGTCTTTAGTAACTTTCTGAACCTTGAAAGGACCTTAACCTTGGTGGTTAAATTGCTGTCTATTGAGGAGTCAGCGAGCTCTTGGATTTCTTTAAAAATATCGAAGGTCTTACGGGTGTAGAAGGGGATGAGTAATTAATGACAGAATTTTCATTTTTGGGTGAAATAAATCTTTAAGGCATTCAATTGCAGAACCACATAACATTTTTTTGCTTCAGTTGTGTGATACAGGATTAGAATATTTGAACATTTGGTCACTTGAAATGCAGTTTATTTCATGGCTTAAATAAATTACATGTTACTCAGAGATGGACATATTTGGCTTGTCAAAACTGTTACTTCAACAGTCGTTGACAGTTGAATCTAGTCCCGTCATGTCTACACCTGTCCTCACTTAAGCCTAATTAATTAAACCTTGTTCTTCATTTAGTCCTCTGTGTATTTAAGTTCCTGTCTGTGATTCTTTCTTTGTCGGTTATTGTTTGTGCGATGCACACTGTTACGTGCCATCTCTGTGAACCTTGGAATAAACCTGTTTGTTTATCTTATACCTTCGTCCCCTGTTCCTGCCCCGAGCGTTACAGAATAACCGACACTCAAACGAGAAGAAAATGGATTTGATGGACTCGCTGCAGAATCTGCGAAGCCCGGAGGCTCGACCCCACCTGGACTACTGGGTCTGGAGGTGCAAGAACAGCGAACACGCCGTCTCCACCTGGCAGCCCGGGGTGCGCTCCGAGGTCGGAGCGGACGTGGGCGGTTTCGGGGCCCCGGTGGCGAAGCGAGCAGAACTGTCCATCTCAGAGCAGTGGGCTGCGGATCCTTTCCCCACCCAAATACCCACCCTTGTGTCTTCATTCCCGCTCCCGTCCGGAGATCTCCTTCTGTTTCCTCCGGTGATCCCAGTCAGCCCCCTGGATCCGTGGCCACCGCTGCTGATGACCAGCTCCTCGGCTCTGCACCCGCCGCTCGCCCTGTGCGGCTCCTCACCAGCACCTCGGGCTGTCCTTCCACCAACAAGGCTCGAGGCGGAGTCCCCGGCTTCCCTTCAGGCCTCCAGGCCCACATCACCACCTAGACCCTTCAACCCATCACCTGCACCTCGACCCACAGCTCCCTCATCACCTCCTCGGCCCGTCAGCCCGGAAGTTCCGCTGGGCTCCCTCGGTCCTCCAGTTCGGCCTTCGGGGGTCAACGCGCAGCTTCTGCCACGGACTTCCGGGTTGGCGGCTACACCTCCACCCGTCACCCCTACACCGTCAGCAAGCTCCTCCCTCCCGTCAACCTCCCTGTCGTCCTCGATCCCCACAGCTTCACCCCGGTCTACCAGACCAGCGTCGGCTCCTCGGTCCCGCGTGTCAGCGGCTCGGCTCCAAACTTCCGGGTTGGCGGTGGTGCCGAGGTCCGTCGGCCGAGAAGCTCCCCCGGTTCCTCCACCTACTGCCATGGTTCCGCTGCCATCGATCGGCCCCAGCGCGTCATGCCACCCCACAGTCTGGACTTCCCCCTGGCCCCTCCCACCCTCAGCTTCACCATGGCGGCGGTGGCCATCTTCCCCTGAGCACACGCCCTCCTCCGAAGCCTCCGCCTTCTTCCTCTTACGGCGCGAGGACGCGCCTTTCCGAGGGGGGCGTTATGTCACATATGTCATCTAGTCCTGTCTTGTCGTGTATCGTCATGTCTACACTTTGTCGGTTATTGTTTTGTGCGATGCGCACTGTTACGTGCCATCTCTGTGAACCTTGGAATAAACCTGTTTATCTTATACCTTCGTCTCCTGTTCCTGCCCCGAGTGTTACATGAACATCAACCTAATTTTTTTTTACCAGGAAAGGGGAGATTTTGATACACAAATTTGCTTTTATTTATTTTAATTAAGCCTATGAAAATGCAGATCCTGTTGTAAATAATAGTGAAAAATCACTTTTGACGCATATAAAATAAAATTTGGGGTTTAAGGAGTAATGTGGTCTGACAAATTCAGACTTTTGCCTCACATATGCAGTCACATGAACATTCCAGCATGGCTTTTAGAAACAACACTAAACACAACAAATACCTTACAATTAGGTTGTTGGAATTAATACAACGTGCAAAATGTGGGACAATTTGCAAAGTGTCAAATATTTTGGCACTTAACACTTTAAAAAAATCTCCCAAATGATTTTTAGCCCAATTCTTACCAGTAAACTCAGAAATGTTGATTTGGAAGGGAATTAAATTCCAGTTGGATGACCACAAAATCACTGATTAGCACCTGTAGATGCTGATGATTTTAAATGTTTGTGCATATCCCCATGTAAAACAATGACCATCCAAATAGACTTGCAGTCTTATAGTCTAACTCAGTAAATGTCACAAATGAAAGTATTACTCATTTTCAACCATATTTTGCCTTTTCTCCTGGAATTTTTTTCTCCTCTGACTGGTGTGAGAGTGAGTGTCATGTGTTTTCTTTTGTAATATATGGAAAAAGATTCTGTGCTCCTGGGACAGGAAGTGAGTAATGGCACGAAGGGCATTGGATTAAATACACAACCACAAACTCAAAGAGATACCCCTCTGTGCCCTCTCTCTGTCTGTCTCTTCCTCTCAAACACTCACACACTCACACACACACTGACTATTAGCAGATTAGTCAGCTGTTTGATCTGATGAAGGAACCCTACCGTGGAAAGTCAAAGAGAGGAGGAGAGCACAGACTTGAGCCGTGGAGGGAGCCAATTTCTCAGGTGCTCAGCCATCACTATTATCTTGTTCCTCATTCTACCCTAGATTCTACCCTGCCTCCTTCCATGGTGGTTTCAGAGCAATGTGATAAGATTTTCCCACTATTCTCCTACCATGTTGCCCTTTTCAGCAATTTTATACAGGTAGTTTGTATAAAGGTTTAAAGTCTCTTTATATTAGCTCCTCCAGACCTTTCAGCTTTAGCTCAGTGATTTGATCTTTGTGCCATAAATTGCATGGACATGTAAATTCGGTGTCTGTTGGTACCAGCAGGGGATGAAGTGCTGCAACCTAATGAGAGCTGAAAGGATGATCTGGAGATTTTGTTAAGACTTAAGGCATCTGGAGATGTTAAGACTTAAGGCATTCCATTGCAGGGCTATGTAAGTCTTTGTTTAAAAGTCACTTTTTTGCTCCTATTGCGTGAGACAGGATTAGAATATTTGAGCTATTGATCACTTGAAATGCCCTTAATTTAAGATAATTAAATGAGAACATCATTGAAGAGTCTTTTACAAAATTTCTCTTTCAAAATATTGTTTGTTTGATATAGCATTAAACAGCTTGGTCTCATTGTTAATACGATCAATACGTAACATTTTCAGGTGCAAAACATTTTTGTTTGTTTGGATAGATGCTGAAACGTACAATATGGATGTATTGACAGCATTTAAATGTAAACATTACATATTTACAGATAAAGAAGAAAAATATTTATGAATCTTTCATATCGTTAAGATGTTTGAATAATTGTCCTTTTACCATTAACTGTAGTTCCCTTAACCCTATCCCCAAACATAACCAATTTATAGAGGATATAAAAAGAATATTTAAAACCTATCATAGACAGAAATCTGTTGGAAAATTACACTTTTAGTAACAATATAGCATTCAAAAGATGTTTTGAGCCGTTAAGCCTCTAATAACCATTTCTTAAAAATATGTAGAGTTATAAAGAAAAACATAACAGACAGACAAGTGGAATCACAATAATTTATTTATTGCAAAAATGTCAAAAGACAAAATTTCCAAAAAGTAGTTCAAATGACAATGTGTTGCAGTCACAGTCCTCTCTGGTGGTATATAATAGTTTTTTTATGAGGTACAGTGCAAAATTTAAGTTATTTATTGCTGAGAATCTTTTCCCGGTCCATCCCGTGAAGGTGCACATTTCTCATTCAAGCACACATCACCTTAAACACTGCATGTCGCAATCTGTGACAAAGCAAGTGAGAGCCTCCCTTTCAAGGAGTTTACTCGGCAGCCATATTTGTGATGTCTCTGGGCAGCTATTTCGGGCATCCAACACCAAGTCCTATCTATTTGAGTGGGGGGAATCCTGAAATCTCAAAATGCTTGATGAAAAAATCTACAAAAAAAAATGTATGAACTGTCCCATAAATGTAGTTTCTAATGCTCAAATAGTGTAAAGTAAAAAAAAAAAAAAAAAGAAAGAAAAACAGCTAACTTCTCAGGCTAGACAAGCCAATGCAAGTGCACTAGACAAGTCTTTTGTATATCTATAGTCTTCGGACCTAATGAGCATTTGGTATCACTGCCGTAAAACGTGTTGTAAAGCTTCCTGGGGCCGGAATTTTTTTAATTAGTAAAGAGGGCTGGGTTTGCCGTTTATGGTTGCTGCTGAGAATGGAGATGAAGATTGCAGAATAAAGTCTTGAATTTGGGTCTGTGGTAACCTAAGCCCATCTGTCCGAAGAGGCGGTGGGTGCCCACAATTGGCTGTAGCAACAAAATGTGGAAAAAGTGAAGCTCTGTAAATACTTTCCGGATGATGTAGCAACAGGCCACAGTGTCTTTTATTAGCTGTAATATTAAATGTTAAGTGAATTTCACTTGAACAGTGAGAAGTTCTCCACTAGTTGAAGAGCATATGCACCATCTGAAAAAGAAAATACTTTGAAGCTTTGGCTTCTCTGTATATTTCAGCTTAATTACAATTAAGAATAATTTCTGTCACAGAAGGTTTGCCTAATACACACACTATTTCACAGTTAATTTGACTTGCTGTTTGTGTGCTTGTCTTTGGACTACCCTGTTCAGTGTGTGACTTTTTGCTCTGTATTTAGTGTAAGTTATGTCCTCATGGTAGAACGGCACAAGCTGTTTCCCCTCTGTCTGAGTGTTTTGGCCATGCTTGAGCACTGCTGCTCTGCTTGTTTCTTTAATAATCATTTTTAATGAGCTCTTCCTTATGCTATTCCCCTCTGCAGGCAGCTCAATTAATGCCTCGTTCCATATCTCCACATCTCGAGTGCAGACAGCCCCCCCCCCCCCCCAGAGTACACCCCTCCCAACACACACACACACACACACACACACACACACATACACTGATCAACAGAACAGACTTCCTGCTTTCCTCTCCCAGGGTCAGATAATATGGTGTTTTTTGAAATTATGCCCAATCTAATGTGAGCTCTCCAGGTGAAAGCGGTACGGTTTGTTTTTCAAAGGTGTCAGGAACACGCTGTTTAAGTGCAGGGAAAATGGGAATAAAAAATGCCACCAGGTGGGCCACTGTGTTTTCAGTTAACAGTCAAAAAAGGAGGATTTGAAATGCACTCTGTGCTGTCAGAGGAGATTAAAAATTCTCTTTAGGACTATAATAACTTTTCTTTTCCACCCAGGACAAAAAAAAAGATCTTAGTTCACCTAAAGATGAAAAAATTGCATCATTTACTCACCCTCATGTCGTTCCAAACCCTTAAGACTTTCATTCATCTTTGAAACACAAATGAAGATATTTTAAATTTTTCCATTGACAGTTCATATAAGTATGACTTTGGAGCTTCAAAAAGTTCATAAAGAGATGGTAAAACTAATCCATATGAATCAAGTGGTTTACTCCACATTTTCTAAAGAGAAATATTTATGAGAAATTTATGTTTTTATTCACATATAAAGTGAACATAGACAGAAGCTCAATCGTTTGCTTGACGTGTGAGAACAAACCTTATTGGTTCTTGCTGAAGCCCAAACGTGGTGCGTAACACACGAGAATGAACCTCATTGGTTCTCGGACATCAAGCAACAATGCTTGAGCTTCCGTTTACAATTTACAATATGTGATGTGTGCGTTCATGAATGTTTATATGTGAATAAAAGCCTAAATGAAATCTGTTCATCATATAAAGTGATTGTGTCTTTTCTGAAAATTTGGACTTTTTTTTTTTTTTTTTTTTACAATCTTTTTATTAACTTTTTGAAGCATCAAAGTGGTAGTTGCATTGACTGTTAATGGAGGTACAGAAACCGCACATATTTCTTTAAAATATCTTTATTTGTGTTTTGAAGATGAATGAAGGTGTTATGGGTTTGGAATAAATGATGACAGAATTTTCATTTTTGGATGAACTATCCCTTAATAGACTAAGTGCAAGAAGTTTATTGAAGTAGATTATTTTTTTGTTTGTGTGGATTAAATGCATGCAAATAAAAGTATTAGACATCTAATGAAGTCATTTTGATGGATCTGTCCTTCAAGTTAGAGACTCAGTAATGCTTGTTGCCATGGCATCCTTTACCTTCAATCTGTTTGCTTGCATTTCAATGTCAGCTCTATTGATTGGCGCTCTATTGTCTGTGGCCCTGAAGATGGAGGCTGTGCCGTTCTTAGAAAAGCATAGACGGATTAAGAGATTGTGGGCCCTGGGCACAGATGGGCATTTTTGTTAAAAATTCTATTCTGACTGTTTGAAAAAGGACTTGTTTGTTCTGATTGTTTCATTCAGTCATATTAAATAATATGTTTGACTTAATTAAACCATATTTTCATTTTTTTAGGTTGTCTGACAAAACTTTTCTTTTCTTTTTACATATATGAGATTTCAACACATTCACTTTGTATTCTGTGTATTCTGTAGTTCTTTTCAGGTTGGACCTTGATCCCATATGTATACATATTTCATATGCAGCGCTGGGTAGATTACTTGCAAATTATAGTCTGTTACTGATTCCAAATTACATGACAAAAATTGTAGCTTGTAACGTGATTATTACATTTCACATTTTAGGTAATATAATCTATTGACTACTTTTTAATTACTTTTAGATTACTTTTGACCTAACCTGTTTATCACATTGATTTAAATAAGATAATATTGTACCATATTGATTATAAAAAATAAAGAGAAAGAAAACGTATTCCATTCTTTATCAAATAAATACTGCATATACACGTATATACTTTTCTGTTCAATGTCTGGTTATTACAGCTGGATAATGTCACAATACTGGTAGTAAGTTGTCTCGCTCCAAGGCTGTGGTGTTTCTGTGGTCATGAGTCAGTGCACTAACTGTTTCCCCGCAAACCTCTGATCACAATATCTCTCCACAAGCTTTCTCATTGAGCGCTTGAGATGAGGAACTCGACAAAGGTTTGCTATAGTTTTTCCCTATGAAACTTTTGCCAATCAATTTCTGAGTATATGCAGGCCTGACAGATCCCACATCATTTCTCCGTTTGACTGACAGCCCTTCTCATTTTCTCACGACACTTGCAACCTGATCATGGACGGTATGTGTGTGAGAATGCCGGGAAGTGTTTGTGTGTGTGTTTGCGTATGCATGTTCCTTTGTAGATATATAAAAAAAGAAAATCCAATCTTTGAACAGCATATTCCTGTCTGTCTTCGCTGGGCGCTTTCCTTTAAAGTCTATATATTGGGGGGGTTGAGCTGTGATATCTTGTCCTCTGTAAATCAGTTCTTATGTCAAGGGGCTGTCAATTTAATTCAATCTAAATATGTTTTCTTTTGTGGGCTGTCAGATAGGCGATGCTGCACAGAGCACAACTCTCCTCCCCTTTTTAAGAGTGTAATGAAATGAGAGACACAAGGCAGATTCTGTGGGTTTGCGTGTATTGTCAATGTTTTGGTTCACGTGAGTTCGGACTATTGAAGGCTATTGAAAATTACTGCTTAAAGCGGTCTCTCTCATTCTTCCTCTCATTGTCACTTCACCCCATTCCCATCTCAACACACACTAGCAAAACTAAATTAGTTCACACACACAAGCGCGTAGCAATCATTATTCCTAATGGCGGGCGATTTACCGTTGCAGGGGTGCTAACGTTTTTATAATTGACTTCTGATCAGCCGGATGCCGAGCACCAGAGACAGATGTTGTGGCTCATTTTGGCTTGTCGCAGGGCTTGCCAGCCATAATCTGGAACATTCCCTGCACCTGTGCCCTATCCTCTCCAGTTACAGACTGGTAACGTGTAACCTAACTCAATGAAATCACTACTGTCACCTCACCAACTGTAAACTAACTGTAAAAGTGTTGTTGTCACAATTGAATGCCTTTTAAGTTCCAATTCAGAAATCCATAATTATTATATATAGTAATTTTTAATTAGATATGTAATATTTCTCCAAGCAACCATTGAATAGTGGTTTGACAAATCCTTGTATATTTATCATTTTTTTTTAAAGTGTATTTTTATATATATAATGTTAATGAAATAAAAATGCCAGTAAGCGTACTTAAATAGACTTTCTTTTCATATTACAAGTCATACTTTAAAGTTACTTTAGATTTTAAATCATTTTTAATTTTTTTTAATATGTATTGACTATATACTAAAGTTAAGTACTTGATTTTTAATTACAACTAAAGTGTTTTATTTAATGTTGCATTTTAAATGTTTTGAATTGCAGCTTCAATATTTAAAATTTAAATACATGACATACAAATTTCAATAGAAATGACTTTAAATTTTAGTTTACCATGAATGCTTGTCAGTACGTCAGGCAGTACTCTATCCATATTTCAAAGGCAATAGAATTATGAAATTAAATATAAAGATTATAAGATATATTACCTGTGTCCTAAAAGCACTTGTAACTAATAGCATGTAATATAATTTTAAACTATCATTTCTAATTTAATAGCTGTTAGGTGTCTGAAATCTATACATTCAGTTTGCACCTCAGTATATTCTTTTAAAGTAAAAAATAAAATAAAATAGAAAAAAACTTAATACTGAAATAAAATATGCTAAAATATACTTCTTTAAGGGCAGTAAAATAATCAAATTATACATCACCGCTGGTGATATAAAGCTTCTAAAGATAGTCTTTAGTTGTAAAGATTTAAACTCTCTGGCTATTGCTGCATCTGTTCATTCTGTTCACATTAAAAAATTACATTTCTGCTATCAGTTACTCACCCTCATATTATGTTTTTCTTTCCTCTGTGGATAAAAGAAAATGTATTTTGAGAAATGTCTTAGTGTTTTGTCATAGCATATAAGGGTGAGTAAATGATGACAATTTTTGGCTAAAATCCTGTGCAAAACAGCCTTTTGTAGTAGCGTTCTAGGACATAATTCACCCAATAGAGCTCTAACTGTCTTCACGTGTGTAAGCTAACATTATAAATGCATTGCATATATCATCTCTGATTGATTGAATCTCATTTATTTAAAAACCAGTCCTCCAGAGAATGGTATTAATGGAAGAGATGGAGGTTTGGAATAGATTGAAAGGTGTAGAGGGATAATCTGTTCAGAGCGGCATGGTCTTGGCCTTGTGTTCGCACTCCTTCAGCACTGCATGATGGCTTTAGAGCCGAATCCTCCCTAGAGAGGTTTTCATCTTTAATAACAGCACGATATCCTGTAGAGACCGTTAAACAAGTTCATATCTACTGAACCAAAGGTAGGGAGTGAATTACAATGAATGAAGCTAATTTATAACTTCAGGTGATAATACCTGATTGGGATCGTAGTTGTTAAATGGGACAGAAATTTGGATACAAGACAACACACATTTTTTGGTTAGTTTCTCTTTTTTCTTCAATGTATTAATACTTTTGTTTTAATAATTTCGATGCATTTTGATTCATTTATTTTCATCTATTTTTCAACATTCTACAGGGAGTGTCATTGAAGTACTCTCAGTGAAAATCAAAACTGACCAATAGCTTTCTTATTTACAAAATAAAAATAGTAGTTGGTACTTGTAGTGTTTGTGTGTGTGTGTGTGTGTGTGTGTGTGTGTGTGTGTGTGTGTGTGTGTTTGTGTGTAACTGGTCCCATGGGTTTATAAAAATCCCTCATTTCACCAATTAGGTGACCAAGGCACTGCAGGGAAGTTGGATATAAATAATGTACCCGTGTCATGAAGTCAGCCACTGTAACCTTTTTCTAGCTCTTTAAGACGTCATTTTCAATGAAGCTGCATCTCCATCACTTAGCACAGAGTGAGAGAGAGGCTGGTGGGAGGGATTCGAAAGCAGACTGGCAGAATTGCACAGCCTCTTAGAAGGTCAAACCTGGAGATCAGGTCTATCAACTGCCTGCTTGTCATCTGTTGCCTATAAAGGAAAAATGAAGGGAAGAAAAGGGAAAGAGCGGAACATATTGTAGTCCAACTGAAGCAGATGTTAGAAGAACAAAAATGACAGATATGAAAGAAAGCAGAGCGTAAAGTTACCAGTGCGTTGTTTCTCGACTTGGGGCCATTGACTTAAAAATAATAATTCTCAGGTCTTTTTCCCTACTTCTGAACAAATAATTTTTTTTAGACATGCACAGCCTGACCATGTAACCCACGCATTTAGAACACATGCTTGCCCTTCACTAGTAAAAATCTGTGCTGGCAATGAATGCTTTTTGAATAAATCTGGATGAAATGGTAAATTAAACTGTTGGCATTATTCCACAATAAACAATTAAATTAGTAGCATGCTATTTTACAATGCATGTTCCATTAATGCCGGAAACAAACTACACGATTTTCAAAGTGATCCGATGGCTGTTATATAGATTATATGTATATTTGCAGGAAATGACAGCTAGTCAAAATATGAAAAAAGATTCAGACCTCGAATAATGCAAATAAAACAAGTTTATATTCATTTTTAAACAGCACAAAACTAATGTTTTAACAGTTCAGAAATCAATATTTGGTGGAATTACCCTGATTTGCAATCACAACTTTTATCTGGCTTGGCATGCTCTCTATCTATCAGTCTTATTGCTGTCGGGTGACTTTATGCCACTCCTGGCGGAAAAATTCAAGCAGCTTGGCTTTGTTACTCTTGGTGTGTGTATAATAGCCTAATTGACCCAGTTGGTTGTGATGATGATGTTATATGTAAGATAAAAGGATATGCAGCCCACTTCTCTTGCTTTTGGCCCATTTGAGGAAAAGGTTGAAAATTGGAGTACAAAAAAAAAGACAAAAGACAGGAATTAAAAGAGTAGGTGGTATCCAGTGGCAATTTTCTTGTTTACAGTTATTTGAGGTGACCTTTTCAAATGAACCTGACAGTGGTTCTTCTGAAACTTTTTGGCAAAATTATTTTTGTGAAACATTTTATTCAGCTTGCTTAATTTAAGTAATCTCATTTAAGGAAAATAAATAAATTTGTCTTGTTCGACTTTCACCCTAAGAAGACACTGTACATAGACATACAGCTCTTTACTCATCTAATTACAAGCTTGAGGCTTTAAACCATCATGCAGTTCTGTGGACTTAGATTACAAGCAGATCTGAGAGCCATATGGATATAACGATGTGGATTGGTTTCATCATCACAGTAAACCATATCTCTGACAGGTTGGAAGGGTTGGAATGGAATAAACAGGCTGGAACGACTTTAACAAGAGAAGGAAGAGAAAATGACCCATGAAGATTTTTTTGACGCACAATAATACAATGAATTGCCTAATAATATTCTTTTACGCTTCGTGAGCACCAGTTATATTCAGTTTTACATAAATTAGAATCTCTTACAACTTATTTAAACAACCTTACCATCATTGATGTTTAATGAACTCAAAACAGGTTCTTACATCTTTCCATATTACAAACAAATTCATCTGTAACCATGCCTACCACCACTATATTTCTATTTTAATATATTTCTAAATGTAATTTAATCATGTGGTGGCAAAGCTGAATTTTCACCATCATTACTCCAGTTTTCAGTGTCACATGATCCTATGGAAATCATTCTGAAATGCTGATTTATTGCTTAAGTAACATTCTCAAAATAATATCAATGTTAAGAACAGTTGCGCTGTTTAAGTTTTTTTTTAACTGATATGTTTTTCATGATTTTTGATGAATAGACAGAACCACATTTATTTGAAATAAAAATCAATTTAGTGCATCTCGCTGAATACTGAAGTAACCTATATAGTCTAACCAACATTATTTTGCCATTCCATTGACATCATATAGTTTACTATTATTTAATAGTAATGGGCTTTATTTTTTGTGAGGCATGTGAAATATGTCACGTTTTCCATTAGTATGACAAGAGTGCTTTTTCGTTTTGATCTTGATATGAGTATAGGCTGTTTTCTCCAGTTAGTTTCACTTTTTCATTTTGCTTTGGGTTTGAGCAGGCATTAAGATAAATGGTAAGGGTGGCCCAGAAACTGGAGCAACTGAGATCACAGTCATGCTGTAAGAGCATTGCACAGCAGGGTACCCCGTAGAGACAGTGTACTATCACATTCTTTGAATGAAACACAACAGCCAAGTCATGCAAGCAATGAGTAACAAATAACAATCAACTTTTGTGATCCAGTCCCCAATTCTCCATATTTTTAGTCCTCAATGTCAGAAGCTACTCTTTACCTGTCCATAATTTCAGTATTTTTCTCTCATAGGTTACTACCGGGTGCTGTTGCTGTTCAAGAGCATGCTTCTTAAATAAAACTAAGCATAACTGATGGACGGATGAAGTTTTAAGTGAATGAGGGAATTGGAACAACATGATAGCTGCATTCGCACCCCTTCAGGCAGGTTCCCCAGGGAACACTCTCTACTAGTCTTCCACCAACCACTCCACAGTTCTGAGATGCACAGAGATGATAACACACTCTGGTAAGTGTGGTGGCCTTGATCTTTCTACCTCTACATCTCTATATTCTATGAGAGATGACGAGAAGAAAAAGAGCCTCTCATACATTCGGCTGTAATCTGTGATTTGGGCCACACTATCCACCTCCATTATCACCTCCTCTCCCAACGGAAGAGGCAGAATTGCATTTACCACTGAATTCACCTTGGCTGCTTGGAATATCGCATACACACATTGATAACATGCAAAGGGTTGGGGGGGGTAATTCATCCTTCAGTCGTTTCAATTGGAATAAAGAAGGGAGATGGATATAACTTGCGTAATATTATATAATATAATGTGGTGTCCAGGGCTTCCCAGAATGCATTGCAGATAGAATAGTTTTGATTCTAATTATTTTAAAAGTGTAAAAATATAATAGTTTGTCATTTTGCTGGTTTATGTAATTAGTCGGATACTAGCACATGTTTTACCGTTGTTGCGAACTGTGTTCACTGTTTTGGGAAGGAATGTTATATTATTTGTGGCCTACATTTCTGCTGTTGGGGGATGTCCTCCTAATCCAGGTATTATAAAGATGTCAGATATTTCCTAATATTTGCCATGGTCTATGGCAATACTTCTACCGGTATTTAAAGCTGCATTCTGTCAGTTTTGCCTCTTTGTCTTCCTCTCTGTTCGAATCTTGCAATTGCAGTTAGTTGCGGAATATCATTTTATGTGGGTTGTGCATTGCCACGGCTCCTCAGTGGGGATGAATTTAATGTTTTGAGGAGAATGTGTAGGCAATTAGTCACCGCACCTGAGTGGATAATGTACTTTAGAATTACAGATACTATGTCTTGGAAGTGCGACCATTTTCACCGGAAAATGTCATCTGAACAAGTAACATGTCTGCCACTTTTATTATGACCAATTGAGAAAAAAAAAAAAGCATTCTACAATAAATCAAATGGTGATTAAATCTAACGACCGCAAAGTTAGCTCTTCACATCAAACTGTGCAAATTATTATTATCGTTATAATTTGTTCTCAAATTGCTAATGTTAACAACATCAACATTGTGTGACTAACTTTACGTGTATTTAGTGTGTATTACCTTTATCTAATTAGCATTATCTACCCAATAAACCATTAAAATGTCTTACCTGTCCAGCAGAATAAAGCAGTCTCTGTGTCCGTTTTAAACCTGTTCAAAACACAGAGTTCAAGCCACACTTCAAAAGCCCTGACGATATTTTTATTCTTGTTTGCACACGGCCCTTGTCGCATTCCCTTTTTGCTGTTAGCCATTTCGCAGTCCAAAGTCTTTTTTACTACTGGTGATTCACCAGTTGTCAATGATGATGACCGTCTTTAAAGTTCTTGATTACAAAATGCAATCAAAAGACAAGCTTAATTATTACAGCTGCTGTAAAAGTGTCTTCAAATGATCCGCCATCTGCAGCGTCCGGGACTCCTTTATGTATACAGATGTGACGAAATGACACAAAGGCAAACTCATATTTCCCGCGGAAACCTACCAGTACCACTCAAATTAAAAAAACATTATTACAAGCTTACCGTTGTGAATCGGGCTAAGGTAAGGAGATGGTTTTGAATTCTGGCTGGTTATGTACTTGCTCAATAATTGATTTTGGAATTTTTTTTTTTTTTTTTTTTTTACCATAAAAAGTTACGGATTGCAGCTTTAAAACCGGTGCTACTTACATGTTTAATGTCACACTGTGGATTCTGTCTTGTTTCATACAAATTCAACTGCTGCCATTTTGCATTTTAGATATTGATTGTGAAAATGACCTCAGAGAATTCTTTGAAAGCTTCCTCAAACAAAACATTACTGTAATACTGTTACACTGTTCATCTTGCTGTTAGGCAGATTGTTTTGTATCTTGTAACAAACTGTTTTTTTCTCAGTCGAAGCTTTTAGATAAAGGAGCTCAAATCAATATTTCATTTTTTTTTATTTGTTGAGTAGCCACCACCAAGTTTATTTTGCTAAAATGACCATCTGCCTTATATTCAAGTGTTATTTGTTGCCAAGTGCAATCTACACATGTTTACTTGTAGTTAATGAGACATCATGATTACACCACAAAACACTCACGTAAAAAAAACGAGCTGGTATTGCGGCAGGTTATTTGCTAGGTGAGTATGCAAGTCGATCAGTACTAATTGAGGCAGTGATATCTACAAAGTGCCTTATGATCCTCAGAGACACAGGTCTGCAAACGAGCTTTACAGCTCTATAGACTTCCTTAACTTAAGAACTCTGGGTTAAAGTCCACTTGATTAGTTCAGCAAACAGCCATTTATTTTCTTTCCCTTTTCATGTCAAGACTTAATTTAGTCAGCTGGTTCAATAAGAAATATCCAGAATTATCAGGCTTGTTAGGGTCATAGTTAATCCGCTACAAATAGGGTAAAACAGAATTGTTCTATATAATGTCTTTAGCCGTACCAGGTGTGACATACTACAGTATTTCTTCCTTTATGATAATGCTCGCAGGTTCTCGCGTGGGTGGTTGATATTTTATTCTCCAGCTGTCGTGAGAATCGCTCAGTGCTTCTGTTAAAGGCAACAATAGAATATATAGTGAGCAATACACCACAGAGAGCCTGTGGTATGGCATGTAGCATCCATTAGTGATCTTAGGCAGCTGGTCATATGACTGGATCTCAGCCAGTGGTGGTGTTTTCTCCTGGACTGCTTTCATCTGTTCGATCTATAGTGACATGGTAAGGTGACAAGAATAACATTTTTAAAAGTATTACATTTTATCTTTCACTTTGCTTTAGGTTTATACTGAAATAACAGTGGAGTCAGAAAGCTTTGTATTGCATTTTTCTAATTGAATACAATTTGCTCCATTACAAGTGATATTGTCAGCATAATAACAAGAAAATAGAACTGCACCTGCACACATTTGTGAAAAACCTGATGATCTTATGATACAGGAGGAATTGAGAATGATCCAAAGAGCATCTGGCCTGCTTGGAACATATACCCTTTAATCGAAGAAAACGTTTGATCGCAACAAACGATTACTACAATATGGACTTTCAGCCCTCAGTGTAATTTCAAGGTTGCGACAACAACACACTTCCATTCATCACGTTCCTTTTTTCTCTTTTAGCACTGCTGCTCTCTTTTTGTCTTTTAGTGACATTTCCCATATACTTATTGCATTATTGTACCACACCACAGAACACAGATCAATATTTAGAAATTGGTCAATAGTAAACTAATTTGCCTTTGCACAAAGTAAGACATGTTGATAGGCGAGGTTGACATAACTATATGAGCTAGTCGCTACAGTGCATACATCCCTCCACTGCTACAATCAGTTTAATGTTCATAAGACCAAATATGAGAGTGTTTTATGGTCAGTGTATGGCTGTAATACAATATAATACAGCACATAACCATATCACTGTAGTATCAGATGTTTGGATATATGTGCTTTTCCATCTTGTTTTTCACTAAGTTTTCATTTGCAGGTCTTGATGAAAATGTATTGTTTATGAAGTCCAGGCCACAATGAAATCTGTCTGGAATTTCAACCCCAGAATTCATTAGTATTGATTTGGCCGGACCTCTGTTGTCTAGCTGCAGTTTTGGTCAGCCTGTGAGCACATTGTATTGCTCTGCGTTTAAAAAATGGTTTTGACCATAGACTTGAACTTCAGTAGTTTCTCAGAAAATTTTTGGAGATATTGTTTGTTTTGTCTGTCTGTGAAAATCAAGCCTGAGCTTTCAGTTTTTCCTATGCTTATGTGTTGCTAATGTGTAAGCAGATTTGACTTTCTGTCCCTCATGGAGGCACTATAATATTATTTACATTTTGTATTTAATATGTGAAAGGGATTATAAATAGAAGTTGACATTGGTTGTGGGGGAATGACTATAGCATTGTCATATCAATAAGGTAAGCAGTGATTTGATGTGATTTGATAGGACGTAACACTGATAGCTGTTGCCTTACAATACAATTCTTCATTATTGTTATTATTTGATTATTAAGTAATAATAATATGATTTATATTATCAAACATTATTAATTAATAGTAATTAAAATTATTATATAATTATTAATTTTATTATTCCAGATATTGAGGCACTTCCATACTGTATTATTATTATTTTTTTTTAAATGACTCTTCCACTAAGTATCCATGTTAGTGTTAAATGTTAAATCGAAACACATTGTGACAAAATAAATACATAGAGTAAAACTGAGACGTCACATTGAAATATGGGATGATATGAATGATAAAATATATCAAAAATATTTGCTGTTACTGACAAAAGAAATTTCAGCTATGAAGAAGTCGAAAGGCAGCTGTATTATGAAATGTTCAAGAGATATAAACAAGTTATTTTTCAGTGGATAAAACCGTATCGTTTTGATCCCATCAGTCAAAATCCTTTCAAGTAGAAAAATAGTTTTAAACAGTTTTTATAAAAGAAGAGATTTTTTCCCCCAGCATCTAAGTGAGGAACCGACTATCTTCCAGATTACTGGCAAACATACAGTACACATGTACATAAATACACCACAAAAGTTTGAGGCTTACCTGAGGAACTTTGGCAAACAAGGTATTGGGAAAAACAGTTCACATGCTTAGAATGTTGTTATTAATGAACATAGATTATACATTTACACTTTAGATCAGGGTTAATTATATAGGACTGATTAATACTAATGAAGTACATGCACTACATGTGTAATTATTTTGCAGAGCTGCTTATAATCACACGTTGTTATTGTTAATATATTATAGTACAGTAGGTCTATAGCATAGGGTCGGACAGAACACACATTTAACAGAAATATTCCGTTCATAAACATGGAAGACTTTATGAAACTATAAAGCTGGTGTGATCACAAAACACACACACTCACACAAAAATCCTTTGAGAAAGCCATACTGCACTGTTGCTATAAATAACGTGTCAATAAGAATGTGTGAAAGAGAAAGAAAGACAGTTTGCAAACACTGTCATATCAGTCGTATGGTTATTACTATTATTTTGGTAACACTTTACAAAAAGGTTCATTTGTTAAAAATTAATTAATATATTAACTAGCATGAATTAGCCATGAGCAATACATTTGTTACTGTATTTACTAATCGTTAAGTAATGTTAGTTAAAAATGAAAACATAGTGTTTGTGTGTGTTATGTTAGTTCACAGTTTCATAACTAAATGTTAGCAAATGTAGAAATTACCAACTAATGTCGTTAACCAATGAACCTTATTGTAAAGTGTTACTAATATTTTTTATGGCATTGGTATTTTAGTAGCATTTTTTTTTCACCTTGAACCGCACAAAAGCAACTCGTACAAAGCAAGTTGAAATTAAATTGATTTCACTCAATTAATATCTTTTCCAGTCAGTTTGATACTTTGTAGTATTGAATGAATTAAATTCATAATCCAAATAAAGGCTGCTTCATCAGTTGTTATTTTAGACCCATTTGAACTTCATTGTTTGTACAAAAAAAAAAAAAAAAAGAAACATCACTCAGAATATCTTGCTTTGTGTTTACAGAAGGCAGAAAGTCATACAGGTTTGGAATGAATTAAAGAATTTTCTTTTTTGGGTGAACTATCCCTTTAAGTTGAATATCATTTGGAACAGTTCTGAAACATTCCTATATTCCCTTAAATGCTCCTTCAGTCGCCAGCTCAATAGGTTTTGGAAATGAGAAAGATTCTTCAATAGGCCTGGACGACTGTTTGTCCCCACCTCCTTTTTTCCCTCTACTGCTTTTTCCTCTCACTTCTTTAAAGAGATTGATGTATTTTCACCCTTCCAAGCAGCTATTCTTTAAAATATGTGACAGACTGCAATTAAATGGAAGTGCTGCTTGGTTAGGGTTCAAAGACGCTTTGAGGCTGATAAAGGAAAGTTTTAGTGTGGCACTGTGTGTGTGCGTGCACATGTCCAGAAAAAGAGGGAGCACTAATGTTTGTGCATTCTGCCCTGCTCTGTACAGTGCGTGAGATCCTGAATACCAGTCAGCTGTTGTGTGTGAATCCTTGGATGAGTATTCAGCTCTCCGTCTGCCCTTTCCACGCTTGCTGCCTGCCTACCTGTCTACTCGCCGCCTCATCTGTCCACAGCAGAATAGAGCTGTGTCTTTATCTGACAGCAGCATCAAGGCCCTGAGACGGCCAGGAGTGGACACGGCGCGTGTGGGGCAACCACACAGCAGCGACTTAGGATCGAAACTGATCTGTGGAGACTGAGCACCATGGGCTCCTCTTAAACTGAAGATATATTAAACCGTGTGTGTGCACGATTTCGGGAGCTGTTGGTGCAAGCTGACATACCTTAAATCTGTGTGGTGATGAATGTATGCAATATGTGTTTGTGCCAGAGGGGCTTTATCATCTTTCTTTGAAGGAAAAGTTCTGGATGATTCATTAGAGCGCGCAAGAGAGGGAGAGAGTTTAGATGAGGGGTGTTTGGAAGCTTTAGCAATAAGGAAGGGATGGTGATGGCAAAAGAGGTAATATAAAAAAATCTTACTGAGCTTAACAGAGCAAATCATATCTGTTTTGGTGTCTGTCAGGAATTATTTGCTGCTACAGATTAGCTGGTCAGTCAAAACTGTGCCTCATAGCACTGGCTAAAACATGTTTTATCAAGAGTATTGTTTCTCACAAACTTTTTAAAGTACTAATCATTTATTTAGCATGAAAATTAAAGTATGACTCAATATATTTTTTTCCTCCCAGTTTGGGACAGCAGTTGTGATTTCTACTTACCCTGACCCTGGGTCTCAGTCACTAATAATTGCATACACTATTCGTATTTATACGCACATTTGAACTACTCATGAAAACTTTCCGTCTAATTGTACCCACATGAATTTGTTCTTTACCTTGTTCTAATGTTGGTGAATTTGGAGTATTCTAAATGAGCGACCGCCTGCCCGAGGTAAGTAATTTACATAACGCACACCCAAACCATTTCCATATAAGGACATTCCGCAAATCCTCTTTTTCGTCACTCTCAGCAAACATGACGGCCTCTAAAGACGCTTTCTCACCTTAGAGCATGTGTGGCAAGATCCTTGAGCAAGAGTGCCATCCTCAAAACATTACAGACCTCTGATTATCCGGCTGTACATACGTGTATCTGTCTTTATGCAGAGCTAACTCGCAGGCTGAGCTACAATGCAGCATTTATATTTTTAATTTCTTACGCTAGGCTTTTGAAATATATTTCTGTTTAAAATGTCATCTTATAAGAGTGTGTGATTTTTGCGTACGAGTGGTTCCAGTTGCTCTTACGTTCTTTTTGTAATTTAGAATAAATTTTTGAAAGTTATTGATAAATTATTATCATTATTTATTCTTAAACATTCTTAAACAGTTCTTGTGAACGCATGTTTAGTGAATGAGACTCAATGTTTTCACATTTTTAAATTTCAAGTATACATTTGCAATTTAGTTTTTTTTTTTATTTAAATTTCATTTAATATAAAGTTTCTAATTTATTACTTTATTTAATATTTGTGATATTGTTTACATCTTGATGTTAAAGTCAAGATAGCTAACAAATTCCATGATCTGAAGTTGTTGCAAAAAATGGACAAACGCAACGCACACCTATGACAGCACATTCTACTCTAATGGGGAAATGTGCTACATTCATCAAAAATCTAAAAATTTCAATGAACGATTTACAGATTTTCATGATCATCTATCTGTCTGCATTAGCTATTTACTCTCAAAAGTTAGTAAAATTGGAAAGTACAAGTCCTCACTTAAGTGAGACACTTGAATTAATGTGGTCTCTTATTTCCCATCATTAATTCTGAGTGAGTCTCGATATAGACTGCATCTATTTCACAGCACACACACTAAAGTCCACAAAGGCTAGTATGAGACAGTCTAGAGTGAAAAGAGATAGGAAGAAAGGAGAAAATGTGTGTGGTCAGACAAACCTCTCTATCTCTGTGTGTGTGTGTGTGTGTGTGTGTGTGTGAAAGGGAGAGAGACATTGGGCAGTATTAATCTGTTCCTGTAAATGATCTGACTGGCACTCCGCTCTCCTGTAAACGGCGGCTGTCAGAGCGATAAGGGCGCAAGCGTCAGTTGAGAACCTCTTTCTTTCTCTCTTTCTCTCTCTGTCCACTTCCCCAGAGAGAGCCAGATAAGCCCAGTGTGCAGAGGGGCTGCACACAGCACAGCCCCCCAAAAAGAGCCCCATTATCAGCTTGTCAAAATCACTCCTGACGCTCTACTCACACTCTCCGAGAGGGGCCAAGGACATTAGTTGTCCATAAGACTGCACATATCATGCTTTATTTCTAATACAGCATGCATATTAAATTTTTTTTTTTTTTGTCAAAAATAAAAGCATTTGCACTTTATAAATTACTCGCACATCAGGCGTTTTTTTACTCACACACATAATCAAGTAGTCACATTCATACAGATGCTTGACAGAACAGCTTGGTGGTGTATGGAGAGGTTCGAGCCCACAGGTCTGATTGGCTCGCATGGCCTGGGCGAGGCCACTGGGTTATTCGGCTCTCTTTGGGTTCCTAGAGGTCTGCTATGAAGAGTCTCATCTCCAGAAAGCATTACCGTACAATTTCACACACACAACCATGTTAAGCACTTGAACTGAAGTGTTGATGTCTGCATTACTAATTCATTGAATGGCAAAAATGTATATTTCAGATATATTTAAGAATATTTTTTTTTAAATAAAATATTTAAAAATCTGTTTTCTTGCCCCATTAAATTAATTTATAAAATATTTTTAAGGTTTAACAGAAGAAAAAAATTTAATTTGAAAAATTCAGTTAAATGAAACAAAAGGATTAGTAAATACATTTACATAATTAACTGTTTTTTTTAATAAATGCTGGCCTTTCAAAAAATTCTGAAAAAATGTAGCACAGTTTAAATAGAGAGATATATTCAAAATATTAAGCAGAAACTATTTAATAAATGTTTATTGAGCACCAAATCACATTCAGCATATTAGAATGTTTTCTGAAGGATCATGACACTGAAGACTTTCAGCTTTGCCATCACAGGAATAAACTACATTTAATAAAACAAAAGATTTAGTGTAAATGGTAAAAATATTTCACAATATTACTGTTATTATTGTATTTTTGATCAATAAATGCAGCCTTGGTGAGACTTCTATCAAAAACATTTACTGACCCTATACCTTTGAACATTAGTGTATATTTGAAATATTTTGGCTAGGAATTTTATTTATTTATTCATTTTTATTTATTTATTTACTCTAGGGGGCTATAAATAATTTCCCCAATTCAGATGTACGATAAAATTTCCACCACGGTTCTGGTGAGCTATGAATATCGTCTTGCTTTTAGGGTTTTTGTTCCACTTTGTTGTTTGTCCCTGATTCAAACAGAGATCTTTTTAATTATACTGTTCTCCACAAATTCAGTTCATATTTTTCTTTTGTTTTCTGTGTTTTGCTGGCACACACATATGCAATACACTCTGGGATTTTGCAACCGCTCCCTAGTCTAAATGGAAAGCAAAACAATGGAAAGAGAGCCACAGTGCCAAGGCAATTAATTCAGTTCTGCAGTCCATGGTACCATAATGGTCACATGAGAAGTAGTGAAATTCTTTCAGTGACACTCAAACGAATGTCACAGTAGTCTCAAAAGCCTGCGGTTGCTTCATTAAGGCCACATAAAAGAAAGTTGGGGTCACAAACCTAGAAAATATAATAACCACATGTGCGCATTGTGCTGCAGAGTTCACACACCTATGTGCATTTAGTAAGCAATTTAAAATGTACACATACACCTAAGCTGTTGTACAGCCTTTATCTTTTTTCATTTCCAAATGTCCCTAATGAAAGAGACATCATTTTGAAATCCAGTGAGAAAAAAGGTGTGATAAATGTGATGGGGCAAAGTAAATGATTCAGGTAATTAAATGCGACAATTACTGTTTGTGTTTTTGTACTTGATTCTTAGAAAAACGACGCCGTGTACTCCCTAGTGAAACTGATGCAGTATTGCCCTGTCTTTCTTCCTCTCCCACAGATGACAACAGTATAATAATTACAGAGTAAAAAATAATCTGTCTCTCTTTTTTTTCCACCCTTCCACATCCAGTTTAGCTTGGGGCTGATAATATACTGTACTGGTTTTGAAAGCTATTTGAATATTTCTTTGGCAGGAAATCACATTACAGGGCTATTAAAAAGTAGTTATTTGTACATAAATTCCTAGGGAGTCAGTGGTGGATCTTGGCAGAAGAAGTGTATGCAGCTCGATACAAAGGCAGTTAGGAGATGATATTTCGCCAGCACCGTGTTTATTAAAAAATCGGCCTGCTCCTTCATCATCCTCTGAGGGAACTGCGTGTCAGCTAGCTCATATTTCATAGCTCATGCTAATGTAATTAGCGCTACTTTAGCGCTGTCACGCGGGAAGGAAAATGCTCATTACCACTCTTATAAATGTTGATTTCACTGGGTGGCAAAAGACAGACGCTATCAGCACTGGAGGTCTTGTTTGAAAATGTGTTTGGTGGATCAAGTGTCCTGGGAGGTTTTGTTTTACACACATATATATATATATATATATATTGTCCTGGTGGGTTGCGACCCAAAAATTGGATGCAAGTCTTTTGTTAGGGTCATAAACAGTGAAAAACAGGGAAAAACGTAATAAATGTAAATAATGAATGCTTTACTATTCCTTCTAGGTCTATGTGATTTTAACATTTTGTTGTAAAACAATGTGTTGTCATCACTTGATGTCTTGTATAAATTCGGGTCCTGAAGCAAAACTACTTGAGAACCACTTTAGTTATTCTTTTGTGTATCCATGCAAACAGTAGATATACATCCATTTCTTTCTTCTGCATAATACACAAATACAAAAAAAAACAGATTTTGAAGAACTGTTTTTGCTTGTACAATAAAAGTCAGTGGGGCTCAAAACAACATTGGACTTTCATTATATGGAAAATTACCCACTGAGAAGTTCAAAATATCTTATTTTGTGTTCTATATCAAAAAGAATGTCTTGCATGTAGGTGTGTCCCCTGAAGAAAAACCTTGAGTATATTACAGTATAGACCAGCAGATGTCATAAATGCTAATATGGATGATGTATCAGGGATTCACCTTGTATGACCTGATGACTCTGAAACCATGATGCAGAAAAGCAGAATTGTTGATTTGGTATGCAGCTCTGTTAGCATCTGGTTTGTATGTCTCCTACATAAAGTACAAAAGCTTTATCCTCGTAGTTCTTTTTTCATCTCCGCTCATGAACCTTTTCCCCCGACGTGCTGTGTGCTTGGGGCATTGTTAGTTCAGTCAGCTGACTTATTCTTAATTTGGGTAGAGATGAATACTACTAATAATAGTTAACACAGGGCCTTTGCATGTGCAAGCGACTTGCTATGAACTCACAGAATCTGTTTGGATAAAACCCACACTTCATCCTAATGCACATTGTATTCAGACACACTCTGTCATTAGCGATAATGGCTCTGTTTACCAGCTAGTATATGACTGCTGATCCCACACACTGTAGCTTCAATTTCAAAACAATAAGAGTTTCTGTTTTACCCTGTCTGTTATTAAGTTTCGAATGATTATGCATACGTTTATAGCGAACCCCAAACAACTAGGAATGATCACTGTATAAAAAAGGGAAACAAGCCATTTTCTTTCAAAGGAAACGGCGAAACTTTTTAGATGAAGCTATATATCACCTTCAGTTGTTTTGGCAAGTATTAAGAGAAGAACTAAAATATTGTGGAATGCATACTGTGTTTTTGGTGGTCACATAAATGAATAAAGTAATTGGCCCCACCCCCAGAAAACAGTCTCTCATCTTCGTTGTCATGGCGAGTGTGTCAAAACGGCCCGTTGTCTAGACCTGTGGTTTTAAATGGAGCTGCTCTGCAGCGCTGGCTGCATTTGATTGGACGCTTCATTAACGAGCAGTTGGAGAATGGTCTGTACATAGCAGGCAGACAGGAGAGAATGGATAATTACCTCACTCTCCTGGAAGGTTTTCCAGCTTGGTCCTTACACATACTGACAGTCCAGAGAGAGTGAAAAAACCCCCCGAAATTGTCTGGATGCCTCACTTTGAGGTTTAGCTGACTGTCTGTATTAGTAGAACTTGTATAGGAAGATAATGATGACAGGACATTTGCAGGTCAGTGGAACGGCCATCTTAAACTGATTTGACAAAGGCATATTGTCATGTTTCCCTGCTCTCTTCGATTACTTGTGTTACCATCCTGCCAAAATTTTTTAGCATTTTGCAAAATTACGGCTGCAATCAAGATGTACAGTTTGGGCTTTCATGCTATTTTTTTTAAAGACCACCATAGTCTCATCCAGGCAGTTCATGCACCATCTAGTTGATAGTGCACACAAAAATAGCGGCTAAAATTGTTTCACGTCCCACAGATGCTCGATGGGATGGAGATCGGGGGAATTCGGAGGCCAAGTCAACACTTCAAACTTGTTGTTGTTCTCCTCAAACCATTCCTGAACCATTTTTGCTTGTGGCAGGGTGCATTATTCTGCTGAAAGAGGCCACAGCCACCAGGGAATTCACACGCACCCAAACATCCATGTGATGTAAAAGAAAATGTGATTCATCAGACCCAGCCACCTTCTTATATTGTTCCGTGGTCCAGTTGTGATGCTCACTTGCCCCACTGTTGGCGCTTTCGGCTGTGGATAGTGGTCAGCATGGGCACCCTGACCAGTCTGCGGCTATGCAGCCCCATACGCACCAAACTGTAATACACTGTGTATTCTGACACCTTTCTATCAGAACCAGCATTTTCTTGAGCAGTTTGAGCTTCAGTAGCTCGTCTGTTGCATTGGACCACACGGACCAGCCTTTGCTCCCCACGTGCTACTATGAGTCCACCCATAACCTTGTCACCGGTTCACCAATGTTCCTTCCTTGGACCACTTTTGATAGATACTGACCACTGCAGACTGGGAACACCCCACAAGAGCTGCAGTTTTGGAGATGCTCTGCCCCAGTCGTCACAATTTGGCCCTTGTCAAACTCGCTCAAATCTCATTTTTCCTGCTTTTAACACATCAACTTTAAGGAAAAAAATTTTCATTTGCTGCCTAATAAGATGATGATGAAGAGATAATCAGTGTTATTCACTTCAACTGTCAGTGGTCGTAATATAATGCTTGAATGATCTATATTAGTATTATTATTCATATGTTTAAGTATTGTTGTTTAAAAAAGGGATGAATTTGGAGGCACAACACAGAGGTTTTTTTAGTGTGCTGATGGCATGTTTTACTTTAGTGTTAGACTGTCAGCACTGTAAACTCTTTCTGAGAAGTTTTTGCTTTATTCATCCCCACTGGCAGTGTTTTAAAAGTACTGCTGGTGTAAGAAATTCAGCACTTCAGTAATAAACAATTGGTGTCAGATTTAAAACTGGCCTCTTTCAGTAATGCTCCTTGTGACGAGCAGGGCGGGCAAAAGCCGTGAGGGAACGGCGCGAAGCCAGTGACACGAGTGACAATGAGCGTCAGCTGCGCTCTGCACCGGTCTCGTATCTCTCACAGGAGGAGCTGCGGAAGCATAAAAAGGGAGTGACGACAGTGAAAGACCAGGCCTGGATTTTATGTTGCGTTTTATTATGTTTGTGTGGGCTGCAATCGTCGTGAGGAACTGTCGCCATTTTACTTTCGTTTTTTAATTTATTTATTTGCTTAAAGTTACGTTGAATGTTCGCCGGTTCACACCTCCTCCTTCCCATATCTACGAACTGTGTTACGCTCCTATTATGCATAATCCATTTGTTTAAGACCTTTATAGATCTTTAGCAATAAAAGGTTATTACTCTTTAATCTATTTATTTGTTGAATATCTCTGATTTTTCTCAATTGAAAGGCTATTTTTTGTCTGTTTGTCTTAAACCCCTTGTAATTGATTTTGAAAGTATGTATTTACACATTACACATTGCTACCCTCATACATCTAAAGTCTGTTTATTTTCAACATTTCTATCAAATAATAATCAGATGGCTTTAATTAATTAACTAGTTAAGCCCTTTCATTGCAGACAACAAGCCAAATCTATTTACATTAATCACTCTTGTGGATTGAAGATTACCACCAGTTAGTATCTGGGAATGTGTAACATGTGACTATTATACAGTAAATAAAGTTTTTTAGAGCCATTGCTGGGCTCTTTCTGTGGTGTTTGCTGTGTGTTTAAAAGCTACAATACATGTCCCTCAGGTCTTGTTGCAGTAGCAGAGAAATCATTACATAGGCTACCTGAGCCAACAGAGCTATGGGAAATTCAAACTACTAACACACAAACACATGTACACACACCAGACCACCTGCTTCCTTCTCAAGGGTTCTGTCCAGCACAGCATGAGGTTAGAACCAGCCACATCTGCTTTTGGTGTTCAGAATAGAGCGCAGGAGAGAGACAAAGAAAATCCAGCCTGAGGCCTAGTGAGAACAGTGGGAAAATCATTTAGAGATCCTGTCTCCTTGTGCGAGCACCCGCTGGAATCACAACAGGTTCCTTGTCTCAAACAGGCTAAAGACCCAGGGGTATTATGATTGGAAAGAAATCTCACTATATTTAATCAGTGCTCGAAGTAGACCAGTGCGCAGAGAGGCGCAGTACTGACACTTTTATATTTTAAGATATAGCGTACCCTCACTTTTTCTTACGTACCGGCACTTCTAACGTGTTGCCGGTACAGCGTCAATACACTGCAGCAATACAGCAATCTGGTGCAAACATATTATGGTTCACATTTGGTATTGGTAAGCAATCTGTCCTAACTTGCACGAGTAAACCACTATTGATGACATAAATTGCATCTTTGCATGCTCTGTTCTCACATACAATACTACAGTATCATGTAAAGGCAAAATGCAGTAGCTACATGTTATTTTATTTTTTAAAAATACGATTTGTAAACATTTGATATTTTATTAATTTCATAAATTTCATTTTGTTATTAATTGTATTCCTTTTATTGTATTTTCTTCCTTCTCTCTCCCTCTGAAGTTCTCGGCAGACCCCGTTGCAGCCCCTTTGAGAATTGATATAAAATGAATCCGAATTCACTCGTAAAAATTCTCAGTTTCAGTGTCGTATTTACTGCCTTCCCTTTGCAGCATAGTGTAGTGCATTTCACATAGCTGATTGTCTCTGAGTAAATTGCGTTTGGTGATTTTTGCATTCTTTGGCTCTCTTGTAGTGCATTTGGGGCAGACAAACAAGTGTTGTTCTGTGTATGTGAAGTTTTAGTGCTATATCCAACGTGACAGAAACATGAATAAAACAGTGAAGCTGCCATCTTCTCATCCCGAGTTGTTATCCAGCTACAGTTGTATACAGCTGCTGCTAGTTCTTCTGGTTGTACTCAAGTTGATGTACTGCATTCAGGACCCAAAAGTATATAGTGAACTGGTTTGGATCAAGCAACGTCAAAGTTGCAGATGAGATTTTAGCATTCAGGATAGTGTTTTCATTGATTCCTGAGCAATGATGTACTCGCCTGACTATGACAATATTTCCATGTCATATGTTAAATCGTGGTAATTAAAATGTCATCAGGGCTTTGTGATACGATTTAGTTCTCTATCAGCCTCAGGTTCTAAATCTCACGCTTTAGTACACTGACAAATCATCTCAAACACTCAAAAATGCTAGTCGTTTAGTGCTTGACCTAGCGTGGGTGTGTTGGTGGGACTGTGTGTCTATTTATGTATAAATGCTGCTTCTGTCCTGTGGCTGGTATGGTGTATTGACATTCCCAGAGACCTGAGGGGCAGAAGCGGGGCTACTGACCAGTGAGGTCACGCTGGTGGGTAAAGCATGGTGGAGCCATTCCAAACAAACACTCTGACCCCGCCATTCAGTCCTCTACCCGTTTCCTCTGTCCCTTCCTCTCCATTTTGAATCATTCAGCCTTGTTTCCATTTTCAAGGACTGGTGAATCACATTGTAACTACAGGGAGTGCTGACATTTAAAGAGACTGGATGAGAAGCAATTAGCATGCTTTGCAAAACAATTAGAACACACTGACTACACAGATGATCAAACACTGGCCCCGTAGAGTGTTTACTGAAACAGCCATCGCCCACAAGCGTAGCTCAACGACCGCGCCTGAAACAATCTACTGCTTCCTCAGCAAAATCCACCACCTCTCTCACTTTACATATTCACCATATAGCAAATGCATATGTTAGTATGAGGAAATGGTTGAATAGGGGGGAAATGGTTTGGGTGTGTGTGTGTGTGGGGGGGGGGGATAATGAAAGATCCAAATAAAGTTGCTTTAAAGTTTGTTTGTTTTTTGAGGTCAGACATTTTATTATAATTTTAAATAAGGTTTTCTTTTAATATATTTCAAAATATTATTTATTTGGTGTGATTGTGGCTCAAATTTTTCAGCATCCATTGCTCCAGTCATTGCTGTTCATGAAATATTTATTATTATTTCCAATGTTGGAAACCATGATACATTTTTTCAGGATTCTTTGATGAATAGAAGAAAAAAAAAAAAACTCAGTAATTTAAAAAAAAAAAAAAATTATATATAATGTGAAAATCTTTCTGAATAAAAGTTTTTAATTCTTCAAAAAAAATCTTACAGACCCCAAATGGTAGTGTAAGTCAGTGGTTCCCAGTCCTGGTCCTGGAGTACCCCAAGTACTGCTCAGTTCACCCAAAAATTAAAGTTCTGTCTTCATTTACTCACCCTCAAAGAGGATATTTTAAAGAATGTTGGTTGACAGTAGCCATAGACATTTATAGAATTGACTTTCAAAAATTCTATGGAAGTCAATACCGTCAGCTGTCAGATTACCCACATCCCTTAAATTTAAAATATCTTCTTTTGAGTTTGACATCCAGATTGCACCATTTTTAAGCTTTCGGATGCAGCCCAAAAATGTGCTGTGTTGGGGTACTCCAGGACCAGGGTGGAACTTTTGGACCAGTAATATTTCAAAGCTGGTGGAGCTACCCTCCACAACGCCACGGAGTTTGGTTGTTGCTTGTTGTGCTCATAGCTTGTTAGAACAAAGAGTCTGCTTTACATAGAAGAAATTTATGCTGTGCCTCATTCCAAAATCAAGCTATTAACTGGTTCTTAACTGAGTCATGCATTGTTAGTTGCCTAGTTAGGAGCACAATATCAAAAATATGTTTTTAAAGGTCATGAAAAACTTGTTAAAACTAACTGTTTTTGTAAGTGGACATCATAACATTAAAAGTGAGCCTCAGGGAAATAAAGCTCAAAATGATTTTAAAAATGACATGGCTCCTATAAGTTTATTAATGAGTTGCTGTCCTCTTTGTTCATAGTGCTGGAATACGGTGAAGTGTGCAGCTGCGGCGGTTAGGAAGAATGAATCATGGAGTTGCTGGAAGGACTGGAGGAAGCTACTGGGATAAGATACTGGATCAGTAGTGTCATGAGATGCAGACAAAGAATAATAGAATCTGCATAATGTTCCTTCCCCTGTCTCCCTTAGTGCCACACTCTCCCGCCCCACAGGGCATTGTGGGTAATATATAGAGGTGCTCAAGATGCGCTGGGCTCATGCAGTTGTTTATGGTGGAAATAAAGTGAAACATAAACTGCAAACAAAGCAGCCGGAGAGACGCTTAATGGCCTCCTCCTCCATCTCTTCTACACTGTCTGTATTTCTCACTCTCTCGTTTTCCTTGTTCACTTACATCCTTTCTCTCTCTCTCTCTCTCTCTCTCTCTCTCTCTCTCTCTCTCTTTCTGTCTTTTTCCTCTTTTAAACAAGGAGCTGGACCACTGAGATCATTTGCTATTTTCTGCTGGTCTCTTGACAACATGACAGCAAATTACAGAAGCATTTTTTGTCGTTGGGTAAAATGTCTCTCAGTGGTCATTTCATTAAAACTCTTTCTGTACTGTAAGCAATCCCCACCTGTCTTTGTTTGTGTGAGTGTGCGTGCAGGTTTATTGTCATATCTAGATCCTCATTCGGATCTCGTAGTCCCAGACTCATAAGCAATCACGACTATGAAAGGGCACACTTAATGGCACTTTTCAGAAGTCTTTCTGCTCTCTTTTCTGAACAGTTAGTCAAAGGACTTCGTTAAAGGTGATGTGTGTAATTTTCTTTCGATAGCAAAATGCCATTTTCTTGTCCAGTTTAATGTGAAAAAACAACTCCAAGTAAGCCATTTGTAGATAGATTTCCCAAAATCTGTGTCTCTATGGCATTCATAAACATTGCTTTATTCGTTTGAGCCAAAGAGGCCTGTAAAATCTCTAGAAAGTTAACCACTAGTATTCCTAGTCATCACAGTGGCAGTTTTCCGGCTGATGCAGGACCCTCTGCAAGTACAGAACTGCAACTTCTGTATCTTTGCTAATTCTTTGCTGATGGAATTTACTCTGAATTTAATGAGCCAATCACATGAGCTGTAATTAGTCACTTTGGAGTTGCAGGTAATTACATCATGATGTCGTCAGTTCAACAGAAAATCCATTTCATGCTTTTAAGAGCCCTCCAAAAATTGGTCATTGTCGAAACACACATTGTTATATAATTTAATAATTTAAAGGTAAATATTTCCTGTAACAAAATCAGAATGCATGTTGTCTTTTTTAAGGCCATCAATGGAGAGTAAAGCTTTTAGCAGCCAGGTGGTGTAGTTATGACTATTTACCAGCAGATAAATATATATATTTGTATGGATATATATATATATATATATATAGTGTATAGTATATATACTATAAACTATTCATATGGATTGGTTTTATAACGCCTTTTTGCATCTATTAAGTTTTCATTACCTGGACTTTCAATGAAGGAACAGATTAAAAATCATTAAAAATATCTTAATTTGGGTTTTAAAGAATAAACAAAGCCTTATTATGGGTTTGGAACAATATGCAGGTGATTAAAAAATTACGCAATTTTAATTTTGGGGTGAACAAACTATTGAAGCTCAACAAAGTGACATGTTCGGTGTCTGACTATTTGTTTGTACGCCCAGTGGCAGAATGGAGGAGCACATTTTAGTTTTGAATTTAAGGATTTTTGTGCATAAGCATTAGCCTCCATCATTCCTAAATAGAAGAAGTTTTGAACCACCAGGAGTCTTCCTAGAGTGGGCCGCCTGGCCAAACTGAGCGATCAGGGAGAAGGGGCTTAGTCAGGGAGGGTGACCAAGAACTCGATGGTCACTCTGACAGAGCTCCAGCATTTTTCTGTGGAGAAAGGAGAACCTTCCAGAAGAACAACCATCTCTCCAGCACTCCACCAATCAGGCCTGTATGGTAGTGGCCAGACGGAAGACACTCTTCAGTAAAAGGCACATGACAGCCTGCCTGGAGTTTGCCAAAAGGCACCTAAAAGATTCTCAGACCATGAGAAACAAAATTCTCTGGTCTGATGAAACAAGATTGAACACTTTGGCCTGAATAGAAAGTGTAATGTCTGACGGAAACCAAGCACTACTCATCACCTGGCCAATACCATCAGTGAAGCATGGTGGTGGCAGCATCATGCTGTGGGGATGGCCTTCAGTGGCAGGAACTGGGAGACTAGTCAGGATCGAGGGAAAGATGAAAGCATCAATGTACAGAGACGTCCTTGATGAAAACGTGCTCCAGAGTGCTCTGGTCCTCAGACAGGGGCGAAGGTTCATCTTCCAACTGGACAACTCTGTGAATGTCCTTGAGTGGCCCCGCCAGAGCCCAGACTTAAACCCGACTGAGCATCTCTGGAGAGATGTGAAAATGGCTGTGCACTGACGCTCCCCATCCAAACTGATGGGTCTTGAGAGGTCCTGCAAAGAAGAATGGGAGAAACTGCCCAAAAATAGGTGTGTCAAACTTGTAGCATTATATTCAAAGACTTGAGAGTGTAATTGGTACCAAAGGTGCTTAAACAAAGTATGGAGCAAAGTCCATGAATAATTATGTTCATATGATTTTTTTCATTTTTTATTATTAATAAATTTGCAAAGATTTCAAACAACAGGTTATGGGGTATAGTTTTTTAGAATTTTGAGGAAAATAATGAATTTTAAACCATTTTGGATTAAGGCTTTAACGTAACAAAATGTGGGAAAAGTAAAGCGCTGTGGAAACTTTCCAGATGCACTGTTTGACTAAGGAGCTGAAATTAATAAGGTCTTTGATCTTGGCCTGTTTCTGGTCTGTATTTATTCCTTGTCATTACAGTAGATTATCACCAGCCTTGTTCCAATATATTTGTATGTGAATGTTGTCTCACTTAGATTAATAAGAGAACTCAATATGAGCTCTCATATTAAGATATAAATCCAAAATGACAAACCAATTACAGAATTTTAATGCTCTTTGAGCTTCCATCCACAAGCATCCAGTCATCTGCCCCATCATCAATGGTTCAGTCAATGACCTTAAATATACATTAGTTTGAGTTTTAGTTTGGTACAGCATTGGTAGCAGCTAAACATTTGTTGGATCTAAGTATGTAATGAGTTAATTGATCATAGCTGGGCTCAAGGACTACGCAGTCTCATAACAGGGCTTCCACAGCACAGCTCTCCTTGCTGAGGGAGTTCAGCCCTGATTATCAGAGGGGCTTGGCACTGAAATACTAGAGCTTACCCGTTCTCTGGATGTAATATTAGGAGCAAGCCACCAGAATGATTTCACATAGCATGGCCTAAATCCCTCATAATTGACTGCAAATCTGAGCACACTATTCTTGAGCCTAATCCAGTTTACTCCTCTGTCTTTCCCTCTCTCTTTTTATAAATGCATGTAAGGATGTGTGTGTGTGTGTGCATATAAGCATGTTTAGATTATAAATGTTTTTATAAACCCAACTTTTTATGTTAAGGCTGCGCTAGTGAACAGCATGTTGATTCATTTTTAACCATGGAAATGAAATTGGACCCATAGACGTATTAGTCCTGTTCTAATTAGAAACATCAGTACCTTACTTTCATATTCTCCAAAGCGTAATATTATTTCCAAAAATATAACTCTTTTTTTGTCTTTCCATTGTCCTTCTCCTATAGTGTGTTTTAGTGAGCAAGATTGAGAAATATGAAAAATCTGGCTTTCTGCAAATGAGGTAAAACTGCTGGCCCCTAAATTAATATTAATGATCCAAACTGTTCAGCTTTTCCCCTCCCATTTTTTTTAATTAACAAATTTGGAATGCAGTTTGTCTAAAGAACGAATTATTGTTATTATATGTTATGATCAGTATTGGGGAGTAAATTAAATTACAGTTATTTATGAAAATATTAACGATTACAAACGGGGTTACATCTGAATATTGTCTGTAAAAGGCTAGGATATTTTGAATAATATTAGTTTGTTTAATTGATTTCTTACTCAAATTGTGTTGACTGCTCTAAAATATGAGACACCAATGTTTCTGGGGTTTAGGACACAGAATAGGACACATGCTTATTCAATAACTGTTGTATTTGCAATTTGAGTTTATGTATATGTTTTTTTTTTTTTTTTTATTAACTGTTTTTTCCAAGGCATTGTTAGAGGCCTATAAGGCCTATATAAGACTTGATTTCAAAAACAGTTATATAGCTATTAAACTATTGCTAAAATTATTCAAAGTTATTCAAAAAATTATTCAAAGGATTTTAAAAATGGTAACTTGAATTTTGTAACCTATTGCATTTCCAAAGTAACTTTACCAACACTGGTTATGATATGATGAATGATGATCAACTCTTTAGCACCGAGAGGTCACTCATCATTTCCTGCCGGTCTTTCTGCCTTTTTTTAATCCGTCTGGTTCGCAGCTGGATAAGACAAGAGGGCAAAGTCTTTGTGGGATGAAATAAAGATCTCTCCATTTATCTAGTCAATTTATCACTGGATCTGTCTACACTTTCTGATTTTGATTCTAGTCTTTAAATGTTCATTGGGTTGCCTTGTTGATACACATTAAGCCCTGGGTATAATTTGTTGTTTTACGCGCACACACACACACAATTGAATAGTAGGGGTGTGACGAGACCACTATCCCACGAGATGAGACGAGACACGAGATTGGGTTCACGAGACGAGATTTTTATAGTATTTTTAAGAAATCCTCAATAATGAAATGTATGAAGGGAAAATAGTCTTTTATTCAACTGAAAATCAAAAAACGCAAAAATGTTGGTGCATTTTGAAATCAACTTGTAATGCATGTCATTTTACTTCTATTTTAATGAATTATTTGCAGTAAAACAACATGCAAACACTGCTAAATGTTTTGCCACAAAAATCAACCAATTGTTTTCTGCCCTGTGTAATTTCACATGAGAAATCTCACTGAACTTCTTTCTATAGATTGAACATAAAATAAACAGTATAAATAAAATAAACATAAAAAATTCAAATAACACTTTAAGTGTCACTTTAACTACAGTACAAAGTTGACCATTTCCCAGTCACTATTGATTGTGTGGCTGTAACTGTTATATAGTTAGTATTTACACCGAGAAGTCCAACCGTCAGCAGTAATGGCGATGCTTTCTGCCTCTTTAGGGGCCGTTCACATATCGCGCCTAATAAAGCGTGTAAAGCGCAGCCGCGGTCCTTCCTCCTCCTTCGCTCATCCTTTATTAAGACCTTACCGACTCATCAGCCAGTGGCACATATCCCAACAAACCATCCCATACCGGCGTGATCAAAAAGATCTTAAACTAGATTAAATATTTTGACTGTTGCGATTCCAAATCGGTTTAATGACCTGTAACTCTGCCTGAGTATCGGACAAGTGTTCACTGTTGGCCAGAGGAGAACTGGCCCCCCGACTAAGCCTGGTTTCTCCCGAGGTTTTTTTCTCCATTTGTTGGAGTTTTGGTTCCTTGCCGCTGTTGCCTTTGGCTTGCTTAAGTTGGGGACACTTGCTTGATATTCAGCAGTGTTTTTGATATGCCTGCATTGGCGCCGTTGTATACAAACTGAGCTGAGCCGGACGATTACGTCACTGTTTTCTGCAGTGCTGATATACCTAAAATAAGTAGACTAATAACTACTGATATTTGCAACGGAATGAATCAATAATACATAGAATAAGCTGCACAATGACACCATTTTCTTATTAATGTAAAGCTGCTTTGCCACAATTTGCATTGTAAAAAGCGCTATATAAATAAAGATGACTTGACTTGACTTGACTTTTGCAAGCATTCGGGAGCTCGCGCTTCTGTAGCATCTGTCGTTGCTATGCAACCATAAACTGTGCTCTCCACGACCATCGCTTGGTGCTTGTCACATGACCTGCGGTGCGCTTGCGGCATTCTGAAATGTTGAGATGTTTTCATCTCGCGCGGCACATGCGCGCCCGCGTCGCTTCCATTTTGCGAGAATTAAAATGCGCCCGATATGTGAACGGCCCCTAAGAGTCTGTACAACCTTGGCCGAGGTGTACGGCATAGTTTTCTTACAATGTTTACACATTGTTTGTGTCTTGTGTGTTATTCTTGCGCCAAAAAACAAAATGTTTCCACACAAACGATTTGAAAGTGGCGGGGGCATCTTGAATAATAATTTCACCCTCACACTGATAGCACCACGAGACAACTTTTCACCTCGACGAGAAATCTAGCCTTGGAAAGTATATTTCATGTGGTTCGTATGCATACACAGACGTTCGACGCTTGGTCAGTTTTGAGAAATCTCACCATGAGTTATAATCCATATGAACATCTTTGTAATCTTTCATGCTAGAGTTGTACAAATAAGGGTACTTTCTAAACTCTTCGCACAATCTCTTGTCTGTCTATGCGTCCATCGTCGCTGTAGCTTGCATGCGTTCCGGTCTGTTGTGTTAAGTGCAGTTTTTCTTTGACTACCTTGTGGTGAATTGACGCCCCCAGGGCATGGTTGCCACCTTGTGGATGAACTAATTGGTGCAAAAAATTAAATGCACATGTGCGACCTGCACGTAGAAGTACACGCATGTACAGAATGCGCACACTCTTGTGATGACGAAATTTGCGTCACTCTCACTGTACACTGACCCTCGCGTACACATAAAAAGTGAACTATACTTTGGGCGTTATTTACTTTAGTTGGTGCTGATGGTGTCTGCAGAGTGGTTTTGTGTTATTTTTGTTTGTTTTCACTCAGGCAGTGCCCTTTCCAGCTGAGTTGATTGAATGAAGGGCGTTCTTTGAAATTAATGATTGTCTTGTTTGAGTGAAAAGCACTAAATATTCATGAAGCGAGCAAGAGAGAAACAGAGAGATAAAAAAAATCAGAGTGAGAGGCAGAGAGATACTGAGATAACAGAGTCAATGTTTGGTCAGTACGTGAATCAAAGTTACTGTCTCCATATGCTACATGACCAAAAGGAATGTGGACATCGAACACCACACTAATATTTGCTTTTTTAACATTTAATGTTAAACCATGAACATTAATTGAAAGTTTGTGGGGTTGTGCACCTTTCAGGAATTTAATTGAGAAGTTCTATTCAATTTTAAAATTGATTTGAACTGAGGTAGCATATTCTGACTGATTGTGTTGAGCTGGATGGTCTATGATTGGACAGTACTAACTAGATTGTTTCTAATTGTTTCTGATCTCATATGGACTGAAGACATGAGAGCCTCATTTGCTGGACAAATGGAATATTTTTGTTGTGTGTGTGTGTGTATGTCGCTTGGGCTTAATGAGGCAGCAGGACACACAGAGGAGAGAGCTGCTATACCTGCACAGCATGGACAGTCAGCAGGGGTGGACGAGAGTTTAGCAGTACACACACTGTGCAGAGCAGCTGTCATCACATCCGCGTACACACACAAACACACACTTTCATACTGAGGTGTGGCTGCTTAAGTTTACAGAAAAGAGGCAGATGCTGTAGGAAGCAGCACAGTATGGAGCCCGTTGTTTTTCACACCAGACACACACACTCACACATACAGCTGGCTGGGTTGGAAGAAGTACAGGTTGAACGTGACTTATTATCTATGCAATGCAATTTGTAATCTTCCTCTTTCTGTACCTTCGGGTGTGCTTAGTAAGAAATCTGGCACCAAATTTCATACATAAGTAAAATCCCACATAGCACCTGAAAGGACTGTAGTTTTCTCAAAGGAAGTTGTGCTTCATCAATAGTCATTTTTTTGTCGTTACTACTACTATTTCTTTTAGTCTACTTGGATCTTTTTTAAGTTGTTTTTATTTTTATATATATATATATATATATATATATATACATATACTCACCCTCATGCCATTCCAAACCCGTTTGAGTCGTGGTGCTCACGTGAACAGCGTCGGCCAATGCTGAGCCGGCTTTCAGACGTAAACACGGAGGCTCTGCACTGTGTTCACTGTGTCAACTGCGTAGGAGATTGACAGGGAAGAGGAAATTGTTAAATGAAGTCATTATTATCATCTTTTTTGCGCACCAAAAGTAATCTCGTCGCTTTAGAACATTAAGGTTGAACCACTGTAAACACGTTGACTATTTTTAGGATGTTTTTACTACTAGTCTGGACCTTGAATGTGGTCATTTCATTGCTTTATATGGGAGACAAAAAACCTCTCGGATATCATCAAAAATATCTTAATTTGTGTTCCGAAGATGAACGAAGATCTTACGGGTTTGCAACAACATGAGGGTGAGTAATTAATTTTTGGGTGAACTAACCCTTTAAATAACATTTTTAAACTCTTCAGTTTTAGATTAAAATGTTAATTATTATTAACATCTATGATTCCCACATTTTACTTGCCCTCTGCTTCTTCTCAGTCCACCCCCCCCCCCCTCTCTCTCTTGCTCTCTTTTGCCATTTAGAATGCCTGATGTGCATGTGTGGCTGACAGTGAGTTTTCACACTCTGCTGTCAGAAGTGATAGGAGAGATGACAGACAGACAGACAGATTTCCACTGATTAACTCTCTTTTGGCATACAGAGCATCCACACCACTGCCAACATTTCAGACAGCAAAAAATTCAATTTGTGGCGCTCTCTTGATTGAGGTGATATCTTAAGTCTCAGCGTCTCACATTTATGTCCTTCTGGATTTTCCTTTTTGTCATCCATCCCTTCTCCATCCTTTTCTTCTGAGTGACAGTCCGATGTTAATCCTCAGGGTCAGGGGGTGGCTCACCCCTCCTTGCTGTCGTTGTCCTTGGCCCTGTTTCTTAATTCATCCAGCACTCATTACAGATGCCACTGTGTGTCTGAGACAAGTGGCCATTTGAAACATGCTGCGGTGAGCACGCCTCAGTGACCAGCGATAATTAACATCAGCTGGGGCAACACACATCTACACCTCCTTTTGAGAGATGAGAGATGATTGAACAGAAACGGAAAGAGGTTAAAGGGTCGAGATGAAAAATAAATAAGAATATATGGAGAAGTGGTTGATCATGGAGGGTGGACATTATTTCAAAACATCTTTATGGCCTTGAATGTGTGTTCCTTGCTCCTGTCATCATCATAGAATAAGGATTTAATCTGTTACAACTTCCATAGACTACCTACATAGTCTGAATTCTTCCCAGAATACTGTGTGAATGTGTTAGCCAGAGGTCACTGGTTGCCAGCACACTCAATGCTTAACTGTTGCTTCCGTTTTCACTGTCAGGGCAGGTCACCTCTGGCTGCCCACTCATTTTTTCCAGGCTGTGAAAGATTGGTAACCTTTTTGTCTTTCAGTTGCACTGTCCACATTCCAGGTCAGCCTGTCTACTTTGCTATTTGAGAAGAGGCGGAATTTTAATTTCTGCTTTCATGCCGTAAATGAATCACTGTGGATTTTTTTTTTTTTTTTTGCTATTAAGTATTCTAGCAAAAGCTTCCTGTCCAGCAGGCCATGTCGGTCAGACATTAACTATGCAGCTCAATGAGATGAGGATTGAATCGAGTGCATTTAGGACGAGACATGTCACTTCTGGGCGGGAAAAATTATGGATTCAGCATGTTTTGCTGTGTAAAAATATGCATAAATGCTGGCATGTGATTGGCAGGGCTGGTTGGGAGGGATGTACTTGGCTAGGACGTATGTAACATGGACATATATAAACATCTCACGTACAGTATGTAATCTTGCACAAGGCTTTAAATCAGGAGTTTATCAGAGCAAAAGAGGGTTTGCATCAAATCTGCTGCATCAGTCAGAGTTTTTTTTTTTTTTCTGCAATCATCGAAAAGGATGATAGCATTTAGCGTTTGAAAAAACCTGTTTTCATTTACTCACCCTCATTGTCATTATTGAATGATTCCTTCAATATAAAACATTTTTCTTGAATCTCTTAATATGGCTAAAATAGCCCATATCTGCTTATTTTATTCCAAACTTTCTCTTCTTCTAACGTCTCTTTCTCACTCCTTAGCCTCTTCCTTTGATATCTTTTTAGTTTTGATTTCTTTTGTCTTTATCATCTGCGTTTCTGTGGTGGATCTTTTCACAGCAGGAATGATAACAGCCGAACAGGATCTGGAGGCAGCACTCAATCCAGAGTCCAGAGGGTGGAGGAGACGCTGTGATGTGTCCGTGGTTGTGGTGGGTTCACGCTGAGCAGGGAGATTGAAGAGGGATACTCCAGAGCACACTCTCCATGAGCAAGGGAAAAAAGAAGAAAAAGAGATCTGTGATGTGGTGAGATGAAGGAGAAGGAGGGATAGATGATGTGGTGCAGCGGGTGGGGACAATCTCGTAAGCTGAATGATCACAGCCAAACCCACCCCACCCCCACCCCCTCCCTTGTCTACAACCTTACTCCAAAACATCCCTAACTGATCAATCCATTACTTACTGAAACACACCATGGCTTGTCTGTGATTTTTGTCTTGTGGTCACGCTGAGATGCAAGTTTCTCTATAGTTCTCAAAGCAATAAATGTGAGCGGAGGTAAAATTATATCAATATGACAGGGAAATGTAATGTTTTGTCTTTTGGCGCTGTCTTAAACGTCAAATTTTGCTCATGTCCAGTTTGTTTTGTTGGTTATGGCACCAGAAAATCAGCTGCATACCAAACAAACAAATGAAACAAAGAAAAAATACACAGTAAGCAAACTTCTGACCCTGTTGACCACTTGTGTCCATAACAACTGCTGAATGAAACACAATTCATAACACAAGATACTGTGGGAGAATTAAAGTAAATTTTGTTTTTTGACTCTCTTTTTGTCAACGAGGGGGTTGATTTTTACTTTTGTTATATGAAAACTTCCTGCAATTTTTTTACATTAATACATTTTGGCAGACACTTTTATCTAAATTGACACTGCATTCAAGGTACACATTTTATACGTTCCTGCTGTCCCTGGGAATCGAACCAATGACCTTGATGTTGTTAGTGCCATGCTTTATTGTTTGAGCTCAAAGGCTTCTTACCATGCCTTCATTATTTATATTTGTTACTTTTCAAATGGCCTTTTTTTTACCATTGTAGTACTGTAGACTTTGAAATCCTAAAATATGAATATCCATCATAAAATATGATTAAAGGCCCAGGTATACTTCATTTTCCGTGTTCTGCCCTGTCTCGCACACAGTTTAGTGTACAAGTCTTTCAAAGTATTCTCCTTTGGCTGTGAGTGTGGAAAGACACATTAGTTGCGTGCACACTACCTAGCGGACTGCTGTTTTCAAGCCCTCAAGTCACTCGCACATGCACCCTTGTACGTGGACCACCTGCGTGGTCTCAAAAATTGTGCTGCATGCAAACAGGGTGTGCAGACAACTGCAGGAGGGTCCTCCTGATGACGAAAATTACGCCATTGTGTGGATAGCCGAAGTATACTTTGGGCTTAATGCAATTGTGAAACTAGTCCCACGGTTGTGACATAATATCCATCCACCACAGAATCCTGTTACATGCATCATTAGAGATGTAGTGAAAATTACACCTGTGGTGGAAATTTTCATGACTTTTAGAAGGGAAAAAAAGAGAAATGCATGTATATTTAATGTCGAACACTGTTAGTAAGCTAAAGAAACATATTTTATTTTCCAAAAGTCCACTGATTTAAAAGTGCCCATAATCAAAGAAACGCCCTACTAACAACAAACTTATTTTATTAGTTATGCACTTAAATATCTGGGTCCTATTTTATAGGCTCAAATCCCTAATGTTCCTGCAACCCAAGGAGAGATGGCGCGATCTTTATAGAAAGATAATTGTCTGTCCTCCTCAGTGACCTTCTCTTATCAAAAACATGGCAAGAGAGGAAGAGATTGAGAAAATAAGCACATGTAAAAAAGCTGTACATTTCTCTCTCTTCTCTACACTGGCCTTGGGCTGTCTCTTCTGTTTGCAGAAGGTCTTAAGCTCGATAAAAAGACCCATTGGCAAATACACCGGCATGCTCCCAGAAGTGCTTGCGTGTCTCTTTTGTGTGTTTGTCTTTGTATGTTTGAGTGCATGTTTGCATCTCTGTTTGTGTGTGTGTTGTGTGTGTGTGTGTACTGCACCACACGCTGCCGCAGCCTTGTAGCCTCCGCATCAGCCTTCAGGAATGGGATCCTACACACATTCGCAATACTTTCTCTTTTGTTCCTTTCAAACAAGTGGCAGACTGCTTTAATAAAAAAATGCGAATCAGCTCTGAACAAAGATCTGGCTTCACAGAACTGCAATATTGAAACAACCCTGAACAGTTTCCTGCCCTGCTGAAACAAACTGTTTAAACCAGCGGATGGTTTCCTAGTCCAGCTAAAGACTGGTCTTGTTTGATGGCTTAATAGTGATTTTGGGTGGGAAACCAGCTATAGACTAGCTTGGCCAGACTCGGAGCTGAATTTGCTCTACAAATACTAACTACAAATCTGTCATCTGCGAACTAAGTTGTGGTTGTTCTGTCGTGCTTTATTTTTATTCTTTAGTAAAATCATTTGTTTCTTACTTTATTTCTGATCCCACGTAGCATCAGAATATTTGAAGTCAAATTTCTTTCTGTTAAATAACACAAATTGTTTGTTTAATGTAGCCTCTTGGGAGACGAGCTCAAAACCAAAAAAACAAAACAAAACAAAAAAAAAGCAAACCACATTTGGCTTGTTTAAAGTGATTTTAAGCAGGATGAATCTCTAATTCAGAGATTTGTCTTTAAAATATATCTTGTTTATATATCTCTTCTCTTTTCTGTCATTTTCCATCTTTCTAAACCTGATTTCGCCTCGTGTCACTCTCCATCTCTCTGCCTGCACCTCTGTACTCAGGTTCAGATTTGTCTTTATATGTTACAAAAGAGCACACAGAATGCCTGTCATTTGAAAGGTTACCTGGCTAATAGAATTGCCCCGTATACAGGGATTGGTATACTAGGACAGATTGAGCCTGTCTGCTCCAAAGTGTGGCAAGAATATTTCTAGTTCATCTGTTTAAACGTTTCATTGTAATGTGGTTTTCAAGCTGCAAGGTGCATAGAGAACAGATCTAAGACAAGCAACATTGTGAGCATTTGCCTAGCCTTTTTAAAAAGTCATGAAGTATCCATTATTGAAGCACCGGTCCAAATGGCTTATTGTGCCACACATTTCCTCCTCCTTTATCACAGGCTTTGTTAAGGTTTTTTTTTTTTTTTAAATAATATATATATATAATACTACTGGTGCACAGCAGTCTAGTGGGAAATGACCTGTGTCATATGTTTCTTATCGTCTGTCAGTTCAAGAGCATTGTGTTTATAACCCCTGAGATGCCTGTGAGGAGTGTTTTTCATTTATGTGGTTGGGATATTGATTGTGGAAAATCAGGTTGATGATGTTGGTGAAATTGGTTATGAGAGAATAAGAGAGAGATGCAGAATATATTATGAAACAGAATATGGTCATTATTGCTAAGCAGCAGCTGTTTGGTAACCAATCATAAAATCAGTAGTAAATAATTTAGTTAAAACGATTTTTTATTGTAAATTATTTCCAGCTGTTTTCAGCATGAGAGCCACAGGGAGAATGTTTGATGGGTTATCAAAAAATACACAATGTTATTGGAAATATGGCCAATACAGTTGACTAAAAAAAGTTCAATCTAAATTAAAAATTAAATATTGTGTACACAGTGTATTTTCCATGTATTTTCATGCTGCTTGAAGTATCACGTTGTTAGCATTGCAACATACTAACACCAAACTCTATTGCTGTGTGAGAAGTGCGATTTGCTGCACTGTCTCTCGACTTTCACCGTCCGATTGTTTCCTGTCATGTTTCTCACCCCAAAAGATATAATAAAATCAAATGTAAGAGGTTCCTGGAGAAATTTGTACGGGAAAAGAGAGCATAGAATATTGCACCCTATATACAGTACACTCTATACATACTGTTATGTTCTATTTCCTGTCACAAGTGACAAAGTTTTCTGATATGTAACCCTTGAAAAAGAATCAGATTCTTTTAGTATTTTAATAGGCACACAATGTCACATCGTTTAAACACATTCGCCCACTTCCATTCCATGTCTTCGTCAGTACAAACACACTTTTACACCTGCCGAAAAGTGGAACTCGTGTATGCAATCTCATACTTCCACATAAGAGAGTGCGAGAAGCGTCACCATCCGTTTTTCGCACCCTTGTCCTCACACCCCTGCTCAAGGTGTGTTGCAAGTATTCCGGTGCATATCCGATTTTAGAGCTGAAAAGGGGAGAATCACGACAATCTCACGAAAATGTACCTTTTTATCGTATTTACTTCAAATCCTAGCGCAAAAACCACTGAATGATGCATTATACATTTTTCGATATCAAGTTTTCCGCAAATCTGTTGAAAAAGATCAGTGTTTTTTTTATTAGCAAGTCTTATTCAGTATGTTTTATTATTTTTAAGGATATAAAGTCAATCTGATACTTATTTGACTCCCAAAACAAAATCTTTTTATTCTATGAAACATTTACATTATCAAATGTAAATTCCGATTACTTAGTGTGATTTTTGAGAGATTTGTGAAGATTAGAGAAAAAGTGAGGGGTAAACTGTGGGTTGCATTTTACAGCTTTAAAATAAGGTGTGAACGCAGTCACCGTCCTTCCCTCCGAATCGCACACTGTAGCTTCCAGGAACACGGAATCATCTAACACAAAAGACTTTAATTTTTTTTTCTTTTAATTCACCGCTCTTCGTGTTTACCTCCACTTCCTGTGGTTCAAGGTGAGAACGAGTTGCTATGGTTGCATTGCTGAGATCACTCCACCTCTTTTAGTATTTCAATAATTTTCTTTTATCCCCGTTTCAAGGGCATTTCTGTAAGAGTGATATGAGGAAGCAAAGGCATCTTGCTCGTACTGTTTAGAGAGTGTTTTAACAGAAAGACCACTTCAGACATTCTGCTAACTTAGTAACTTTGCAATTACTTGTCAACTAACTCTCATTAGAGAAGTAGTAGACTGCTTAATATATGTGAACACTTTATTTTGAAGGTTCCCCCCACTGACTAAGTAGCTTTGCAACTGCATGTCAACTGATTCTACTAACCTGAACCCTACACCTAACCTTAACCTAAAGGTCTGCCAACAGTCTACTGATACTCTAATGTGAGTTAGCTGACCTGTTGTTGCAAAGATACCTATAGTAGTAGAATGTCTAAAGTGTACCATTGAAAGTGTAACTGAAAGACAAAAACTTGTTTTGTTTCGGGGAGGAAGAGAGATGTAGGTGACGGGGGAGGGTCATCTTTCTCTTTTTTGTCCACAGAGTTCATGTTTGTTATAGTGTATGTGCATGAATTAGTCAATGAAAAGGTGTGTGTATATTATCATATCCTTTCAAACGAAATCACAATCTTTAGCCTTTGCACTTTCTATTCCTTGACATAAATCTTAAATAAATCAGGATGTCAATGTCAGTTGGATGGATTGGTATGTGGACTCTTTCGAGTGCTTTGACAGTTGGTATTTAACTGACCTTGCTTATAAAGAGACTTTGTTTTTTTAAAAGGATAGTTAACCCTAAAAATGACCTCATTTTCATGTCATTTCAAACCTTTATGACAAAACATTAGTTGATCTTCATGTAGGTTTTTAAGGACAGTTCATAGTGGCCACAGCTGTTAAAACACCAATAAGTACCATAAAAGTAGCCCATATTTCTTGACCATCCACCATAAGTCTTCTATAGCTAAAGAAGATTTAAATGCATTGCATTGTGTGAGGAACACAACCAAATTTTTCCCCTTCATTGAGCTGTTAATTCAAGAACAGCTGCCATCAGCTCTCTGACAACTTTTTTGATTTCTGAACGAATCTTTGCAATTTGTGAACCGTTTTAAAATTCACGAGTTCAGCACAACAGCCCGATAGATCCAGATGCAGTGGTTGTGAATTATCAGCTCACTGGAGAGGAAAATTATTAGTGAATAATGAATTAAATTTCATTACCTCACACAAACCTGAAAAATGATGGGTAGGTTGTATTTTGTAGGTTTAAGATAAAACCAGCGAAATGGCTACTCTTATCTTCAAATCGCACACTAAAGCCTCAGAAAACTTATCATGCAGCTTCAGAAAGCTTGTAATATAGAGCACAAGTTGTATAGACCACTTTAATAGAGGTTTTTTTAGCTTTATATGGAGAGCTGCATGAAAACATCTTTTAAAATCCAAATGGAAATGCATGAAAAAAGTATGAAGTTTTGGAACAACATGATGGAGAGTAAGTTCAAACTTTAGATGAACTGTTCCTTTAATTATCTATCAGTAGCTGAAATGTCTTTGGCTCTAAACTTGCTTGAGGTAGAATATGCTGTAATTGAGCTTGGCCACAGCAGATATTTGGCAAAATGAAGCATACATTCTACTCCGAACCAGTTTAGACTGACTGTCTGGGCATGAACTGAACTGATGGACCGGGTCTCTGCTGGCATTGAATAGACTGTTGGTCAGTGTGGGCTGTTCTGAGGTCAGTTGTGTGGGCAGTAGTGTGTAGACTCCCACTAGGCTAGAGATTAATGCTGCTCGTTTTCTCTCCAGAGGAGATTAATGAGGAAACCTCAAACTGTTTGAATCAGAGAGCCAAGGATCCACTGAGATGTACACAGTAGACACACATCTGCTATCTGACATTTGCCCTTTCTCCTTCCTGCTCGCTCTCTAAAAGTTTCTTTGTAGGTACAGGTTGTAGTCTGAATGTCAATTCTTTAAAATAGTGTATCGGCAAAGTTCATTTCTTGGTGCCATGCTTTAATTTGCCTCACACAATACAGAAAAAAATATTAGTGTTGCTTTTATATTTTATATTATAATGAATTTGATGCCTCATGTTGGTCTATCTTTTCATGTTCTGTTTGCTATTAATTTGGTTCTAATGGAACTGTGCTGCCAGTGCACATTGTGTATTTAGAGGTAATTCACTGTCTGATATTTTTCAATTATGATTTGGTGTTTACTTCCCTGTTTTGGTGTATACCCTCCTCTCTAGGTATATAGAAGTTCCTCTCGGAACACTTCAAGAAAATGAATGCAGTGTGCACAGAACTGATTTAATCTAATATGGGTGTATTATGTGGCCAAAGTCATAAGGTCCTGGGTATGTTTTCATCGGTTGGGAGGCATATCTGACTGTGATATTGTGGTATGTGTGAATCACAGCTTTCTCAGCATTTTAATAAACTAATGACAGGGTGCATCAGGTGTTTGTGTGTCCAGGCAGCCTGACCTGAGCGATGCTGAGCAGCTGAGATTCACCCTCGCCTCCTGCCGATTCAGCTCATTCCTGGAGGAACTGCCTGTGTAGCCGTGACCTTAAGCAATGCTCCGGAGTAGCGCCTTCAGTCTGTGTTTGGACAGCTAAACTTTAGGATATTTGGCAGCATTGTTGTCGTTTGGCTGCTAGATCTGTGTTATGAGTCATGTTAGGAGTTTCAGGCTCATCTTCAGGTTTTGCTCTCGTTCTCTCTCTCGCTCTCTCTCAGCTGATTATCTCTCATTCGACCTCCAGATCACCTATATCATGGAAGGGTATGAGGAAATTTAGTGAGGTGGACAAAGGTTTTAAGAAGCCAGTACAGAGTTCAGAGACAATAAATCAATTATTTGGACCAGGGTTGTACACCATTCAGGACTGAAGAATGCCTTTTGAATTCCAATTTAATTTCTGAATGTGAATCGAATTTGAATTGAGGTAGCTAACAGGATGCAAAACTGTATTTTGAGCAAAAACAATTAAAATGGATTAAAGGCAGAAATGTTATAATTGTAAGTGTGTATACAGTCAATATTTGCAATGGCACAAAAATACATAATTTAATTCTATTTTAAACAATAAGCTTTCATTTCATAGACCATGTTGTAAGAACACTTTATTTCCCAGACAAATTTACCCCAAAGTGTAGCCAAATAACATGAAGCAGTCAATAGCTACAGCATGTTTCCATTCAAAGTTGCAAATTAAACACGTGCTCCTGCTTGGACCAGTTATGCCATCCCATCACAAATTCACGTTTTTTTTTTGATGCGCATTAATGATTTATTTGGCAAAAGTAGCTATGTTTCCATCCACCTATGCGCATTTTGGGATATCATATAAAATACGTTACATGGAAACGGCAAGATGCGCATAAATTCTAAAAATGTGTGTAAAAAACTTGTGCGGTCAACTGAGTCGGATACATCTTCTGTGCAATATGAAAACAAACGACTAAACTATGATGGAAACACTTTTACCGAATAAATTCCCTGATGCGCACCAGAAAAATACGTGACTTTACGATGGGATTGCATAACTGCACCCACCAGCGGACAGATCTCTTTGCACCGGATCTGAAATGCTATTTTGGTCATTCGGTAATGCCTTAGCGCGGTCTGTCATTAAATTGACCCTTCGCAAAGACCCGCCCCCTTTAGTTACTGTGGCTTTGCCCGGACAATACATGCGCTTATGGCAAGCCGTTTTGACTTTTATTCATTTTCAGGATATGAACTTTCACCAGTTAAAATGTTAATTCTTGATATCAGGAATTAGATTTCCACTAGTAACAATGACAATTTTTGATAACAGGAATTAGATTTTCACTAGTAACAAAGTTATTTCTTGAGATCAACAATTGTATTTTTACTAGTGAAATCTCGCCATAGGCTGCCATTCAAATTCAATTGTTGATATCAAGAATTCATTTCTTACTAGTTGAAATTCCAGTTTCACATATCAGGAATACAATTCTTACTAGTCACAATGCAAATTTCTGATATCAAGAATTACATTGTTACTAGTGCAAATGTCTATTCTTGATATAAACAATTGAATTGCTACTAGTAAAAATATTCATTTCTGATATCTGAAATGAATTCCTGATATCAAGATAATTTCTGATATCTAAAACAGCTTTCTTACTAGTAACAATCACATTCATGATATCAGAAATTAACATTTTTACTAGTAGCAATTCAATTGTTGATATCAAGAATAGACATTTGTACTAGTAACAATGTAATTCTTGATATCAGAAATTGTCATTGTTACTAGTAAGAATTGTATTCCTGATATCAACAATTGAATTTGAATGGAACCCTATGGCGAGATTTCACTAGTAAAAATACAATTGTTGATATCAAGAATGATAGTTTTTACTAGTGGAAATTGAATTGTTGATATCGAGAATGAACTTTGTTACTAGTGGAAATCTAATTCCTGATATAAAGAATGATAGTTTTTACTAGTGAAAATGTAATTGTTGATATCACAAGTTCATATCCTGAAAACGAATAAAAGTCAAAACGGCTTGCCATATGCGCTCTCACGACACATGTTCACACGAAATGAAAAATACATCCCGGAGCAAAGAAGACACTGACAACGCGTCGACAGACATATGAAACAGTTTCATATTTAATATATCATAATTTTTTGAAGAAGTTTAAACAATAAATACCATATAGTGTCTCTTTAATGTGTCGTGACAGATCGCTGTAGCTCCTTCAATCGGCTCGTGAACCAACAATCTCTTCATGCTAGTTCATTTATAGTATCAAAAAAACATGATTGGACATCAGAAGGAATGTTGTTTGACGCAATTTCTGAAGTTACACAATTTTTGAAGTTGAAATTCATCAACGTTAATCTACTAACTCCCCTGACTGCTTTGTGAGACAAAATGGCGGATTGAGGATTGTGATTGGTCAGATCGCCTGTCAATCAAACAGTTTGTGAAGGGTCAATTGGCTTAGTATAATTCCCTTCCAGAAGCACCTTGCATAATTGCGTTCACAAACACCAGACATCTGAATGCCAGATAACATGACAGTTTTTACCCATGTTTTTGTGTCGTATAAAAAATATATCCAACTCATTTGAGTGCATATGTTTATGCTCATTTTTAGTCCAGTGTTTTTATTCCAGTGCAATCTCCCAAAATGCGCATAAAAAATAGGTGGATTGAAACATAGCTAGTGAAGTCAACTCACCGAAGACATTTACAATTTTCCTATTTTCTACTTGTGTTGGACTAACAAAATTCCTCTATTCTGTGACTGTTAAATATTCAGTACTTCAGTAAATTCCTCTTTCTGTCATTCCAATTCTAATTATTCTATTTCAGTGTCAGCAATGACCCAGCTTCCTCTTGGGACATGATCATTTCAAATCAAATTCCGACTCATGAACTGAAAGACAGGTAACACGTTTCAAAATTGTGCCCAACCCTGATTTGGACTGAAAAGCACAAGCCGTTTTTGGCCATTTACAAGTTGTTCTCTATTATCAGCATGCTCGCCATAGGTACAGCGAACTTCTGTGAAGAGATCGACAATGCTGCTGGGAGCAGGAGTGGAGTGTGGCGGAGAGGACTCTGAATTCCCCAAGCTGACGATGTAATAATCCAGCTAACAGGTAGAGGCTGGAGTCTGAGACAGTATCACACTTAAACACACACACACACACACACTCACACTCACACGATTTCATGTTATTAAAGGTGTCACCACGCTCCCACAGAATTAGGTTGTCAATCATAGTGGCCGTCGTCCATGGAGAGAAAAAGATAGAGATGAGTCCATCCTCTACCCTCCATCCACTCTGCCTTTGTCTTCCCACCATTCAACGTCAGTCTCAATCTATCTGCCGCCTTTACATTTCTCTCTTTAAATAGAAAAGAGACAGCACGCAACCCAACCCCTGCCTCCTTTCCTCTCCTCCTCTTCTGCCGCCTCATCTCTCTTCACTTTCTTTTCTTCCCTTCATCCCTTTCTAACCTGCCAAAATATCACAATGCATTTTTATCCTTTTTTGTTTTACTTGCTGTGTCATTGATCAATGCGGCCAAAATGCCAGGCCTCCATCACCGCAACAGAGTGTGATAGTGGAGCTTTGCTGCGGCCCACTGGAGCTGATCTGTTTTATCTCAGCCTCTTGGGCAAAATGTCACTCCAGGAGAGAGAGGCTAAACCAACATATGTCAGCCGCCCTGTCATCTCTGGTCGGGCCACGGACGAAGGGGGAGGAGAGCTCAGTTTTGACGAGCTGCTTGGTCATGGCTGAGCGCTGTCTGATGGAGCCGCGGGCAGAATCGGGGTGAATGGAGGTGGTAGTTAGAGAGTACGGGGGTGGATGGGGGCTCGTGTGGAGTCGCTGTGTTTGCTGGTCCATCTACACAGCGGAAAGCTCTCTGACATTACAGTGCCGATTAAGCGCGACCTAACGGATGTAGGGGCAGAGAGGAACAAAAGATAGTTACATACTTGTCTGTTCCTGCGACCTTGACCAGATGATCGGCTGTGTGATCTGTTCATTCCACATGCATGTTTAATAGCTGCATTAATATTTATATAGATTATATTTTACTATTCTATTATTATCGGCTGATATTAAAGAATTTTTTTTTTTTACTTATCGTATTGGTTGAAATTGGATGTGTATCAGCATTCATTGGATATTTTATTGCGCCTGCTAATTTTCAATATTTTTATATTTAGCCTTTACCATCATTTACTTACAGTTTATCTTTAAAAAAATAACACTGTTAAATGTAATCAAAATGAATGTCTAGTTTACAAACTGTACATCATGATGTTGTGATGCCTAACCCACCTGTACCATTTGAAATAACTGATTTTTAATATTGTCCAGTTATCAGTTATGGATAAATATTAATGATATGACAATCAATGACAACATTAAAGAATTAATAGATGAAAATGCTTTGGCTGTTTCATGCGTTGTAAGTCATCCCAGCACTTTGGCGAATATGCATGCGTGGAAATACGGTAACAAGTAATGACTGACTTAAATGTAGTCTCTCACCGTTTTTCTCTCACTATTTCGACAATTTTTCCAGCATTCCTCCTCCATCCAAACTTTCACTTTTCTCACTGTGGAATTATGAGCTTAAGCCAAGACTCATGGTTAAGCCTCTCTATTACGGACAGAAAGTCCAACCTGTCTACCAATTTCCACATGGCTCTTAAACATTAGCTGAACCTGGCAACTTATTAAAAGTATATTTAATGTCAAATATAATCATTTCACACATGTTAGTGTAAGTAAGCTGGCTTCTTATGCAATACTTTGGGTGTTTTTGACTTTGTAATATCGTAATTTGCTTTACTTAGGTGTGAGATGTGTTGAGCTGAACACATGCTTTGGCATCGTTTCCCCCCTCAGCCTCAACCTCAGAAGCTGCCTGTTCTCTTACAATACAGTGCAAAGCAAATAATTCAGACCCAGATTAGAATTGAATTTCAATTTGCTGGGAAAACTCTGCAGTCTCCTTTATGTCAATACAGGGCAGGTATCTGTTCTCTGTGAAATAGACATTCTGCCAGCCTCCCTTGTCTGAGCTGTGCAGCACAACAATACAGCATACTCCCCTCCTCCTCATCTCTCCATTTTATTGGTGTGTGCAGATGTTCCTCTGTTAATGGAGTCATTCACGTTCTTCATTCGAGGGATCATGTGCTGCTCAGTGCTATTAAGGGTTCTGAGCTGCATCTGATCTGTTCTACTCTGTTATCTGTAAATGAGAATATTGTGGATGAGAAGATATCTCACTTGATAAGTAGACTTTTGATTTGTTTTATGTTAGCTATTTGTGCAAAGTAATTGTATCGACCTGATAGCTATACTAGTATCCATTTACCATGTTTACATTTGCAGTAGCTCATCAAAATAATGTATAGTTTTAAAGTGTTTTTATACTAGATTGAAAAAGCATATATCATTAAATTCAATTATTAAAAAATATATGTTTAATAAAATAATCACTCAGCAGCAGATATTAGTGTCATCCACCCAAAATGATAAAACCTGCACACATTACACTTTTCATTCTTTTCTTAAAAAAGAACTGAAAATTGGTTGTTGATTTATTGCATTATATTGTTTATATATATTTTTAAAAGACAGCAATGATATTGATATTTCTCCTTTCTATTTTGAATTGCTATCTTCCCCCACCTCCTTCCCTCTCTTTCCCTCTGTCTTTCTCTCTCTCTCCCTCCTTCTTTGTCTCTGTCTAAGTAGAAAAAGGTGTTCTGATGGATTAGGGGTATTTTCCTCTTTATTTTGCAGTATGTTGTGACCCTGGCTGTGTGACAGGCCTCCTATATCTCCAGTCCTAGGGGGATTTTTTTCTCCACACAGCCCACTGCTCTCCGATGAAGATATATCACAGGTGACCCATTAACTGATGGGCACATTCTACAAATGCAAGTGTAACTCCTTAATGCTTTACCACTGTCATCACTGAATGTGTGTGTGTGTGTGTGTGTGTGCTGCTGTGAGTCTGAATGTATCAATGCAGGTTTCAAGTATTTAATATGACTGAATCAATATGACTATATTATGTTAAACTAATGAAAGTAATTAATATTACGTCATCATTTACTCAACCTCATGTTGTTTAAAAATCATAGAAGGAATCGTTTAGATCACAAATCTGATCTAAACGATTCCTTCACAACTATGATTTTTAAACAACATGAGGTTGAGTAAATGATGACGTAATATTAATTACTTTCATTTATTTACAAATGATTTCCATTTACAAGATTACTCATTTACGTGACAAAAAGAATAATTAATTCACAAATCAGACTTCTCATACTTCTCTCTCTCGACCATGCAATTAAGCTCTAGAGTAGGTATCAACATTTTCAGTTTGTCACTATGAAATCAAAATTGATCATTTTTGTTTTTTATATAGAATATTGCATTTATCATAATGATTTATTAATGATGATTTATCCATGCACATCATTTTTTTAAATTAATATGCCTTTTTAATTTTTCATCAAAATAACTTCCCCTCCAACTTGCAGTGTCAGATAGCTGTAGTACCAAACCAAAACAATCCAATGATCCAGTGAATTGCGAATGGAACAAAATCAAGTCCCACCTTACATTTTTTCTTCTTCAAGAAGTTGTTTCGTTCAAATATACTGTACTTCACACACACATAAAAAAAGAATCTATCGCAACTTCTGTTTCATGCTGACTTTAAAAACTTACATTTCAGTCTGGTCCTCACAAAGTTATCATACTGTATGGCTTCAGTAGACTTGAATTATAAAGAATTTAAAGCATGTGTGACCACTTGTTTCATGCTTTTGTGTCCATTTTGAAGCTTAAAAGCTTTAATCCCCGTTCATTTGTAGTTGTATGCAAAAGAGCCATTTTTTCTCCTTTTTATGTTCTATATCAGAAAGAAAATCATACAGGTTTGAAAAAACATGAGGGTGAGTAAATGGGGACAGAATTTTCATTTCTAGGGGGAGTCCCTTTAAGTATCTAGAAATAACATAAAGGAAGATATTTTGAGAAATATCTCAGTGTGTTTTGTCCATATAATGGAAGTCAATGGTAACCAAAACAGTTTGCCAACATTCTTCAAAATATTTTTTGAATGTCTTCTTCAGAATAAAGAAAGACACGCAGGTTTGGAATGACGTGAGGATGAGTAAATGAAATTTTAATTTTTGGATGAACTGTCCCTTTTTGTTAACAACCGCACATTTTCACTTTTTGCAGTGTTCGTGCTCTGCGTGTCAAGGTGTGTGTATAAAGTTGGGTTTGTATAAAGGAGAGTTTGCCAGGGTGAGCACATTTCTTCTCACTAACTAAAGCAGCATGTTTTGTCATTTTGTTTGGACAACTGATAAGCATTCGCTGAGAGAGCGAGAGCTACGGCCTGGGACATAGAGGCAGCCTCATGTTGTTTGCCCAATTAAGCTGCTGGTGATGGTGGAGGGGAGAGGCCACTGAATCAGGCAAGCCCTGTCTACACACGTTCCCAGTGGAGTCATGGATGAGCCAGCCCGTGCCATGCTCTACACTGACATTTAGGAGAGATATGAGGTTTAATTTGTGCCTTGTGTTGCTCCTCAAGTGTGCTCTGTACTAACCTAATCTATACATCTCACCCCCTCAGACTGGCACAGAATGGACACCAAGGCAAATTGTGGGTGCCGGAGGTATGTGTGCGGATGAAAAGTTGTGTGCAGTAAGAGAGGTCCACTTTTATGGCATTAACATTCATTTTGGGAAATCTGTTTGCGATGAAAGTGTAATGAAGCTAGATACGGATGTAAACATGTCTAAAAGGTTTTGAACTCTTTTCCAGATTTTCAGAAAATACATTTCTGAAGTGTAGGTTCTTTTAGTGAGCCAATCACATTGATCACAACCAGTGTGATCGTAATCCCGAACAAATGGCACACTGTATGAGTCAGTTATTTTTAGTGATTTACTAATGGTGGGTTCAAGTCATATCGGAAAGGTCATATTTGTTTTGAACTTGTCTCTCTATATAGTGGACTTAAACAGGCTACAACGGGTTGAAGGTCCAAATTGCAGTTTCACTACTGCTTGAAAGCATTCTACACGATCCCAGCCAAGGAATCAGGGTCTTATCTAGCAGAACTATCTGTCATTCTCTAAAAAAAAAAAAAAAAAAATTATATATTTTTAACCACAAATGCTCATCTTGCTCTGCGATGTGCCACACATTACGTAATCACATTAGAAATGTCACTCGTCACGTAGGAGGAAGTACCACGGTAGGGCGAAAACCTCTATCTTGTTTTCTCCTGCAACTTCAAAATCGTCCGACATCGTCTTTGCACATTTGCTTTGTAAATACTTGCCCGGTACTTCCACCTACGTCACGTGTCACCTTTCCAACAAGAGTACGTAATGCGCATCGCAGAGCTAGTGCAAGACGAGCTTTTTTGTTTTAAAAAGTATAATTTTTTTTTTTTTTTTAAGAAAATAACCGATCGTTTCGCTAGACAAGACACTTATTTCTCAGCTGGGATCGTGTAGAGCCCTTTGAATATACTGGTTAATCATAAGACAACGTGTAGCTACAGATTTACATGGTGTTTTGTCAGTAGTATTTTATAAATAAATTTTTCAAATTATTTTTAAAGCATAGTTAACAACAATTATTGGATAGCATTTATGTTTTTTCTTAAATTATTCCATCATTTGACAATAAAATAGCATTTTCTTTTTCTGTTGCTTTTTATTTATTTATTTAAATATTACTTGTATAGCAGCAATAAAAAAATGTTGGAACCACAATCATTTAAAACATTATTCATAATTTTTCATTTGATAAAATTCGTAATGTTTAATTTGTTACAAGTCTAACTTGCATGAGTTTATTTCTGTTAGTAGCATTTGTGAATTTTTCTGTTAATAACTATTATTTATATTTGTCAGTTTCAACTCTTCCAGAGTTCACTTCAAATTGAACTCTGGAACATTCAAACTGTTTGAATGTGTTGGTGTGGATGCACCAGATTCAGAATAAAATCCTCTTAAGGAAATAGGTCTAAAAAACAGCCTAAAAGAATCAAGTAACAGAGTAATCATGCCCAAAAACATGTTTGAGTCAGCATGGTTCTCAAGATGAAGAATTGCATGGTCAGTTCTAGTGCTAAGCTCTGCTGAAATACTGTGCACAAAAGTGGCATAGCTGTTTTAGTGAATTCACCTCTGAGGGATTTTGATTTTACAAATTACCCTAGTATGTCAGCTTTGAGCTGTGTCATTTCTTTGTATTTTTGTATCATCTACCTACACATACACACGTATCAGCACACGTACCTCAAGCTAAACCCCCTGTCTCCGTCATTCGCAGCTCTTTGTTCTTTACACATGCTTTTGTCTGTTCTCATTAAAAGTGATGCCTTCACATCACGCTCTACTGTCATATTAGTAAAATATTAATGATGCGGGTCTGTCTGTTGTTCCCTTGGCTGTTTCTGCATGTTTGCGGCTCCTCTGTTGTCAGACACAGGAAACGCTGTTGGTATTGCGCAGTAAGCGTTAGTTTGGCATCTAAACCTGAAGAAAAGTGTGAAGTAATGGGGTCGAATCAGAAGAAGAGAAGCAGCCCAGCCCTTTAGAAGATTCCAGCAGGTGTAAGGAGGATGTGTGGGTTTTTGTTGGGTTTAGGTGGAATCGATAGAAGAAATGCTGGCAGACATTTAAAGAGAGGTGTGTTTGGAAAGTGTGGGAAGTTTTTTTAAGGGACAAAGAGTTAAAAAAAAAGAAAATCTCTGGGAAGGAAAGGAAGCTATTAAAGTGAAATGAGTGTATTGGATATGACGTGGAGGAAGAGGTGACTTTTTTGTTGTTTTGTGTGAGATTTTGAGCCTTAGAAATTGATCTCTCTATTTTGATTTTGAATTTGATTTACTGTTTCTATCTACATTAATGACTCAGTTAATGATTTCATTTATATTCTGTTTATAAATTAGAGAAACCTTGTACTGTTCCGCTATTAATGCCTATATGAGCAATCTCTAAAAGTTTAACATCACCTGCATGACTTCTAAGAGTTTTATGAAACCTTGTAGCTCTCAATGGTTTAAAAAAAATCTACAGCTACAGGCATGTGTTGTATACTATAACACTACCGTTTGTTCAGGTTTTGCCACGTCAAACTTGCCTCTCATTTTTTTGCATCAGAGAACCTGAAATCAAACAGAAATGTCAATGGAAAGTTTATATAAAAGGTTTTCTTTATATGTCCTTGGAGTGCCCGCAGTTTTGTACAGTCAGGCCTTTTCACACCCAGACCAGTAGAATAGCACACACCCACACACAACCCACTCTCTCACACACACACACAATGTGAAAAGAGCTCTGACCTTGTCCACCATGCCCTCAATACACGTCTGTATTTTGGAGTGAATTTTCAGTTCAAACTTCATCTGCATAAGATGTGCATGGTAATGGACGATGAGGTAAAATATCCACATTGAGTTACTTCAAACTCCCTGTGTATCTGTCTATTTTTTTTTTTTTTACTTTTTATTAAAGGAGACATGAATATTTCTCCATGTGTCATTCAATGCTACAGGCACAGGTGTGTGTGTCTGCGTTTGTGAGATCTAAGTTATTGCATTATTGCACAGTGTTGCCTACATACCTAGGGAATAGAATGATCAAAGAAAACAAGGCCTTTCTTTATGGCTCACTCTGTCTTTATTGTGGTTATTGTTTGTGCTCCAGTGGGGCTGAAACACTTCAGCCTTGTCAATTAAAACTCCCTGTCACCCCAACACAGATAAAACACTGCCACCTCTGAAGGCCATGCATTGCATTCGCTTATACAGGCATTTGTAAAGTGGATTTGATACATGTCAGTGTTTGACAAAGAGCCTGCTATAGTATGCACAACAAGGTTTAATTTAGGATTTCTATTATGACATTAATATTGAATTGCAATATTGCATATACATTTACATCCTTCTTTACCAAAGTAACTTATAAAAACATGCCCCAGAAGAATTTTTAATGCTTATACAGAGGGCTGCTCTGTCATCGCTCAGGAGACATATTTCATCCAAGTCTCAGACGTTTCTCCTTAAAGGGTTAGTTCACTCAAAAGTGAAAATTCAGTCATTAATTACTCACCCTTATGTCGTTCCACTCCCATAAGAATTCATTCATCTTCGGAACACAAATTAAGATATTTTTGATGAAATCCGAGCGGTATCTGACTCCCTCATAGACAGCAATTTAACCACCACTATTAAGGCACAGAAAGGTACTAAAGACATCGGTAAAATAGTCCCCAGTCTAACCCTTACCCTGCGTCAGCTCACGTGAATGATGTCACGGGAATGACGTCGGCCAATAATGAGTTGCCGTCTTGAGGTAGAACCTGGAAGCACTGAGCATAAACAGTGTAAGAGAATGACGCAAAAGAGGATATTGTTGAATAAAGTCTTTTTTTTTTTGCACACAAAATGTATTCTTGTTGCTTCATAATATTAAGGTTGACCCACTGCAATCACGTGGACTATTTTAACGATGTCTTTAGTACCTTTCTGGACCTTGAAAGTGGTGGTTAAATTGAGTCCTACACCTCTCGTTACCTTTGTGTTCCGAAGATGAATGACGGTCTTATGAGTGTGGAATGACATGAGGGTGAGTAATAAATGACAGAATTTAAATTTTTGGGTAAACTAACCCTTTAATATTCCTTGAACAAAAGAGTAGTTGGTATACAGTAACGTTGAATGAATGTGGATAAGATTGCTCAGAAAATGTGAATCTTGGAAGAATTTAATTAGAAATGATTGAGTTCTATCTTGTCAAATCTAACCACAATTTGTAACACTTGTTGAGACACATGTGAGATATGCTCTATTTCAGAGCTCTTCAACTCCAGTCCTAGAGGGCCAGTGTTTAACTCTAAGGGGCTGTTTACACAACACCATTTTAAACTAAAAATGGAAACTTTTTTATAGTTTTGGTTGGTCATTTACTTGACAACAGTGTTTTGTGGGCCTGAAAACTAAATCTTTTGGAAACAGGTTTCAAAGTGCAAGTTTTTGAAAACTATACTTTTATCATGTCTGTGTAAACAGCAAAAATGTGAATTTTCGTATGCGTATCAATTGTTCAGTCTATAGGCATGCGCAAATACTTGACAACCAAAACAATAATAGAGGACTACAGGACTTTGTTTGTGCTGCTCAGGATACTGAGTTTATTAACACTTCTCCAGCAAAGTGTAGATTTACTGTAGATTTACTTTTCGCAAATCCATGTGAATCGGAATCTTTTGACAACGTAAAGGAAAAACCTTTCTGTTTTTAAGTACATTGTTGTTGTGTAAATGTACCCAACAAAACTCACCTGAACAAGTATTTCTTTCCAGTATATATTCTTTCCAGTACATATATGTTATTATATGTATGTGGTTATAATTTAAGTGGGTTTAAGGAACTTTAAAATTCCGGTGCTATGACAAAACATGTTTTGTGCATTATACCAAGTTATGAGTTGTGTATCATGACTTGCCATCAAAGCAATCCATTGTGCATTTTCTACCAATTATATATATTGTATATTTATATATATATATATATTAGAGTCTGTTAAAATTTGGAATTTTTAATTCCATATTTGTGGAATTAATTGAATGTGTCCTGTGTTGTACAGTGTGGAACGACATGCTTTTTCTCATATGTATGTATATAAGAGTACTTGAGCAATGATGGAAGTGCAGTGCATTGATTCCTCAACGGAGCACCTTAAAGAGTGATAAAGGATATAAAGAAAGTGAGCTATAGACGCATACATGCGCACACACACACACACCTCAAGGTCTCTGCTTTAAATTAAAGCCATTTATTAAAGACCATGATAGCCACTGGAAAAGAACATATTGAGAAGAAAGACAAGGTTTGGTGTGGTGAGCCACAGGGTAGGGGGATGGGTCTTCTGGTGTCAATATATCACCCTCATTGTTGAGTTGATATCAACATATCACCCTTTTTGGCTGAATAAAACGAGTTATGAGTATAAAAGGATGGAAAATATGCTTAAACAACATTTATGATATGTTTTGGAATATTATGAATAAAAAAAAACTGTACAGATTTCTCACGAATACTGAACATATTATCCAATCCATAGACTAAAAATGCAAAATGTTAGACTTTCTAAAAGGAATTAATATTTTCAACATAAAAGTTCTCTCATCATTTACTCATCGCCATGTCATTCCAAAACTGTATGACGTTCTTTCTTCTGCAGAAAAACAAACAATAATTTTTGTATTTGTTGTTTTAGATCCCATTGACTTTTGTGGTGAAATCTTCAGGATATCTTCTTTGTGTTCCACAGAAAAAAAGAACAACATGACGGTGAGTAAATGATGACATTTACTTGTGAAGTTATTAAACGTAATTTTGGGAGGAGTACGCCCATGTAATCTTCCAATTAATACCAACGTATAAAATCAACATCTTACCTCCTAATGTTCTTAGTTCTTTCGGCATCCCTCCTCATCCCCTTCTCCTCCTTTTTGTGCAATTTTGCCTATTATGGGGCAATCGGAGCTCGAGTAGAATATCCTATCTGAGCCCCTCTATAGCAGACAGCAAGCTAAATATGTTTACCACTCACGCTAAGACTGAACACGTGAATTAATGTTGGTGCAGTGATCCTGTCTGTTAGAGTCTTTGGGTTCTGATCTGGCTCGGTCCTGATGAATGCATCATGTCAAACGCTAGACAGACTCTTCCGATCTCCGGAAAACTCCATCCCTCTCTCGGCCCCCCACTCACATAAACAGGTGCGCTGGACTGCGGCACTGGATCGATCACGTACACCGTGACAGACCTCTCCCCAGTGCCCTGCTCAGCCCACCATCTCAAGATAGCTAACTTCATAATGTAGTTTTAATAAACAGGCAGTCTGTTGTTCACGAATGGTGCCATTAACTATTAGCAAAATGAGCGTGTGATTGTCATATGCAGTTATTTTGGTGCTCCTTTTCACCATGTTAAGAAAGATGCAGTGAATAGTGGCAGACGCCATATGGCCCAGAGGCTGCTTTTATTATCTTATCAGGTTGTGTGTATGTGTGTAAGCTAGCGTGTTATTGTGAGTGAGTGAGATGAGAAGGGATTCTGTGTATAAATACTTTAAAATGAATGCATGCTTGGAAGATCATTTTAAATGAGTGAGTCCAGGATTCAAACACATTCATTCTCTGCTCTTTGCCATTTCAATATATATCTTATCTTCGGACTGGAAATACAGTGGACTTTGTTGGATATTCAGATAGATATTGCTGCTGAAAGGGACATAAACATCATTTTGCTGTTTGTTTTATGTACTTCTGGGTTTTAGCCTGCCTGAGGATATTATCTACTACAAATAGCTGTCATTCATGGCACATGAGCTCAAGAGCGCGACTGCTTCAGGCTTTTTATTGCTCTCTCACGCGTTCCTTTCTGCTTTCATTTTTCTTTCATTTATCTTCTCATCTTCCTTTCTCTCTCTCTCTTCGTAATGTGGTACAGTTGTTATCGGTAGCTAAGATGTTTGGTGAGGGCTCTATTTCATTTCTTTAGATCAACGGAACTTACGTACAGAGTACAGAGAGAACTTTTGAGAACAGATAGAGAAAAAAGCACAATAGGTTGCTTTAAGGAATTGTTCCTCTAAAGATGAAAATGAATGTATTCACCTTCATGTCATCCCGAACTTGAATAACTCTATTGTGGAAAACAAATAGTGAAATTTTAAAGAATTGTGCTGGTTGCTCTTTTTCAAGCAGTTACAATGTATATGGACTGAGGCATTCAAGTTTCAAAAACACAAATATATTGTAAATGTGTCCATGCAACTTGTGCAATATTCCAAACCTTCTGAGGTACATACGATGGCTATGTGTGAAGTTGTTATTCACTGATTGATTCAGTGAGACAGAAATTAAGTTACTGAAATCATAGTAACTTTGTTTCGCATGCATCCACGTTGGTTTGTCAGTATACTGTAATTCACGCAAGTGATGGAGTAATGACTTCTGCCAATAAATCTGAGAATGAGTCTGAGATCGAATTAATGTCTGTAATAAACATGGTGTAACGGCAGGGATGAAGACAGGAGTCGAATGTTCACAAATAACAAGCAGGTTTAATCCAAAGAGTAGCAGACACGAAACAGTGTGCATAGCACAAACAATAACCGACAATGACTAAGACATGGGCAGGAACTTAAATACACAGATAACGATTACTAAATGATAACAGGTGATGATACTTAACTAATAGGATGAACGAGGACATGTGCAGACATGACGTAACAGAATGAAACAAGACTGAACTGAACTAGACATGACAGAACTGAACTCGTGACACATGGCATCTCAGCCATCTACTTTGCTATGTTCTCCATTGTTTTACTTTATTTACAGATGTTTGATTCTATCTCAGGCTCATTCAATTGTGCACAATTCTCTCTCATTCTCTTAACTGAAATTCATATACACTGACAAGCCAAAACATTATGACCATTAAGAGATGAATTATCTTGGTTGATTATCTTCTAACAAGGCTACATGGTAAGCAAACAATCATTTGTTGTATGCGTGAGAAATAGGCAGTAATGAAGACCTGAGCAACTTTGACAAGGGCCAGATTTTTATGGTCATCTCTGAAATGGGAAGCCTTGTGGGTTGCTCCCAGTCAGCAGTGATGAGAATTTACCAATAGTGGTCTGTGGAGGGACAAACCACAAACTAGCGACAGGGTGTTGGGCGCATAAGAAATGGCCATGTGAGTGTTGGAACTGGAGCTTGGAGCATAGGAAGAAGGTCATCTGAGAAGGTCCAATGAGTCCTGTTTTCTTTTGATCACGTTGAGGGCAGTGGATGTGTGCGCTGTTTACCTGGGGAATGGATGGCACCAGGATGCACTGGTGCAACAAGGCGGTGGAGAGAGTGTGATGCTCTGGACAATGTTCTGCTGGGAAGCCCTGGGTCCAGTCATTCATGTAGACGTAAACATTGTTACGGACCAGGTACATCCATTCATGAAAATGGTATTGCCTGATGCAGTGGCCTCTTTCAGCCGGATTTTGTGCCTTGCCACACTGTACACATTGTTCAGGAATGGTTTGAGGAACATGATGGAGAGGTCAAGGTGTTGCTCTCACCTCCAAATCTGATTAAGTTTGTGGGATGTACTGGACAAACAAATCTGGACATGAAGGATCTGCTGCTTAATGTCTTAGTGCCAGATACCACAGAACACCTTCAGGGGCCTTGTAAAGTCCGTGGGTTGACGCTGTTTGGCAGGACGCAGAGAATCAACAACATACAGTTGTGTTCAAAATTATTCAACCCCCCAATGCTGTAAATGGTTTTAGAGAATTTAGAGTACATTTGTAATTGAATTCAGAATGAATTCCTACAAGGACTTCTTAAAGAAGCATATGCAACTAAAATGACATCAATTGGTTTTGTAATACAGTAGTAAATGTTTCTTTTGTGAATTCTTCATTGACACAATTATTCAACCCCTTAAAGACTACCACTCTGAAGAACAGAGGTCCATTGAAGTGTTTTCAATCAGGTATTGAAAGCACCTGTGGATGTCAGGGAGCAGCAATAAAGCCTAATAAGCACCAATTAGGCAGCTTTAAAATGACTGTGATACTCAGCTCCTTCTAGACATTTACTGGTGTGGTTACAAACATGGTGAAGTCAAGAGAATGGTCCAGGAAGACAAGAGAAGAGGTGATTACTCTTCACAGGAAGGGCAATGGCTATAAGAAGATTGCAAAGATGTTAAACATACCAAGAGACACCATAGGAAGCATCATTTGCAAATTCAAGGCAAAGGGCACTGTTGAAACGCTACCTGGTCGTGACAGAAAGAAGATGCTGACTTCGACTGCTGTGCGCTACCTGAAGCGTAGAGTGGAGAAAAGTCCCCGTGTGACTGCTGAGGAACTGAGAAAAGATTTGTCAGATGTAGGTACTGAAGTTTCTGCTCAGACAATACGGCGCACCCTGCGTAATGAAGGCCTCCATGCCAGAACTCCCTGGCGCACCCCCTTGCTGTCTCCAAATAATAAGAAGAGTCGACTGCAGTATGCCAAAAGTCATGTGGACAAACCACAGAAGTTTTGGGATAGTGTTCTGTGGACTGATGAAACAAAATTAGAACTGTTTGGGCCCATGGATCAACGCTATGTTTGGAGGAGGAAGAACAAGGCCTATGAAGAAAAGAACACCTTGCCTACTGTGAAGCATGGCGGGGGGTCAATCATGCTTTGGGGCTGTTTTGCTTCTGCAGGTACTGGGAAGCTTCAGCGTGTGCAAGGTACCATGAATTCTCTTCAGTACCAGGAGATATTGGAGGACAATGTGATGCAGTCCGTCACAAACCTGAGGCTTGGGAGACGTTGGACCTTTCAACAGGACAATGATCCCAAGCATACCTCCAAGTCCACTAGAGCATGGTTGCAGATTAAAGGCTGGAACATTTTGAAATGGCCATCGCAGTCACCAGACTTAGATCCGATTGAGAACCTATGGTGGGACTTAAAGAAAGCAGTTGCAGTGCGCAAGCCTAAGAATGTGACTGAACTGGAAGCTTTTGCCCATGATGAATGGGCGAAGATACCCGTAGCTCGCTGCAAGACACTTGTGTCAAGCTATGCTTCACGTTTAAAAGCTGTTATAACTGTAAAAGGATGTTGTACTAAGTATTAAGATTGAATGTCACTTGGGGGTTGAATAAAACTGATAATGATGTGAGCAGAGAAAAGACATTTGTGGTTATTTCATTATAAATGTTATGTTATATTTGTCTGACCTACACGTGCCTCTTTGATTTAATTGTAAGCAGGATGACTGAATGATCAAAATCAATGTCAAACTGGCCAAAACAATCAATTTCAGTGGGGGTTGAATAATTTTGAACACAACTGTATTTGGCTGGTGTGCATAACGTTTTGATTCATCTGTGAAGTACAGCACACAGCATCACTTTTATGGTGCTTTGTTTTATTTTAAAAGCTTGAAAGCATCTGTCCTCAGTGACTAAAAAATACATTTAATGAGCAATTCATCGGTGCACCATTGGTGCTTGGGCCCAAAAAACAATTTGGGAAGAAGAAAAGGAAGTAAATAGTAATATGGTACAAAGAACGTTGAAGTGTGAATAAATAATGACGCTTTTCATTATTTGAGTGAACTATTCCTTTAAGTGAATTTGTGAGAAACACACCCACTTTTTCATTTAGCATCCCTCTATTCAGTTCTCTGGCTGTTGTCAGACACACACTTGAGTGGAATGCAAATGATTCCCCATCCACACCATCCATTCTGACCTCCACTGCATCTCTAGATGAAGATCACATAGTGTGTGAGCTGCTATAGCCTCTGGCTAATTAGCAAAATGGATGCAGGAGAGTGACTAAGATTCATTCAGCCTAAACATCTGAGGGATCTGTGCTTTCAGAGCCACTCAACACCTTGACCCTCTCCTCAACAGAATGCCCTTTAGTTTATAATTCTGATTCTTGCATGGCCTTCTCTTTGTGTGTATAATGCATATATATTCTGACTCACTTCACTGTGTTTATATTTATACCCCAGGTTTCTCTTGGCCCTTCAAACATCAAACTGTTGTATCCCATAAATCAGAAACACAGGTGTTGATCCGCACAGAGCTCAACATCATGTTCCTCCTCTATTAAGCAGCTGTGTGTGCACAGGTGGACTACACATCAAAGATGGCTATCGAGGTGAGCTCTGAATCCATCCCCTCCACTTACTCTGACACTGGATTTCTAAAAGCCTTTCCTTCATGTAGTGATCAGAGAGACAGGAACTTAGTTCACTTCCTCAGTGAGGGTGCTGATGCAGGAACTGGTGCCCTGGATCCATTTCTCATATTTCCACCAAAAAAATGGTGTAAATATGCTCTCCACCACCCGCTTAAACTTGCTAGTGTTGAACCTTTGATGTTTGATGAGGTCCTCACACGTTTAGATTCCAAAACAAAAACTCATTGGCGAGTCAAAATGCTAAATAAAAGTAGATTGCTCCCATTATTGTCAACAAATTTATCTAGACTTCCAGTGCCTGATACAGCACAGTATTCAAGCCGTACGATTTTCTCACAGCAATTGTTTACAATGAATTTTATGTACACTACTACCATTCAAAAGTTTTAGTTCAGTAAGGTATTTAAGACATTGAACATACAAAATGTAATCTGAGCAACAAATCAATGAATTAGAATGATTTCTGATGGGCCATGTGACACTGAAGCCTGGAGTAATGACTGCTGAAAATTTTCAGAATCTCTAGCCAACCCAAAACACTTGACACAAGTTTAATTACTGAAATATTGCCGTGGAAGTGTAACATTGTAGGTCTTGTCTGTGCTGCGAACTAGTTATTTTATCATATACACGCATGCTCACTGGTACCGAAGCAAAATTATTGCAAATACTTTAATATACAAATTTTAATTGGAGGAAATACGCCATAGTTTTATAAGTGCTGAATCACAGTAATGTAGAGAGCTCTTATAAAAAGCTGTAAAGGGTTAAGAGCGAAAGATGTGGAGTGGGGAGTGTTCGGCTGCAGCACCTCTATTTCTACTTATATTTATTTTGGACATTCACTTTTTCATGCACAAACAATATAAGAATAGTTGAGATGGGCTCTCAAACAGGACAGGGGGACCCCTGCAGATGGAGGTGGGCGTTACATCCGCCCAGTGAGTCATCAGTGCTAAATTTACCAAATCACTCACTCACACATGCTCACACGCAAACACACACTCATAATTGTTATTATCATTATCTTTATCATTATCACCATCACAGGCTTCTACAGGCTGTCAGCCTTCCCACATGGTCAAACACATGGGAAGATGAGAGGTCAAAACCTGTAACCTTTCAGATACGTCTATCTTACAACCTCTAAGTCAATGTTAGACTCAAGTTTAGATGACTTCCTTTACTTCACGTGTCTGTTTGTTTTTCAATTGTTTAACTCTGATTACTTCATGGGAGGTCAAACATCTGGTTGATGTGATTTAAAATTTACACATAGTCTAAAGTCTATTTCTGAATCTGTGAGCACGTTGGTGACCTCAGCTGTGAATTCAGACTCCAGGCTCCTATCCATTCAATTAAGTACGTTAGTACGGTGGCCGAGAGAGCTCAACGCACTGCAACTGAAGAAAACATGCAAATAGAAAAAGCAAATTAAGAAAATTTCTTCGTCAGTTCGACAACACAGGTACTCACAACGCAACCAAATACAGAAACGCACTGCAATTAGCACAGACCACAACGGAAACCTGCCTGGGACATGCTTATTGTTCAATGTCTACTATTCAGTGGTGTTGTCGATGACCTGAAAGCTGCGTTTTGGCAGAAAGACTCAAGTGACAAGATATGTAACAATGATATTTATTAACAATCAGCGAGCAAAATGTGGTAAGATAAAGTTCTTTGACGCAGGCCCTGTCCGTAGCCTACATCCTAAGGGATGCAGACTCTGCATTTCCTGCCTAAAGATGAAGGCAGGAGCGTAGCCGACCCCCGGGAGGTATGGACAGGGACCATCCTGATGGTAGTGGGGAGGATGGAGGTAAAGGTTGGCTTCACCATCTGCAAACTCAGACGTGTAAGTCTTATATAGTCCAAGCGTTAGAGAATGATTGGTTAGATCTAAACTAATCGTGAAGTAACATTTGAGTCTTCCCAGGAGAACTTGTGCTAGAGCTTTCATTTCTTGTTTATTTTAAAATCCTGATCATTGTGAGTATTTTCAGTGTGTTTCTGTATGTGGGTGTGTTGTGAACTTTTGCAGTGCATTTATATATTTGCTTGCGTTGTGAGTATTGGCAGCACATTTGTTGTACGGTGCTCTCTCAGCCACCGTACATTAGATCATTGCTTAAATACATTCGATATATGAGATTCATCGCTGTTCCTAACTGAAGGTTACAATCGGAGCAGTTATATTTAATAATTCACGTAGCTGAGGGTCAATAAAAGACTTAAATGAAATTCCTTTTGGCAATGTTACTATAAATAATAAATCAGCTCATGTTTATTCATGTTAATTAGTGTGCAAACCCATCTCATTTATTTTAGGTATACAACAAATATAATAAATTGTACCATTTACAATTTTTTTTTTTTTTTTGGGGGGGGGGGGGGGGGTGTTGTTGTTTTTTAGTAAAAAACCCTTGGCTAAATGATTTGTACGATTTTGTTATTGTTCAATTACGGTTTTTGTTGTTGTTGTTTTTTCAGATATATTCACGGATATAAAAGATTCCTATTTGTGTTCATTGTGCTTTGTTTGTTGATACAAGAACACAGAGTAAGAGCAGGATCAATATTAAAATACACCCAGACTGTTTTTTATATGATAATGTAATCCTAAATGTTTTATTGTTTAAATATGCATTTTTCTACATAGATTTTCACTTAAAGTCTTGCTCATAAATACCAAGAGTGACACCAGTGAGGCCCTGTTTGCTCCCTCACCTTCTTCCCCTGGTCATCCAGAGCACTTCTGCTCTTTAGACCTGCTGACACAAGTTATTAATGTGGCTCATTTAGCTTAACCCCCCCTCCTCCCCAGTCCAACCCACACACACTCACATGAGCGTCTGCAGCAATCAAACTCCCCATCCAAACGCTCATTAGAGAATCAAGCTCACTCACACAGCCATACACGTATTATTAAGCCATCTGCAAGTGAGTGATTTTAGGGACAGATTCCATTTCCAAATTCACAAATATTCACATTTTGTAATCAAATGCAGATGCACTCTGGCACAAAGTCTGTATGGGGGTCTCCATCCTGTAGTTGGCTGGCAGAGGCTGCAGCACTCCGCCCATCTTTGAGCCTCTGGATGCTGCTATAGTCGCTCCATCTGTTCTGCCTTGAGCTCTAGGCCCCTCTCCTTCCCCACCACACATATCTGCATCCACTGCTGCTAAACTAGCATATGCATGACCAACATGCCCCACATAAGCAAATTTTCTTAGTCTGTGGGTTCGAAAATAGTTGCCAATGAACTATTAAGTAAAATATATGTAAACACGCACATACACATTCACAGACGTCTCTCTCTCTGCATGTGGCTTTGTTTGTTTACCTCAGCCCTAACTGCAACGCTTCTGCGCAGCAAGAGCAAAGTCTCGCCCTAGTCCTCTCCAGATTGCAGCTCCCCCCTCAACCCCCTACCATTTCAGCAACTGCTCCAAGCTAAGCTGAGTCACTCCCTAACGTCGTACCCTCTTCCGGCCGTTCAGCTCTCTGGGAGAACAGAGCGGAGAGCGGCGGCAGTAATTAAGCCATGCAGCGGGGGGGCTGGGTTTGGATGGGGTGAAGTGCTGGGTTTTCGGGGGAGAGAGAAGGCCACTCCTGTTGGGCAGAGCTGCGATGCCATCTGTTGATCGGGCTCTCGAAGGGAACAGGGCGGCTGGGTCTGACGGAGATGAACCCGGCACACCTGCAGAGAGATTCTCACACACCTAGACATTGGCCTAGACATTGACTGCGCTGTGGCGCCACGACTGTGTCTGCTATAACAGAGCCTGTGGCAGTCTGTTATGCTACAAAGATGACAAAACATTTGATGCTCTGCATTAAAACAATAGGTAGAGCAGCATAGTGATCCTTTTAAACCATTTGTGTGTAATACTAAATTAGCATAGCAGCAATTGTGTGTAGATATTTATATTTATGCCCCCTCTGTTTTGTTTTGTTTTATTTTATTTATTTTATAGTATTTGTTTATTTTATATATATATATATATATATATATAATTATTATATTTTTATTTCTTTTATTATTTTTTATTTTATAATAGGCTAGGTATTATTCAAATTACTCATAATTAATTATAATAAGTAGACAAAATGACAAAATATCCTAAATTAAGATTATTAAATTATTTTTGATTGACGAGTAATTTATTGAGTAGACATTAAGCTTCAAAGAAATTGCTTTACAAGTCAGTATATTGTTGATGTTTTATGTCCATATCATTGAACATTAGCCCATCACTGACCTATAGGGATCAATTTATCAAAAGTCTATTTTTTAATTGTTGGTCTATATGTCTTTTTTATTTATTTTTTTATGTTTTAACACATTTTTATTTTAAATCATTTTTATATTTTATATTATATGTATTTTTTATATAATGTAATAATTATATATATATATATATATATATATATATATATATATTAAACAATTCACCCATATATAAAGATCAACGCATAAGTACTAGCGAATGTGCACGCCTGTTACACTCATATGCGTTTGTGCATTTTTGATTCTGCTATCGGCCGTCCCTCTAGTGTTGTGTGTGTTGTGCGATGACGGCTCTGAGTAATACTCTGGTGTCTGTCAGCATGCATTAGTGACATTTGTTAACGTCATGCCCTACTTCCACTGCTCCGCAAAGCTGTAAAGGTGCACATTTCACTGGAGAAAAGCCTGCCTACTTAACGATGATCACCGTTAATGAGCACCACCAACACCATCAGTTATGCTCAGATTTCAGAGCGTCGTAAAGCTGCAAAGCCACAGGGACTGTTAAATACAGTATGTTGAAGTCTTCAATAGTGGGATGTTGAAGCATTGTTTCGAGCTATAAAAAGTTGAGAACAATGCATGTTGTTCAGATTTGTTATTGGGGCATGTTACTGGTACAAAGGATACCAGATATCTCAGCTGACTGGGTGTTAGGCGAGCGAGTCCAGTCTATGAAAATGTATCTATTCACAGTTCAGATTCTACTTTCTCTTGTCAGGCCACCAAAAAGGGTACTTGATGGGGAGTTATTACTAAAGAACTGCGTGTTTTCTCTCTCTTTCTTCCTCTTGCTTCAGTCCTATCTGATGCTTAGATGCACACACACACCGGGGTGGCAGGTGTGAGAGGCTGGGTTTGATGTCACATCGGGGCCAGTCCCTTCCCTATTAGGCTGAGCAGACCACCTGTCTGGCTCTTGGATGAAGAGCTGTACTTCAGGCCCGCCGGACTCATTAAGGCCCCGCGAGCAATTACTGCATCCTCCTGCCGAGAAATCGACCCCATGCCCCACCGTAGATCAGCTGAAATCCCTCAATCCTCTCCCCACCACCTCACCACCTTGTGTTTTACCAATTCACAAGAAAAAAAAAATACTACCTAAAACAACCCAACTTTACAACACACCTTCACATGCTATTCATGGATCTCTTCCAGTAACACCTCCGTGGTCCTGATGACCCACTGCCCTATCTCTCAAACACTGTTGATTTGTGGAAAAAAATTGTGTTACCAGTGATTCTTAGTCATACTGGCAAGTGTACAAGGTATTGGTCTTTTACCATCTCTGTTTCTTTGAGCTTTGCTTTAAGTGCAAATTTTATGAGCTGAACATTTAGGCCATATTGATATTTCCCAAATCGTGTTTCTTCACCACAAGTGAAGAGAGCATGTAAAACTACTGCAGTCATTAGCATCAGCTACAAATTTCACAGTACAAGTGCCATTATTACCTTTAACTCTAGAGACAACAGAGCTGCTAGAAATTGTTGTTCCTGTGGGGAAATTATCAGGGGGCTCACATCATTTATAAATGACGCAAAGCAGACAGTTTTAAAAGACTATTGCTTTTCACCTTTAAGAAGTCATATGGGTCTGTTTTATTCAATCCAGGTCTTATTTTCTGTGGTGTGAAACAGTTATTTTGTTACCGTGATATATAGCTGAAAAACTAAGATATTCGTCAACTTTGGGGCATTATTTACTTTGTGCCTACAATATTCTTAGATTAAAGTAATATTAATAAATACCCTGACACATCTAATTTACATTAAATCCAAAATTACTATCAGATAGGTACACCCTATCACAAAAGTACTACCAGAAAGGTGCATTTTAGTGCATATCTGTGTTCAATAGACTGTTAAAACAGGTTTTGATTGAGGAATACTTCAGCACAACTTCAAAAAGAACTTGAAATTCTACAGCAGCTGCTGTGGGGGAATAACAATTTGGGTGCTATCATGTCCTGCAGGTGACCCGCTGTGAGGAAAAAACAAAGAGAAAAAGCTGTTAAACCTTTTTTTATTCATTGAGTATTGACTTGCAGCCATAGCAGAACTACTAAAAGACTGTCACATCAGCTCAATGCATACAGAGGAGAGGGATGAGGGATCACTGACATTTATTTTCCATATTCTTCAGCAAACACAAAGATTGTTTGTGTGTTTGATGAGAGAGAGAGAGAGAGAGGGAGAGAGAGAGGGCCAAAGAGACTGGAGAGGTGTGTGTTTGAGAATGTGTAAATAGGGGCGTGGTTTTACTGGAACAACAATTTCTCTTTCATGGGAGCTGCGTCAGCACAAAATGCTTTTGCTCTTTGTCAGAGGTCATATTATGTAGATGCACAAAAACACACACACACTCGTCTGAACATCTGTTTGGGTTAAGTGGAAACCTCTAACAGACTGGCTTCCCTGCAGCTTGAAAGTCTCCTAAGCCATTTTTTCCTATTATGCCACTTACAAGCAAACACGGTCCTATATAGTCAGGTTTTTGCCCTTGACATTCAGACTTACCACACTGCTTCTTTATCAAACACATTGAATTGAACTATCTGTCTCTCTGCTTCAAGCACCTGAAGTTCCTTCATTTTTCCATTGGCTGTGAACTATTAAATATTTTACACCTAATCAATATCTTCTCTAATCTGTCCCCTTAAGGTGATGATCCCAAGGTGAGACTGACTGTTTGATTGGTTGATTAACAGATGCATAAACTGACTGATTCCCATCAGTGAAAGTGTCTATGCTCACCTGTTTCAGAGAATGTCCTCCTCACCAAGATCCCCTGTTCCCATAGAAACAGAGAGCAGCTGGACTGTCAGACCAGGTGTGTTTGATTGACAGGGTCACTCTAAGCTGTCCCAGGCGTGGAACCCCACAGTCTTTTGATTGGTAAGATTTTTAGCTGATGTTCATTTGTGTCATTTACCTTCATTAATGATGCACACTTACTTAACACCGTTGGATATGGAACAGCAGAAATTTTTTCACATAGTTCAAATGAAAATTCTCACCTTTGAATATATTACTATTATATATTATTGCAAATTTTTTTTTTCACTATGCTCTAAAGCACTGAAACATTTTCCTGGTCCATGAGGATATTGCATGCTGTGACAAAAAAGTTAAATTTTGATGTAATTTAATTTAAAATTTAATGATTTTTAACATTTAATTTATTTAGCTCATGAGTATAGCAAAGTTCATTGATAAGGGAAACGGAAAACTTTTGAACACTATTTTAAACACAAAATAAACACCAACGAAACGAAAGTTAAGTGGCAGCTGCTCATATATGTGTTATGGTCTTGTGGGTCAACAGAGCCACACAACGGCAGGAATCACGGGAACACAGATTTTAATAATAATAACCAGGAGAATGTCCATACAAGACGCTTAACTTACAATAACGCTAGACAAAGACTGGTAGGAAACTGAGGGAATTTATACACAGAGAACAGGGGACAACGAGACTAATTAATTAAACACAGCTGATAGGGATGAACTAATAATGAACGAAGAGTGGCGGGAAAAAGCGAAACAAAGAACATGTGTGGAACAATGAAAACAAACAGAGTTCAAACAGAAGCACATGTAACAGTATGATTGGCGCATAAACTAAAACAAAATGACAACATAAAGTCCGGGTCCTCTCCTGGTCGTAGGACTCAAGATCAGTGTGGCGCGCAGATAACGCTCATTAACGCCCTGCTTACCACAGTGAGAATCCCTTAAATGTCTTATCTATTTTAAAATAACATATTTGTTTATGATTTTCAATGTTTTTTCAATGGTAAATAAATGATTGTTTTACAGCAAGTGCCAGTGAAAGGAAAAAATTTGGGACTAAGGTCAATCCACCAAAACCGTGTTAGGTTGGTAGAGAGGGACGATACTGAATGCTTGTTCTGCATTCAGAGCAATTACAATGGAGATTCATCTATGAAATGAGATTGTACTAGAATAATAATTTCAAGATGCGCACCATTTATTTTCTAACTGAATAATAAAATACAAAAATACTTGCCACATTATAAAAATGCATTAAAAAATATATTAAAAGTGATTGAAATAAACTAGAATGGTACACCTTTCACAGGAATATACCACGTATTTGCTTAATTCTTAAACAAAAATATCTTGCTATACAACAAAATTTGCATAAGGTAAAGTATTTGCCCTATCACAATTACCCTTCTATATTATATCAACTACTCCCATATTCTATATTATATCACCAGTCCCATGTCCCATGTTTTTTCATTCATATGATTTTTTATCTAAATAAATTTCCTTAATAATTTCTTTTTAAACAAATCATGTTGCTCCCTCAGTATTAAATAAAATAATGTTTTATCCTACACCTAGAGACTAGAAAGTATGGAAGCTTGTTTCCACCACTAAATAAAAAAATAAAAAAGGTAATTGTGACTTTTTATCTCACAATTCTGATTTTTTTTTTTCACAATTGCGAGAAATCAAGTCAGAATTCTTTTTTTATCACAATTCTGATTTTTTTAACATATAATTGTGAGTTTATATCACGCAATTCTGAAAAAAAACCTCGCGATTGCAAGAAAAAGGTTCAAATAAAAAGATAGATAAAAAGTCGCAATTACCTTTTGTATTTTTTATTCAGTGACAGAAACAAGCTTCCATAAGAAAGAAACATTTTTGAACACAAGTCAATGTGTGTGTTCATCCAGTGCAGGTCAATGTGGTCCAATATTGTTTTAGACCACGCTGACTTTCATTGAATGAAAAAACAGTGGAAACATTCTTCAAAATATCTTCTGTTGTGTTCCAAAGAAAAAAAGACAGTTATAGGCCTAAGGGTTTGGATTTATATAAGTGTAAATGAGGACTGAATTTTCATTATTGGTTAAATTATCCATCTGTAGTGCCTTTACTCTCAGTACCCATATACACTTGCTAATGCTAATTCACAAGTTCGCACTTACATGTAATCAGATATAGAAAATAGTATGGATATTTGAATTTAGTCTAAACATGAATAAATTCAGTATCTTTGTGGTTCCAAATATGTGTCCATGTAAATTAAGACGGACTATGCTTCATAGAATTAGCAATTTTTTATTCTATTAAAGAGTCACAGAGGTTCGTGTGACTTGCCACCACAATGACTAACACAGGCACATTCGGCTTGTGATATATACATTCACCAACTGAGGAGAGACCGTATACTTTGGCGTGTGTACCCTTCTCCCTGTATATTCAAAGCAAACACAAGCCTCATGCATTGTGGAGATGGGAAAGCACACGCCGCTGGTTCTGGTATGAGGAGGGGTTGATTGAGTTTGCTTTAACAGAGGCTGGGACAGGAGGAGTGAAATATGGGAGTGACAATATTACAGAACACCAGGACACCTGGAGACCAGCCAACTCCCGCAACTAATGTCATCATCTGTTCCAGGGAGTGTGTGCGTGTGCTGAGGGAATAGAGGGGGAATGTAGGAGAAAAAGCAGTGCATGATTGAAAGATGTGTAATGGGTGTATGGTTTGTGTGAAGGTGTAAATATACAGACAATTGCATATAAACCACGTAATGTTTGCAACTAAGTCTCATTTGCAGTCTATGACTGGGATTATAAAGAAATAGTTAAGGCGTATGTGTATGTGTGTCATGGGCGAGATGTTCATAATGGAGCCCTTCTGTGGAAGGTAATTGCAGCTTTCAGGTCATTTGCAAGAAAGCCCTCAATTAATGGAATCATAACGCTGCATCCTGCTCCACCTCCGCCCTCACCATGCATTTGATCAGGACCGCCTTCCTGCTCTCATTTCTCTCTCTTACTCCTCCATCATTTGTGCTTTCTTTTGCCCATCTCCCTTAGAACTGTGAAATAATGATAGTTTTGAATTTGCAGATGATATTGCATTAACACATCAGTTTGAAGAGCACAGAGAGCACGTGGCGTCGATCAAAAGAGGGTTTTTTCTATGGAGAGCTTTGCCTACGGGGAGCATTTTCTCCATGCTACGTGCCAGTAATGAGCGTGTGTGGACGGGGAAAGACTGTGCTTGACCTCGATGGTTGTGTGTGGTTTGTAAAAGTTCAATATTTGTATCATACATCCCTAAAATTATCTCATCATAAATATTTGAGCAGCTATTTCTTCTATTTACAGTACAAAGATATTTGTTTTTAAACCTCTTAGTCTCTCGGTCAAATTTACTAATCATATTCAAAGACTGGTAATGACAATCTTTTAAAGACAGAATAATTTGTTGCCATGCTGTTGCACTGCTTCACGAAGGAGGGTCAATTCAACGCTGGATTTGCACAAAAGATTAACATGACGGTACATGCAAGTTGATGAGTTCAATCAACTCCACAGCAACTACATACATTTATCCACTAAATGGTCAGAAATACCGGCTTCTCCCTGAGTCTCTCCATCAGTGTCCGTCTCCGGTTTGAACAATGTAAGGTTGAACGCCATTACTGACGATCGTCATTTTGGCTGCGGGAGATTCTCCAGCTTTGTTGTTGTTGAGCAACCGGCCCAGGAGCAGCAGCTCATTTGCATTTAAAGGGACACAGACAAAAATTGCGTGTTTTTGCTCACAACCAAACGGGCAAATTTCACAAGCTGTAATAAATGATCTTTGGGATATTTTTAGCTGAAACTTAACACACATTCTGGGGACACCAGAGACATAAATTCAGTAATTCATTTCAAGGTGCTTATGCTGTTGGCCTGATAATGAAAATGAATAATGAAGACATATAAAAGTCCATTTAAAATTAAATGAATGAATAAATAAAATTAAAAAGTCGAATGACTAATAAAATAAAACTCAATGAAAATGAATGAAAAATGTACATTAAAAATATGAATTAAAATAAAATAATGCAGTCCAGTCAGTAATGTGAAGTGCAGCACAGTGCTTAGTCAGAGAATGCTCTGGTAAACAAATGTGTGTTTCGTTTGAACATGGCTACAGTCCGGGCACATCTGACATTTTCTGGATGCTGATTTCAGCTGTGAATAGCATAATAGCTACAGTAAATGCTGTCTCACCATGTTGAGAATGAACCCAAGAATTTTTAGCTCAACTGTTTTGCTGTTGTATTGTACTTTTATTCTATTCTGGCCTAACACTATAACTACCCATTTTGGAGTAGAAGAGAAGCAAAAGCTTTTTCCCTGCACTTGCAGTGTTTTGGGGTACAATGTGTATATTAAGTAGTGCACAAGATATTTCCAATCTCTCTCTCTCTTTTTGTAGAAGGTGGATGGAGCGGTCATCAAGGGGCAGTGGAGAGACACCACAGAAGAGAGGAGTGGAAATTAAATCAGCAGGATACACAGATTTGGGGCAGATGCAATGAGTGCCAAGTGCAAACTAATTTAATTGTGTGTGTGCTGCCATCCCATGATGCCCGGCCCAGACCAACCACCCCACGACCTTCCCGACCCTACAGCCTGCCGTTGGGAGTCAACAGTCTGCTGCAGGGGGCCGCTGCGAACACGCTTGGTAAGTGGTCTGCACCTAATTTGTCAGAGAGTGTTTGCATGTGTGCATATGCAGTATAATGCTAAATGTGTTTCATGTGCTCATATGTTTAGCAAAGATATATAAAGTTAGAAAAGAATAAGAGAAAGATCAGGAAGGAAAAATTAATCATTCATTGATGGATCAGATGGAAAAGGAGGCAGAGATTGAGTGGAGATAAAGAGATCAGAGTGTGATGTAGAGAGGTAGGAAGTGCCACAGGTTTGTCTGTGACGCGGCATGCAAACAACAGGTGTTGGGCTTCTGTAAAAACCCTCTTGCTCCTGACTGTGAGGAAATTAGAGTCGGCAGGCCTGTGAAGTTCAAAAGAGGAGAAAAAACATTAAACAGGAGAAGTATCACTCTCAGCATGGATGGGAAATCAAATGCCATGCTAACACACAGAAGTCATGTATACACCCATGGGAGTACACAAACCCACATGCACACCTAATTTTAAATTAGAGGACTTTAGACATTGTCTTCAGTGTCACATGATCCTTCAGAAATCATTCATGCTGATTTGCTGTTCAAGAAACATTTCTTATTATCATTGTTAGAAATAGTTACCGTCCATTTTTTTGGATTCTTTGGTGAATAGAAGTCTGTATCTGTCTGTATCTGAATTCATCAGTTAAAAACAGTGAAAACGTAAAAATATGTTTTTAATTCATGGGAAATATATGTTGATTGGTAAATAAAACTGACATCTGTTCCCAAACTAGCAGCTTAATGAATGAAATCTGCAAAAATATTTAGAGATTTAACTGTTGTTTATTGCTACACAAATTAGTTTTACTCTATTCTTTACACTATATCCTCAAAATGGTTCATTTAAAATGAATATAGATTAAAACAAGTCATGTTTAGTTTGACTCCCTGAGGCTGACAAACATTTTCTGATGGTTAGGCACTTCGGTGTCCATTTGTTAAAAACAAAAAAAAAAGCTTCATTTCTTAAGAGTTTCAGGCTCTATTTTTTACCCAATTTGCAGAATGTGCCACTTGTTCTTATTTGCGCTTGACTTCCTGATGAGGAAGTCATCCTGATGAGTTATGTAATGAAGGGGAAAACACGTATTCATTCATTTGCACAATGGCCATTATAACACAGAACTTAATAACATTTATTTTCCATTTATCATGAATATAAAAGGCTTCCATGGTGAATTCAAATGTTCGTTTGCCATTAAAGCTTAGCTCAGCGGTTCTTCCACTCATTTACATTCTCTTTCGCTCTCCCTCCCTCTCTTTCTGTCTTTTTCTCTTTACTTCCTTGTGTGTGAGTTTAAGCCGGAGTGAAGTTGATCATCCTGTGCCGCATGTGCTGTCATCAGGACATTCGCTCTCACAACTTCGATTTGAATTTTCAATCAGTTCATGCTGTGTAAATGTTTCTGTTTTTCTGTGACAATTAACCAGTTGGATCTTAATGAATCTCTTGCACATTTATAATGCCTTCTTAAATATGATTACATTAAAGAGTGCTATTGATCACTTAACACAGAAGGTGTGCATGACATTAAACATCAATAAATAAGATCATGTCTTTGCACAAACATTTCATTAACATTTTGACACTTTTAATTAAAGTGACTTATGGAGCATTCATTGATGTGCTATGTGGGACAAACTTTGATATAATGTTCTCATATTTATCTCCTGCATATTATTTTTACTTAAATGGTGTAATTTATACCATTTCTCAGAGCTTAATATGGTCAGATTTGCTATGAATAGTTGTGATTGATTGATATATTTGTAATGTTCCATGGGGCTGAAATTTGCTTCCAAACATTTTAATATGCATTAGATGTTTTGATGAATATGGCTCATAATGCCTTGTGACCTTTAAAAAGCTTAATGCGAAGTCAGGCATATTGAATGCGGTCTGTGAGGGAAGTGGTTTGTGTGTGTGAGCGTGTTTGGATCATACTGGGCACAATGGGACACCGTCAAACAGAGGGCACTCCACGTGGGGGCATTTGAGCCAGAAATATGATGGAGAGTCCTTTCATTTGATGTCTTCTTTAAAGGGCTCTCCAGTTTGGGTTGAGGTGGGTGGTCTTCTCTAATGAGGAGACCAACCTTAGACCAGGTCAGCTTTCTCTCTCTCTGATGCTTTCTCGCCCTTCAGTTTGTCACTGTTCTGTATGGGAGCATGCTGTTCTTAAGTAATGGCTCAGGATGGTAAGCTTGAAATCCTTGCGTCCTACTCAATCATGGGCGTAGCTGCCCCCCCCCCCCCCCCCCCCCCCCGAAACAATAAAAAATACACTTTTAATGGAATCATATGTGGAATTATTATTTATTATTGTTTATATCATATACATTCTGAGCTTAAATAATAAATGTTACAGTTCTCATCTGAAACTCGCAACTATGCATAAGTCTATATTAATTTTACATAAGCGGTGCATGAATTATGAATCAGCACACACCAAAAGTATGATAAGATTTGCGCAAAAGACTGTAATCTCGTGGCTTATGATAAAATGTGCAACCCATTTGAATTCTATAGAAAATTTGCTACCATCCAATGCAGAAAGTCAATCATCTAAAACAATCTACACAATCTAAGAAAACTGATTAGTAAAAGACATAAATGAGAAGGCTTTTTAAAGTACTCATGACCAACCTTACATGAATTTATCAAATTTAATTCAGTAACTTTGAAATTATTCATTAGTTTCTAGGCTGCTGTTTTTTTCTAGAAACTACAGGTAGATTTTTTTTAAATGATATACAATTTCCTATAAGCGTGGTAATTAGGAGCCATCAGTGGTCTTACATGTACTTATAGCTTTAACAAATGCCACAATTACAATAACATACATTTTTATAAGGGGAAGTACAAAGCAGAATCAAGAGCTTTAAAGTCTGGACAGTGAGGAATTATGGACCAAGAGTTTTCTCTATGTGTAAAATGCGCTCTGTTCTAATGATGATTATATGTCTTTTTGGTAGGCTATCCAAAAAGATTACTTAAAACATTAAGCTGGGAAAAATTTAAGTGAAGTTAGACTTCCTTTTGAAGTAGAAAATTCTGTCAAATTGAAAAGGTTCAGAGTCTTAAATAATATAACATTCAAATATTTTATATTAAAATATTAAAAGGAATTATGTGAATTATTAATTATGTTAAATAGTTATGTTAGTAATGAATTAATTGCAGTAATCAACTTTGCATGTGTGGGTTATGTGTTGCAAAAAATAAATAATAAATTTATTAAGGGAGAATGTCCAAGACTGCTAAAATGCTTGTACCCACAGCCACAGTATATTTTCAAATGATAAACTCCAAGGAGCTCTATAATTCATGGAGAAAGCTATCCATTATCATCTGAAAGTAACCATTGGCAACCAATGGTTCCCAACCCTGAACCTGGTTCTTTTTCTTTTCTTTTTTTTAGCTTCTAAATCTAAATCACCTCTTGAAATCTCGACAGGATGCCTAATCAAGCAAAGCAAGTCATGCACTTCATCACTGATTTGTGAGTAACCAGCATCCAACAAAACAGGACAATTATATCAACAATAATGTTTAATGATTGTTCAAATTGGCCGATTCTGGTCTTTACATACTTTAATTTCCTTCCACAGTCTTTCTCCAGGGCCAGGCAGCTTTTTCTTTGAGCAAAACGAGAGTCTTTTTTTATGTTGTGAAGATCAGGGAAGACATTGTGGCCTTTTGTGACCAGCAAGGTTTCCATTCAACCCACTGATTGAGCTTTCAGCCCTTCATTCATAATTGAAGGCCATTAACTCCCATGGTAAGTGCCTGTAGTTTAATTAGCTAGTCTGATGGCCTGGGTGCTTCACTAGTGAGCACTGAGCTTTAATTGAGTCTTCGGTCAGAAGGCAGACAGGGACAGTGATCTAGATCACCTTCAGCACAAATAGCGTGAAGGTGGACATTTTAAAACTGTATTTTAAACTTGCATTTTAAGTTTCACTTCAAGTTTTCACATGACTACATCGTCCTTTTCCTTGTGTGTCCTTGAAAGCTGTATAAAAAGCTGTATTAGAGTTTGAACTGACTAGTTATTAGTTCTTCCACTAGTCAACAGGTGTATTCAAGTTGATCTATACTAGACTTCCACCGACAGGCGAGATTTGCCGGTTGCAGGTGGACACGAGGTCAGATGCTTTTTGCTTCCTATAGTAACGCTCGCAATGCGTTGACATACTTTATCACAGATTAAGTGGATTAGATGCAATATTTGTCAAATACACAAACGTTTTCATGAAGCAACGGAAACACTTTCATTCAGTGCTTACAGTACCATATGTACTGTTCAACATTAGCCTCTACTCTTAAATATCAGTAAAGTGGGTCTATATTTTTTATTAGTTTTATTTTGGTAAACATGACAATGAATGTGTTGTCATCAGAGCTTGTGCAGCCGATTTGGGGCAACTGCAGCCCAGACTTGCTCTTGTGGTACTTTGATGGCACACATGATCGTGAAGTGGCAGCCCCGATCAAAGTCGGACAAAATTTTTAACCAAAATGCATTGCGTTTTTCAGACACCAATCAGTCTGCCAGTACCACATTAAGTCAAACTCCCTTAGTGTGTTTGGTCTGTGTTGACTAGTGGATCACATGACTTAGTTTGCTCTTGCTTTATACTGTACATGAGATGCATTTGGAGTGCCTTGTAAAACACATTCAAGCTAATCAAATGTCACCAAGGCTGTGTTTACACTGGCACAAAAATTACACACACAGAAACATTCATGAACATAAACGTGTTTTCAAATGTGTTTTCAAAACAGCATTGCTACTAAAAGCTACATCATATTTCTCAGCAATGGTGTGATAACTTCACTGTTTTTTGTAATTAAACTCACAGCTTCGCTATTACTTATAGACTCTGTACAGGTGCAGGTCATTCACACTCACAAACTCTCTCTTTCTCACTCTCTCTCTCGTTAATTAACTATCTCGTTTGAATTGTTTTAATTAAATGTAATCTTACCGCCTACTTTTTCACTTCAGAATTCTAGATCTTAACAAGCTGTAGACACAATAGCAAATGAAAATTCCTGTTTTTTTCCTGTTTATATACGTTTAGTCACCACAAACATCCATTACAGCTTTTAACTTATCCAAGCTGGTAAATAACCACCCAACGTGAATTATGTAAATAATTTTAATAGCATGGCCATCAAAAACCAGAGGGTCTACCCAAGGGTCACATAGTAAAGTGATCACCAATAGAATAATTTTGGGCAGGGATTAATGTAAACAGATTATTGGATACCAGTTGTGTCTAAAGTGAATGTAATATTTAATGCATGTAAATATTATGTGTGTGTATACACTATTGTTCTAAAGTTTGGTAATATTTTATGATGTTTTATTAACAAAGTTCGGGAGGAACACGTTCAAATGATCCAACTAATCATCACATCACTCCAACCAGCTGTCATTAATCAGCAATCAACATGTCTGCCCAATCAGCATGAGCGGAAACTTATAATTATATCGACACAGTCGACTCACCTATGCTTTTGGACAGTTTCAGCATCCCTCCACCACCCCGTCTCCTCACACTTGCCTGGTTACTTCTCAAACTAGAATACGGGGGGAGTACTCTGGGCTCGGGCCAAATACCGAGCTCGGAGCACTCTCCTCGGACAGCACGCCAAATATGCAAACTAATTACTCTGATTATCTGATTATTTGTAAGTGTGAACTCGTAAATTAAATATTTTTGAAAGAGGCCTTATGCTATCTAAGGCTGCAGTTATTTGATCAATATGAACTATTTTCCTTTTTGAAATATTTTAAAATGTAATGAACCCATTGCTCCAGTCTTAAAACATCCAGTAAAAAATTGACCTTTCTCTTACTTATCTTCCAATCTTACTTGTTCTCCAATTTTCATTTACTCACCTTATAGTGTGTGTGTGTGTGTGTGTGTGCGCGCGCATGTTTATGATTGTGTAGGAGTAGCAGGTAGGGGAAGCTCAGCTGTTCATAAGATCTGATGGGTGGAGGTGAGATTTTCTTACACTTTTCTCATTGCAGCAGAGCCAGGGGGCAACTGATGTGAACAATAGACACAGCATCTCCACAAGGCCAGGCCTTATTGCAAACAAGGAACACAATGCTGTTTCATAAAGCTTTCATTCATTTTGTGACCACTGTGAAGAAGTTTGCCGGTTACCATTTTCATTCATGAGAACATTTTTTTGAAGTGCCTTTTGATGATTTTCTGTATTTTTAGAAATAAAAACATTCTTTAAATTTATTTTCTCTTTTTTTGCATTTAAGTAAAGCAGATGAAATCTAAGATTCTATTTTTTTTTTTTTTTTTGATTGGTTCTTATTTCCTTTTGGCATTTCTGACCTGTAAAAGCTTTCTGCGGCCTATGTGACAGTGTATGCTAGGGGCACAGTGAAAAGGCACCTCCTGTAGGTGGCTTGTGGTATTGCACCATAATAATGAAAGCTACAGAAGACATCATCATGCCTGCATCTTTGGGGATGTATAAATGATTCTCACTGATGTCTCAAGGCTTTTGCCTAAAGATGAATGAAGATAAACTCCTAGAAATGTTGAACCAGACTGACTGTCCATCTCACCTCAAAGTGACGGTGCTTGTGTATAGCTTGCAAGTGTGTGTCAATAGACTCATTTGCAGAGCTCCTTAACGGGCTGTTTTTCAGGATGCTTTGGCATTGACAGTTGCCCTCTATTTCACATCTCTAAATATGTGCGATTCTGTCTGTCTCTCTTGCTAAGAGTGATTCCTGTGGTGATCTGCAGTACCTGCACTCCAGTACATATAGGGCATAAGGTAGATATTGTGTTATACTGATGTGTATGTGTGATTATGCTTATGTTACCTCTCGACTACATTTTAGTCCTAAACTCCCCACCTATAACATAGCTTTTTGATCATTATGTACATCGCAGATTTCACCTAAGGTAAAGTTCCAGTTAAAGGGCCATTTTTCAAGCTCTTTTTAAATTCTGACTTTGTTTGTTCACTTTTCGCTCCTGAGTAAATTATCAAGCCCAGACAGAATATACAGACAATGTGGGGAATTCTTTGGAATGGATATAATATATTAAACAGAGCTGAGTATAATATGCGACCCTAGACTACAAAACCAGTTATATGGGTCAATTTTTATTTTTTTTTAATTGAGATTTATACATAATTTGAAAGCTGAATGAATAAGCTTTCCATTGATGTTAGGATAGGACGAGATACAACTATTTGAAAATCTGGAATCTGAGAGTGCAAAAAAAGAAAATCGCCTTTAAAGTTGTCCAAATGAAGTCCTTAGCAATTCATATACACTCACAAAAATAAATGATTACTGGTTTTGTGGTCCAGGTATTTGTAGCCAAAGTAGTTGGGTCAATAACGTATAATAGTGTATAAAGCCTAAACCTTTTTTTCCCTCTCTCTCTTTAAATTTGTTTTTTTTTCCAGATAAAGTCTACTTGTTTATTTCCAAATATCATTCATTTTTAAATTGACATTTTACAACATTTTACAACTTTGTCATAAAAAGGACTAATTATATATTTTAGAAGACTTAAAATGTGGTTTTCTTTTCAAAAATTTCATTAATTCCTTAAAAACATATCAAAATTAATTTAATCAGAATTTAAAAACATGCCTATCAAAGAGGATGTGTATTTAATTCATATGTATGAAATGCATCGTAAATGGATAGAGCTGGACAAAGTGAAGGGACAGGGAATGCACAGAGCTGAAGAACAACAGCTTTTTTCTAGTCTGTGAAAATAGACAGAGCATTCTTCTTCCGATTTCTCCAGGTGCAGGTTCTTTATGAGCAATAATACAACAATAATATCACTTTGATTTGATTGGTCGAACATAAAACTTTGAACCAATAGTTCCTATTAGATTGGCTTCAATAAAGCTGCACTTTGACTCAATGATGACATTACTGATCTGCTTTTGACCTCAAGTATCTCAGTTTACCTTTCAAACACCGATCTCTGTTCAAGGTGAAAAGAAAAGACAAGATCTGACAGCTACTGCACCAAGGGAGCCGCCAAAACTACAAGCACTGACACCCTGAGATTGATTGATTATGTCTGTCTTGGCTCAAACATAAGGCTGTAGTCACACAAACTCGGCACTTTGGTTGTCCCTGCCTTCTTCAGTATCCCTCTACATCTACCTCACACACTTACAGACACACGTCTAGTTTATTACATTAATGCAGAGCGTTTCACCTCCTGTCAGCTGCAGAACGACTGCAGTGAAGAGTGTGACAAGGTCGGAGCAGGGCTCACAGTCTAACCAGATTACACGGAAATTAGGCAAGCGTGCGCGTTTCAACTGATGCCTGGGAAATGTGCTTTCAGTTCAGTGGAGTGTGTGTGTTGAACCACAGGATGATGAGACTGTCTGCTCATGTCTTTGTGAGCTTCATTACACAACATGTTTTTAATATGTTTATATAGCACCACAAACTGTTCTGTATAGTAAGACTGGGAACCGAGAACCAGTTCTTATTCATAACCCGTTCCATTTTCAAAAAGAATAGCGGATCGAAATGACATTAACAGTTCTCGCACATGCATTGTTCCATCACTGCAGACAAAACATGCTGTGCTTCGGCTTCACTGAATAAATAGTGCGGGAAGCTCTGTCAGAGTAAAACAGACATGGCGAACAGTGTAGTCCAATTACAGAACGAATGACTCTATTGAGACGGCTATTTTTGGTGAATAAAAAGCATACAATGCAATCACTTTAGTTTTATTCAAAACTGTATGACTCATATGAGCCACTATTTTTAGTGAATCAAAAACATAACGCAAGAAGTGTACGTTTTTATTTTATTGAAAGGAACACACGCAGCACATATTCATCTACATGCCGCTCTCAGCAGTGTCAGGATGTTGGCTAACAGTATACTGCTGCTCATACTATTTCAAACTTCTTTTTAACCGAAGCACAAAAAAGAACTTCAGGAGTATATCGGGGCCTTAAGTGGTTTGCCATTGATTGCGTTCATGACACACACAACAGCACTGAACACTCACTTTGGCCAGTACAACTTGAAATATATTATTATTCTAAACTTTTCATTAATTCCTGTAGGCTTTACAACAAAGGAATTGTAATTGCCAGGTTTTTCTCCAGAAATCTGATCTCTAGTGATGTGTGTAATTTTTTATTGATCATTTGGTGGCAAAGAGTGAGACCTTTGACAAAAATCACAGAGCCATAGGTTCCCGACCACTGTTTTAAGTGTATCAGCTCACCACTGTGAGACCTTGTAGTATTAGTCTATATATGCCTCATTTATATTATATAATGTATCTGTTAAAGGCACAATATGTAATTTCCCCCCACTAGAGGTCGCTTATTCAAAACAAAGGCGTAGCTTGATGATGCCTCGATTTCGCCGAATCATGAGATGTGTGAGATGTCCGAATCCCATGTTCTTTTTGTATTAAAGAATTGTTCAAATTCCACTTCCGCTTCTTACGGTCATACGTATGTGGGGAAACGCAACGCTGTTTATTATATTTGATACATTTGTGTGTTGAAATTTTTTATAATGCTACTCTTTGCGTTTGCTCGGCGGCTACTAGACACTTGTTGCACATTGCAGTAAGCTAGATCAATATTAGGCATGGTAAAACATGGCACTCACGGTAAATAAAGAAAATGATATTTAAACAATAAGGCAAGTGTTGAGCTATATAACATGATTAGTGTTGATGAATGGATCCAAACAGTTGCTCACCTGTCTAATGAAACACATAATATATTAAAACATCTTTGGTGTTTCCATGCTTTTTACTAAATAAAACCAGAAATCCGGAGTAACGCGGGTATGATGTCATTGATAGGTGACGAACGGACACGGTCCGTATCTGGTATTATTATTATGATTTTAACATTTAACATTCTTGGAAACGATACTGTAATGACAAAACCAACAAAATTGTTAAACATGTGTTTTTTTTTTTTTGGATATTTCTAATCAAATATTCTTACATATTGTGCTTTAAGGGAACTGGAATAGGGAATTGTTTGTTCTTTATTCTCCCCCATCCAATTTGAATTGGCTGTTTTTTTTTGGATTTGTTCCTATACTGGGTATGTGTAATATGCAGTGTTTTGTTGTTGCTTTTCAGGTGCACTGATGTCCTCGTAGGGGCTGGACAGAGAGGGGTCAGCGCCTCCCTGTGTCCCCTATGTCCTGTCTACTTGCTGACAGGGAGGGCACGGCCCATTCTGACCCCTGGCTCTCGCTCCCCTGAGGTGGCTAACTTCATTTCTGCACAATTGAGTTAGAGCCCAGATTATCCCTGCATATTCAGCAGCCCTCCCTGTTTCATCTTCCACCTACACAAAACAAAAGTGAGCACGCACACTATTTCAGATACATATTCATGTTTACCAACCTTGAAACAATGCCATATACATTGTTTTTTTTTATGTGCTGTTGACGATATTTGGGACAGAGCTTACATTTATACTGCGTGCTTGACATGACAGCTGTCATATATACAGAATCTCCATGTGTTTTTAATAAATCAGCTTTACCAGTGTTGTGCAATGCACCATAAATCACTTATTGTCTTGATGCAGACAATTTCACAGGATCTCTACCATCTTTCGCCCTCCTTTGCCGTTTTGTGTGTGCGCAGGGAACGCACTGCCTCGTCTTGCCTTGACTCTTATGAAAGCTTTATTGGATTCCGCCATCCCCGAAGGGAAAACGCTTTAAATGTCTTTGCAATTATACCTCTAATAACAGCACTGTGCACTTGGGCCAAGCCAACGATAAGGAACTGCAAGTTAGTCAGTCAATACAGGGGCTATTAATCTCTGTCACCTGCCTGTCAAGATGAGTCGGCAACAACAGAGGTGTCTCTTGACCTATGTGTGCATCCTGGCACCATTGAGGAACTCAGTCAGAGCATCAGTCTTTATCAGAGAGGGTGGCGTATATCTACGGACTGGAGGAAAGAATTTTACATGCTCTCATGGGACTTGCTTTAGGCTGAAGCCTTCAGACAGTGAGATGAGGAGAGGTGGTCTTGAATGCAGACGATTATTAGTTGTCAGCGTTTGTAATTTGCTTTGGCCTTATATGCTCACCGGCGTGACATCTTTTATCCTGTATTGTTAAAACGTGCCCTGAAGCAGTTATTTACTATATAATATGCAAATTAGGATAGATATCCATCTTCTATGAAGATTTTAAAGAATTAAAATTATAATTCTGTCATCATTTACTCAGTATAATGTCATTCCAAACCTGCATAATTTTATTTATTCTGTGCAACTCAAAAGGAGATGTTATCAAGAATATTTTTGTTTTATTTATTTTTTGTGGTGAACAGACCTAATTTTATCGTTAGATTATGGCAATCTGGGCTCTCTTTCACCATTGGTGGTTGAAATACGAAAAGTGCAAATTATTTGTGAAGTAACATTTACATTAAGATAACTAATTTTAATGTTGGCATGAAATAAAAATTTCATGCTTGCTTTCTAAATGTTTATTATTGATCTTATTGTGAATGATTCATCCATGTATATGTTAATTTAATGTATATGCTTAAACCCCACCCCGACTGCAATCTCACATTCGGATCTGCCTCCATCCCATCAACAACCAATAGATAGAACCAAGTCCCCCGCCCGACATTTGCACTATTTTAATAATGACTTTCACTCAGATGTACATCAAAATACTGAAGAATTTATCTGTCACTGCATCCATTTCATTACGACAATAAGAGAACTTTTTTTGTAGAACATTTTTCATGTATTAGCGTTTCCTCATTTCTAATAAAATTAAGATAACTAATTTAGTGTACATATGAATTATTAATTGAAAATCTTCCCATCTGACATTTTCGTTTACACCTGGTGTTTAAATCTGTTTCTTTTGTCCATTTTCGACCATTTCTGTCCTGATTTCTTCATATTTTTCGGTGTAGTGAACGAAATAAGCTTGTGCAATTTACATATGAACTTGAAAGTAGATGACAGACCATGGCGAATGCAGTGAGTCTGTGTTAGAAATCAGTACCTTCCTTCAATGTTTAAGCGTTAGATAAGTAGGCAGAGAGTAGGTGGTGTTTTGTGGCTGTTTGAACGCATGCGTTTTCGACTACCACTGGAACTAGTCAAAAGTAGACCGTTTTAGACCCCGTTTTCTCCTGTATTTACCATTGTTAACTTGTCGTCCACACAGGGCCTAAGCCTACGTTCACACTGTCAGTCCAAATCCGATTATTTAGGGATCCCATATAAAATGATTGTGTATCGCAACTGTTCAGATTCAATTTGCGTGTCCCATGCCACTCTTTCATTTCAGAATGTCAGCATTGGTTTCTACGTCAATGACATTGCGTTGGTCGGTATGCGCCAAAAACAACAACAACTGCAACATGGTGGAGTTTGCAATACAGATATTGTCTTATTTGCAACATGACAATGTTGCGCTTGACTACTGCGTCTTATGAGGGTGAGGAAGAACCATAGGAGGCTGGATGCGTGTCTTTATTCTGTGCTGTCATCTCCGCCAATTTCAAAATGTCACCGATATATTGTCATTTTCTGCTCATCTCACGCTTTCTAGAACACAACCTTGTTTCTGCAGGTGTTTTCAGCATGTTTCCTACTGTATAACAATGTCTGACTTTCACGTGGCGAGAGAAAGTGACATAAACCACGTGGCATAAACGCGTAATTCCCATAAGAGCAGTCTGACTGAAACGGATTTCCAGAAATGCAATTTAAATAGGATTTCAAAACACATGTAGCTCGAATCGGATCAATTTTTTGCCATTCACACTTGCTAAATCTGATCTGGTTTCAATGGGATATGCTCAAAAATCTGATTTGGAATGACAGTTTGAACAAGACTTGAGTGACACCAAAGAATTGGTTCTCACAGTCTCATAATTGAACGCAATGTGGCAAGCACAAATATGCATCCCAGCGTTTCTTTCTTTCTTTCTTTCTCATCCCTCCTCCCATCTTCTTCAGTTTGTTCCTCTGATGGGCTCCTACTTTCTTGTTACCATTTCTCATTCCTGGATCAAACACTCATCATGACCAATCCTTGTTCTTTCCCGTCTCCCATTTTTCTGTGACCTTCCTTGCTTTCTCTCACTGTTTGATGAGGGAAAAGAGATTTGAAATTGCCCCCTGCTGTCACAGTTCTCTTAAATGTCCGGGTCACGCAGGCTTCGAGTAAGCGGGAAGAACTGAGGGAACGAGTGAAGCAGTCGAAGAAAGGGGGTGGGGGGGGTGAAGTAGATGATTGCTGCTGCAGTTTACATAATGAAATATGTGACCTGAAAGGTCTCTATATATGGAAATCTTTTTGAGATATTTGTTGTGATCTTTACAGATTTTATAAAGGTCACCTGGTGTTGTGAGAGCACGCTGAAAGAGAGTTCTCTGCGTCAGTGCTGATCATAATGCCAGGGCACACCGTGACCCCTGAAAACAAACAGACTGTTGAAATGTAAGATACAGGATGAAAGTGAGAGAGATACACAGAGAAGTGAAAAATTCAGCAGGTACGCCAAAGAGGAAGCACTGCAAGGTCTAACACTGTGTTCCATCCAAGACATTCCACCTTTCTCCATTCATTTTTAATGTGCCATATATCTCTGCTACACTGGAACATGACATCTACCCTGAAGTGTGGGAGACTTTCATCAGGGATTCTGTGTGCATATATGTGTGTGTGTCTGTCTTGGTAATAGAAATGGGTATGGAGGTCTGTGAGTAGCAATACCATCTGAATGTGTATTTATGTCAGTGATTTGCATGAGGGTATCGAAGAAAAGATTAAGACCGAAAGCATAGTGCTTTAAGACAGGATGTTAAGATCTCGCTCACACACACAAAAGCACACACACTTACACTCCCCTTCCATCATCTGTGCTGTAAAAGTTAAATGCCTTGGGCCGTCCCCGCTCGACTCTAAATGCTGTTGAACGTCATTGTTTGACTGCCGCTGTAAAAACAGAGTGCCTTACTCGTTCTTCCACTTATCACTTCATCCCTCCATCTCATCCCTCCCCTCGATATCTCGTAAATCTGCTATCCTCGTGCGCTTTGCCCCCCTTCCACTTCATAAATATCCTTATCACATTCATTTATTCCTCCATATTCTGTATCTTTTCCATATGCACTTCTTCCTTCTTTTTTATCCTGTGAAATTTTTTTTTTTTTTTTTTTTTTTTGTCTTCCTATACCTTAACCCTTCTCATTTTGCAGCAAGTGCTTTATCACATTTGGGAATGCAAGCTTAAAGAGATGTGAATTTATGTAAATATATGGCTGAAAAATGACTATTCACATTCTCGCCAAGTACAGAGAACAGCACTGATTCGTTATAATGTTTTCCCTTTCTTATGAATCAGCAGAATAATTATTAAGAATGATTTGTGGACTGAGCAAAACTTTTTTTTCTAGTAGGTAAATAAATTGTAAGACTTCATCCCCGTAAGACTAAACCCCAGCTGATATTCAGCAGTCTGGCTGATTAGACTCCTGTGTAATTTCGCCCAGTAGTGGTTTTTAATCATACCACAGGTAGTTGCCAGCACTTATTTGTACAATTGCCACTTCTGAAAATTAGTCCATACACACATGATTTTCTCTATGAGACTGCAGCATGAATATGTATAGAGAAAATATGCACATACATACAGATGCATATATGTTTTTTGGAAAACATTAAAAACTGTAAAACAAATATTAAAATGAAAATACTTGACAGTGAAATGAGTGTCATTGCCACCCTGGAGGACCTTCTGTCATGTTACAGTGCTGACAGTGATGATGCAGACTGCAGTACACTACCCAGCAGGGGTCAGAGGTCATGCAAGAGAGGTCGCTGCAGATTGTATGCCCTGACACAGTGATTGACAGATGGCTATGTCTCTGCAGTACAGGTCAGGATGCACAGTGTGGCATTACAGCGGGTCAACTGATGCAGCACTTGGCTGACACAGCAGGTATGATTTTACTTACTCTATGATGCTCTTGTCTTGTCCAACCTATTGCTGAATAACAAAAGCAGGGGATATCTGTAGGAGTTCACTACAAAATCGTTCAACTGGAATGCCCTGCCACATCATTAAACAGATGACTCTGTCGAGGTATGTGGTATACTTTTGTAAATAAATTCCATATAAATGACCATAGTTTTATATATATATATATATATATATATATATATATATATATATATATATATATATATATAAAAAAATGGTTATTCATATGAAGAACAGCTGAATCAAATGGAGCCTCGTTCGTCACTGCTGCTGTTAAGTGCCGAGAGTGCCTCTCCTCGAGAGACCAGTCTCTTCCCCTGTATATGCACACTGGTGTCCTTGCAGGTTCAGGAGGGGAGCGGGGAGTGGGGAATGATTCCCACGCCGCCAAGCCATGAGTCATCGGACATTTTTGTCCATGCAGGGATGCACATGTCGCTGCCGTTAGGCTGAGAATGGTCGTGCCGCCTTGCCCTTCAAGCGCCTCAGCCATTGGAAAGATGAGCCACTGGAGAAGCCCCTCGCATCTGGACCAAAGAGAGGAGCTTATGGGGCCGCCGCCTGCACGGCACAACAAGCAACAAGAACACCAGGTTCCCTTGTTTATTTTGGACACTTTCATCTCCATGGACACTTTTTTGGACATTTTAAGTTTATTTTTATATATATATATATATACATCTCAATAAATTAGAATGGAAAATTATAATATAGTATAATATGAGTATAATAAATTCAGTGCACACAGACTGAAGTAGTTTAAGTCTTTGGTTCCTTTAATTGAGATGATTTTGGCTCACATTTAACAAAAACCCACCAATTCATGATCTCAACAAATTAGAATATGGTGACATGCCAATCTGCTAATCAACTCAAAACACCTGCAAATGTTTCCTGAGCCTTCAGGCATCACTGCCTTCTGACAGTTGTCCAGAAGACAATCATTGACACCCTTCACAAGGAGGGTAAGCCACAAAAATTCATTGCCAAAGAAGCTGGCTGTTCACAGAGTGCTGTATCCAAGGATGTTAACAAAGTTGAGTGAAAGCAAAAAGTTTGTGAGAAAAAGAGGCACAACCAACCGAGATAGGGATTGTCTTATGCCTTATGAGGATTGTTTAGCAAAATCAATTCAAGAATTTGGGTGAACTTCACAAGGAATGTACTGAGGCTGGGGTCAAGGCATCAAGAGCCACCACACACAGACGCAACAAGGAATTTGGCTACGGTTGTCGTATTCGTTTCTTTTTAAGCCACTCCTGAACCACAGACCACGTCAGGCGTCTTACCTGGGCTAAGGAGAAGAAGAACTGGACTGTTGCCCAGTGGTCAAAAGTCCTCTTTTCAGATGAGAGCAAGTTTTGTATTTCATTTGGGAACCAAGGTCCTAGAGTCTGGAGGAAGGGTAGAGAAGCTCATAGCCCAAGTTGCTTGACGTCCAGTGTTAAGTTTCCACAGTCTGTGATGATTTGGGGTGCAATGTCATCTGCTGGTGTTGGTCCATTGTGTTTTTTGAAAACCAAAGTCACTGCACCTGTTTACCAAGAAATTTTTTTTGGAGCACTTCATGATTCCTTCTGCTGACCAGCATTTTGAAGATGCTGATTTCATTTTCCAGCAGGATTTGGCACCTGCCCACACTGCCAATAGCACCGAAAGTTGGTTAAATGATCATGGAGTTGATGTGCTTGACTGGCCAGCAAACTCATCAGACCTGAACCCCATAGAGAATCTGTGAGGTATTGTCAAAAGGAAAATGAGAAACAAGAGACTAAAATATGCAGATGAACTCAAGGCCACTGTGAAAGAAACATGGGCTTCCACCTCAGTAGTGCCACAAACTGATCATCTCCATGCCACGCCAAATTGAGGCAATAATAAAGCAAAAGGGCCCTTCCCAGTATTGAGTACATATACAGTAAATGAACATACTTTCCAGAAGCCCAACAATTCACTAAAAATGTTGGGGGTTTTTTTTGGTCTTATGAAGTATTCTAATTTGTTGAGATAGTGAATTGGTGGGTTTTTGTTAAATGACAGCCAAAATCATCACAATTAAAAGAACCAAAGTCTTAAACTACTCCAGTCTGTGTGCTTTGAATTCATTTAATACACAAGTTTCACAATTTGAGTTGAATTACTGAAATGAATGAACTTGCCACGACATTATAATTTATTGAGATGCACCAAAGTATCAATATTAATAATTAATATTAACAAAACTCATATAGATACTGTACATAATTAAATAATACAACACATGATATATATGGATTATATTATTATTTTTTATATTAAAACTTTACAATAAGGTTAATTAACTACTTTAGTTAACATTAATTAACACTGAACAATCCTACAGCATTTATTAATCTAAATTAATGTTAATTTTGACATTTATTAATACATTATTAAAATCAAGAGTTGTATTTGTTAACAATAGTTAATGCACTATTTATTAATCTTTAAACTAATATTAACAGATTAATAAATACTGTAACAAATGTATTGCTCGTGGTTAGTTCATGTTAGTTAATACATGAACTAATGTTAACAAATGAGACCTTATTGTAAAGTGTAACCATATTATTATTATACTATATAATATACTTGCTAAAAAATTAATATTACCTGTTGTACTCCAAACCCCTAATTTTTGTTGATCAAGTTTGATATGAAAATAAATGTAGTCAATTTATTATATGTAATTACTATTTGACCCATTGTCATAATGGCACTGTAAATAAAGTCATATATCAATGTGTATTTGTTCAGTATACAAAAGTATATCAATGTACATGTATTCCCTATGCCTTTTGCTGAATTTATATGTAGTTCATTGAGTATCACTAAAAAAAAAAAAACCTGTTTTCGGTATTGATTAAGACAAATTTTTTGAAGAAATGTGCTGTGGCCACTTGTCACCAACAATATGTCTCTCAAAGACTCTCATACTCAGAGGAGTGTTCAATGCACTTATGCATTTTATTCTATACTTTTAGTCAGCAGGGACACAAGAGGACATAGAGATGCCTGCCACACCAATCTTCATTATTCATCAACAGCTTGGCGGAGCTTTTAACTGTATCTGCATATTCACAGGGAATTGTGGGAGATGTTGTCCTCTGGGGCTCAGACGGGGTGTTGCATCTGCTTTGCTCTTGAGAAGTCATTGAGAGAGTCGGAGAGGACTCCAGGCAGATGGAATCTTCTCTGTCTGCATTGTCTTAAACAGCTCAGCTCCACAGCATTAAGCATCCTTTCTGTTTAATGAGCGTCTGCACAGCTAGGAGAAGTGCGTTGACGCTCTCCTCGCCTGTCATTAACGTACAGACAGAGGGGACACGGGACGGACTGAAATGGAGAAATAATAGGCAATTTAGCGATGCGTGGAGAGAAGTGGGGGATGAGAGGGAGGGAAGGGTCATCCCTCGCTCTGTTTTTAGGGGATCCTTCCCTGTCATCCCTGCAGAGCCGCAAGCGGATAATGAGGAGCCGCCTGCTGCATAAATAGGCCTAAAATAGAAAGAAGGAATAAATAACTTTAATAGAACAGAATCAGTGATGGGAGGAGAGGGACGAGGTAGGCGTCTCCTGTTCCCTGTCCATCTCACCCCAAGCCCTGTCCCATTGTCCTGCCTCTGTCCTTTAAGCCAAACTCCTCCATAGAAGGACAACCTGGCACTGACTGAACAGTCTGAAAAGTGTTGTTGTCATTGTTTGGGTACCACCATCTGAGGTCTTTCATGACTTGCCATGTAAAGTTCACACTAGGGGCTCAGGAACTTAGTTTGTAAGTATGTTTTACCATTTGTTCTTAAATTTGACAGAAGTTGAGAGAGTATTTTCTTCTCTATTGTGGTTCGAGTGAAATAGCTTATCTAGAAAAAATGCAGGGCGGGACTTGATTGAGAATTGAGATTTGATTAGATGGTTGTGGTTTGCTATTGTCATGTGACCTCATGTGAGTGCCAAGTTGTCCCGCCCTCACATGTCATCAGAGAAGAGATGTCACTGTAAGAGGGAGAGGAATTTGTTTTGATCAAACATTACAAGGGCACAATTATTTGGAAAAAAATAAAAAATAAAATAAATAAATGTGCACAGATCAATCATTTTTCAATAAATGCTGCAATATTCCATAAAAAATAAGAATTGTCCATTTTTTGTCACATGATCATTCGAAAATCATTCAAATATACTAATTTGGTGCTCAAGAAACATTTATTATTATTGTCAATGTTTAAAATAGTTTTTGCTACTTAAAATATTTGTGGATGCAATGATACTATTCAAACATTTGTGGTAAAATTAAAAAAAAAAAAGAGGGATTAATATTTTTATTCATCATTGATGGATTAAATTGTTCAAAAGTGAAGGTGAAGACATTTATAATGTTACAGAAGATTTCTATTTAATAAATTCTTTAATAAATGTAACAAATGCTGAACTTCCTATTCATAAAAGAATCCTGAAAAAAGTATCACCATTTCCACAAAAATGTTAAGCAGCACAACTGTTTGCAACATTGATAATAGTAAGAAGAAGAAATCATTCCTGAGCACCAAATCAGCATATTAGAAGGATTTCTGAAGAATCATGTGACACTAAAGGCTGGAGTAATGATGCTGAAAATTCAGCTTTGCCCACACAGGAATAAGTTACCTTTTAAAATATATTAAAATAGAAAACAGTTCTTTTAATTAATAAAAAAAAAAAATACATTTTAAAAAATAAAATTTCACAGTATTACTGTTTTTACTGTATTTTAAAAAAAAATGCAGCCTTAGTGAGCATAAGAGACTTCTTTCAAAAACATTTAAAAAATCGTTCCAAACTCAAATAGTAGTGTATGTTTTTTTTTTCTTTAGAGAGAGCTGACATTGGAGGTAACCAAGGTTTAACTTACACACAGCTTGTGCAACTGGCCCTGGGTGAAAGGAAATCAGAAGAAGAGAGACTGATGGTTAACAGCTGCTCGTTCCGAAATTTGAAGGATTCTTAGTAAAAAGCTAAATTTGTGAAAATGTATGAATGTGTGAAAGTACTCTTCAACAACCAACACCTCCTCTTCCAGGTGTGTTTGAATTTAAAGAATAACTATGTTACCTCATGATTGTGTCATCTCTGATGAGATGAGATGTGATAATGAATATGTTTGACAGGTGGGAATGGAAAGGTAGTGGGAATTTGAAACAATCTAATTTTAAATTAATTTTCAGAGATAGCAGTTTTGTTTTAGCACTCCTCACCTGTAGCTTAGCCTTGTCTTAACCGTTACCTCACGAGAACAACAGACAATTAGTAACATGTGTTTGTGTGTGCGATAATAAATCAACAGGCTAAGGTGCACAGCTGTGAGAGAAGGATAACTGGGTTTTATTTCCAACTTGGTGACTCTGATGCGTGGCAGTGGCAGAGAGGGGAAGAGGAAATCGGTGTAATTATTCTCTGCGTGCAAGGGAGCCAGCTGGGGACCCCTTCAACAACATAGGCTAATTTATATCTGCATGGCACTTTCCCGGTTTCTGACAGAGCCCCACTCTGCTCTCCAGGCTCTCCTGTCCGTACTTCTGGGACTCTTAGTGCAGCTAGCACACTGCTTATAAACTCCCTCCAATCTTGCTATTCTGCAGCACTGCACTGAAGGGGCGAGTCATTATGAGAACAGGCGGATGGCACAGATTCACAAATAACTTTTCAAATAACTATTTCCTCATGAGACTGAACTTTTTAATCGTTGACTTTTAAATGAGAGGTTACACTGTGTTTTTTGGTTTGGCATTTCTACCTTTTTTGAATACTTCAGTAATCATTCACCCATTCAGCTGTTCATTTAATCACAAATGGACTTGATCTCAGTTTTAAAAGGGATCCATTAACATATTAGCATCAGCATTATCTTTGCCCTCTTAAAAATAAAGGTCCCAAAAGGTATTTTTGTGGCGACGCCATAAAAAAACTCATTTCAGGGAACAGTGTTCTTAAAGGGTTAGTTCACCCAAAAATGAAAATTCTGTCATTAGTTACTCACCCTCATGTTTTTCCACACCCGTAAGACCTTCTTTCATCTTCCGGACACAAATTAAGATATTTACGAATCTTTTGTTTCGAATCAGTGGTTCGGAGCATGCATCAAACTGCCAATGTCATGTGATTTCAGTTAACGAGGCTTCGTTGCGTCATAGGTGTTTCTAAATGTTTCAAAATTTCAATGGTTCAAATGACAATTTGATACGCGCTCCGAATCACTGATTCGAAACAAAAGATTCTGTAAACTTCGAAGCTTCATGAAGCAGTGTTCTGAAATGGCCCATCACTAGATATTGGTGAATAAAGTCTTTTTTTTTTTTTTTTTTTGCCGCACAAAAAGTATTCTCGTTACTTTGTAACATTAAGGTTGAACCACTGTAGTCACATGAACTGTTTTAAATTTGTCTTTAGTACCTTTCTGGGCATTTGAAAGTATTATTTATCTTGCTGGCAATGCAGGTCTTACTGAGCCATCTGGTTTTATCAAAAGTATCTCGATTTGTATTCCAAAGATGAACAAAGGTCTTACAGGTGCGGAACAACAAGAGGGTGAATAATAAATGACAGAATTTTGATTTTGGGGTTAACCAACCCTTTAAGAGATTCTTTTTTTTTAGTGTAAAGAACAATTCAATCTAAAGAACATTTTTCCACTTTACAGAACCTTTTGTGCAATGGAAAGGGCTTGAAGGGGGTGGATTCTGGAATATATATTTTGAGTGAGTTATCATGAAGTTATCTTTCAAAATTGTTTATATTATTTAGAATGACTTCGTCAACTTTTTTTCAAAGCATTTTCCTTTTCATTTTCAAACACTAGGAAATAATGATGTCTATTGTCTGTATCTCTCACTGAGAGAAAAGTACAACTTACCAGTATGTTTAGGGAAAGTTTCCTGTTCAGAGCAGAGCTCAAATCAACTTCAGCCTTGAAGAAGCTGTGACTCACGTGTATCTTTGTATGTCCACTAAATGTTCTGTACAGGTACGTTATGGGTACTAGTGGACAACTCTCTGCTTGAGACCTGAAGACGCCTTGTCCTGACCTAGAAGGGCATTCTGTCCCTAAGTTCAAGGTCTGATTGTCTGTATCACGATGGAAGGAGATATGCTTTTATTTGTTCATGTGTGGAAGATTATTGATTTTGTCAGTTTTTCTTAGCCAATCAGAATCTTTTTAACCTAAGTAATGATTTAGTTAGTGGACTGTGTTAGAGTATATTTATTGTGGAAATGTGAATGCACGCAGAGAGCGGCCTACGAACTCCTTGTGAGACTTGAAGCTGGCTTCTGCTGATGAAACTGCAAACTATTCTTCAGTAAATTTTCTTCAATTGATTGCACTTCTGACTCCTGGTCTTTCCCTCATCATATCTGGTCAAGGGTCCTAAACTGTTAAACCCCCAACAGGCTGAATTAAAAGAATGATATTTTTACAGTAAAGTCAAGGAAATTGTATATTTTTACTTTAAGTCAGCATAAAATCAAAACTGACAATTCTTTTTTGTTAATGGAAGATTGCAGCATTTATTATGAATGATTTATCTGTGCTCATCATTATTTATTTATTTTTTAAATGTATGTGCCACTGCAATCTTTAATCAACATAACTTACCCTCCCTAATGCAACATTAGTTCTCTGATAACGCATTTACTGGAGTGAGGGCGGCATAACCTGTCACTCACATGAGATCGATCAATAGCAAACCACGATACAATGATCCGATCAATTCCTGATGGACAAAATCAAGTCCCAGCCAACATTTTTGTTGTTCGAGAAGTGGTAACTTGGAAATATGTCACAATAGGGAAAAGAAAATGATCACAACTTCTGCTTCACGCAGACTTTAATGCTTTGTGATAAATTACTATATTGTAACATGTGGCTGCTGTTGTAAAATGTTATTCTAATGTAATTATTATTTATGTAATTATATGTAATTATAAATATCGTAAGTTCAAAATGGCATCTTTTGTGAACATGCTCAGAATATTGTCGTCTGTATGTGGATTCTGAGCATGGTTTCATATTTTCCTACCATGTGTACAGCAGCTGTTGATTTGATCTTCCCTTTCAGCAGCTAATTAGAGTCTTTTAGTTCCTGTGAGAAAAGGTCACTTTCTCCCTCTGCGCAGATGCATTAACAAGCCAAGTATTAATACACTCACCTCCATGTACAGGTCAGACTAGAGCAGACAGCTCCTTCAGTCTAAAACAGCCTTTTCCCTCTGGCCTCTCCCCCCAATTTAACTCTCAATTAAACAGTCTTTACGCTTTTTGATGTTGAAAATGGTTGATGTCTGTATGCTATTTTATTTTTTTTTCTGTAAGTAGAACCAATTTTGATGGATTTTTTAACTAGAAGGTCTCTGATTTCACAACTAAATACATCACTCGCGAAATCACTGTGATACTGCATTATGACAAAACACACACACTCACTTCTTTCTCCACTCTTGACAGCTCAATTACAATCCCGAGCAACAGGAACTGCTTAACCAGCGTGCCACTGTTCAGAACACACATTCACAGTTCACATAATAACATTCACATGTTATCTATTTGTTCATTCAGTTCATGCAAGCACTCACATAATTACGCGAAGGACTGCGCTATAAGGTTGTTGTTTTTCTACTGCTCTGGCTCATGCTGTTTTCGTCTTCCCAGCAGTATTGATTTGTCTTTGGTTTGTCTGTAGCAAGTACCTATTCTTGTCACAAAGACACTTAGGTGAACATCCCTTTAATTGCTTGCCATCTATTCTGAAATAAACACTGCCCCGGGGTCCTGTCACCTTTGCATGGTGAGATTTAGTATGAAGAAAGAATCCAAGGTAGTTTTTTTTTTTTTTTTTGGATGAATCAGCAGGGAGAGTATTTCTACTGTTACACTGAAATTAATTTTCCTCAAAACTTAAGTTTAAATATGCACTGATTACTTACTTACCAGTCAATAGTAATTAATATAGTCCTATATACATTATATGTGTGTAAGGTATTTACAGTCAGTCTGGGCATTAAAGTGACTTTTCAGTGACTTCAGTTGGTGGTGACCTCACAGCCTTTGAAAAAAAAGTTCAACTGGGCTCTATATAGAACCCTAGGGTTCAAGGGAACTCATTTTACAGAACACTATAGGCCAGAAAGGTTCTATATAAGGAGAAATGTCTTCAAATGATTACATAATTTAATGTTTAACAGGCTATTTCAAATGTTTCTAGAGATAAAGTATGTTTATGACCGGTTTAATTTAAACAATTTATACAAAAAAAAAAAAATCAAAATTAAATTAAATAAACCGAACTCCATTAAATGATCCCATGATGGGGCTAAATATATGAAGTTCCTGACAGAACCCTTTAGAGGCACCTATTCTACAAAATCCAATTTTACATGGTGTTAGGACATAAATGTGTGTTGGCAGTGTGTGATCAACCACCCTATAATGATAAAAATCTACATCACATGGATCCGTAAAAACGATTAAAAACATTGTATTATACCATGCCAGTAGTTGGCAATGTCAAAAAAAAATGTCACAGACAATGCAAATTGTGGCTAAGCAGCTTTACATTAATAATTGGCAAATAATTTTTGGCTGCACAGCAGCTCCTAAAGAAAATGGTGTCATTGTCCAGCTTAATCTATATATTACAAAATTTAAACGAGTCAATGCATCATTGATCCTTCTTCCAACGCTTGTCTTTGTCTTACCCTGATTCACTATGGTAATCCTATTATAAGTGTCTATATTTTAGAACTGTCGGGATGGTTTTTGATTCCATGTACCATGTGTCTTGTCATAACCGTGTCTTGTCATATATCGCTCTGGCTACTTTGACGTGTGTATGGTGTGGGAGTGGCATATTTTAGTTGTCAAAACAACCGGAAAAGGTTGACATGGAGCAAGCTGAAACCTCCAGAGAATCACCCTATAAAAAAAGTCAGAACAGAGGAGAATCTGCTAGCAAAAGGAGAACTCGACAAAGCACATAATAAAAAATAAACCTACATTGGCTTGGTTTTTCGGAGATGCCAAGAACTGGGGGATTTGAAATGTTGTAAAAGTGTCTGTGGAGATGGTGTTTTTAATACTTAACAGTGGAGTAAGTAATTTTATTGAACAGATAAGCTGACATTTGTAGCTATCTAACAGGGTTCATTTGAATGTATTGTAAAGGGTTATACATATTATGGGCTGTTGTGGTGCTCTGCTGGAATATATTTTCAAGGAAGTACCGTGTCTATTAATGGGTATAGCTACAGTAACGTCTTCAGCTAGTCAGCTTGAGATCCTCTCCATTTATAAACTGGTTGTATCACTTAAATCTAGTAGTAAATGTTGTGAGCAGTAGGATCTCTCTCTTTTTAATTATGAGAAACAACCATATTCATCCACAGAGCCAAAGCACAAGCAAAACAATGTTCTTCCTCAAATGTTTTGTAATGTTTTTTTAACCACTAGAGGGCCAAATGTTACATAGTATAACTTTAAATTCACCCGATTCGTTTAAAACATTAATTATTGAACAAAAAGCAAGGGACTGGCAGTAAATTCAAGTCACTAATTGTAACTGATTTGTTCAAAACGCCAGTGTTGCTCGGAGACGCAGTGGTTAATTCTTCTTTGGCTTCGAATGGAACTTTTTTTTACTCACATCACTCTGAATATTGAATATATCCTTATGTGTTTCCTCATGCGGAAAAGGATTATTGAATATTTCTTTGTGTGTTTCCACACATGGAAAAGGATTTGCTGGCATTGCTGTTATTATTTCATTCTCACCAGCACCAGGATCTTTACACCTTTTGTGTGAGTTTTGGATGGAGTGAATCAGGTGGAATGACAGCAGCGGCAAAGTAAATCCGAACAATTTGAGCTGCAGCGAGGAAAATCTTTAAGACAAACATGGTAACTGCTAACAGACAGAGAGAGTGACTGAGTGAGGTTGATGGAAAAGAGGTATGCAAAGAGATAGATAGTGGGGGTGGATGAAAAAAAAAGACATGAAGAAAAACGAAGATGAAAAGATCTGTTCTGACAAAGAGAACAGTTGGACATTTTTGAGAGAGTTTGATCTCTGAAATTTGATCATCTGTTGTTTCAATAATATATGTTTGATATTTTAAAGCTGTAAATATCATTCTAGACATCTGAGGGAAGCATAAAGTGAGATTCATTGTACAGTGAACCTGTTTCTCTTCGAGCACAATGAAAAACATAATTTGAAAAGACTGCATAATTTGCCATCCCTTCATCCCACAGCCTCCTCCACCCGATGCAGGTGCAAGCGGCTTTATCCTATTTCTCTCATCTGAGTCTTTCTCTCCAGTTGATTTCTGAAGAAACCCTTGTTATATGTGTTACTACTTAAACTGTGGCTTTAGAGCACACACACACACACACACACACACATTAATACATCAACCAAATAATATATATCCTTGATATATCAATCTCTTGAGGGCATATGAATATGCATAATATAATAGCAATGCTGCCTTCCACAAAACTCCCTAGGTGCCTGGTTGCGGGTAACATCATTAATGTAGGAGCTGATGGAACAGATAAATGAAGTGGTTAATCTCTGTCAGATTATTGTTGTACCCCCCACATAGTCAGCCACCTCCTCAAAACCAACATATGCATGCAGAAATGCTGAATATACTCATTTTAACCTCAAACAAACAGTGCATGTAGAGGCATTGTTGTTCTTTTATAAGAACCACCTAGAAACATGAAGCAGTGTTATTATATTTAACTAAACATAAAAAAAAAACTGTTTTGAGAAGAAAAAATACTATTTACAACAGGAAATGTATTACATAAAATAAATAAGAAATATTGAATTTTGCATTAAATAAATGTTTGAACCTCACTCTCTGTTTAGATGCTTTTTATAAACTTTGGATGACGGCTCTTTCAACATGTAGTCGGCAGTGCCTTACCATCTCATAAAATGCTAAAACTGTTTCTTTGTGTTGAATTCCCCAGGGGGCAATATAACCTCTATAGCCTCATATTATTGCAAGCTTCCATTAACTGTTAATAGGCGGTCAATAATCAGTCAGTTAGGTTAACTGCGCGTGGATGTGCAAGCGTATTTGTTTTCATAGATTATTAATTTCCATCAGTTCAAAATTGCACACCTGTGTGTCATAAATATCTCTCTCTCTCACACACACGCCCAGGTAAGAATGATCTGAGCGCCCCTGTTTATCCCTGAGCTCTCAAAGCTGAGAGAGAGGTCTATTTTTGTTGATTGCTGGGGAAAAAAGCAGACTTTGTCCGCCCAATCAAAGCCCTCCACGCTTTCTGCCTGCCATGTCGAGGAGTTAAATGTCATGAATTCTTAATGCTTAATGAGCCCATCAACCCTTGAGTAAAAGTCCTCTGTAGTGCTTCTGCTAATTGGCTCCAGTGGCTGCTCTCCCATGCTGAGCTGGACCCTGAGAAGAGGAGAAAATAGCTGAAGAAGGAAAAACAGGTTTTGGGAAGGGGGTCCGAGATGAGTGGGTTGGTCAGGTCGAGTGGTCTGGAACGACTGGTATGAGTGACACAAATACGCATGCATATTTCCCTACCACTCTACTGCACTTATCAGCTAACAGTATGGCTCTTAAAGGTGGGGTAGGCAATGTTTTTCATAAACACTTTTTGTTATAGTGGTTAAAACTCTCTTCACATCCTGATAGCAATCAATTATAGAAGTGGTTTAAATATTTAAAAATTTACATATATCCTCTGTGGAAATCTCACAACCAAAATGTTTGTCCATCATTGCATTTGGTCCGAATGCACTATCTCCTGACAACACATGTATTTCCATACCTCCGCACACACCCTGCTCGCGCAGACATTGCACGTCATCAGTGCGTTCCGTGAGGATATTCAGAGTTGTGCACAGACAGTCACCGAAAGTAAACAAACAAACAGCAACTGCCTTGTACAGTTCCTCCTGAACCAAAACAACAAGCTTGTGTCCATGCCAAACCTTGTGTAATTAAGATACGGCAGATATGGATACAAGATATGGCAACCCGTGATGTTCTACTAGCAGCGCACGTGCTCAGTCTAAGAAATGATGTGACCCTAAAAAAAAAAAACAGTTTTGCATACATTTTTTGAGTTATGACAACTTTTGAGTGAATTTATGTTCAATCAACAAGCTACATCGAGTTACAGGAACCTAATAATTTGTAGCAAAAATTAAGTCGCTCCAACTATCAGAGTTGTAGTCCTGGAACCAATTAATCTTATCTATTTCAGTGCACCAACACAGCTATCATAGCACATGCTAACATAACTTATTTAACATGTATATTTAATGAAAAAGTTAAATAGTATTACTTGACATTGGAATTAGCACAGTCATTGATTACAAAGTCAATGTAGTGTTTTACCTTCATATATCTACTCTACTAAAACAACACTTTAACACTTAACTTAAAGTTACATATATTTATTTTATTTTTTTTTAAATCCAATTAACGCAGAAATTTGAGTTTAAATTACAGATGATATTAAGTTGATGTAGTATATTATTATATTTGTGTGTGTGTGTGTGTGTGTGTGTGTGTATATATATATGTGTGTATATATATATATATATATACTTCAAAATATAGTTGAATATTCTTCAAATATCTTGAATTCCTCAGAAGACAGAACTGTAGGTTTGGAAAAATGTGAGAGTGTAAACGATCAGTAAATGATGACAGAATCAATCAGACTTGACAATGCTATAGAAAGATGAACACGCTCAATTATTCTCTCAGAAAAAGCAGCTATGTTAACGTTTGGACAACTTATTTGGTGAAAAAAAAAATTGTTACACTAAACGCTACTGTTTTGATAACCCTTAGAGCTGTATCGTCACTGCGATTACAACAGTTAATCGCCAATGCTGTTTTTTTATAAGCAATCGCTCTCCCCATGCTTAACTCAAAGCTTGTCATGTGAAGTGGTATGATATCCATAAATGAACATGCTCTAGTTCTTTTTGGTTATTCATTTTCATTTATTCCATCCACCTGCAGTTCACAGTGGGGTGTCACTCTGGCGCAGTGTCAGCTTTAAAAAATGCCGTCTACAATATGCAAAGCTACGGGGTGGGGTTAACATATCAGACGGCCGAAAACAAGTGGATAAATGTGAGATACAATGAGCAAGTGTGAGTTTAGAGAAGAGGGATGGAGTGGAAAATAAAAAGGGGAGGGTGGGGTGGCGTGTTGCAATAGGTAACATAAGGACTTTTACTTCTCATTCCAGCGACTCCCCTGCATGCTCATTGACAAGTGCGCACCATCGCCGCCTCCCCTGCCGTCCGTGGCCAGCTTCCTCTAACCACTCCAATTGGCGTGAGCGGCGAGCAGGCACACACCGTCCTCCCCTCCCCTCCCTCACCTGTGAGCACTGTGCCATTCCCAGCAACTCTACCAATTACCTTCCAGCCCAGCTGCCAGGTCTAAATCTGTGGCTGAGGAGAAGAGGCATGTCTGCTGATTCAGCCCCTGCAGAGCCTTTACTCCCTGAGTACGGGATGCAGAGTGGGCCGCCACCAGTGGATGTCTGACTCCCTCAAGAGTGAGGATACCGTACCAAAGCCTAACCTTCCCACGTCACTCTTACACCCGTCTCCGGCTGTTTGCTACTCCGTGAATAACGATTGGATCAAGATGTTCATGTTGTGGATGCTGGATTTACGTTTTTCCCTGTGTACTATTTCATTGCTCCATGCAGCTTCATCCTCAATTGTTTTTTGTTGACATATGTTCCTATATTTGCTTTAGTCTCATATTAGAACAGGTAAAGATGCTGTGTTTAGGGGGTTATGTATCATTTATCCAAGATGTAGGTGACTTTTTTTCTTCAGTAGAACTGTAAAGAAGATTTTTAGCTGAAAATGTGGTCCTCTGGGATTTATATAATGGAAGTCAATGGGTGCCGTCACTTTGAGATTCAAAAAAATGGGCAAACGGTCCTGAGCGCATTCACAAAAGTTCGGAGCGTAAGCTTCCTGTCACATAATGAAGTATGCGTGGGAGCAAACTCACATAATGCAACTAACCATATAATAATCATGCATAGCTGTTTAAGAAAGCAAAATTACGTAACATTTGCGATGTCTTTGTTCATTTGTGATGTCTCAAATTCATCTGTCACTTGGTTACATGGATAAACCTAAAGCAATATTTGGCCTAGAGGTTAGTTGTTCGTTTTCCTACTCATCCCGACATGTTAATGTATTTCCATATTGGCGGGCCAAATGGGCCTAATGAATGTAATTTTGGTTCCATTTTGGGTCACCACTTGATGTCCATTGTTTTATCTGGGTTTGATACAAGACCAGTTGAAGAAAAAGTAGTCGAGGCTGAACCACGAGTGTGGTATGAATCGCAAAAAGAAAAAAAACAACAACAACATGTAAGCTCCACTGCAATTGGTACATATATTTTCTCTCCAATAAGTGTTTACCTGGCATAGTGTGACAATTTACTTTTTATCAACAGGCGTCCTGCTGAGGGAACCAACCTAGTACATTTTCTCTGGAATCTTATGAGTCCTGTTCTTGTACAGGATGCCGAGAACCGCCTGAAAGACCCTATTTGTCTCCCTAATCTTACTCGAAATAACATTTGCATTCAGCCAGCTGCCTGTAATAAAGGCTGGCAGTTATGAGGCCTCCTCCATGCATTACCATTAATCACAATTAAATAGAGCTTAGCGCTTGTCACATGAATATTTACAGTTTGGCGGGGGCCATCTCGCACTGTAAATTCATAAATCATTTGGCCAGATTATGGAATTCATGGCTGTTTTATTATTCATGATCAGCCTTTTATGTGGTGTTATATTTATTTCCCTCTCCACCGGACGGGCACGTTGAGCTGGGTTTAGTGGGTTGTCCATCACAACTGTCACACACACATCTGGGATGTCACACTTCTCTGGTTACTTGCGGATCTCTTGCTCTAACTCTTGTACGCCAGTTTTCTGTACACCACAGCATGTCGGAGAAGCAAATTCGATTTTTCTGCCATATAATGAGTGTGGGTGAGTGTGTACTTGGCCGCCTCCTAAAATAATCTAATCTGTCTTCTGCTGTTTCATGTTGTCGAGAGCTCCCTCCGGAGGACGGGCCCAAAATGTTTCAAGGATTCACGCAGTTAGACGTGTGACATGGCATCACTTCCCCACCAGCTTTCCCTTTATATTCAAAAAGCAGCAGGTGTTTTTGCCATGTATTCCTATAAGAGAGACTGTGAAGTCACCATCCACCCCCTCCTTTTCTCACTCACAATGGGACAAGAGACTGAGAAAGCAAGTGGAAGATCAGAATAAAATATTCTCAGTGAAAAGAGTGAAAACTGCTAATTGAAAACCACTCATTTTTATAATTTTCTCATTTTTTATACTCACCTTTATTCTGGGAGTAGCTGACATGCTTAACCTGTAAACTGTCACCCCTCTTTTTGAGCATCTTGTGAAACATAAATAGTTGTAATCCATAAAATGCTTTGGAATACAGACCTATGGTTGAACTCCATTTAAAGAAAGATTATTGAAAGTGTAAAAAAGTTTACTGAAAAGCAAATGTTTTATTTTATAAAACAATTTGGACTCCAAAATTGCTAGAAAAGTAAAGCCATATGTCTAACCCAAGTTGTGTTTGAAGTTGATATCACAAAAAAATGTACCTGTGCTGTGAGATTTTCTTTAGGGGCTCTGAGTGACACCCACACTCCACCTTTTTTTTTTTTTATGCATTCTGTCACAATTTCACTTCTCTCCAGGGTTGCCAGGTCTGCGCAGCAAAACTAACCCAATGGCCAATCAAAAATATCCCTATGCGATTCTCTCCATTGGGGTGTTGGGTCAGCGGACTTGGCAACATTGGTTCTGACCAAGAGGCCAAATACGGAAACTTGAGTCTCAGACCTTTCCAACAATATGCATTTTTTTTAGAAAAAGATTTAATTAATGCAGTACATTTTTTTAAATCTGAAACGTGACACATGAAAAGGTTTTAAAATACCTTTTCAATGGTAAAGCAATGTCCAGTTTCAAAATGGTTTTCACAGGATGAATGATACCTTATTTTATTATGATTTCTAAAATGTCATGCAGGGGAAAAAGGCAATAAGTGCTACTGGGACACTGACAGATAACAGGTTAAGGCAGAGATTTGCCTGAGCTTGATTCCCGTGATTAACAGCTGATTCAGCCGTTGACCTGTGCTGTGCACAGCTGTGGCGTGAGCCCAGCCAATCAGAGCTTAAGTGGACCATGTGTTCAGGGTCAAGACAGACCGGGCCCAGCGGCCGAGAGGCCACCAGCTGCCTTCAGCTTTTGAGAGCCAGCCTGCGCTGTGTCCTTAATGAATGCCCTATAGTAAGTAATGCCTAGCTTACAATAGTCAATTTCTAATCTTACTGCACAAATCTTTTGCTTTTTCTTCTTCTCATTATAAATTACTGTTTTGTTTTCTGTATGTAAATGAGGAGAATTTTGGAAAGAAGATTTGGCAAATCCATTAGTCCTGTTTTGTTATTGTGTACGCACAGATGTGATTCATAATGTGCATAAGAGTGTGTATGAGAGGAGTATGAGTGTGTTTGTGTGTTCAGGAACCAACTGACTGGCAGAATGTCAAAATCATAACTGCAGCATTAAGTAATATTTGCGTGCAAACTGATCCATGCCTCCATCTTCTCCAGTAGTACATTTGCCAATATTTCAGCAGTGTGTATATGTATTTGAAGGACAGACAGCATGGCTGCAGATATTACAGTGACTCCCATCTCCCATTGGATGGACATACTTTATTTCCTTTCCTGTTCTGTTCAACACATCTCTTCGAGGTGAACTTTAATAAAAACTGTATTCCCCTGTTCTGTACGTCTGGACTCCAAATAATGAAACATATCGATCTGTGAATTGCATCTCACTCAATAGTCACACTGCAGCTGGAAGGGAATCAAGCCAGACGTGGTCCATAAAGCAGGTGGAGAGAGAGAGTGCACCATCTAGTGGTTATAAAACAAACACTCATGACAAATGATAGCTTGGTGGACAAATTCATCAGTACAGAAATGCCCATTTGAGCCTTTAAAAAAAATACTAGATAGATAGATTGATTAATTATTGACATCATAGCATCACGTAGTTTCTGCAGATTTGTCGGCTGCACAACTATGATGCCAATCCCCCATTCCACCACATAAAGGGATGAACATGGTCAACAACAATGCTTTGGCATTTAAATGATGCTCAATTGGTTCTGAGTGTCCCAAAGAGTGCCAATAAAATATCCTCCACACTATTACACCACCACCACCAGCCTGAACCACAAGTCAGGATGGATTCATGCTTTCATGTTGTTTATGCCAAATTCTGTCCCTACCATCTGAATGTTGCAGCAGAAATCGAGACTAATGACTGGTCATTGTTTTTTCCATTATTCTATTGTCCGATTATGGTGAGCCTATGTGAACTGTAGCCTCGGTTTCCTGTTCTTGGCCGACAGGAGTGGCACCAGGTGTGTTCTTCTGCTTCTGTAGCCCATCTGCTTCAAGGTTTGACATGATGTCAGTGATCAGAGATGCTCTTCTGCAGACCCCGGTTGTAACGAGTGATTATTTGAGTTAATGTTGCCTCCCTATCAGCTCAAAACAATCAGGAGCCATTCTCCTTTGACCTCTGGCATCAGCCAGATATATTTGGCTACAGAACTCCCACTCACTTGAGATTTTGTCTTTTTCGGCAAATTCTCTGTAAACCCTAGAGATGGTTGTGCATGAAAATCCCAGTAGATCAGCAGTTTCTGACTCAGACCAGCCTGTCTGAAACCGACATTCAAAGTCACTTAAATCACCTTTCTTCCTCATTCTGATGCTCAATTTGAACTTCAGCAGATCTTGACGATGTCTTCATGCCTAAACGCATTGAGTTGCTGCCATGTGATTGGCTGGTTATTTACATTAACATGCAGTTGAACAGGTATTCAACTTCATGTTAAGGTAAATATCTAATCAGCCAACCACATGGCAGCAACAGTGAGTGAGTGTGTGTGTGTGTATATACACACACACACACACACACAACGTAAACAGTAATGAGCTGTTTATATTGTAGAGACACTGCAGCGCTTCCTGGTTCTTCAGAATGTCGTCTCATTATTGGCCGGCCACTGCGTCAGCATCACACACATGCGTCGTGCTGCTCACATCAACAGCATCGGCAAATACTGAGCCAGCATTCTGATGTAGAATCTGGAAGGCTGCACTTTACAATGTAAACAGCATACAATGAGATGGATGAGAAGAAATTGTTGAATAAAGTCATTAGTTTTGTTTTGTTTTTGCACACAAAAAGATTTCTCGTTGCTTCATAACATCAAGGTTGAACCACTAAAGTGGACTATTTTAACGATGTCTTTACTACCTTTCTGGGCCTTGAAAAGTGCAATGACATTGTTGCCTATGATACCTCTCGGATGTCATAAAAAATATCTTAATTTGTGTTCTGAAGATGAACAAAGGTCTTACAGGTTTAGAACGACATGAGGGCGAGTACTTAATGACAGAAATTTCATTTCTGGGTGAACTAACCATTAATATTGATGTTCCTTTCAAAAATGAATGTGATGTTAGTCTGATCAGTGTCAGGTTTTTTAATTTTACTTTGCTGATAAAAATTGTAAAGTGAAAATATACCTTTAGAGATATACATCATATTATTGAAAGAGAAGTGAAAGACAGGATAAGGAGGAGTACGACATGTGTGGGCGTACTCACACGAGCTCACATAACTGCATGTGTGTCTGAATGCGAGCACTCTTTTGTGCTGTCTGAATATTTGTCATCTCTCGTCTCTAGAGAGAGTGCTCTGCTATGTGGATAACAGACTGTTGTCGTGAATGGGCTGTATATCTACTGCCTCTGCTTGTGTAGCAAACTGCCTCCTGGCCTTGCACTCTATAACAGTCTACTTTTGTTCTAGTTCCTCTTCAGCCCCTCCCTCCTCTGCACAGATGCAGTGCCCACACACTCTCTGTCCCTGAGAGCTTGAAAGGAAAAAGTACTCCTTTTGATGCACAAGTTTTAATTGTACGCTGAAACTCAGGTGTTCCATTTTTATTCCAGTCCTGTGAATGGGAGTCCTGTCACTTATGTAAATGCAGAGATTATGTCCATGTAGGTGGGATCTCACAGTAATTTTCAAGATGTCACTAAAATGTTTTATTTAGAAATTAAACACGGCAATTTTTGAAGAAAATATTTTATGTCTCTGGCAACTTACAAAAGTCACAATCAACATTGGACCCCTCTGACTTTTATTATATGGACAAAATAAACAAATGACATATTCAAGGATTTTTTTTTGTCATTCCCTACACGGTTACATGAAGGAATGAAACTAAGTAAAATGTCCCGGTCAAAACACTAGATTGTGTCTAAGCAGTGTCATCAATATCATTTTAATTTTATGTTATTTTAATAATTGAATAATTGCCTATTTTAAAATTTGTGTTAAAGTTTGGAACAACATGAGTATATGGAATCCCATTTCCAGACAAAAATAAATAAATAAATCATGCTATGGTAAAATATAATAATGAAAATTTTAAATTATGACAAATAATAAACATTTGAAATGAGGAGGAGATATGCCTAGTTCTCTCATGACACACTAGATGGCACAGTCTGATATTCTCAGCCTTAACTACTTGGCACAAGTTGATTGGTTCATGTTGCGTTTGCAGCCAATGAACTTACTACTCACAACATTTCAATGGCCGATTAGCATTCATTTTAGCAGTTTGCAGCACGCTTTTAGAGTTCCTCTGAAACCCTTCACCTTCCCCAGCTCCACCTGTATAGAGGGTAATTTTATATATGCTATTTGTGCTGCAGCAATATGTCTTGTATACATCCAGCACTTATCAGCGTATGTATTGGCAGTAGCAAGTTCTTTTACCACAATTAAGCAGCAGCAGCAGCAATAATCTACAACTGCAGCAATAATCAGCAGCAGCAGCATATGAGATCCATTCTCCCGAGACCAAATACATTGACATTGTCATATTCATTACCATGTTAAAATCTTTTGAGAATTCTCATGGTAGAATTATAATTGACAAAAAATAATGACACTTTTTATCTTATAATTATGACTTTTTATGTCATTTGACTTTTATCTCCTTATTTTGATTTAGTATCACACATTTTTAACTTAGTATCTGATAATTTGACATTTTATGTCATAATTATGATTTACCAAGGCATGACATAAAACATCATAAGTCATTGACATAAAAAGTCAAAATAATCAGATACTAACTTAAAATTATGAGATAAAAAAAATAAGAAGATAAGATCAGAGACATTTTTCGTAACTGACATTTTGTCATAATTGACTTTTTAGCTAACAATTTTAACTGTTTCATAATTTAGATTTTCGTGTCATAATTTCTTATTTATATGTCATTATGGTTTTGTATCTCATTTATCAAAGCATGTTTTTGGGGGGACTTCCATATAAGGGTGAGTTAAGAAATGATTTGAACTATCCCTTTAATAATTAGTAAGCATTAGTTTAGTATTGATTCTACTGGACTTTTCTATCAGAAAAGACGTTTATTATAAAACAGTTGTGAGCAGTAACTCAAATGGTAGTCTTCCTTTCTAACATCCAGTAGACCCCTTCAAGGTCATTCAAGGTTTTCTTTCCCTTGACACACTGTCTACAAAAACATAAATATTGGCATGATAATCAACATGGAAATAAGAGCGATTAGAATAAGGGTCCAGAACATCCCTTCATCTTGTCAAGGCCTCAAGGCCAACATGTCTTTGGAGAGACATGTAGATACAGCAGCTGCTTGTTATGAAGCAAGGAAACGCAGGGAGACACAAAACAACTAATGAAACACAGGTGTTAAGTATTTACTAAAGGAACAGCTCATATACTACAGTAATGAAAAATATATCACATAATTTTGTAGATTTTTAATTATGAAAAATAATAAGCTGAAAAATAATTATAAGGTTGAAATCGTTTTCCACAAATAACAATTGAATTATTATTTTATTATTTAATTTGGAAATTATGAATATATATATATATATATATAATTGTATATAATAAATTACTAAATCTAATTCAAAGGCAAATTCTTTTTATTTAAAATTTTATAAAAAATGTATTACATATATATATATATATGCTGTACATATACTGATATACTGTAAAAGTCTATACATTATATTTATAAATAGCATATGTGCGTGAGCATTAAGATATACACTATAAAAATGCTGAATTCATACAGTTATACAACGGTAACAATAACTGTCTATGTGTTATGTGTGTCTAACTGTCTTTGTGTTATGGTATTTTTTTAAAAAAAAAAACTATGGTTACTTCTTTCAACAGACTCTTATCTACAATCAGAGCAATGACATATCAGCAACTCTGATCAGCAAACGTCGTCGTCTGCTGATGACGTGCGCGGGGTTTTCCGGTTGCGACGGTTTGAGATGTAGGCTAGCAGGCTAACCGAGAGCAACGTCAAAACACAGATACTACCGCGCTGTTGACAATCGCCAAGAGACAGCGGGTGGGAAGCGAACATGAAAGGGGTAAACGATTCATTTTACAAATAGTGGTTTTAAACGTGAAGTCGCCGTGGTCAACCTAGATTGATATAGCTTAAAAAATAAAATGTCAACAACTCGGCCCCTCCTCGGGATGAAGCGGATCACCGAGGTAACCTGCACGCAGCCGCCGGGAGGCAGGCTGTCCCCGACAGCCAGCAGAACGCAGCCGCAGCCGCAGCCGCTCACCGTAGACGAGTTCGCAGTGCACGAGGACAAGCAGGCAGAGCTCCGATGTAGTAAACTGAAGGTCGAGCAGGTTTTCCAAGTGACGTTCACGATTATTGGGCTTTTGGATCACACCGGAGCCCACGGAAGTAAAGCTTCCAGACAGATCTGGCTCCAGCTGAAGGGGAAAAAGGAGGACGTGTTTAAAGCGAAGGTAAATTAATTGAAGATGTTTATGGTAAACAATGTTGCTCCTTGTCCTCATTTTTTATTTTTTTGACTGTCAGATGGGAAATTGATGACTTTTTTTGAGGCGAAGTTGCACCGTAATAGCTGGAGGAAGCTGATGTCAGACTGAACTCAGCTGCTTCTGACAACATGTTTGTCTTTATTTCATATTTAAACCACGTCCCATGTTATCTCTCGTGTGCCTCGTGATTTCAATGTTCATTTTCAGGCAACTTAGCATGTAAATAAAGCTATACAACAGTTCAAAGAGGACTTATATTTAGTTCACAGTCTATTTAGTCCTCAGTTTATTCATAGACTGATCCTTTTAGTCTTTACATTGCTTGGTGAGACTGAAAGCTTTAGCTTTATTGGATTCATTTTCTTTTGTGGAGAAGATAAACAGCCGGTTTTTGTCTGAAACATACTTGTTTAGATCTGAAATGGAAAAGTAACATCACATTCACAACCATTATGTAGTATTGATTGAACATCAGCAAGGCTGTGATTCATACCTGTGAATCACACTGGCCATATCCCAGCGGTGCTGTTACTCAATACAACAACATAATTGTAAGTGATAGTGCTTGAATAACCCATCATAGTAGCTGTCGCCAGTGCAAATGGATCAGTGCATTTCATGTTATGTCTCAGAAGACATGAAGTCATTAATACAGATGATCCAGCCCTGTACATTTTCACACAGATATTTCCCGTTGATGTCGTGTCGAAAAAATGTTACAGAGACAGCAACAAATGACGTGGTTTTTCACTCAGCGTGGCATCATCGCTTAGTTCTGACATGCCATTGTTTGCAATTCTAGTCCAATCTAATGAGGAAATTATAACCACCAGTGCCAGTAAACCTGGAATATCCTTATTGTTAAGCCATGAAACGGAAACCACTCAGTGGATTTGTTTCACCACTTCCTCAACTTCCTCTTTGTCTGAACATTTTGATTTATTCCTAATACTTTTTCACAGGTGTAAATATAATGTCCCCCACGGACACAAAACTAAAATCACATTCACATGCAAAAAGCTCTTGTCTCCACAATTCAGTGACTTTTGAATATCTCTTCCTGTTTGAATGAATAAAATAATCCAGTAGCTGCTTCTCATTCAAACTGTGTCATGAATTTTCTCATGGGTCTTTAACAGAGACCTGTTTGCTTAGTCAGGACAAGATGGGAGGCCCCCAGTGTATTTCACTTTCGGTTTTAGTTACTACTCAGAGTAGTGGCTTTTAACCTAGTGTCATTACTGGTACTGTATATGAGTATTTCTTTTACCGTAACTTGCTCGCTCAGATCAAAGAAACAAAAAGTTCAGCAGAATTGTGACAGAATGGTCTACCCCAAGGGGTTCCTGGGTGTTTGTATTTTTTTTTTTTTTACTTTTTTTTTTTTTACTTAAGATCTTCAACTGGTAGTTATTTCCTACACAGGGCCACCCACTTATTCAAAGCCACAGTCATTTCAGTTTGATGAATATGAAGAAACGCCGAAGAAGCCCAGTTATACTCATTATTTTTAACCACATTAGTGCGTTTTAGAATACAGTTCTTTTAGGGCTGTGCGATTTTGGGAGAAAAAGTCACGTCGGTGATTGGTTACAGTAATCAATGCACTGGAGCGTTTGAAAGCGCACTGAAGTGTTTGAATTTGAAAGCGTTTTGAGAGCGGGAGCATTTTAACGCAGGACTGGTCCCCCGTATGTATCTGTAAGTGCTCTGTGAAGAGCATCATTCATGACTATTTACAACATTTTTTGAAGCGGTGATCATTGAAGCCAATCACAGACATATTCGATGAGCGCATGAACACAATAGCCAATCAGAGGTGTATACGAATCATCACATTATTACATTATTAAAATTTTACACTAATATGTATGCTGATATTTTAGCGAATAGGCCTAATACATTCACTTATGCTCAGTGTTGGCACATTGTGGAAGGCAAAACACAGAGCAGCTCTACATTTGGGTGTAGTGTCCTAGTTGCATATTTGGATGTGTATTCACACTTTCGTCAATATGATAATGAGCATTTGGAATCTCCCCAGAATGATGATGTAGTTCTTGGTCATTTGGATGCTATTCATATTTGCATGCTAGTTTCAAACCAGTTTGACTTCTTGTGCTTGTGTTGTCATATCACCCTAGTGAAGTTTTCCATCTTTTGCAATATGTGTTGTAATCCTGATTTGCTGTGATTGTTTTTGCAGGAGTATGTGAAAGGCTTGTGTGACCCAGAACTTCAAAAAGAAGAATGCTACCCAGTGGACATGCACTGCATTTTCGCTGGTGCTCGTGGACTCTTTTTGGACCGGCTGCTTAGAGACACGAGTGCAGAGGTCCAAGTTCTGGAGCCGGGCCGACTGAGGTTGAGCGGGAGCGCGGAGGCCGTCGTCATGGCTCAAAGTCGCGTTCAACAGTTTGTTGCCCTTTTTCAGGAGAAGCGAAGCTTGCCAGCTGACAGGGAGCCCTTGGTTAAGCGCACTTTTAAGACTTTTGTGGAGGACCGGGCTGATAATTATGCCATGGAGCTGCTGTTGCTGCCCAGTGCCCTCAAAGAGGAACTTTTGGGCTTGGCCCAAAGCCCCACGCAACCTCTAGCTATCATAGACCTTGAGCAGGATCGCTCTCAGACCAGCACACCCGTAACTGACCTCTCCAACCGTATCCTGGACACCACTTTTGAGGACAAAACCTCAGGTCCAGTGACCACTCCTGACATTATGCCTGGTCTCGGTGGTCGTTGCAACAAGCGGCGGTCCTCTGAAAGTGAACAGAGGGACACTAAGCGGCAATTCTCGCTGGAGAGGAGAGAAGAGGAGCAGTGGGAAGAACGGCAGCGAGAGCCGAGTCAAACTTGCAGGGCTGTTGCGCCTGCAAAGGGAACGCTAGCTGCTAGTGAACCGACTAATGAAAGTGAGGCGGTGACTCCTGAGACTAACTTACGCTGTCTTGTTAATTTCTTCCAAACCATGGGCTACCAGCAGGAGGTGGTGGAACGGGTGGTACGGGAGACGGGGCAGACGCAGGACACGTATTTTCTGCTGGAACGGATTGTGGAGGAGACCCAGAAGACCCAGAGCACCTTTTGCACACCCGACCCATCCTCCTGCGTAAACGCCTCATCTACACTCACTTCCACCAAGCTCAAAGAGAAGGAACGGGTGCAGATGCGAGCTCTTGAGAGATCCGAGATCAAGTGCAAAGAAAACATTAGACCTGCTAGTATTAATGGCATAGGTCAGAAGAACCAGACAAGCAGCGTGCCACTGGCCTCGGCCACTCTCAAAAGAAACAATGGCGCACAGAATGACATGTGTGATGTGATCATCATTGACGACGATGATAATGACTTCACAGAGGTAGAGAGGAAGCCCAGAGTGGCTACACTTGATTTGAAATCAGAGTCCCGGTTTGATTACCTACCCCGCGGTAGCTCTCAAACTATGGTTCCTGTGCGGACGGAGAGTGTGACCAATCTCCGCAGCTCTTCTCAAGGCCCTCCTCTCCGGACCGCCGACACACGACCTGGTTGCTCTTACCAGACGCTCCCTGGAAGGGCACATTTACCTCGCTCTGAGGCTCATAGCACCTCTGAACCAGCACCTCTCACTGGCATGTCTCGTTTTCAGCAGTCTCTGAGAACCCCCTACCGACTAGTCCTACAGAACGAACCGGGCTGCCCCAATCTGCGACACATCATCATCGATGGCAGCAACGTTGCTATGGCGTAAGTATCCAATTGACAAATGGACTATGATCATTTTCATTCTTTCATGTATTTTCAGCTGTATTCCATATGAGGTGACGCTAGTTGCCGAAACTCATAGCCAGTCTGCAGATTTTGAGCAGTTGGAGTTGACAGATTTTACAGAAAACATCATAGCAATGAGGCGTGTGTTTCTGTGCGAGTTTGTTTTCAGAACATCTTAAAAAGTCAGGTGGTGTGTTGTCCTCATCCATTTAGTTCATGAGGTTTTTCTGTGTAAAGATTTACCGTTGACAAGTGTATGATGCATAGTGTTTTTTAAATCTGTTCAGATTTTTTTGTGTGGTGTATTCCAGCCTTTACTCATCTTTATGATTATAATTCATTATTATTTATTGGTTATTTTAGATGTTTAACATTGGCTAGCAATAATCATTTACATTTGATCAATTAAAAGTCTTTATCTTCACACTTTGTCAGTTCCAAATTGTCAGTATACAACAGCCATTCTAAAATCCATCTTAGCAGTTAGGGTTAGAGATTTGGCTGACAGCTAATTACCGTCAAACTCCAAAAATGACCAAAAAAACACCATAAATATAGCCTATGCAATGTATGTGCTATATTCCATGTCTTCTGAAAGCACGTACGTTTTATGTGTGAGAGACTGAAATTTCAGTCGTTATAAACAACATTTTTGGCCTGTTCTTTGTACAGTGCTATTGTATGCCTCGAAGACTTGGAATATAGCGTTGAATGAACTACTTTTATGGTCTTTTTTTTTGGAGCTTGACAGATCTGGCCATTGCTGCTTTCATTTTTTGGAAAAGAACAGTGTGAACATTCTTTATAATTTCTCCTATTGTGTTCCTTGGGAGAAAGAAAATCATGAGGGTGAGTAAATGACAGAATTTCGGGTAACCTAAACTGACTAAAACTAAATGATGCATTCGGTATTTCAGATTCAGCACTTGAATGACACTTGTATTATGCAACCATTGTAAGGGCAGATGTGATTGATGCTTTTTTTGGACTCAATTTGAGGGAGTGTGAATATGTTGTGTTGTGTGAGTGTGTGAGTACCCATAAAGGTTAACGCCACTCACTTCCAGTAAGGTCTGTGAGTGTTATGAACTCTAGTCTGTAAATGTTTGTGTTTGAAAACCTAAAACCAGGTGCAACCCCCTTCTTTCCTTTCTGTCTTTCTCACCCACACCCCCCCTTCCACCCTCGCTCCTCTCAGTGGGTCTCTCCCATTGTCAGCCCCTTATTTTGCCCTTTAAGTGGCTTACCGGAGGTGACTGCGCTTCTTAGAAATACTAGTATGGAAACTAAGGTGTTAAACAGAGGTGAAGAGAGGAAAATATCTTTCTTTTTAGACCCTACTGGTAAAGTCTCTTTGAGGATAGAAATCGTGGGATAAGGTGTTAGGTGGGCGTTTTTATAAAGTAAGACCTTTACTTAAACAAACGATGTGGTCATATACTAGAAGGATGTGAAACGTGGAATACTCTTAACTTTTCATTTAGAGTAATTTTTAAGAAATGCTCCCACTCAAATAATAGTAAGAAACAAAAGAGGCATGTGTAACTAATTACACCATATCATCCATGCAGAGCACTGAACAGTCAGTCTATCACATGTTCAGCCAGTCTTGAAGACAACAGCTCACACAGGGTTTCTCATGGCTGAATTGTATGCTTTCAAGATATTTGAGATTTGAATCCTCAGGTGAAATCTTGTTGCTATAGCAGCCCAAATATGCAGTTACCAAGAACCGCCGCCACAGCAGGTCAGGAAGGATCTCAATATCTTGCAGTTGAAGCTTAACCGTCGTCGTGAAGGAGAGGTCATATGTCATGATCTGAAACTGGTGCAAAGTATATACAGTTCCTAATCCTGCAGTAATGATGTCGCTCTGTCATTTCTCATATGTTTTCTCAGGTGGTATGATTGTTTTGGAAGGAAATGTTCCACACCTATCTAAACCAGACATGAACGGTGTCGTGTCAAAAGCAAACAGAATCCATTATAATCAGTGATTCTTTCTACATTGGATGCTGTGCCGTGTGATGCGGAGAGTCACCGTTAGTTATATTTCTAAATTGCTCCACACGCTTGCGCTACTTCTGACAAACGGCCTGGGTTACGTTTGAGGTCTGATACAAATGACATACTAAAATACATCGGCTATAGGCCCATATGAATGTACAATTAATCATTAATAGATTCCAATCTTATTCTTAAATTACAGTGATTCCTCCTATGTCTGTTAAACCTTTGAATTAATAATCACACTGGAATATTTAATCCAGTTTTCTCACTGCTGCTGATCTAGAGAGAGCAGTACTCCTGTAAGCTAGGTTATATGTTTGAAACAGCTTCACAAATGGTCTTTTTAAATACATACAATACGCAGTATTGCTATTTCTGTGTTGCAAACATTAAATGATGACTAAAGTATTGGGAAATATTTTAGAGTCCGGATATAAACACTGATGTTGCGGAAAATATCGTAATGATTAAATGTCTTTTGAAACTAATGTTATTCTTCAAATAAAAATTGTATCTATTATATTGTTATGCCAGTAGGTGGTGACTAATTACCGTTATAATGTATTGGACTTGTTCAAAAACTCTGGATGGAAGTCTTAATTCATTAATTTTTTTTTCAATTCTATTTTTATTCATTTAAATTTGTAAATATTTTTAATAGACTCGGTTATAGCATTTTTGACCTTCATAAATAGACTTTTTGTTATTTTGTTAGTTGGCTTAAATTACATGTTATTTTGTTTAGTTGTTTAATGTTTTTTTCAGAATCATGGAAGAACCTTAATCTCTATTTGAAGTTGAAAAAAAAAATCAGTTTATCCAGAATCATAAATAATATATCTGATATCTAACCTATGCTGTTACTGTCTCTAATATTAAAACATACAGTCACTCAAATTAGGATGAAGTCTTAATGTACATTAAAAGGATTCTGAAAAGTTTTCTTATTTTAAAGACGTGGCACTTCTCGTCCAGTGTGCAAAGTTATTCAAAGCACACTCCTCTAGCGCCCCCCTTCTTTTGGTGCATTCCACGGTCCATCCCAGTGTAGATACGGTGTCAGTCTATACAGACAAAATCTAGAGCCATTTCAGACAAAGGACTACCTATACTGGTCAATTGTTGACACCTCTTACCTGTCCTTTCAGTTTAAAATAATCATGTCAGAGTCTACAGTCACTGGATAAGATCTTCATAAGGATGAGTTAGAGGTGAACCACATGGTTTTTTTATTTGATGCTTTTTGTCAGAAATACAAGGGAGAAATGAAAGGTGTTTTTGAATATTTAGCAATTTACATTTCCAGACTGGGAAAGTTATCTGACTCTTTACGTCAACGGTCGTTGATTTAGTAACACTTCCTGTTTAAAATAACTTTCTCTCATTGAGGGAACTTCCCTGTGACCCCTCTGCGGTTCATTTGTGTGTCTGTATGTGGATTGGTGGGTGTGTGTGTACATGGCTGCACATCTGTATACGTGTGTCATTCTGTCTGAGCGTTCTGAACGGATAGAGATGTGCATCTGTTTTTGCACCCTTTTGCGTCAATAGCATCTAACCGAGACTTGCCGAAGTGAAAAAGGAAGTAAATGGTTGACCACTGTTCTCAAATGCATTTACCTATGCACTTATCGCTCTATCAGTGGTAGATACATTGTGAAATTGAATGCAGAGCTGTTTCCTGATCGAGCAAATTGATATTCAAGAGGGAACTTTGCTTCTTTGGTTATTTTATCAGCCTTCTAGGTGAATTTAGCATGTTTCACCCTACTATTTTTAAAAATTCAGTATGCAGAATGTTAAACAGCAGTTACATTGTTTTCAAATGACCTCAGTACATTGCATGTTTAATTTAGCAACTGTCATGCGTTTATCGTCTTAGTTGGGGTGTAATGGTACATAGAAGTCACGGTTCAGTGCGTACCTCAGTTTTGGGGTCACGGTTTGTATGGTTTCGGTACAAAACTATGACTTTTGCCTCAACAAACCCCTAATGACTGGTTATTAATAGTTTGTAAGGTAGTTGTTAAGTTTAGGTATTGGTAGGATGTAGAATATAAGACATTAATATCTGCTTTATGCGTACTATTAAGCAGTCAATATCCTAGTAATATGCGTGCTAATAAGCAACTAGTTCATAGTGAGTATTGGACCCTAAAGTGTTACCGGACAAAGGAACAAATCCACAATGCTAGATTTCTTTTCATTTTTGAACAAACATTAGTGAAATTTATAATTTATTCCACCTAGTGGCATTTAGTCCCCTAGTTTTTGCAGTACTTCCTATATTGTATTAAGCACTAAGTAGTAAACAGAATGCACTCTTGCGTGGGTCTTTTTTACTAGTTTACTATTCCAAACAGATCATGACCTTTGGCCTCTCTATTTGCTCTCACCAGGCATGGACTCCATCGGATCTTTTCTTGTCGTGGGATTGCCATAGCTGTAGAGGCCTTTTGGCGCAGAGGGCACCGGGAAATCACAGTCTTTGTTCCTCAGTGGAGACAGAAGAAAGACCCCAACATCACAGGTAGGAGCTCGGCTTTCTCCGGCCACTAGACCAGCAAGATATCTGTTTTATTTATTTACATGCATATGGTTTTAATCTCAGTTTAAAAGATTAAATGCATTGTCCTTATTATTGCAGAGCAACACTTTCTGAACCAGCTGGAGAACCTGCGACTCCTGTCTTTTACCCCGTCTAGAGAAGTGTGTGGCCAGAGAATTTCCTCCCATGATGACAGGTATAAGAGCTGTCATCTAGATTTGTTCACATTATCAGACAAAATGGTATTTACCTTGTGGATCAGATTCTTTTGCATGTAGATTTTCAATAATGTTTCAAGAAATCGCACACATGTTGTGTAAAAAGGTTGTTTATGCATAAAAATAGTACTGGGACTTCGAAAAGTGTATAAACCATTTCTTTTGCACACCAGAAATAACAAAAAAATAAAGTTAGTGTAAAAATATGTGCTCTACATATTGTCTATCGTATTGGCACAGATATTTATAGCACTTTTTTTTTGCATTAATTGCGATCAATGTGTCTGGATGCCAATGTGAACATGGTAATAATATGAAGTTGAGGTCATGAATAATTAAAAGCAGGTGTTTTAAGCTCCATTTATGGTTATTTCTAGAGTAAGTGGGATTGGAAAATCTAAATCTTTGTGCATTCCAATACTTTCTGCACAATTTATATAGGTCCCATGTTCTTTCTCTAAGCCCGACTTGATCTGTCATCTTCTTCATAGGTTCTTGCTTCATCTGGCTGAGAAGACAGGAGGGGTCATCGTCACCAATGACAACCTGAGGGACTTTGTGAGCCAGTCTGAAGCGTGGAGAAGGATTATTCAGGAGAGGTAAAAAAAAAAAAACATTTACAGTTAGATGTCTAGAAGACCATCAAATCTTTTCTCAATTCCTAATGTTAATATCATACATTATCATTCCATAGTTTTTATCATTTCATAGTTCTTTCAAAAACATAAAAAAAAAACTTTTGAACGGTAGTCCAATGGATCCATTGAATGGATGCACTTTTAGTGTGCTCAGTTACTGTTTGCTTAGATTTACTGCTCATTCTATGGATTTTTCAGACTCTTGCAGTTCACCTTCGTAGAAGATCACTTTATGATCCCAGATGACCCACTCGGAAAGCATGGACCTCACCTAGACGAGTTTCTACTTGATGGCGATCGGTGAGTTCAAAAACACACCTTTTTGCTCTAAGTAATACCCTGCAGTGGTTATCGCACACTCGCTGTCTTATCTGTAACTCCTCATAACTTTTCTGTCCTCACAGCGGTAGTCCCATAATGCCCCCCCTGAGGACAGACCTTCGGGCGACCCCATCAGTTTACACCCTGGCAGCACAGTCCACAGCACATCCCCCTTCCCCTTCCCACTGGCCACACTCCGGCCCCCCAGACTGGCACCTTCCTCGACCGTCCCCTTCTCCACCCCCGCAGCGGTCGCCCTCAGAAACCACAGAGCTCAAAAGGAAGCTGTACGACATCTTTCCTGACCAAAAGCAGCGTATTGACCGTATTCTCAGTGACAACCCATACATGAGGGACCTGAATGCGCTGTCGGGCCTCTTGCTGGGCTGACGCACACCAAATTCAACATAAAATTACTTTTCACTCTTGTGCAAGATAGTTTAAAATTTATTTTTAAGGAATACCATGATGGAAAAGCGCTGCTACAAGCTTTTATTTCAAGGTTTGTTCAAGGGACTCTGTTCTGTCAACTAATTTAGATTGAGATGTCTGCAAGCACAATAAAGTGTTTAATTTTAAGTTAAATTGTTTAAGCGCAAGCTTTAAATATACTAGAATGTACAGTCCGAATGGCGTAAATTTGATGTAAATATTCATGAAGAATAATCTTCCTTTCCTGTAATTATCTATTCAGAAATCTCTAATCTAAAAGGTGTTCCAGCTACACAGTTGTTTTGAACTAAATTACTGCTGAAGGACAAATGTTGATTTGCTCTGCTCTTTTATATATAATTGTGCATTCTGTAACTTCTGTTTTGTAAATATTGACATTATTGAGCCAAATGAGTACTAGTCTCCACTCAAAGTGCCCTACTGAAGTGCCCTATCTTCATTTCCTGTTCACTAATTTTAGTTCCAGTTAACGTCGTTGATGGTGACAAAATGGTCTGTTGTTTCTAAGAATCCCTGCAGACCCCCTGTATGACCTAGAAGACCGTGAAATGGCTAAAAAAAAAAAAAAGTTTCCAGATTACTCAGTAACCTGACACACCCCTTCTCTGCCTGTTGTGCAAGTCACTGTTTATAGCAAAGAGGAAACTAGCCATCAGCGACGTAAACCTTTGTCCCAGTTACGAACATAAGAGGACGCTGTGGGATTACCAGCTCTTACCAACCTCGTTATGTAGTGGAAGACTGGGGGCACGAACAAAATGCAATGCACAGTTGAAAAACATCGTTGTGTTCTATTTGAGCAAGTTATTGCCACTGAAAATATAGTTCAGTATTTTCACAGTCATTGTTGAAACGTCACCCTTTCGCTGTTTCTGAAATATGTTTAGCGTTGCGTTTTGTGAATTGGTATTCAATTTCGGCAATGAAAATGCATAGACGTTAATTCCACGGAAGCGTCAGACTCGGCAGGCACTGTGGGTATCTCACAGTATGGCTGCTGAAGACCTTTTGCTTTTTCTGGAAGGCAGTTAATAAAGGCCAATTACGTGTTTATCAGGACTGCTATAGTCTGTACTTTTTTCATTCTGAAGTATCAAATATTTTAGCATGAGCATTTCACTTGGATTGCACTGTTTAATGAGAATGTAGTCCGAGGTTTTTTCTGCATATTATCGTCTGTGACGGTAGGGGGCGACATCACATTGTTTAAAAGACTGAGCTCATACATATGCTGTTGAGTCTTTCTGGGGCATATATGAGCGATGACTGTACATGAGTAATATCAGTATATTATATTGAACCAACGTCATTGAATATACTCCAAATAAGCTTTTTTTCCAACCCCATTTGAAGTCCATACAAGGTTACTTTCAAAACACATGAATGACGGCAGTAAGTCTTGAGTAATGAGTTTTTGGCAACATTCAACAGGGGTGTCCCTGTCCTTCCTTTGAGACTTCTCAAGCGTCTCAGGTTCTTTAAGGTTGCGCAAGATGAGCAAACTGAAACCTACCTCTTTATGCAAATCCTGCAGACCTTTAAATGAATTTGACTGGTCAATTGCAGAACGTGTTTGTCTTTTGTAAAAGACACTGAAAAAGTCTTGACTTTTTGTGAAAGCATAGTGGGAAATGTTTCTGCATGTGGGCTTTCAATGTTTGAAATTAGTGAGTGTTCTTAACTGGTATGTTTCCTTTGTTTATTTGCTCTTTCTGTCTGCATCTATTCGGATTGTTCTTAATTTCAGCATATGTTTGTCATCAGTTTTAAGCATACATAAATTAGCCACTGCTTGGTCATGAGTGGAAAAAATGTTTAGAGGAAAATGAGGGATCGATTGGGGAAGCCTCGATAGCAGTTCCCAGACCTAAACAGTTCTGTTTACCATCTGTTCCCACTCTGTCCATTTTCTGCTGAACATAGTGAGTAAAAACTTTCTTTGTCCAGTCATGGACGGTAGGTTTAAATACCATCAACATTCCAGAAAAGCTCAGCATTCTCAGGAACACAGAATTTCACCTCCCCAATATTGCTTGCTTCTTTAAACCAACAAAAATATCTGTTAATCTCCATCTCTCTTCCTTTAGTTAGATAGCATGCTTGCATAACTTGTCGAGGTAATCCCTATACCAGCCCTCCCCCACTGTCCTGAACTCACTGGTTTAAGATAAACCAGCTATGATGGGAGTAGCATCTGCTGGGATTACCAGTGAGGAAGTCATACAGCCCTTTAATCTGTAACCGTAAAGATGCCAGATCTTTACTGCACATAAAGGAAGCAAGATTGATTGAACAGAAGATCAGAAGAGATCAGCTAGTCATTCTTAAATCGCACAAGTATGCATGGAAACATTTGGTTCTGGTAGACTTCATTGAATAGAGGCATTGTTAACACAGATTATCATTAGTAGGAAGGCTGAAGCGAACTGAGGAATTTGGATAATATTAGTTCCAGAAAAAAACAGTCTAGATAGTTTGTGAACTGTCCCCAAAAGACACTTCAGTAGCTCTTCAGTGTTTTTCAAAAGCAGAAAAAATACCTTTATATATATATATATATATATATGTATATAATAATTTTTTAATTAAAATGTAATTCAAATTATTTTTAATTCATATTTTTACAGTTGAGATTAGTCATGATTATTTAATTCTATTGATTGCCCTCAAATGTACAAATATTTTCCTAAATGAAACATAAAAAAATATGACTAAAAGACAAAAAAAAAATCTGTTTTAAGTAAATTTCCATCAAATTGAATGGAATAGTTCTTAAATAAAATTCATATTTTGGATTAAGAAATTTAAAGTTTATATATGACAATAGAAAAGTCAGTAATGGATCTTTATACATGAAAATATCTGCCTTTATGTTTTAGAAAGAGGGATCCTTCCTAGGAATATCATCATATTTGGGAGTACAGTATGTCACACAAATAAATGCAATGATTTTTTTATAATGTGAAGAAGGAATGTCTACATTCAGGAGTTTGCTGACAAGGCAGTTTCAAGTGGTGATGTAGTGAGAGAGGATATGGGATTTTAACACACTGGGCAGCACTAAGAGAGAGAGAGAGAGAGAGACTGTGACTAAACACTGTTTTGAATCATCAGTGTGACACACTGGTTGCTCCCGAGGCTGAGGGAGGGGTCACTCCTATTCCTCCATCTGCTGCAGAACTGTAAACAATGATGTCATTTCCTCTCAGTGGCTGAGTTGGCAATTTTGGAAGCTTAAAAGAGCACAGGGCTAATTAAGATTAAGAGTGCTACTGTCCCATTTTAGAGTGCTTTGTTTAGGTTGCAGCTATTCTGAGCATGTTAAAATATCCATGTGATGTATCACTTACAAATGACTCATAATTAATCATTATTAATAAACAGCTACAGGTGTGGTTCATCTTTATCGACATTTTTCCATAGGTGTGTCTAGTCTACAGTCACAGACAATGATGGCACGTTTGTATTAGTAGTAAATTTTGGATCTACTGACAGACAGGCGTGTTTTTTTTCCATTCCCAACATTTATAGACTCACCTACTTTCAACACCTGTTTTACACAGTTCAGGTAAGTGGTTTACTGATGACTGCTAATGCGTTTCTGGTAATGTCTGACAGAGCATGAACAACTATTATTGTTTTCCAGCAGTCTGTAACTATGGACCACAAATATGGAACAAACTGAAAAAAAACATCAGATTATGTAAATAAGTAGTCAGAATAAGAATATTTGACAAAAACGTCTGATAGAAACTTATAATTCCAAGGTGACAAAATATGTTTGGTTACACTTTAGTTTAAGGTCCAATTCTCACTATTAACTAAGTATTAACTAGTTGTTAAGTTTAGGTATTGGGTAAGATTATGGGATGTAGAACATGGCCATGCAGAATAAGGCATTAATACATGCTTTATAAAGTAATATGCTAATCATTGTTGTGGGTAACGCATTACAATTAACGCGAGTTACATAATCAGGTTACTTTTTTCAAGTAGGCCTAACTAGTAAAGTACAAATTCACAAGAAAATATCCGAGTTACTTTTTCAAAAAAGTAACACAAGTTACTTTGTTTTCCCATTTACTGAATGACAGCTCTCCTGTCTCGTGTGTGCTGTGTAAGCATGCCTTTTACTCATCTGACTTGCATAAAAACAGATTCAGTTTTCCTCAAGATCAATAAAAAAGTCATATGCAACCTCGCAATAATTAAATGTTAAATAACTTTGTATTTAATCTCACTTTATTAACCAATGTCTTTGCTGCCAACCGTCTATGATCAAATTCAACAATACTAATAAGCAAAAATGACTAGATAAAAAATCACATTTATGTTTTATTCTAATGTTTTTATTACTTAAGAGGGTTGAACTTTCTTCTCTTGTATCCTATTCTTCTGCAATCCAGAATGGTAGCATAGCTGAAATAGTTTTTGAGCAGCGCCCTCTACTGTACAGGCGTGAATTTGCATTTTCTTTAGGGCATTTGCATTTGCCATACACACACACACACACACACACATACAGTACTGTGCAAAAGTTTTAGGCAGGTGTGAAAAAATGCTGTAAAGTAAGAATGCTTTCAAAAAGAAACTTGGTAATAGATTATATTTATCAATTAACAAAATGCAAAGTGAGTGAACAGAAGAAAAATCTAAATCAAATCCATATTTGGTGTGACCACCCTTTACCTTCAAAACAGCATCAATTCTTCAAGGTACACTTGCACAAAGTCAGGGATTTTGTAGGCATATACTTAGGTGTATGATTAAACAATTATACCAAACAGGTGCTAATGATCATCAATTCAATATGTAGGTTGAAACACAATCATTAACTGAAACAGAAACAGCTGTGTAGGAGGAATAAAACTGGGTGAGGAACAGCCAAACTCAGCTAACAAGGTGAGGTTGCTGAAGACAGTTTACTGTCAAAAGTCATACACCATGGCAAGACTGAGCACAGCAACAAGACACAAGGTAGTTATACTGCATCAGCAAGGTCTCTCCCAGGCAGAAATTTCAAGGCAGACAGGGGTTTCCAGATGTGCTGTCCAAGCTCTTTTGAAGAAGCACAAAGAAACAGGCAACGTTGAGGACCGTAGACGCAGTGGTCGGCCAAGGAAACTTACTGCAGCAGATGAAAGACACATCATGCTTACTTCCCTTCGCAATCGGAAGATGTCGAGCAGTGCCATTAGCTCACAATTGGCAGAAAACAGTGGGACCCTGGTACACCCATCTACTGTCCGGAGAAGTCTGGTCAGAAGTGGCCTTCATGGAAGACTTGCGGCCAAAAAGCCATACCTCCGACGTGGAAACAAGGCCAAGCGACTCAACTATGCACGAAAACACAGGAACTGGGGTGCAGAAAAATGGCAGCAGGTGCTCTGGACTGATGAGTCAAAATTTGAAATATTTGGCTGTAGCAGAAGGCAGTTTGTTCGCCGAAGGGCTGGAGAGCGGTACACGAATGAGTGTCTGCAGGCAACAGTGAAGCATGGTGGAGGTTCCTTGCAAGTTTGGGGCTGCATTTCTGCAAATGGAGTTGGGGATTTGGTCAGAATTAATGGTATCCTCAATGCTGAGAAGTACAGGCAGATACTTATCCATCATGCAATACCATCAGGGAGGCATCTGATTGGCCCCAAATTTATTCTGCAGCATGACAACGACCCCAAACATACAGCGAAAGTCATTAAGAACTATCTTCAGTGTAAAGAAGAACAAGGAGTCCTGGAAGTGATGGTATGGCCCCCACAGAGCCCTGATCTCAACATCATCGAGTCTGTCTGGGATTACATGAAGAGAGAGAAGCAACTGAGGCTGCCTAAATCCACAGAGGAACTGTGGTTAGTTCTCCAAGATGTTTGGGCCAACCTACCTGCCGAGTTCCTTCAAAAACTGTGTGCAAGTGTACCTAGAAGAATTGATGCTGTTTTGAAGGCAAAGGGTGGTCACACCAAATATTGATTTGATGTAGATTTTTCTTCTGTTCACTCACTTTGCATTTTGTTAATTGATAAATATAAACTATTAACATGTCTATTTTTGAAAGCATTCTTACTTTACAGCATTTTTTCACACCTGCCTAAAACTTTTGCACAGTACTGTATATTTATATATATATATATATATATATATATATATATATATATATATATATATATATGTCTTTACTTGTTATTTACATTTAGTCATTTAGCAGACGCTTTTATCCAAAGCGACTTACAAGTGAGGAAAACAAACAAGCGATTCTTCATGAATTGGCAAATAACACAGGAAGTGCTCACAATACAAGTTTCATACATTGCTCAGTACCATAAGCTAGAGTAGGAAGGGAAAAGGGAAGGAAAGGGGTATTTTTTTTTTTGTTTTTTGTTTTTTTTTTATTTTACGAGGGGATCAAGTGTTCACGGAAGAGGTGAGTTTTCAGCTGTCTCTTGAATATTGCCAGGGATTCTGCGTTCCTGATGAAACTAGGGAGATCATTCCACCAGCAGGGAGCAGTGAAGGAGAATGTTCTGGAGAGTGATTTTGTGCCTCTCTGTGACGGTACCACAAGCCTACGCTCCTTTAGTGATCGCAGGCTTCTGGTGGGGACATAGCATTGTAGCAGTGTGTGGAGGTAGGAAGGTGCAGAGCCTGTGGTGGATCTGTAAGCAAGCATCAGCGCTTTGAACTTGATGCGAGCAGCGAGGGGTAGCCAGTGCAGAGAGATGAAGAGGGGCGTGACGTGGGCTCTCTTAGGCTCGTTGAAGACAAGACGAGCAGCAGCGTTCTGGATCATTTGAAGAGGTTTGATTGCACTTGACGGCAGACCAGCCAGAAGAGCATTGCAGTAATCAAGCCTTGAAATGACCAGGGCCTGGACAAGCAGTTGTGTTGCGTGCTCAGTCAGGAAGGGACGGATTTTCCTGATGTTGCGAAGTGCAAATCTGCATGACCGCGCCGTCTTTGAGATGTGGTCTCTGAAGGTCAGTTGGTCATCAAAGATAACTCCAAGATTTCTGGCCGATTTAGATGGGGTGATGGTGGTTGTACCAAGCTGTATGTTGATGTCGTGTTGTAGGGTAGGAGTGGCAGGGAAGACTAAAAGCTCAGTCTTTGCCAGGTTGAGCTGCAGGTGGTGATCTTCCATCCAGGTGGAGATATCCGCCAGACAGCTTGAGATCCGTGCAGCTACTGTGGAATCATCTGGTTGGAAGGACAGGTAGAGTTGTGTGTCATCAGCATAGCAGTGGTAGGAGAAACCATGTGCCTGTATGATGGGACCCAGTGATGTAGTATAAATGGAGAATAGGAGGGGACCAAGAACTGAGCCCTGAGGGACCCCAGTGATCAGTTCATGAGGTTTGGATACCTCCCCTCCCCAGGCAACTCTGAAAGACCTACCTGTGAGATAGGACTCAAACCACTGAAGTGCAGAACCTGAGATACCCAGTGACGAGAGGGTGGACAGAAGAATTTGATGGTTTACGGTGTCGAAGGCAGCAGATAGATCCAGCAGAATGAGAACAGATGATTTGGAACCAGCCTTTGCAATTCGCAGGGATTCCGTGACGGAAATGTAAATGTAAAATGTTTACTTGTTATATATATATACATATGTGTGTGTGTGTGTGTGTGTGTGTATGGCAAATGCAAATTATTGTAAGTTATGTTATATGAAATTATTTACTTTTTCAGGGAGTAATGCAATACTGTAATACATTAATTTTATAAAGAACTTTCCCCAACACTAATGCTTATAGTAGCCTGTTAATATTGAGAAATGGACCCTAAACTGAAGTGTTACCATTTGTTTATATGATATTAATAATATGGGATGAATTCAGATAAATTATGCTACTTTTTAATATTGAGGTTACTGTAGTGGTCCCATTTAGCTAAATTTACCCAATACATTAATTACAAAAAGTCAGTAACAGTTGCACTGCAATGTTGAGCTTTATTAAAGGAATTTACTTTACAATAATAATATTTCTTTAGTGTTCAGTGGATTATAAAAGGTGGGCACGTTTTTCCATGTCTCATGAGACAAACAGGAGCTGTTAATTGCACTAAACCACTGTCTGTTCATGAGAAGTGACTTGTAGAACACATTATTGTAATACAATAGGGCACATTGCAGTAGTACACAGGTAAAGGTATCTCTGTTAACTCTAGACAGGGAACTCTCAGGAGTCCTCCATCAATAAATAATGTATGAACCTTTAAGAAGATAGACAGTAAAAATAGCCAGGCATGGGAAAAGGAACTATTTGCTTAATTACAGCATGTTTAAATCACTGACACACACCTGAATAACACAAGTGCTCAAGTGTGCTCATTGTTACCATTATGTAGGCTAATCCATATGAATCCTGTCCAGTTTATTGCATATTTATAAACCATCACCACTGTCTATCTTCTCAAGTGGACAAATGTGTTTTCCTATCAAAGCGAGGTCCTCCTTAAAATATGGTCTTTTTAAATAACCAATTTTCAGAACTCGTTTTTATTAATATATGCCAACGAAACAGCATTGGTTTAAATAAATATTATTGTATCAAGACATCCATGCTTTTCATCAGAGAGAAACATACGAATCTCTGCAAATTAAATGACGTTATCTTGCTGAATCGTTGTCTGAACGGCATAGCATTAATATAACGCACAATAATAAGACGCAATTTAAAAATGTAATAAAAAGCTACAGCATGTGTTCGAACATTTTAAGGTAAACAGGGACCACGTGTTGCTGTGTTGAAACGCTTTTCTGAACCGGTTCTTTGATATGAGCTGTTCGAAAGAACCGATTCGTATAAATTAGACGGACATCCTATCACTAGTCTGTTGTTGACCCAACGTTGTTCTCCTTCCTGCGTTCATGTGGCTGAAGCGCGTTCACGTAGACTTGTAGCGCCGCTCCCGTGAAAAATACGGTATATTTCAACAGCTTCGGTCAGTGCGCGACACCGAGACTGCCGGGCGACAGCAGCGTCTCCTTTTAGCGAATGTGGAAACACAAACATCCAAACGATTCACGGACGAGGACCTAGGACCGACGTGTAGTGGATTATTTTTTTAATTGTAACGTTTGGCAGCAGAAAGATATTTTTCCAGAGGTAAGTGCAGTGCTTAAATCCCTCATTCGAGGATAATGGCTCTGTTGTTGATTTTAGCGAGCTAGCTAGCTTAAAAAGCGGCTAGCCGACCATGCTATCAACCTCTTTACTGTGTTTCTCCTCAAAACACCTTTTTATTTGAGCCGTTTTTCTGTTAATCCGTTAAGATTCGTGGTGTGGTTCGTAGCCAATCCTAAAATGTTTTTTTTTTATTCTCATAAACACTGAGATTTGACCCATGTAGCCGTTATTAGCCCGGCTTTGCTAGCTCTCTCTCTGCTTGTACTAAGTGAGACATTGCTAATGTGATGAAATGAAATGTAATATAACCATTGGAGTTCTTTCAAATGTTAATAATCGGATGCATGCATGCAGACATGCTATTTTGTTTCATTTTTAGTTCGAAGCTCGAGAGGCCTCTTTAATTGACATTGAATCATACTGGACTATTTGTTACTGAAAGAGAGATGGCTTGACTGACCGATACTGTGTTAATCTCTGCAAAAGGAGCCTGACTTATATACACATGGACACGGAGACGGGGTTAGCTAGGTCCGCAGGAACCTGTATAAAACCTCAATTTAACCTGTAATGATGGTGATGATTTAGAAGTTCGAAGGAAAACATGCATTAAGCTAAGCGTCGAGTCTCGACACGACTCTCTCGAACTCGAGATGTTACAGTAAAATCATCAGATGTGCGTGAGCATGTGATTTGCTTTGAGACCTAAAGAAGCTTAATGTCATGAATGCCAGTCTCTGCTACACATGGGATTTATTTTAAGCTTCCACGCTCGCAGACGCCTTGAACTTGGCATCTGGATCATCACTCCGTTTTGTTTATAAAGCGACTGCGATCTGCCATGGAGGTGTTTTGTTGCATCTTTGTTGCTACTGAATTAAGCTGTCCGGTTTTCGTTGTTCTTTATCCTTAAAGATCCATTTAAGCACCTCCCCTATCGATTACAGTAATTGAGGTTAAGTTGCAGTTGGTTGAAGTAATAGCTAGATAGGAGAGGGTCAAATCCCTCCTGTAACTAACCTTATTCTACTATCTTTAGAAAGGTTAGGTTGTTATAAACAATGGAGTGTTACCACAGACTTGATATTTTACAGCATAAAATAAACTTATATTTTAAGAGGACCTTCAGGCTACTTATTTAAAGCGCTATAGATAAACTGTGATGTTTTATTTACCGATTGATTGATTTGATTGATTGATTGATTGATTTGATTGATTTCCAGGGCTGTGTTTATCAAAAGCTTAAATAGATCTCAACTTAGCATACAATGGTTTTGAGAAACGCATTAGTTTAAATGTATAAACCCTTTTGCTTTGGGATGCATTTGTGTGTCCAGGTGCTTGGAAATGCAATCCTCCTCTTTCAGTCTCCACACACACCTCAGCTAGAGATCATGTTATGTAGTGTTCATCACAAAGTTATTGATTGATTTATTTATGTAGAGATTTGTGCTCTATATTGAGCTCTTCAGAAGGTCATGAAAATATTTTTTCAGTCTAAATGCTTAGTGTTTTGTTAACATTTTATTGAAGTCTCCACCATTTTCTATAAAAAGCAGAAAAAACTAAATATTGGTTTAAAAAAAAATCATCAAACCATTTATCAGTCTCTGTAATTGGCTGTGTTTTCTGAAACTGAATATTTGCCTAATAAATTGTGGTTGTTGGTACATTTGGATCACTTCGGTCAATGGCTGGCGTGACAATGTGACTCTTGTGTTTTCAACCTGTCTTTATGGAGCAGCTGCACCATCACTTGCAGTATCACTTGGTCACTCACCTAAAGAAATGACATCTGTCTTTTAGAGTTCTACTCTAAAGCTTCAGGGTAATGGTGAGGTAACCTGACTCTTTTTATAATTGCTGAAACAGGAGTGAAGAGCAGGGATCGACCATTTCACACTCTCTGTCCCATTGCATCTCTCTTCTACTTCTTGCTTGCTTACACACACCGCTGTTCTCTTTATCCCCTTGTGCCACCATTATGTCTACTGAATAATCACTACAGGTACCAATCCCAACATGGCAAAACACCCACAGAAAAACACGAGCTTTTCTACATTCATTTTAACCAACCAAAAAATCGATTCCGCTTCGGGAACCTCTTTGATTGGTGGATCTTACATTGGGTCCCAGTGGATTGTAATTCTATTCTACCATTATATTCAGTGTTACAACATAAGAACCTGACACAAAAGCTTCGGCTTTCTGTTTTCTGCACAATGATAAATAGCATTTTAAGTAATTAACTCAATTCATCACGTCAGTGACTCACAACAGCACTCATGGAAAGAATATATGAATGAAGATGTTTTTGTTTGGTTGGTAATGTATTTGCAGTCTGTGTTTCTCTTTGCAAGAGACAAATAACTTTTGTGTAATAAATTCAAGTGCAACTCATTAAGTAATCAGCATATTAAAAAGTTAAGGGGCATGCCACCATGCTTATAATGATACCGGGTTATCATTTGCTCATGAGAACAGAGGTGAATAAAGACATGTGTAAATATAATGTATTTGTTTCGAATGAAAAAAATGTATAAAAACATTGTGTTTGTCATTGTGGGGGTGGATTGGTTTGTTGGCACCCACCAGCAGAAACAAATCGGCACATGCACTGTTTTTTGGGCATGTGCTTCGGATGTGTGTTGCGCGCACACACAACTTCTCACACACAGAGTACCAAATTGAGTTCTCTTTCCCTTAAACAGACGTGTTAACACAAAATGATGTCAAAATGCTTGTATTGGCAAGTGTCCTCATTAGGGTCAACCAATTATTACGCATCAAGTAGATCAATAACCAATATTTTGAACCGTTATATATATGTCTGAAATCAAAATGAAAAATTAATGTCAGTAATGGCTTCTGTCTCTTTAAAACTTATGGGAACATACTATTACACCTGCTGTTGACAATCACTGAAGACGACCGACTGTGTTTACATGTATACTCGCCAAGACAGGCATTTTAAAATAATTGTGTGTGTGTGTGTATCTGAACATTTGTGTAATAAGTCATGGAAATAACTCAGACACTTGTTGCGAGCCGTTTGATAGGCGGTTGTGTCCCGTGCGTTTGCATTGGCTGAGAGCGCACTGACTGAAGACCCTCTCTTGAGAGCATGCCAGTACTTTATGCTTTAAAATGGCTTATATTTTTGAGTTGGCATAACTTAAAATGACGTGCAATTGCCAATTCCATCAACTGTCCGAAACGCATGCTAAAGTCTCAGCTCGCTTGCAGAGCAAACTCAATGTGGATACTATAGATGTGAAGCCATTTGCGCATTTTGAGAGAGAGGAAGACTCTGTACTTGTCTGTAATTTATTTGAAATTTAATTAGTTAGGCTAGTAGTTTTTGTTGTCATAACCTTATTTATTCATTACTTTTTTGTGGTGGGGACCAGTGAAAATTTTGATGGGGCAAGTAAAAATTTGAACCATTGGGCCAGTAGGAAAAATCCTTTGCAACGAACCCTGATTTGAACTTTTGTTTATTTAAAGATACTGTTATTTTTATTGTAACTACTTTTTTGTATGCTTTGCTTGGCTCTCTGATTCTGCTTTGTAACAGAGCACAGAACATGCTGATATTTTTGGTTGGTCATTTATGCATTTGGATTTGCACTAAGACTAAGACTGCAGTTTTAGTTGAAGTCTACTTTTTAACATGGTAAAATACATGCATTTGTCTGCATATATCTTCCTGCTTGGTCATACATCATAGAGATTGTGTTATTAGTATATTAGTGCTAACACTGTATGACTGAGCATGATGGCTCTTGAATTCTGATGCTAAACAAAGACTCAAACCCTTTTCCGTGAGTGTAAATGACAACACAAATACATAAAATATCTCATTGTTTTTCCAGAGTGCCCACTATACAGCACTTTAATGGTTAGCAGCTAGTTACATTAGCAGCCCCTGCCTAGAGCTCTTGCTGTATATAGAGTTACAGGATAGAGCTCTAATGGACTCTGTCCATTGAGAAGATCTCTTCAAGATGAGCGAGAGATAATGGATGGGATAGAATCGCTAATGAAGTGTGCATGGTATGCTTCATTTCCCCCTGTTTGTCTTCAGGTGTAGCTTCTGTTTCACTTTTGGAGTGCCCCAATTGGAGATAAGTGTAGGGCTGGGCGAAGTACCAACAGACATGATTAACCGGTAGAAAGTTTGGACTATCGTCTCGATCACGATTATGCTCCCATTATAGTACCGTTGCTGTTCCGTCATGAAATCTTATCATTTGAATGTGTTTTCAGGCCATGTGGTTTAAAAACAAGTTTTGTTTTTTTTTTGTTTGTTTTGTTTTTTTTTAAACCATTTGAGCACAATGAGCAAAAGAGGACTCGTATTGCACATGCTGTCTGAAAGATGGTTTCTGAGCATGCACACCTGTAACATATGAAGTTGCTGCTCATACACTGAGTACTGATCGAGTTCTTTTTGGCTCCTTATTGGGCCTGAACAGTCAAATACACACACTCATGTGTCAAAATGCCATCTTTCTGAGTGTCCTCGTAAGCACAGTCATTTATGTATTAAAGGTTTAGTTCACCCAAAAATGAAAATTCTATCATTAATTACTCACCCTCATGCCATGCTGACCTTCGTTCATCTTTGGAACACATATTTTTGATGAAATCTGATGGCTCACTGAGGACTCTATTTGCCAGCAAGACAATTTACACTTTCAGGGCCCAGAAAACTACTAAAAACATATATAAAATTGTTCATGTGAGTGCAGTGGTTCAGCTTTACGAGTCTTTTTTCAAATCAGTGGTTCGGAACGGATATCAAACTGCCAAAGTCACGTGAAGTATTCGAATCGCCTATGACGCAACGAAGCCTCGTTTTTTGAAATAACGTGACTTTGGCGCTCCGAACCACTGATTCGATACGAAAGATTTGTAAAGCTTCAAAGCAATGTTTATCAGTTTAAACATTATCGTGGTTATATTGCCCACCCCTAGATGAGTATGTTGAAGATTGTCATAGTAATATGTAATAAATAAAGGCGGTGTAGGATGAAACTTTTTTTTTTTTTTGGCGTCGATATTCACACCACTTCATTTGAAATAAGGCAGTGGATGTCCTGCTGTCAGTGCATGTGTTTACAATGCTCTTAGTGTAATAAAGGCCATCTGTTTAGACAGACAAAGGCATTTCTCATGCAAATTAACTGTATTGATTGTGGGTTTCACATTGTGAAAGTTTCTATTATAATCCTAAATTATTTTCCACTCAAAACTTCTTTGCATCCCAGCTATTGTGGAGAGGAGCTCTGGTGTTTACTCTACCTGGAGTATAATGGCCTGCATGGAAATATCATGTCTGAGCCCTGGATTGAAATACTGAGCAGACTCTCTGCCCTGCCCTCAGCCCTTTTGTTTACAAGTGCTTGTCCTACGTTGATTGGAGAATTGTACCATTTAACAAAACATTCTGCTGTCAGCATATGATCTGGGCCCATGGGGGCAGTATGGAGCACATGGTGTGTTTGTTTGTTTGAGATCAACTATAATTGTCAAGGCAACATATGAGTCTTTATATTTATTGTCTTCAGACTGGAGTTTTGATTTGTTGGAGTACGGATTGCGTTTTTAAATTATTATACTTTTTATCATCCTGGGTCTATTGTTTTACTCAATTTTTTATTTATTTATATTTATTATTTTGACATTTATATTAATTCTTTATTTAATAGTGACTACCAGTCGATGCATTTGTAACCAATATGCCAACGAAACCATTTTTGTTTTGTGAAAAGATGCTCAACAGATTTTTCCTATTTTATCTTGTAAGACTTAATTTGTGTTGTTTTTTTTTGTTTTTTTCCCATAGATATGGCAAGATGTTTTTTTTTCCTTGTATCAGTTTAGACAAGTTGGTGAGAAATTGCAAAAATAACCTTTATCACAGAGCAGGATATCTGCAGGCGTTTTAGTCACACTGTATGCGAGGCAGAAATGGGCAAAACCCATTTTACATGTGTGACCCCTCACATCTGCCCTTTCAAATGATAATGTAGCAACCCTGGAACAAAAGACTTGGCAAATGGTCTTTGATAATTTCAAAGGCTTTCATTTCTTTTGGAAGTCCATCATTGTTTTTAACAGCTCTATGATTAACAGATGTTTTTACATACAAGACTGTCTGAAGAACCTGAAGATGGAACACCATTTGTTGTGACTATAATGGCAAGGATTTTAATACGCGGTCTTGTGAGTACAGCATTGTGGAATTTAATGTTTTGGTTGTCATGTTATCACTAGTTAAATCTGTAGGGCATGTTTTGACGAAGGCAAGCGACCAAAGGTCACACGAGACGGTCAGAGCCCTGTGGTGTCATACTGAAATGATGAAATGGGGCCATCGTCTGGACCTTAATGTCAGTTTTAAGAGCAGAAAGGTCAGATTGTTTTAATTAGCCTCATTCTAAGCATGTGGGCATGTGCTGGGATATTTTGGGTAGTGGTGAGAGGCGATACTTAGTGGTGTATGGTGTTGCTATACATTCTGAAATTCTTTATAGCAGTTGAGACTGGAGATATTGGATTTGTTATGTGCCACGTTCTCTGTCTCTCTTTGTTCAAATACATTAAAGTGCCCACAAAGCTGCTTTTTTTCTTCATTTGTGCTTTTGTTGGTGCCGTTTATGAGCACTGTGTGTAACTGTGGAGGATTTTGTTTAAGTTGCCGGCTGTCATAGAGGTGCCATGCTGTAAAGTCTCTTTGTCTGGGCGACATGAATAGAGGCAGCGGCAGGAGGAGGAGCTGTGTAATCTGACACGGCTGGGCCCATGAACCGGTCCCACTCCTCCTCGTCCTCGGAGAGAGAGGGAGAGAGCATGCTGACTTCAGACTGACATTTGACTCCTCAACCCACAGGCAACAGTGGTGACGGTGCAGGCGGGACTCTCCTTCTTTCTGCGGTCGTTCTGAGAGTTCGCTCCTCTGTGCAACAGCATGTTTCTTGATTCTCCGTTTTCTTCACTTGGAGAGCTGACAGGGTACTCCGAAAGTCCTGGGAGTGGTCTCTCTCAAACGAGTCCTGGAATTTGCTTTTAGAAGGGTGAAAAGCCTATCGACTGGACTCCTTAAATCTTTTAAGTTTTAGTTTTTCCCTCTTTCCTGGGATTGCTGCTTAAGTCTCCGTCCAGGCGCAGGAAACTGGATCTACTTGTGTAACATTCCTAGATTACAGCAAATCCTTTTTTTTTTCTTTTTTCCCCACTTCCCGCTTTACCAACTGTCTTTGTGGTCATCCCGGGCTGATCTTTACTGAAGAGAAAGTCTCTTAAAAAGCAAATCTCCTGCTCTCCACTTTAAGGAAGGCTACTGGAATTACACAAATTACGCGATTGTGTCAGTTTTCGGGACTCATCCCTTCCTCCTGTGGGGGGTTGGGGGTGGGGATACCTTACAGTGGCCCTGGGAGACCTGTTGGAGCTGTGTTTCTCTCCATCACGGCTATTAGAATAAGTCTATAGGTAAACAAGAGTGAAACAGGAAAATAAGGGACCCTGTCTTATGGGACCTTTTTGTTTTTATGGAAAGAGCATGATGAAGAGTCAATCTGCTCCCCATGTCTGCTACTGTTAGACTACAGCCTGTGTACTCATGGAAGGGGGTGCTCAAGCTCTTCTCTTGCATAGCGGCCCGAACTGCTAGCAAAACTAAAGGTAACAAAAACATGCTTTCATTGTTTACTTCCACCACTAACTCTCTTGTGAGAGGCAGGTCTTTTCATTCGTCTCTCTTTTAATGCGAAGAACTGTTATTGTCCATACAATGAACAATGAGTCAACGGAGTTCAAAACAACATTGTGCCCCACTGACTTTCATTGTATGGACCAAAAAGACAGATATTTTGACATAAACAATATAGATGATAGACAATATTCAAACAGTTCGTTTTCTTTGGGCTTCTGGTTACGTTCCTATGCTTTCTACTGTAGACAAATGGAAAGTTTTCCGTTTTGAGAGACAACACTCAAGATTTTCTTTTCTCTGTTATAAAATGCTGAGAACCCTCCAAACCTTGATTTTTGTTTTCTTTGTGCGTTTGTGGTCTAGTCATAGTTTGAGTCTATGGCATGGAAGCGTAACTTCAATAGAGCTGTCATCAGACCTACTGTGTGCATTGTTTCAGCGTCTTGTACTCGGCTGTGCTTTTCTGTTCACTCCATTAGTACTTTAGTAGTGCATACTAGGATTGTTTTGGGTTGGTGTGGAGGGTTGAACACTAAAGGGGGGGACGGTACAGTGAGGGCAGGCTGTGACTCGTCTGCCTGCTCAGGGAACTATGACTCACAGACTGGAGGATTGTGCGTTTCTGTGGCTATTACATGGGTAGTCGACATTACATCATTCTCCCTTGATAAGTATTACGTATATTCAAAAAAATATATTTACATCTGTAAATGATGCTAAAGAATGATTTGTGTTACCAATTTATAACAATTCAAAATATTTTTATGCAATTTTAATCATATTTTAAAAAGGACATAGAGTTGTTTATTAGATTGCCATGAAGACATTTATTTTTTCCATGACCCCCCCCCCCCCCCCCCCCCCCCCTATTGTCTTCAAATACATACTTTCCCTTAGAAGAATCCCCTACAAGAAAAGAAATATAAATAAATATAAACCTAAAATAGAAATATAAAACCTAATAGAAATATAAACCTAAAATTCTCAAAAAAAATGCATGTCCGTTTATCCACTATTCCACAATACATTTATTTATTTTTTTCCCACATCTCACCTTTTTCTGCCCCCAGGGCAAAGCCTTTTGCTGGTGGTTAAATGACTGCATTAGTTTTCTGTGTGATATGGAATTGGTCCTGAGATTTAGACCTGTCACTATATGACTTGTGAAATGATTCATAACCTAATTTGATATTCTCATACTAGCAGCTATGACAATTACAAATGTTTATCAAAACAAAATTGAGTTTTCAGCTTTTAAGTCCCTGTTGACTTTTGGTCATGCTGATCCATGTTATTGACCATCTGCTAGATTTGGACTTCTACACCTCCTAATCTGCAGAATAATTTCACCAGATACTTTAATGCATATTGATCGACCTTCCATTCTGAATGGCTTCTGATGAAATATTGAAGCGTGGCCTAATATGGAGAAATCAATGGGAAGCCCGACCGGTATTGTGCTCTGCATTAGTCCTGTGCACCGTGAGCATCTGCTTTAACAGGTTTCACGTTAGAAAAGGCCTGGGTGGTATGGACAAATCTTACTTTGGGCTTTTTTTAATCCAAACAGAAAAAAAGTAAAAAATACAGAGTGTCGCCATTCAGTCAAAAAAAATCCTGATTTCTTTTTCTGTATTTATTTAAAAAAAAAAAAAAATCACATCCTGCAAAGTGTTGTCCTACAAAAACTGTTCATGTTGAAAGCAATGAAAACAAATATATGGTTAAAATGTTACCATATGTGCAAAAAATGCACCTTCGTTCATCTTCGGACCACAAATTAAGATATTTTTGATAATCCAAGGATCTCTGAACCATACATGGATAGCAACGTCATTGCACCACATGAGATCCAGAAAGGTATTAAAGACATCGTTAAAATAGTCCAAGTGACTACAGTGGTTTAAACTTAATATTATGAAGCGACAAGAATACTTGTGCAGCAAAACAAAAATAACGACTTTATTTAACAATTTGAGCTATTGTCACATGCAGTTGACATAGTGAATGCAGCTAGGCTTCCATGTTTGGTGCTCTGGATTGGCCAACACTGTGCAGTACGATGCATGCATGCATGTGACGCTGACGCAGGAGCCGTCCAAAAATGAGTCGTGATCAGATGTAGAGCACTGAAGCTTGCACTGCATTCACAACTGCATATGACAACAATTCAATAAGTACTTAATGACAGAAATTTCATTTTTTGGTGAACTAACCATTTAAAATACAAAAGCGTTTTTGAAGCAGATGTTAAAAACAATTGAAAATATTAAAATAAATAAACAAAAGCGTAGACTAATTGTTAACAGGTGACATTCATTCATTTGAGCTTAGTAATTACATTATCTTATATAGAATTACCCTATTACAATAGTCAATTTACAGTTGTTGCTATAATAAAAACATATTTATTTATAGATTTAAAATTATACATATGGCACATTTTAAAGTCCAACAAAAAACATTCTAGCATAATGTAGACTATTTTAGTTTGTTCACCGAAGTTTAGCAGAGACTCGCTTGCAGAAGGCTCATCTACTCCTGACAGCAAAATGGAAATAACATTTACATTTGGCAGGTATATTTTTCACCGAGGGACAACACCACACCACATTAATGGCAAGAGTATCTGTCAGATCATCTGATGGGGCAAGCTGCATTGAACTATGCGTTAACTATATCTTAGGAGTTATTTTATATTTTAACAATATAAAGCATATCTCATGTTTAGGACAATTTGGATTATGAACTTTACCCACAGCAGCTCCCTCAGTGTCCTCCGCTATTTTTCAGATGTGTTTGTAATACCAAACTACCGTATATTGATATAAATGCTTGCCTTACTTTGAATTGTTTATAAAAAATATATTGTACAAACTCGGTATTCCGCCCAGTTCTAGTTGTATTTATAGGGGTACTAAAAAGAGGTTCGGTTGTGACACGGGTGTGTCTGTGTTTCTCAACATCATGGTATGAAGAATTATCTGTTCTACTTGTTTTGTACTTGTATTGTTCCCGGCTTCACTGACTCTTGTTATCATAATGTATTGTATAGTTGCTATAGAAAAAACAAAGGTGTTGGTGTGTAGAAATTCATTCTGGTCTAAGAAGGATGCTTTGTTGAGGAGGATTTGTAACGCTTAAGTTGTTTAGTTGGTGTGTGAGCTTAATGACACTTAAACGGCATGGAAATACTTTTGTTACTCAATGAACAAGGTGTGAGACTTGATTTGACTTTTTTCATTGACTGTTTATAAAACTAACGAATCCTCCTCTCTCTCTTTCTCTTCCCAGAGGTCCACACATTTCAAGGAAAAAAGAAAGACGTACTTGGGAATCATATGGACGAAGGCAAGTATTCAGTTTTATGTTCTCACTGTGCATGTTCTGAAAATACATTAACAGAACTCACAATGTTTGGGTAATTCAAGCAGAGTCTTCTGCCAATGTGTAGGCCTTTGGAAATGTAGGTTCGTTGAAACTTGCAACAGGGTTGGGTATTTCTTGGCTGTGGTGCTTCAATTCATGTTCAGCTGATGTTTAGTTCAGCTTGAATTCATGGGGGTTTGGAAGGCTTCTTAGTAGGAAAGATAAAGGATAAGGGTTTGTGCCAGTAGTCACTCACAGGTCTCCATCTGGAATAGCAGGACAAATCTATACCCTCAAACTCTCATTTCCTCTGAGCCTGTTACCAGAGGCAGAACCATTAGACATTGCAGAATGACCCATCTCTTCCAAAACTGTTCTTGCTGGTCCACATTGCCATCTCCATGGCCTTAATCTCTTCATCCACCAGAACCTTGAATACTGAACTTCTTGTCTGTGCCTTTCATTAAAGGACTTCTTCCAGAGAACTGTGTTCCAGAGCACTGTTTACAAATGAAACTAGACCAAAAACATTTTCATTTTATTGGACCATATCCCAGAATAGGTCCCACAAACCCCTTCTGCAATCATACACGCGTACTGTACAAGCTTGTTTCCATAGCACATAAGCCTCATAAAGAAAGTGAAAGAGCTAGTCAAACTTTAATCATAAATCTTAATAACCCACAAAGCTTTTATTATCCATTTTGAGTACTGACTTCAGATCTAAGGAATAAAACTAATTCCCATTACAGAATGTTGCAGACCACTAACCACATTACAGAGACTGCAGCAAGCCTGAAACCAATGGTAACACCTACTGAGTGAACAAAGCTCTTGACCACAAACTTCTGGAGTCTGGCATCAGACCTCATCATTACTGTATCTGATAAAACTGCGAGACCATTTAATAAAACTTGAATTTGCTTACCCTTTTTATGTTTTGAAGTACACGGTTAATTAGCGCTACCATCAATTTGTGTTATATTATGCCTCTTGCTTTACAAAGTGCTGCATTGTAAGAGATTGTATTCAAGGCTTTAATTAATGTAGATATTTGTAGCAGAGGTTAGTTATGTAACGTTGTACTGTGTAAATGAGATGCAAGAAAATCAACTCTTTAATTTCACATAATGAATGTGTTTTATTACCATGAAACTGTTTTTGTACATTTTATGCCCATTTCTAATGCTTGCTGCTTCATTTCAGGTTTTTGAGGTTATGCAGTTATAACATGCTGATTGTTACATCAGTTTAAACACTCAAATTCAATGTGTATTCAAACAATGCAGGTATATTTTTGCTCCGATATACAGTATTTTTCTTTTCTCATGTTTTATGTCCCATCAGAAACCAGCCCATAAGGTTTAAGGCAAGACTTTAAATTTGTGCGAGGGGGATTTTATGTCATCAAAAATGACTGTTTGAGGTTAACATCTTGCACCATCTTAGCTTGCAAATAATCACGTTTGAACCAATTTCATCGTTACATTTCATTACAAATGATAAGATAAAAAGCTTAGAATTGGAATTGTTGTTATTTTCTACATAAGAACTTTTTTTCGAGTCCCACAGTGATTTAATATGCATTTACAGCTTCACGGATAGATGCTTTGGTGCTATTGCAAAAATTGTTTGGCAAATCCAAGCTTTACTGAACTCTAACTTGTTGTATCATGTAATGCCATCTGACTCCGTGGAGATGCTTGTGGTTCACTCAGTAGGACTTAAGTCCTGTTCACACCAAGAACAGTAATTATAAAGATAACATGACAATAACTAGATATTTGCGTCCACACCGGCGAACAATAATGGACAGTTTATTCTAAGTTCATGTGCTGCGGTTTCAAAGTGTGTACAACAATATATATATTATATATATATATTTTTTTTTTTTTTTTTTTTTTTTGCTGTCTTGTTGTTTACTTTGTTTTAACCAGCAGATTTCCTCAGCATGCTATGTTTCTAGTGAATAGTGTGTAATCAGTCTAATCTAACAGTGAATTTAGCTGATGAAGTCAATAGTGGAATAAAAAAAACACAGTATCCAGCGCTAGTATGTTACACTGTTTGCTATAGCTTGGCATAATGATCTCATTGTTAATACTTCTCACCATTTGTTCAGAGCTTATGACCAATTGTTTTCCATACATCCATTTTCTTTAAATGAAAAGGGGGTTTGACTTGTCAAACAGTGGTGGCTTTTTCTGGACCTTGGCGATTAACTTCTTCACAATGTCATCTGCCATTTTTAAATGTGTGACCGCTTAAATTAGAACTGATATTGATTGTCATCAGGGTTTCATCGTTCAGCATCTGGAAAAAAAGTCGTTCTGAAACTGATCCCAATTGAATTGTTTCTCTATGTCGTTATCATTATAACAATTTTTAGAACTGTACATTTATCGTTATCTTTATAGTTATTATTCTCGGTGTGAACGGGCATTTAGTATTGGGTTTGCTTGAACTTTAGACCCACAGTATTTTTTTTTTAGTCAAAGATTACTGAAACATACCGGATGCAAGTATGCAAACGCAGGTGCAAATTCTTAGCCAAAGCATTGCAAGCAAGTAGTACCATTGTACATTAATATAGGTTTTTAGGTGGTAATGTTTTCAGTTGTCTGTGAAGCCAGATGTGTTTTAAGTAGCTACTTGCGCTGACTTTATGTAGCGCTTTGTTCACATACTTGCTTAGTGTATTTTGGGCCTTGGACTTGTCCAACTGCCATGCTTGGACTCAGCACTAATGCTGATGTTACCCTCAGTATTAATGTTGATGTTTTTGCTGAGACTCCATTAATCTGATGTATTAAAGTTACCTGGCTTAACGGTCTACCCGAGGCACAAAATAAGTCTTGGACATTGCAGCATTTTGAAACTCCAGCTTGTGCAGCGTAGTCCAGTTGGTTTGCATTTTGTTCTGTCTTCCTAACTCCATTAGAAGACCTGACAACGAGTCTGCTCTAACCACTTCCTCTGGGGTTACAGGATTTCCTGTTATATCTGATGGACTGCAAACTTTCCACTGACATAGCAGCTCAGCACTGCTGGAGAAAAGAGACATACCGCACACCACCTTTTTATTCCCAGACTAAGAATTTCGCTTTTCTTTCAGAGTTTTATTTTTTATTTTATGTATTTTATTTTTTATTTTATTTTTTTACCCAAGGCTACTATTTGTGCCTTTTTTTTTTTTTTCTACAGAGTGCATTATAGACTTACAAAATATGTGTAGGGAACCTACTCTTGGCTCGGTGGACTAAAAAGAGAACCAAATTGCAAACCACCATGATTTACATTTATAGCTTGCCTAAAGAGTTACCCATACTCGACATAAAGCATTTTTTAACATTTGCATTGATTTAATGATTGACACTTGGTCTTGCTCATTGCTTTGAAAGTTATTTAAGATAAGACTATTCATGAGACAGATGAACATGATGTTTAAACATACTGCTTTGGAATGCTGCTTCTGTTCCCCCTCGAGAAACGGATTTCTGAAAATTCTGATGGAATGATATTTAGCTTTGGCAGGATATTTAGGATATTTTGCCTGCCAACAACAACTTGCAAAAGTCAATGTCCATAAATAATCCTTTCTCATAAATCAAGCACTATCTCTCAAACTGTAACTCTAAACTTGACAAGACCTTTCCCTTCCTTTTCAATGTAAATTAATTTACAGTTTGTTTTTTCTCTTAGTGACACACATGGATCACTTAAGCTGTCATTAAAACTTCAGCCTAATGGACCAGCACTGTTGTAACGCTAGAATACAACAGCCACCAGTTGCTCAGACTGTTTCTTGGTAGGAGGGTGGCTTAATGTCTCCTTTAGCTAAACCTCCAGCAGACGGGCGGTCTTTGCTTCTCTCATTGTATCGGTGACATCTGCTCTGGATATGAATACGCATCTCAACAAAAGCCAAGTCTGTCCAGTTGTGCTCCTGGAGGGCCAACGTCCTGCAGAGTTTAGCTACATCCTGCCCCAATACACCTGCCTGAAGTTTCCACTAATCCTAAAGACCTTGATTTGCTGGTTCAGGTGTGTTTAATTGTGTTTGGAATTAAACTCAGAATAATGGTTGTCCAGGACAAGGATTGGACACAAACTGAAATATGTTGACGGTCACCTCTAAATTGTTTGTTTAAAATGTGTGCAGTTTGGAGGCTCGTCTGGGATTTGACCACACACATTCTGAGTAATCATAGGTTCATTCCTACATGCGCAATATGACTTGTGACTTGCAAGTAGGACAGTGTTCCTGTTGTTCGAACAGTGCAGTTGGTATCCACGCAAATTAGGGGTTCGTGCATTCAAGATTTTTGTAAATTCATAAGAATCACTTTTGATATAAACATCTCTCAAATGATATTGTAAAACATGTTCTTGCATCATTTATTGTTGTTCTAGGACCTAAAATCTGAGACTTCTGATTGGTTGATCCAAAGGATGGCGATCCAAGAACATGTGTAAATCATGTTAAGAATCCATATGTTTTGCAATGATACAATTGGAAACAAACGTTTTTTTTTTTTTTTGTCATTTATAATCCCTTGGTCTTTGACTACAAGGCTTGAAAGGCATTGGGGACGTGGTGTTGGCCATTGAGCTTGGGCTAATTTCGGCCTCAGTTGTTATACTCTGAGAGGGGGCTAAAAATACTTGGCTTTATCAGAGCAGATGTGTTTACTAGCAGATTCTAAGCCACCTACATACACTCGCAGCTCGCCGTCTATCCACACAACCACCCTCCTTTCTGGCACTGTCCTTATTCCTCCACATGAGACGATTTACTGTGCTCTGATCCTGCTACACTGCTCCTTTGTTCTGTAGTCTCTTTATTCCTCACTTAATTGATGTCTGTGTTAAATCTGCAATCAGTCTTTTTCATTTGCTCCCAGTGCTGATTTACAGTTGCTCTTGTGCTTCTTATTAACTGATGTCTAGATGTAGTGTTATTTATATATATTAGTGGTAGGTTGTTGCAGCTGGGTCACACAATTCCTCTTATCATGTCATCCACCCCAAGTCCTATACTTCTCTCCATAGGTCGTCCCATACACATTCACATTTCTCACTGCAGCTTGTTGCCATAGGAACACTCTTGCAGCAGACATGCGCTCTGGTCTTCTGAGTCCATTCCATGTCTGGCTTCAAAAAAAAAAAAGGCGAGGCGTGAATCTGTGCATTTTACTCATGCCAGAAATAGCTGCCCCAAGTCTTCCCCTGAGGCCCTTGTCTGACTTATCGGTGGCACTAGATGGCTTTATCTCTGAGCCACTCGGGGAGAACAGGCGTTGCCTTGCTCACAGCACTGTCGAAAAAGTCTCATCTCTCTATTTGAAGTTCATACTGGTTGAATCAGCAGAAATGTGTACATTTTACCCTGAGGCTACATTCTAAAATGTTAAGGAAGCAGAAGTGCACAGATCAGTGCATTAGATGCCAGCTGATCTCTGCAGTCATGCATAATGCAGTTGCTTAGCTGGTCATAGATGCTTCTTGTAAATGCATGCACCTCCATTTCTTTGTGGTCATCCGTTTGCCGAGCTAACTTCTTTATCTCCTTTTCTTTAGAAATGAGTCGCCAGACTGCCACAGCGCTGCCCACAGGAACCTCTAAGTGTCCCCCTTCTCAGCGCGTCCCAACCTTGTCGGGCACCACCGCATCGAACAGTGACCTCGCCAGCCTGTTTGAGTGCCCGGTCTGTTTTGACTATGTGCTGCCGCCCATCCTGCAGTGCCAGAGCGGCCATTTGGTTTGTAGCAACTGCCGGCCCAAACTCACCTGCTGCCCCACCTGCAGAGGCCCACTTGGGTCAATTCGCAATTTGGCCATGGAGAAAGTGGCCAACTCGGTGCTTTTCCCTTGCAAGTACGCCTCATCAGGCTGCGAAGTTACCCTACCGCACACAGACAAGGCCGAACACGAGGAGCTTTGTGAATTCCGGCCATACTCTTGCCCCTGTCCTGGCGCCTCCTGCAAGTGGCAGGGATCTCTCGACGCCGTCATGCCTCACTTGCTGCACCAGCACAAGTCCATAACCACGCTACAAGGTGAGGATATTGTCTTCCTGGCTACAGACATCAACTTGCCTGGGGCAGTGGACTGGGTCATGATGCAGTCGTGCTTCGGCTTCCATTTTATGCTCGTGCTAGAGAAGCAGGAGAAATATGACGGCCACCAGCAGTTCTTTGCCATCGTGCAGTTGATCGGCACACGAAAACAGGCGGAAAACTTCGCCTACCGGCTGGAGTTAAACGGCCACCGGCGGCGGCTCACCTGGGAGGCGACGCCACGTTCCATCCATGAGGGCATTGCCACCGCCATCATGAACAGTGACTGCCTGGTGTTTGACACCTCCATTGCTCAACTGTTTGCAGAGAACGGCAACCTGGGCATCAATGTCACCATATCCATGTGCTGAGGACTAACAGTTGTGCATACTTGAACACATTCACACACATACAAACATGAAACCAGACATTTCAGAACACCGCAGGATACCTTGAGTTGTGCTTGGGGGACGGGGGAGTAGCTAACCTAGGGAACTTTTTGCTGTTGTACGTTCCAAGTAGTCATCAACAAAAAACAAAAAAAAAAAACGTTATCGGTTGGAGCTTGGCACGTCCGACCAGACTTTACTCCTGGGTTCTCAGTTTTATGCTACAATATTATATAAATTAAATAATTAATGTATTCTACATTTTTGAGAGCAACATTCATTGCCCTTGAAGGTATAGGAAAGCCACGTTTGTGGAATGGACATTTGCAAACATGGCATTTGGAACAAGGGTTTGAGGAACAGCACACCGAGTCGGATGGCGGTTGGGAATATTGATCAATATTGAGGTTGGTTTACTCAGAAGGTGCAACCCTTGGAGCAAGTTTTTTTTTTTTTTTTTTTTTTTTGTTCTGTTTTTGTTTCCCAAGAAGTTTTACATTTCAGTTCAGATGAAACACTAACGTTTGTTGAAATATTAGGTTTTGTTTTGTCTTCCCCACCCCAAGTTCAGATTTCATTTTAGAGTTCTTGTTTGATTCTGCCTATCACTGCAGTGTTTCTCCTGTTTGTTTTTGAAGGGAGTGTTTCATAACCTGGCACACGCACATCAAGCCAGGTTGTAAAAAGTCTAGTTTCTGTCTATCAATGCCACACTTCTTTTTTTTTTAATATCGAAAACTCTTTAACAGCTAGGTTCAAGTTGTGCAGTGTATGCATGAATCTTAAGTTTTGTTTCCTGAGACGGAAGCCCTCCATTACAAACAGTGGAGTAAACACTGCACTGAATATCAGGCTAGGAACGGGGGCAATTAATACAGTTATTATAATGAGATTATTGTTATAATTATCATTTTGTAATGACTTATAAGAAAATGGAATGAAAAAGGCTGTTGTAACCTTGTGGCTAATCTTCAGTGTTTGTAGATAGTGTTGTTCTTCAGAAGACCTCAGTGTCTTCTTTTTCTCTTTTTGTAAGTCAATAATTTTGTTGCTGTTGTTATTTGTATGTCTGTATTTCTGTTTTTTTGCAAGGATAGGGTGAAGCAAAGCCAAACATCTCTGTGGATACATTGTACTGTTGCTAGTCCTGATCTCTAATTTTATTTGTTTTATTGTTTGTTTTGTTCTATTTTGCCAGTAAATAAATCTATCTTTTTCATACCCATTTTCTCACTCCTCATTCTAAGCTGCATCTGAGGATGATGATGGTTTTCTGGTTCCACCAAGATGAGAATGAAGCAAACCAGTGCTCTAGATGTTTATTCATTAATACTTTGCATTGTCCCTGTTAGCTTGACTGATAATGGGGAACTTGCTTTTTAACCTTTCAAATGGAAGAGCTGAGGTTAAGTAGTGTAAGCATTTTAGTCTGATTTAAAAATTGTTTAATAGCAGTTTTTTTTTTTTTGGTTGTCATACAATGCTTCATGGGCTGCAGTTAATTTTGTCAGTAGAAATTAAAGGTGCATTAAGTGATTTCTGCGACATTTTTAATCAACTCCTTCCTTCGTTCTTCTGCGCCCAACATGCACAAACGCGCAATGCAAGAGTGGATGTCTCTTTATCATAGCTGAAATGAAGCAAAATAATGCTTTGCTAAAAATAAGGTGAAGTTGATGAACAAACAACATGGGAGAACAAAAAAATGAGCATACTGTACATAACGGTATATCCAAGAAAGAGTTGGTTGGTCATTAGTTGCCAGAAGCACATCGGAGGGGTATTCCAGAAAGCGAGGTTAACTTACCGTCACATACCCTGAACTCTCGGTTGTTTAACCCAAACCTTGCTTACTCAAGGTATGTTGGTTCCAAAAACGCATCAGGGAGTAAGTTCAGCCAACCTTGAGTATGTTCCCGGTTAACAAACAAGACATTCTCAACCGAGCTAGAAACAGATGCTAAATAAAATATAAATAAATAAATATATATATATATATATATATATATATAAAAAAAAAAAAATATATATATATATATTTATAATGTATGTGTGTTTTTTTTTTTTGTTTTTTTTGCATATAACCGTAACTAACAAATTTAGTTAAATCAATATAACTGTTAATTGTATAACACTCATATGAATACCTCTTAAGCAAACTAGCCCTGGAACATGACCTGCTCCAGAGAGAAAGTTGCTGTGGCTACTGAAAGTTACCTCCATTTTTGGAACCGAAAGGTGAGGTTATCGGCTTACTTACTCTTAAACATACCCAGGTATGTCACACAACCTGCTTTCTGGAATACCCCCCATCTCCAGACAAAAAAAAGGACAACTGTCCTGCTATAGCTAGCACTACAACAACAGCATGTCTTGGTTCTGTGGAGAATGGCGAAAGCAATGTTGCTCATGTATGGAGCAGGCTGGAAATCTTTTCTTAATATTAACGTGGGTCCTAAAGCCTGGTCTTAACCCTTCTTTTCCAGTGATCTTCCTCTGACCTCTCAGCCACCTCTCTTTCTGCAACTCTCTCTCTTTTTCACTCATGTGAGTGGACACTACTGTTGATTGTCTACAAGTGTGTTGTGGTGCTTGCTCCAATCCAACAGTTTTGTTTTACGGCACCTTTAAGTTAAAAAAAACAAACCAAAAAACGAATACTGACAAAGTGGGTGGTGATTGTACTCTATATTTGCTTTTATGGTACTACTAAGATCAATATTTGGAGCAGATATCACAATTAAGTCACTTGCTGCTGCACGCGCATAGTGATGGCAGAAAAAAAACAGGTAGCAAGAGGAGGAAAATGTGCAAAATACACACCTTTGGATGTCAGAATAGGAATGTAAAAAAAGACACCCTTTGAAGCAAAATGGATATGTTTATGTTGCAAGTCAGACTGGACTGATGAAACGATTACGTCAAATTCATACTTAAATTGTAGACTAAACAGTTATAAGTCAGTTATATACTTGATATTCGCATGCAGTTCACAGGGGACATGCAAAGCAGTTGCAGCATGAAGTGATATTTAAACCTATAACATTTTTATTTCACAATTCTGCTTTTTTTTCTTGCATTTGCGTGTTTATATCTCCCAATTCCCTTTGTGGATTTCCAGCTTTGTGCAACATTTCTCTTCCATTGGCTGGACAAACCTAGTCCAAACCCAAACTAATGCCATTAGTTGAGCCAATGTTGCCGGTCAGGATGCTCAAAAAGCATTAATTCATTTTGGGAAGATCAATCAACAAATAGCCTCTAGCTGTCTACACATGTTAGCTTTGAAACGGGTTGTTTCAAGAACAGTGCGTGGAAAATGGTGCTTCTCACAAATCTCTACATTTTATGTCGAACCGACAGACTCCAGTGAAAGTGCTTGATCTACATCTTATGACATTTCCAAACATGCCTTCTGTTTTCAGGCCAGAGCTGTCATGCAGATATTAAAGTCATCAAGAACAAGAATGCATTAACTGTTTATAACCCCCGAAGCAGGTAAAATGTCAGCTTTGTTTGCAGTTTATCATATCAAATTATCATGTGCATGACAACTACAAATACAACACATTGTTTAGTTGTCATCAGCAGTCATGGTAAAAATAAATGGTACACTGCTACACTTTTTTTTTTTTTTTTGTGAGTTATAAATGTAAAATTATGGAAAAATATGAAATCTTTATTAATCTAAAGCCTCTAAATATTTGCATATTGCTGATCTACCTAGTAAGACTAGTAAGCTATTCTATGATCATTACCCCAATGAACTGATTGTGACTTCGTACACAAAGGAAGAATGAGGTTTGAGGGTGCAACCACTGCGTCCTGTACAGACACAATTGAGTTTTCAGGGAATTTGTAAATCATTTAACCTAAATTTCAAAGATATTAATTTGACAGATTCAAATTTATTTCTTTAAATTGTAAAACATGTCAACATACAAAGTTTAAATTTTCCAGTCTTCATTTTTAAGAATTTTGACATTCATTAGTCCAATTGATTTTATGAGGATCACTAAATTTGTTGGTTAAATCACAAAAAAAAAAGAAGAAAAAAAAGAATTTGTACAATTATCTACAAGTATAAGCATCATTTGTTGTCAGTTCTACGGGAACAAAATTATCCTCAGTTACAATCAGTCAACAACAGTCCTGTTATTAAATCAGAAGTTATGAAATCAATGAATTAGAGAAGAATGAATAAGCGCTTAAAGCTGAGAAGTGCTCAAAGATGACACACTAAGTGCTGAATGTTCAACTTCCTCTATGAGAAAAAAGTCTTCTTGAGTTCATGTCTCGCAACAACAGTCTCAGAGTTTACTAACAACTTGAGGATGACTGACAGCTGAGGGAAACCCGCCATCAAAGGCCGCATTCAGGACTTCATCTAGAGTGCTAGCGAAAACAAAATCCAGATCAGCTCGCACATGGGCTGGTATCTCCTCCAAATCTTTCTCGTTGCGCTTGGGGATGATAACACGTTTCAGATTGGCCCGGTGAGCTGCTAAGACTTTATCCTTTATACCTCCCACCTGTAGAGAAACAACATATATCCTATGAGCTCAGACAAATCAACATCTCTGATGATGGACGCTTTGTGAGAGATCTGTTTGGGGTTCCTCACCGGCAGAACCAGTCCTCTCAGAGTGATCTCTCCAGTCATGGCCACATCAGAGCGCACCAGACGCCCACTCAACAGTGAGGCCAGGCACGTTACTATGGTAACACCAGCGGAGGGTCCGTCCTTAGTGACGGCACCTGCCGGGAAGTGCAAGTGGATATCGGCACCCTCAAGAGGATCAGCGCTGCCTACAACAACAACATTCAAACACAAACACTGATGAATCAGTCTTGCTCACCGTCAACGATGAACACACAAAATGTGGTAAAAATGACGACTGTATAAGTCGTAAGTAAGTATAGTAGCATACAAAAGTTTGGGGTTATTTTGAACTTTTATTTAAACTGATTAAAAGCGACCGTAGTATAATGTAATAAAAGACTTCCATTTCAAATAAATGCTATTTCTATTCATCAAAGAATCCAAAAAAAATATTAAGCAGCCCAGCTGTCTTCAACATTGATAATAATAATAAGAAGAAGAAACGTTACTTGACAACCAAATCATCAGATTAGAATGATTTCTGAAGGATCACGTGACACTGAAGACTGGAGTAATGATGCTGAAAATTCAGCTTTGCTTAAATGAAAATAAATGCAACCCAAACTTTTGAATGGTAGCAAACATGAATGGGTAGTCGATGTCTATCACTTACCATTAGAAAGTAGGTAAGTCTTGGCATTGCTGCGGAGCCAGCTGATAGCTAAATGGGCAGATTCCTTCATGACATCACCCAGCTGTCCCGTCAGGGTCAGCTGACCTTCTCCTTCCATACGACTGGCCTCCACAAACATGATCTCTCCACCCATAGGAGTCCAGGCCAGCCCGATTGCCACACCTGGTAGGGTCAGTCGCTCGGAGACCTACAAACACATACAGCTCTTGTTACATACTTAACATGCTTATCTTAATGGTTTGGATTTTGTTTTCCCTTGATGATAACAACATTCATTTAAAAAAGATAACACAAGTAAACACAAAATGCAGTAAATTTGTTCGATGATCAAAAACATTTAAGTGTGACAAACATGCAAAAAAAAAAAAACAGGACGGGGACTTTTTCACACCATATATATACATATATATATATATATATTTCATTGATATATATATATAAAATAAACATAAAAAATGCAGTCAAATGTATTAGATGTTATGCAGCTTCCTAAGAACAGCAATAAATAAATTTAAATAATAAAAAATCATTTTTTTTTACACATCTTACAATTTTTTTTCTTTAAACGCTGAAAACAACAGCAAGCCCTTCTGATTTTTTATTCCCAGCACATCCAGATTGAGAATTGGCCCCATTAAAAGAAGTCGACAGAAAGACAGCCTATCCCAAAAACTTTGGCCTGTTTGAATACTTGGTAAACTAACTGCAGAAAGCTGAACGCTAACACAAGGGTTTGGAGGAGATTTGTGTGATAGTTCAGCAGAACTGAAACAGGCTGACTTTGGCTGCTCTCTGACTGCCTCTGGTCTTTCCCTGTCCCGTCCCCATAGGCATGGCAGGAATGCAGCCTCGATTACTGAGAGGAGAGAGAGAGCATTTCTCTGAGATACACAACAGAACACCACGGCACACACAGGGCCGGGGAGCCAGCAGTCCAAAAGATTCGTGGACAAATAAAGAATAATATGTGAGTAATGACAGGACTGCACAAAAACTGACACTGGCCTTCAATTTGAAAGAACACAGACTACTAGATTTTTACATTTTCTAAAAGAAAAATTTGCTCATGCAAAACTTTCCACTGTGATGATCAAAAAACATAAAGTATTATTACAATTTAAAATAACCGCTTATCATTTTCAAATTTGATTAATTTAATCCTGTGATAGCAAAGCTGAATTTTCAGCATCATTACTCCAGTCACATGATCCTTCAGAAATCATTCTAATACGCTGATGATGCTCAAGAAATGTTAAACATCATCTTATTATTAGTGTTAATATTTTTATGGAAACTATGATACTTTTTTGTGGAGACTTTGACTTGTGCTTTTTTATAAGAATCCTACACAAAGGTGGAGAGACTTGAAGTTCATAATCTATCCAGTTGAGTAAAAAACTACATAGTGTATGAGCGTATAGTGCCTTGTTTAGGACACAACTACAGAGCTTTCAGGCATTCATTTAATACCAACCTCTATTTCAAAGAGTGGTGGTCCAAGAATATCCTTAAGGGCAATGTGGTCAATAACAATTGGCATCTCTGGAGGTGCCGCTATCCCAGAATCCTCCTCTTTGTTCTCTATATTCTGGTCTGAAAGATATAGACAGAGAGAAAAGGTAAAAACTTTGGTGAAACTCTAGGTTTATCGTCAATTTAAAACTGGTGCGTCAATATAAAAGAGGAGGGTGATTGACATTTCATGAACTAAAAGTAAACTCCATTTAGAGAGATAAAAGCATATTGAGAAAAGTGATTTACAAGAGAAAAAAAAAAGCGTTACAAAATTTTATCGCACAGGCACTTCCATTATCATGTCTATTTGAGGCTTTTCATTAAAGAAGGTGACAGACATTGAGGCCAGAGGGGGGAAAGTGAAAAGAAAAAGTGAGAAAGAAAGCTGTCTGAAATAACAGAGAATTATAGGCTGTAGAAAAATGCCACAGGGGTCCAGCAAAGGGGGAGAGCAGGTGCAATCTTCATTCTGGGAGGAAACAATAAGTTTTTATAGGTTTTAATATCATAAATAATCAGGAAAGCAGCTTTAGGGTGTATTTATGTATGTAGAGTTTGTCTATGTGTGTATTTTACTGAAAGCGTTGAAAGTAGCCCTTGGCAAGACACACAATTATGTACATGCCCGTTGCTGCCCACAAGTCATGTGATCAGACTATTAATGATAGGCAAAGGAGGAGAATCATGTTCTGAAGAACAAAGAAGGAAAGAGCATAAGCCATTCGGAGGAAAGACATCAATTAAAATGTCTTTTAAGATTTTATTTTGCTTATGATAAGATTGATAATCAGTGCACATGATTCTAGGAATAAAAAGTTTGGTTTCATAAAAATTCATCAAAGTCTACACCTTATTTTCTACGCACAAAAGCCAAGACAAACCGTGACAAATAATATGTTCCAATAATGGTATCATATTTACCAATTTCAAAGGGTAAAATTAAATCCTGCCTAGCATTATTTTGCATTATATCTTTTCGCTCAGAAATATTTAATTTTACAGAATTTCATACCGTCTTGAAATCAAAATTCATCATATTTATTTTATTATTTCAAGTGACTGCATATATATAATGCATATATAACAAATGCAAATGCAAATAAATTTTGAAACTTCAAAGCTGCACTTTTTATTCAATAAAAAAGCACAACAAATTATAATATAATTTAATATATCTTTTTTGTGCTTTTTTATTGAATCAAAAGTGAACAGAAGTTTTATATACTTATATTTAAAATAAACATTTTATAAATTTAATTTCTTTTATATAAAATAAAAACCAATTAAATTAGATTAGTGTATATATAGTTATTACTACTACATAAATGTTTAAACATTTTAAAAGTAATTTTATATATCACACTGAGCGAGATGCTTCATTGGGACAGGTATGTTGGTCACATGATCAGCGAAATTCTACTTGCTTTATTTATCCACCCTATTATTGGATGGCATTAGTAACTAAAAACCTTTGCTGATATATATATAAAAATATTATATATAAATATATATAATATATTATATATATATATATATATATATATTTATTTATGATGCTGCATCCACAGTATGTTCCACTTCAGTCAGCGCAACAAACAAAAAGTGCACGTTTAAAGAGCATCAGACTTATGCTCCTTTATGAGGAATCGTCTGCTCGACAAACTGATTCTTTCATTTCCCTGTAACTTAGGAGGTTAATGCAAACACTGAAACATAAGAGAGGACCACCATGTACTGAATGTAGTGAGAGTGGATATAACAGCGGGAAGCACATGCGACAGCTGTCATGATGTTAAGACTAAGAACACCTGCTACAGTGAGCGGCAGCTACAGCCTGAGAGACTGAACTCAAAATAAAGAAAAGCCAAGCAAAAAAGGAACCCCTGACCTTCGTCTCTAGATCTCATCTCACACATGGGCCATGCAGGAGAGGATTGAGAAACAGAGTTGGGGTAAATCAGAATCTAAACAGAGCATTAGCTGGCTGGACTATTACTTCTGTTACAGAGGAGCAGCTGCAGTGGGACATAAAGGGGGGTTCTAAAGCCGTCTGTTAGCACGCTTTACCCTCCTCCACCCCTCAGGGGGCCCATGCTTAGAGAGATTGATGACCAATATGTGCATGTGTGTGCTGAGGTTCTCATAATGTGTGAGACTAGTTTTCCTGACTGTACGTTTGATATTTTCTCAGCATGGGTTGCCTACACGTGCTCTTTAGTCTGAATGCACATCTAGAGTTAGTGTGTGCTTGATTCTGTCTATGTGGCACAGCAAGGGTAAGTAGGTGTTATGGATTGTGCTGAAGTCAGCCATCTGTAAGTGGCAGGGAATGCTAAACCCTTACTGAGCTGCTGCTGTTGGGGAGTGAAGCACGATACACATACAGAAACAGTCCTCAATCAAATACATCCTCACTGTGTCTTACCAGTTGAGAGACTGGTGGTCCATCATTACAGGGTTTTCTAAGGACAATACAGATGGCAATAATATCTCTAAATAGCAGGGTGAGGCAAATCAAATTAAATAATTGTACTTTATTTTATATTTTATTATTTTTAGTGCCGTCGCATCCAAAATAAAAGTTTGTGCACATACATACACACACACATATATATGTGTGTGTGTGTGTGTGTGTGTGTGTGTGTGTGTGTATGCATGCATGTTATACAAATAATATGTTCAATAATTTCTTAAATATATACATGTATGTGTGTGTATTTACATATACATAATAAATATACACAGTACACACCCATTATGTAAACAAACTTATTTTGGATGCGATTAATCGATTGACAGCACTATTTATTTTATAAGGTAAAATATTGATATAAATATTATTATATATTACATAATATTTTTTATTTTATCATTTTATTTTCAAATAATTAAATTAAAATACATTTATTGATAACAAATGAGACGTATATACAGTTGCAAAATTATGCTTGTGCGCATTTTCTAAGCTTGTCTGTAAATTTTGGATCTGACACGAGGGGAACTACTACTAACATTAAGTGGCAAAGCAAGATCAAAACAGCTCATTTACTTTTGACTCATCTAAATGAATATTTTTGCAATTGTTTTTGAATGAAGTTTCATAGTTACACAGTCTATAAACCAGGACTAAATGCAACATGTTTCCAGCAATGTCAATTTTCCTGTTCTCGTTGAAAGCAAAATACTGCACAACGTATCATTCTAGCCAATCAGAACATACCTAACATGTAATATGTAGCTATTGTGGTGCAGTATTTTAAACCAATGAGACTTCACTGTTGGCGGAGATGGTCGTCGGGACGCAACAAAGATGAGAACACACTGGGACGCACAGTTTTATCTTTGCCCAAAGGCTACTACCATCAATCCTGACTCTATGACTGAAGCAGAGCCAAGGGGAGCTGTTGTAATTGCAGCCATAAACTACAATATGCGAGATCCCACTTTTACCTGCATGCTGCTCAGTGGGGGACTCTGCTCTAGAGACCTTATGACCTTCAGCGACCTTCACAGCCACTGCTCGACAGATGGCCCCGATCTTCCTCTCCAAAGAGCGCACGCCTGCCTCCCGTGTATACCTACAAACACACATTCGCACACAAATCATTACTGCTGGCACTGCTGGGCTGGGCCATGTATTGATTTCTTTTTAGCAGATAATCTTCCCCAAATTAGCAACCTCTGAGGTAATTAATTAGTTTGCTGTGCAAATTTCTCTAATTGACGATCCCTGGTGGACCACAGACTTTTAGAAGAGAAGTTTGGCAGATACGGTTTTGAAGGAGAGTGGACGGCAGGGGATTTAGTTTACAGGAGACTCCGGCTGGGAAGCCCCATCTGTGACCCAAGCTACCCCCTCTGTTCCACCTGATAATCTCTCTTTTCTTTGTTTTAAAGAGCAAACTTAATATTTATCTATTTTGGGTTCTAATCAGGAGACGATGAGCACATGAACCGTTTTGCCTTGCTGCTTATCAACAATAAAACGTCCCTTCCCGTGCACAAAACAAGGCGTCTGTGGATGACAGTCTGAAACAAGGACTGATAGGACATTGTCCTGCTTCACTTCACAAAAGATGAGTGGAAGGAAAATTTTAAAATGACACATACGTCATTACGCCATTTCTCTGTCATTGCAATGCACACGTGCAGTACATTCCAGTTTCGGTTTTCAGTCCAATCAAGTGTTTACATGTCATCTCGCTCGGATTAGAAAAGGTTTAAACCACCCCTTAAAATCCGAATGAAATTTTAATTGGATTTGACCAATTCATTCCGATTGACGTGGTTACATGTGACCAATTTATTCCGACTGTACTAGTCGTCTGATTGTTAGGTTCCATGTAAATTCGTCTAGTGAGATTGAAACATTCTGTGAAACGTTGTCCTGTCTTCTTGCCTTAATGTACTCCTTCAAATATTCTGCACATGCATTCAAATTTACACAATTTAATTCCACATAAATGTATTTATTAATTAAATATGCATTTATTTATTCATTATTTATTTATTTTAATTTACGTAACACATAGTTACTAAATAGTTCTTAATTAACAATGACTGCTGCTGTCTGGACATTTTAATCTTGTCCTTCTGTCCTCCACGTGGGTTAAAAGGGCTGTTATCAGCCTGAACCTCTTTAGAACACAAAATGTGTGTGTGCGCGTACTTGCTGATGATCTCGTGTGTGGTGTCTTGTGGGATCTGGAGCTGTAGTGGGGTTAGCCCGTGCTGCTCCAGCTGATGAGGGATCAGGTGCCGATGGGCGATTTCTACCTTCTCCTCCTGGATGTACCCTAATGAGACACACATGCTGATATTCAGAACACAAATTACAGTCAACTAATCAAGTATTCAACTACAAAACCATCTGCTCAGTTGTAGGATAGAGTTAATTGGTTTCAATTTAAATAGTCAGGAATTAATCACTAAAAATGCCACATTGTCAATGCCACGTCCTGCTGTCTTTTTTTGTCCAATATTGAACTCTGACCTGGCACCTGGAGGACCTCCATTCTATCCAGCAAGGCAGGGGGGATGGTGGCTGTGGTGTTTGCGGTGGCAATGAAGAGGACTTGCGAGAGGTCAAATGGCACGTTGAGGTAATGGTCAGTGAAGCTGTGGTTCTGCTCCGGGTCCAGAACCTGATAATGATCATTAAATGGATAGTTCACCCAAAAATGAAAATGATCCCGTGATTTACTCACCTTCAAGCCATACTAGGTATATTTGACTGTCTTCTTTCAGACGAACACATTCAGAATTATATTTTATAATATCCTAGCTCTTCCAAGCTTTATGAAAGCTTTAGTGAATGGTGCTCCTGATTTTGAAACCCAAAATAAATGCATCCATCCATCATAAAAAAATATCCACACGGCTCCAGGTGGTTAATGAAGGCCTTCTGAAGCGAAGTGATGGGATTTAGTAAGACAAATATACATATTTAAAACTTAATAAGCTAAACTAATGAACTTCTGACGGAAGACGGCCTACGCAAATCGATTTACACCAAAAGAGTAACATCTGACCTGACGAACGACGAACGCAGAAGCACAGAGGAGAGAGTAAAACAAAACAGTCTAAAATGAGAATTTTGATTGACAAATATCGGAGGATTTCGATATAAGAGAAGGAGAGCTTGAGTTTGTTGCCCAATCCTATTTGTTTGAACAGCGAGCGGCATCTAACCTTACGCTAGTCCTACATCCTACATCATATATCAGTCATTTGGCGTCGACTTGTATAGGCCGTCTGCTGGAAGCGAGTTATTTTAGATTATAAAGTTTTAAATATGGATATTTTTCTTACAAAAACCCATCACCTTGCTTCAGAAGGCCTTTATTAACGCCCTGGAGTCATATGGATTACTTTTATGATGTATGGATGCAATTTTTGTACTTTAAAATCAGGAGCGCCATTCACTACCATTATAATGCTTGGAAGAACAAGGATAATGTTTAATATAATTCCAATTGCGTTCGTCTGAAGACAGTCAAATACTCCGAGGACTGCTTGAGAGGGAGTAAATCATGTGATAATTTTGATTTTTGGGTGACATATCCCTTTAACACAAAAGCTATTTTTAAGTTAAAGAGTGCATTTTACCACACATCAAATAGACTTCATGATCATGAACAGAAACTGCTCTAAACCCGAGTATGTAACCATAGCAACAGGCTGCTCAAACGCCTTCTGGCAGAATTAACACTGTATGGTACATCGACAAAACAAACACTGTAATTATTTATTATTTTATTAGAGATTCACATATCATACAGCTCCAAGCAATTACAATCTGGTATTAATATGCTAAACAATAACCAGTTTATTGAAACCATATTTTAATGTTTTTACACCATTATTAATCTTTAATTACATGTTGTCATAATAACATATGGTTAGTAAACTGACCAATGCCTCATGAATCTATAGTATACTATATCATGGTAAAAAGCTGTCTTTTTTTCAATTGTTTGCTATGGGAGCGATGCATGTTTTTAAAAAGCTAGCAGCTTTAGAGTGTCTATTCCACACTAAATGTTGTGCTTGGCTTTTTTTGAAAATGTTTAACTCTTGCTGCGTTCCATTTACATTAGAAGAAGGATGTCGGAGCTGGGAATGATATCACACTCAAGTTGATTGATCGTGTTCAGTACACGAGGTGGAAAACTAAGATGGACGCATCCAAGCAAACCTTTGCTGGGCTTGCTTTTTCAGAATACAAACACATAAAAAAGCGGTATTTTGCACAGATAATGCCGAAGCATCATGTCCACTAATAGATGTTGGACAGTAGATGTGAACCACTGAGTTTATTGAGACATAGACAAAAAGAAGTGATAAAAAAAACAATATATTACTATATTTTCACTACAGTTGATGAGCTGAGCAGCCATATTGGATTCTGAAGTCAGGGTTATTGCGGTTTGCCTGAGTTTTCCAGTCGTAACTCGAGAGGACAAGAGAGGGGATTCCAGTTAAAAGTTCCTACTGGGAACTAGGAATTTCCTACTTCCAAATAGAATGCACCATTCACACACTGCTAAACTATTGACAATAAACAATGGACCTTTTTGCTCACAAAATTGGGCTAATGTGACGGTACCTTTAATTTAATTCAATTACACCATCACGCAAAATGGTATTTTACAAAACTGAAAAAATAGTAAGTCTAATTGTTTAAGACCCATTCACATCAAAGATAACAATAAATAATGATATAGGTTAAGTTTTTTTAAATCATCCTCGGTTTAAAACAATAAAAGAGCCACAACTATAACTATAATGGCACAGTCGAACTATATCATGGAATCACTTTCAGAAAAGATTTTCCAGATGATGAATGAGCCTTTGTGTGAACAGGCCTTTAGTCAAGTAATAACACCTCTACAAGACGCACCATGAGGTATGAGAAGAGTTATGTGCTGAAGTTTAACACTCAGGGTTAAGGGTTTAAAACGAGATCGCTATAGCTATAAACAACCATCTTAAATCTATTTATTTTGAAATGTTTCCCTAAATAAAGCATGTATACTCTGAGCCTCTAACAAACTAAATCACAGAGCTTTCTGCTGAGCTTGTCAGGTCACGTTCGCCCTGTGATGAACTTCCCTATCTCCAGATCCTATCTGGAGCACAATGAAAGGGGTCACATGCTTTACAGTGGGAGATGAACGTCACACTCTGGGTGATTTTTGAGTGGCAATTTTCTGATTACACGATACAGATTGTTGTCTCTGGTGAAATCTGTAAGATACATTTCTCTCCCTCTGAATTATTGTAAAGTACGTCATGCCAACAGATAGGAGGATTACAATCAGATATATACAGATGTTCAAAGCATGCACAGACGATATTTGGATATTTATCTCAGTGGAAACAAACTGGCTCATATGCAATCAAGTGTATGCAAATGGTGATCTGTATGAGATATTGTGTACAGAGAGTACAACAAACTACTATCTATGGTATGCAAAAATGCAAAATGATCTTGCAGACCACACATGAACACATTTCAAAAAAACATTTTCTTTCAGTATCCTGGCATATAACGTCATGTAGTGAGTGTGGGTAAAACTATTCTGGAACAGAGCGACCTGCCCTGTCAGAAACATCTGTCAGTTTTGCACTATCATATACAACATCCATCCACTTATATAAGACCATTATTTCCCTCAAACGACTTTTTTTAACTTTTTTATCCTTAATCATATAATCATCTTAATCCTTCTACCTATCCATCCATCCTTTCATACATGCTTCCATCCTTACTTTCCTCCATTCATCTATCCAACCATCGGATGAAGGGATAGATGAAAGGAAGGAAGCATGGATGAAGGGATGGATCATCGACCCCTTCATCCATCCTTCCTTTCATCTATTCATCTAATCCCTTCATCCATCCATCTATGCATTCATCCCTTTCTCCATCCATCCTTTCATTCCTCCATCCATTCATCCCTTCATCCACCCATCCATCCATCCTTTCATTCCTCCATCCATTCATCCCTTCATCCACCCATCCATCCTTCCATTCCTCCATTCATCCATTCATCCATTCATCCATCCATCCATCCATCCAGGCAAATTGGATTTCGTTGCCCATGTTGTGTCTTTTGCTTTAAGTCTCTGTCACAACAAAAAAATAAATACACAAATAAAAACAAATAACTTTCTCGAAGTGTGAGACTCTGGTCAAGGCAAGTAGCAATACTGTAACCTACATGTAGATTCCCTCACCTCCAGCAGGGCGGCAGCAGGATCTCCCTGCAGGCTCTTCCCCAGTTTGTCCACCTCATCCAATAAAAAGACAGGATTGTTTACCCCAACAGTCTTCAGTCCATTTATAATGCGGCCAGGCATGCTACCTACATACGTGCGTCTGAGGACGAAGACAGATGGAGATAAAGTGGAAGTGGGAAAAGAGTAGCGAGAGAGAGAGATAAAAGAACATGGAAAACGATGATAGGATTAAAAAAAAAGATCTGTATCAGGGCTCAGGTGAATAACTTCTTGACAATGATGCTGGATAGGGCTTGAGTGCATCTGATGGAGTCAAAAACAAGATGTAGCATTTCGTCAGACTTAAATACCAAAAAGGCAGGATGCGAAGATAGACAGGATGGAGTTGCACCCTAATTACAGTCATTAAGAGCTGTAAGACTGTCATTAAACTTTATACAGTCTACTGTAGTAAACTAACACAGACCCTTTTAAAGAAATGTGTTGCGAAGAAACAAATGCAGAGAGGGTGTGGGGAAAAGTCTCGTAAAAGCTGTTTGTCCTAACGACACATTTTCCATACGATAGTGTGAAGTTTGGCATTAACCAATCAGAAAACACAGAGGCTCGCCCTGGCCTGCAGGGTGTCATGACGTTATCACCTTCTAGTTTCTATGGTGACAAGAGATCAGAGGGAACATCAAAAGAAATCACAGTGCAGGTCAAGGTTTAAAAGTGTCTTACGTTACTAATAGGACACTACATCACGTCTCTTTGGTGGGTTCATCAAAGCCTGACACCTCAATCTGACACATCTGCATCGCTGCATGCTTCACATCTTTGTTATGACTCACCATTTGATTGCAAAACAAAGCTTGAATGTCTTGAGTTTCAAATGTCTGAAGGATCTTGGATTAGTAAGTTGACACCCAGGTTAATAGCAGTAACATGAGGGTTGGGTCACAGGGTTTTAGCAATGCTGTAGAAATATAGCCTTTTTTCAAATCTTAAAACAATGGTTATTTAGTTTACACTACAATTCAAAAGTTTGGGGTCAGTATGTTTTTTTTTAAAGAAATGAATACTTCTATTCAGAAAGAATGCATTAAATTGATCCAAAGTGACTGAAGACTTTTATATTGATACAAAAAAGCCTTTCAAATAAATACAGTTCTTTAGAACTTCAAAGAATCCAGTGTATATTCTCTTTTGACTATCAGAATGAAGTCTGGCCCACACAGCTTATTCTGGCCAAGAACAGCTGACAAAGTATCTGTCTGACCTGTATGTATAATGGCCAACTACAGTTTCTTCCTCAAAGCAGTCTGACACTGAGACTCTATGTATCATGTAGCATGCCTGTTTGAAGATCAGACCTTTGTGATGACCTCTTACCTGTGGCCACGGATGTCAGACTGATCACAGACTCCCCCCAAGGCGATGCGGTGGAACTCTCGACCCAGCGTGCGAGCGATGGAGCGGCCAACGCTGGTCTTTCCTACACCAGGGGGTCCCACAAAACACAGTATGGGGCCCTTAAGGGTGCTCTTGAGCTGCCGTACAGCCAGATACTCCAGCACCCTCCTCTTCAGCTTCTCCATGGCATAGTGATCATTATCCAAGAGCACACGTGCCGCACGGATGTCCAGGCAATCTAATTTGATAACAATGAAACGTGTCATAGAGTGAAAATAATGCAGATATATATACACTACAGTTCAAAGGATTTTTTTGAAAGAAATGAATACTTTTATTCAGCAAGGATGCATTATATTAATCAAAAAGAGACACTAAAAACATTCATAATTTTACAAAGAAAAATCTATTTCAAACAAATGCTTTTGTTTTGAAATTTTCTATTGATCAAAAAATGTATCATTGTTTCAACAAAAATGTCAACATTGATAATAATAAATGTTACTTGAGCACCAAATCAGCATATTAGAGTGATTTTTTTCATGTGACACTGAAGACTGGAGTAATGATGCTGAAAATTCAGCTTTGGAATAATTAGCATTTTAAAATACATTAAAATAGAAAACAGTCACTTTAAATTGTAATAATATTTAAAAATATTACTGATGTTAACTGTATTTTTGATTAAATAAATGAAGCCTTGGTGAACATAAAAGACATTTTTTCAAAAATGTCCTAAACAGTTACTGTAGCCCTTGATTGCACGCATGATGTAAAAATTCTGAAAGGAATGCGAGTATTTTATCAAAGTCATATGCATCTCCACCGCCTGATATAATAAGATACAGACATACATGCAGCTGTCCCATAAAGTAAACTTAAACTGGGCACAGAATTTTCTTTATGGTTCTCACAAATCATGGATCGTCTAATTCTGTATTTACAGGAGAACATTCCTGTAAGGGCAGATCTCTCTATTCCCAGCTTTCAAGCGCCGATCTAAACCACTAAATCAGTTTTCTTCTAATGCTGTCCCACCCTTGACTGCTGAGCTTAAAAGACTGTGAAAAGCACTTCATGTACATAAGACTTTCCCAGCAGAATTCCAGCCCCAAGGTCTGTTACACATCCAGCAAGGGAAATTCAGAGGTATGTATGGCGTTCTGTGTGTGTGAGCGCATACAATCACATGCGCAAGTTTGTTTGAGTCCTTCGTGGATAGTCAAAGATCCTATTTCAAGGCAAGCTATAACCTTAGGATAGTAGGTAATGCATACTCTTTTGTACATTCCTTTGAGTGTGCTCGTAAATTGATTAAACAAAAAGAAATAGTTGCAATCCTGCATATAAAATAATAATAGAAAACACTGAAAATAAATGAATAGAAAAGGTATGTTTAATGCTTCTCAACATATGGTCAAACACTCTAGCTGCTAGGCTTGGCAGATAACGTACTGTACTTTCTGAAATTCTTAGATTCCCCCATGTGGCCATGGAGAACATGACAAGAATAACACATGTAAACAGCTCAAATCCCTCTCCACTACTACCCTAGACTGAAAGCAATTCATTCACAAAATGTGGTAAAACACCCCCTCTGCTGGTGGCAAACTCTCGGATTGAATTTATATGAAATGCTTATTTAATAGTTACGAACTTGTTACCAACAGTTAAACTGTTCCAGATGAAATCTCAAGATAACTGTTTTGGGGTTAAATTAGCAAAAAAAAAAAATAATAATAATTATCTAACATTTTAATCGAACTATTAAATGATTCTGTAAACTAATTTTCAAAAAGTTTGTTATATATTTAGTGTATATATACAGTTCAAAAATTGGGGTCAGTAAGATTTTGTTTTAAATTAATACTAATACTTGTCTAATGACACATGAAATTAATAAAAAGTTAAATTTGTAATATTTATGGTACAAAAGATTTCCATTTCAAATACATTTTGTTATTCTGAATGTTTTTTTTATTCTTAAATTGTCCTAAATTACTTTTTTACTATATTTTTGATCAAATAAATGCAGCCTTTGAGCTTCAAAAATTTCTTTCAAAACAGTTAAAAATCTTACCGCCTCCAAATGTTGAACTGTAGTGTACAACACACTGGTAAAAATTAGCCTAGGTCATTTATAAATATACAATATATCTACAATTACAAAATTTTACAAAATTTTAATTTAAACATTTATGTATGGATGGAGTAATTAACACATATAAGTATTACAATAAATAATGCTATACTTTGATTTAATAATATAATACTACATATTTTATTATATTTAGAGTTTAGAAAAATATACTATTATAATAACTTGATATTTTACATAAATAGTTCCAATAAATAATTGTTTGGAAACTTCAGTCCAAAACCAAAAATGCATGTATATGAAACTACAAATACATTTTATTTATTTTTATTTTAAAAGGCTTTCTTACCAGTAGTACTCTTGCTCCAGGGCAACTCTACCATCATCTCCAAATAATTCCGAGTGAGGGCAAACTCTGGCATGGACTGTGGCATCTTTTTTAATCTGAGGCAATAAATAAATAAGTAAATAAATAAATAAATAAATAATCTGTCTCTTAATCTTTCTGTGCTCTTTGACAGAAAAAAAAAAAAAAAAAACTTTTTTAAATGGTTCTCATTGGAAATGAATGGGAAAGAATTTCATATAGTGGAAACCTTTGGTACCTGTGCCCAAACAAAATCTTACTGAAAGCACGTTTCTTGAGATATCAAGCTCAAATTTGGAACTTTGATTTTCTTAGAGGAAAACATATATATTTCATATAAAAATTTAAAATATTATTTTTGTGCATTTTTCATTACAATCAATGTAAATTAACCTTTTTTTAACTTTTAAATTTGAATTTTTTGGTAACTTTTTTCACTTCAGCAATAATCTGCCAAGTGTTGTCTTCAAAAATAGATCAAACTTAAATCTGTACTCCAAAGCATTCGATATGACAGTTTAAGTTGGAAATTTCATTTTCAAGTCTATGAAAATATGGTCTATTCAGCTATGAATAAATGGATAATAACTAAAGCATAAATATAATTTAGTACAATTAAATTCACTAAAAATACAAAATATTATATTAAAAATTATCAAAAAAATTAATTTATAGTACATTCATTTAATTGAAATAATAATAATAATAATAATAAAAAAATCTCCATTTTGACCATCACATGAAGAGCAAGAGAGGGTTAAGATGTCAGGTAGATGAGGAAAAAATCCAGGGAAATTGCAGCTCAGCAGGGGGAGTCATGAATGTGTTATTAATTAAAATAATGATTAACTCGTAAAGATAATGACTTCATTTTAATATAAAAACAACTGCAAGGATGCAAGTATTGGTCAGTGAAAAGTCCCTTTCTGTTTAGCGTGCAGCCAACTGTGAAATGTGGTTTCATCTGAAATTACCGGAACATACCGTCTGAGCTCCTTGAGACACACGCGCAGTGCTGCCTCTGGCATAGCTGCTGCCTTCACCTTCTTCTCCAGCAAAGCCGTGTCATCACCATCATCATCCTCCGCCTCCTCATCCAGCGAGAACTGACGACCTGGGAACACACCACCTTTACGGATTGCCAGCACCTAAGAAAAAAGTGAAGAACTCTGTGATAGAGCAGAAAGCTGTGGAGGAAGGTGACTGTGCAGAAAGAGAAACAAATATTAGCCTACTCTTTTGTCATCATCAGGTCTGAGTTTACGGGTCTTCTGCAGCAACTTGAGCCCCTCAATTTGTCTGGTAAGCAGAGGAAGGGCCTTCTTAAAACGCTCCTCCAAGTCTAGTGCATCCAGCACCTGAAAACAGCACATTCAGGGAAAAAAAAAAAAAAAAAAAAAAGTAAATTTAGTTTAGGAAAACATGGTGTACGATCACACTGGGACTAGATGAATTATACTGATTCTAGAACCATGCGCAACAACCCTTATTACGGTTGCACCTGCAGTTTCTCTTTGTTGGAAGTGCGGATCATGGAGGCCAGGACATCTGGTAGGGTTTCTCTAGGCAGACTGTCCAACAGCCGCCTAAGCTTAGCCACCACAGGCACAGACATGTCCAACATCCCAACCAGCTGGACAAAGAGAGGCCAGAGGACACTGTCAATACACTGAATGAAAAGCCTACATGCAATGAATCATTCATTTGGCAAAGAATGAAGCCTTTATATTCATTCAGTGTTTAAATGATGACTCAATGTGTAGATGGCTGGTTCCAAATGAGAAAAAAAAAACTTAAATCACATTCATCTTTTTTTCAATCGTGAAAAAAAAAAATGTCTTTGATTTAAAAAAAAAATATATATATATATATATATATATATATATATACTATATATATATTTAGCATATACAGTCATGTGAAAAAGTTAGGACACCCCATTAATTTCCATGGGTTTCCGTATCTGGACATAATAATAATTTTTTTTTAAAAACATCTAGTCCTTGGAATGTTTGGACAAATTAAAGCTTAGATGAACAACAACACTTGACATGACAGGGTGTTGTAACTTTTTCACATTTCTCTAAAAAAATTGGCAGCCATCAATTACTATTATTTGAATTTATCAAAAATTTATCAAATTCTCATGTTGGTTATCATTGCTTAAAGAGGTATTTGCTAAAAAGTAGACAAATAAATAAGATTATTTATTATTTATTTATTAAAATACATATATACTACCATTAAAAAGTTTGGGGTCAGTTAGAATTTTTTGAATGAAATGAATACATTTATTCAGCATGGACGCATTAAATACATATAGACTATTGATCAAAAGTGACAGTATTTAACATTTATGTCACAAAAGATTTCTATCTCAATAAGTAATTGCAAATATAAATATTGTTCTTTTGAATTTTCTATTCATCAAATCCTGAAAAAAAGTATCAATGGTTTTTGACATTGGTAATAACAAGAAATGTTTCTTGAGCACCAAATCCGCATCTTAGAATAATTTATGAAGGATTATGAAGTTATGATGCTTATGATGAACAGTTATTTTGAAATTGTAATAATATTTCACAGTATTACGGTTTATTTTTGATCAAATAAATGCAGCCTTGGTGAGCAGAGACTTATTTGAAAAACTTTTACAAAATCTCACTTAATCTTATGTTATACACAGGTGTATCAAATGAAGAACATTCGTGAGTTGTGTAAAAAGACTTAAACACAATAACGCATGTCCCTTTCCTCCTGACCTGTACAGCCGCCTGATAGAACCTCTGTGACAGCTCTCCCAGCTCTCCATCAGCCGGATCTCCCTCTGTGTACTGCTCCAGTTTGTCTAGTTGTTCCACCTCTGCCACGGGGAAGGGTCTCTCTCTCAGCAACTGGGTCACACGAAAGCGACACAAGCCCGTAATGAGCAGTGTGTAGTGCGGTTTCGGCCAGTTGCTTCCCACGACCTGCACTGCCAGTCCTGCTGTGCCAATACTGACAAGACAGAAATAGATTAAACTAAGCATCGAGGCCTGAGCTTTGAGTTCTGTCAAATCTAATTTGTGATATACATGAGTGTGTGTGTGTGTGTGTGTATATATATATATATATATATATATATATATATATAGAGAGAGAGAGAGAGAGAGAGGAGAGAGAGAGAGAGAGAGAGAGAGAGAGAGATCAGTTAATCACACTGCAGCAACTCATTGCATTTAGGGATTTAAGCATGTAGAGATGGTCAAGATCTGCTGAAGTTCAAACTGAGCATCAGAATGGGAAAGAAAAGTGATTTAAGTGACTTTGAACATGGCATTGCTGTTGGTGCCAGACAGACTGGTCTGTATATTTCAGAAACTGCTGATCTGCTGGGATTTTCACACACAATCATCTCTAGGGGTTTACAGAGAATGGGCTGAATAAGAGAAAATATCCAGCGAGCGGCAGTTCTGTAGGTGAAAATGCCTTGTTGATGTCAGAGGAGAATGGCTCCTGATTGGTTCGAGCTGATAGGGAGGCAACAGTAACTCAAATAGCCACCTGTTACAACTGAGGTCTGCAGAGGAGCATCTCTGAACACACAACATGTCGAACCTTGAAACAGATGAGCTACAGAAGCAGAAGAACACACCGGGTGCCGACAAATCTGCAGCAACTGTGATGTTATGCAACGAAGGCAGTTCTGAAAGCAAAAGGGGGGGGGGGGTTCTAGCTAGGTGTACCCAATAAAATACAGCTAGCTAGGAATATATATTTCCTTCATGATTAATTTTATACTCATTTACATGACTTCCTCACATGTCCATGGTTTTACATTAAACCCTGACTATTGATTGCAAACAGAGCAGAGTCTCGCGAGGTTAAAGTCCATCTGCAGCTCAAACGATTATTCTAGAAAACGAACACTACTTGGCTTGGTTAATGCTCGATTTTGAACATCATTTAACTAGACATAAAGTTAAGTGAATACAAAATAGTGTCATTACGCTTACAAACAATACCATGGCAAGCATAAAGATTACAGCATTGAAGTGTAATGTGTAACCATACGTTTATAAACTTTATAAAAGTGACTTGTTCTATTATAAAATCATAATAAATGACTATGGGACGTAGTTCCATAACTGAAGTCAATGACAGTTGCATAACACTGAATCTGACAGAGTTTGACAGACACACCTGTGTAAGGACGGGAGCTCATCGCTGTCGTGCTCGGGGTCTCGAGTGTTAGGAATAATCCCTATGATGGTGCTTTTCAGCGAGGTCCCCTTCAGCAGTCTGCTCTTCACTAACTGCATGTTTCTCGCCGTATCGACGCTGATTCTCATGGTCGAGCCGGGTAACAGCACTCCATCATGAGTACACAGCAAAGGCAGCCGGCTGGGGATCTGAATGCCGCTGTTGGATGACATTGTGCAGAAGCTGGATATACGTTTAAAGTTTACAACTCGAATTCGCAGGGAACTAGGGTGCAAGGAACGCCTTCATCGTATGACAAACAGGGACTGATGAAAACAGGAAGTTGGAACTACGGCATGTACATTAGAACAATTTTTGGAGAGCAAACGGAAACGCCTACTTTTGTGAAACCACGCGGAATGGTTCCAAGTGTACACCGTGTCCTCTCTAGGGCGTTTAACTATTTTTACTTTGGGGCTAAAATGTACTTTTGGCTACATTTCACGCTCTGGGGATAGAATCCTTATAACTGGGACCTGGGCCGGGGTCCATTAGGAGGCCAAGAGGGCTGATAGATTTAAAGTGACTGAAAACATACTAAAATAATCTAAGCTAAATTCCCAAAAAGCTCAAATAAAAATGCACAATATGTGAACACATTTCTTATTTAATTTGTCCCCTCGACAACTTGTTTTTTTAATTGAAGAATATTATTTCGGAAAGTTCTGGAATCACAAAGTTTATTCTCTATTCTATTATATTGACTAGTTTTTGTTGTACAGACAAGCGATTCCATTGACTGAATATTTTCTTGAAGAAAAAGATTGAGATCCTGTGCTTGACATATTTTAATATCATTTATTTAAAAAAACAACAGTATTTATTAATATTTTTGAATGAGCTTGTTTGTATATTTTTAGTTTTCATTTTAATTTCATTGTTTTAGCAATTTTGTTACATGCTTTTTTTTAGTAAATATGTCTGTTCAGCTTTATTTTTATTTCTGATTAGTTTAACTGTAGTTGTCGTGACAATGTTGCTAGTTTTTTATTATTATTGTAAAGTTTTAGGGTTAGTCTACAGTGTTTATAATTATTAACTATATAAAATAATATAGCAATTGTAATCACCTCCATATAAAAATGCTTCATGTGATGTTTATCTCTATATTGTAAACCCATCAGGTAGGCTACTATTTGTGTGAAAGGTGTGTGTGTTTGTAAAGTAACCAAACCAAAATCTTAAAACAAACGATTCATCTGAACACCTGGGGGTGATAGTGGGAGATTTATTTTCAAGCCATGTTACAACAGTTACCGGAACATTCTGCGGCAGGAGCCCAAATAAATAACCTAGATTAAAATCTATGTATAAAACATATGCAATCCTGATTTCAAACCATCTTGGTTACCTTAAAAAGCTTTTTTATTGGAGTACTTTGGTGCAAACTTTCAACATCGAACCAGCAGTAAAGCACAAAGTAAAGAGCCAATGGGTAAAAGCAACAGTGCCGACTAAGCCAGCAGTCAGCACAACATTTGCATGCAAATGATATGTGTACAAAAGAAGCTTCGTGGCATTTATACGTCTTGCCTAAATCTTACTAAGAACATTTACAACGTGGAAATGATAATATATTGTTTTGCCATTCATTAAGGACAAAATATTTAATTTCCTCAGAAACATAAGTCACAGTGGCAAAGACTTTTTGGAACTACCAATAGAAAATGCTACAGCGAAGAGTCAAAGCTTCTCTCCTCCAGCACACACACAGTGCACACACGATCCTTTATTAGCAAAATGCCACATAAATATGCAGGTTGGCAGGTAAGTGGACGGAGGTATGAATGTTCTGAATGACGGAGAGCAATAGCTGCAGGGTCAGTAGAGGGTCTTCCAAGTGGTGTTGCATTTTCCATATGGGTAACACCGGTGGAGGCAGTCACCAGGACAAGAGGCGCACAAGCACGTTGCATGTCACTACATAAACCAGGAAACACCCTATTAGACCAACAACAGCAACACGAAGACAGGATCAGATCAGCTTAGATCTGCTGCTATGTTGTTTTCTTTCCTTTCCTCCAGTTGAGGACTTCACAATCTAGAAATGAACAAAGAGAAAGAGCACACATATAAAGATGTTATTACAGTCCTCATTAGAGACATCACGAACAATCGGTAGAAAGCAAAAGACAAAAGACCAGGCATGTTCAGGCTAGTAAAAACATGTGGGTACTTTACATCCTTCAGAAACCTCAAAGCCTGAATCATGCTCCCATCTCATTCATCATGGAGGGGAGGGGATAAAGATGTTTATTCAATCCCCTAGAATTCTTTTCTCATTCAAAAAGGCTGATTTTTGACCACAGACATGCATCCACAAACAGCAAAATTTCTTATTTTTGCTACTGTGTGCATACATTTTGGGGTTGCGTGAGGTTATCAAAAAAATTTGGTGGACTGGTGGAAGAACCCCTCTTGTGGTTTGACTCCAAAATTCCCCAAACCTTTCCAAGTGGTAGCAATCATTAGATGGACCTCAACTGTCTTGCCTCAAACCCTCAAAACACCAATGAGTAAGTCAGTACCATCATTCCCAAAAAAAAAAAATTCCAATTTTTTTTTTTTTTTTTTTTTAAGCAGCCTGTGTTTGTTGAATTGATTCAGTGAAATCAATGTTGAGCAGATCAATATTCTACAGTCAGAAAATTGTAAAAAAAAAAAAAAAAAAACCCACTTCACTTACAATCATAATTGTCATCCTCATTTGAGAAGCACTCTTTGAACAGGCAATGCATGGTCCGATAACAGTTATCCAGTATTGACTTGGGTGTAACAGACTTCCATCCCTGGTTATATGGGTCCAACAATCGATCCATGATGTTTTGTATGCTTTCTGGACGTTCTCTCTTTTTTGAAACAATTAAAAAGAGACACATTTTTTCATTATGATGAACTTAAATACTATAAATACATATCAGTAACACAGATTGGACAGATTCAAGAGGTCAAACTGAGTTCGGTTTTACCCAATCAAGTAAACAATAAGCCTATATGGAGATTTAATTTAATCCATTAAATTAAAAAATCATTAAAACTAATGCTAAAAACAGAAAAAAAAGTTAGTTTTGAGTGAGCAGTGGCAGTGACAGGCAGAATGAGTTATAACATGATGCTGTTGAGAAAGCAGAAACTACATAATTGTTCTAACCTCTAAATCGATGGGATTCCACTTGTTATAAAGCGCCTCAAAATCTCTGAAGAGCTTCTCCAGATGGGAGAGGTATTTACGTCGTGTAGGATGTCTCTCTGGCAGCACCATTAAAACCCTCTTTATACCCTGTTGACTAACCAAAATCCACAACTCCTGTAGATCTCTCGTCTGCACTGGTTCATCTTCATTGCTCATATTCTAGAGAACAGAGAGTGAGAGATTAATAAAGATAAGACGGAAAGAAGAAGAAGAATTGTAATGAAGTAAATGCTGAATTATATTAGAATGGTTGATTTACAGGCAATGTATTCTTTTACAGTGTCAGGCCTTGTAATGTTGATATATATATATATATATATATATATATATATATATATATATATATATATATATATATATATATATATTTAGCAATATATAAAGCAATAAAACATGAACATTATTATTAGTATGGTTACAAAATTATTACCAGATACCACATAGCTATCAATCCTGGAACAAAATTCTTTAATTCTCCAAATGTTTTGTATTCACCCCTGTATATTTGCAAATGCTGAGTCACAGGCCCTCAGAAACACTAACACTGTGACCCCAATCTGACTCCTTTTGTAAGTTATTAAATCTCTGGTGATAGCCGACAAACAGGAAAAATGAGCTAATTGGTGTGGGAAGTTGTGGGGAGCGTGGCTTTAAGCCACGATGGAAAGTGAGTCAGAGGGTGGGTTAGGGACAGTGTCAGTGGGATAAAGACTTACCAGTCTGCTGATGTTGCGTAGTCTGAACACCTCCTCATAATGCACTTGAATAGTATAGTTAATAGGAAAGTTCATCTTCTGTAGAGAATAAATGTAAAACCTTTTATTGGCATGCCATTCATTCCGTCTAATGCTAGACTAGGGAGGGGCAACTTCATTCCTAGAGTGCCGCTGCAGAGTTTTGCTCCAACCCTGATAAAAACTCACCTGCCTGTAGCTTTCTAGTAATCCATAAGATGTTGATTAGAGTGTTCAGGTGTGTTTGATTAGGGTTGGAGCTTAACTCTGCGGGACAGTGACCCTCCAAGACCGAAGTTGCCCATTCATGTGCAAGGCATTTATATAATCTTCACTTTATGCAAATTGTATATTTTCTTATTTTTATGTCTGTTCTCAATATCAATATCTTTCCATGTAAGCTTTACAAGAGCCTAACGTTGTCATTGTTCAGAATATAACACAATAAATGAAGTATTATGCATCTTTTTACCATAAAACGTCTCCTAAGGCTTGAGTTTAGGTTGTCCTGTACTGTTTTCAGATGGACGCAGAGATCTGATGCTGCACTCATGTAGACTGGTAATAGACAAATAAAACCTAGAGGAACAGAAGAAGAAAAATAATGTTCGATTTCTGTGGACACTCTTTATGGAGCGGGTCAAATTGACCCTAATTGGATTCAACACAATTCCTCAAAAATCACACTGTGAAACACAACAAATATTTGTCAAATATTCCAAAAAAAAAAATCTGAAGATATGATTAAATGAAAATGCTTTTAAACCATTTTTTAAAACTTTTGTTTGCCAAAATTTGAAAATAAACAGTACATTTTTAAATACAATAAATACATTTTTTCTTAGAACATCATAACTGAACAATTAAATGTAGCTGTATAATGAAAATATTTACTTTTTTATTTATAAATATTTAAACATTTATTATAATTACATTATAATATTTACTGAGTTGGCTGTTTTGTAAACTCATTTCATAAAGTTACTTCTGAGATGATGAGCACACATGGTGCTGGTTAAAATATTTTTCTGTACTGAAATTAAGAGTGGAAAACCTCATATTTTAGCTTGATAAGGGAGTAAAAAAATAAAATAGCAAAATATAACCAAGAAATGTTATTATTTTGGATCAGCACAGTTGCCTTAGAGCGTTAAATATGCGGGTCAAACTGACCCGGAGAACATCACGAACGTAACAGTAATTTTGTTTGTACATGTCAAAAAATACCAGCATTTTGAAACTTTTCATGCATGTTCATGATGATAAGTGAGAAAAAGTCACAAAATATCAAGAAAAAAAACCATAGGTTAACCAGTATTTCCAACAACTAGAAAATCTAAACGGGTCAAATTGACCCGCAACATAACATAAGGGTTAAAAGATCATGAACTGATTGCTGTTTCGTACTTTACGTCAAAAAATGCATAGCATAACACAGTTATGAAGAAACGTTTTGAAGATGGAGTCTACTATATTTCAGTATACTGATGATAACTATTAACTACTTCCCTTTATACTTTATGTTTTGCTGACTTTTGTAGCGGTATGTCACAGCAACCGCTTGTGATGTCTATTTTGAAGGCAATGACGCATTAAGTTGCACTAAGTTGTCAAACGCTGGCACTGTGACAGACAAAAACCTCAAACCACAACCCGACTTACAAGGAAAAAGGTGCTGCTGCAAAAAAACAAGCCATAATGCCACAACACAAGAGCTGCAGTCCTCAAAAGCATAATACACATTCAAGAAGATAAAGCCAAACTCAAGCACATGAACTCCGGTAGCAAACCTGAAGCTGATCCTGTAGCTTTTATTGTTAAAAATAAGTGATTCTGACTAGTTAGCCCAGGGTGGAAAGACAGTGCATCTGTCACTTTGCTGTGGATCACAGTGCGGTTGGCCTCTGTGGTTGAGCTGCGCTATAGGGCTGGTACCGAGACTGACAGTCAGCAAAGTCTCCGAGCCATGAAACAGACTTCCGAGGGCTAGGAATTTGTTATGCCACAGAACCTGGGCTATTTAGTGGTGTCCGACCACTCAACCCCCACCTCCCGTCAAAGTTATTCTGGCTTTTTTGGCCTGGTATCCCCCTCCTTGCCCTCTCTTTTACCTTATGCATCTATTTGTTCATGATCTCTCTCTATCGCTCCTGAACACAGGAAGTGGTGACATTAACAGTCACATCTTAGTCCTTCAGTGGCAGCACCATATGAAGTAGCTCTCCTCAAACATATGTTCAGCTTGACACTCATTTCAGAAGAAACAATTGGCCATATATGCATACGGTAAAACCACACACTCATTCTTAGCAACTGTTGCATTAGTTAGCTCATGCAATAAGCCAGACGTATCAGTGGTTTTTGTCCGTTTCGTGCAAACGCACAAGAGTCTCTCTTCAGTTAGCGGAGGAAGTAATCAATCACTTTAAATGTTTTGAAGTGCCATATTTATGTTTAGTACTGTCGCATCCAAATTTCCCACACAATTGAAAATCATCCTACTGGCACAAAACCAAGCATTATGCAATTGAAGTCACGTAATTACTGGACTTACCCAGCAGCCCCCTGAGGAGCCGGCATTCAAACTGGATCATGGTTCTGCTTATTCTCTGCTTGCACTGTAAAATGGGTCTGGATTCCAGAAAATTCTTACGTCCGCTTGGTCTATTAAAATAACAGACAGAATACAGTCAAAACAAACATCACATTATTGATGTGTCGAATTGAGCTCGCCATAACATGAGTTTATGTGCACATGTAGGACAAAGAGAGCAGGACCACATCTGAATTCATTTACTCTCCTTCTGGATGGTAAAATATTTTAATATATTGAAAAAGACTGAGCTGGCATATCTGATTTTAATGGCCAAAAAAGTTGTAAAAACTCAGAGTGAAGCAGGAAAGGGGATCATTGCGCATCTGAATGGCTGGAGCTCTATCATAATGTTCCACTGTTTTTCTCCTACACAGCCTGTGCAGCTGTGTAAAACAAATCCAGATGTCATCTCCTTTTGCTTCTTTTGAAAGGAAAAATTAAAATTCCTTGTAATCCCAAAGGGAATTTAATAACATCCTCAAATGACAGAAAGTTTCTGACTAATATCCATGTGATGAACAGTGACAAAGAGCCAGAACAAATCAGAATCAAATCCTTTATGTAACGTAATCTGTTATTTGACCAAATGTTTTAATAAGATAATTTTCTATTTCGCAATCAGTTTTCTCTGTAGTATCTGCTTGATTCTCCTATTCAAAGCAGATTTTGACTAAATCTTTTGATACATTGCAGATATTTTATTGCTATAGTTACCATTTGTTCATGCGCATCATTTGCAAATATTCTGATTATGCCTTTAGAATAAAGTTCAGGAAATACTGGAGATGCCATTTTTTACACAAAAATTTTAGAAATACTGGGCTGTAATTGAATTAACTCATTAATTCACATTCATTAATTCTTTTTTTGGGGGGGAGGGGGGGTACAAAGTTAATTATATAAAATATAAAGTTACACTTTATGTTAAGGTGACATCGTTACATTGTACTTATTTACTTATTTGGTAACACTTTACAATAAAGTTCATTAGTCAATCATTAGTTAGTGTATAAACCAACATGAACTAACCATGAGCAACACATTTGTTACTGTATTAATTAATCTTCGTTAAGGTTAGTTAAGGAAAATACAGATGTTCACTGTTTTTTCATGTTAGTTCACAGTTCATTAACTAATGTTAACAAGATATTAATAATGTATTAGTAAATATTGAAATTAACATTAACAAAGATTAATAAATGCTGTATAAGCGCAGCTCTTTATTAGTTCCTTAACTAATGTTATCCAATGAACCTTATTGTAAAGTGTTACCACTTATTTTATGTACTTAGTAATATTAACTACATGTACTTACTAGTTATGAGAGTCATGGTTATTAGATTTAGTTACTTGTAATCATGCATAATTTACTGTTATTACTATAATAAATACATTAAGTAACATGTACCTATGTCATCTTAAAATAAAGTGTTACCCTTTTTTACAACACACAATTTCTAAATGGCAAAATGTGGGTCATGCTCTTTGTTTGTTTGTTTATTTATTTATTTGCTTGTTAGTCCCCTCATTGTTCCCAAATTTGTTTATTTAAATTATAAAGTTTTCCTGTGCCTAATATCACCCAGGATTACAGAAATAAATGCATGTTTAGTTCAAATAGTGGAATTCTGAATAGTGTGACTCAAAATTCGGATTATTGCATCCATGTGCCAACTGCCTCATTCAGATTTAGAAAGTGGAACACTGGCATCAGTTATGGGAATCAAGGTAATACATTTATATGATGTTTACATAACAAGAATATGACTAAATCCTGAATAATACAGGAATTTTCTTCTGCATGTAAACACAATGAACATCTTAGGGCCTATATAACAGAGGTTAAAGTTTTTTTTTAAATGTACATAATAATAATTTATATATATATATAAGGTATACTGGAACTGGAAGGTATCCAATTCCAGTTACATAATAAATATAAATTATGGTTTTTACATTCACTTGCGTATCATCGACTTAATATAAAAGGGCTAATATATCGATCAAATTGTGTTTCCAGAACATTTTGTTTATTCACCTGTAATCTAATCTAATCAAAAGCGATCTGTCAGTGGATCTTGAAACGAAACGCCTTGTTGCGCTTAATTCCCCTATAAGACGCATTAACACGCGACACAATTCAGCAGCTACAACGAATACAAACAAGCCACAAACCTTTCGATTCGATGACCCAGGCTTTCTCACAGGGAAGCCATCTGCAGTGTACTTTCAACAAACTGCGATTGTTTGCTTATTCCTCAAGATATGACCGCTGACACTTCCAGGCGTGCAGAATACTGACCGAAGTAGTAAATTCGCCCCTTTTTCAATGCAACGTCCACCCAAAAGAGTCGGAAACTCCCTTTTCTTTAAGTCACCTATTTAGGTTAAGTCGCTATTCAAACACACATACACACACACACAACACGCCTACAGCCTTCATGAGAAGAACACGCTGAGCAGAGCCGAGTGTCGGATGAAACTGTTACTTTCACTTTTGTGTCTACATTAAATCATTAACTCGTTAGTGGCTGGATGTGAGTAGAACAGGTTCAGTCTTCTTGAACTGAAAAAAAAAAAACAAATAATCGAAGAAACCATTAGAGCTGCCTTTGTTCGAACCCTCAGACAATGGTGCGAATCATGGGGAGGTCTGACCCCCCTAAATAACGTGTGAAATGTTGGGGGTCTTAAAATTATTTCGTTTTTACATATGAATATATAAATATGTTTCAGTAACCACCACAAAAGCTTGCAAGTTAGTCAGAGCGCGCTCGCGAACAGATGTCGTCAGAGAAGGCGACCATACATTGAGTGAAACATGTCTTTATTAAAGTTAGGCTACTATACATTTAAACATGACAAAATAAGATCTTATTTTGTTTTATTAAAAAAAAAAAAATCCTAAAATTAATGTTAGCTGGAAAAGACAATGCTGTGTCAAAAATCCAGGTAAAAACACTTGAAAGTGCTCTACACTCAACCTCTGCAGTTTATTTCATATAAAAGAGTACAAATGACCACAAAATTGACACCAGCCAGAAATTGTTCGGACTCTGAAGCGCCTCATCTCGCAACACAATGGACAATGGGCATCCAACGTGCTCTACACGCTTGCTTTGTCGTAGGATTGCTTTGTCACAATTGCCACAATGGCCCCCTTGTTTTGTAGTACCTATAATCGTTATTTAGGGGAATAATCACTTGTCGATACAGCTATCTTTACCGGCCTAACAAAGGCCAAAGCCACTCAAGACTCAACGAGCATTCCGAGTCTCCCACCCAACCCAAATAGTCAAAACACCATCTGTCAACCCAGATTACATCACATCAATGGAAACCCCCCAAAGGAAAAAGAAAACTTCTAAATTTGCCTCTAAACAGCACCAGTTTATAAACACCCTCCACAATATCTCAACCTACTTCTTTGACCTTTTTTTATTCATTACCAATGCCAATACACTGTTTTTTACGGGTGGGCCCCATCATCTCAGACCCTAAAAGAATATTCCTAGTCCACCCACATTCTTGAGGTGCATTCACAATAATTTGAGTCGTCCAACCATCCAGCCTGAGATTGGTGACTTGAGAAACCAGGATTTAGGTTACGAATTACAATAATCATGATAACAATAATCAGTTGGCAGTCAGAAGCAATTTGAGGTTACTGCAATAGTGCAATGTGAACATAAACAACTGACTGTATGAACTGCTGGAACAACATCACAGGTCAGAACTCAAGTGTTGGACACACTTGAAAACATTGTGGCCTTCCTCATATTGCTCAATTCTGTAACCGGATTCCACAGCATGACACGTTTCCATAATTCTCAAGCAAAAAATAATCTTGAATTCTTCTTAAAGGTGCAAGGCGGATTTAGTGACGACTGTAGTAGACCCTGGATGCACAGTTGATTAACAGTGGGTTTTAGTGTTATCAGGATATGACTCACTGTGATGAAAAACTCATTGCGGTCTGTTAGCACTTCTGTCAGGTTCCACTGACTGAAGCAATTAAAATAAGAAAATGACAGAAGTTTGACTCATGGAACAGAATCCTTGTTCGAAAAAAAAAAGAAGAAAAAAAAGTGATCAGCACCATGTCTGAACATGACTGTGCAAAACTTGCATCATGGACTTTAAAAAAAACGAACATCATATTTGGTTATAGTTAAACTTCAGCTCATAGCAGTAATCAAAGTGAAATCATGAGCTAAAACGGCATCAAAATGATGCGAAACACTGTACATTACCAGTGTTGGTCAGTCATTGCAATATGCCATTTTGCTTCAAATCAACAAATTTTTTAGTATGGCGTCACGTCAAGTGCAATCTATGAAAAATGTATCCAAATGATTTAATGACTGAATTTACTCACATTTAAGTTACACTGAAGTCTGGATGTAGTTTTTTTTTTTATTTTTAAACGAACTGAAGCCCAAATAATGAATGAAGACTGAACTTCCAAGGCAAACACAAAATGACTCACAGTCACAAGAAAAGATACATAAGCTTTATGGGACTTCCACTCAAAGGAAGAAAAAAGAAAAAAAGCTTGGGAAAACAGTGAAAACCTGCTTTGCCTGTGGGCTCAGTAAACGACAAGTCTTGTGATTAACACGTAAACATGAGAAAGTAAAAAAAGTTTATTTACAAATTCTTTCACACTTCATGACAAACGGCACTATTTCTTTTTTTGGGTTTGGATGATTATGGCTCTTCAAAAAAAAAAACCAAAAAAAAAAAAAACAGATTCACTGGTTTCCACAGTGACAAAAACTAAAGCTATTTTACAAACGTTTTTACAAGAGTGGGATCAGAGTTTTAACCTTCAAAAGAGACAATTTAAATACTCAAGACGTGAATAATGGAATGTTTTATGCAGACTGAATCATACAATAAAATGTGGATTTTGCCGAATTTCATTTGCATTGCAGTATCTACAAAATCAGCAAGACATTTTTTTAAGTCTATACATATAAAAGCCATGGTTGTAAACGGGCAGATATAGTCTTATGCATAAAAACATTACCCCAAAAATATTTTCTCTTTGCAACCACTCAGTAAGAACTAAAAACCGAGATGAATGTTGGTACTGTACTCAGTACAAAGCATTTCATGCAGGACAAGGTCAACGACCACTGGGACTGTGACGGCTCCCAGCTGGCCGCGATTAAAGGGGGAACTTCCTTCAGCAGTCACCATAATGTTGCTATACTTGTAGGAAAGTTGAAACCACAGCTATGGGAAGCAGAGAAAAATGAATGATTTTCTCATGGAGCTCCTGCCAGACGAAAGGACACTAGAAGGCATAGCGTGTTCTGATGTCTTCCAGTTTCTTCGACACCTCTGGAGGTGTGCGGTCCAACTCCTCAGAGACACTCTTCTGCTTATGGGGGTCCATGGAGTTAAACTGCTCACACAAGTCTCCGTCGATCACATTCTAGAAACAAATAATGGTATATTGCTTATTATCTCTTTTAAGATACTACAATTAAAGTTTAAGTGGATAGTTAAGAATGAATTAAACTCCTTTAAATACTGGTGATGCACCAATCCGATACTCCGTGTTGGTCTGACATTTTTTGGACCGGGTAACGGTCAGACAGGACTAATCCAATTCTCATTAGAACTGTTATCATAAGAACTATGCTTTTACAATGTTCTCTTTATTATGCATAGTCTGAACAAACGTCTGAGTGCTTTTTTTTGTTGTTTGCTTTTTAATTTGAGGTTTTTTGGTGATCCTGAATGCTGTGGTACTCTACCGTGTGACTGTTAGATGAGAGCAATGGAATAACAAACATTTACAAAGCATTTACATGGAGAATTGTAATCGGTTTAAAGTCCAATCTGTATGAAAATGTTCCATATAAACACCTAAATCAGAATAAAAATGCCCAAACCGAATGTAATTGTAATTGATTTGAGAGGGGTGGGATAAACCCTTCTAGAAATCGAATAAAATAAAAATTCTGCCACGTAAACACATTAAAGCAAGTACTTTGCAACTATGCTATCACATTAAGAGGTCAGGGGTCATCAGAATGCACAATTGCGGTGACAAAATCAAACTGGAGTAAAAGTGAAAACATTATATTCACTGAAGAACTCCGTGTATCATTGATTCGGACCTTTATCCACACGCTTCTGCTTTTCGAAGGAGGCAGAGGTAATGAAACACGCCCTTCACACACAGTAACTAGAATTTAAAACCCTGATGACAAAAGCTCAGTAAACGGTTGGAGTCGCAATACATTTTATGTTGTACACACAATATCTTTTCTCTGTGTACACTAAAAAAACTATAGGTTTTCATGCTTAAAAAAGTTAAAAAAAAAAAAAAATCTCTTCCCATTCTGACTGTAATGCGTTGGGATACAACCCAAAGCGAACTATGGTCGCAAGTTCCTTCGTTACCAATAGAGTTCAATGGGACTTACGACCATAGCTGACTAACCATGCTTTTGGGAAACGCACCCATTTAGTTCCTGTCTCTATGGAGTCCCTCCTTCCGAAAAGTGCTACATGCACTCATTGGTCGCCTGGACCAATGCATTGTGTTTGTTTAACCGCTTTAAGCGTTTTTCCTGAAATATTATGCCCCTTAACATAGCAGCGAGTTAAAACACATTACTAACGCAACTCAACCAGCATGCTTTAAATGGGAAATATCATGACGTGTACGTTCCCAGAAGAAACTCAAGACTACAATCAAGGCATTTCAAAGTTTAGAAACAGTGCTTGCTGATATACAAAAAAAAAAAAAATCCCTTTTGAGCGATTGTGCTTTGCAGACCATTTTCATGTTCAAACAGCTACATTACACACTAAAAGTTAAAAATGTAAAAAAAGCAAAATAGATCCCTTTTAAGTATCCGCAAATACCATTGCCATATTGGTATCTGCACAAACTTAAGGTCACAGTATCAGCATATTTTTCAGAGTATCGAGTCATCCCTGGTTAATTACTAAAGCGGTGTAATATATTAACAGCGTGTCGGTCATTACCTTCACCGGGAAATAATATGAACGGAAGCTGAGGTGATCACGACCACACAGAGGAGGAAACTCCGAGCGCATGTGCATCTCCAAGTGCTGGAAGAAGTCATGATCCTAAAGACAGATGACATATACATTTTTTTCTTCACAAATAAAAACCTTATTTCAAAAACATAAATTAGATTACGGCCATTCCATGTATTTGATAATTTATTTATTTATGAGTTAAAGCCATATCAGCAGAAATGGCTATATTCATGGCAATCAGCAATATCACTTCAAAACATCGTTTACAATAATTTAGCAATTTTGTTCCATGTGTTTGATAAAGTTGCACCATACATGTCACAGTCTCTATTCTGATTGCCTGAATTCAATTGCCCTGATCTGAGGCCTCCACCTCTTCTGCTTCAGTGGTTTTAGACTTACAAAAGACCAGTGCACGTTAGCACTCCTCTTATGCAATTACTGGTTATTCACACTTTAAGCAACCGTACCTCATGTGAGGTGAATGGCACCAGGATGCCAATGCCTCCCGATAGCGTGGTGTACACCAGGGACTCTGATCCTCCAGGGATGAGGGTGGTTTTCTGGAGGGACAGCACAGTCTCTCCTATGTGATAGTTAATAATCACCTCAGCCTGTGAGTGACAGGGAAGAAAAAGCCAACAAGTATAGATTAAATATTAATAATTTTATTAATAATCCCAGTAGTTATGTTATTTTATCTGTTATTAAAAATATCAAAAATGCAAAATGACACCATAGAATACAATAATTACCAGTGCTTAACTTTCATTTTATATACATTTAACAGAATCTATTCACTTTCTGTATTATTTCTTTCTTGATTATCAAATGGAAAATAGTCACTGCATATTAATTATATTATACTGTTATTATAAGAGCTACAAAAGTTATTTATTCAAGAGCAATGAGTGATTCCCTCTTTTGTCATTTAATTAATAATTGCAGTAGGTTATTATATTAAGACCTAATGCACGGGTCTAATACATTGTTATACAACATATAGCAGATGGATGGACAACTACTCTTAATTAAAGAACAAGAACAGGATTTGATAAACATAGCATTAGCTATGAATAACCTTTACTGGTTTCTTAGTGTGAATCTTGTGTAAACTTTTCAAAGTAAAGAATTTGACTCTGATTCTAATGTATAAATGCATACAGCTTTCCTATAACACTAAAACAAAACAAAAAAACTTCAAAAGATGCTGTTAAACAGTATTCTTCAAGTGATAGTAATCATAAAAGTTTAAATCTTAAATCACCCATAATCAATAATCAGTAGCTTTTCTAATTAGCACTACATTACAGCAAAATTCTATCTGATGTTGAACAGGTGGAAATGAGAAACATAACATTGGCAAAAAAATAACCAATATGACTAATACAATTGAAATTACAGAAAAAAAAAAATACTACCATCAGCTGATAACGGATATGGGCATGATATATTGTGCATAGTCAAGTCAAATTCCACAATAAAATGTTTACTGCAACCCACCCAGTCCCATCCTGATTACACATGGTTTAGGTATGTCCGTTAAAGCTAGACACAAGTCATTGGTGTGCAAATAGGGACTTTCCCTTGTGTCCACCTAAACATTTCCATGCTACTAATCTGCACATAATGATCTCTGGCGAGGGAACAAGATTTGCTGCTGAGGTTTCAGAACCAGAGCAGGGCATGGATTCCAGCCAAATGTTTTGGGGTGCAGGTCTGTGTGTGCGCAAGGAGAACAGCAACCGCAAAACCAACCAGACAGACAAAAACAATGAGAAACAAGCGGTTGGGACAGCTCAATGCCAAAGGTCTTGCTAGCAATTTCCGGGACCTGTGGGACATGAGGTATTGAGTAATAATGAGGGTAGCAGAAACTTCTACCTTTTGTGATGCTCCATTAAGCAAGCCTCTGTCCCACAATGCCTTGTTCCCTGTGGGGTCCTCATCAACATCATCGCTGGTGTTGGGGGGCAGGCGGACCTGAAAAAAAAAAAATTGGTATGAAATTAGTGTGCAGTTTACATCTGTTGCAAATGTCTACAGAGACCAATTTATTTATTTATATATATATATATTTGTTTTACAATTTGCATGTGCATTTACTCCCTCCATTGCAACTGCTAATAAATTACAACACATCAATTTGTTATATGTTAAATTGAAAATAAAAGTTTGTTCATGTTGAATTGGCAAACAGTATCTGGTCAATGTGTGATACTGGTCTAAAAAGTTCTCAAAACCAAACTGGTAACAACACTCACAACGCAGATATTTCCAAACTTATCCGCTGCAGCCATGGTGTCATAATCGAGCAGGCAGGCAGTCGTGACCCAGCGAGGATATGTATCATCAGCAAAGATGATAAGCTGGTTCTCATTGCGTCTGTAACGCACCCAGAAAAGACTCTCCTGAACATCGGACACAATCACACGCTGCCCAATAGTATGGATGCCAGTCACCAAGTTAGGAACATGCTGCAAGAATAAGAAAAGGAGACAGTCAACAGTGTTCAGCAGGTTGTAACTCTTTTAAAATTGCCGCAGACATAAAAATATGATTAAAAATTAAAGTTTTTAATAAAGATATTTTTTGTCCTCTTAGTTGTTTGGTTTTCTCAAATTAATTCAGGCTTCACAGTATATGCTTGTGTGCGAGACAAACTTGTCAGCAAGCCGATTGAACTTGAACACCGCAGTGAAGTACTCTACCCTATAACAAACTTTGTGGTCCAAACGTCTGTTTTAATGTTTTTCTTGTGGTTACGCATCAATAGCAAGTACAAGAGTAGTGCGTCATTTCCATGACTCTCACATTATTCAATGCTTTAAGGGTAAAAATTCTCAGACAACAGCAGGTATTGTGTGACAACTCACCTTGTTTTCACACTTGCGAAGTAGTTTCTTCTTTCCCAAATCATAAATGCGCAAGAGTTTGCCTACTCCAACCAACACTCGTCCCTGAAAGGGAGCGATAGCCAGGGGCACGTCCTCCACAGGTGTCTGTCAATCAGAACCCATGCCTTAATTTATTTTCAAATCTTGCTTTAGGAGGAAGTTGATCAGGAATGTACTTTTTAACATATGGCTGTGATATACAGCTTGATCAAAGCATAATAATTAAACTTTTAACTGGACCATAAAGACTCAAAACATGGCATTTTTGGACCGTGGACTAAACACCTACACCATTAAAGTCAATTTTGTGATTTGCTAAGCTTAAATGGATTTTAGGGCACATTTAATGATTAGCGGGGAATTCCACATTCCTGAACCCCCAGCTAACACATGAGTCCAATCAGTAGTTTCATGCAAAGTCATATCCTGTTCCATTCACCTTGTGTAAAAACTCCAGCTTGTCCCCACCTCCAACTAGCCGATAGGTATAAATATATCCTCCACCAACAGAGCGCGGATTTAGTATCATATCTCTGGCAACGCCCACCAACACGTACCAGTCATCGCCTCCCCCGTTAAAGCGACATACAGCCACACTGCAAAGATGCACAGAAAGAGGAAATAAGATTAGAGATATAGGTGGGACATGCTTAATGCTGGTCGCTTTGTCACCATTTTTAATACTGATCAAATAGCCTGGGTAGAACAGCAAGGGAGTTTTGAAGTGCAAATTCAAGTCCACATTATACAGTTTGTCCGATGTGTCACCTTTAATCCATAATTCAACTTTCTCACCTGAAAGCTGCCTCATTCTGCTCCAGCTGCACCAGGTCCAGTGTATTGCCCTGGATAGGGTTGATCATGCGTACCAATGAAGCCCACTGCCCAGAACCTGCTTTAGGTGCCCCAAAGATGGCTTCTGGCAGGTTCTCATTCAAGAAAGCTGCTGCCATTTCTGCAGCCAGCTCCCTTTCATCCTCCCCTGCTGCCTCCACCATTTCCTGTAGAGCAGAAAAAAAAAGATACATTATATGGCTGAAAACAAGTGTACACACCATTAATTGCTTGTTTAGCACCTAATTTACAAACAATTGCCATTAATTAGGTGCTAATAGGCAAGGCATATCCCTAAGTTGGAAAATGGCTGTGAGCATTTGCCACCATTCAAACAAGAACATCACTGAGCTCAGGCTTTGGTGTAGGTCACCAAGTTTGAATTCATCCCAAAGGAGTTCTGTGGGGTTCAGGTCTGGGCTTGTGGAGTTCAGTCAAGTTCTTCCACACCAGAACCACTAAATCATTTTGTGCACGGGGCATAGGAATAGACGAGTGCCCTCCATGAACTGTTGCCACAATGTTGGAAGCAGAACATTTTCATTCTATATAGTAGCATTACGATTCATCTTAACTGGAATTAAAGGGCCAAACCAAACCCCTTAATTATAAGGGGCAGTCCACAAACTTTTGGCCACAGTGTATATAAGAATCTTTTTGAGACAATTTGCAGATAAACAAAAGAAATTCATGTTAAGCAATACATTCAGAAGCAGTCATTTTACACCACAGTGGTGGACTGTTTATTCTTACAAGATAGACATAAACATCAGCAGGACTGCATCAATATGATTAATCTTCAAGGGACTACCGCAGTAACCAGTTTGCACATTCCACAGTACTTGTCACTTTTACGGCTCGTCAAGGTGGAATTACCCTTGCAAATATATGCCATGATGAGGTAGCCACAAAATAGACATGACTGACACTTCCGACAGCTCATTTTCCCAAATCTATTCACTGTCTGAGTCAGACAGAAGAGAATGGATGGAATGAGATAAGGAAAAAATTCCAGAGGAGATTAAAGCCAGGAAAACACCAAGCAGACCCCGACAAACTAGTGGCGATGAAAGCAGACTGCGGGGTTGGCTCACGTCGGCAGCTTCAGGGTCCAAAGTTGCCCTGACACACCAAACCGACATCCGTGTAAAAAGGAGATAACTGTCTATTTAAGCAGATATATTTGCGTATATTTGTCATTCAAAAAGGGAAAGTGAAACCATGAACAAAGTAGCGCTTGCTTACCATTTTGAATATCAATCATGCTGATCACGTTCTTTATTATCCTCCGCTCATGTTATTATGAAAATGTTTGTGTATTCGAGTGCTCAAATAAGACGACGTAAAATTAAAACAACCTTCTGTCTGTGCCATCATGACTTCTTTGCTTGCTTTCATAACTTGTACTTATATTCGTGTGAACTGACTCGTTTGCTATACTGAACAGCCAATTAGAGTTCTCTCTCTCTCGCTCTCTCTGACGGCCCAACGACGATTCAACATGTCAAATCGGGCCGAAACAAAGCCGACGAGGACCAACTTCAGCCGACGGTGCGGAACACACTGAGAAAACCGTCGGCCGACGAACAAAAACTGCCCGACGGCTTGGTGTGTTCCTGCCTTAAAACAACAAAAGCTTCGTTATGTTGGCCTGTGAAGACCAGCTAAACTGACCTCAGCCATCTGCTGCTTGCGCTGGGCTTTGGTGGCTTCAGTGTAGGCGTTGTGGTCTGTCTCAATCAAGATCAGGTTGTTAGTTTCTGGGTGGATGACAAACTTGCGAGGCGTGTACTGCAGTGGGAATGCCACCTGGTTGAAGACGGCACCCAGTTTCTCAAGAGCCAAAATTCTGAGGAAGGGATAAGAAGGAAAGACAGGCATGAAGTCAATTTAAAGGAAGAGTTTAGACATCAGTTAAATATTAATTTCGGGAAGCCAAAACCTCCTGTTTCCTGGCTATAATTTGGTAGAATCAGGCTTGTGCTTTTAAAATGTCAGCTGACCTAGGCAGCAGTGATGTTATACATATAATATATAAAAAAAACATTTAGATATAAAAGAGCATCTAGCTAAAATGGGCAATAAATACAGACCTCCAATAAAAAAAAAGGAAATGTTTCACCAATTTTAGTGACCCCAACCTTTCTCTGGATCACTACATGGCTAATAAAAACAATTCTGTCCATTCAAGGAAGAGAGGTTCACACTTCTGGGATTTGCTAACCACCCTCATGATAAAGCAAACATTTAATCTCACCAAAACAGAGTCCAGGTCATATTTCATCCCAAAATGGAAAAGACAGTTCAGGTTATGTACCATATAAACTGTATGAGTGCATGCGCTTACCTCAGTGTGTTGGTGGAAATGGCAACAATACCCTCAGGACACTGTTCAGAAGCAAACCCTGAAGCATACTCTAAGGTTTCATATGACAGTGGGGTCAGGTGGAAACGAGACTGGTACGAGTAACTCAGCCAAGAACGACTGGACATGGCCAGAACCTGCGCAGTTAAAGGTCACATGTTAGTCAGCAAATTGGCAAGCTGTGCAACATTGCAACAGACATACAATGCAGACGTGACTCACAGCTTCTTGGGCCTGCATCCGGACTCTGAAAAGCTTGACAGGACGAGAGCCGAGATACCGAGTTCGAGTATCAGATAGGTCCCCGGTCACTGGATCCAAAACAGTACGCAGTAAGACTCCATTCTAAAACAAAAAGGTGATTATGGTAAGAAGCAATGGAATGCCAAGGAAAGTCATGTCATAAAGAGGAAAGGGAGTCACATTGGAGTTCTTTTGTATTCCTTTCAAAGTCTTTGTTCCCAATGGCACACTTGAAGTGATCTTGATGTTTATAGTGAGCAAAGAAAAGGTACAAAAACAGAGTGCTACCAGACAGAAGCAAAAAGATAGTATGTGGAATTTTTCTAAATTTCTTGGAATCTGATATTAGAACAGAACTGCATTTTGGTAGCAGCATTCTTTTTTAAATAATACCAATGTCTACTGTAACATCCTAAACTATAAAACGGCTAAAACAACTTTAGTTCAAACAAGTTCGGCAAAAAAACAACAAAAAAAAAAAAACCTACAACAACAAAAGAGATGTGATCTCATTTCTAGCTGGAAATGGACCTAAAACATTTATGTTACTAACCCAGAGCAAGCAAGAGAGTTTGTTACCTGCAGGCCAATGTTGAGGTATAGGAAGCCGATGGTGCCCTTTTCTCCTAGTTCATCTTGTTTTTCCACTCCACCCATCTCCACAATACAAAGAGACTCTGGCTGGGCTGGAAGAGCCTGCATACTCAATGGCTGCAGACAGTCCTGTGCAACGAAGAGATTACACATTTCACACAAAGGATTGTTACAGCAACAGCTTAATGGTCAGAGAGACTGAAATCCTTGTTTGATTCCCAAATCAGCTAATAATAAATAATCAAAAAGGAGCTTACGGATGGATCCAGGGAGATGATACGGACAGTATTGTCCACCAATCCAACAGCAAGGAAACGAGAGCGCTGTTCACCAGGGGGCACATTTGCCAAACTCATGCACACCACATCCGCAGACATCTCCTTCCTTTCAGTGTATTCATTCAGCTGTCCAGACTATAAAGAGAGAAATCATAATGAAAAGATGATCAAACAAAAGATGAAAATTCAGGTGACAACATTAAGATAAATAAATGACCACCAACATACCGGGTCCATCTCAAAGTAGACCAGCTCTCCTCCGGTCAAAGCAATGACCACCTGTCTCTGATTGACAGCACATCGGACGATCGTCTTCTTCCCTGGAGTCTTCCATTCATTCACTCTCTTATCTGCACGGATATGACGAATCCCATCTGGATAGACCTTTACACAGCAAATGAAACATCCCATTTGAACGTGAAAATAATGTAACATTTTGTCAGCATAATTGTTTAATCTACATGTTGGGCAAGAACACAGATCAGAATATAAAATTATGTAACAAGCAAACAAGGTTCAGTGGTATATTGTGCATGCCAGTCAGGAAGACGTCGCTCACTTGCACAAGTGCATCTTCCCCAAGCAACGAGCAGGACAGGGTGGGTGTTGTGCCCAAGAAGCCAGAGTCTGTCACTTCTTCCACAGTCTCTCCGATAGAAAGCACCAGGGTGGCATTAACGAATGACACAATGATGTAGGCATCAAACTCATCTGTGAACAGGAAACCCACAATGTTCAAAGACATTGGTTGGAAAAATTTGCCACATATGGGCTAATTTGCAACCATAAATGCAAACGAATACTATAAGATGACAAAAAAAATTCACATTGTTCCAAACTCAAGTAATTTGTTAAATCACTTGTGAGCAAATGAAAATTATTTTTATGTTAACCATCTCTTTAAAATTTTTGTAATGTATATAAACACCACAAAGTAAATCATGCCCTATTGAGAATGAAACCATTGAGACTGAAGTGTTTAAGGGAATCGGTTTCATTTTGACTCTAAAGTACACAGACCACAAAATAAACCTTGCAGAGCTCGGGCTGCGCGCATAAGCCAAAAATTGTAATAGCAAATCACATGATTTCAGAGAAATATCTGGCAGACAGTGACAGTTCCTGACAGGCCAACTTACACTGTGCACGCCAAGCATATGTCCTTGTAGATTATTGATCCAATAGAATATGACTTGGTGAAAAGCTCTTATAAGTGAGATCATGCTGAAAAACTGACTTTGTATCAAGGGGAGAACCTCAGGGTTGGGTGACATTCACATTTTAACCCGAAACCGTATCGGCATCTGATATTCAATGAAATTCCAACAGTACCTTTTTTCAGTACTTCACTCTTTGAGTTAAATAACAAAAACATTTATTTCAATGGAGAAAAAAAACATCCAAACCTCTGAATTTCAACAATTTAGAAATTTTACACACTATACAAAATAAAATCCTTTCTACCTCCCAAAACAATTCCAACAACCTCCAGCCTGGCTGTCATGTGACGTCAAAGTGTCTCCAGTGCAGGTCATAGTGTGACCACACTTATGTGAGCGCTGTAGTATGCATTAAATTGCATTACAGCAGAGAATTCAAACGTCACGAAAGACCGTTTCTCAGGCTATTCAGCGTTGCATTCAGACGTGTGCCGTGAGTGTGTTTCCTCAGCACAGTACCACAAAAAGTCCTTTTATTGTGCTGTCAGAGCTGGCATTTGACTAACACATAGAAAATATAACGGTGACAATATTTAGAATGTAACAACATATGGAGTGCACATGAGAAAGTTTTCCGAGCGGAACGCTGCGATGAGATTAACGACACTAGCAACATGGAGCATAAATCATATATACGGACTGGAGTAAGTGCATTTCAAATTATGGACATTGCAAATAGTTGCATCTACTTGTGTGAAATGTAACCACACTTCAGTTTTAACGTTTAAGCATTGCCCTGTGCATTAGAGAAAAAGACCACACACAGTGTTCTCAGGTACTGAAATTTGTCACGGACTGATTTAATGTCGTAAATCAGTCGATGCCCTTAAAAGTACAGTTCGGTACCCAATCCTGGAAAACCTATAATGTACTCGTCTATGCATGTAAGCCCTTTAATCTTTCAAAAAAAAACGAGCACCCATAAATCATTACATGGTCCTGCAGGACTCTGGGATGCCAAAACTACATTTCTTGTTGTAGACATGTTGGTAAAGGGTTTAAATGCATTACTAAATTTCCTTTCTGTCAAGGAAGTGACTTTTTTTAAATCGCATTTTTTACAGAGGAACAACTGCAGAAAATCACATCAAACAAGTTTGCATTATTCACAAGCAAGCACACACTCTACACGGGCAGAACTTCTACCTTCTACATGTCTCCTGACAGTCCACACAGCATTAGGGTTACCAGGCAGTTCAGAGACAGCCATTTCTGACACCTGAAGAAGAAGAAAAAAAAACTTTAACACATTGAAATATTAATAGCCTCTGGAAAAACCTAGAATCTGAAGTGTTTAAACCGCAGAAGTTGTGCAGGTTCTTTTTATTACTGTGGGTGTCAAATTTCCATTTTGCAACTATGTTATGAAAGCTACTACAGAAATATGACTTCTAGAATGACAAACCTCCAGTCCATGTCTCAAAACTCTCAGTGTAGATCGGGGTCCTCTGCCACAGGCCACATACAGCTGTGGGGTGTCTTCATTAGCCAAATCAGCAATCTGTGGTATGATTTAAAAAAAAAAAAAAAAAAAAAAAAAAAAAGTGTTGTGGGTTCAACACTTCCTACATAGGCATCAGTTTCGATAACTCATGTGAAAAGAGAGGGGGGTCCTGAAGCATTTCCATACTCAATTACCCATGCTGATGTGTGACTCAACACTTTGCAATTTGGTAACTAGAAAATAAGCAGTTCAGTACAGCACAGTCATCCAAGCGCTCATTCATTCCCAAACATCTATTCTCATGCCAACTTGTAATGCCCCTTCCCATCAGTAACTCCCAGCTTGAGTATGCACATCAGATTTCAAATTTATTACACATCACTGCAAAATGCACATTCACAAACCTGGCAGGACATGATGGGGGAAAGATTTTCTTGCTCGTCCACCAGCACAAGGTTCTTAAGGGGACGAGGTTGGAAAAAGAACGTGTCTCCCTCCTCCAGAGGCATGGCAGAAGAAAACTCAGGTTCATCGTCGTCATCACCCAAGTGGGCAATCTGATACAGGTAACTAACAAACAAAACATGTTTCAGATTCTGATTTCCAAAAACACATTATGTCCAACAGTGCAGATTAATGAAAAGCTTCAGGTTAAACAAAAGCTTCATGTTAAACATAGGTTTTGTGTAACTGAAACTACTGCTCCCACATTCCATTCTCTTGTTATCAGCTTCTGTAAGCTAGTTATTGCACAGAAACTTGGTGAGAATGTCACCGAATCAGAAGTATTCCGTTATTATTAGGTGAATGACAAAATGTGAAAGATAGAAGTGACTTACTGGTTTCCAAACTCTGAGGAAACAAATAAGAAGCCAGTCTTCAAAACACACATGGCTGTGGCCACTGGGATGGTATCAAAATACTTCATCCTGATCTCCGTCACCTAAAATACAAACAGACAATATGTAATCCAAATGCACAGATTTTCACTTTCCAGCAATTCAACCTTTTGTGCGTGTATTTTGAGACCAGATCTCCCTGCAATTCATTGGAAACTCTCAACATTATATTGTAGTATTCACTTTACTCCAGTTACTTGTGAGTTTCATTACTAAATCTGCTATGCTGCATTCAAACCAAAGACGGATATGGGATTTGTTTTGTAGGCGACCAATTTCAAGTGTTTTGTTTTAACCATGGCTTATACACCTTTCTCTGCAGTGCAAACATTTGCTTAAATGATTTTATGATTGCACAATGAAGGAACTTTGTTCAATGAATGCTATTTGCTTAAAAGTAAATGTTTAGAATGAGCTGTGTTCAGATGATGTCATATCTCCATATTTCTTCAAAGCCTGGGTCGAAAGTTTCCAAGTCCGCTTTCAAGTGGCATTTTATGATTTCCAAGCAGGAAGTTAGCTTTCCATTTTGACTGGAACATAAGTATTTGAGTGTAATTACAAATTCACTTGCTGAAAAAAAACCTCTATATGTTCAAGAAATAAAGAAACGGATGACACAGTCAGGGTCTTTAGTTCTGTGTGCTCACCATCTCCTCATCAGTTTCCAGCGTAACCTTAAAGATGTCGCCCTGTTCTGTCTGGGCTAGAAAGAAAAACATGGATTTGGTCTTGTGGGTGGCAGAGCAGACAAAGATCATGCCTCTCTCAGGATCATCCAGGTCATTCTAAAAGATGCAGAGAAAGAGAAAGGCGTTGTGGTCATATCTAACATCTGCGTTTAATTTATCCTGCAAACACAATGACAGAAAAATAAACAACCATACGAGGTCCAAAACAAATATTATGATCAGAGGTCTTTATATGTCTCCAGTTAAGTAGTCAGAGAAGAGACATGAAAAGCTCATCATTTCAATACTAATTAGAGTTGCACAGTCAAATTTTTTTTTGGGCGGATGCCAATTTTAATAAAGAATTAATGTCTGACTCTGATATCTGTCACTTGCTCTCCCTATTTGAAGTGGTCATTAAAATAGTGTTTTGATCATGTATTAAACTAACAAAGTTCAAAAACACATGCTGCATGATCAAATAATTTCCAATTAAAATGGATTGGATCCATTTAACATTCAGCGGGCCAACATAAATGCATAGATACAAAAGAGCAAAGATACACATGAAATAAATGGTACATTTTGGTAGGTTTAACAGTAGTTTTCAGGTACAGAAATAAAATTAAACAAAATGTAAAATAATGCATATTCTAAATACATAAACCTTATTGAAATTACTTGTTTTTCCTCAGATTTATTTGGGAGTAGTGAGCAATTTTTTTTTGCCTTTTGTGGTTTATCGTATTACATCCTATGACGTAGTTTGTACCGATTTGAGGGCAGTTATGCGTTTTTGTTTTTCTTCTCTCTTCTGCTCGCTGCCACCTGATACTCGTTTTCTGATAGCCAACTAGCACTTCATTCATTGGCTCTTTCAGTGAGGAAACCAGCTATAAAAGCGGTCAAGAAAGCACAGATGAGGAGAGGAGAGGGGAGAGAGACAGAGCCACTTCTTTCTCCACATGGACCTTATCTGCAGCCCCAGACAATCGTTGCCAGTTGCTTTGTTGTTAACAAACTGCAAATACTGAAATCTGTGAAAGTTAGTACTGTTGTTGTTCATTTATACTCTCAATGTTCCTGACATTTATAGTTCTTTATTTGATCTTTTGTTAATAAGAATGCATTATTTGAAGGGAAGAGGGCACCATTTCTTTTGTTAATCCTTTTTCTCCTCTTTTTGTGTTAAGTTAGGGAGTTAAGGAAGTTCTTTGTCTTTTGTTTCTTTTGTTATTTCCATGATAGGCAAGTCAGATTTAAAATTGAATTAGCCAGCGTTTTGTTTGTTATTTTGGCTATGCCACTTTTGGCAATAACACTTTTTGTGTTATTCAATAAATCAAATCTGCAGTAGATTCCTCTGGTTGACAGAACCCTTCAGTACTGGGAATGGGAAGCTTCATGTAATCTCTTCCCTCATCTTGTTACATTTTCCTAGATCCCTTAGACTAACGGAGAACGTGACAATTGTTTGATTAAAATAAAAACGCAGACAGCAGCTTAGCAGGAATATTAGGCTGCTGTCACTTTAAGAGTTTCATGGATCCAAAATACTTTAACAAGTAGGGCTGCACGATATATCGTTTTAGCGTCGAAATCGCTATGTGACTATCAAGCATGCGCACATCACAGGATGTGCGACGTCTGTTATAGGGATCATTAATCCCAGACACCACGCACAAGATTCTCTGGTTAATTAAAGTTTTATCATTATGCAATTAAATTATTTGAACATGTTTTAGATCCTGTCTGTTTAAAGCTTCAAGAGATTTTATTTTATGTGCGCACACACAGAGAGCTGCGCAGATGCACTGAATGCCGCTCTCTTTCGCGTCTAATTTATCCGTGAGTGGACACATACATCCAAAAAATTGGTCAAAATGCACATAAAAGACTAACTACCCTTGTTAACAATTGATTATGGCTTAGGTGAACGAGAAAGAAAACCGAATGTGTAGCAGTATTTTGGATCTGCGCCACGCACCAAGCAGTGTTTTCTTACATCTGATAACTCAATTTCTGTACCTGAATACTGTTAATACTTACCTGAAAAACATAAAGCAGTATTTATTTAATTTGTGTCTTTGTTCTATTATATTTATCTATGATTGAAATTCGTTCATTTTCTATGCGTATAAATCACCTCAATCATTCTAGATGGATTAATTCTTTCCAAACAGAGCTATTTAAGTCACCTGGTGAATTTCTCAAATTGTTTTTTTATATATATATATATAGAAGCGGCAGTGGATTCCAGAATATATATATATAGCAGAAAGAAAAAAAATATTGCAATGTCAGTAGTTCTTACAATGTCTTTTAAAGGCTATATCCGATATGCTGATGGTTGTAACTCAATCAAATATCGGCCAATAAATATCAGCGGCAGATATATCGGTGCAACTCTAATACTAATAGCTGTCAAACTGTTTTGACACCTCAAGTTGATGTTTAGTGTATTGTGTTAAAACAGGTGCAAAAGGGAAGAACACACGAACTCACCCTCCTACGTGGGATTGGGCAACGGATGTCTGGTTGGTCGCCAAAGTTTTTATAGGTGATATAGTTCTCAGAGCAAATGAGCACACCACTGGGACCATCTGAACCTCCAGGAACTACGACAGACAGGGAAAAAGGTCAGATTAACAAACACTTGACCAGATTTTTCTCAACTGAAAGCAAAACTTTCTTTGCTGAGATCAGATATCAAAACAATCTCTTCATTAAACAGTCAGAGAAGAGACATGAAGATATTCATCATTTCTGACAACACACTATAGAACATTACTTTTAATCTACAATACCGTTCAAAAGCTTGAGATCCATAAGATTTATTCATGTTTTTCAAAGAAGTCTTTTAAACTGATCAGAAATACAGTAAAAACACAAACATTGCAAAATATTACAATTTTAAATAACTGAACTGCTTAATATTTTTGTGGTAATGTGCTTTTCAGTAATCTTTGACAAAAAGTTTAAAAGAACACCATTTATTTGGAATAGAAATCTTTGCAAAATTGGTTCAATTTGATAAATTTAATTATGAATATTTGCTGTATGAAAGTAATTACTTAAAGAAAATTCAATCTTTTGAACGGTCGTGCTTTAGGCAATAGTGAAAATCACACTTCAAACAGGTGTGTAAAAGTGTTCTGCTTAAGGCATTACAACACATTTCTGAATCCTTAGCAAGTAAATCTATCCTGACATTATGAAAGATCAGAACCTGTGATGAGGAAGTTTCCGTGTTCCTCTAGTGCCTCGCTGTACTTGCGCACCACATGGTTGAGGCCCAAGTCCAACTCATAGAAGGTCAGTGTCTGCTGTGTGTTCGCCGCAGCTTCCCCGGTGGGATCATTATCTGCCTCCTGCAAAACCATTTAACACTATGGGTTGGAGCAGTGGTTCCCAAACTTGGAGTACCCCTAGAGGTTAACATCCTTCTGCATTCCCCCTCTTCCACTTAAGACTGTAGTCACACCTTTCCCATAAGGGACAATATTCGCCACCTTAAATTGATTTCCCAATGACTTTTTAGTTTAGAAATACCTTTATGAAATAAATTTAGTTTTAAACAAACAAAATTGGAGAAATATGCAATGACGGTAAAAACATAGTGATACTTGTAAATATTAAATGGAAAACCACCAGTAGGTGGCAGTAGGTCACCGTCCTTCTGAGTGAGTTATCTAGTCAAACATTATTTACAAACGCGTCCTTTGAATCAAACGACTCAAGATTCGTTGAAAGTGGCAGATTTGTTTCAGAGATCAGATTATATACAGTCTTAAGGGGACTTTGTTGGAGACTAACAAAATTCTGTGGAATTTGTTAGAACTATTATTTCACTGCAAAATAGAGCAAACAGCACTGGGAGCAATGTGTTTGTATTGTCAACAACATTAAAAACAAGAAATCACACAGGATATGTTGCACAGACTGTCTATAGGCTAATGTATTTGCTCGGGATTAACGTTATTTTAAGGAAATTTAGAATGACATGGACAGCAAAACTCAGCATTTTGTTTGCTTACCCCCTCGCACACCAAGTTTAGGAAACACAAGGTTATAAACTAAGAACATTAAGTAGCATGAACATTGGCTACATACAAATACACCTCAACCTTTTTGACTAAAAGGGCCCCTGTCGTCCAACACAATATTTGAAGGATCTCCATTTGAACTTTTATAAGATATTTCTGCAGTAATTAGGACAGGGCTAGCTATTAAAACAAACAAAAAAACAATCTTTAATAGAAACGGAGTACTGATACATTAAATGAACCAAAATTCATTTTGTGATTCTAAAAGTTTAGAACTGTATATTTTTCAGTCTTGATTTGATGTGTTTAAACATTTGAATTTAGATTTTCAATATATTACTTTATCATTTCAACTGCTTTCAAATAATCCTGCAGCCCCCATGAGAGGTTTGCTCAAGCTGACCAGTGCACTAGAATAGGGGTTCTCAACTCTGGCCTCAAGGTCCACTTTCATGCAGACTTTAGCTCCAACCCTAATCAAACACACCTGAACAAGCTAATCAATGTTTTTATGATTACTAGAGAGATGCAGGCAGTCAAATCGGTCAAGGTTAAACCCTACAGGAAATTGTTTCACAAGGGCCAGAATTGAGATCCCCTGCAATAGAAGATCTCTCAATAATGACTCAAACCTCATAGTCCATCTCCAGGCAGGCAAACATGGGGTTCTCAAAGCCCACATCCACACCAACCACATGGTAGACAAGTGTATTAGCCTTATGTGCTTCTAGAGGGGAAGAGATGGTAAGGCGGGCAGCTGCATCTCTGTTCAGGATGTATACCAACTTCTGCTTTTCTATAGCACCTGGGAAAATAAAACATGGATAGTTAAAATCAGATAATGGGTTGCATACGAAAATATTGCTTGATTGCATTTACTTTTCACTGCATATTTTGATTATTAGCTTTCATAATGCATCTCAAACTGCTACAACCTTGTAGCTTTTACAAACACAGAGCCTCTGTAGTTTTACCTATCATAACAGCTCTGCCCTTTGGGTCAACAGCGAGGAACTGTCCCGGCACGATACGTCTGCAGCCACTCTTGCCAAACGTCTCCTGGTGTATCTTTTCAAACATGTTCTTGGAGGGATGGTACTCCAGGATCACTATACGGCCAGAGTCACTCCCCACCACCACATAGTCTAAAAACACAGGATGAGATACAGAAATTCTGTATAAAGTCTCTACATATGAATCATGCAAAACAACAACTAGAACGAAGTTGCTCACCTTTAGTTCCACCCGTCAACCTGAAGGCCATGAGGGATCGGATGACACCAAACACCTCCATAGTAAGCAACGTGTGGACTTTCCCTGTGTTGGCATCAGGACGCAGCAGCTCCAGGATTTTCCCACGGGAAACAACAATCTCCTGCATCTTAGTTCCTAGTAAAAGAGAAACACCACTTAAAATTTAAACTTCATGCTTAAAGTCACCATGAAACCAAAACTGACAATCTGTGTTTTAATGCATTATTGCAGTATTTGTTATAAAGGATTTTTCCAAGCACATCATTATTTAAAACGTTCATGTGCACTCACTGTTTAATCAAAACAACTGTCGTGAAGGCGGGACAACCAGTCATTCAAAAGATCACAGCAATAACAAACCACAACCTTCCAACCAATTACAGAGATGAAATTAAGTCCCACCCTACACCTTTTCTTGTTCAAGAAGCCATTTCACACAGAAATACTTCACAATATAGAAGAAAACAGTACTTCACTCTCAAATTTGATACAACTTTTGAAGAAATTACCCATGACTCAGTGTTGTGCTGTGATTTACCTGAAAAGTTGCCATGGATGGCATGGGAGATGCCAGTCGCCCGCTGAAGAGTCAGGTTGTACAAAAACATGGCTGCTGTCACTGGACCTGAGGCTCAGGACAAAGAGCTAAACCAGCACCTACAAGCAAATCCCAAAGAGATTGTAGAAGTAAACAAAGAAATGAAAGGCGAGAACAGCAAAATGGCTGTGGTTACAATGCAAAAAAAGCATTCATTCACCTAAACACACAGAAACGTTACGCTGTAAATACGTTCCAGTTATGGTATTTTGTTTACTACAACTATCCTGGTGTGTGAGAATTAAATATTACGACATTACAAGCACATAAAGTTTAAGATAAACATTTCCAATTCATATTACTGGAAGTCGAAACGAATTTATGTAAGACACAATGAAAACTGCATCGTTAAAGTTTCACTTTAGATAGTACGTCGAGTTACAACATGCATTAAAAAAAATCGCAAAATAAGTGTTCTTGTAATAGTACTACATGTAACATTATTATCTACTGCTTACGGCACTTGAAATTGAGCGGCAGTCAGTCCTTTCAGCATTAGCCATCAGGCTAACAAACTTTGTTGTGAAAATAAAGGTTGTGACTATAATTTGTGAACACAGATTTTAGTATGATTAAGCAATTTGGGTTATTCGGGAATCGTATGAAAAATATTTACCGAAATAGCAACCAGGATGTTGTAGATTTCAGTCGGATGAGAAACTTTTATTTTTCATTGGCCTGGTCGCTCGTTATTTCAAACGGCGCTGGAACGACAGAGGGCCTTCTACTTCTGTGGCGCATGGAAGTGTTGTCCGAATACATGCCTGAGAGGAAAGATCGACCCCAAAAAGAGATTTGATAGAAACATATTAAAAAAATGACTTTTCGTGTATTTATATTTTATATATTTCATAGTTTTATGGTATATTATGTCATTTAATTCTTTCGTGTTTATTTAAAATATTTGTATTAACAAATAATTTACATCAAGCCTAAAATCATCTAGCAAGCAACATTTTGAAATGTAGCATGGATTTGCCTTATTCAGTGTTACTACAGTAAAACTGCTAACGTGTTGTCGACCAATGTCTAAAAAGTGACCGAACAATTCTAAAAGCTTTTTTTAGTCTGTCTGGAGCAGCTCCCATAATGATCACACCATGATATTTGTTGGTGAAAACTGGCAGCCATTGGATTTATAAAAAAGAGTCTGTTTAAATATAATAGTGTCTTCTAAATCGGAATCACTTTCTTCCGAAGTTTTAACTCCCCCTTTCTTTCTGTGTGTGTGTGTCGTGAGAGAAAGGTTCGCACTGTGGTCGTGGAAATCCCAGAAAATACCCACATACTGTTAAAAGAAAAATGCTTCATTCTTTCCATTACAGTATAAAATGATGACCAAATTTTCTACCACCGTTTATGGTCAGAAATTGCAGAAAAAGTCGAAACCTTTATTTTGTTAATTATATATACATATACATATATATATATATATATATATATATATATATATATATATATATATATACACACACACACACACAACATTTAGGTGTTTTAAGTTTAGTGTTTATTTTATTGTCTGTTTTTTTTATTATATGTATAATTATTAGGCTACTATAACTGGCACCTCTCTCTCCCCCCCGTCATTGTATTGTGTTTTATTGATGCATTGGTTATATGCCAATAAAGTAGCCTACTGTTAGAACCGGTGCAATATATTATTCAATCCCAATTCGTGCAAATTCAAGAAGCAATTCCCATAACTGTCATTCGTTCACAGTGTATCTGAGGTTGAAGCAAAAGAGACCTGACAAACCCCTTCTAACAGAGACAGCGATAGACTAATCACATTCTATGTCATTTTGTCTGTCATTTATGACCATAATAAAATATATAAATTTGAATAATATATAAAATATATAAATAAATAGTTTTTTTTTTTTTTTTTTTAAAGTGTGTTATATTCGAAAGTTGACACTACCGGCGCAATCACAGTTGTGGAAAGTTATGGAGCATTTCCACAAGGCGGCAGCAGTGCATCAACTGGGACTGTACATTGAGAATTCATTCCATACAGCTATAATGCCACGTATTTAATCCATACACGAGGAAAAATAACAGCCTGAATGCTACACACTTCTACGCACATCTCAAGATCATAAAATGTAATTTATGTGTCTGTTGGTTTTGCAAAAAAGTTTATTTTTCCAGGACAGTGATTACATTTAACAACAGATATACGAGAAATATAGTTTAAACAGATATACGTTGTGGACAGATTGAATTTATGGATATTATCCGAGCATCCTCAATCACAGCACTTAGCGGTCTGCTCTGAATACCATATGTCCCAAATGCATTGTGGGAAATGTAGTACAAAAAGGCGCAGCACTCGCACGCAACACCTGCCACCAGCGCACACCACTTCTCAGCTGTCGTGTATATAAAACATAAGAATTAATGTATTGGTAAGTCACGTGAGTAATCGCACGAGCAAACTAACGTTTCGCAGTTTAGTGAGAAATCATTTAAAGAACTACATCTCCCAAGTAGACTATAATACGAGATTGGAGAATGTGGGGTGAGGGTGTCTTGTTGAGGAGGGGGGCAACACACACGGACTACACGCAGCATTGTGAGAATTACATTGTTGCACATTATCCAAGGGCTTAGAGACGATCAAATAACGCACAGCAGGACAAAACCTTAGTGCACATCTGTATCAGCATACTATGTGGACGCTGGAAACGACCACCGACAGAGAATTCACGTGAATAATCATATGGAAGCTGAATGCTGCTCATTTAGTGCAACATCTACAACAGTCTGCAGAAATTTACATTCCAGAGAGGAGGAGAAGTGGGTGTCTTTACATCCAAAAACTGCCCCAGTTTTAAGAATACATCATGAGGAAGGGTTATGCATCTTAAGAGGCATTGCAAGGTAAGGAAAGCATGAGCATCATAACATTTGTTATTTGTGTCCATTGTGTGAGATAACCTGTTGTGGTCAATGCTTATGTGGTTTTCAGTCCATTAACATCTCACCCCTCCTTTTTTTTATTTTTAAAGCAGATAGTCCCAGATTGTGTAGCTAGAGTGGTCCCTGACCCGCATCATGCATAGAGGCACTCAAGAGGGACCCGTGGCTTGCCCCTTTGTGTCCGAATCCATCTCATTTCTGTGAGGGTCTCATTCCTCTCTGAAACCACCCTTACCGATCTGCCAGCGTTGCTTAGATACAGGAAAGAAAGACGGATAGTAAAGGATTTTCTTGGGGTTGGTGTGACAGGGTGACCTAATCAAGTCTTTGTCTCGTACTTATGCAGTTTGTATAAAATACACACAACTGAACTCCATAAATGTGGATGTAAACTCAATAAAGTGAAATCAAATAAGCAGTGTCAGTAAAATGTAATCTATTGACACATCCATTTTATTTTCTCAGGGAAAAGTGCAAGATTTCCTTCCATTTTTTACAGACAAGTAGAATGTACCTCAACATCATGACTGTTTTGGAATCATTTGTGCATTAATAAACTCTTAACTTTAAAGATTTCAATAGATTTAGAAGCACACCAGCATTTCCCATGCCCTTGTTCCCAAAGACCTGTACATTTGCATCAGTTATCACTGATTAATTGGTTGTTATTAGTGGTTATTAAACTAGATTTGCTTCTGTTGTAATATTTTGATGTATAGATTTTGAATGTTTTTTAGATCGTGTAAAAATTCTGTTCTGACCATACCACCAATTAAATAATATTAATGCTAACACGTTATTTTTAGTGTCATTGTAACATGTTTACAATTGATGCATAATTGTGTGCAGCTAATCCAAAACAAACCCTAATCCTAACTCTATAATAAGTACATGTAGTTAATTATTATTATTCAGTACTTAAATGTATTATAGTGTAACAAAACAATACATCTTAAAATAAACTGTAACCATATTAATAACATATGACCAAGTTATGCTGAAGTATTGGTCTTAACTGATTAAGATTAGTTTTTTTTTTTACTAGTATATGAATTATTATGTTGCCAGATAAGAAATGAGAAGAATTTTGGTATATCATGCCATTTCAGACTCAGATTTATGGTGCTTTAACTGCTATATCTCACTGTAAAAAACAGTAAACACCGCCTTTGCTGCAACGCCATCTGATTCTATCATGGCATTCAATTGCGTGACTGTGGTGATAGGGCTCTCTTTTAGCTTGGAGATTATTTGAAGAAATATCATGCACACTTGAAAATGTGGTGCATAGGATTTATTTGAAAACAATTTTCAAGTTATTTCTAGTAAATTTTCACAAATAATTAAAGAAACGGCAAGTATCACATTGAAATAAACTTGATATTTTAAAGAAGAAAAACTCAAATGGTATTTTGCTGTGAAACATACTCTGATAATCTTCAAAAAAAAAAAACAAGAAAACTTATTTGGTAACACTTTAAAATTTTTTATTTGTTAACAGTTCATGCATTAGTTCATTAACATGAACTAATAACGAACAATATATTCTTACAGCATTTAATAATCTTTGTTTATCTTAGTTAATGAAAATGATCATGTTAGTTCACACTGCAACTTTTGATCGTAAAAATGTATTAGTACATTTTGACATTAACATTAATTATGATTAATAAATGCTGTAGAAGTATTGTTTTTGTTATTTAATGTTAACTAATGATATCAAATGAAACCTTATTGTAAAGTGTTACCAATATTTTTATGTTTTTTACAGCGTCATAGTCACATGCAGTCAAAATAAACCTGTTTTGCAGCTCAGTGCTTATCTGTCCAGAAAGCAAATGGCGTTGAGTTTAGCATGACGAGTTGTAAACATCCAGTGTAATGTTTCCAAGGCATAATGGAGGACAATCTAAATAGAGGACAAATCGCATAGTGATTTCCGTCCATTTCTTATTATTTTCCATAGTGAGTCATGAGTTACACACCTGTTCCCTGTTCTGTTGATTATCCTCCCTTGCCTTCAATTCATTCATTTCCTTATTCTTTGTCATTTACGTTTAAGTGTGATAAGATTTGTTGTTTCTGCTGTAGTTTTTGTTTAGTTTATTAAAGCTCGTTTCCTGGAGGATACGTTTACACAACTACGTACAAAAAAACTGAAATGTTTTTCCTTTGTATTTTTTTTACGTTCAGTTGACAACGCAGTCAAAACGATCACACGGAAACGTTGTATTACGCATGCCAGGCCGGTAGTTGGCAAAGTCACTTTGTAAAGAAAAACTACTCGCATATAGACTGAACCTGTAATATGTATGTACATGACATCACATGTTTTTGTAGGTTACACAGAGATAACGGTATCATTTTCAAAAACTTGCACTTTGAAACCTGTTTTTCAGGCCCCCAATTTGTTGTCATGTAAGTTTTTAGTTGAAAACTGTGCCGTGTGAAAGCCTCCTTTGCTGTGCGTGTTTTAAAGCCACACTGATATTGTGAGAGTCTAAACTATTCAAAAGTGTAAAAGAGAGGATACCAAAAAAAGAGAGAACTTTTTTTGTTTTGATAGACTGGAAACTTGTCTTGTTTGAGCAACTGTTCCATTTGACAGATGTTCATCTTCTGTAACTAGGCTAACATAGTACCTGGGGAATTTCAGGAAACAGCAAAAGTCCTGCTGACTTAGCCTTAACTAGGTTAACACTGCGTACAGAGTGAGGACGCTGTCAACGAATCACATATGAGCTTTTAAATAGGTTAAGAAACCTTTTCCCATTATGGGCTCAAATCGGTTAATTCACAGAGCTGTGACAGCAGGGTTACCTGAAATGAAGCTGTATCAATTTAAACAGCTCAACTCAACAGTTACAACATTTTACAGTTATGTTTGCTTTGGAGACTACATGGATTGTACAGAAAATAACAAACACACTACAGTTGTCTGTATATCTGTATATAAACGTGTGTGTTTGTGCATGCATGAGTTCTCTGGGTGTCTCTTTCACTAAGAGACCTGCACTCAAACCCAAACAGATGGAAGTATTTTCCTTCAGATGCTCATCATATCAGATCACTGAATATGAAATGGCTCTTACTCTTTACAAACAGTAACAGTCCAAAATATATGGAAGCTTGTTTCTGCCACAGAATAAACAATAAAAAAAGTTAATTGCTACCTTTTATCTCACAATTTTTTTCCACAACTGACTTTATGTCTCTCATTTCCAATTTTATAACTGAGAATACCTCTTCTAATTGCGGGTTGATAGTGTTCTCACAATGCTGACTTTTTTTCTTGGCCTTATGAGATATAAAGTTGAAATTGCAAGTTATAAAGTCTGAAATGTGAGGAAAAGGGATTGTAAGGCCCGGTCAACCCAGGCATTTTAAGAACCGCAGGTTTTTCTTTGCGGTTATCGCAGTATCTGGTGACTGAAACCAAATTTTGTTGGAAACTCCGGCCAGGTTGAAGATTTAGAAACTTGCAGCGTTGTCGTGTAGATGGTGAAACGGGAGATTTTGGCCAGTGGCATCGAAGTGCGCGCTGTTATCTCTTTAGTTTACATGAGAGGAGTCTGTGCAATGACAGACGTAGCCCAAATATTGCTGCTAATGACTGTGCTAACATGGCTTATAACATGTATAGAGATACAGTTCTTCCATTATATTGCGGAACAGAGGTGTCAGAATGCAAAATTTCTAGGTCACTGCTTATGACAGTTTTTTTTTTTTCACTTTGAATGAATGTCTCATTGTATCCAGGTTACATTACCCATTACATCCAGGTTTATGTAATTAATAATAATGTTGTTAGCTTACCGTAAATAATAATCTTTTTTCCAGGCTTCTGATTGGACAACATTAAACATTAAAACACACACAACTACAGCTTACCTCATTCACTAATTGTAAATTAATCCAAATGGCATGTTAACAAAATAGATGTTTTTTTTTTTTTTGGAGTTCAACATGTATATCAGCCTGGAAAGCAAATGATCAGGCTGAGTTGAGTTTAAAACTGATGAGTTTAGACATCCTGACAGAGTTGTAGATGTAATTGGCAGATTAACCAGTTATAATTGGCTCACAACCTTACAATCTGTCAAAGCAGTACTTTAATGGCTTCACAGTATAGTGTGTGCAACGTTCAGTCAGGTAAAGGTTAACTCGAGGGCTTATGCTGTGGTATTCCGGAGCCAGCGTTGCCCCTGGTTTTCCCCTCGATCGATGGGCTCTGCGACAGGCCTTGGCATCTGGCCCCAGTTTAGGTGACCTGAGAGGATATCTACTGGATAAGTGAGAGAGAGAGAGAGAGAGACATTTCTGAGCACAGGAGAAGAAACTCTTTGTCTTGCAGATAAAGGGATGAAAAACATTTTTAAAACAGGATGGCACAGAAAGAATGAGTGAGAAAATGGAAACGTAGGACATAAAAAGTGGCACAGGCTGAAAGAGCATCTTTTTCTGTAGTTGCCAAATAGAAAGAGATACTGTAGATAGAGAAGTAGATATAAGGTACAGCCTCAGATGCATGGATAATTCATGAATATGCTACAGGGGAACAGTGAGGAGATGAGAGGCGTCAAACCTGTGCTACGGAGACAAGGTCAGTGAGGAGTGGGTAACTGAGGTCAGGTTGACCACATGCTGTATCAGTTTGTCTGCTTTTTTATGGATGATTTCAAAGTTCATCGTTTGAAAATACAAGGTTTTATTTAGGGCTGCATGATATATCGAAATTTGCAAATGTAAACCTACATATTGCAATATGCATATCGTAACAGCTTGCGATAATGGCATGATTATAATACTTCAAAAGATAACAAAAAAAAGTTTTAAAGTTTTAGGCAGACGCAGACAATAGAGAGTAAGCTGGACATGTGACTGTTAAATAAGTGTGATGTGCTTAATGTTATTAAATGCAATATGCAAAGTACTCGTTCACACAGAAAGCCGCCTCTGACGGCGCATGATCCCGAATTTAGTTCTCTTCTGCAGCTTATGTGGCCAAATACACAAAAAAATTGTCAAAATGCCCCTTTCGGTGAGTATTTGCTTAAACACACTCAGTTAGGTTATGTCTTAAAAGGACAAACAGTTGAGAAAGAAAGCACATGTGTAAAAAAAATTGGAAAATGTACTGGCAGAAAATTAACAAGACATTATCCAGTAATTTTACGGACATTTCTGTGAGCCCTAAAACTCAACTCACTGAAGTTCAAAATTCAAAATACTCGTCTGTAAAAATAGATATGGAAATTCCGTCAAATTAATACAGTACATTCTGCCCTATTTTTACTGTTTTTTTTTAGTGTGTACATGTCACGTCGTACTTAACAAAATTATGGGATTTCAACTTAAAAAGCGCTCACATTCTCGTATAGAGCTCGAAATTACAGCTTGTAAGATTGGAAATGCTTGAGAGCTCCAACTTGTACCATGTGACTGCTGTATCACCTAACCTCTGCAGATTAATTTAGGCGTTGATACATTTCATTATTTTGTTTTGATTTTGATCATTTTTGTTTTCAAAATTTTACAATTAAATCAAAAGAGGCACGTGTAGTCGTGACAAATTTAACAAAACATTTATAATGAATGTCAACAAATTAATTTATAATTTTTATTCCTATATCAGTTTTTATCAGTTTTATTCAACCCATTAGTGACTTTAATTTTAACCACCCCCATCCTTTTACTTCAAGATATAGTTATAAATTTTTTAAGCATATTTTGACACCTTAAGTGTTTGCAACAGCAAGACGGTATTGACACAAGTTTTCATGCATCGAAAAGCAAAGGCTCATCAGGTCAGTTGCTTAGGCTTGCGCACTGCAACTGCTGCTTTCTTTAAGTCCCACCAGCAGGATTTTCACAGAGGTTTTTAAACTGATCCATGGTGAGTTTTTCGTCATGTGACTGCGATGATCATTGCCAAATCTTCTGGCCATTGAGAGGTATGCTTGGATCATTTGTCCTTTGAAAGGTCCAACGGTCTCCAAACCCTCAACTTGTGACGGTCAACCCTCCCCATCCTCAAAAAGGTGACGGACTCCAAGAGATTTCTCCTCCAATATGCACACGCTGGAAGCACAATTCAACCGCCAGAGCACTGCAGAAGCAACAAGCCTGCAAACCCCCGCAGCCCCCCAGCACCAATGACCCCCAGGTTTTTTTCTCTTCATAGGCCTTGTTCTTCCTCCTCAAAAACATAGCGTTGATTGTGTTGCCCACATGGGCCCCAATTTTTCAAATTTTCCATCATCAGTCCACTTTTGTTTTATCCCAAAACTCTCCCACTTGTCAACACTTCTTTTGGCATACTGCATTCGACGACTCATTCTTATTCTTCTGGGACTTAAAGGGGTTCTTGGAGGAGGGGGGAGGCCTCAGCTTGCGAGCCATTGGGTCTGAGGCCTAACCACAGCAGGCAGAAACTTCAGTACCTACCTACATCATCTGAATTTTTCAGTTCCTCTCACTCAGTTCGTTTTCTTCACACACCACAACACTTTCTTTCTTTTTCGCTTCAGTCAGGTCAAGTCAGCATCTTCTTTCTCTTTCTCTTCCCACTGCCAGGTAGCGTTTTCAACAGTGCCCTTTGCTTTGAATTTGCGATTCTGTTCTGCTGGTTATTCTCTTGGTATGTTTACATCTTTTCAATCTTCTTATAGCCATCTGCCTTCCCTGTCCTGTGTCTCCTCTTCTTCTCTGTCTTGTTCTGTCTCTTTCCATTCTCTTGACTTCACCATGTTTGTGGTAACCACACCCCTGTAAGAGCTGAGAAAGGAATTATCGTCATTTTTTAAAGCTATTGCTTATTTAGGCTTTATTATTTTGCTGCTGCCTGTCCTGACATCCACAGGTGCTTTACATAATGAAAAAAAACACTTCAATGGTGTTCTTTCTTCAGGTAGTCTTTAAGGGGTTGAATTAAATTGTGTCAATGATGAATTCATTCAAGAAAAATTTTTACTACTACTTACAAAAAAATTGATGTTCATTTTTAGTTTTGCATATGCTTCTTTAGAAGTGTGTTGGATTTCATCATCTGAATTCAATTACAAAATGTACTCTTTCTCTAAAAAAACATTTTACACATGGGGGGGGTTTGATAATTTTGAACACAACTGTAGTTGTGATAGAAATGCATGGTACTGTCTTACATGACACACTTACTGTCTAATGCACTAAAGCCCAAAGTATACGTCCACGCACCGTCCGTATGACTTAATTTTCGTCATCATGAGGGTCCGTGGACATTCCGAACACCCACAACAGGGCATGTCCGAGTGACTTTTGTAGCTTTAATATGAATCATATGTATATATTTAATTCTTATAGTGAAAACGAAGCAGTGTTTTATTTTTACGTTTGATTATTCTATTGTTAAATAAACCAAATGTAGGACTGTGTGATACCGTAAACCTCCTGGATTACACTGACATTAAAATTACAATTATTTGATTATATATATATAATTTTTGCAATAAACTCATTTCACCTGTGCTTCCGCCTGAAATCAAAGTTGGTGTTCCTGAATAAGAGCTTACATACACATTCAGAATCTGAAGCAGGGATGCTGAGTCAGTCACTTGGGCAGCTGCAGCTGTTGAGATCTCCCATCGCACACAAACACAAATTTCTGGTGAGGCAGTTTATTTAATAAGACATAGTGACTGTACAGTCCATCGCTGCTGTGACAAACAGTTCTTATGTTCAACCGTTCTGAACTCCTTTGATCTGTTTGCTTCTTCTTTGAGATACTTTCTGCTCTGATTTAGATGGTAAGATTGACAGCTACAGTATCATTCCCAGGCCTTTGAGATCATTGAGGACTGTTTTCTAAAGTAATGTGTCGGTGGTGTCATGGTTGATCATAATAGACCAGCTTCTGTGGGCTGAATGCGTAGGAACTGACTGGTGGCATCCCTTGTGAATAGCTGTAGTCTGGTCTGTCTGGAGTAGCATGATGACGGGTCAACAGTTACTCAGGAGAATGTGACTCAAGGCAGCATGTTATCTCATTTCTCTTGGGCACAAACACAATTCATGGGTATGGATTGCTTAGTTGTATGCTATTAACTGATCCAGTGTCCTCGGGGCAACATCACATTTAGCATGGATATTTAATATATTCTCAGAGATAAAAGAAAGTGTTTGCGAGGGAAATTTAATGTCTGTCAAAAGGGATGGCATAAAATATTTTTGTTTATGTTTGATTATTATAAATTTGGTCCATAAGGATGTTTTTAGATGAGAACTTTACACTTTTTATTTATGCCCAAGATAATTGTGACATTAAGTTAATCAGGCAGAAACTTGTTCAGATGAGTCAAAATAGCACCTAAGGTTATATCTAGTTCTACTTTCATGTTTGGTGTATAAGGATAAATTAATATTCCCCTGAGAGGGTATAAAATAAGACAAAACTGAAAAAGAATGAAATAAAAATGAGAGCCAGTATTTTATGAGAGGCAGAATGGGAAATAAACATGACTGAAGCTGAAGGCTATGAATATGAGACTTGAATTTGATTAGAGATGTACATGTATGCATCTTTCACTTGTTTTTCCATCATTTTGTTGGTTTAAGGCTTTGGGTTAAAGGGTTAGTTCACCCAAAAATGAAATGTCTGACATTTCATACTCACCCTCATGCTGTTCCATACCCGCAAGAGCTTCGTTCATCTTTCACAAAATATATTTTATGTGATGAAATCCAAGAGTTTTTTTTTTTTTTTATCCCAATAGAAAGCCATGTAATGACCATCATTCAAGGTCCAGAAAAGTACTAAAGACAGTTAAAATATTCCACGTTACTACAGTGGTTCAACCTTAATGTTATGAAGTGACAAGAATATTTTTTGAAGGAAAGTATGTTTATGTTCAGCACTTCCAGGTTCTATGTCAGAACGCCGACGCTGTTCACATGAACCATGACGCTTGCGTGTGATGCTGACGCAGGAGCCGGCGTTCTGACACAAACACAGAAGCGCTGAACTGCTTTCACGCGTCAAATGCGTACAAGTCTGACAGGATAGAGAAGAAATTGCTGAATAAAGTCATTATTTTTTTGTTTTTCCACACAAAATGTATTCTCATCGCTTCATTACAATAAAGTTGAATTAAAGTAGTCACGTTGGCCATTTTATTTGTTTTCCAAAGAACAATGAAGGTCTAATGGGTTTTGAACGGCATGAGGGTGAGTGATTAATGACAGAAATTCATTTTTGGGTGAACTAACCCTTTAAGGGCTTGAAGTAATAGGTTATTGTTTTTTGTGATTAGTTGTTGTGATGCAAACTAGGACAGAAAGGCACTTTGGATAAAGTTTCATTTTACAACACATCTTCGAATTAAGTTCAGTATTGTGAACTCTGTAAATTAATATCATGACCTCAGTTTTGGATTATTTATCCGAAGAATTTCATTGTGATTGATGACGTACAGTGGCACTAACATGATGACGCCCCATTTATTATCAGGCCACATTCCCAGGAATTAAACGTTATTCCTCTCGCAGTTATAGAGTTTCAAAATGTCGAATCAAAGAATCATTGAACGAAGGCTTCTGAGCTTGGAAAACACATTCCACTGACACCAGATCACCTTGGAAGAAAATGTTGATTGAATCGCTACATCATAAATTTAGTCTACATTTTTAAATGGAAAGAAAGACATGACAATCATACTTTTTTCCCAAGAGAGGTCTAACAAGCAATAATGTATCCAGCTTTAAAAGGGTTTAATCCATTAAACATGAAATTAGATTAAGCCTTAGGGCCAAGCCGGTAAAAATTACTATTTTATGATTAGATTAATCCTCAGCCGAGAGAGAGTGGACGTTTTGTTAGTACGTTAACCCTAGAGTCACTGGACAGACATTGTTTTTTCCTTTCCGCTTCCTAACGGATCATAGATAGCACAACATTGGAGCGTCCACTGCTTAATATGTGAGAGTAACCTGTCTAGCAGTGAGTCAGAGAGAATGTAAGCCCACCCAGTATGTGAATGTCTGCTCTTCTCTTTCAATTACATTTCCATTGCAGCCAGCTGTGAGGTTTCGTTGCCAAGGCAACTCAGACACCCACTCTACAGTGTTCGGCTCACCCTTGCTGATCAGGCACATTGGTCAAGACCCACTAAAAGCGACTGAAAAACAAAAGAGACAGGGAAAGAAAGGGGGTAAGTTAAGGTCAGTGGATGTTTTGTGTGTGATACCTGTGTCAGACTTTGAAGAATGGAAAATTTGATGTTTGTGTTCCCTGCCTGAAATTTATCCTTGAGGACGTATTACAAGTATTTGTGTATGTGTGGTATCGGGAATATGAGTATTCAAATGTGGACCACAGCTGTGAAAGTATTATCTGTAGCAAGTCATGTTTAGATGTGTTGACCAAAAGAGAAAAATAATGGTTCATCTCAGCCGCCTGTTGTTCTAGCAATGTGTGCTGATGGATTTATAAATGAGAAGATTGTCATTTTGAGATACTGAATGGGGGTAAAGAGGATGTGATGGTGAGAAAATGAAGCATGAATTGAATAGACTGGGAGCATAATTCAGATTTAAGAGGATTTTGCCTTTCATTTGAGATTTTGTGTCCCAGGCTTATATATGATGTACTGATTTCGATACTTTTTTTAGACAGTGTTGCTGGATATAAACTCTCATGCTGTTTGGTTCTGAAACCACGTATAGAGGCAGCATAAATACATTTAACCAGATTACAATGCAATTAATGTAGAACATTTTGAATACAGAATAACATTTCAGCGATTAATGAAATTATAAATAAACTATTAGCCAGTTATTATTGTTTTTTCCCAAACAAAAAGTTTAAACGTATAACAATTTTGCTAAGTTTTCAATGGCAGCAAACAATAAGTAGCCTAATGTCATTATGTCATGTTATGATAAATCTACACATCCTTTTTTCAAATTTAATTTTCATTTGTAGCCTAATTTGTTTGGTTTAAAATTAACTCGAACCACACTCAACCAACTGCTCCTGAACATTACTGACAGAATTATTTTTTATATTTAAGGTGAATGTCATTGAATAATCGCACAATACACTCATCCATCCACTGACAACTAAATTTTAATTTGAGCTCATTTGTATATAAACTAAAGGAGCTCGAAATCGAAAAGATAAATGTTCTAATAAGAAAAGATAAAAGTTTGCATGAACATACATAATCAAAACTTGCGCGCGTTCCCGCTTTTCAGAACGACAAACCTGATCGCGTTCCTGTCACATCACTTGATGACTGGCAAGGCTGTCACAGAGAAATAAACATTATTAAACTGGAATTGACCCTTCATAAAGACCCGCCCCCTTTAGTTACTGTTGCTTTGTCCGCGCTCTCACGCCACACATCATGTTCACGTGCAGTGAAAAATACATCCCGGAGCAAATAGGACACGGACAAGGCATCGACAGACATATAGATAAACAGTTTCATATTTAATACATCATAATTTTCATAAAAGAATTTTAAACAATAAATACCAAATAGTGGCTCTTTAATGTTTCGTGACAGATCTCTGAAGCTCCTTCAAGCGGCTCCTGAATCAACCATCTCTTCATACTAGTTCATTTATGGTATCAAATAAACATGAATGGACATCAGAAGGAATGTTGTTTCAAGCTCGGAAAGATGTGAGTACACACGATTTTTGAAGTTCAAGTTCACATACTCCCCTGACTGCTTTGTCAGACAGAATGGCGGATTCGGGGTTATGATTGGTCAGATCGCCTGTCAATCAAACTGTTTGCGAAGGGTTAATCGCTGTAGCAGATTGTTTCTATATTTAAAAATCGTTAGTAATTTGTTTTGTTTAAAACTAGGCCTAACTGCCCCAGAACATTAGCCTGCTGACAGAAGTATTTTTTAAAAAGTCGAATGCGATTACATTGTACATAAACTAAATGAGTTAGAAGTCGTAACGTTAACTGGAACAAAACGTTTGCCTGAGCGCACATAAAAGTCGAAAATTTGGCGCGTTCACGCCCTTCAAGAAGTCAAACCTGATCGCGCTCATGTTGCATCACCTGATTACTGGTAAGTAATCAACACAGCATGAAGGCTGTAGAAGAAATAAACATTATTAAACTGAAATTGCTGTAGCAGCAGCATTAAATCACTGTGTATGCAGTCTATTTCGCTGTCTCTCTCTTCATACTATGGGCGTTTAAAAAGAAGTTTAAGGGTGAGAACGTCTCAATCAAAAAAGTAGGCACTGCTGTTGGAGAAAATGAAATCTGAAATTCATTTTTTCTAATTGGAGTGGAAGGGGAGAACATTATGTGATCTCGAGCGGCTCGCCCACGCATGCAATCACAATCACGTGATTTAATCTGCAGTCACAGTGAAAGCAGCACGAACCACCTGTTTGTGTGATATGTCAATAAAAGTTCACGATTGAACTGTGTTTAAATGTTATATTGCATTGCATTACGGTCAAAACTATACCTGTGGATGTTTCTTACAGAAATGCATTTAATGTTGAAATGTAAATTTCCATATAAATTGGTTGGTGTCATTCTGTGATGGCAGTGAAGTTCATGTCCTTTTATGGTGCCTGAACCGGTGTCTGTGCTCTACATATTCAGCTCTGGTAATTTAGCTCAGCAGATGGTCTACAGAGAATATTCAACAGAAATCAGCGGTCACAAGAGATGCCCAAAGATAGAAACACTTCAACTGTGGTGCCTTCACTGAATGTGTGTGAGGGACAGATGTCGGTGGAGATGGATGTAAATGAAAAGTCAGTGAACAAGGGTTGGGCAAAGGATTGGAAAATAAAATATGAGTTGAAGGGAGAAACCATAAGGATATCTCAAATATTAAGTGCAATTATAAGAGCAGCATCTTTGGATTCTTTAGGACAGCTAAAGCTTATATATATATTATGCTTCTCTCTCTCTCTCTCTCTCTCTCTCTCTCTCTCTCTCTCTGAAAAAGTCACATTTTGGGATGTAACAGTAATGAAATATTTGGTTTTAATTATGCGTGCCTATATTTGTTGCTGTTTTCCCAGTTTTCTGAAAATGAGAACTTGTCTTCGAATTTGTCTAGGCCTTTACTAAAAAAAATCTACATAGCTCATAATAATAACATTATGAATTGCATCACTGTCTTGATATGCACTACGTAATTCTGCGCTTGTCCATCTGTCTGTTTCCCTGTAGTTCGGAAGGTCACCCTGAATCAAGAAGAGCAGCTGTAGACACCAGCAGCTGGATGGCACTATGATCCTGATGCAGTGTTCCCTCTCAGACTGACGGGATTTCTCGGCAGCAAACTGGCAGAGAGAAAGAGAGCTCACACAGGTGGGCCAGCGGCATCCCAGAGATTATAGATTTGGAGATTACAGGACAACAGCAGGTCAGGGCACATTGTCTTGTTGAAATCCGAGTTCTCCACCTCACCAATTCCGTTAAGAGCTGTCATTGTGAAATTGACAGGCGAATCCTACGACGCAACACGCATTCGCATGCACTCAACTGATCACGTACTCCTCTAGCCGCGAGACAAATGCAGCGTTTGAAGAAAATCTGATGCCATTTTTTGTTTGTCTTTTTCTATAATCCAGCTCCTTGGCGCTCAAATCCCTTTTTTGTGCTTAAGCCTTTGGTCTCTTTTAATCATCTTTGTTGCCATCTTTTCCTCCATTTGTTATTTGCTTCATTTTTACTTAACTGGAGAGAGTCAAAGGTGCTCAAACTATGTTGTAGAATTTTCTAAAGTGCTCAGCTAAACTGGGATGTTCAAACCCGACTGCTGTTTTCCAAACCGTTGGAACAGGAGAGCAGCAGAGATATAAGTTCCTCATAGTTGAATCTGCAAGCCGCTTTCATTGAAGACACCATAAAGACCAAGGGGACAAGTGTAGTTGCGTGCGCTTAAAGTAACTCACACGATACACAACTGCAGGAAAATGAATGAGACGGAAAGAGTTTAGAAAGCTATTCAAGATGTCTGCAAAAGAGCTTCATTACAAGTCTGTGAGAAAACTCCACCCTTTTCCTCCTCTGGCTGTGAAGTTCAGCACAGTAGCTCGGTAGACGAAGCGCACAGACGTGGACAAACCGGATTACAGTGACAAACTTGGACTCGTATAGGACTGTAATGGAACAGACACGGATGACAGCCTAGCTTGTCTGGCACTGAGATGTCAAAACCACAGAGAAGGCTATTCTTCCAACTGTCACTGCAAGGAGAATAGAGCAGATCACATACACGCCTACAAGCAGACTGATTTTTAGAGGCGAAAGACTGGTGTGTGTTTGAGCCGTGGCAGTTCAGAAGCGTGAAAGAGAGCGCTGGAGGAGAGCCCATAGTGTAGGGGGAAGAGAGCGAAAATAAAGAGCGGTTAAAGACTCCACAGCAGCAGTGACACATTGAAAGGGAAGACTGACAGACGGGAGATCAGCAGTGGCAGTTCACAGGTGCACGATTTTGTGAGATTCACACACTTTTGGGTTTAAAGCCTGTGTCGCTCAGAACGCCGAGTAGTGCTGAGTCCAGGTTGGGCACGGTGGCAGGGGCCGGTTCATGGCAGTGGGGCGGACGCATGCCGTCTGTGCCTCCGCAGCGAGAGGGACGCTTGGGCTTGGGCTGGGGTTGGGGATGGGCCGCATGGGCACGAACTCAGAGGACGGGTGAGCTGAGACCCTGGGCACCCGTCGGAGCTGCGGCGGCAGGAGAACGTGGGGGAATGCGATGCTCCCTGCGCTTCTGCGTTGTCTTAGGATCCCTGGCCCTCCTATTCCTCACTTCACTCTTCTTCTCCTTCTCCCTGAGAGGAGGAGCCGGCCTGCCTTACTTTGAGCCCCCGGGATGGGAAGAGTCGCGCAGGGTTAAGCTAGTGCCCAGCTACGCTGGTTCCCACCGGGTGATCCCAGCCGAGAGCGCTCAGCAGAAGACATGTGCCTGCTCTCGGTGCGTGGGCGACCCAGGCGTTTCCGACTGGTTCGACGAGAACTATGACCCGGACATCTCGCCTGTGTGGATTCGGGACAACATCCAGCTGCCTTCAGATGTGTACTACTGGTGGGTGGTAAGTGATCTTCTGGATGCTCTCTTGCTGCTTTTAGCATTAGGAATCCATTCCCTTGATGTGGTTAGACTTTGTTGTGGTTCGATTTCGTGAAAAGCTTTTGACCTCTTGCATTAACTAAATGGTAGAAACAAAATAAATTGACTCCCACTGTCCTTAATTAAAAGAGACCTTATTTTATTGTGCTTATTTCCTTTAAATGAAAGATTTGCATGCTCTGCAGTTGTGCTTATGCATCATGTTTAAGTGACACGAAGCCAAGAGAACATGAGTAATGTCTGAAAAACGTGTGCCAGCTGAAAAGTGTTAGTCTGTAAAATAAGTAAATTAAAAGCAGGGAGGGTGCTGGACTGCATTAAGCAAAAGAAGCAGAAAGATTTGGGGATGAGGATTGGGAAAATGTTTGCACTTGCGGAAACCGTTTTGCACATCAAAAACATGTTGTTGCAATGCTGAAGCGTTTGCTAGGTGAATGCTTACTGGTCAAAAAAAAAAAGTAAAATAAAAATGAAAATGACTTAATTATTTTGGCAGTACTGGACTTTTTGGACTTTATTGAACTTTAGAAAATGTCTCATCAGAATTTCAGATCGGTGTATAATGGGCATAATTATTCAAAACAACTTTTGTAATTAAACGAATGTTGGACAAATGAAATTAGTCAAAGTTTCTGAATTGCAATTAATTCAATTCCTTTCTGTTATTCCCATTCAAATTGCAATTCAGCATCCGGTGTGACTAATTCTAAGTCAGGAATTTAAATACAGACTTTTACTCAAACCTGCTATAGGTTTAAAGATGCACATATAACCTGACTACTGTATATACACTACTGTTCACAATTCTATTTTTTTTGAGAAAATATTTTAATATTGTGATAAATTATTGCAAAAACGGTTTTCTGTTTTAAGATATTTTTAAAAGTTATTTATGCCTGTGATGCACAGCTGAATTTTCAGCATCATTACTACAGTCTTCAGAGTCACATGATCCGTCAGAAATGATACGCTGATTTCATGCTCAAGAAGAATTTATTATTGTTCTCAATGTCTAAAACAATTGTTCTGTTTAATGTTTTAGTGATTTTTTTTACAGGCTAATTTAATGAATAGAAAGCATTTATTAAAGGCACAATATGTAAGATTTTTGGATTAAAATATCCACAAACCACTAGAACAGTGTATTTTGTTGACTCGTGTTCCTACATTGCCCAGATGTTTCCAAAAATGTTTAAATTCCAGAGAAATTAGCACAGACCATGTCCGTCCGTCACCTATCAAAATCATAATATCCGCGTTACCCTCGATTTCCAGTTTTATTTTGTAGAAACCATGGAAACACCAAAAACATTTTTAATATATTATGTTTTATTAGACAAGTGAACAACTGTTTGGATACATTTATATACAGAAATGTATCTAATATGATAAACAGCACATACGCTTGACCGTCTCTCATTAGCAATCGCTCCAGCACCTGCTCTGCTTCATACTACAGTAACAGTAATATTATCATCTATGAACATGATTTCTGCCTGAGTCCCGTCGGATTCTTTTTTCCTGGCTGTGAGGTGAAGATGATAACTCCCATGATTCCGCGCTCAATCTCAGCATCATCAAGCTACACATTTGTTTTGAACAGGCGACCTCTAGCGGCGAAAATGTACATATTGTGCCTTTTAAAAATATTTTTTCTAACAATGTGAAGTTTTTTGATCAATTTAAAACACTCTATCTGAATAAACGTATTAAAATATAAAAATCTTACGGATTACTACTTAGGGATAGTAGTGTATGTATATGGCTCCCATCGTGTGGGTGAGCACAGAGTAAAATCAGTGGCTGACATCTGTACCCAGAGAACATCTGCCAAGAATTATTAGGTGCAATGGACACCTGATTAACTTTGCCACTTTTATGCATTTTTATAAACTTTTATTCAGCAGGGACATTGAGGAGGAGAAAGAAGGGAGAGAAAACGGAAAAGTGCCATATCATGAAGGGATGTCAGTAAAATACAAAAGAAAGATTTTAGGTCTGGTCTTGACTGTGTTTTTGTTACATCTTTTTTCATTCATCATCGCAGAGGGCTACAACGGCTAATTGGCTGCCTGGATGTTTATTTTAGTATGCATGTGTGCACTGGCAGGTGTGCAGATGGTTTGAAGTTAAAAGATAACTGCCCAACCTTATGTCAGTTCCTTTCTTTCTTCCTCCATCTCTGCCTGCCTTCTCTTCCCTCTGGGCCCTGTACAGATGTTGCAGCCTCAATTCAAACCCCACAACATCCAGCAAGTTCTACAGAGGCTGTTCCAGGTCATTCCAGGCCGTTCCCCATACGGTTCGTGGGACCCTGCCCGCTGTCTGCGTTGTGCCGTGGTGGGGAATTCAGGCAACCTCCGCGGGGCAGGTTACGGTCCAATGATTGATGGCCACGACTACATCATGAGGTGAGTCTTGAAATCCCACCGGGAAAAGAAGTAGGGAAAGAAAATAGATTGAAGTAGATTTTAAATACATATTAAAGATTATGATTGGGTTTTGAAACAAGATATAAAAATATAATCTGTGCCTATGTATTCAGAATGAGTTTGTCGAGCAGGGTTGTTACAGTTTTATATATTATATTTTTTATTATAATGCTATGATCTTTCAGTTTAGTTTATTGTATTTTTTTAGTTTCAGTTATTTTAATTAACGGCGAATTGTGTAATTTCTGTAATTCTAGTGACCCTGAAACAAAGTGACATTTTTAAAATAGTTGTCCTATTTAAATTCCTACAATATGTAATTTTCACCACTAGAGGTCGCTTATTCAAAACATAGGCAGAGCTTGATGACGCCTTGATTACGCGGAATCACGGGAGTTGTTGTCTTCACGCCTATAGCCGGTGGAAAAGAATCCAACAGGACTCGGGCAGAATTCATATTAATGGATGAGCTAATGTATTATCGTTTTATTAACATTACTATAGTATGAAGCAGGGTGCGCTGGAGCGATAGTAAATGAGAGACAAGTGTGACACACGGAGAGCAGTGGAGCTTTTATTATGCCGCAGACGACTGCGTTTGTTTCTTCCGGTTGTGTATGTGGGCTAACGCAGCGCTGTTTATCATATTGGATACATTTGTGTGTTGAAAGTTGGAATGCTACTCTGTGTTCTACTCTGATACACTTGTTGCACACTGCAGTAAGCTAGATCGATATTAGGCATGGTAAAACTTGGTACTCGTGGTAAATCAAGAAAACAAGATTTAAACAGTAAGACTTACTGTGTTGAGTTACATAACAATTATTAGTTTTCCGTCAATAAATGTATCCAAAAGGTTGCTCACCTGTCTTATGAAAACACACGTTTCACGGTGTTTCCATGGTTTCTACAAAATAAAACAGGAAATTGTGGGTAACGTGGGTATGATGTCATTGAGAGGCGATGCACGGACACGGTCCGTGTTAAAATTGCTTATTGCTCTGGATTTAACATTCTTATAATAATGGAAGTACACAAGTCAACAAAGTATATACAATTGTTTTCGTGTTTTTCAATATTTGAATCCAAAAATCTTACATGTTGTGCCTTTAATCATCATCTTCCATTGGTTGATCAATTTGATTTAGAACATTGGTTGAGTTCATCTTGTTGATTTCAGGCTGATCAGGATATGCAAACAGCAATATTTTGAAAGCACATTTCCACAGTTTAAATTTTTCAAGAAACATAAACCTACAAATAAATTACAAGTTACTATAAAAGATATATTATAATAATTTAACACAAAAAAAAATTACATCACCTTTTAAGGAATCCATTGAGGAACCAACAGAACATTGCTAGAGCAAGACCTTTGGTGAATGAAAGACACATCTATATCTTTATCGATATATTTATAGTTTTATTTATCTCAGAGCTTCTGGAAATATTTTTAAGTCAGTAACATTCACATTAGTTTTAGAATGCGATAATAGTCCTGTTTTCTGGGACACTGATCACAGCCAGATATGGTGGATTGGCATTTGCAATTGAAGGTTTCAGTCAATGAACATGAAAAAGGGCAGAATGTGTGTATTGCTGTTTAAAAAAAAAAAGAGTGAAATAATGGCCTGGTGGAGGCTGAACATTGTATGTTTAGTTGAGATCAGAGAGACGCAGAGGCTTAAAGAGATGGAGGTATAAATTGAGGTGCTATTTCAGTGAAGTCTTAAATTAATCCCGTCCTCCTCCGAATCCATCTTGTTCTTCTGGCCTACAGCAGCTGTCTTCTCGTCTCTTTATTTGTTCAACTGCTGCCTGCTCTTATTTTAACACAGTTTAAGAGATGGCACGAGCTTTATTCCTCGTTCAATTGAGTTTGCTATTGCTTTTTATTGGCTAATTTAAGTTTCCATTGTCTGAAAGTTTTTTTTTAATGGTACTTTGCTTGAAATCAGTTAGCATCCTTGTATGACACGGCTTATATATACTGTATACTTCTGTATTGCGTTTTGGTGTGAATTTTCTCTGAGAATAACTTTTTTGGAGGTACTTATGTAGTTATATAAACCAATGTTACGCAAAAAACTACTACTACTAAACACTACAACTGAGCTGTAGAATAATAAAACCTTCCTTGAGGTTTCTTTAAAAAATAAATCTTCATTTTAAATGAGTATTTAAGTTTAAGCCATGTTCTTTGGCTTGTGTGTATTAAAGATTGATGATATAAGAAGAAAAACACTTGAGATTTGATTGGTAAATCATCTCTCTGGCTTTAAGACAAGCTTCGAGTCTTAAGAAGATAAAGAGAGAAACAGGCGGACATGTACATTTGTTGTTTTGCATTAAAATCTCCAGGACTATTACATCTAAAGCTTTTTAAATCACGGCTGCTTGAGAGATTCCACATGTTACAAAATCTTGGTGATGTAAGTAGTTCTCTGAATTTGAGTGAATACATGTAGGATACAGATAGAGAATGAGAAATGGTTGATAGATGGTTGCACGGTTTTTTTTCTCATCAGAGCATTTTGTTGAGAGGACATGAGCTGTGAAATGGAAGCTCTGAAATCCATTGGCACAACAGACGTGTCTCCTGAATAGACACCGACTCTGTCTGCGTTCCTGTCTGATCCACCCGCTCTCCATCATCTTGCTAGTCTCTCTCTCTTAAAGGAATAACTCACCCAAAAATGAAAATTGTCATCCTCATGCAGGGTCCCCGCAGGCCCTTAAGACTTAAAATGTCTTAAATGTCAAATTTAAGGCCATAAAAGGTCTTAAATATCTTAAATGGTATAACAAAAGTCTTAATTATCAAGAGGTCTTAAATTTGGGGATCAACTGCGATACGGCCTGATGCGATTATTAAACTTCAAAGGTGCTCATTTAATTGAATAAATGTGAGCGCAGTGCAGTCTAATATCACGCATTTATACCAATAATGGTCTGTCGTTAATGCTTATGATCTACTGTTGATGAAATATGATGGTGTTTGTCTTATGGTATTAATATGTTGTAGATGGTTGAATGCATATATTATCTCCTACATCTTTTTGAATGAGCAGCCAGCAATAGTAAAGCATAGACATTTAAAATAAGAATCTTGCTCTATTTTGAATTTCGGTGACATATTAAACTATATATATATATATATATATTTTTTTTTTTTCATTTTTCATCATTTAGCAGATGCTTTTATCCAAAGCGACTTACAAGGGGAGCAATTAGAGGTTAGGTGTCTTGCTCAAGGGCACTTTAGTTATGGTATTGAAGGTGGAGAGAGTGCTGTTTATTCACAATCCCCACTTTCAATTCCTGCCAGCGTGGGAATCGAACCAGGAACCTTCAGATGACAAGCCCGACTCCCTCACCACTAGGCCACGACTACCCTACTATATGGCTTTCGAAATCTGAAATACACATTTTACCTGCAAGAATCTTTTCCTTTTTTTTGCCTTTTTGAATGCATTATAGTATCAGTAAAATCTAGTATTGATTAACCTCTAATTCATATGTCTTGATAAATTAAAGCGTTCATCCAAAAATAAAAATGTCGTTCCACACCTGTAAGACCTTTGTTCATCTACAGAACACAAATTAAGATATTTCTAATAAAATCCGATGGTTCAGTGAGGCCTGCATTGCAAGCAAGTTAATTTAATTTAAATATATTTAAAACAGTTTATGTGACTACAGTGGTTCAACCTTAATGTTATGAAGCGATGAGAATATTTTTTGTGTGCAAAAAAAAACAAAAAAAAGACTTTATTCAACAATATCTAGTGATTTGTGATTTCACAACACTGCTTCATGAAGCTTCAAATCTTGTTTCGAATCGGAATTTCGGAGCGCATATCAACTGCACATGATTTCAGTAAACGAGGCTTAGTTACCGCATAAGTGTTTTGAAATTTCAATGGATCACATGACTTTTGCAGTGTGATACATGATCCGAAATACTGATATGAAACAAAAGATTCGTGAAGCTTCGAAGTACTGTTTTGAAATCAGCCATCACTAGATATTGTTGAATGAGGGCGTTATTTAGTTTTTTTGGTGCACAAAAACTATTCTTGTCGCTTCATAACATTGAGGTTGAACCACCGTAGTCACATAAACTGTTTTAAATATATCTTTAGTACCTTTCTGGTCATTTGAAAGATCTTATTTTGTGTTCCGAAGGTCTTACGGGTGTGGAGCGATGAGTAATTCATGACAGAATTTACATTTTTGGGTGAACTAATTGTACATGTACCAATTTCAGTACTTAAGTATATATCAAATAAAACATGTCTTTAGTATTTTAAACTTGCTCTTACCTTGTTTTGCAGTTGAATTTGTGCCCCAGCCAGTTTAATTAAAAGAAGCTGAGATACATGGTTACAGTATTCATTTGAATTCTGCAGGTCTTAAAAAGTCTTACATTTATTTGATTTAACAACTTTGCAGATACTGTCATGTCATTTCAATTTTTTTTCTTCTTTTGTGGAACACAAAACAAGAATTTTTAATAATATCCTGGTTACTCTTTTCTATGCAATTACAGTGAGTGGCGACTGTTTTCTGCTGTCAGCCTGAATGCACTTTCGGTTTGTTCATTTTATTCTCTCATGGGGAAAATAATGAAATGCCAAAGTAATACGGCTTGTTTCAGGGAAAGTGAGAGAGGGTTTTCACGGTCTAATTCAATTGGATCTGTGTGTTCCAGGATGAACCTGGCTCCCACTGTAGGGTACGAAGAGGATGCCGGCAGCCGTACCACACACCACTTCATGTACCCAGAGAGTGCCAAAAACCTGGCGGCCAACGTGAGCTTTGTGCTGGTGCCCTTCAAGACTCTTGACTTGTTGTGGATCACAAGTGCCCTCTCCACTGGCCAAATCCGCTTGTGAGCACAATAACACAATGATTAAGAAAAAAGCTACATTTCTTTTAAATTTACTTTTATTTCTTATTTAATTAAATATTTTTCCTTTTTTAATTATTTCACCTTTTCTTCTCTTTTTAATTTTATTTATATTATTTAACTTAAAATGCATCATAAAAAAATACATGTGTGACATCCCTTCGATAAATGAGTTGTTCAGTTTTCCGACACTGGATTTAATTAGAAATTTTTCCGTTTATTTTATTTAAATCTTATTTATTTATTTAAACGATTTTTTATTTAATTTTTTTTAAATATTTACATTTCTTCGGTCACTCTAACATGGTAAAACAGAGGCTTAAAATTCGATAAATTAGTTTTCAGACAGTTGATTTAATGAAAAATTGGTTGTCAATATTGCTTGACTATTTTTCTTTTTTGTTTTATGTTTTTATTTTATTCGTGTTTTTTCTTTCTATTTTAACTTATATTTTGTATTAAAAAAAAAAACATTTTTTTTTTAAAGTCATAAAAGTGACTTCTCATAAATAAATTAGTATTTCAGTTCAGTTTTCAGACACTATGGCCCAGTTTCACAGACGGCATAGATTAAGCCAGGATTAGGCCTTAGTTCAACTAGGGCATTTAAATAGCTTTTATAAATGAGCAGTAGAAAAGAAACATTACTTGTGTGCCTCTTGAGACAAAATAATGGCGTGACATATAAATAGTTGTCAATACCTACATTTTGAGTAAAATTAGTAGCTGCATAATGGCCAAAGAGACATTGATATATTCTGTCTATGAACGCACTGCAGTTTTCTGTACCCAGAAATTCATCACTGAAAGCCACACATCCCAGCACTTTATCAACAATCTCTCTGCTTCTCTGAAAAAACACTAGGATTTTAGCAGCAGTTTATCTCACAGTTTTTTATGAAAAGATGAAGAGATGTCAGAAGAGAGAAGATTTATAACTTTATCTTTCCAAATCGTTCTCTCTCTCTCTCAGTACTTACGCTCCAGTGAAGCAGTTTCTGCGTGTGGATAAAGACAAGGTAATATATTCCCATCCTGTCTCTCACAGATTTATATTCTCTGAATTAAGACACTCTTTAGACCCTGAACAACAGAACATATCAGTCTTTATCTGTTTTCTCTGTGCTGCTATAAATCTGCATATGTATCAAATAATGTCCTGTAGGTTCAGATCTTCAACCCAGCTTTCTTTAAATACATCCATGACCGCTGGACACATCATCATGGGCGCTATCCCTCCACCGGCATGCTTGTCCTGTTCTTTGCTCTACACGTATGTGATGAGGTAAGACCTTAGGTGATGCCATATTATATATAATATATACGCTCATTCACCAGCCACTTTATTAGGTACACCTTGCTCCTTTTGACTTCCTTAATTCCTCATGGCATAGATTCAACATGGCACTGGAAACATTCCTTTTGGTCCATATTGGCATGGTAGCATCATGCAGTTGCGGCCGATTTGCCGGCTGCACATCCATGATGAAATCTCCCATTCCACCACATCCCAAAGGTGCTCTATTGGATTGAGATCTGGTGACTGTGGAGGCCATTTGAGTACAGTGAGTACTCCCTGTCATGTTCATTAAACCAGTTTGAGATGATTTGAGCTTTCTGACATGTCCCGCTGGAAGTAGCCATCAGAAGAGGATACACTGTGGTCATTAAGGCTAAGGGATGGACAAGGTGGACAAGATGCACAAAGTCAGCAACAATACTCGGGTAGGCTGTGGCATTTAAATGATGCTCAACTGGAACTAAGGGGCCCAAAGACTGCCAAGAAAAATCCTCCACACCATTACACCACCAGCAGCGGCTTGAATCTTTGAAACAAGGCAGGATGGATCCATGCTTTCATGTTGTTTATGTGAAATTCTGATAAACAGCGCAGCAGAAATCCAGACTTGTGCAAGCATGCAACATTTTTCCAGTCTTCTATGGTCCAATTTTGGTGAGTTCCTGTGAATCGTAGCCTCAGTTTCCTGTTCTTAGCTGACAGGTGTGGCACCCAGTGTGATCTTCTCTGCTTAAGGTTCAATTGTTGTGCATTCAGAGATGCTCTTCTGCAGACCTCCGTTGTAGCGAGCGGACATTTGAGTTACTGTTGCCCTGATGCTCACTTTGAACTTCAGCAGATTGTTTTCTTCGCCTTGCCTATATGCCTAAATGCATTGAGTTGCTGCCATGTGATTGGCTGATTAGAGATTTTTGTTAACGAGCTGTTGAACAGGTGTACCCAAGAAAGTGGCTGGAGTGTATATGCATACATACACTACCATTCAAAAGTTCGCAAAAATGCAGTAATATTGTGAAATATTAAAATTCAAATCGAAAACGGCTATTTTAAGTCATAATAAGTCATTTATTCCTGTGATGGCAAAGCTGAAATGTCTTTACTGTCACTTCTGATCAATTTCATGCTTCCAAGCTAAATTAAAGAAAAAAACTTAATAGTAGTTTATATTTCACAATTTTATAATATTGATTGTATATTATTATGTTGATTGTTTTATGTTTTTTAGAAACGCATTTCAAGTATTTTATTCTGCCTCTGACTCCATAGGTGAATGTATTTGGTTTTGGGGCAGACAGTCGGGGAAACTGGCACCACTATTGGGAGCAGAACCGCTATTCTGGAGAGTTTCGTAAAACAGGTGTCCATGATGCAGACTACGAGGCCCAGATCATTGACAAGCTGGCCAAGGCTGGCAAGATCTCAGTGTTTCCTGGAAAGTGAATCTGGGCACCAGGTGCAAAGAAATGTACCAACTGATGGACTACCATAAACAAAACCACCCATTATCCACTTGACACACTTAGTGTGCCTGTTAAACGTGATCAAGAAGTAATGTTTCATGATCTTATTACCATTCTGTGCTGTCCTGAGTGGTCAGGATTCTGGGCCGTATATCCTCCATGATGTGGTGGTTTTGAGAGGAGACACTAGTAAATGTGCTTTTCCTTGCAAGCCTACCTCAACTAGGACAAGGAACTTGACTTGGCAAGGAACACTAATATCTCACCACTAAACGGCATGTTAGTTATGTGTGCTGGGAATGGTATTAACTCATATTTATGACTTTTGTTGAATAGTGATGATACGAGAACTCTTTCCTGCCTATCTCTTATGCGTGCTCACGCCGAGGCCAGATAGATGAGTAAGACCAACAATCACCATGGTGTATCATATCACTCTAGTAGTTCTCTGTGATTCATTGAAGGGACAGTCCGTTCCCCCCCCCCCCCCCCCCCCGAAAAATAAGAAAATTCTGTCATCATTTACTCACCCTCATGTCGTTCCAAATCTGTATGATTGTCTTTCTTCTGCAGAACACAATAAAGAATGTTTTTGAAAAAACAGTTGTCACTGAAATTCAGTGGGGTCCAAAGAAGTTTTGCATCTTTGAATTGCAAAAATGCCACTGAGATAGTGATCAAAATATCATCTTTTGTGTTTCACAGAAGAAAAAGTTATACAGGTTTGGAATGACATGAGGATGAGTAAATGACAGAATTAAATTTTTTAGGTGAACTATGCCTTTAACTACAAGCTTGGACATAGTGGCGTTTCACTACTGTTACAGCACTGCAGTTAGACTAGTCTTGTTTGTCACCGGGCGTAAACAAAGCGTTACTTCGTCTTATAATATATTTTATGTTTAGTTGTTCGTGTTTGAAATGATCCTGCTAACAGTTTGCTGTCACTGTGTGCTTGCATCAGTCTGAACAACTTTTACTTTTTGGTTCATTTGTTTTTGCTAATTACATTTAAGTAATTAAATGTTCCTCTGGTCTAAGGAGGAAGTGCAGATATTCAATAACAGGAGAGAAACCACTGACGAAGTCCAATATGAACACATATGAGCAATATATAAAAAATTTGTGCAGTACATTTAGAAACAAACGCTAATACAGCTGTGGTGATTGTTGTAGAGATGCACTGTGAACAGTAGTAGAGCTTCATTGTTGATCTACAGCACGTAACTCTCTTAAATCTAACCTACTGTAATAGTGTTGGATGGAAAGCAACGGCTAAAAAAAGTGGTATATTGTGAGAAACCGACTATAAGCTTTCAGTAATGAAACCTGATTTATTGCCATACAATTTATGACTAGCTGACAGAGAGATCTCGGTGAAATTGAGGGATCTCTTTGATAAAAGTTTTCTTGAAAGCACGTAGACACTCCTTTGCTGCTGTTCAGTCATTTACCATCAACAATAGTTTTTATTTTTTTTTAATTTGTAGTTTTTCTTGTATAATTTATTATATTATAAGTTTAAGACCGCACAAAGGATTACAAAGATCCATTTGAACGCCAAGTGTTTTCTACGGAGGCCCTAAAGGGTTGGAGATGGGAAAAAAATAAGACGAGAGGAGAATTATATTTCGATGCTTTTGTGATCTCTCGCAAATGTTTTGTGCTCGTTTTTAAGCTTGAAATGTTTGCTTTCCTCCAAGAAAATGTTTGAGTTCCCAGAGAAATTTTTGTTCGCTAAATGTTCGCGTTCTCCCGAGAAACGTTGCATTCACTCTCAAAGTGAGTTTTGAGTTCTTTGAGAGGGATGCAGAAGTTTTGCTAGAGAGATTTCGCATGCGAACGCAAGGTTTCTCTTGGGCAACGTAAACATTTTCGAGAGAACGCAAAATATATATATTTTCTTCCCTTCTCTTATATTTTTTCATCACCATTTGCCTTTGGAGGTCAGTAGCTTTCTGTTTTGGACTAGTCCAAATTTAGACTTTCAGGTGCAGTAGTTCTTTTGCAAAACGTAGACATATCAGCTATTTCAGTGTGCAAATACACACACGTTACATGCTTGCGTGCCTTGTCCTCGCTTCTGGACACATCCTCTCTACAGAGCACCGCTAACCTCATTATAAGACGCATAAACACATGCTATTGTTCATTTAGTCTTCTTACAGAGCATTTATTGATATTTTCGCATAGATCTGGGCTTTAAAATAGGGCACGGATCGTCTACCCACCAGCTGTCCTCCACCCACACATGATTCACAGCTTCTCCTGTGTGCCACCATCCTCTTGTCTGTTCTACTTTTAAGCTAAGCTGAGCGCCGTGCCTTCGGGATCAGGGTGGGAAAAGCTCTCACCTTAAAACTTTCTCCCCTCTTCATTTTAAGAGCTACCTACCTGCATTCACTGTCACTTCGGAAAAGTCTCCTGAACCTTTAGAAAATCTAGACTTGTGGCACACAAGTGCTTTTATACATTGTCAATAAAGCGTAATTGTCTTTTGACGGTTATATACCGGGGAATATTAAATGCACAGTGCTGCAGTGGCTTTATTATATTTAAGCCTAATCTGAGGGATTATTATTGGGCGTTTCACAGTGAAATTCTCAAATTACGGACACGTAGGATGGCTGCCATCTCATAGGTAGAATATTGAGATGTGCCGTTGGTCACCAAAGACTTTTAAACAATTACTAATCCTGTTTTTTGGTTCTAGATGTCTGTGTATTGTTCAGAAAATTTGGATTAAATGCTGGCTCGTGAAGTTCTTGTATTGCTCTTAACAGTATTCAGCAATCCTAAATAGTACTAGTTGGCTATTAATGTTTTTGTGCCACAAGAGGGCCTGCCGGATGATATTCAGGCATTCCTACTCAAAACAATTTATGAAATGCTACATTATCCATATCCACCTTCTCCGTTCTCTCCATTTGACATGTTCTGTGGCCAAATTACACGACGAGATCAATTCAAAATTGGCTTGTTCTCTTTATGCTCTTGCCAATGTTCTCGGCACTAAATTATCGGTCTTTGTGGATCCTTGTCACGCTGAGAGAGCTTTTTAGGACTTTGTATCATCTTTTGCTGAATTGTTTGCAGGATTAAAGGATGCAAAGTTGTGAGGCTGCAAAGTACTGAATGAGATGATCATTACAGAGCCTGTAAAGACTTTTCATATTTCTTTTGCCGAGTTGAGTGAGTGATTCAATTTAATTTTGTTTGCTTAAACTTTTTTTAAAGGTGTTATGGTAGATTCCCTTTTCAATTTGAGTAATTAAAACAATGAAATGGTTAAAAATGAGGCTACAGTATTTAGACGTCCATTTGAGTAGAACAAACTCCACTATCAACTTCAATCATGTTGAATCCTGCTCTTCATTTGAAGGAACCCTCTTTTAAATCCTTCAACACAGACTGTACATATCCTGCACTGTGCCACCGTGTTTGCTCTCATTAACTTCTCATTAGTGTTGATATAGTGACTATTGGTCAGTGCTTTTTCTTTCCTTTCACAACTTCAGTCTTTGTGTAATTATGGACTGTTTTTAATCTTTATGCTACTGTAAGAAATAAACACATTTAAAATGCTTTGTCTTTATGTACTTGGACATTTATTTACAAGTAAACAACTTTTGCTCCTTGTCAGACTTTTGTTTGAGCTGCTTTGATGCGCTACATGTTCATTACAAACTCCGTATTAAACTTTTTATTTGATGGAAATCGTAGTGTGTTAACATTTTCTTCACATATTCTGATATCTATTATGATTTCATCCTTTTTCATCCATGACCCAATGTGCCATGCAGGAAAGTTAGCGTTTAAAAACGTCTTAGGTGTTTCATTTTGTTATAATGTGTAAAACGTTTTCCTCATGTCTTCAGTATCACATTCCATCCTGTTATTCTTTTGTAATATTGCTTACAAAACAATCAAACGTCAGTAATGAACAGTGCATTTGTTGAATTCATTCCCATCCTCATAATCGAACTTCATGTTAACCCCTCTTGAATCCCTTACAAAGAAATTACTAATTTAAGCCCTTTTCATTCCTTTGCCATTGTGTCAGGTGACTGGAACAGTCTAAAAATGTCCAATCTGTAACCCATTAATAGGAATTGTAGCCCAAATATTCTGTTTAAAATCTAAGAGTTCACTGTAATTGTGAATTGTATAACAAGAATAATCTACTAGTTATGTTCATATGGTTGAGCAGCACCTGTGCAAGAGTGGTGTTACAACAACTAGGCATCTCTAGTTAACCTAAAATTGATTAATTATTGATAAATGTAGATACATTTAAATGACTAGAACAAATGCCTTATTGTGAAACTCCCCAAGACTAACAATCTCCAGAGCTGTAACCACTGGTGTGGTATCAAATCCCTCTCAGTCCCATTAGAGGTTTTCTGTAGAGTTCTTCTATTCAGAAATGGCAACACCATTGACTTTAAACAGACAAGAAGCAGCAGGAATCAGAAGTGGAAGAGGATGCAGAGGCTATATCTTTATTCTGAGAAACATCATGGAGCAGTGTATCGGGAAACACCCTTCCGTACATCGATTTTATAGACTTTAAAAAATCCTTCTACAGTGTACACCATGATATTTTGGAAAGTTATTCTACGGTGGTCACACTGATGAGGTTGTTCTGGAAGTTTGAATGCAGCGTCAGAATGACTACTAATAGGTGTTAAACTAGGTGTGTGCCAGGGATATATCATCTCTGATCCTTCTCATGGTTCAAACCCAGAGGTATCCAGTGGACCCCCATCACACAGCTAGAAGACCTTGACTTTGCTGCAGTCTCTACAAAATTCAAACATCTCCGAGCGACCGACTGAATAGCTTGCACCAATCACTGTCATAAATGAACCATTGGAACATCATCAATTGTACATACCTAGGAAGCCTCTTCAGCAAGGAGAACACAGCACAAAAACACATACAAGCAAGGCTCGGAAAAGCTAGAGGTGCATTCGCCAGACTAAAGATGGTCTGGTAATACAGCACTGCAACAAAGCTACATTTGTAAAACAGCTTTGGTCAAACCAGTCCTGCTGTTTGGCTCAGAATGCTGGTGAGACATATACTGAGGGCGACATGAACTAGATCGGCGCCTTGCACAATAGATGCCTCAAGAGGATATATTGCATATTCATATTCTCAGTCACCGAGATCAAGCGTAATCGCATCCAATGGATTGGACATGTTCTCAGAATGGACCAGGACCAATGCCCTGAGATGGACACCACTTGGCATAAGAGAACAAGGCATCCTAAAGCACTGATGGCAGAATTGAAGGAGATGGATCGGTCATGGGGAGAGGTGCAGCATGCCGCAAAAGATCGAGCTAAGTGAAAAAGCATATCGTTGATGCTTTATGTCGCATTGGTTGAAAGAGAGTAAGCGTACTGAAAATAACTATAATCAGTAGTTTTAAACCCAATAAGCAGTAGCTTTAATCACAGATGCATTCAAAACGCCACTCCACAGGACAATGAAAAGTCATTTATGCATTTGAAATCATTGCTTTTTTTAATTACCTTTAACAAGTGAGACATTTCATGTGACAAGTGATAAATGGCTCATTTCCCCAAAAACAGATGCTAGAAGACCTAGTGAAAGGTTAACTGTGTTGACATGAATTGCCTGAACCATTATGACATCCCTCCTATTGAAGAGACAGACCAACAATTCTACAAATGTAAATATTGTGATAAACAGACACCTATTAAAATGATGACAATGATTTTCATCCTTATATGTTCAGAAAAATAATGGCAATGAGGATGATTTTAGCTAGCAATATTAAACTGTCTATCTAAATGTAATTTTCCAGTCAGATAGCATGCACAGCCCCCTGTGCTTTGGATCACAGAGTCAGGACGGGTTGATGGATCAGTTGATATACCCAGTTAACTGAGAGGGTGTTAATTATTTCCCTTCCTATCCATAATTGACAAATGACACATTTCTATACAGTTTTTACATTTTCCACCCTGGAATGTCCAGTTTGAAAATATAGCAGGCATTAGCTGGAACAGGACAGGAGGAGTGTTAAGACCAAACTATGAACCTCTTTCCAGATTATACCCTACCTACACCACTCTCTATCTCTCTCTTTGTCCTTAATTTTCACCCAGTTTGAGGCGGGCAAACTCATTGGCCAGCTGCAGAGCCTCCTGTATGCAGTGCGTGTTTCTACCCGTGGCCTGGGCAGACATGTCTTTACCGCCTCCTTTTCCATCCAGCAGAGGGCACACTTCCTGAACCCACTCGTTGGCCTTCAGGCCCCGGTTTGCAACATCCTGGAAATACACAAAGAGAAAATTGATGATTTTTAAACTGATACTTTACATATGCATTAACATATCTAGTACAGTTTTTTCCAACCCTGTTCCTGGAGGCACACCAACACTGCACTTTTTACATGTCTCCTTAATATGACACACTTTTTCTGTTCTTGGAATCTCTGCTAAAAAGCTAATGAGTTTCAGGTGTGTTTGATTAGGAAGAATTCGAAAATGTCTAGTGTTGGTGTGCCTCCAGTAACAGGGTTGGGAAACACTGGTCTACTACCATGCAAGTCAAAGTACTATTAAACCAGCATTAAATGTCAAAGTGAACACAAAATGGCATTTGAAACTCCTTTTACATCTGAGGTCAGCTGAAAAGCAAGCAGTTCCATTTCAGTGAATGTAATATAATGATGCCCGCTGATCAATCATTCACAATAAGAGTGTAATAAGAAAATTACTGTTCGGTAAGGTTTTTTCATGTTTCTGAAAGAAGTCTCTATGCTCACCAAGGAGGTATTTATTCAATGAAAAATACAGTAAAAGCAGTAATAATGTGAAGTATTGTTACAATTTCAAATAACAGTCTTCGATTTTAATATATTGTAAAATGGAATTTTTTCCTGTGATGATGGCAAAGCTGAATTTTCAGCAACTATTTCTCCAGTCTTATCTGATTCTTCAGAAATCATTCTAATATGCTGATTTAGTTGTGCTGTTTAACCCTTTCCATTTTAACACGTCCTAACGTTGCCAATATGCAACACGTTGCTGAATAAAAGTACTAATTTCTTTTAAAACAAAAAAAAATTGTGAGATTTAAAGTTGATTAAATAAAGACATCCCAAAGCAATCTTACAGAATAAGTTTCTCTCAAACCCAGTTTACCTGAGGCACTTGGCACAAGCAGATAATTTTTCCTGCATCGTTGTCCACAGCAAAAAGCATAGCAGCAGTCTGTGGTGAATTTGTCTTCAGTAACTTCAGAGACTCATTCAAAGCCTATGGAAGCACAGAGGAATCTTTTAGACTTCTACACATGACAATTTAGAAAACACTGCATTAAGTTTGACTATAGAGTCTTAATTTGAAAGGACAGTGAGACATTAACCTTTGCAGATGCTCCAGTCTCCATCTCCATCACAATCAGAGGTTGGTTAGGGTTTCCATCAATGATCTCCTTCGTCTTTTCCAGGACCTACAATTTAAACCACGTGTTAACAGCTGGTCTTTGACTTTCCAATAATCTCTGCGACTAACTATCAAACATTGGAATCATGTTTTCTTACCCTCTTCTGTACATCAGCCTTGCTGGCACGGTCCAGGTCATCCATGATCTTTTTAAGACCTTTCAAGGAATCCCTCATCTCATCCTTCTGCCACTGAGAGATCACTGCAGTGCCCAGGGACTGAATATATTTGCATACAAAGATTCAGTCCACTTAAAATCATTTATACTAGACAAGCAAGAGCAGAACATGTTTGAGTTGATCTCACCTCTGTCATATCAGCAATCTCCTTCTGAACGTCTTTATTCGGGGAGGTCTGAGCCTTCACTTTCTCTGCCATGGCATCTAGACCCAGCTTCAGGGCATCAGCTTTCCTCTGTGCCTAGCAATGGGAATAAGGAAGTTAATTATTCTGCTTCCTAAACGATTCACCCACCAATAACTTGTCCTAAAAATGTACTGCTCTAAAAATAAAAATAAATTTTGGTAACAATGTTTTTACAAACCACTATTCTGAATTTTCAGATTGCTATATGAATTATCAGTCAGTAATAATACTGATTTAATTCTCACAAGTCTTAATTAGTTGACTTCACAATTAAAATTTACTCACCCCCATGTCATCCAAGATGCTTATGTCTTTCTTTCTTTAATCGAAAAGGAACTATGGTTTTAGAGGATAACATTTTCTGTATATAGTGGACTTCAACGGCTACCAATGGGTTGAAGATCCAAACTGCAGTTTCAAATGACTCTACACAAACCCAACTAAGGAGTAAGCGTCTTATCTAGCGAAACAATCGGTCATCTTCCTATATATGGTTAAAAAAAAAAAAAAAATTTTAAGAAAATGACTTTCACAAGATAAGACCCTTATTCCTCGGCTGGGATCATGTAGAGCCTTTGAAGCCGCTTTGAAATGGCAATTTGGATGGAGAAAAATCCTGGAATTTTTTCCTCAAAAACTGTAATTTCTTTTCAACTGCAGCAAGAAAGACAAACATCTTGGATGACATGGAGGTGAGTAAATTATCAGGATATTTTGATTCTGATGTGAACGAATTCTTTAAGTACATGAGTTGTGTGTCTTCATGACTGGTTTGTTGAATTAACAGAACTGGCTCAAAAGATTCATTTGTGAATCAGACTACACTAGCCACACTGTGCGTGCAAACAGCAAGAACAAGACAATGGACATATTTAATCTTTGTATTACTTCAGGTCTTCCTTTCATATATTCAAATCAGACAAGCAAAAACCAGTTCCCCCACCCTACATCACATACTACAAAGTATCAGTGAAAAGTGTGTTAGCATATTTATGTTGGCCACGCCTTCTCCAACCTTCTGAGCCTCTGCTCCAGTCACTGCCACAATCCTCCTGATTCCTTTAGCGATGGCTTCCTCTGATACAATCACAAATGGAGCAGCGTGACCAGAGTTCTGCAGGTGCCTAAGAGTAAAAATAATCAATTAAAAAAAAAAAAAAAAAAAAAAAAAAAATGAGCACCCACACTCAGAACAGTAAAAGGGATAGTTCACCCAAAAATTAAAATTGTCATTAATTACTCACGCTCATGTCGTTACAAACCTGTAAGACTCTCGTTCATCTTCAGAACACAAATTAAGATCTTTTTGATGAAATCTGAGAGATTTCTGTCCCTCCATGGAAAGCAACGCAACTACCACTTTGATGCTTCAAAAAGTTCATAAAGAGATCACAAAACGAATCCATATGAATTGAGCAGTTTAGCCCAAATTTTCTGAAGAGACTATTGTTTTATATTTGATGAACAGATTTCATTAAGGCTTTTACTCAGACATAAACATTGACCAGTGAACATAAACAGAAGCTAAACCTACGCGCTTGACGTTCAAAAACAAACCTCTTGTGGAAGCTCAAAAGTGCTGCACAACACATGAGAACGATCCTTATAGATTCTCGCATGTCAAGCAAACATGCTTGAGCGTCCGTTTCCCACAACTGATGTGTGAGTTGATGAATGTCTATATGTGAATAAAAGCCTAAATTAAATCTGTTCATCATATAAAGCAATTCAGAAAATTTGGACTAAACTGAGCAATTCATATGGATTAGTATTACGATCTATTTATTAGCTTTTTGAAGTGTCAAAGTGTCAGTTGAGTAACTGTCACTGGAGGGACAAAAATTTCATCAAAAAGATCTTCATTTGTGTATCGAAGATGAAGTTTGGAACGACATGAGTGTGTAATAACAGATTTTTCATGTTTGGAAGAATCATCCCTTTAATTCATTAGGACTACAGAAAAGATTATTTAATGATGGTTTCATAAACATTTTGATTGCATTATTAAAAACATTCATGAAAAAAAAAAAATTCAAATATTTCAGAAGGTTTTTTTTGAAAATTTTTGAAGTTTATAATATTAAAATCTGATGTTCATACGTTCCACCGCAGAACTCAATGGAGGTGAGTGAGCCTGCAGGGCTGTTAGGATCGGCCAGCAGTTCCTCCACTGAGACACCAATAGATACCACTCTAACAGGATCAGGGTACGTCTCATCGAACACTGCCCGCAAACCCTGGATGGCTTTAGCTGCAGCAAGGGGAGCGTCCAGAGCGTAGACTGCCTGAAGAAAGAGAGAGTATTTCAAATTGTGAAACTAATTATGAAAAAATACAAAAGTGTTCTTAGGGACAAAACAACATATGTTTTCAACAGGATAACTTACAATAGGTTATCGTTTTGTTTTCAGAATATCTGCACTGTGAATACTTGTGGAGAAAGTTTCAAGTAGTATGAATACGAATGTTTGATTCAAAAGTGACCTTGGCATCACGAATCATGTTGGAAGCGATCTCTTCTGTGCGCCGGACTTCATCTGTGCTCATTGCACCTTTAGCTGTGAAGTCAAAGCGCAATCTGTCTGGAGCAACCAAAGAGCCCCGCTGATCTGCCTCTCCCAAAACTGAACGCAAAGCAAAGTTAAGGATGTGTGTGGCGGTATGGTTACTCATGATGGGCCTACGACGAGCCTGAGAGAGAAAAAGAGGGGAATCATGTTGCATTCTGCGCTCACTATAAATGTTCATAACATCCCACCGATCTCTTTTTTGTCTAAACCAAATGATGTAAAAACATTTTTAGAATTCACTTGGTTACACACCTCATCCACATGCAGAGTTAGGCGGTCTCCAACCTTCAGTGCGCCGTATACTGTGCCAATATGCAGCACATATCCTCCACGCACCTGAGTATTCTTCACAGTGAACTCCATCCTCTGAAGCAGCAAAATAAAACATGACAGCAAAATGAATCATAACTAAACTAAGCAGTTCGGCTTCTTTCTACAAACGCTCTCAGTTTCTTACATCCTCAGCAGAGTCGTTTTCTCGGAGCATATAGCCTTCATCAAAGCTCTGCCCACCCTGCTCGGCGTAGAAAGAGGTCCTGTCGAGCAGCACTCCGCACTCTTGCCCTGTGGTCACCTCATCCACAAATGCACGCTCCCTCCTGAGAGCCAACACGGTGCCCACTACCTGTGAAAACTCTGAGAGGGACACACAATATCACAGGAATGAAAACCTACGCATAATCAAACCACAAAACCCAACAGGAATAGCTAAGGTGTAATTCGTACCGTAGTTGCCATTATCATCTGAAGTGTACTTGTACTTGGGGCTGTCATCAGTGGACGCGACACCTTTATTTCTGAGCTCTTCAATGGCGTAGATGTCCAGCATGATGTGGTCCACGTCCCCAGAGCCTTTGCCCTGAGACTTCAACTATGTACAAACATTTTTAATTAGACCCATTTACATGAACAAAACACTTAATGTTATCAGTTAGTACTGGATATATCTCGGCTGATACAGGATTTTTAAATGTGCACACTCATTTCTGTTCATTTTACATTTCGTTTAGCTTTGCCATCATTATAAATAAAAGAGTAAAAATAAAAATCTCTTTTAATTTCAATTAAATTGTTTATGGAAAATAAACAATGCTTAATGGAAAATGCACTGCTTAAAAGAAGAAACTGTTTTTCACCTGAGCAGCTTTCTTTTCCTCCTCAAAGGCCTGCCTGTCCACCTCCATTCCCCTTTCCTCAGCGATCAGGGCTGTGAGGTCCAGAGGAAAACCATACGTGTCGTACAACAGCCAGGCTGTGTCACCTACACAAAACAATCACATTTATATGAAGAAATAAAAAGGTAAATATCAGCTTTAGAATGTGGATTTTACATAAGGGGAAAACAAACAAACCCTATACTGCATATAGCATTTTTTTTTTTTTAGAGTAAAGCCTATCTTCTGTTTACAACAAATTTATAAACAATTCTTATTACAACTTTGGGTAGATGGTTGGCGAGTGTTGCGTTTTATAAATGCGCGTTTAAAGCAATCCAAACTCCTCCCACCTCGATCTCAAAAACTCAAATGATCTATTCTTGATTCAAAATTGTGATTTTTGCCAAAAGGTGACAAGTTTCCATCCCTGCACCAAATCTAAGGGCATTTGGCTTGGCACCTGGCTTGTTTGGAGAGTTGGTTTCAGAACCTGGTGTGATTTCACCATTAGTTCAGTTCGTTTAGGCATATCTTAACATGGAAATCACACTCCGATCTGCACCAAAACAATGCCTTGATAGGTAGTATGTGTCAAAGTAACATCCACAGGGATGGCTTTTCCAGCAGAACACTGCCAAAAGAATCACACTGCCTCCGCCGGCTTGTTTTCTTCCCAGACTGCGTCCTGGTGCCATGTGTTCTGCAGGTAAGTGACGCACACGCACCCAGCTGTCCACGTGATGTAAAAAAACAACAACAAACAAAAAAAAAAAAAAACATGGCTCATCAGACCAGGCCACCTTCTTCCATTGCTCCGTGGTCCAATTTTGATTCTCAAGTGCCCACTGTTGGCAGTTTTCGGTGGTGGACAGGGGTCAGAATGGGCACCTGGCTCGTCTATGGCTATGCAGCCCCATACGCACCAAACTGAGATGCACTGTGTACTCTAACACCTTTCTATCAGAACCAGCATTAACTTCTTGAGCAATTTGAGCTACAGTAGCTCATCTGTTGGATCGGACCACACGGGCCAGCCTTCGCTCCCAAAGTGCATCAATGAGCCTTGACCCTGTTGTCGGGTTCACCAATGTTCCTTCCTTGGACCACTTTTGATAGATACTGACCACTGCAGACCAGGACCACCCAGAGAAGCTACAGATAAAGCCACAACAAGTTTGTGGAGCGAACTTGTCAATCCATCTTGATGGATAACATGAGACTTGCATAAACACATTTTAGTGAGCTTTGAAATGTTGCCTTGTGAACGCGAACAGAACCAAGAAGAAAATGCTACATTGAAACAAATTAAGTCCTGAATCGGAACAAATCAAATGATCTATAGGTCTGAAAATGACCTAAGAGAAATTCTTTGTGGTAGTATGTGCTTTACCTGGTATAGTCGTGCTGTCTCCAAGACTCTGGATCTTGCGGTCCAGGATACGGCGTCCCCTGCTAAGGGTTTTGAGGAACTGTGCTTCTTCCTCATTGATGATGTCCTTTACCATGTCAGGATCTTTGCGCAACTCTGGGAAAGCATCACCCTGTAGAGAGCCATGAATCATTAAATGGCCATCAGATATAGAACTGAAACTGTATTTAATGAAAGTGCATTTCAATATTGCAGCAACTGCCAACTTGAATAACCGTAATAGCCACAAACAGGAGGTTCCTTATGCACATAAAGTGAAAAATTGTAGAGGTAGAGGACATACCAGGGACTCAACCACTACATCTACTAAGGAGGCAAAAAAGCCCCTCTGTGCACCCAGCTTCTCGTGAGAGTATCGCACTGCACGACGTAGAATTCTTCTCAGCACATAGCTGCGAACCACAAAAGCAAGGTCACGTATACATGTATTGAGTAAAAATATATATATAGCAAGTACATGGCAAACAATAACGCCATCATCTAACCCTCTGCCTGTGTTGTCAGGTCTGCCGCCATCAGACAAAGCAATAGTAATGGTGCGGGCGTGATCAGCCAGAACACGGTATGCCATGTCGATACCGTCTGTGTCTTCTGCGCCAACCTTTCCTGTGTATGCCCTGGCACCTGTTCCCTGAGAACCAATAAATGTTTTTTCCATTACATGCAAAAGAGAGTTTGGTCATGTTTCATATGCTTTCTATGATTGTACCTTCTGAATGGCTTCAAAATAAGGGATGAACAGGTCAGTGTCATAGTTGGACATCTTGTTTTGCAGCACAGAGACCAAGCGCTCCAGTCCCATCCCTGTATCAATGCTCTTCTTGGGCAGAGGCTTCAGTACTGTCTCTGACTCCCTGCATAGAGAGGCCAAGCCATATGTGTTTAGAACATGTGCATACTTACAGTAACTTTGTATAAAGAATTACAGGTTGTAAGATGGCACCAATGTTAAAATTCAAAGACAACCGTTCAAAAGTTTGGGTCATTAATTTTTTTTTTTTTTAAATGTTTTTAAAAGTTTTGAAAGTCTCTTATGAACACCAACGGTTTCATTTATTTGATCAAAAGCATAAGAGATATTAAAATGTAATTTATTCCTTTGAAGGCAAAGCTGAATTTTCAGAATCATTACTTTAGTCTTCAGTCACATGATCCTTTAGAAATCATTCTAATATGCTGATTGTTATTATCCATGTTGAAATTAATTGCTGCTTAGTAATGTTTTGGAAACTGACTTTTTTTAAGGATTCTTTGATGAAAATATAGTTAAAAATAACAGCATTTATTTTAAAGACAAATGCTTTGTAACATTATAAATATATATACGGTTATTTTTTATAAATTTAATGCCATTTAAATTATATATAGACTATTATATATTTATTAAAATAAAACTTGATAGCTAATATCCAATAAATGGCTAATATTTAAATCCACACTACACCAAAACCAATTAATAATCAATATTAAATATCCAATATCTGCAGATACCGATAAATTAAAAAAAAAAAACTCTTTGATTTTAGCCAATTGTGCATCCCTATGAACAATACATTACATAAGAAGTGTCTCTAAAAATAATATCTCGACATATGTGTGAACTTTTAATGAAGTGGTTTAAAAAAGTAATTTACCTGTTAAACTGGATGAACACCAGGTTCCAGATTTCAAGCACATTTGGGTCATCCATGTTGACCAAGTGGGCAGCATCTCTGCCTCCAATGCGATCATAGTGGATCTCGCTGCACGGTCCACATGGACCAGTGTCACCCATTTCCCAGAAATTATCTTTCATACTACCGGGAAGAATACGGCTCTCCTCCATTCTGGGACAGAATTGAGACAAACAAAAAAACATTTGACTATTTCTCATCAGTAAATGAATATATCTTGTACATATTTTTTACTCACCCCAAGTCCAGCCAGATCTGCTTGCACTCCAGGTCAGGCTCCAGGCCTGCATCAGCATGACCACCAAAATAAGTCACATAGAGGCGTTCAATAGGAATGCCAAACTCCTGTGTCAGCAGCTCCAGTGCCATCTTGCAGGCCAGGTGCTAGATGCAGAACGAGCAAGACAGAAATGACGGGATGCAAGAAAAGACCAAAATTAGTTTTTCATTTATCATTTTAGCAGCTACTATGAAGAAAAACGCCATGATTTTACAATACACAACACCTTTCTCGCCATCTCTTACTTTGAAATAATCTCCAAAGGACCAAGAGCCCAACATCTCAAAGAAAGTGTGATGATACACGTCTTTTCCCACATCATCAAGATCATTGTGTTTACCACCAGCACGAATGCACTTCTGTGTGTTTGCAGCACGCCGAAGTCTGGCCATAGGGTGGGACGGGTCGATGGTGTTCAGGAAGATGGGCTTGAACTATTAAGACGATGGAGGTGACAATTAATTGTCTATAACAAATTAAACAGCAATTTATATAATTAGGTTCAAATCTCTTTACCTGGTTCATCCCGGCATTGGCAAAGAGCAGAGTGGGGTCATCTAGCGGAATGGTGGCTGACGAGTGGACATACTGGTGCTCATGGCGGCGGAAGAAGTCGATGAACTTCTCACGGATCTGTGCAGCAGTCAGCAAAGAGTCCATGCTGGATTTTTTTTTCTGAGGGAACTAGAGATACATACAAACACAGTGAGTCAGAAACCGGTTTGACAAAAACAGCGGGTGGAGTAAACTTGCAGCTGCTTTGTAGTGCTGTTAATTGTCAATCAAGAATGTGATATGGACATCTGCTGCCTTTAAGAACATCAGGTACACCTCTCGATCAACGCTTCCATACCGGGACATTCAAGAGATGAGCCCAGTTATTGAAGAAGCAAAAGCTTACAAACACACAAAACAGACAAAATTCTCTCGGCTAAGCAAAGACATGCAGAGAAATTATGCTAGTGGAAAACAGACGACTAAAGTTGACTTTTTCCACTATCTCTGACAAATCCGAAGTCTTCCATATTCAGTATAGAGTGCAACTGCATGATATGTCAGAGGACTTGCCCACATGGCTATGGCTCTGACAAGATGGATTGTATTATAATAAAACTATGAGTGAGAAGTGAGAATTGCCAGTATTCAGTTTTCACAACCAATTTGAAGGTTCTGTGCAACTGCCACAGAGGCGAAATGCGAAAATTGTATGCGGATGTCGAGATAGTGGAATCAAATCTTCCTGTCTGGTATGTTAAAAGGAAGCTCCTCAGCAGGTGGAGCCAGTATGTAGCAAACAATAGACATCCCTGTGGTAATTACAGCACCACTCCCATTACAATTCATACAAAACATAAAGACATCTTTTTCCACATGACAACTACATAACCACTCCAGCCATGCATGCCAGAAACTGCATCCATCGTGAAGTAATGATGAACTAAACTGCTGCAACATCTGCACACTGAGAATGTCCTTGCTATAATGACATGTATATAAATATATGTTTTCAGAATGCTTTTTAATTAAGCCTGCTGCACATTCCTATAAAAGACATATCTATAAATACAGTTATATATATTTTTCAGCCTCTAGATTGTTTCCAAGAATATAAAATATTGTAACATTTCCTTGAATACCATAATTAAATCATCAAAAACATCAATAAGCACAGGGCTGTGATGTGGAACTTATTTAGTAGCCTTTTATTAACACACTAACATACCTTCCTGAAATTAAATCTAATTTAAAGAACAAACCTGGCAAAGATTGTAGTGTAAAATGCATCATACAATGCTTTGTGAAGGACAAGAAACAGGCACATAACATGATGCACCAACATTAGTCAGCAAAACAAATCAACAGACCATGACCTGCACACAGTGAGGTTCACCTGACAACAGAAGAAAGCTTTGGCACATAAAAATGTGAGATGAAGAGCCATAGATAATGATGCTCTGTGATCCTAGAGGAAGTATAACACGATTTACTACCATAAAAACCTGCAAAACCTCATTCCCATGAATACAGAACTATATAAACGCGAATAACATTATAGTTTTGACACATATAAATCATTATATAAATTTTAACTGCACAGCTTTAACCAGTGCACTGGCATAGGCCAAACCCCTATAGACCACAGTATGATGCAAGCTAGTGCTGACTTATGCACATCAAAATCTCCATCATGATTTGCATTATCGGGATTCTGTAATAGACAAATAACCCAGTCATTATGTACATTGAACATAAATAAAGCGGTGAATAGTAAAGTCTTTCAGATTTATTTTACAACAGCATGCTTCCTCTAAGCACGAGACAAGGCTAAGCTGACAATCCAGTCATTCACTAAAACACCATGTAACTGGATATACAGTCTCATGATACAGACCATAAAGACATATAATAAAAACGTATATCGTTAAGAAACAAATAAAAAGCTAATGAAACTTACGAATAAGAATCTTATAAGCGCTTCAGAACCAAGTCACACTACTTCCCACGCCGGTTGAAACCAAAAGAAGAGTCGACGAAGCACCGCCCACAACATAGATGATTGGTTCAGGGAGAGCGATGTTTCAGTGTACGTAGTTTCTATTGGTTTAGGATACTGTCGATCAAGACAAAGACGGGACTGGATATGTCAACTGTGCAGAGGACGGAAATGGATGATGCAATGATAAAGTAACAGTGCAGTGAAATTTACGTCCTTATCTTTATTTTGTCAAACAATATTGATATACAATTTCCCTTTTTTCTGGTTTATAAGATTTCCTGTTAGGTTCTTCTAGAATCAAAGCAACAACACTGCTCTAACAAATGCCATATTTTATGCTTAAATAGATCATTAGGTGTGGTAATCTACAATTTAAAATTTCTTCATTTTCTTACTATTATTATACAAGAATCAAATTGATTGATTCAAACTCTGATCCAATGTGATAGAATAATGAAAGAGATTGCGCAATTTTTGCAAGGTAAACTTTTAAAGTAAAATGATGCAATAAAAAAAAATTAAAGGTACAATATGTATTTTTCGCCACTAGGGGTCACTAAACTTTTCAAAACAATAACAAAGGCGTGTTTTGAGGACGCAGTGAATGAGTGGAACATGGAGGGTGTTTTCATGTCAATGGTTCTAAATGTTTGGGAAATAGTGAATCAGAGGTCAGTGGTACATGCAAGCCCAGGGCATAAAAGACAGAGGATATTTCATTCTACTGAACTACTCACAAGTGCTTATATACTACTCATACAGGTCAGTTTATTTGATGAATTAAAACTGTGAGGTAACGCAGCGCTGTTTCACTTGGTCTAACGTTAGACTATCATACTAAACTGCATTTTAGTGTGTTGAAAGTTGTAATGTTATTCTGTGTATTGGTTTGTTGGCTGTATGAGACTTAACTGTCGTCTAGATCAACATTAGAATATCATACAGATGATTTTACATATTGTGCCTTTAAATTAAAACAGTACTTTATATTGTGTACTTGGGAAGAACAGTAAGCATTTCCTCACAGCAGGTGGCGATCAAGCTCTTGTTTATGCATAAACAATCCGACATTCTTCTTTCATAAGGGATTACTGGATTAGTGGGAAATAGATATGAGTTTTTTTTAGCCATTTGAGAGAGTTGATCATTCACATGACAATAATGGCACCACTATTTACTCAGAAATGTGCCTGTAATAAATGTCACCTGCTCGCTGGTAAGGTTACTCTTTAGTTATCACCCTTATATAATTCACATTTGCCAAATGCTACAAATGCAAGGACAAGTGAGCATGCATTCATAATAATATAGCTAAACCTAATATAATATTGATAAATAGTGATAAACAACAAGATGAATAAATATAAAATATATATCTTGCAGTCATATTTACATGCAAGTATTTTTTTATTATAATTACATAACATTTATTTCAAACACAACAACACCATTATACAGAAAGTACAACAAACAGGTGTCTCAAAATTATTATTAGATCACATAGTAAAAGCTAGAATATATTCACAGGACTGGCTGGGCATTTTGCATGTAGAAAAATAGCTTTTGTGGCTCTTATATTCAATGTCTGCATGAAAGCATGCAAAGATATCATTATAATCACAAAGGAATTTATTATATTAGATGAACATATAGTAAACAAAATGAAACAAGCAAAACAGTCCAAATATAGTGCATTAACGGTCTTGTGTACAACACACTAAATGGTTAATCATTTTCTGAATTGTACATGCTTGTCTAGATTTCAGAGAAAGCATTCATATTTTGCTTTTTTGTCCGAACAATGATAGAGGCTTCTCCCTTGACATCTCTCAGTCTGTCCGAGTCAAAGTCGACAAGCAGTTTCCTCAGGCCAGCACGAGTGGGTTTGAAGGAGAATTTAACTGTCACAACCTGACCAGGTTCAATCTTACCACTAGAGAAAGAGACATATAGACATTAACAGTCAACCATAACTGTATTAGATCATATCTGATGCAATTTAGGAAATGGATCCTAGAATTCCTTCTTGTGTAATTTCTAAAACTAGTACATACTGTGTTTTTATTTCTCTGGCCTCTGTTAGTCCTGCTCCTTCCACGGTAAACACGCCTCCTTGAAGACCAATAGGCAATGGATTGGTGAAGGAGATGTGTGCTGTGAGCTTACGTGATACAATCGCTTTTCCAATAATCTGAAATGTAGAATAAATGTGGGTTATTAGTAAAATTGGTCAGTAGAGCCTCTCTCATTATTTACTCATCCCATCCCTGATGTATGTAACTTTCTTTCTTCAGATAAACACATATGAACATTTTTAGGAAAATAATCAATCTCTGTGGGTTCATATGTTGTCATTGAATGGGTGCCGCTTGGCTGACGCCTGAAAAACCACAAACAGTGACCCTACGACCCCAGTGGATGAATCTTCTGAAGCAAAGTGATAGGTGTGTGTGTAGGAAAAGTACTAACATTTTAAAATTTTTCATTTATAAATCATTGCTACCGTCATATGTTCATGAGAGGGACGTTGTGAAATGTGCCGGAAGTGCTTTCCACAGTGCTTCTGTGTTACCTCTCGTGCAAACTTCAAAACGCACTTATGTCAAGCTGAACCTGTGAACACGCCTTAGACAGTTGACCGGAAGCTATGCTTTATAGTTTCAGAAGATTCATCACGAGTGCAGTGTGTGGTGTAAATCGAGCGGCACCCATTTACTTGCCTTATTTTGACTCGCAGAGATGGATTATTTTCCTAAAAATCTTTGTTTTTGTTTATTTGAAGATGGCGAAAGAAAGTCTTTAACATCAGGAATGGTATGCGTGAGAGCAAATGATGAGAAAAAGGTTTTATTTTTGGGTGAACAATCCCTTTAACTACATTGATATGAAGTTCTGGCATTTTCAAGGGGATGTTGATTTCTTGCAGGATGATGTTGTCTTGATCGGTGGGTTGGAGGAGGGCTGTGACCCTTATCATGTGATGTTCAGACACACACGCCCCATATTGGTCATACTGAAGTCGCAATACTTCTTTATGAGCTAAAAAGTGAGGGAAAGATATTTTAGGAATTACTGTCAAAGGGCCCTAAATGTGAGATAAAACTTGTGTGCAGATGCCACTATGTGCAACATAATTCAGGATACTTAGTTTTCTAGTCTTACCTTTGTGAGCTGGCACAGTGAGAGATTTTGTCTTTCTCTGGCACTCTCCGCGGTGGATACTATTATAGGTTATTGCGTTCGACGTGACTGTGAGTTGCGCATCGGTGTCCTCCCTGCCAGCGTTATACACCTCTATGATCACGTCAAAGTCTGTACCATGGATAGCTGGGGCGTGCTTGATAAAAAGCTCGAGCTGTCTTGGGTCTTCGTTCTTTTGGTGCACTTGTCTTCCTGCCTTTTTATAAACCTCTCGCTCCTTCATTGAGCCTGTGGTGGGACAAAGCATTTGAGTTTAATTAATATCAACTGTCAAAATTTCAGTATCAGTTGGCATGGAAAAATATAAATAAAACTATTTATACTTAACAATACTTCTTATTGTGCATAATTTGCCAGTGAAATGTCTTTCCTTTTAATGCCAGCATGATCGCGACCTCTTATGTTAGGAACAATTTTAATAATATTTATTTTTTATAATATTAATAAAAAGGTAATAGATGTTTCAGGTACAATAGAATATTAGACAAAGAACTTAAAGTCACCACGGAATCAAAATTGACCATTTTTTATTGAATACAGCAAGATATATTACGATTTTTTTGATTCATGTCTTTAATAATATAACTTCCCCTCCGTCTTATTGTGACATCTTTTCTCTGACATATTTACTGGCGCTAGGGCGGGACAACCTGTCACTCACATGACATCACGGCAATAGCCAGCTTCAACGATCCAATCAATGACAGAATGTCACAGATCAAAAATGAGTTGTTCACTATAAAGTGTTTCAATAAAGTTGAAGCAAATGAGTAGATTCAAGTTGTTGGACATTACCTTCAGGATATTTGTAATTAGCAGTAATGTCCTCTCTGTAGTCTCCATACACACTCTTAGTGCTAATGTTCCGTCCAATCATTTTACTGTTTTGGGACACTTGAGATCGTTTCCCATCTGGATGAATAATCCAGACAATCAGATCTGCGTTCACCTCAGAAAACACAAATGGGGTGTCGTACTTCAACCCCACCTCTCCCTCCTTGACTGCACGCACTGGACAAGGCCCGCAGCAGAAAATTCCTGCAAGAACATGGAATCAGAGGATGTAGGCAAACTAGCTAATATTCCAGTTTGATGCAATAGGACACAGGAGAAAGAAGGCGTTCTTTTGTTTTTGTTGTTTTTTATATTTCTAAGGAGTTAAGCTTATTTATAAAGATTACCGTCACTCCTTTCTTGAGGCGTTGGATCTAGAACCTGCCATCCATTGTAACCTTCTGGGAGGTCATCACGTTTCATCCAGGACTCAACCCAACAATGGTAATTCCTGAAAAAAAAAAAAAGGATGAAGTTTACGAAAGTGTTATTCTTTCATAAGTTAGGAAACATAATGGAGTTCTAACTCATGCCTTAAGTATCATCTTTCTCTCAGATCGTTCTCCTGAAATTGCTTAGGAGAAATAAAAAATAGACAGAAATGAAACAACGGTTGTCATAAAGGAAGGGTTTAGAGCTATAAATTTTGATGTGGATATCATAACTTACCAAATACTGTCCTTCCTGCCTCCAGACACACTTTCATGTTGATCATTGAACAGGTAATCCACAGAAATGTTTGCATCAGTGTCATGAGCAGATGAGTAATTAGTGATGCATCTGGTTGGAATGCCAAGACAGCGAAGGACTGTGGAAAGGCGAAGTTACAGATCACGTGTGAGACAGAGAAATAATAACAGTAGTATGCTATTCTGAATTTAGAAAATGATTCAGTATCCCCTCTAATAGTTCAGTTCAGGTCAGAGAAGAATTTTCAAAATACCCCAGTATTCATTAAAATAACCAGCACATTCATTCAGGAATCAGACTACAGTGGTACACCGTGTGTTTTTGATGCATCAAAATTACTCTTAAGAGTCAACTTGACCGTGAATCGGACTGCTGGAAGTGTGTTTTGATTCACTAAAAAGAACCGTCTCATAACAGTCATTAATCAAACTGTTTTCATTAAGAAGAACTGACGAGTCATTTGTTCATGAATCGGACTACACTGGTCACGCCATGCAGGGTGTAAGGACAATACAACAGAAATACATTTCTTCCACTTTTTCTTGGTGCATGGTCTTTTCATTCATCAGGTAAAATGCGGCTGAGGATACGGCAGCAGGAGAGAAAAGTAGCGCAGGAAACAATGTGTGATTCTTTTTTCTCACCTGAGCAGGCCACTCCTGTGAACACCCAACACTGCCCATAACGCACTTTCTGTCCTCCGCCCTCACTCCAGCGCCTTAAGATGGGCACACTGCCGGTCCAATGTGTGGGTGCCACCCCATCATCGTACTGTCCATCCCAGCGCCCAGATACCACCCCCCGGTCATCATTAGCATTCACCTATTTATGCAGATTGTATGTATTCACTGTTTAGTGTAGTTTAATAATAATACGAAAACGTCATTTATGCTTCAGCAAATATGATTATAACAATGGGTGGAAACAATGAATTGCCATGTTGACAAATGTCTTACCATGGCAGTAATGGTCCTGCTAACATAAACAGGACTTGCTCTATTGACAATGTCCATCTCTGAATTTTTCATGGCTGCAGGCGAATTGTCCAGCACTTCAAAGCAAATATCCACCACATCTTTCTCAAACTGTTCGAAAAACAGAAGGCATTATTAGAAAGCATTTGCTGGCATTAGTATATAAAGTAGGCCTCCCAAAGGGTATGGAGGTTTTCTTAAAGGAATAATCGGAATAAAATACAGCTAAAGTTAAGTGGTGACATGCTGTTGATTACCACAGAAAATAACTCCGTAAAACCAAAAACTTTCTTTGAAAAAGCGTGTGTACAGATGTTAAAATGGAAACTGCTATCCGCCTGTATGTATATAACAACATATTTTGTTTGTATGGAGATTATAGTCTCAGCCTCAGACGTCACGCCCACGGACCACTTTCTGAACATCTGATGCATTTGGCGCACAAATTTGGAAATGCTTCAGGAGTTTTAAACAAAGATTCTGTGACACCCCTCATGGAAAAGAATGCAGTCGTGTTTACAACTGTGACAACTTATCCCAGATAGCATCTTTGTGACAGCCCAGATCCAGCTCATATCTGCCACGCATGATAACGATGGCACTCGGGTGCACCGCTCACTCCTGTTTGCCGGATCTGAGCCACAAGTTGGCCATAGCAATGCCACATGTCAAACTGAACAACTAACCAAATACTGGCTAAAATAATGGCGACTTAAATGAAGTCAATCTGTTTAGTCAAAAGTGAATATGGTAATGTTGTTTGTGGAGTTGTTTAATCCTCCTCTGCACTGACCCTTCCTTTAACAGTAAAAAGCTAAGCATGCTGGGAACTAGAAATCTGCAGTAACTCATTCTGTGAATGTGTGTACATTCATTCACATTTACATATATGTGCAATATATATATGCACAATAAAGGATAAAACTATTAACTTATTTTACAAATAATGCTATTTTGTCTTCATGTCTAAATATTATATCAATATATAGCCATACATGGTCAATGTATATCTTACATGTACATTAAAAAAAATAAGCACTAGTTTCCCGGAATGGAACAAAACAGGCCGTCACTGAAATCTCGTAAAGGAACAAAACCGACCGTCATTGCAATCTCGTAAAAAATGGATTTTGTGACTCCGATAAGGTTCAGTTCTGGTTATATTTCTTTGCTCTTGGCTGAGATGTGGCATTGCTATGGTCTGCTTGTGGCTCAGATCTGGCAAACAGGAGTGAGCCGTCCACCCAAGTGCCATCATTCCACGCCATATGCTCATCATACCACGTGCCCCTTTGTGCACAAAGGGGCTATCTAGGATCAACTAAACGCTGGAAGTATGTGAAGTATGTAAAGTTTGCAGCATAGACTCTTTAAAATACATCCACTGTTATTGAAGAGACATCAACATTACATTTTCACACCGCTAAACATGACGCAGAACTAGACAATCTGTGACTGATTGCTTTACAAGTCAGTCAGATGGTCTTTGGGCAGTCCTTGGCCAATGAAAGCTGTTATGGAGTCCTGAACTTCTACCGTCAGTCTGAAAGGTCTGGCTATGCGAGAATATTGAGATTATGAGATTGAGTTGAGATTATTGTGGTACTTAACAGTAACTGCTGTCCATAGTGCCTGACTTGTCTTTAACAGAGAAAGCTTTGGACTTATTGTTGGGGAATCAAGTTTATCTTGATCCCCCCAGACCTCCAATTTCTGACTGAAAGGGGAAGTCACTTGTTTGTGAGACAGACATCGTTGCCGAAATGTTTGATATCTACAGAGAGTGATTACCCATCAGACAAGCCCTCTGCGGTTCTCCTACCACTGATCTGTCACAATTCACACTCTGCCTCATCTGAATTCCACCACCATGCAACATCACCCATAAATCCTGACTGTGTGTCAGTCATCTCAGGCCATGACACATTCTCAGAGAGGGCACTGACCACAAGACTGTGTAAACAGATGGGCGCTGTGTAAGTTTGGATTTTAATATCTTTGGTGAGCACGTGTGAATGCATTTGTAGGTTACCTGCCCAAAGTTCCAGGGCACAGAGGTGATTTCATCCCATGAGCCCTGGTATAAGATCCCGTTTTCATTTAAAATGTACTCCTGCAGCAGTTCCTCACTCGGAAGGTACACAGAGTCATCTACAGGAAGAAATATAATTGAGATTTGTGTCTAAGGCCACAATGATCACATGTTAAGATTCTTTCTTCAGGTTAAATTCTGTCAATAGTCCACAACAAAAGAGTTGTTGGAAACATTCACTCCAATAATAATTGTCATTCTGCCTTACATGGTACCCAACAATATAGGCTGTCAAGCTCCAAAATAACAAAAAAGCAGCAAAAAACTAAGCGGCCAATGCAACTTTAGCACTATATTCCAAGTCTTTCAGGTTATACAATAGCTTTGAATGAAAAATAAAATGAAACCTTTGTATGGAAGAAACAAAGTTAAGAATTTAGATTTTTCGGATGAGCAATCCCTTTAAATACTCACCTTTGCACCAGGGATTGAAAAGCAGGTAGAAGGTCTGAGGCTCGGTTTGCTCCAGGATCTGCCCATCAGCTGAGAGCAAAACCACAGTCATGCTGTACAGTCCCACAGGAGCATCAGCAGGGCTGTGGAGGGTCAGCATCACCTCACCCTGAGCATTACGCTGACTGAACCACCATTTCCCAAGATCCTGCTCTGAGTCGAACACCTTCAAGACCATGTCATTATTCTTACCTGTAACACACAAACACATGCACAGAAATTAGAGGATATATATGAATTTACATGATATACATCTTATGCTGTTGTCATATCGATTTTAGTATTTTTGTGGTTTAGTTGTCTAATCTTTTGACTTGTCTTATACTCCTACTATACAGATCAATCTAAGATTATTACAGGTTAAAGCTACAGTCCAACACCTGTAAGCCATCTATTTGTCTTTCTTGCTGCTTAATTTGTTACTTTCTCCTTCGTATTACTCACCCAGGTGTAGTATGAGGTTGAGCTGGTGGTCTGGGATCTGTGGGATGTGCTCAGTACACTGCAGGACTACAGAGAAGGGCTGACCTCTGCGCACCAGCAGACGCTCCACGTCCATCTCCTCTGTGCGGTGAGCATGGTTATTCTCATAGCACTGCAGATCTATATCACTCAGTATCCCTGGGGACAAAAGAAATAAAAAGAAAAATCATAAATATCCAATATTCTAATGATCAATTTAGTTGTAGTGGGCCTTAGATTTCTTTATAATGTCATGTCTCTAAACCCAGACAGTAACACAGTGTGGCCCAGATCAGGCCCAAATCTGGTACATGTGGTAACAGATGTTGCACTCTGGGAATCTACTATTAATGAATGTTGCATGCAATTTTTTGGGGGGTGGCTAAATTTATTTTCAATTACGGGATGGATTAGTGATGTGGTTGCCTAGCAACATTTGTTCTCCAGCCTTGCTGACCAGTTTGAGTTATGCTCTAGAAATTTCACACTCAAGAAGTTTGTTTCATTAATTTCCTTTGTCTCTTTGGGTGATTTTTTTTTAAATTATCTTATGAACTGCAGAATTGATTTGCATTACATTTGCATACATTACATTTGTATGTACACTGGGGTCTAAAAGTCTGAGACAGAATAGTTATGAGAAAACTAAATGAATAAGAAGTATTTAAGATTTAGGCTCTCATAGTCTCTAATCAAAGGTAAGCAAATTGTTAACTTCTCCAAAAAGACAAATGTTCTTGTTTCCACTGAAATACAAGATGATCTTTGTGATATTTTCAAACGTTCTTATTCTCAACATTAGTCTGCATGAGATGGGGCCAAACAGGAAGGAAGAGAATATAATAAACTGCTGATGATGTGTGTGAAGTTTCAGCGTTTATGGCTGCAAGGGTGTAATTTCGACAACAAACTAAAACTTTTTTTTTCTCACAAAGTATACAAAAATCACATATTTAATGTGTGTAGTAACACATCTGCTTCTTGATGCTACATTTACTCTTAATGTTACTGGCATGCCACTTTCTTTATCGCTTTCCAAGGTGAGGCTATAAAGCTCAGACCACACAAAGAGATCCGATACTGGGCCAAATAAAATATCACAGTTCGCCAACAAGTCAGTGGTCCGCTTCCATATTTATTTTTAACAGTGCAGAGCATTTCCAAACCACCTGCCCAGCATGACACACAGCCAACAGAAGTGTTGCCACCAGGAATATTTCACCAGAACCTTTAGCATCTCAATTTAGCTGTTTTAAAAATAATAATTTATTGAAAGAGTAATACTTTTAATTTGAACCAGTGGTTTTGGAACGTAGATGTTTTTTAAAATCTTTCACTAATGGAAAAGTATTGTGCTAGCCCTCTTGGCAAAACTCTTGACCACCAGATTGCTTTATGTATATATATGAATTTACTTACAGTTTTTTTTTTTATAAACTTCCCAATACCATTGCAAAACAGTCTTACAGTAATTCCTTAGTAAACTTGACATATCTAAAATGCAAGTGTGTTTAACAGGTGTTTATGCTGAATAGTACACTGTATCATTGCTCTCAGTCATATGAATATGCATAATTCTGATTTTCAGCTAAATAATACAAACATATTAAGTGACATAACATTAAAGTGACTTTCTTACCATTATGCCAGGCCATTGATGGATTTAGTCTGACACTTCTTGTAAGTGATCGGTGAGCCTTTGTAAAATCCTGATCTTGTGATTTTCTGTAGTCCAGTCCAAGACAGTTGTCTTCCCTGTAATACTTTTGCTTTTTTAGGATCCGTTTTATAGCGAAAGAGTGTCCACGCCCCTTGACGCCCCACCGTCTCTATCTTTGACTGTCTTTCTTAGTGCTTAAGACACACCCTGACTCACACATCCTCACTGTGACCTCTGACATCACACACACATACAAGATCCTCAAGCAGCCAGAAGTGCTAAGCGTATACAGACAGTGATCTCTGTGTATAACTCTACCTCTGCCTCCGTGGAAAAAGGATAAATGTTAGGGAATTTACTACAACCGGTGTAATTTCTGGAATCACGTCATTACTGGAAATGCTCTCTTTTTTTGCGTAAGGGCCAGGGTCTTACACAGGGGCCTTTGTTCCTGAGAAGTTCTGATGGTTGGGTAACACCTCCATAGTATTCCATAGTTCTGCTCCACCTCTATTTTCCTAACTCATATAGTCAGTTAGTTTCTATTTTAGTTGCTCTGTAAGTCTCCTATTTAAGCAGAAGTATAAAAGACAAACTGACAAACATGTTCCGGATAACTTGAATTAGGCCTCAAATGTTGGATTAAAAAAGGCTACACTTTTTCCTGGTAAAAAAAAAAAAAAAAATGAAAATCAGGTATTTGACTTTACTTCAGTTCTTTTTCCAAGTTCAACAGTATGAAGGCAGATGGGTCATCAAATATTTTCCGAGACTAAATGTACTAAAAGTAAAGTCTTTCCTCCACAAAGTAAATGTAAAACATGCATTGAGTAACACATACGATATAGCGGTTTAACATATATTATCTATAATGTGTAAAGTGTAATGCACTGGTATGAAATTTCTGACGTGTTAGATGGAGGTCAAAGGATCATATTGCAGAAGCAACTAAAACTTCTGACATAATTTTGTGAGAAATTTCCCTACTATTTGTGGAGTTAATTAAATTCCATTAAGCTCCCTCACTGATGTTATAACAGCATTAAACTTTTAACAACTGGGAGTCACATAGATCATTAGAATTCTCTTTCCCAAAATAAAGTCATGTGTCTGGCGTATTGTCTGGAAGAACAATGACCTCTCCGGCAGTGGATTCTCACCATGCTGTGACATTACTACAGCGCTTTTTGATTACATAGACACACAGAAGGGTCTCTGTCTTGCCTACATGATGGGAAGCTACACCATACCACACCTACAGATTGTGCATGTGTGTGACACTGAGATGAGGAATGCTGGAAAAGGTTGCTTTCAGGAAAAAGACCCATTCCACCTCTTCAAGATGATGTACACAGATTTTTGCTGAATTTCACATTACTCACTCACTGATTTATTATCAAAGAGTTGTCGTCATACAGGTGAGGAACATTTTGGTAACTCTTTGGATAAAAGTGTGTGCTAAATGAAAGAATGTAAAGGGAGAGGAAGGTTCAGAGGTTCAACTCGCATAGTCTAGCAAGGTCCTGTAATTTGTCAGACCTCTAGTCTACAGAAGCATTTTACTGCAGAGGTGTCGGAACAATCTGAAAAGATGGTGAGACACAGTCATAAATATAAATGGATAAATATGTAAAAATGGTTGCTTCTTGTAATGTTCCACATGCTGAGTTTACAGTAAGTTTCATTACTCTCTTGTTGAATTTCCCGTTTTTCCTATAAATAATGTGTTTCTGAAGTTTTCAATTCTAAATGGGTTTACGTTTATGCATAACTCTTGAGTACTCTTCAGTACAAATTCATAAAGTATTAACAGGGAAGTTTCAACTCAAAATACCCCACTGATCATTAATTATACCATGTTTTAAATGGCCATTTTTGAGTGGAAGGGAAAACATGCTGTTTTCTTGCATGTATCTTTAAATGCAAATGAGCTGCTGATCTCCACCCTGCTTTACAGAAGGGGGCAATGCCTTTACATCTCCTACTTTGGATACTCAGCCAAAAACTAACAAAACATATGTTTGGTTTTGATTATCTCTATCACTGTCACGCTCACATGACATTGCAGTTCATCATTGTGAACGTTTAAGGCCTTGGTAAACTTCTTTTTCCGCTTAGTCTTGCTTGCGCACATTTGAGCATGCAAGCCATATACTCCTTTGGCAGTGAGCGTGGAATGACGTATTCAACACGTGAGCACTATCTAGTGGATTTTGTTTTAAAGCGTTTAATAACTTACAGATGCATTGTTGTACGGGCACCGTTTGCATGGTCTCAAAAATTGGGCTGCATGCGAACAGGGTGTGCGGACATCCGCGGATCCTCCTGATGACAAATAATACATCTCACCGATGCGAGTGTGGGTGGGACGTTGATATTGTGGCTCCACTTTTCACTCACTACTGCGCAGAATCGGGACTCAAGATGTCAGCGCATTATTGGCACACTGCTGGCTTGACTTGAGTTTTCATGTGGAATTGGGCTACTTTAACACTGTTGCTGGAGGTTGTTCTTCATGTCCGTGGGTTGAAGCGTCCCCAAATAACATTGCTCCCCTGGATGCAAATTTTACCAGGGGAGCCCTACCAAAAAAAAGCATACTTGTCAACCATACTTGTACCTGAACAACAATGAAGAAGTTAATATTGCTCATTACTGCATTTTTATATTTATTAATATTCAAAATTAGATACTATCCATTTATCTATAGTAAAGAGGACACTGACAACGTGTCGACAGACATGTGAAACAATTTCATATTTGATATATCGTATTTTTTTTAAAGAAATTTAAACAATAAAAACCGTATACTGGCTCTTTAATGTGTGGTGACAGATGGCTGTAGCTCCTTCAATCGGTTTGTGAACCAACCATCTCTTCATACTAGTTAATTTATAGCATCAAATAAACATGAATGGACATCAGGAGGAATGTTGTTTCAAGCACAGAAAGACGTGAGTACACACAATTTTTCAAGTTCAAGTTCACCAACGTTAATCTAATAACTCCTATGACTGCTTTGTCAGACAAAATGGGGCATTCGGGGTTATGATTGGTCAGATTGCCTGTCAATCAAACTGTTTGCGAGGAGTCCATTACTCTGAATTTACACATATATTTACGAACGTTTCACCTGCTTTTTCAAACTTTCGCTGCAGTAGCAGTGTTTATTATTATTGCAAATGCATAATAATTTTTTCATCATGATCTCATAGTCTTCGGCAGGGAAGTGAATCTCGCGAGAAGCGAATCAAATCCACCGACGCTTCGCGGCACGTGTCACCTTCAGCTGCATTGCTTCAGCGTTGCAAATTGAGTTGATACGACAGAGAACGTCTATACCGAGCGTTGTGAGCCCGGTTACGTGAAAACACTGAGTGATGTTAACCCTGAAACGAGGGAAACGCGGGATTTTCTGTTTCAGAATGGGAGGTATGTCAAACTCGAGAAAGCAGGGTAAGTCAAGCCTGTTTCTGGAAGGAGCTAACTTATACTCAGACTAAATTAAGTGCATTTTACTCAAGTAAAATTATCTGCCAGTGTGGTAATAAAAATAATCTTAATGTATTGTTGTATTATGTAAAGATTATTCAGAGTGTCTATTGCAAAGTGCAAATTTACATTAACTCCGCCCACCAATGTTACACAACAATAACCGCGCACTTTTTTCCCTTTCCCCATCACGTCACATCAAAAAGGCATTTATTTTCAGTAAAAATGAAGAAAATGTTATAAAGTGGAAGTAAAGTGCCTAACGAGTCTTAAATAATTATAAAAGTATTTATAATTTTAATAAATCATTTACACTCTGTTGTTATTGCATCCTGTTAATGTACAACAATACTGAGGTGCAAACAGCCAGTATAAATAGCATGTAATTACCATTTTACACTTCTACTTTGTAAAAAGAAGTATATGACTATTTTCTATTTTTTAGCATCCACAGCTATTTGCACTTTCAGAATCTATTGCTAAGAAAATATGGTATTTCCAGATAGTGTAAATAGCAGCTTCCTTTTTTTCCTACCCTATTGGCAGATCATTTGCAAAATAAAAAAAATTGACTTCAATTATTTTATTTATTTATTTTTGCATGTGGGATACCATGAAAATGAATATTAGTTCCATTACTTACCATTCTGTCAGTTTTGCCCTCTGATTTTGCTCACAGATCCATCACAGGCTCTGCACCCTCCTACCTCCACACACTGCTACAACGCTACGTCCCCACCAGAAGCCTGTGGTCACTAAAGGAGCGAATGCTTGTGGTACCATCACAGAGAGGCACAAAATCACTCTCCAGAACATTCTCGTTCACTGTTCCCTGCTGGTGGAATGATCTCCCTACCTTCATCAGGTATATTCAAGAGACCGCTGAAAACTCATCTCTTTCGTGAGCACTTAACCCCTTCATTTAAAAATCATCCTTCATCCTTTTTCCTTCCTACTCTCGCTTATGTTACTCTGAGCAATGTATGAAACTCATATTGTGAGCACTTCCTGTGTCTATTTGCCTCTTCATGAAGAATCGCTTGTTTGTTTTCCTCTCTTGTAAGTCGCTTTGGATAAAATGATTAAATATAAATGATTAAATATAAATGATTTTATAACCGTGATAAGAATTAAACCTATATTGACTCAGAAGTATGCAGAGGTCATTTTGTTGGGGGCTGTTGCCATGGTGAATCGTATCGTATCATATCAGAGCTCCTTTGATCATTTTCATAGTCATGGTGCATGTACTTAACTCAGTCAACCTACTTAGAGCTATCTTAGAGTAAGTCAACTCAGAGTTCAAGTTTTAACTCTGAGTTGGTTGAATATTTATAATATTTATAAAAGCTATCCTAATTGATGAGGCATAAACCTGGCTTAATCTAAGGCCTGTCTGTGAAACCAGGCCTCAAAGTTCACATAAACAGTTGGTTATATCTGTGAACGTAAATGGCAAGTAAAGAAATCGTATATGTATATTAGATAGATCCGTGCATTAAAGTGTCATCAGTGTAATATACAGTACCTAGACTACCTACTGCTGTATATACAACTACTGGCAGTTTCATATTTAAGTGCTATTTCATAGTTCTGTATTCAATAGATTGGTAACACTTTACAATAATGTAATAACTAACATTAACTAATGAGGACCAAATACATTTGTTACAGTAGCCTATTTATTAATCTTTGTTAACATTAGTTAATAAAATACAACTGTTCATTATTTGTCCATGTTAATGGTACACAGTTCTAGCTAATGTTATCAAATAGAACTTTTGATTTTAATAATATAATAGTAAATGCTGAAATTAACATGAACTAAGTTTAAAATATTCTGTAGAAGTATTGTTCATGTTAATGAATGTAGTTAACAGATGTAAACAAATTCAACTTTAAAAAAGATGCCAATACATTTATAGCAATAATCTAAAAACATTATTTTGCAATTGAAACTGCAGTGTAAATGCTTTTCCGTTTCTCAGCAGCATTAAACAGTCTGTGTCAATAAATGCCATAAATGAAATGTATGTGATTGGTATCAGCCCTATAGTGTCTTGTTATTCTAATTGCAATAAAATTAAGAATTTGCATGAAAGAGCACAAACAAATCATGAAAAAGTATAGGCCTATATTTAAAAAGTGAAGATAAGCTGCCATTTTAAAGGTAAAAAAATAACCTTGGAAATTAATTTAAGGGGAAAATATCTAATATAGATCTGGCTTCAATGATTCCTGCAAAATGCCCTTAATTTTGGTGTTATGAAAATGGCAACCCTAGATGTCACAGGACATAAAAAAACCCCTCTAAAACACTATAATATAGTATATAATCTAAATGGTATATGTTGCTATTGCCTCTGTGGATGTTTTTGACTGTTATAATAAGGAAACAAATATAAATAAGAAAAATAAAGTACTTTACATGTCATCCACACCACTAGAGGGCCAAAAATTACCCACAATACCACATGTCAGGATGGCCGAGCGGTCTAAGGCGCTGCGTTCAGGTCGCAGTCTCCCCTGGAGGCGTGGGTTCGAATCCCACTTCTGACAACAATGTTTTTCTTCTTCTTCTTTTTTTTCTTTCTCTCTGTTCTCCAGGGACCAAAGTCCATTTCATACCTTACGGAGAGTAGATACAAGCAAAAATAAACGACAACAGCAAAGTTTTACATCTGTCCACTGCAGAAAAGTGGCTAAAAATGAACTGAGTCAACGAGCACAGAACAAAAATGATTGTTGCAGGTTAGTGGATGATATAGGACTTATTATTTCTAATTTTTTGAACCGTTTTATATAATGTGTTTCGGAGCAAGGAGTGCAATGAATACTGCATACAGGAAGAATATTCTACATATAATTAACAGTCTCATAATTTAATTACAAATGTTATGAATATAAAGATAGCCATTATTAAATATTAAATACTATTTTTAGCAATAGCAACAGGAACGACATTTTGTGTACATTTTGTCCACCATCATGATCATAAGTGTGTATGTAAGAATATATATATATACACACACACTATATATGTATATATTTAGTCTACAAATGTGTGTTACATGATGTTCTCTTCTGTCAATGATTCTCTCATTTAAAGTTTTAACTCCTAATTTTTGCTTCTATATTTTACTTCTTTTTTTTTTTTCTATTACCTTGCTGTTCCCTTTTTTTTTACAAGAGTAAGGGAGAGGGTTCTCACTTTATTACGCTTACTGAAGTTATTTATTACTTTGACAAACAGTTAAACCTAACCTACATGATCACACGTCAAATACATTGTAGGTGTACAAAGGTGTATGGAAAGAGAGAGGGAGGGTGTGAAAGAGAAAACTTCTGTCTGTTCAGACTGAGTTGCTAGGTAGTGACAACACCTGCATTACCTGTTCTGGTGTGTCTTCACTGAGGTACATTCTTTCTTTTTTTCTAAAGAGCCATTTTCATGTAATCAACTCTTTTATACTGAGAAGAAATGGCAGATTTTCCTGGTAAAGTCAGCACTCAGACCAGCTCACAAGAACCTCAAAGAAGTTTTGGAATCCCATCGAGTGTTGACATGAACTTCATCAAGAGCATTCCTGGTATTCTACTCTTGGCTGAGATTGTAAGTCGGAAAAACTGTCAATTACACTTTTCATGCTTTATCGTGCGTTTTCTTTAACTTTTTTTTGCTTTTGAAAACTATTTCCTTCTTCATCATACACTCACACCCACTTTTCCATGCTGTTTGTTTATTCTTCAAAAAAAAAGCCGGATTTCCAGTATGAGATGTACTGAGACTGTAGGTGTTGGTTTATTAAACAAACTAACCAGGCCCATGTTTCTATGGATTATTATGGTCATAATGTTTCATACAACTAGGGTATTATGTTGATGTTAGATTTATTACCACAGACAGAGTTTGCGTAGAGGTAGATATAATGTTTATATTGTGGTACTTTCATTAGGTGTGTTTCTACACTGAGCCAACATAAAAGTATGAAGATACTGTATATGCTCTGTCTCTGTGTTATTTAGAAACATTAAAACAAGGTTCAGCTGTACGAATCAACATGAAACTATCAGGACAAATTATACAGAAAAATCATTATCTGACTAAATTGTACAGTACACATTTCTGAACATCAGTATTTATGAAGATGATCATCTTATCTGTCTTCTCATTGGTTTTTGGGTCAATAACCCTAATAAAATGCTCCAATCAATACAAATACTTAACTTATGTAAACAGTGTTGATTCAGTAAATATAAATGTAATTTTACTGAGCTTTAGTGAATATTTGACGTGAGATGTCTGTTTTTACTCGTCATTCTGTGGAGCAAGTCGCAGTTGTTGTTTGTAGGTATCTTGTGTCAGACACACAGCCTGACATCTGAGACCTTTATCAAATAAATAATACATCGTGCACTTTTGATACAAATGAATGCCATTGACATTGTCTGTTAATATAAAAATATCTTGTTTTTCTTCCTTTTTTTCTTTTAAATTTCTAACTATAACATTCCTGAGGGCAGCAACAGTAAATATGATGCTAAAAATATCAGTAATTGCTGATGGTTTATCAACATTACCAGGATGACTCACACTTACATCACTTTTATTTTAAAGCACACGTGTTTCAGAGCATATACAGTACGCCAACTAAATTAATTCCAACACCCTTGTGTTAAGAGAAACCTAACAATTATGACTAAGGGTTTTCTTGACTGCTTGAAAAAATTAGTTCTCCAAAAATGGAAATTCTGTCATCATAAATCACCCTCGCGTCCTTTTGAAACCTGTACGGCTTGCTTTCTTCTGTGAAACACAAAAGTAGAAATTTTGAAAAAATGTTTTAATGCTGTTTTAGACTCCACTGACTTTGATCGTACGGACAAAAACTATAAAAATCCCTATAAAATATCAACTTTTTAGGTTCAGCAGAAGAAACTCATACTGGTTTGGAACGACATGAGGATGAATAAATGATGGCAATTTTCATTTTAGTGCAGACTGTCCCTTTAATGACTATAGTTTTCATTGATGTTTAACATATGATCATCTCCATTTTCTGTTCAGGTCGTCGGATTACTGGTGTGGGCGCTGATCGCCAGTACTGTGTATTCCTCGACGTCGGTTTATGGCTGGGTCCTGTTTGTCAGCGTGACGCTGTGGCTTTTGAGCATCGCCCTGATGGTTGTGCTATTGCTGAGCTTTCATCAGAGTCTACCCTCAATACCCTGGCCTTTGGTGGTGAGACTCTCACTTGTTGGTTTCATGGAGGAGATGGCATATTTAAATCAAGACTTGTCGGGCAAATCAAATCCTGTCTCCTTTTCTTCCTTAGGTCATGGTGTTTTACTTAGTCGCAGCTGTTTTATACCTAACTGCCTTTTTGGCTAACGCTGCATCCGTTCCATCCGGAAAGTACCATGGTCATCTGGGAACTTCTGCAGTGAGTGAAAACATCTCTTGAACGCACACTCCACATGTTTACACACTGTGAGCTGAAAGAGGTGTGTCTGACTATACACTTCATACCTCATTTATAAAGTAAAGCTTATCTATGAAGCACCAACTGATAACAGGTCAGGTTCAGGTGTCAGGAACTCTCTCAAGACCAAACAAATTACTACCATTCAAAAGTTTGGGTTAGTCAGACCCAAGAATCATGATAAAATGCATCATGGTTTATCACCATTGATAATATCTATTTTTGAGCACCAAATTAGCATATTAGATTGATTTCTGAAGGATCATGAGTCACTGAAGACTCAAGTAATGATGCTGAAAATTCAACTTTGCTATCACAGGAATTTTAAAATATATTTTAAAATGGTAAAAATAACTCTTTTAAAACTATTGTAACAATATTTTATAGTAGTACTATTTTATTGTATTTTTGATTAAATGAATGGAGCCTTGGTGAGCCTGAGAATTTCTTGGTGAGAATTCAAATTTTGAATGGCAGTGAACTGTAGATATGGCCTTATTAAAACGTATTGATTAAAAATATAAGTTGCTTTGCCAAAGCATTTATTCTGAAGCAGGGCCTTCACTTTAAATGTATAAAGCATATTTCATCACTCAATGGAATACACAATACAGTGTTATAGATCAAATAAAATGCTTTTAGGAGATGGTTACAATGTGAAACTGTCAGGTGAGTTCAAAAGCAAGACCTTTAGAGTAAGCATGCGTGTTTTATAGGGCTTTAAAAACCACGTCGGCCAGAGTCCAGGTTAAATTGTGCAGCAAGCACATAACTCATGATGCGATACAGTGGAGGGGTTTAATCACAGTTTATACCTCCTCCGTGTGTAAAGGTCTACAGTTTAAGTTACAGTGTCTTTAAAGCTACATGTCTGCTCAATGACTGCTACATGTGTGCCCCTTTTTCTGTGGTTTAGCTTGTATTACAGTTTATTCAAAGTTCTTAAAGGGATAGTTCACCCAAAAATGAAAATTCATACTGATATTGTTCGCAACTTGTTAAGTCTGTCTATCTACTGTGGAACACGAAATAAGATATTTTGAAGAATGTTGAACTGTTTTTGCTCATTTAATAAAGTTCATTGGGGTCCAAAACAACATTAGACCCCAATGTTAACATTCATTAACATTCATTGTATGGAGAAAGAAAACTTAGGCATTTTTTCAAATCATCTTTTGTGAATGGCATACTTCTTATTACTTGAGTACAACTTGTAAGACCTTCATTATTTTTCTTGCAGTTCTTTGCCGTAGTAGTGACCCTGTTATATACAGCTAGCAGCTACTTTGCCTATTTGGGCTGGAGGGGTGAAGGGCAAAACGCAGCGGGGAGTACAGTGCCTGTGTAGACCATCCTCTGATTAACACTCTCATTACCTATGTGAGGACACTTCCGAGAGGATATTACTCCAATTATTTGGTATGACTGAAAATCCTCTTCAGGAACATCCGACAACCCTTCTGCATAACGGTGCCCAGCATAATTGCTAGAAGGTTTATTACATGGGCATTATTGAGAGTCACCACCCTACACATGCAGCAAGTTTGGGGTCAGTAATATGTATGTATATATTTTTTAATACTTTTATTCAACACGGGGGTATTGATTAAGTGACTACATTTATAATGTTACAAAAAATTCTATTTAAAAAAAATGCTGTTATTTTGATTTTTCTGTTCATCAAAATCAAAGAATCCTAAAAAATTGGGCATTTCAATGAAAAAGCTTTGCTGTCTTAGGAATGCATACTATTTTAAAATTAAAATAGAATATTAAAATGGAAAAGTACTTACTGTTTTTGTTGTATTTTTATCAAATAAATGCACCCTTAGTGAGCATGAGGCTCCTTTAAAACATAAAAAAATCCTACCAACCTCAAACTTTTGAATGATAGTGTACTTTTTTAGTACTTGAGCAAGTATGCATTTAAGTGGTGAAGTTCTTGCATTATTGTACAGTTGTGTTTAAGAACGTAATTGATTAATTGTTTTGAGCATAAAAATGTTTTGATAAAATGATTTAAGAACAATTGTATTTATTTCTTCCATACACAGGCTCAAATGTCTATATATACAAATAATAAACAAATATACACAATTACGCAACATTCATCTAGTAAGAACAACACATTCTATATAAAGGGGGTAAAAATGCTGAAATTTGTACTGTATACATCAACAAAACAATTTGAAAAGCTCATTTTTACAACATGGGAGCAATCCATGAGCAACATGGATGTAACATCACATTAAGAAGCATGAAAAAAACTGTATGAGATTATTTGCATTGTTTCTGGTAATTGTATAAACATTTTTAATGTAATATTTCACCTGGGGAAATTTCAAACCTTGTGAATGGTTGAAAAGGGTCTTTCAGAATTGTTGTCATATCAGGCACGTTGTATATAATACTTTTTTTTTTTAGAATGAAAAGCCCTTTTTTATTGTCAAGTGAAGGGATTTATTTCGGTATCTACAGATATATAAAATGGAGGGGTTCTTGTGTGAAAATAAAGTGGCAGCTTTGAGATGTTGAGACTCATTACAACTTTCTATATCAACTTGGTCAGAAACGGCAAGTTTTGCTGCACTGTAGACCGAAACCAGATTTGAAGAACTGATCCTGTCTGGATTTAGGAACAGATCATGAGAATACTGTTCGAGTTGTACCGGATGAGCTGATAAGTTAAACTGAATTGTACGTTTAAACATTAACCTAAATTAAACACTGATTCCCTTCTGCCATGTTAGTAGGCCATTTCATTGTTTGTTTTGGGGTGTGTCGGATAGGAATTTTCAATGAATATTCATCTTTTTAAATGGGAGTCATAGTTGTTCAAGTACATTTACATGAAATCCCTATTTTCATTGGTTCAGCTCGATTGTGAGGCCATGCTGGAGGTCAGAGGTGAAGCTGAAGCAGAATTGAATGACTTCACCACCAGTCCGGTACTAAGGTCCAATCCTCTACCCTCCTTTTCCTATAAAAAGAAGATTTGGAAAATGAGTTTCTGTCAGACTACTGGCACGTTTGTAGCTTCTGTTCACGGCAGTAGAAAATAACAAATAGGCCAAAAGTTTCATTGTAGTAGGTGATAAATTTCAGATCTTTTATTATAGCCAAGAATTGCATTTCTCTAAACTGTAAAGAAATTTGAATACACAGTACTTTACATTACAAATAATTTATTTTGAAGTTTAAAGAAAAGAACAGATTTGTACTTACTGCTCTGTAATCAATGAACATCTCTTTAAAGGCCATAAAGTCAGTGAAAGTGAGCAGCATGTCAAGTATGTCACCTGAGACTTCATCTTTGTGCTGACTAATTGAAAAAAGAAGGATAACTGGTAAAAGTCAGCATTGTGGAAACACTTTCTATGCAAATACCATTATATGGAAATACCTCCATCTAGTGGTAATTTGCGTGAATTACAATAACACATTTTAGTCCAGTTGTATGTAAAACGGGGGTCCAGGGGGCTGCAAGGAATTGCTAGTTTAGAAAAAAAGTAATAAATAAATACATCCAACTGTACAGTACTGTAGTGAATAGAGAAAAGTAATGTAACTTGATAGAAATTAAACGTGTCGTTATACTTAAATGTATATAGCTGCTTTTTACATTTTATCGATGGTGGTTACATGAACATATTTAGGGGCCCATGGCGCATATATATATATTTATATTTTATATATTACACATACACACACCATACTTGGGTTTAAAAAAGCTGATGAATTCGACATACTTGAGTGAATGGGTAAAGGAATCCATGTTAAATCCAGGAATTCGCTCTACCAACTGCTGTTCCAGATGCTTTTCTAGGATTTCAATCTGAAAATTTTCATAAATGACAGTTAAATATTTCCATCTCAACAAGGGCCATAAATGAAAGAAGATTAAATTATCACATACATATTCATTAAATATAGGAGTATAGCTGAGCTTATTCTCCTCAGAGTCGTCAAACTCGAGGTAATATTTCTCCATGAAAGACTGCTGAAGATACTGGAATTCATCATCTGTGGAGAATATTTAGCATATGTGACTTTCATGACAACTAGGTCATATTTCACTCCAAACCATAAGAAAAAAGCCAAAACACATTTTTCACAGAAATTGACCGGGACTGTCACATCTCGAAAGATTACACAAGATTCACCATTGTTAAATATGAATTCTATTAGATTATATTAATGCTTTACAGTTGTGGTCACAAGTTAAATCAAAAAAGTAAGTGATTTAATATAATAATAGATAGATGAATACCCATTATAATATCCTCGATGTTCCCAATTACCGTGTCAAATTCTGCATCAGCATCTGATGATCTGGAGAGAAAACCATCACGGCATAAAGTGTACATTTGATAAGGTTACATGCATTTTCACAGAAAACAAACTTTAGAACTCACTTTGAAACAGCAAAATCCTCTTCTTCCAAATTTTGCATTTCAACTATGTTCTCGTTGCCACCCAGCAGATCTTTAGGGTTTCAATGAAAGTCGAAATAAAGAAGTGTAAATAACGATACAAAAACCACAGCTAGAATTTTCAATATCCGGCGAACAGACGCGACAGATATCATCGCAATTATGAAACTGGAGAGCGCGACCAATCGGTTGTTTTCGTGACCTAGGAGATGCAGTCGATTGTAACGTTTACGAATATTTTAAAACAATTACCTGTCTCTTGAGGATCCATCATGAATAGCACGAACGTTCTTCCTGAAGTCGCTGCTGCCACGGCAACGGGAGAACGCGTACTTGTTCGAAATGTGTCCGGAAGAAACAAGTTTCTTTTCATTTAGTTCCACCTCTTTGAGTCACAGGACAACCAAACACCAGAAAAATAAGCTAGCCTATTTCCACAGAGGCTTTAGAGATCGCGGTTCATTTAGCCTTATCTAATTAATGAGCTTCAAGTAAGTCAAGCGATAAGAGTTTAAAGTTCAACGAATCTGACTATATCATACCAAAGAAGCGCCACTCAGAAAATAGGTCAAATCTGTCATCGTTTTAATAATGACCTGCTTTATTGTGGAGAGACAGGAAATTATGTTTGTTTATTTATCTATGCTATCGTGACATGTCATTTTGATCATAAGATATAACCCTATCGTCTTATTTCGACACAGTGTGAGCTAAAGATTCAAGAGAGTTTATTGTCATATGTACAATGAAATTCTGTAGGCAAAAAACTCTAGGCCTAAATATATGGTTCTCTGAATGAACTCTGATTTAAATATATATATATATATATATATATATATATATATATATTGAAGGTGTAAATGTACAGGACAAAATAAAAAAATACAATGCCACAAAACAGAAAGAAGTATTTATACACAGCAGTGCAATTATTGGATTCACATTTATAAAATGTACGAAATTTGGTACATTTCGTATGTATATGATGTTTACCGAATATAATTATTATATTGAATATATATATATATATATATATATATATATATATAAAAAATATATATAAAGGATTCATTTTAATTCATTTTCTTCTGGAACAATATTCAATGGAAACGAACTGTTTCTGTAAATGCGTAATATATTCAATGCAGCATACAAAACATTCAAAGATACTTCAAAATGCGTTTCATATTTCGGTGAAGTTTCAATCGCAGATCATTTTAACGCAGCTGCCGAACAACTTCGCTCGTTTTGTGTCACGCACATGACGTCACTCCGCGTCGGCCCGTGACGCTGCGTCTCTTTGTTGGCCCAGCAGCAGCGTCGCTCCTCTGTTGTTGTTTTCTCTGCTGCTGGAAAAACTGGACTGCTAGCAAGCTAAAGAAGTATTCTCGTTTTGTTTTGCCCTGTCTGCCAAATAACACACATCGAGCTAATCCCACTTGGCGTGCTGCTACATTAAACGCAACCCAGTCATGGACTCAGACGAGGGTTACAATTACGAATTCGACGACGAGGAAGAGGAATGCAGCGAAGACAGCGGCGAAGATGAGACCGCGGACGACACCCTGGAGCTCGGCGAGGTGGAGTTGGTTGATCCCGTCGTGGCCGGCGGAGATCGAGACGACTGCGGGGAGACCGGAGGCAGCGGCCTCGGGCCCGGGCAGGATGAGGAAGACTACCGCTTTGAAGTTCTTACCGCCGAGCAGATCCTGCAGCATATGGTGGAGTGTATCAGGGAGGTCAACGAGGTCATCCAGGTAAGTGTTTTGAGGGCTCAGATCGCCCTGGAATACCCGTTATAAGAAAGAGGAGATTTTTACGTCGTTCTGGGAAACTTGGCAACACAAGAGACATGAAAAAGCCACCAGTTGTCCTTTAAGTGAGTGAAAAGACAGTGTTGTTGCGTCAACAGGGTGCATATATGGTCATGAAGTCAACCCAGTGTTCTCCCTCTCTTAACGCATCCAGTAATGACATAAGATGCTTAACTAGCTTCTAGTTCACCTGCATATAAAACCATACTGACATGTATCCCTTGAATGTGCTTTATCTACACAAAAGTACATTTGCGTTGCCGAAACGTTTGTATCTGACCGTATGACAAACCAAGTCACATATAAAGTAAAATATTGTAAATATCTCCATTTTATTAGAGCCCCTTTTTCCTGACTAGCTTAGTAAGCTAACCACGAGCAAACAGCCCTAGTTTAAGTACACCAAAAACTATATTGCGATGTCTTCACATGTTTCGTTTGTCTTCAGGGCTGGTTGTTGATAGTCCGATGAAGAAAGTGTCCTCTTCGCCATCTGTTAGCTGGGATATGGGTTAGGTCGCGTTAGCATGTGAGAGTTACCTAGTTGCTCCCGACAACAACATGGCGGAACTGATGCTTCATCATGGCTGGTTATGTTTGATTAAACAGCACAAAAATAGATCATCAAAGTGAATTTGAGTCATGATTGATGTTTGCTTTCTGCTGCAGAGTCGGAGCCACATGCTGTCTGGAGGGTCGTGGAGCTCGACGTTTCACTCTGCTCACTGCAGTTTGATTGTTTTGTTTATGCTGGTTAATTTGACAGATTTTGCGCTAATTGTTTAGATTCGCTCGCTTTATTCGGTCAGCAAACCCCTTTTTATGTTTAAATGCTGTTATGTAAGTGATTTATGCTGTGGCTCACTCTATACTGGTTAAATTGTATAATATATCTATTACTGTACATTTCTAAGTTTGAGTATATTCTCTGTATTTGTCCCAGTGCAGTGAAAGCTTTCTCAACATTAATGAAGACCCTTGGTTTAATTCAGGAACGTGAAATTGGGGTGGTTGTGAAATTCAGACGGTTATGATGGTTATGTCTCCTCGTATCCCTCTGGACTGGCTGATAATATGCACTTTCCTAAACATTTTGGATTATTGCAGGACAGGCTTTGTCTTCCTGATGGGCTATAATGAACTCTGTTGTCTTACCACAAATCATGTCATTGCTGCTTTTTGAAGCGTTGTCCTTCATGTCAAACAACCCAAGATGTCCTTGCATTGGATTAAATCCTGTACATGTTGTAGACGTGTGATTTATTTATTCAGTTTTTATTTTCTTCCCCAAACCAGGTTAAGGTTAGAGTGTAGAGTAGCTTTAGGGGTTAGTATTTGTTGTAGCGTTGTGTAGGCAATCAGCACTGTGATTAACATTGGTAATAAAATATTTTGAATTGGCTGCAGGACTGGAGTTTAAGCTAAACTGTTTTGGGGGGATAATCATGCCTCTTTATGTATTGGATTCAATCCAGTACATCATTGTGAGACAGGCTGCAGTGAGGACAAACTCGCAAGCCCAGATAGACAGACAGACTTTATTGATCCCTGTGGGAATTTTTTTTTTTTTTTTTTTTTTTTTTTTGCCATAGCAGCCATGCATGCATACAGGACAGTTTTCAAACAAAAACTTCTAGTACCATAAGCATACACTTGCACACATAGACACACATAGTACTCTAAAGTACAAATCAACACATATAGCGAATAGATAGAGGCTGTTCAAATAACTAGCAGTTATTTAGGCTTTTAGTAGTTTAAGTAATAAGAATGCCAATCATCAATATCTGTTGTTTTCCTGAAAAATTATTAATTTAGCAATGATTTAAGCAAAACATTAGGTGTTTGTGAGCATTAACATTTTTGGACATTTATGGTAGTCAAAAGTGTAACCAGTCTGTGATTAGTATAAAGTGTAACGGTATACTTTATATAAACTAGAATATTGCTATATCTGTCTACACATACTTTGTATATTAAACAATTTATGCTTTTGTCTCTTGTTACAGAATCCTGCTACAATCACTAGAATATTACTTAGTCATTTCAACTGGGACAAAGAAAAGCTGATGGAAAGGTAATTGTTCTCTGTGGTCTGTTCCCTACCACTGTATTGTTAGTCAGCTAAGACCTGTCTGTATTCAATACTGAACCAGCAAAGTTTGAGAAAAGTCTAACGTTTATCTCTTTGCAGGTACTTTGACGGTAACCTGGACAAGCTGTTTTCAGAGTGTCATGTTATAAACCCCAGTAAGAAGTCTCGGACACGCCTCATGAACACAAGATCGTCTGCACAGGACATGCCATGTCAGATCTGCTATCTCAACTATCCTAACTCGGTCAGTGCCCTCCAGCACAGTCGCTTTCTGATTAATATATTTCCACGACTGCTGTACTGATAGTTTATTAGCAGACTCGCACGGAATCTGTGCCTGGAAATGAAACGTCCATCGTTCACAGAGTTCTGCACATCCTCTATCCCTGGAATAGTCTTTGTTAGACAGTTTGGATAATTTGATTGTACTTTTTGTCAAAGAAGTGTGGTACTCTCAGCTCCATTTACATACACTACTGTTCAAAAGTTTGGGTTTGGTAAGATTTATTTTATTTTATTTTTTGAAAGAAGTCTGTTAACTCACTAGGGCTGCATTTATTTGATCAAAAATACATTAGTGAAATGTTGTGAATTGTAAAATATTTGTACAATTTAAAGTAACTGTTAGAGTAGTAAATATATTTTAATGTGTCGTTTATTAATTTCATAGCAAAGCTGATTTTTCAGCAACCTTTATTCCAGTCTTCAGTGTCACATGGTCCGTCAGAAATCTTTCTAATATGCTGATTTGGTACTCAAGAAACATTTCTTATTGATAATTATAATTAAAAAATATTTTCATCTTATTTCAACTTAATATTAATATTATCATTAATATTTGTTGAAAGTTGCTTAATATTTGGAATTCCTTGATGAATAGAAAGCTCAAAAGAACAGCATTTATTTGCAATAGATATTTCTTTGCAACAATGTAGTACTTTACTGTCACTTTTGATCAATGTAATGTGTCCTTGCTAAATAAATAAAAGTATTAATTTACTTTCATAAAAAATAGACCCCAAACTTTCGTACGGTTGTGTATTTACTGTATTTAAATCCATTCTGCTGAATTCCATTGATTTCCTCCCTATATCGTTGCATAAAATGGAACGTCTGCAGATTCCATCTGTGGCAGTTTATTTTCATGTATCTGTTGAATCACTTAGCAGTGTGAACATATTGTTTACTACATGGATGGGATGTTGTTGCATTGTGGGTTATGTAAAGGTGTTATTTGGACATATCTTGTGTTTTCGTGTTTGCCACTCTGTGCTACACACTGTAGTGTCTCAGCCGTCAGGAAGGATTTCTAATGAGCTCTTTTCGCCAGTAATCTGTTCTTCACTGGATTACTCCAATTGTATACAAGGTAGCAGAGGAGAGGAACAGGCGGGTCTTTGGATTTACAGGGAACCTCTAGAAATGTTGTGTGTGTGTCAGTGAAAAGATAAAGTGTGGCATGCATGCATGCATGTATTGTTTTGATCAGCTTTGTCATGACAGACCGTGGCTGTCTGAAAGAAAACTCTGGATTAAGCAGCAGGGATTTGGAAACCGTTCTATTTATTGCTTTGAATCGTGACTGAACTATTTAACTGGAATAGCAACCGGTGAAAGTCTCACTGCTTGTCAGCTTGAAGTAAAGGATCAGTTGGGGGTCACATGATACAGCTAACTTCATTTTTGGCAAATTTAACTATATTCAGTTTGATAATGAGAGTTCTGCTTAACTAAGAGATTGAAGGTGTATGCAGTGTATTAGTTTATAGGACGATTTGTTTGACCCAATGTCAAATTCAGATTTCTCTGTTAATGTTGCTTCATAAAGCTGACCACCACTCTGTTCCCTTGAGATGTTCTCTAAATACCATTAGTGCCGTCTGCACAGTGCTGTTAAACTACTTGTGATGTTGTTGTAAGCAATACTCTGCTTGCGTCAGTCCTACCACAAATATTAAGCTGATTTGTTCTTGCCCGCGTTGTCTGTTGTCCCAAGAGAGAGAACCAGCCATTTACTACCAGGGAGCCTGAGACTATAAAATGCATGACAAAGGGATACTTTGTTGGAGCAGTAGATAATCACTATGGCTGATTCTTCGGTCACCTGTTCAGAACTGCTTCGTTAGATCCCTATCTGAGTCAAAACAACATTCTTGTTGGATGTATCGATCTGTTTAAGAGAACAAGGCTCATTGTATTTCACGGATAGCCGTTTGCTAAAATTTGTTTCATTGCTTTTTGTTAATGTATTGCAGTGTTTGTTATTTGTTTCCCTGTATATTATAGTTTCTTACTGAGTCACTGTTGCAAGATTTACCCTTAAAAGAAGAAAGACATTCAGTTCTTGGGCTGTTTCATGTTATGAAATTTAGGGCTGGGTATTGACAAAAATTTTGCAATTCGATTAGAATTCGATTCAGTTTCGATTTGATGTCTATCAATTGGGGAATGTGTCAGGTACAGTATATGGCAAAATATTTTTCAAGGAAAAAGTTATAAACTATACCGGGAACCTCAGTTGGATCATTAATTAATATTAAAGGTTTAAAATAACTGATTTTTATTGGCTAAGTGCATTTAAATTACATAAGGAAGTTTTTATAAATATATTGTTAAAATACATTTTTTTGACCATCTATCTAATCATTTTTTAAAATATAAACATTATGGATTTATTCAAACATAATTTTGATGAACAGATTATGTAAAAATACAATGAATATGCATAGTTTATTATTAAAATTCTCTCTATTCTCGAGGAATTCTCTAGAGTTCATTTTTCCAGCTGACTAACAAGTTTATGGTCACTGAATGAGTGGCTTTTCTGAGGTTAATGTAATGTTAGCTGACAAATTGTGTGCAAGCTGTATTATTGAAGTTTTTCCGTGGTTGAAACACTAAGCGATTACATAAGACATGATTCAGTAAGTCGTTTTATACCTTTTGGTGTTCATTCATATTTATTTTGTGCTGTATCTAGTAGTAAAGAGGAAGAGATGAAGATTTCACATGCCGCTTGTAACGATCTGTCAGGCAACATTAAAGAGTGCCAAAATAGCATTTAATTTTTGAATTTCATAATGAAATTGATGGAATTCTAAAGCCAAGGGTTTGTTTCTTATCAAATTTGACAAAGCAAAAACCTTATTGCGACATATTGGATGGGAGGCACGCTACAATTTTTATTCATTCGTCAACTGAAGTCATCATGGGCTGAAAGATTGATTCTTGAGATTTAACAGTCGATATTGTTTCATCAAAATGAGAATCATTGAAATCGAGAAATCTATATGTTTAACCCAGCCCTAAAGAAATTGTATTAAGACATGTCACAATGTTCCCAGAACTTGTGTTCTTATTTGTAACTGAATTTTAAATGTGGATTTGGTGTGGGCTGTTCTTTTGCAGTACTTCACTGGTCTGGAATGTGGGCACAAGTTCTGCATGCAGTGCTGGGGCGATTACTTAACCACCAAAATCATAGAGGAAGGAATGGGACAGGTACATATTCCAGCTCTTAGTACACAGAACCTTTTAGATTGTCAGTAGTTGATACCAATACCAGTGAAATTTCATGACTCTTAATGCTACAGCAAAACTAATATGAACACATTTTTTTAAAAAGTTGAAGATTAGTGAACAAAATGAATAAAATATCACTACAGTTCAAAAGTATCAGGTCGGTAAGATTTTTTTTTATAATGTTTCTGAAAGAAGTCTCACTGAGGATGCATTTATTTGATAAAAAATACAACAATATTATTTCCATTTTGATTGTTTTATATTTTAATATTTTAAAATGTAGTTTATTCCTGTGACTGCAAAGCTGAATTTTCAGTGTTATTACTCCAGTCCTCAATGTCACATGATCCTTCAGAAATCTCTCTCGCTGCATTTAAACTGCAAGGTCTAATGCACAAAATCAAATGTGAATCTCATGTGAATGTTACCGGATATATTTATAACATTTTGACCGTGCAATAACTGCGTTTGACAGTTCATTCATGCAGCTGAAATACCATTAAGTGCAGACTCTTTTCGGAGAGCACTCATACCTACACAAATACACATGAGAAAGGCTGACAGGCTGATGTAAATACTGCAGCGGCTTTGTTTTTAGCTATTGAGCTTTTCACACTGACTGTAGCAGATTTTTTTTGTCAACTGACATTTTTACAACTAATGTAACAAGCTTGTTTGTTTCCAATCTAGACCATTTCTTGTCCTGCTCATAGCTGTGATATACTGGTGGATGACAACACAGTCATGTAAGTGTTTGAGAAATAAATCATTATTTATTTTCTCTTCTTTCCTCTCTCTCTCTCTGGCCATCTTGATAATATCCTAAGTCAGTTGGTTTCAATGAAAGTTTTACAGTGGTGCTCAGAATTATTGGCATCCTTGGTAAATATGAACAAAGAAGCATGTAAAAATAAATCTGCATTGTTAGTTCTTTTAATCTTTTATAAAAAAAAACACATAAATCTAACCTTTCATTGAAGTAAAAGAATTGAAAATGTAGGGAAAATCTCTTTATGAAATAAATGTTTTTCTCCACAATTATTGGCACCCTTTTATTCAACACTTTTTGTAACCTCCTTTTGCCAAGATATCCGCTCTGAGTCTTCCCATTTAATGCCTAATGAGTTTGGAGATCACATGACATGAGATCAGAGACCATTCATTCAGAATCTCTACAGATCCTTCAGATTCCCAGCTCCATGTTGGTGCTTCTTCTCTTCAGTTCTCACCACTCGTTTTCTCTAGGGTTCAGGTCAGGTGACTGGGTCGACCTTTGCAGAAGCTTCATTTTGTGCTCAGTGACACATTTTTGTGTTGGTTTTGATGTTTGTTTTGGAACATTGTCCTGTTTTTATCTGTTTTTATCTATTGGCATTTGATAGAATCCATGATACCATGTATCTGAACAAGATGTCCAGGACCATCAGCAGAAAAATAGGCCCACAACGTTAAAGATCCAACAGTATATTTAACTCTGGGCATGGGGTACTTTTTATCCCTGTGTGCAACTAACCCATCTGGTGGGTTTGCGGCCAAAAAACACATTTTTTTTAGTTTTGTCTGACCATAGAAGCCGGTCCTGTTTAAAGTTCCAGTCTTGTCTGATAACTAAATATGCTGGAGATTGTTTCTGGATGAGAGCAGAGAACTTTTCTTGAAACCATCCCGAACAACTTGTGGGGATGTAGGGGGTGTTTGATATATTTTTTAGGCTTCCTGACACTCAAGACTCAACTAATCTTTGCAATTCTCCAGCTGTGCTCCTTGGAGAGTCTTTGGCCACTCAAACTCTCCTCCTCACTGTGCATTAGGATGATATAGACACACATCCTCTTCCAGGTAGATTTGTAACATCTTTAGTTGACTGGAACTTCTTAATTATTACCCTAATAGTGGAAATGGGTATTTTCAATATTTTAGCTATTTTCTTACAGCCACGTTCTTTTTTGTGAAGCTCAACAATCTTTTGATGCACATCAGTACTATATTCTTTGGTTTAACCCATTGTGATGAATGTTTCCTCATGATTTTACTCCTGTGGAACAGGATGTCATGGCTGGACAATGTCATGTTCATGATCACCCTGGCGTGCTAAAAAATGTAAATATAAATGGGAATATATTTCAGAGATGTTTTATTTAGAAAAAATTTTTAGGGGTGCCAATAATTGTGGCCAACATGTTTTGGAGAAAAACATTTATTTCATAAAGAGATTTTCCCTACATTTTCAATTCTTTTACTTCAATGAAAGGTTATATTTATGTTTTTTTTAATATATAAAAGATTAAAAGAATTAACAATGCAGATTTATTTTTACATGCTTCTTGGTTCATATTTACCAAGGGTGCCAATAATTCTGAACACCACTGTATCTTAATCTCAATATTAAAACTGTTTCAAGAATCACATCAAAAATCATGGTGTTAAAATTTCTCCTATATATTAGTAGTAATCTGTCTCCTCTCCCTTTGTCTTACGTCACCATTGCTTGTGATATATAAAAGCCTCATTGGATTCATTCTTCTTAGCTCTGGATTGAAATGGTGTGTTCTGAAGTATATTATGGCTATCAGAGCTAAATGAGCTGTTAGAGTTTATTCCTAGTCAGAAGTAGGACACTCTCTTACCCTGTCTTGCTGGAGGTGTGAGTCACAACACAGCACCTCCTGTCGATTCAGTTAGATTATTTTGGATTCACACAGCTGTCTTAACCTACATATGATCTCCCTGCTGCTTTAGTGATGCAGGTACAGGATATGACCCTTTTTATGATCCTTGCACTTTGTGGATTTTGTGGATAACTATTATTTAGAAGCATGCATGTCTGTTTTTTATGATCTAAATATATCTCAATTCTTTCAACAGGCGACTGATTACAGATTCGAAAGTGAAGTTGAAGTACCAGCATTTAATAACCAATAGTTTTGTAGAGGTGGGATTTCATTCCATTCTTTTATATAGTGTGGTCCAAAAGTTTGATACCACAGAGAAAATCTGGGATTTTTTTTAAACCTGGATGTAAATAAAAGCTTCAAGATTTTGGCTAACTGAAAATAAAGTGAAATGCAGTGAAAAAAAAATGTTTAAGATTCTTTTAAGATTTCTTGATCATCCAATGTGAGCAAATTTGTTACATTGACCATGTGAACAGTTTTTACTAAAGGTCAGGTTTCCTTGCTTTTATGGACAAAGACATTTATCAAATAATGCTGGCTAACACGAGTCATCAGATATGGAAGCATTAAGTTGCTTCACTTTTAATTTGGTTTATTCTGGTCTCATTTTCTGTAGTGTAACCGACTGTTAAAATGGTGTCCAGCACCTGACTGTCATCACGTTGTCAAAGTACAGTACCCAGATGCCAAACCTGTACGGTGCAAGTGTGGTCGGCAGTTTTGGTAAGACACTGCAACTGCTAATGAGATCATCAGATACTTTTGGTACATGACCTCAGATCAGGTTTAGGGCCTCCAACAGCTCAGGGAAGACCTGATCAAGTCAGTGACACTAGAACTCAGGAGACATGTTCACTAGATGGCTCTGGTAATCTTATCAAGCTATCAAAGCTACCTGTTCATTTTATTAAGCAAAGAGTCATTAGAGCCATTAGAGGCAAATGTGGTATATATATTTATATATATACACACACACACACACACACACACGCAAAATAGATTGTTTTATGTTTATAACGTTTGTGCTAGATGAGAGAATGCTCATATATTCTCAATTCATTTGCAGCTTCAACTGTGGAGAAAATTGGCACGATCCAGTGAAGTGTAAGGTATGTTGAGGCCACAGTGTATTTTTTAAAATCCTTAAGATCAGCTAGTTTTGCACAACAATGCAATCAGTGTTTAAATATATCGAGTCATGGTTTTGTGTCTTGTACGTTTTTTTAAGCTTTTTTATTTTCAACAATGGTTTTTGTGTTTTTCATAGTTTAGCACAGTTACTGTTATTTCTGGCTGAAAAAACTGGATCGTACTTTTCTATAAATACATTTTTGTAATATTTAGACCACTTCTATTATTGATTGCTTTCGGGATGTAAGAAAAAGTGTTTATGAAAAACATTGCCTACCCTACCTTTTAATAGACATCCATTCTGAAAGGAGAGCACTAATAAAAGTAATGCTCATTTACAGCATAGAAAGCATGGAAAATGTTGATTTGGTATCTGAATAAAGAAAGCTAGCAGACTGCCACCTCTTCTACTCTCAGCATTAAGAGGCTCTTCAGAGACTTGTTTTGTTATGGTGGGGGTAGTCTTGGCAAAAACAAAGGAATCTCCTAGTCCCTTGTGCTTCTCATATGGGGATTAAAATCATCTTCCATTGAGAGAGAACATTTAACCCTTCATAAGAGCGGACACAACGCCCTGCTCTTATTCACATTTTTATGTAATATTCTGTTTTATGTCTACCTCACTTTTTAGTTGTCCTAATTGTTACATTGAATTTATTCTAATGTTGTTTTACCTCTCCATCCCAGTGGTTAAGGAAATGGATTAAAAAATGTGATGATGACAGTGAGACATCAAACTGGATTGCTGCAAATACAAAGGTCAGTCGTTAGCCTCGCTTTGATGTGGTGATTTTTTTTTTTTTCTTTCCTCTGTGTAATCTGTTGACCCAGACGAATGACGGTTGTCTTGCTGTTGTGTCGCAGGAATGTCCGAAATGCCATGTCACCATAGAGAAAGATGGTGGCTGCAACCACATGGTGTGCCGGAACCAAAACTGCAAAGCAGAATTCTGCTGGGTTTGCCTGGGGCCCTGGGAGCCACATGGGTCTGCTTGGTAGGTTTACATATTTTTAATAAATCTAATTTATTGTCATGATTTAAGGTTTTAAAGAATTCACAATATTCATAACTTTAGGGCTGTTAGTATGATGAATTTATTGGCAAGAATTGCAGTGGTTCCCAACCTGGAACGTAATGTGTATGCTTTGAGGTCAAATATGGATGCATAAACCTTTCGTTTTTATGAATGCTCCAAACATTCAGCTGATAATCACTTTTATTGATTAAATATGCAGTATCTAAGTATCTTCCTTTTAAAAATTCAATATATCAAGCAATTATATATAATTATTATGAATAATTAGTTCAATACTAGATATTTAATATTATTGAATAACATTAAAATGACAATAATTCAACTAATAAAAGTTTTATTATTAATAAAGTTTGATTACGCCAATGGGTTGCAATTTATATCAATTTCTCATCACATAACTATTGCGAGGTGGAGCAGGTTGTGCATTTTGATTCAAAACTGTGACACCTTACCGACTCATCAGCCAGTGGCACATACAGTTGTGTTCAAAATTATTCAACCCCCCAATGCTGTAAATGGTTTTAGAGAATTTAGAGTACATTTGTAATTGAATTCAGAATGAAATCCTACAAGGACTTCTTAAAGAAGCATATGCAACTAAAATGACATCAATTGGTTTTGTAATACAGTAGTAAATGTTTCTTTTGTGAATTCTTCATTGACACAATTATTCAACCCCTTAAAGACTACCACTCTGAAGAACAGAGGTCCATTGAAGTGTTTTCAATCAGGTATTGAAAGCACCTGTGGATGTCAGGGAGCAGCAATAAAGCCTAATAAGCACCAATTAGGCAGCTTTAAAATGACTGTGATACTCAGCTCCTTCTGAGACATTTACTGGTGTGGTTACAAACATGGTGAAGTCAAGAGAATGGTCCAGGAAGACAAGAGAAGAGGTGATTACTCTTCACAGGAAGGGCAATGGCTATAAGAAGATTGCAAAGATGTTAAACATACCAAGAGACACCATAGGAAGCATCATTCGCAAATTCAAGGCAAAGGGCACTGTTGAAACGCTACCTGGTCGTGGCAGAAAGAAGATGCTGACTTCGACTGCTGTGCGCTACCTGAAGCGTAGAGTGGAGAAAAGTCCCCGTGTGACTGCTGAGGAACTGAGAAAAGATTTATCAGATGTAGGTACTGAAGTTTCTGCTCAGACAATACGGCGCACCCTGCGTAATGAAGGCCTCCATGCCAGAACTCCCAGGCGCACCCCCTTGCTGTCTCCAAAGAATAAGAAGAGTCGACTGCAGTATGCCAAAAGTCATGTGGACAAACCACAGAAGTTTTGGGATAGTGTTCTGTGGACTGATGAAACAAAATTAGAACTGTTTGGGCCCATGGATCAACGCTATGTTTGGAGGAGGAAGAACAAGGCCTATGAAGAAAAGAACACCTTGCCTACTGTGAAGCATGGCGGGGGGTCAATCATGCTTTGGGGCTGTTTTGCTTCTGCAGGTACTGGGAAGCTTCAGCGTGTGCAAGGTACCATGAATTCTCTTCAGTACCAGGAGATATTGGAGGACAATGTGATGCAGTCCGTCACAAACCTGAGGCTTGGGAGACGTTGGACCTTTCAACAGGACAATGATCCCAAGCATACCTCCAAGTCCACTAGAGCATGGTTGCAGATTAAAGGCTGGAACATTTTGAAATGGCCATCGCAGTCACCAGACTTAGATCCGATTGAGAACCTCTGGTGGGACTTAAAGAAAGCAGTTGCAGTGCGCAAGCCTAAGAATGTGACTGAACTGGAAGCTTTTGCCCATGATGAATGGGCGAAGATACCCGTAGCTCGCTGCAAGACACTTGTGTCAAGCTATGCTTCACGTTTAAAAGCTGTTATAACTGTAAAAGGATGTTGTACTAAGTATTAAGATTGAATGTCACTTGGGGGTTGAATAAAACTGATAATGATGTGAGCAGAGAAAAGACATTTGTGGTTATTTCATTATAAATGTTATGTTATATTTGTCTGACCTACACGTGCCTCTTTGATTTAATTGTAAGCAGGATGATTGAATGATCAAAATCAATGTCAAACCAGCCAAAACAATCAATTTCAGTGGGGGTTGAATAATTTTGAACACAACTGTATCCCCAACAAACCGTCCCATACCAGCGTGATCAAAAAGATCTTAAACTAGATGGAACTTGATATAATATTTTGACTGTTGCGATTCCAAATCGGTTTAATGACCTGTTACTCTGCCTGAGTATAGGGCAAGTGTTCACTGTTGGCCAGAGGAGAACTGGCCCCCCGACTAAGCCTGGTTTCTCCCAAGGTTTTTTTCTCCATTTGTTGGAGTTTTGGTTCCTTGCCGCTGTTGCCTTTGGCTTGCTTAAGTTGGGGACACTTGCTTGATATTCAGCAGTGTTTTTGATATGCCTGCATTGGTGCCATCGTATGCGAACTGAGCTGAGCGGGACGATTATGTCACTGTTTTCTCCAGTGCTGATATACATAATTTAACTAGACTAATAACTATTGATCTTTGCAATGGATTGAATCAATAATATATAGAATAAGATGGATAATGACACCATTTTCTTTGAAAGCTGCTGTGCAGCCAATATTATTTGCCAATTATTCATGTAAAGCTGCTTTGCCACAATTTGCATTGTAAAAAGCGCTATATAAATAAAGGTGACTTGACTTGACATTCATCTTGACTGGACTTCAGTGCTGTTATCTTCTTAGCTTGTGGATTCACTGCCCCATAGAGCATATGAGAAGGCTGGAGTGACTTTAATTTCCCCTCCCCGTTCAAAGTGTTCTGTAAACACTCCACTCCATGTTTTCCATGTTTCACTCTGCACTGGTGAAAGTAACCAGATCCCCCCCAAAAATTGCTCCCTGTTGGTTATCCACTGCAAAGGTCATTCATTATGTTTGCTTTTTAATGTCATGAAATTGTTGTCACAAAATTAACCAAAAAATAAACACTTAAAAGTGTAACTTTCAATCTTTTTTTTCACCCCAATAATGAAAAAGTGAAAACTCGTTGAACAGTCTCTCAGATTAACCTAAATGCTACTATTCTACCTTTTCCCAAGGCAATGTTTACATATGCACCTCTGGGATCAGTAGGTCCCTTTAAAGCAGAGCGCTCAAACACTAGCCTTCCCCTCCTCTTTGTTCCATGCAGTCATCTGTTTACAAATCACTGCAAACATCACTTAGGAAAAGCTAAAGTGACTCACTCAGCTGACGACGCTGAAATTCTGAGTTTAATGATCCATCATGTGTTCGTAAACAGTTTTTGTTGAATTTTACATTTGTTTATTGATGTGCAAAACATTATTGGCTAATAGAACTAATTCTTGGAATGTGTTTTACCCATAGGTATAACTGTAATCGCTATAACGAGGATGATGCCAAGGCAGCCCGGGATGCTCAAGAGGTAAATAATGTCAGTCCATTCGCCTGGTCTTCAAATATGCAAGTTTTGGTCTCATTTTTCAATGTTTCTCATGCTGATATGTGTTGTGCAGCGTTCCAGAGCAGCCCTGCAGAGGTACCTGTTCTACTGCAACCGCTACATGAACCACATGCAGAGCCTGCGCTTCGAGCACAAGCTGTACGCCCAGGTCAAACAGAAGATGGAGGAGATGCAGCAGCACAACATGTCGTGGATCGAGGTGCAGTTCCTGAAGAAGGCCGTGGACGTGTTGTGCCAGTGCCGCTCCACGCTCATGTTCACCTACGTCTTTGCGTTCTACCTCAAGAAGAACAACCAGTCTATCATCTTTGAGGTAAACAGGAGAAGCTTACTCGTAATATAATTTTTTGGATTGTGTTGTAAAAACGTTGAAAATCAGTCATTTTAAATGTTTGATGGTTTATGTGTTTGCACCCAGAATAACCAGGCAGATCTGGAGAATGCCACCGAGGTTCTGTCTGGATATCTGGAACGAGACATCTCCCAAGATTCTCTGCAGGACATTAAGCAGAAAGTACAAGATAAATACAGGCAAGTGTACAATTACAAATTTTGGGTCGCTCTTTATTTTACAGTCCTGTTCCCCATGTACATACGATGTACTTGTTACAGTAATTGCAATAAGTGGGTAATAACTAGGTACTCACGATGAACCTAAACCTAACCTTAACTCCTGTAGGCCTGGTTTCACAGACGGGCTTAGATTAAGCCAGGATTAGGCCATAGTTTAATTAAGACATTTAAGTAGCTTTTACAAACGTGCCGTAGAAAAACTAAAACATTAGTGCTGTGCATCTTGAGACAAAACAATGGCACTGCCATGTTTTAAGATATGTCTAAGTGCAAGTTGCTTGCAGTTTAAAACAGCTCAAACATGCATTTTAGGCTTACGTCACATGGACACATTTTAGGCTTACGCCAAACTAGGCTTAGGTCTTTTCTATGATACCGGAGGTAGTTTATATCACCCAGTATTTTCTTAGCTAAATACAATGTCGGGGTTTCACACTTGAAATGATTAACCCTGGGGAAACTGAATACTGGGCTTCACTTTTCACACTGCTCATAATTTACCAGGGGATAAAAATTAATCGTGGGTATTCATAAAATGACGTTTCATATTGTTCATTCTTAAACCCTGGGTTAACGTTCTTATTTGCATATTTGCGGGGTCAGTGCCATTGATTGGATGAACGCAGCATGCAACCTGTTTACATAAAAGCTCTAGTGTTGCATCCTCGTATTGCCAACTGTACAGTCGCGTTTATACTGAATGGATACTTCAGACTTTAAAGGTAAGAAACGGTCTCTTCTCCTCTCAAATTGTTGCGTTTTCTGTCAGCGTTTGACATTTTTCCTCTCAAACAAAGAATTTACTGTTTATTTACAATGTGGAGTGTTTCAGTGACGCAAGTGTCATAGCACGCAAATAATAAGTACATGATTGGTTGTCTAGCTGTAACATTCTAACGTCGCTTCGCACTGTACAAGTTTGGCACTGCAATGCGGGGTTAACACTGCAAAAGCGGTGCTAACCCTGCTCCGGGTTAGCTCGAGGGTTTAGAATGGCAATAATCTCGGGTTAAGCACAGTGTGAAACTTATGATAAGCATTGATTTAAGACCCATACACAATGCAACATTAAAAACACATAAAATGTTCACATCACAAGGCAATCCCAAATGTACAGTATTTTCTAAAAATCTATATACATATACAAAGTTCTGTCATGAAACTCTAGATGGCGCAGGCTAATAGGTCCTTAACTCAACCTGCTTGTAATCACATTCCCTATACGTGTAGCTGATTGGTTCCTGCTGTATCAGTAGCGAATGAGCTCGCTGCTCAACCTTCAAATACTTGGTCTAGCATCTTTGTAGTAGTTTTTCAGCGCACTTTCAGAAACGCTCCACCTGCATAGATCTGCTACAGGTAAATCTACGGGTAATGTACGCTATATTGTACTGCAACAGCATGTCTTACTTGCTCACAGCAGCGTGCTATGTGTCATGTATGCATTGGCAGTTGCGAGTCTCGTGTTTTCTCTGCAGCAGCAGCATAGCAGATCTATTCCGTCCAGACCAAACATAACAACATTTGTCATGACAGAAATATATCTGTAACGTCATACAGTGCTAGAGAGCCGCTCTGTCTACCGTGTTTTTCTGGTTTTCATGTGTGGTTTTGGTAACTTGTATCGACAGAGATGTGTTTTTAGATCCAGTCACTCTTCTCCACCGGAGCCGCTTGCCAGTTTCATGTTCTGCTTGTGACTGAAATGCTCCGCCCTCCACCCAGATTAAATATTTTTAGTTTTTAGTATTAAACAGTTTTTACATTTCATTTTAAATGCATTGAATAAATTTAGACATCCCTAAAAATACCTTTTAAGAACTACAACAAGAAAACGTTCTCTTAAAACCCTCTAGCTCGCTAGACCCCAGTTTGAAAAGCAATGATCAAAGGCAACCTTTATTTCATCCAAAGTGTTTGTGCCCTGGCCTTGTTGTTTTGCCGTGCTCTACCACGCTCTCCTCCTTTATAACCATCCACGTTTGATGATCCTGTGTGCAGATACTGCGAGAGCAGACGGAGAGTGCTGCTGCAACACGTACATGAAGGCTATGACAAGGACCTGTGGGAGTACATCGAGGATTGAGGCTAGATCCCCACACCACAGACTCTCTGAGAGAAACTCCACCCACTAGAGCACTGATGCAATGACAAGAGAGCAGCACAGATCTCTGCTGCCTCCTCCCTGGCAAACCGCCCTGCATTGCATAATTTTTCCAGATTTTTGTTCCATGAAAAGCATAAGAGTAAATTATATTTAAATGAAAAAGTTAGAGAATATTAAAAATAAAAATATTACATGTTCAACAGTATTGTTAGCTGCGTGAAGCGCAGGACTGAGAAATCCAACAAAAAGGCATCTTCCTTTTGCTTGCATTGTAAGATCTTGCCCTCGGAAGGCTTTTTCCCTTCTTATCAGTTATGTTTGTGGACGTGTTCTGTTTGACTTTATTTTATATAATCTTTTTGTGTGTGGAAAATGGACTTTGTTTTCAAAATGGCTTTAATTCTGACCATGTCTGGCGAGATCCGTGTTTGGGTTGCTGAATGTGTATTGGTTGATTGTAAGGAGACGACTTTTTGGCATACAGACGTTGGCGGAATAGGACACAAAAAACACCAAAAAAAAGAAAAAAGACGACAAAATCGGTATTTTTCAATTTGTAAATAATGCATATGCATGGAAGTTAAAGAGTAAGAGTGGCATGTGTTTGCATCATTTTTAAAAGATATTTATCTTTACAAATATTAAAAAAAAATGTATATTTGCTGTGTAGATTGAGTGTCTTTCCTATCTTGGATCGTCCCTCTAAAGAGGTTTGGACTTGACATATGCTTGACATAAATCGGGAGTCCGTGTGTCTCCCTCTGCTCCTTTGCTCCACAGAGACGGAGCAGGGCTATATTCTGCCAAATCGAGCAGATCATGCCAAGGTGGCGCGTTTTCTGCCAACTAGAAGTCAGTTGGAGGAAATGGGGGTAGTATAATGTTCGCTGCTTTTTCCAAGAGTCCAAACGGAACAGTGGTTTCCTCTGCTCTGCCTCCTTTGCTGTTATTCTCCTCCTCCTCCTAGGTAGATTTAGGATTGTATGATTTTAAAAGTTACATGAATAATTTCTGAGAGCCAAACTGAGTGACATTCACTCATATAACCTTTTTATATTTTTTCTTTTTGTCTCTCTGAAGTTCATTCTTCGTCCCTGACCCCAGCTCCAGGTTTTTTCTCTGTCCGCCCAACATGCACATTGATGAAATTGTACCGATGGGCCTGTTGAGCTGCTTTCTTGACATCTGTTGTCAAGTGTTCTGACTGAGCCATTGACAAACAGGGTTAGACATTTTCCACATGATCCTTTTTTTTTTTTTTTTTTTTTTTTTTTTTTTTTTTTTTGCACACCCGAAAAACTAGAAGTCAGAAGCCACTGTTATCTCCACACTGCTTTAATTAATTTAGTGTAAAATAATCACACGTTTGCACCCGGGATGGTTTTCCAAAGGGCCATTTGAGTCATGATATAGTTTGCAGGGAATATGTGATGTAACCTTCGTACTGTGACGTTGCATTTGTGTACACTTTGTTCATGCAAAAATGTACAAATTTGTGTGTGTGTGGACACACCGTGACCATCATTGAAGCACTGAGACCCTCTTTTCAGGGGTACAGGGATAGACACAGTTGGGACAGTGTCATTGTAGATCAAGTTGGCTTTTCAGACAACACCAAAGTGTCAGTCTCAAACTGGTGATTCCCCCCTCCCTCCCTCCCTCCCTCCCTCCCTCTCTTTCTGCTGGAAGTGTGATTCATATATTGGCTTTTCTTTTCTTTTCTTTTTTTATATTTCAAATGTCCGCCATGAAAAGAAATGTCCTAAAATGCATTCTTCATTTAAAGTAATATCATTCTCTTGTGTTTGCCTAATAATCATTTTGCTTTGTGTGCTGGGAATGATTGCAGCTTGTTTTCATGTATGTTTTGAGTGCTGAGATGGTCTTCCAGGTATAAACGTATATCATTTGACTATTAAATGAGAATTGAGACATTTCATGCAAGCATATTGCAGAATAATAAATGGGAAAATATGGCAAGTTTGGCTACTTATTTTTGCAGGACCCTGTATTTTCTGTTACAATGGGATGCAAAAAAAATAGAATGGTTATACTGCCCCTGTATGCAGCTTTAGAGTGTGTGTGTGTGTGTGTGTGTGTGTGTGTTGTGTAACTGTCTCCTTCCGGCCTGTTTGCTTCTCAGTTACGCCTATTTGATCATGTCTGGTAGTTCATGAGCATCCAAAATTAACATTCAAGGTAACAAAAAGCAGCTACTCTCATTTTGTTGAGACATCCAAAAACTTTTAATACTTTTCTACATGTATCCTTTCTTTATGCGATTAATTTTTTTTTGATTTCTTGTATACATAGTGTACAAATGTGTAAGAAATTAGTTGTTCGTTTTGAAGAAAACAAATATTAAAGTGCAAAATGTTGCAAACATTGCTTTAGTTTGTGTGCTTTTGTGTTCATTCGTGTATATTTAAGGTTTTGGCTTGGATTGTTTGTTATTAACACACAGCATTTTATGCTTTATATGAAACAGTCTCATCCAAAGGACTACACATAAAGCTCATAAATGTCTTGACACCACAAATGAGGCATTTGAGAGGGTTTGAGTTCAACGTTCACAGTGAAAATGTCCACCAGAGGGAGACAATCTTAACTGATGTCACTAGTGATACGTGGCCTCCGGAACTGGGTGGACGTTACTCATTGTTCAGGTATGAGGTTAAATTATTCATCCGTTCTCCAACTTTTTATCGCATGGGATACACGGTAAGATAGCGACATTAATATATTCTTATTGTGCAATATCTTTCAAATAAAAACCTACAAGACAATGGGACGTAGAAAAAAATCAATAGTTTCAATGTTACACAATATTTAAAAAAAAAAAACAGAAATAGTTTTCCTGAACCATGAAATCCTGAAAAAAAAAATGTATTACGGTTCCCACAAAAATATTAGGAAGGACTGTTTTCATAAGAAAGGCTTCTTCAGCAGCAACTCAGCATGATTTCTGAAAGATCACGTGACACTGAAGACTCGAGGAATGATGCTGAAAAATCAATTTTGCCATTACAGCAATAAATTCTTCATTAACAGTTTCTATTAAGTTATTTTCACAATATTACTGTTTTTATTGTATTTTTGTATCAAATAAATGGGAGTACTGGTGATCATATATTCATAAGCACAAAAAATATTACTGATCCCTGTCATTTGAACGAAAGTGTATTGCAATTATCTTTTTTAACTCAAGGTTGGAACATAATATGTTATAATTTAGAATAGAATAATTTTCCATACACCTTCCAATAAATGCACCATGTAAACATTCACTTAAGAACCCTTTAAAAATGTCCATTTAACGAGGCACTTTATAACAAATTGGAACAAGCCAAAAATATTTAATTTTTTAATGGGGTCAAAAGTCAGATACATAACATGACAAGAGCTGATATAAAAAAATAATTCTGTAAACAGTTAAACATCTTGCTTTACAGCAACCATTCATCCCAACCACACAGAATGCTTAAATGCAGGTACCAACAGCTGAAACAGTGACACCACAAACAAAGAAGAGTTGAAACTGAACATACACTGCTTACATACAATGTAACTTAAAATGTGTCAAGTTTTTGGTAGCAAAAATTAATTCTAAACCCAAGTCAATAATCGTTTGACTGCTTAATTGGTCAGCAATTCAACATATATTCACAGTTTCAAATCAATTGAGTTCCCAGGTGCAAAGTAAAAACAATACCGTCAAGACTTAGTCCTCAACTTTCAACCATCCTTTCTTATAGTCTACCAGCAGCTCAAGATAGTACTGCCACTCCGGCTCACTGTCATACTTGACCTCAAACACCGTTTTTAGTGGGTTAGTATGTGGCTCATGGATCCGCAGCACCACTCCTCTGTACCACACTTCTGTTTTGTCATTTTCCTCATACAAGTGCCATATCCTCTTCCCCACCAGTTCAGGATACGTGTTCTCCATGGCCAGGCGGGCAGACTGCACAGCGGAGCGCAGGACCCAGTGCTTGGAACCGTGTTTTTTGGTGAGGTAGGGATGGTTTCGAGAGCACGAACGGAAAGAAAACTCCTTGTCAGCATGGCGTCTTTTGTGTTGGGATGATGATTTGTGTTTGTTTTTTCTGTAATGGGCACTGTCTGTGTGTCTGAAATCTTCTGGAGCCTCAGAAGAATCTGTGACCTGGTAGTGGGGTACTCTGCCCCCATGACTCCCATTGCAGAAGACCTTCCTTAGCTTGAGGACCATGCTGGAGGGCCCTTTGGACAAGCTTTGAGCGGATCCTGCTGAGCTGGATCTGCCGCTCTGAAAGGACATTGATGATGTGCTTCCGGTCTCTTCATCACTGCTATTGGAGGAGAGGTCATCAGAGGTCAAAGGTCGCACCCAGGAGTTCTCAGGCTCATCTTGGGTACCGTCTTCAATCTTTACCTCCACATGTGGTCCCGCCCTGTCATTGCAAGTCACAAGAGACACTTCCCATTGATCCCTCTCTAAGGAACTGACGACGTTCCACCTCGCCGGTTCCTCGGTAAACTCATCCTCTTGTGATGAACTGGTCTCATCTAAAAATGTCCTCTTGGAAGAAATCTTTACTCTTCCTTTCTTTTTCTTTTGGTAATATTTGTCCACACGTGTGGTTTCCGGTGTGAGTGGTCTGGAGGACTCCTGGTAGAATCCCTCAGCGCCATTCACAAGGCTGGTCGATTCATCGGAGCTGTCCGTGCTCTCGCTCTTGAAGGTTAAGCTGGTTTCTGCTCCTGTAGAAAGAAGACAAATCGGAATTTAGTATCAGCATTTGTTAAATGACCACTATTACAATTAAAAAATAATGAATTAGTATTATTATTATATGTGAACAACCAGACTTAGAATTGGTTAATACTGACTAATATGTTGAACTAAAAGAGACAGTTCACCCAAAAAATTTAAATGGTACCAAAATGGTTTGTCAATTATACATTAAAATTGTTGTCTGTAACTTTTTTTTGTTCAAAATTTACAAAAATTATAGAATGAGCGAGTACATCATGAATCCATTTTCTAAACCATGTTTTTGTCTTATCCTGCTTCACAACAGTACACCTTTAATAAGCGTTTATACTATTTTAGACTGGTTCAGGTCGTACCACTGCGAAGCAGCACAGTACTCGCGTGACTCGTCATAAACGAGAGAGAAGTAGCCCTAGCTACAATTTTCCTCCGCAAGACGCATGTAGTTCTGTTTTTCAACCGTTAGAGTGCCAAACATTACGGGGGACGTATCATTCACCTGACGCAATGTGACGCCATGCACAATGCAAGTGATTTTTGCTAGTTTCAGACCAACGCCGTTATCATTTTCACGTCCAATGCCACATTATTTAAATAGCAACAATCCGTCCATCTGTTCACCATGGGCGTGCTGGTCTGAAAACACGGTGAGTTCAAGCGTATTGTTGGCGTGTTGCTATTTTGTGGAAACTGAAAAATGTATATATGTTTTTTTTGTTTAATAGCGCAGTATTTTATTGTTGACATGCCCTAACAGCACCTACACCACATGCTTCAGATTATATGCTTAGATTGTTAAAATAGGGCCCATAGACTGCAGTGTTAAATAAATATATAATTATATTTAAATATTACAATAATATGTTATTATTCCATAGAAGAAAAAGTCATACAGGTTTAGAAAAAGCTAAGCGAAGTAAACAAATCACAGAATTTTCATTTACGGGTGAACTCTTTTGAATTTGTTAGCATTTTCAAATATTGCATGAGAAATAATCATTTCGAAAAATCACCCAAACACAAGGTGCACAAGTTAACTATGGAAGCTTGTTTCTGCCACTAAATAAAAAAGGTAATTGCGATTTTTTTTCCATCTCACAATTCTGAGTTTTTTCTCAGAATCGCAAGTTTATATCTCGCAATTCTGACTTTATAACATGAAATTGCGAGAAAAAGCTTTCATAAATAATGCAAACAGTAGTTCCTTTCTCAAAAAAAGAAAGTCAAGCAACTTGACAGCATATTTGAATGTATGCAAGCACAAGGCAAGAATTTCAGTGAATATTGAATACCCTATGGATTCAGATGACTTATGGATCTTTATGGTGCATTATTTTGGAACTCAACAGCCAGGATGATATCTTTAGTTCCATAAGACAAAAAAACAAAACAGTTTTGGAATGACATGAGGGTGAGTAAATGATTAAATAAATTAGATTTTCTGGGAGGAGGGGGGGGGGGGGGGCAAACTAGTCTGAAATGTTGTTGGTGTAAGCGATTCGGACTGAACTTTGAGATTTTTGGCTGCTGCCTTGCACTCGAATTTAAGACGTTATATTTCATTATATATTTTAAAAAAGCACCTCAAAACCCTGTTTTGTTCCATTCTGTTGTGCTCCAGTGTAAACACATACGTATGAAACCTTTCGGTCACAAGTAAAACCTCCACACCCATTCTTGAAGCAACACAACAGGATAAATAAAATGTAATCAAGCAGGTTACCATTAATAGAAGCAATTTTAGCCAACCATGCCAATAACCACAATAAGCCATATGATAGGTGATAGAGCAAGTTTAAAAGGTGTTAGAAATTAACAACAACAAAAAAAGTCTGAAAGTGATAGGACACTGCTGAAAAAGATGGAAACAAAGACAAAAATAAGGATGATCTCTTAACCCTAATGGGGTCTGGGGCAACCCGAAATGAACTTTGCTGAACTTGATGACTTTGTCGACACTTGCTAGCTCTTCACACAAAAAAGTAAATGGGAATGACATTTACTTTTATGTTAGTGTGACGAAAAAAGTCGCACTCAGAATGTTCAAGGACTGCCCAGATCCTACATTGGAAACAAAGTGGGAACACTATAAAACATCTACAATCTGGAAAGCTCGTGCTCACAACCCCTTCCATCCCCCACCCGCCTTAGCATTCATCCACAATCACACTAACTTCCTTCCCTGAAGTGCATGCATTTGAAACTGAACGATATCCTGAAGCATATTACTGTTCTGTTCCGGACTTTATCTGATCAGAAAACACCTGCAACAAAACTGCACTAGTAAGAAAATGTGACTGAAGTTCAAATATTTACAAAAGGTGCTCTCTACAACTGTCAAGAAGATCTATGTGTGACTGAGAGAGAGTTTTGGGGGACAAAGTAATGAGAAGGTACCTGGGCATTTTTTGGACACCATCTGTAGTAGTGGAATCTGCAAGAACAAATGTGTATGAAATCAAAAAAAAGTATGACAAAAGTATAATTAAAAATAAATCAAAGCATGAACAGTAAAAGAGATGTCACCGCAGGTATGCGCCATGTATGGCTGATGTTAATATAAAAATTAAAATAAATGTACAATATCAAAATAATTCAAATAGCCTTCCAAAATCAAAGGGTCCGTCATTAAAAAAATATATATATAAAATACATAATCATTTAGCATGTAAAGACTTGATCTAGGACTAAACCTTAATATTAGGGATAATGTAATCTTAATAAATATCTTCTATCTAAAGAATAAGAATTCAGCCAGAATGTGTAATACAATAAACTAACATCCAAGAGACAGTTAGATAGTTCTGCTAACTTAAAATGTGGAACTGAAAGTTAATATTACTAAAAATAAAGTTTCAGTATTCAGTCATCCTTCCATGTTTTATGAAATTGAATCCTAAAATACTAATGTCTGAACATTGAAAACAACAAGTTTGTAAAATGGCTTCACTCCTTTTTTTAAGAGACTGGTTGTTTCTGCCTTCAAAGTTAAACTTCTTTAAATTATTTTTTCACATCAAATCTACACTACATACACCATAATGACGAAGCAAAAAAAATACAAAAAACGATGTGACAACTTTGCGAATGCATTAAAAAGGAAAAACTGAAATAAGTACATTGCATAAGTATTTGTATCTCTTAACTCAGTACTTAGTTGAAGAACCTTTACAGCCTCAAGTATTTTTGGGTAAGCTTTACACATCTGGATTTAACGATTTTCTACCATTCTTCTCCTCAGATCCTCCTGAGCTCTCTCAGGTAGGATAAGGACTGTCAGTGGACAGCCATTTTCAGGTTTCTCCATAGACATTTGATTACGTTAAAGCCCAGGCTGGGTTCAAGCCCTCAAGGACATTCACAGAGTTGCCTTAACTGTGTGCTTGGGGTCATTGTCCTGTTGGAAGGTGAACCTTCTGCCCTGTCCGAGGTTCTGAATGCTCTGGAGTTTTGCCACTCTGCCATAAAGCTCAGATAAAGTGGAGCGTTGCAGGGATGTTTGTCCTTATACAAGTTTCTCCAATCTCATGGAGCTCAACTAGAGTGACCATCAGCTTGTTGGTCACCACTCTAACCAAGGCACATTGTTACATTGACTGCTCAGTGTGGCAAGGAGGTCAGCTCTAGGAAGAATTTCCCAAAAGCATTGTAAGCCTAAGTGGATCCAACCAATGTAACCAATGGTCTCTATGATCAACTTAGCCCACAATATTTTTGAGAAACGCAGCCCTGGTTGTTCCAGACTTCTTCCATTAAGGATTATAGAGGCTTTATGTAGAGGCTTCAATGCAGCAGAATTTTCTTGTAGTCTTCCCCAGATCGGTCTCGACACAATCCTGTCTCTTGGCTCTACATGCAGTTTTTTTTTTACCTCATGGCTTGGTTTTTGCTCTGATATGAATTTTCAGCTGTTAGACCTTTTATTGAAAGTTGTTTCCTTTCCAAATTATACCCAATCAATTGCATTTGCCACAGGTTAAAACCACTCAAAATGTACAAATGAAATTTGAATGCTCCAGAGCTAAATTTCAAAATTTTAAAGTGTTCCATAAAAGGGTACAAATATTTATGCAATATTTTTTTCTTTTTCATTTTTAATAAATAAAGTTCTCACAACTCTTTTTTTTTGCTTTGTCATTATGGTTTATGGAGTGTAGATTGATGTAAAAAAGAAAAAGAAAGCAAGAGTAATTTAAAAGTGCTTTAACATAGGGCAGCAACATAAAAAGTTAAAAAAGAAGGGGTATGAACAGTTTCATAAGGCATATATATGCCAAAATCAGTAGTTTTAAATGTTAAAGAAAAATTTGGTACCACAACAGTATAATGATAATGCACAATATGAAACATTTATAGTAATTGATATTTGATAAATTATTTAATTATATTTAAAATGTACATTTATTAAATTTGAAGGATTAACTTTAGGTAAATTTTACTTGATGACAAAGATAATCTGAATGTAAAAACAGAGAAATGAGCATGTAACAGGGAAAATGTGCATGTACAATTAAATATCCAATTTCAACTGAACAAAAAAACATCTTTAATTTCAGCTGTTAACTGACACAGTACCAATATCCTGTGCAATCCCAAGTTGAAAAACCAAATTCTCAAAATGAATTCAAAAGTTTTGAACTGCAGTTAGAGAATTTATTAGGTGGTCTTATGCTATTAATAGTGGTCAACCATCCAGCACTCACCAAGGAACTTGCAGACGTTGACATGGTAGAGAAGGTTGAGGACATCAGGGTATATATCTGGCAGATGTTTAAGGGACAGAAGTCTCCGGAGTTTCGAAGAGAAAGCCTTTCTGTGGAGTTGAGTCAGCTGCCTCTCCTCTGAGAGGGTGGTGGGCCTGAGCTCCACCCGATGCTCTTGCAGGACCTGGTCTATGGATGTACCTTGAACCTGAGGAAACAGCACCTCTTTGACCACCAACATGGGAATGAACACCGCACCAGCCCTCATGACATGAGGAAAGGGACATTCGCGGCTTTCGACATACTTTTTAAGCTGGCAAACCACCTTTTGAAGAGACACCTCCATTTCCTTATCTTTCAGCCATAATTCCCTCATTTTCAACCCCAAGAGACAAGACACTTTCTGAGCTTTGCCTGACTCTTGAAGGTCCAGTTTGCATAACCAGTCCCGGAGCTCCTGACACGGGGTTCGAGTAACACAGCAGTATATGAGTCTACAGAGGGACTGGTGAAGCTCCATGAACTGATGACGGGCTTGTTTGCTGCTGCTCATAACTGGCTTGTCCTCCACTGGAGACTGAGAAAACTCGACAGGTTGTGTTGCTGCTGGAGCTTTTAGGACCGGAGGGATGATTATCTTAAAATTTGACAATTTAAGGCAATGAGGTGGGATTTTAGAGAGAGAAAATTTATTAGTCGACGGACACGGCACTGGAGGTGTTGAGGGTAATGTAGGAAATGAAACTGAATCCATGTCATCTTTCACAGTATTCTCAGTCTTGCATGAGGTTGAAGATTCAGAATTTTCTCCAACGGGTGGATTGGTTTCTTCTTCAAAGTCATTTTTTACTACAACATGACAAGGAAGAGAGCCAGACATACTTGTGTCTGACTCCCTTTGCTCTTCTTTGACCACAGAATCATGTGCCTGATGATTCATCTCCTCAGTAATGCTCGCTTTCATTTCCGACTGATAAGCTACGTCATCTGGATCCAATTTTTCTTTTTTGATCTTTACAGTATCTGGCGTTTCAACTGGACCATCATTGTTAGCCAGAGACGTTTTGGCTTCTTGTTTCAACCTGAGGTCACCTTCACCTGAGTTTGGTTCTAGATCACAGTTTTCAATTTCCGGCTCTTGTTTAAGGTGCGTTGCCTCAGGCTGTGGCTTTGGACTTTTTGAATCTCCTAAAGAAGTTAACATGCCTGTAGCTTCGAAATATACTTTATAAGGAGCCAAGCTAAAAACTTTATTAATGACTGGCATTGGTGGGGAGAACGGTGACCGAGGCTCATCATCTGACAACTCATGGGTTGAGTTAATCTTTTGCTTTTTACTGGCCATGTCCATTTCAAGTTCCTTTCTGTGCCTTTTAGCTAATACATCTTTGTCAGGTGAATCTGAAACACGATGCCTGTTCTTAGACACCTCGTCAGAGGACTTCATGGGAAATTCTTTGGAGCTGCCAACTAGAAAACCAGTTTCTGACATCTCTGAGTGTTCAAGGGTAGTGGTGTTACTGAGACGTCTGTAGTGGGCTGGAGTAGGACGGAAAGCCCCAGAAGTTCCAGACTGTTTATAAAGCTCCCTAGGGGAGTCGGTTGTCTGAACTCTTCGTATAGAAAAATCAAGTGGTCGCTCTGAATGATGAACTGGGAAAGGGGGATGAGGCTGCTCATGCATGAGTGCTTGGTTTCTATTTAAATGCACCCCATAAGGATGATAAGTAGGATATTTTGAGATCAGCGGATGGTGTGGGGGGGCAACAGAGCAGGACGGTGACATCAAGTCAGCTCGAGGGGAGTGGAACTGATCCATATGATGATGTTGACCATGCTCGTCTGTAATAACTTTGGGATCGGTTCGGTAAGCCTCAGGGTGACTCTGAGGGTAATAGACATTGGGACATGGAGGCATCGATGTGCATTTAGACATGTGAGGATGATTCTGATACACCTTTGTAGGAACTCCACGGTGTGCCATAGTCCTTGGGTCATAAGCATAGTGAAGACCAGTGTGCATCTGTGCATGAATTGGGGCACGCTGGCAGTACTCTGGTGTGGCACCAATAAATGGACGTGCAGTGTTGTAAGTATAGCTCGGTTCCATTAAAGGAAGAGACCTCCTGGGCGCATTTGAGCCAAAACCATGGTAGCCCTCTGTCTTTCCATCCTTTATAGCCTCCACACCATTCTCAAACTGCAAAGCCCTCTGTTGCGTCAATGCCTCCTGGCCCTTTTTATGCAAGTAAGCAAGACGGCTGAAATGAGCAGCCCATTCCTCATCGTATATGCGAGGGGACATCCTATGAGGCCCATGTTCCATGCCATAGTTATGCCCTGCAGTACATCCACGCTCAGAGCAGCAGGGGCTATGACTGTATACCGGTTTTGGAATAGCCAGCCCAACACAGCTTTCTGCATTTGACCCTCCAATGTGACCCTTTGGAACTGCCACTGGTGAGATGACCCCAGCTGGCCTGGGACTGTGCTGTCTGGGACTGTTAGCATAATAGGCCAATCTTTGCTTCGCTACCAACTCTTGCGGTACAGCACAGCGGCCACCACCGGCATCCACAGGGAAAGACGCTTTATCAGGCCTGTAAACAGCTGGAATTGTAATTGACCCCTGGGTGGCCGATGAATGAATCCCTGGGCTTGGCCCATTTCTCACGCAGGTTTTTGAAGGGCCCCATGGAGAAGGAAAGTCAAGAGTGTCTTGTCCACCAAGAGAGTAAGGGAAGTAAGCCCTGCTGATTGGTAGAGCTTTGTCATGGGAATAGTTTGGTAGGCTGTCAGCTTTAGGGAGCTCCACAGGGACTACGGTGCCCACAGCACCTTCCATTTTATTTTGAACTAGAGGGTCGATGCAACTCCGTCCCTGCTTACTGCTCATCTTGGATTCCCAGGCTCTGGCTTGACCCAGCTAATTCATATCTATACAAGAAAATAAGAAGGAAAAAAAACATTTTTAGTTTATATGTTAAATTAGCTGAATCAATGGAATAAGCAACCTAACAAGAGTGAGATATTTATTCAAACTGTCATCCAGCTTCACCTCTGTGGTTTATTTAACTACTTAGCAATTCCTTCCTTTCAGTGGTTTTGTCAAAACACAGTTGCCTGACTGTACACTTCTTTATTCTATTTTGATAAATGTCACGTGACAGCTTCCTCCAAACATTAGGAAGAAATGTTTAAGCAGTAACCACAACAAGAAAAAAAAAAAAAAAAAAAACAGGCAATTTTATGCTTCACAACAGGAGGTGCATCTTACTTCCTTTGCGTGCAAGAGCATCTTGCAGTTTGGCAAGATATATCAAAGTTAATTATGTGTGAATATGCACAAATGTTCCAACTGTCACATGCATTTTAAGATCAGTCAGGGCAGAGGAAAAGATAACATAATTTAGGAAATATATGCATGTATACACACATTTTGATGATTTTTAGTTGCCCTTTCTGTACTTTTACTATTAATAATATGATTTTGTGTCCGGTAAATGAAAAATTTGGAATAATAATAATGGACTTTTCATACCCATTTCATATTCTTATACATATCTTTATATTTTCTTTACATTTGTATAATTGTGAATTATAATTATCCATATATTGGATTTAAAACTTTGTATTTAAAAAACACAAAAGCTACCATTTGAAAGGTGTTCACATGCACTCATTCCCTCCAGTGATGTTCCCTAATGAGCAAAGAGAGCATAATGATGCTCACAGGAGGGTAACACTAGGCTTGACATTGGCAGTGAAAGTGGATTTAAGTGGTTTATCAGTGGTGGAGACAGTCAGTCCCAAGGTGAGGCCACCCTGAGGTTTTAAAGTGATGAAACAACCCCCAACATCTTTCAGCATACTGTGGTTGTGTGTCAAAACCTAGTGAGTTGCCTTCGTAGTCTGCACTTGTGAGCAACATAGGCGCGTGCAACATTTGTCCAAACATGTGCCTATGATGCCGAAGTAAAAGAAGAATTGTAAAGTACGTGAAGAACTGAAACTTCTAAACAGTTACCAAATATTAATATAAAAATGTACACAATCTTATTGCACACTGACAAATTGAGGACAATACTCTATTGTGCGCGAGAGGTGAACATGCAAATTCATTTATGCAAATCCGCGTTCAGAAAAGACATCATTTGAGGCACGTTTTGGCAAACTTCCGTCAACATTTACCTGATCTAAATACTTCTAATAGACACTTCTATAAACTGGTGAAACGAAAGCGACAAAGCCTGCGAAATGTGGACAATTCATCGTAATTCAAGGTACATTTAAACAAACTAACTTTTATAATTCGGATAATTGTAAGTGTGTTGTTCGCCATTAGCTGAAAGCGGTTTCATAGTCCAATGGCAAACTTTAAACCCGTGCCAAAAACAGCTGTCAACGTTCATCTGGGTATTGATAATGTTCGTAAAAGTTCGTCAATCTTCGCCAGCAAGTTCACGTTGTAATCATACCTAAAACAACTTTTGTTTATACAGCAACACTCACCTCGTGCACTGACATTCCTATCCGTCCGCAACCAATCCATGACAACCGAAACACCCCAAAGTGAAATCCCAACGACTTGTGGGAGCGGAAGAAGTATTGAACAGGAAAGCAGAGAAACATGCTTCAACGTCGCTGCTAATTTTGTGAATGTTTATTTCGCATTACCAGTCGAAGTATGTCGGCGGCAGCGCGTATAGCCAATCGAGCGGTGACATTAAAAAAAGTGGGCGGAGCTTGAACGCACAGTCTGCAGTAGTTCAATCATGTGCGAGAGTGGCAGGCTGAGTGGGTACATGAACATGGAACATTTCAACTTAAAAAACAACAACAACGTCTTAACCCGTTACTGACCGTTTTTATATTTAGTACAAGCACGGGTCAAGCTTAATAGTAATACAAATGTTAAATAAATTAGATTTTGCTTTGGTTCCAGTAAATAGGACTAAAAGAGGTAGAGTTTTAGACAACATTAGATTATTATTAAAGAAAGTTAAGGAGTACTGTCCAAACGCCTGTAAAAAAAAAAAAAAAAAAAGCTTCTGTTTTCATTATATTCTAACTTGAACCAACATTTTTCTTTACAGATTAAATGATCAGCAAAACAAATTAAGTGCAAAATGCCCGGTGGTCGTTGTCACACTAAAGGCAGCAGCACTGAAGCTGCGTGAACTCCACAAGTTTGTGACAAACCTGATGAGGATGTTCTCCAGCATGATTTGAAAATGATCCAAAGAGCATCTTGTGCTTCACTTGAAGCAAAAACATCTGACCCTCTTTACAGAGGTTCACATGATCAGTGTCACAAATGTGACCTAGAAAAAAAGTGCAATATTATTTCCTTCTTCATTTTTTTTTTTTTTTTTTTACTTACATTATTCAAAATCTCCAAACTTTTCTCTTTTACAGGTTTAAATAGTAATAATAATAATAATAAAGATCATTCCAGAGAATTAACGTCAGATTTTTGGATTCCACAGTATATTTCTTGCTACAATGGAAAATATTGTGATTTAAAAGTGAGGCTACAGATTTATTCCCCTTAAAATGCGCTAAAAATCTCACTAAAGCATTTTTTTTAATAATAAACAGAAGATTATTTTTTAAAAAGGATGTTACAATCAAACAGTGGCTAGAACACGCATATCCTGTGGGCCTGCATGTGGGTTGTGGTGTTTGACACATCTCTATTCACGCACCTCTGCGTGGAAATATCACCAACTGTCAGTTTAAGATGGCATGAAGAAGATAAACTCATAATAGCAAAACCCTGGCTTTGTTGCTCGGCTTACTGAATAGCTTTTCTTACAAGGGATGAAAATGGAAATGTAGGCTGCTTAAACAGACTGGGCTTCTTTGTCAAGTTTCTTCATACCATTATGTCATTCGAGGAACATGTCAATGTACCAGTCAGTACTTGGGATGGACATAGAAACTGACCAACACCTCTGACCATCATGTTTCTACAACAGAAGCTGAGAACTTAGAAGTGCTATATATGACACAACATGTAAAATTGTCATGAGGTTGTGTGATAAATGCAGTGAGTAATATACTTAGTGTGTGAAATTATAATATTCCATAGTCCAACTGGTAATGTAGATGTGTTATGCATAACATTTATTTACTCTAATATGAAATGGTGACTAACCTCATGACATTATTTACATCTGCTCTGCTGGATTTGTGTTTGCTCAACCAACTACTGCTGACGCATAAGTCAATATTCAGAAGAAAAGGGAAAATGCAGAGGAATACTTTAGCGGCAGAACAAAGGAAATGATGCGACACTCTTTTTGTATTTTTTCTCGCATCTAAAAACACATTTTACACTTCTCTGAGCACTGGCATCTTTCCACATGTCTGTCTAGAGGAATGAAATACTTCCTTTTTATCTATGCTGAGATGCAGATGTTTCCAGTCATCATGCTCACCCTAACAAAATTTCAGGACAATAGATCACGCCGACCTAAAAACATAGAACTAAATACGACATAAGAAAATGAAACAGGAAATCAGCCGTCATGATCCCCCCATGACCAGGAATGATTCTCTTCAAACCAGTGCAACCCAAAGGTTCAAATGTCGGACAGTTATGGCACCATAAATTAGAGAAGTTGTAACTAAGACCTGAGAGTCACTGCTCATGTGTTCCTTCACAAAGTTACCATCACCCCCTTGTTAGGACTCATAACAGTGCTGATAGGTAGTCCAAACATTGCCGGTGGGAATGATAATACGATTCCAGTGTTTACACTGAAGGGTTCTTGCTTATCGAGAAGTTGCAACTAGAGAAAAAAGGGGAGGGTTCAGTTAAACTGACTCGAGTGTGAAATTTAATAATCATTCTTATTAAAAATGCACAAGAAAAAATCCCTCTACTAAGGGTAGTGAGTGTGCACGTGCATTGAATAAACGAATGTTTATTGAAAAAAAAGAGTAGTACCATACACTCTTAAAAATAACTGTAAAAAAATGAAACCAATCTACACAGTAAAATACTGTTTTCCATTGAAACAGTACTATACCATAAAACAATGCTTTCTGGGTAATATGTGTCATTTTAGGAATGGTGGAATGATCTCCCTACCTTCATCAGGAATGCAGAATCCCTGCCAATATTCAAAAGACATCTGAAAACTCATCTCTTTCGTGAGCACTTAAAACACTGTCCTATCCTTTCCTCTAATCCCTCCCTATTCTAGTTTATTACTCTGAATGTCTGAAACTTGTATTGTGAGCACTTCCTGTGTCTATTTGCCTCTTCATGATGAATCACTTGTTGTATTCCTCACTTGTAAGTCGCTTTGGGTAAAAGCGTCTGCCAAATGAATAAATGTGAATGTAAATGTAAAAGAAGCCTATAGGCTACTTTCTCAAAAAAGACAAGTAATATTACCCAGAATGCATTGTAATATACCGAAGTAATACACTGTATTTTGGGTAATACTTGTCATTTTAGGAATAGAGGCCTATAAGTTACTTTCTCAATAATGACAAATATTACCCAGAATGCATTGTTTTACGGTATATTACTGTTACAATGGAAAACAGTATTTTACTGTGTAAATTTGTTCATTATTTCAGTTATTTTTTAGAGTGTATGTTGACCATGTAGCCTTAATCTTCCCCTGCATGGTTCCATGTATCCATGGTTTTAAAAGATAACATTATACTGTGCTAAAATGTGGGAAGAAGAATTCAGAAAATGTTGAGAATGCACTGTATCTAAATCTCACAGTGTTCACATTGTATTGATTTTACTGCTGTACAGATGTATTACAAAATCAAAGTATCTTTACTTAAATATATGCTTAAAGTCCGCATAAAATGTTTACATTAGTCTTGTTATACTATTGTAATGTATATCTGAATGAAACAGTTTCTTAAACAATAAAATATGTAGGGCGGGACTTAATATTGTCCATTGGGAATTGATTGGATTATAGAATGGTTGTGGTTTGCGATTGCTGTGATCTCATATGACTGGGAGTTTGTCCCAGCCTCACACTGGTAAATGCCAAAAAAGTGATTTTAATAAATATTAAGAGGGCTCATACATTTAAAAAAATATATATATGTGTATAGATAAATCATTTATAATAAATACTTCAGTATTCCATAAAAAATAAGAATTGTCCATTTTGATTTCATGGTCACTTTAAATTTATTTTGTATCCTGACTTTTGACTTTTTGAGTTCCAACTGAATACTAAATAAGTACAATAGTACCTTAAAGGGACAGATCACCAAAAATGAAACTTCTATCATCAATCACCCAAATGTCATTTCGAACTTGTATGACTTTCTTTCTTCTACAGAACACAACATAAGACACTGAAAAATGTTTTAAAAGTTTTTGTCCATACAATAAATGGCAATGTATGGATATTGTTTCTTGTGGGCTCTAAAAACACTGGTTTGTTTCAACCCAAATTTGGGTCAAAAATGGACAAACCCAAACGTATATATTCCATAAAGATTCCAGCTATTTAAAAATAAAAATTCTCAGCCTTCACTCAATATGTTCCATTACCTCGCAAAGGTCAAGTGCTTTGATATCAATATGCGTGCTAGTATCAAATATATTGCATCATCCTGTATAATAAATAGTTGAGGGTAAACATGTATGGACAATAACTTCAGCAGCACTTCCTCTAATTATAAAAACCCCTATGAAAATTGCTCTCTGTAGTCATAGAAGGATGTCTTATATGCATTTGACCCAGATAAGCAGAAGCAAAAGTAAACAAAAAAGGACAAAGTTGCTTTAATTCATTAAGGCACATCAGTTATCCATTTACTTAAACTATGTCTTATCACACATGGCCCTTTTACTATAGGGCACTTTAAAAGACACTTCTGCAATAATAAGTAAATACAAATGAGTTACAAGTCCACTTAAAAATTTTGAAAAATATTGTAAGAATAATAGGGGCTTCAACTAACTTTGACAAAATCCCCCATCACGCTTTTAGTATATTGTTTACTTTCCTTCTTTTATATTAATCACTTTCTTAATCTTATTATAAAAAAATGCTTCCTGTGTATGTGTAGTGTGGCACAAAAGAGTTTTGTTATGTATATCATCTCTTGTATTTTTAATGATTGACACTTTTGGCCTTAAGAAAGAGGTACAAACATAGAGTAGGAGACACTTGTTTTGCAGGATACACACACACACACACACACACACATATATATATATATATATATATATATATATATAAGCAAAGCAAAGTTTGTGGGAAAAGATAAACTAATGAATTAATTTTTCGTATGGATATTTCATTTGTTGTTATTTAGTTTTTTTCTCCATATAATGGCAACCAATGAAGTCCAAAACAAAACTGGACCCCACTGACTTCAATTGTATGGCATAAAGGAAACTGAGAAAAGAAAACTTGGTAACACTTTACAATAATTCATAACGCATTAACTTACATGAACTAACAATAAGCAATATTAACCTATTATCAACCCTCTATTAACCAGTTTATTAACCTTTGTTAATGCTAGTTAATAAAAATGTTTATGTTTGTTAGTTCACAGTGCATTTACTAATGTTAACAGATACAATTTTTAATCTTAAAAATGTGAGATTAGCACAGTGAAGGAAATTTTTATTTAATTCATATTATTCATTCATACATTTACTGCAATATTTCCTGTTCTGTTATATGAGATTGTATGTCTGTAAGGCCTATTTCAGCCTGAATATAAGATGACCTGCCTTATTCTGCTTGCCCCTGCTTGTTTTGGGAACAGATCATCATGGGGATTCCGTTAAGAGACTATGTGCAGAATTGAACATATCAAGTGCTTATCACAATTTCTTTGTCCATATCAGGGTGACAGTTATTGAAAACAGTAAGCCAAAAGGGTATAAAAACAGAAACAAGTTGCTTATTTTCTGTCACACATGTGGCGGAGCTCACTGCTGTTTGTCTGAGCTTCTTGCAAGAATAAAACATTAAAAGACTCATTTCTTTATTTAAGAGGAAATTCTACAACAGCACTAACTGATCTTAATAAATGCTGTAGTAGTGTTGTTCATTGTTAGTTCATTTTAATTACGATACGTGAACAAATTAAACCTTATTATAAAGTGTTACTGAAAATGTTCTTATTTTCTGGTGAACTTTCCCTTTAAGAAATACCAGCTCAAGTTTTACACTATAATAAATCTGGTGTGATGAAGGGCTAATCTGGAGGATTCTTTGAAGTTTAAAGTTGTCTCCCCAAAGGAATCTCTGCATTTCAGATTTGACACAACACAGATAGCAGAGATGCCTGTTGTTTATTGAACCCTGTCGTCTTGCTGGAGTTAATGGTTGGCCATGGTATAAGAGGCCAGATTTAGGTCAATTATTAGCAGAAAATATATAATATATATAATATAATACTGGTTGCAAATCAATCAGATACACACACAACACTACTGTACAGTAGGTACTTCTATAATTAATATATGAACACATGTTTTTCTGTAGAGAGAAATGGACAAGGCTGTTAACAGACAATGAACAGCCATTTATTTTTACACATTTTTATCCATACAGTACATCTGTCAACTGTATCTAATTGTTTGAATGTTGAGATTGCAACTACATAGTCTAGACAAGTTGATGTCCTCCGTTAGACAGCATGTTCCCGAGGGAGTGATCTGTCCTCAGGAACATGGTCTCTATAGGATTTCATACAACACCTTGCACTTCCAGTTTCCATGGTGTTGCGCATTACAGCTGATCAACAGATGTCACCAGGTGTTCTTTTTATAAAACCCTATAAAGGAAGATGAAAACAATGCTTTTAGATGATTCAGGTCAGTTGTCTCTGACATTTTGTTCTTTCTCATTGTCCAGAAATATTGAAAAAAGCACTTTTTTGCATAATGAGTTCAAGAGTTCACTATTTTTCTTATGAAACCATAATCATTTGCCATTTTCTAAAAACTCCAAACAATTGAATAAGAGAACAATATGAGAAGGAGAACAAAGGTCATGAAATAACTAGGCTAGATAAAAGAAAAAAGGAAGCTGAAGCATGAGCGCTTCCAGCTGACGTGACGGTTGTGACCGATTAAACCAGTTCTGGGGAGGGGTTGGCGAGAGGTGGGGTTTTTTAACTCTCAAAAAAGTATGCACAAAACCCTGGTGTTCTACATGGGACCCTTAGGAAGTTGTAACATTTGACACCTCAATCCTGCTTTAATTTTGCTGAAATAACACAAAGTGAGACTCTGTGCTCTTACATACACAAGCATTCTGCCACTTTAATTTTTTTTTTTACTATGTACATATAGTAAAAATAAAACTACAATAACATGAAACATACATTTTTGTGGGAAGTGACTTTTATGGTGTCATACAGGATCTAGGCTGTATAATATAAGTTGTTAGGGTGTTTCTGCAGTTACAGTTAGGAAATGTATTGAAATATCTTGGAAATCAGCAAACAACCATAAGGAAGAAAACAACAGCAAATATGATAGTTAGGTGATAGTGAAAAGTCAATGATTATAACGCTTATCAGGCACATCTTAACAACTGTTCAAATAAAATCAATGCTTAATAGAAAATAGTATATTGGTAACACTTTAACTAATGTTAATGAATTGAAGTTTAGAAGGGTTAGTTCACTCAAAAACCCAACAAACCCGAAAGGCTTTCGTTCATCTTAGGAACACAAATAAAGAGTTTGAGTGGTTTCTGTCCCTTCATTGACAGCTAAGCAACTTTGGCGTTTCAAAAAGTTCATAAAGAAATCGTAAAAATAGTAGGTTTAGTCCAACTTTATATGATGAACAGATTTAATTCAGGCTTTTATTCACATATAAACATTGATCAACATATCAAGTTATGGTAAACAGAGGCTCAAGCATGTTTGCTTGACTCATGCGAGAACCAGTGAGCTTTATTCTTGTCTGTCACGGAGCACGTTTGGGCATCCGCGACAGGTTTGTTCTCACGGGTCAAGCAGGTTCGGTTGAGCTAAATTCAATCTGTTCATCATATAAAGTTGGACTAAACCACTCAGTTCATTTGGATTATTTTTACGACCTCTATATGAACTTTTTGAATCATCGAAGTGGTAGTTGCGAAGCTGTCAATGGAGGGACATAAATCAGTCAGATTGTTATTACAAATATCTGCATTTGTGTTCTGAAGATGAACAAAAGTCTTACAGGTTTGGAACAACATAAGGGTGAATAAATGATGACAGAATTTTCATTTTTGGGTGAACTATCCCTTTAAGGCACGAACCTAATGTACAATACTTTTATTAAACTACATTTATGTCTACATTTTTAACATGTCACGTGAAATCAAGAATAAACTGACTGCAGTAAATGTATTATGAACTACTATATTTGTAAATGGACATGCACGGTTAGGGTTTATTCTCAACTATTTCCTGCTGTGTTCATTTACAGCAGTACCTTTTTAGCAGTAGCAGCAGCACAATTGTGCTAGTTTGAACGTGTTTACTTTGAACGTGTGATGCGTTTAGAATGAGTGATGAAACCGTGCCAGCTCATGTGCTGGAGTCAGGAGCTATGAGTTCACTCCGCTGTAGAGTTACATCAGCCAAGTCTGTATTACATTTCAGCTACCTGGGGAAGCAGCACCAAGGGCCTGTCAACATCCCCAAAGGGCTACAAGCAGGAAATGTGACAAGTGTTTACTCAACCTTAGTGACACCTCCAGCATCAAGCAATCTGCTGGGGTACACCTGAGCCCCGGGTGTGCATACAAGTCCTTTGTGTGAGCATTTTAAAATCATAAATTAGATTTTTGATGATGAAACAAGGTTCACACATGAAGAAAAACTGCAATAAATGTTGATTGTTAATACGAAACATTTTTTTGCTGCTCCGAGTCCTCAAAAGAGTTAAAGGAGACGTGAACGTCAGTGCACTAGAATTGTGCAATAGTTTGATTCTTGAAGTTTCGCAATATATATTTCCTATGTTGTTTCCTGTTACCCCTCCACGAAAGGCATTTTAGTGAACTGACCTTGACTAACACATATCAGTGCCATCTACAACCCACACGTGACTAAGAATATTTTACTCTCATTTAGCCTGCCAAGAGATTGGAGCCTCCTCCACATTGTGCTCAGTTGATTTCCCTCCCTTCCATGACCTGCTTGATAAATCTTTCCCCTCCTGCCGGAGTGCCTGTTTTTAAAGTCTGACTTGGCAGCCAATGACAAGAGGACACCACATCAGACAGGGGACTGTGTAAAAAGCAGCACCGACTGCATCTGATGACAACACCTCAGCTGCTTTGCTAAACAAATAAGGATGAACAAGCGCTTTGATTAAATGTTAAAATTTAATGTGCCAGTGCTTGCATAATCTCAGCATGGGCCCCTGACTAACCTAACATAAAAACAATTGATTCTTTGACATGATGAAATTTTCCATCATGCAATGTTCATTTATATATTTTTTCTAAATTTTACAAAAAAAAAAAAGCAAAATTGTCCAAATGGTGGGACATGTAAAGGGCTAAGTTGTGTGGACAGCCATTTTTCTGCACAATTTAAACAGAACAGCAAATTTGAAGCATAAAATGGTTAACGTAAAACAAAATATGAAAATATTGCATTGGCAATAATTTTATAACAGTTATTTACACTCATTGGCCACTTTATTAGGTCCACCTGTTAATTGCATGTTAACCCAAATATATATAAAGCCAATCAAACGGCAGCAACTCATTGCATTTAGGCATGAAGACATGGTCAACACAACCTGCTGAAGTTCAAACTGAGCATCAGAATGGGAAAGAAAGGTGATTTAAATGACTTTGAACATGGCTTTAGCTGTTGGAGCCAGACGGTGTAATGATGATTCAGCGGGGTGAGATCCAAGTGCAAGCTTTATTAACAAAACGTGGTCAAACAGGCAATGGTCAATCAAACAGCAAACAGAAGTGGCAGGGAACAGTCCAGGCTCGTGGTATAAATCCAGGCAAAAGGTCAAAGGGCAGGCAGGTAAACAACAGAACGATAAAACAGGCAGGATCAGGAAACAGGCAGACAAGACAGGAATATAACGCTGAGAGTTGCTAACCAGAAGGAAATAACAAGACCTCGCACATGAGTGTGTGTGCGTAGGACTTAAATATGGTGGGATGATGAGTGTCAGCTGGAGCAGTGATCAGTGACAGGTGCGGGGATTCTGGGAAATGTAGTTCGTGTTATGAGAGAGTGTGTGTTGCATAGTCCTTGCTGAAGTGCCCTTTAGGGGATTTAGCGGGCACTTCAGCCGGTGACAGTTACAGACAGACTGGTCTGAGTATTTCAGAAACTGCTGATCTGCTGGGATTTTCAAACACAACCATCTCTAGAGGTTTACAGGGAATGGGCCGAAAAAGAGAAAATATCCAGCGAGCGGCAGTTCTGTAGGCGAAAATGCCTTGTTGACGTCAGAGGAGAATGGCTCCTGATTGGTTCGAGCTGATAGGGAGGCAACAGTAACTCAAATAGCCACCTGTTACAACTGAGGTCTGCAGAGGAGCATCTCTAAACTCGTCGAACCATGAAGCAGATGAGATACAGAAGCAGAAGACCAATTTGTACGAATTGAGCATCATTTAAATGGCACAGCCTGAGAATTGTTGCTAACCATGTCCATTCCTTTATGACCACAGTGTATCATCTTCTGATGGCTACTTCCAGCAGGATAACGCGCCATGTCACAAAGCTCAAATCATCTCAAACTGGTTTCTCGAACATGACAATGAGTTCATTATACTTAAATTGCCTCCACAGTCACCAGATCTAAATCCGATAGAGAACCTTTTGGATGTGGTGGAATGGGAAATTCGCATCTTGGATCTTGGATTAAGGCATAAGGTGGTCCAACCTTTTAGGTCCAACTAGCAAAGTGTACCTAATAAAGTGGCCAGTGAGTGTATAATAAAGGTTTACATAACTGTTCTGAACTGATTATAAAACCCAATGTGACAAGTTGTTTTTGAACTTTGTGTCTCTCAAAAACCATTTCAAGGATTGTATAAATGTTCTTGTAAGCTGTTCATCCCTATACACACATTAGCAGGATGTTATCTATCCTTTTAAACCATGGTGACATAGATACACCCTTTGTTCCAACCCCAATGTCAGACATGCCCGTTGACCAGATATTTTTATAAATCGTTCGCTCAGAGAAAGAGAAACAAAAGAATAATGATCAGGATGAAGGAAAGTTTTATGTAGAGAAAGTAGGTAAATAGAACAAGAGCCAAACAAATTGATTATATAATACGTTTTAGGCAGTGCGGAGATGAATTTCCCATATTAACACTTTTACTTGTATATTAAAAGTCTGGACAGGATAATCCTCAAAACATTTCAACACTCACACAAAAATTAGGAGAAAATAATTAAAACGAGAATTAAACAGTATTGCTATCATAATCTATCCTTTAAATTTTTTAATTCTAAATTTATCAGGGGACAAATATTTCCCTAAGTGAAGAACCACCCATATACGCCACTCAATAATTCTACAAAGCCTTCAGATGAAATCTTTTTTTATTATTATTTTAATTCAAATATAAGGTAATCATATAGTATCTATGCCTGTGCTTTTGGTGCATCAAGGCCTAATGAGAATAAAGATGGTTAACCACATATGAATAATAGGTGGAACCAATTTCTAACGGTCACCTGCAAACAGGATATGCATCTGAAAAAACAAGATATTTGGAGGTGTAGAACAAACTGTGGCTATTTTCATAACCGCTTGCTACTGTTGCGGTTAGAGGCCCCTGACTCGACCTCTGAGATCCTCGCTTAGAGGTGTGATTTCACAGAGGGGACATGTTTGCCAACTAGGTCACATACACTTCCAACATTTAAAGCAGTTAATTTATCATGCAAACTTCACCAAACATGAATGTTGTTTCTTTAAAATATTCAACTAAATATCCTGTTTATCTTCCTATTGACCGTAAGTCTTACTTGGCTTTTGGTCATTACTCTGATTTCATTGAATAACAATACACTGTTTAAAAAAAAAAATGCATCTACATATTTTCCAGGTTATAGAACCTTTTGAGTTATAAAAATGAAGGAATGTGAATAACTTGAAACCATAAAACCCATGTCAGATGAACAGAATTCCCCCAAACGTTGTCCCAACTAGTTAAACAACAAAGAATTTCATATTAACAATATTTATTAAATGTTAAAGATTCATGAGTTCCCAACATGCATTGCAATGTGAATAAATTAGACATTTACTGTTAAAGGATTATTGTTTTTCTGTCTTTATTAAAACTTTTGTTGTTGTTTTTTGTCATTATTGTTCATAGCTTGTTGTGTTGTGATGTTAAGAGCTCATCTTTTTACATTTGTTGATTGTAACCGTTCTTGAGGTTTGTGTGTCCAACGTTGAAGACCTGAATATGTTTGCTTTGTTTGCTTTTCTTGCTCCTTCACCAAGAAACACAGCACAGTCCATTTAACATATTAAGTGTCCTATAACACTATACTATATATAACTATAACTATCAATTTTTGGAAAATATGCCGAACAAGAACTTTGTATTTGTCTTGATAAATTTATTGGCTGAAGGAGGAATTTTGCCTTTAGTAAACGAACAAATTTAGATTGACAAACAAATTAGTGTTACTTTGCTGTTACAGTAATTAAGTTGAGAGAACTTAATAATCCTAATGCATCAAGTTGCCTTGGATGTTTAACTTTTTAACTCAACAGTTCATTTTTTTTTACACTGTAAACATGTCATTATCTGATAATCTATCATAATAAGTTACATATTGAGGATAAGCTACCAGCGCACAAGGGATCTAAAGATGAAACAATATTGACATTCAGCTAAGCTGAAATGTGGCACTTTATGAACGTTTACATTATGAAAAAAAACAATTTATTTGACAAAATTCAATGGATGTAATGAATACAACCATTCCAAAAAAGTATAAATGATAGAAAAATAATACGTTTGTTTGTTTCTCAACGCAATGCTAGCTTTTCATGGCAAAATCCAGGATAAAATGTAATAGAATATAGAGCACGAATAATAATAATAACAATGTTGTGGATAACCTTGTGTCTCTTGCCCGCTGACCCTGGTATGTTCAGTCCGAGGTCATTTAGGAGGACGTGTCTGGATGTACTGTTTGACTGTTTCAACAATAGTTGAAACTTCTGCCATGGCACCTTTACCTGTGAGTGTAAGAAGAGCCAAAACACAAGAAATGCTAATTAAATTCATTAAAGCTTGTCAGATAACATCTCTTTGATGTTCAGTTTACGAATAATGCTTGAGTGATTTTCACACACTGGTGAGAATTTTTTTTATCTTTTCCACTCTCCCTTATCAATGCAATTGCCTCGTAAATACACATTCTTGGAAGATACCTTCATCTCCACAGACAAGTTTTTTGGCAATGCATGGTATCTCAATGTAGCCAAAGCCTTTAAGTGTGGCCACTTGCTGTGCAGTGACAGGGTGCTTCCACATGGCTGTGTTCATTGCAGGACAGAAGAGCAAAGGACGGCTGGTGTCCCAGGCCCGCACCACGCACGTCTGTCATCAACAAAATAGGTAAATATAACAACTGGTACATACAATAAAATCCCTACAATGTAATAATACATTACCTACCAAAAGATTGTCACATATTCCACAGGCAATTTTGCCAAGTGTGTTGGCATCTAGTGGAGCAATCACTAAAAGGTCTGCCCAACGTCTAAGTTCGATATGTAGCACAGGGTCAGAGCGCTTTGTCCATATCTGGCATAGAAATATAAGGAAAGCCTTTCATATCCTCTATAAAAAAATCTTCTTATCAGGTCTGTAACGTCACAGCAGGAAACAATTTAATGTTGTTGTTTGATTAGTGAAAATGCATCGTCCTCTTCAAAGGCTGTACTGACCTCCCACTCATCCTTATCTCTGTACACACAAACAGGGACTTCACCGATATCATAAAAATGAGTTGCGTGGTCTGTGGTGACCACACGTACATCAACCTAGAGAACAGAAAAGAAAAAAAGATTTGTTCAACTCCCATAAAATGTATCCCATCTATAAACCATGACTCATATTTGAAATAAATAAATCATATATAAAAAAAAAAATATGATCAATTTATTTGTAAGCCAAATAAATAAACATACACTCATGTTTTCAATACCCTCATTTCTTTTTAATTTTGAAGGGCAAAAATGTCAACATCCAAAAGAGCGAAAATGTGTTCACTTAATTGTGATCAAAGAAAAACAATATGATTTTTATCTTTCAAAATTTGAGATTAATATTCAATAAATGTTTATAGTCATGTTACAATAACTCGCAATGTTCAAACAAATAGCACTCTCTAGTGGGCAAATAGTGAAATGAGAATGACATTGGAGGGCATGATGAACTCGAATACAGCAGTGGCTCAGACTGTCAGCTTAAATCGTGCAGTTTGAACAGTTGGAATATAAATACACTTACCTCTGGAATCTCAAGTAGTTGTGCTACCAACAAAGGCGCCTTGAGTGCTGCTACACTGCCGGTCAAACCGACCAGAACATTACATTTTGTACTATTTGTTTGCAAGTCCAGTTTTTTCTGATCAGATTCAGAATCCTGCTGCATTATAAAATAGAAAATAAGTTAACTATACAGACTTTTCTAGTTGATTAGCTCCCCCTTTTTGAAGCATTTCTTTTGTAAGGTATGGTATGTGCAACACTCATATTTAAATTGTAGTACGGGACGAGGAATTTAGTTGAACACTTAAATTGCACATTTAATGAACACTGTTTAGAGTCCGTGCACGTTAACCGTCGCTCACTCTTAAGGGTTTGTTTTTGTCTGACGTCACATCCGTAAACACTGGCGTAGATGCATCGTCACAGCGCCGTCGCTGGCGGGAAGTGTACAGAGTAAAATGCTCTATGAACTGTTTTTTCAGGCTTTATTTCTTATATATATATTTTTTTTGTATAAACATTTTTTTTTTTATTTCTTATTGCTTACAAGTATTTACAAAATGCCAAATAAACAACAGTAACTCTTAATACAATTACAAAAAGTCCAAATTGCAGCATAGTAAAAATATATAAACTACATAAACAAACACTACAACAACATAAAACATAAATAAGAAACACAAGGGGCTTATTTGTCAAGAAATACCTTCAAAATATTACATAATTTAAGGGCTTTTTTGTGACGCATGAGTTTTAAGGATTTAAAGAAGACCATTAAATATTTCTGGAAGAGTACAAAAGTTGGGGGATTATTATAGAATCTGCATTCATGAATGAAGTAATTGGCCAAATCACAATATTATTAACCAAGTATTCAACATCACTATTTGGAAAAAAAGACAAATATTTTACAGTCAGATATTACATACTTCAAATTTAACCAAACATAGAGGTCATCCCAAAACTTTTTAGAGAATATGCATAAATAAAACAAATGTTCCAATGACTCTATGTCTGCTAGTGAGGTGCACTCATTACAATCCAAGTTAAATCTGTGTCTGAGGAACTCTTTGCAGGGATAAATATCATTAATAATTTCAAACTTCGGTAGAAGTGGAAAAGAAAGAAATCTTGTTCTAATTCGAATCAAATGCTCTATGAACTGGCAAATAGATAATGTACCTAAATATAGCAGTATTCACGCCTTTATCTATAAAAATGAAATATAGTTGAAATATCATTTCAACTTTGTTTTTTAAAAAAAAAATCGGGACGAATTATCCATAAAGACAGCTCAAACATATTATATATTGTTATCATGTTGTTTATAATAAAAGTCCATAAATTCATAGTGCACATTTATTTATTTTGTTAATATTGCACATTTTATTGTCGTTTTTTTATTCGGTAAGGTCATTCCCAGTGATGCTACGTACACAGTCTTGTGCCTTTGTATTTTTCTCTGATTTTTTATTACAAATGGAAGCAAGTACAACAAGGCAGTACAGAAATATAAGAGAATCTCATAGAAGAGAGCACAACAACAACAATAAAATAAAAGTAAAACAAGAGAGAAAAAAACAATTACACAGCAGGGTCTTCTAATTTAAATTTCCTCAATAAACTAAATCGTCTTTTTCCTGTTATGCATTTTAACATCCTTAGAGTTTTACAGTACAACCAAAATCCTTTTTGAAAAACTGAAAACAAAGGCACTTACATTTGTGATAGAACAATTTTCCCAAAATTAAAATATTATTTAGCAAAAATTGAATATTTATATCTTCCATTAGTATGCCCAAAAAATATATCGTTTTTAGAAAATTGAGAATTCACATTAATAGAAACTTTAAGTCACATACATATCAGACCAAAAAGCTCTACTGAATTTAGTCAAAAAAATAAATTTACAGTTGTTTCAATGTCACAATCACAGAAAGAACAATTATTGTGGTCAATATTAAATCTAAAGAAGGGTACATATCATTAAAAAAAATTTAAAGTGTGGCTTTGGGAGGTGTAGGAAAGGAGAGAAACATAGTTCTTAATTTATGAACGGGGCTCTTTTTTCTCTGATTTTCAAATGTTGGGTTTCTTTAAACCAATGTTTGAAATTGTGTTCGTCTCATGATGGTTTGGTTCAATGGTTAGAACTTAGAGAAAATAAACAGAAGACTTCCGGAAATGAAAAAGTGGGCGGAGAGTGTTGCGTTCACGATGTGTGCGCGCACGCGCATGCGCATTCGAAGAATATTCTGGACAAATGACAGAATCCTTGGAACCGTCTTCCGGCTGCATGTTGCGAGATTTACTTTGCATGTCATTCATTGTTAAATCTGAGTGAAGCATATTTTTAATGTGAATATTTGCAATGCAGGCTCTCACACCTCACGTGTACTGGGCTCAGCGGCACGAGGAGATATACCTGCGCGTGGAGATCAGTGATGCACAGGTGAGAACAACTTGCTCTGGGGCAATTCATTCATAACAGGTCATGTATTTTTTTCTTCCCTTTTCTTCCCACGTTTATTGCATTTAATATGGATGCACATCCAGGTTGTAGGTAACAGAACAATAAAGCAGGATGGCTTTAGGTTGTTATTCTTATGAATAGCAGCACCTTCTGTAGATCTGACATCAAGCCTAGATCCCAGAGAATAAAGATAAAGATTACGGAAATGGAGATCAGGACTTGATCCTAGTGGACCACTAGCCATCTGGCCCAGTTACAATGACAGGACATGTTTTATTTACAACCCAGTTTCTGACACAGGAGGAGCAGTCCTTCATTGCTGTCTCAGGGCAGGATAAAACATGTTTGACCTGTCCTGTCATTAAGCTAATGAGAGAGAATAGTATTTTGCAGCTGTGGAACAAAGGTGGTATTGCTGTAGTGTACTAATAGGGTTGCTATGACGTAGCTTTATGCAAATAAATTTGTGTATGGTACAAGTTAGACAGCTATTACATTGCTTTCCCTTGTCTGCATATAACTATCGCAAAATAAAAGTATAACATTTGCCAAAACAAAATAACATCAGATCGGTCACACTTTTTAATTTGGCCATGCTATTAACACAAGCCCCTTTTTTTAACTCCAATTTTCCAGATCCTTTTTCAGAGGCACCATGACTTTTCCAGTTGTGTGTTATTTAATGGATAATAATAAAACAAACGTAACATTATTACATTTTATTATTTTTTTTCAGGGTTTAGAAATCACACTTTAAAAAATAAATGAATTAATAATAATAATTGTTGAGGGGTGAATTGTTGAGAACCACTTCAATAAACATCACCTCAAATATTAACAGCAGGATTCCCGTGATCAAGGAAATTGTGCAGTACCAGGCCTGTAAAATATAAAAATCAGCATGATTATGTCAGGTCAAGGGTCATTTGTGCACTGTTAACGTTTGAATGTATTCTTTTTACATATTGTCATCACTATAAAATGATTTTAAAAATAGTTTTCCAGTAATCATGAACGGCTAGGAAGTTCATGGAAAGTCAATGGTCAGAAAGTGTGGGAAGCCTGAAACTGTGAATCAGTGAATATTATGCAGACCATTCAATACTGATGCATTATTATTATTATTTTATAACTGCATTTTATAATCTGTTTGCTGCATTTGAAGGCATTGTACTGATATAACAGGCAGTGGGAGGAGGAGCTTGAAACTTCACACTTTTTTTTGTCGTCCTGTCTCTTATCACAGAATCTCAATATTGGTGTAGAAGAGAACACCCTTCACTTCAGAGGTACGTTTCACACTGAACCATCAGCTGGACTCTCTTTCTCCTCAGTTGTGTGACTTCTGTTTATTCTGCTCTTTTCGAGGTCAAGGTCATGGAGCAAAAGGAGAAAATGAATACGAATTCAGCTTGGAATTCTTAAAACCGGTTAAGCCTGAGGTAACGGCCAACTTCATTTATCAAAAAAAAAAAACGTCTATGCAAAATGTTTGCTTGCGCAATGAAGTGCAGGGTTTATGTTGGAACCACATGAAAATGTTTATGTGCACAGGTGAAGCACAAATCCACCCAGCGGCAGGTGAATATCACAGTAAAAAAGCAGGAGCACGTCTGGTGGGACCGGCTCACTAAGCAGGAGAGGAAGCCTCTGTTTCTAGCACCCGATTTTGACCGCTGGCTGGATGAGTCAGATGCAGAGATGGAGCTCAGAGAGAAGGTAAAGAGGTTTACTGTTAACTAAAAGTGTCAATTATTTAAGTCATGTTCGAGGAGCTTTTCCGAAGTGCACTATCTGATGTGTTAAACTGCTGTTTTCTGTTCACAGGAAGAGAAAATAAACAAAGTCAGCATTGAGTCAAGGGTTCGTAAGGACCGTGAGTATATTTTTAATTCTACAAGTGTAAAGTAAACACATTGGGTCAGCTTACTACATTATAACCGTGTATTCATGCCTCCTTTTATGCAGCTTATCTTGGCTTGAAAAAAGGTTTTCTCTTTATGTACAACTTGGTCCAGTTCCTCGGCTATTCGTGGATCTTTGTCAACATGACTGTACGTCTGTTCATACTTGGGCAAGGTTAGTCTCTCTTTTTTTTTTTTTAAACCAATTTGTCATTGTCAGGAAATGCATTTCACTTGAATTTATCTGATGAAGTCCAGCAGGTCTGTTATGCAAATTTCTGTATATACTGTTTGTGTATATATAGAAAGAGCATCTCATTGCACAGGCCTGAGTCAGTTTCACAAAATGCAGTTTGTTTGGTTGGTGTAAAAGTGGTTTCTGAAGTGGCAAAACAGTTTTGGTGTTCAGTATGGTCCTCACAGGACTTTTTTTGTCAACCCAACAGATTCTTTCTATGACACATTTCATACCATTGCCGACGTGATGTACTTCTGTCAGATGCTGGCAATAATGGAAGTTATCAATCCTGCTGTGGGGTTGGTTAAGACTGGAGTCATGCCTGCTTTCATTCAGGTATGCTTTAGCAGTCAATAAAACACTCTTCATTTTACACTATTTGTGTAGAATATGAACTTTCACGACAGTGAGAAATATTTAAATTACTCTCGTTTAAGGTGATGGGGAGGAACTTCATCCTTTTTGTCATATTTGGTAGCTTAGAGGATATGCAGAACAAGCCAGTGGTCTTCTTTGTCTTCTATCTGTGGAGTACAATTGAGATATTCAGGTAATTATGTGAATTATTTAAATTAGCATCTTACATGTGTGATCTTATTGTATCATGTTTTCTAAGAGCAGTCTCTGCCAGTGGTGAGGAAATGTAGGAGTTGGTGTCATGGTGCACTATGAATATCTTTATCAGCAGGATATCCTCTTCTGAGTATTTTGTAGGCCAGATGTTAGTAATATTTCAACTTCCTATAGGCAGTCCTTAGATCGTTAAAGTAAATGTATTGTTACTGTGCTAAATGTACTGAAAATTACAAGCTAAATAATTGTTACAGAATACAAACCGTATTAGAAAGATGTTTATTAATATATCCTTTTGAGCGGCTTTGGCATTTGAGGCTAATGGTTTTAGGTTTGAGCTTTCATGTTCTTTGCTCTTTCAGAAGGGATGTCGTGTGTGTGGTTTCTGTACAGCCACAGTCTCTCTACACTTCTTCTGGTGTTGCGATAAAACAGAATTTTTCTTTTCTGTGGGCTCACACACATCACTATGAGACACACCATAGTAAAATGTCACACTTATTACATCAAACTGGATTTAAAAGCAATGTAACTAGTTTATATGAAAACATATCAATGAGAATACATATCTGCAGCAGTTTTAAATGTTATAAAATATTTTTAAAAGATTTATTTTATTTCTAATTTTATAAAATAGTTTTTATTGAAATAAGTTATATACACTACATTTCAAAAGTTTGGTGTTTTTTTTTTTCTTTTTAAGAAATAATGTGTGCATTAATTTAGCGAATTTAATATTACCTAATAAGAAAAAAGAAAGAAAAAAAAAGAAAAAAAAAAAAGTGTTGACGTGTTTGTCAGTATGGTGACCATACTCGAAAATGGTGCTCTGCCATTTAACCCATCCCAGTGCACACCACACAGCAGTGAGTAGTGAACACACACACACACACACCACAAACAACACACCGGAGCAGTGGGCAGCTATTTGCGACACGCGCCGGGGGGCAATTGGGGGGTTAGGTGCCTTGCTCAAGGCACTTTAGTTCGTGGTATCGAAGGTGAGAGAGTGTTTGTTTATTCACAATTTCCACCAATTTTCAATTCGTGCCGGTGTGGGAATCGAACCCGCCCTTCTGACATTACAAGCCCTCCCCTCACCATTAGGCCACGACTACCCATGAATGCATTAAATTAAGCCTGGAAAGACATTTATAATGTTACAAAATATTTCTATTTCAAATAACTGCTGCTCTTTTGAACTTTCTATTCATCAAAGTTAAAAAGCAAAAAAATGCATCGTGCTTTCCATAAAAATATTAACCGTTTTCAACATTGATAATCAGAAATGTTTCATAAGTAGCAAATCATCACAATAGAATAATTTCTGAAGAATCATGCGATACTGAAGACAGGAGTAAAGTCAGCTTTGCATCATAGGAATAAATTACATTTTAAAATATATTGAAATAAAAAAAGTCAATTGTCATTCTATTTCACAATATTGTTTTATGCGACTTTGTAAGCATAAGAGAATTCTTTGAAAAACTTTATAATTATCTTACCAAATCCAAACAGTAGTTTATTGAGCCCTACAGCTTGGTTCTCCAAGCGACCTTTGTTTGATAAAAATGGATGCGTCTAATCCTACTTTTGTAAAAATGAACTATAGGTATCCTTTCTACATGTTGACCTGCATTGATACTGAATGGAAGTTGTTGACTTGGTTGAGATACACCATATGGATGCCGCTGTATCCTCTTGGCGTCCTAGCTGAAGGTATGTGTATCTGTAGACTAGCCCCTTTTATAAGAAAAAAATCATGATGGTCTGTTCATTGGATGGAGAGAACTGACAACTTTTAATTATGCACTCTTATGTTGTGATCAGCTGTGGCTGTCATCCAGTCCATCCCAATTTTTGACGAAACCAAACTCCTCAGTATTCCTCTGCCTAAAGCCATCGGCATGTCGCTCAGCTTTTCCTACATCCTGCAGCTCTACCTGGTGATCATGTTCCTGGGTAAGGTCCACAAAATGCATGCTACAAATGAAACTAGGGTTTTGACTGATGTATTTTCATCACTTGTTCAATTACTTGTGATTATTACAAAGTAGAAGGGGATTGATCAAGTCATGTCATAGTTGGAATAGTATATAGCCAATTGAATATTTTAAAACAAAGTATAAATTGCCATAATTTTTTTTAATTGTTTGCAATTTCAGGCCTCTTCATCAACTTCCGCCACCTCTTCAAGCAGAGGAGGAGACGGTTTCGCACAAAAAAGAGGAAAGCCAACTGAGGGGAAGAGGACGCCACATGATTCATTCTCCGCCTGTGTCCCTCTTTTCTTTGTTTTAATTTGCTGCCTCCCATTTTCTCTTTATTTTTGCGGTGTCTCACAAAGTCATCATCACTGAGGGAAAACACTCTCTTCTTTCAGCCACCAACTCAAGTGCATTTACTTTCTACACACTGAAATATTAAAAGGTGACCATGACTTAGCTGTAGAGGATGTAAATGATTATAAAGCACTTGAGAAGGAAACAGATCTGACCAAAATAATCTAGCCCGGACTATGAAGGTATTTATTCATTTCATCAATATGCAGTATGTTTGCAGTTTAGTGGTTTGATGTAGTAGATTAGATGTGTGACAGGCTTACCAGACTAAAACGCAAGCAACATTTTATCTTCCTGTCATTCCCTGAAATGTGTTGTAATAGTCATTTCTCTTGGCACAAAGTACTGCTAACAACAAGACAGACCATGAACCTCAGGGAAAACCTCATAAAACAAGTCACATGGAAAAGAGCCAATTCAGTGTCATTGGGTGCGGGATCTGGACATGAATGTGTAAATGCAACTGAAAAAGTTTAATTAAATTTCAGTGAAACAAAACATCAATTTTCAGATGACTATCATTAAGCATAAACTACAGACGGGTTTCTATTTTTCAATGTAAAAAAATTATTTACAAAAACATTTACTGGTCTGAAAACCGATTCCAAAGCCTCTAAATGCAATGAATGTTTTTCTTTCCTCGAATTAAGTGCTCAATGTCATAATTTGTCACAAAGTCCAAGGTTTCCTCTTGCTTTTTATCTACCACCAAAACCCAGCTTTTGTGGCACTACAAAAACATTGATTGAAATGCCACATTTGTGTGATCCTGCTGCAGTAAACCATTTTCCTTGGGGACAACATTACACACTGAGAAGAGTTTTTAGATAAAGGTACATTCCTTTAACTGATCTGGTAGTTGTTCATTGAGTATTGTTCCTCCGTCCTTTATATTCTCTCCGCTCCTCCTCCCCCCGAGAAATCAGTGAGCATGGGGGTGATATTGTGTTCGAAGGCCGCGTATTTAGAGTCTCCGCTACTGGCCAGTTTAAGCTGCTGGGCAGCGTGTGACAGCTGGAAGGCGGCGTCAGGATGGGCCGAGTCAGGCAGCAGAGTGCACTCCCTCTCTAAAAGTTCAGCCACACTTTTCAGTAGCTCCCAGAAACCAAAGGCAAGAGCGGCCTTCCGAAGACGGTTCAATTCCTGCAATGATGAAAATACAAATGTAACACAAAAAAGTATTTTAAGAGTCATACATCAACCCTTGATATTAAATTATAAAAAATTTTAATCATAATAATTACATATAATACCAACCTTATAGAATGTTTGTGTTTTTTCTGGCAATTTCCTTGCATTACGCAGAATTTTCTGTACATCTGTCTGTAGGTGTGATTATTAAAAAGTTGAGTTATGATGACATTTCATCAGTGTCCTGTCAGACATGTATCATTTGTAGTGTAGCGTTCAGATGTATACCTGCAGTCCACTGGCTTTAATCCAGACAGTAACATTCTGAGCATAGCTTCTCTTGTTTTTCGGCTGTATGGGAAAAGGACTTTTACTGTCATCTTCACCATAGGGATTTTCAGCTGCGTCTGTATGTCACGCAAACATAGAAGCATAGTGAATAGTTATTTATACTGTTGGCCAGTAAGCAAAACCTTATGCAAATGTTTTTATCATGTGCATGTAGGCTGAGAACACCTCTAGTCTCAGAAGGAAGCAAAGCATGGGAGAGGAAAATAAATATTTAATCATGCAAATGTGTGGTACTACCGTTATCCCTGAGCCTTGTGTATTTACCTACAGGTTTCCTAACTGAACTCGGTGAAGCGTCTAGGTTACTATCTTTTGTTTCAGTGTTTTAATTATTAACTACTTGGCACACACTGTATAATGCAATACAATGTTCATTTTTATTTCATTTTAACTGGCCTTTTAAGTGAGGCTTTTACATAAAAATACTGAGCAAAAACTTTCTACCTGAGGCAGGTCCAAGCTGTGATATTCTGCCTAACCAGGGCAGAGGCTCTGAGCCAAGCTCAAAGAGTGACATCATTAGATTGGACTTCTTCTTACTGTCTGCTTGGGAATAAAGCATTCCGAACCAGTCTGGCCTGATAGAGGAAAACGCAGACATAGACAGGGAAAACTTTTATTTCAGAGTAACTAGATCATTTATTTGTGTTATGTTGGAAATGAAAATGAACCCCTCTCATCTGGAATCACCTCTCACCCCAATTTGGAATGCTTATGAAAAGGCAGAAGTGTATTTTTATATTGCTCCTTACCCTAGTTGTACAAGTGCCACCATGCCTTCCACCTTTAGGCTGCCATGTAGAAGAACGCAGAAGTTTGGGCTTTTGCCAGCCATCTGATTTGTCGAGGTCTCTTCCTCGGTCTCATCAGAAGCCCCCGTACCCATCTCATCTCCCTCTGTCAATTAAAAGAACATGTCACTATAAAAATCTATCTTTATATCATCTATCTATAAGGGGGAAGATGGCTTAAAACTATAGAAGGTATGGCAGCATTGGTTTTCAGCGTGAAAGCCATGAAATGCATCTAAAACGGGAAAGAGCTTTGCAACTGACTGTACAAATAGATTTGACAAGAAATCTGAGGTATATTTTTACAGACTGCCAAAAGCTACAGAGAAGAGAAGCAAATGGATCGCTGCAATTCACGGAAGAACTGGACTCCAGTCAGCGAAACGTGGATTTGCAGTTATCATATCGTGTCGATATGCTGAATTTTGAGCAAAAATCAAACCCTATATATTGTATTGTTACATATCGTATTGACAACTCATCAATTAAATATTTAGCATCTTAAATTCGGCATAATAGGATGTTTTTAAGTAATCATTGATAAAAACGATATATTTAACATTAATATCAGTGATCCCCGGATTTAGATCTACCTATTGTATTTATATAAAGCGTTCACAGGCAAATTTGCTTTATGTATTTCCCTAACGTCGAAATCAGGCACATGTCGGGAAGCACAATTCCTGGCTGCATGTCAGAATCCATGGATCACTGGATCTTTGGTAAGTTGAAAGGAACACTATATCAAGTCCAACCTTTAGTTTAAACTGATAATCGTTTTTGTTTTTTCACATTTTCCCCAATGAAATCCAGTCATGCAGCAAGCTCTTTTGTCGGTGCGGCCGAGGAAGGCGTGTTTTGATAGGAAAGCTTTAAAATAAGCTAAAACCACTAAAAATGAAGATGCTAAGCTGACATTGTATTTCTCATTATATTTGATCCCTCAACAACATTCATTTTTATTAATGAACAAAGATTCTCACAGTTTTGGAAAACCTAGATATTCAAGGAAACCTGTATAGACCTGGAAAAGTTGTGGAAATTAATAAAATCTTAAAAAGTCATGAAATAGTTTATAATTAATAATTCATGTAAAATATTTTATTGGGCATGAATTGCTATTTGTGAGTAAAATAGTAATAATTAAAATAATCAAACAATGAAAAGTGTTGGTAATAAAAAGTGTAAATGCTGAAGAACATTCAGTCAAATCATTAATCATTTTAATATTTTATATTTTTAATTATACTGACCTTTGTTCACAGCAATAGGCAGGACCAAGTGCCTGGATAAAACCGGAGGGCTGGAGATGTCTCCAATCTCAATAAAACCCACAATCTCCAAGTCTATAAATATAAATATAACGACAAGGTAACATAAATATTATGTGAAATTTCCTCATTATCTAGAATCTAGCATGATTAGCAACAAATATAAACAAAGTATTTATTGTTCATTTCATTTCATGATTCATTTCATTAGATTCTGCTCATACCTGTTTGCACTGTTTTGGGCAAGGGATCCACTTCCTCATCTATAATCACTGGCTCTGGCCTGGGAAAGACCTGCACATCAGAGGTCAGGTTACCACAGCGCAGCACCGCATGGAAGGGAGAGTACGCCTGGTCAATCAGCTTACTGCCAACACAAACATGTAGTGAGATGCTGTTAATCACAAAATGTAGCCTGAACAACAATGTGCACTTAATAAAAAAATAAAAATGCACTTAGTAGTGTTTATGCAAAATGTAACAACATTACTCACCCAAACATAGACTGGACACTTTTAAGACAAAGGGGTCCCTCCATAGTGTATATCTGACCCTCTCCACCATTCAAATTAATCAGGTGCTCTAAGTTATCCATACCATCTGTAGCTTGGAGCTTCAGGGGACATCAAAACAACATAACATAGATTAAAGCACATACAAGGAAAATATTATGTAATTACTATCGATTTAAATATAATGTAAGATAACTTCATTTAATAAACTAACTAAAATTAAAATGGAAATTATAAAAATAAAAACCAATTCAAAATATTAAAGGTAGGGAATGTTTTTCATAAACACTTTGTTACACTGGGTTAAACTCTCTTTACATCCCGATAGTCATTAATAATATAACTGCCATAATTAAGAGATGGACACCCCTGACGTTCTATCTGGAGCTGTTCGTCGGACTCAGAATTATGCGTTTCTATGGCAATGCCATCAACGCTGAGATGATTTTGCAGCAGTCAGGCAGTACAAGTCAGAGCTCTTTAAGTTGTTTACATTCATTATTATTGTAATGTTATGTTATTTAAGATATGAGATAACTTAACGCCGTCTCTCATGGCACTTTGCAGTGTGTTCATGTGTTTGAAGGAGGCGTGGCTTTGGAGGGAGGGGGTGGGATCTTATGATTTCAAAGCTATCTTGCTATTGCTAGTCTCTTCGAAATTTCCTACCCTACTTTTAATAAAAACTATAATAGTATCTCAATGTCACTAAAATAACACTGCTAAGGACACAGTGAAAACAGACTGAAATACCTCCTCTGGATTGGCAATGCACATTATAAAGAGTTTAGAAGGGAATGGGAAAGGAAGTGGGAATTTCTTGTCATCCACGCGTTGTTTCACTGTTTGTAGGGAGTGACGCAAAGATCCACGACCAATACCCAGTGCACCATCAGTAACCAGCACCACCTACAGGCCACCATAAAAACAACAAACACTGATCAACAACATAAATACAGTCAAAACAACAAATTTAGCATTATATATATATATATATATATATATATATATATATAAATATTACTCTACTGTATATTAAAAAACTGAATATGTTTAATGTTTAGACACCATGCTAAAGCGGTTATGTGTACCACTACCATGATACTCTACCAACCAGTATAAAGCATCATTCCTAACAATTTACTAAACAGATCAATTGGTGATAGTGCTGTTAGTTAATATAGTCCATATTTTCGACTTTAGACTTTGAACAGTACATATATTGTTATTGTCAGCTATTTTACAATAAATTGTCAGCTATTTTGAAAAAGTACAGTACATTTATATCTTCAACTTTTTTGTATATACCACATTCACTGCATATTTCATTCCATAGAATATTTTATTTAACACTGCGCATTTCATACTGTATTTATTCTGGTCCTGATTGTCATTCCAATATGTACACTAGTGGTCAAAAGTCTGTAATAATTCATATGTTTTGAAAGTTTAAAACAACAGTATCTTTTTAATCTTGCTAACTGTAAACTTTTGAATGACACTGTATCATGTTTTCACTAAAATAAGTTTGTTTGTAAAAATGTTTTCCTCACTGATAGTAATTAGAAATGTTTCTTGAGCACTAAATCAGCACATTCGAATGATTTCTGAAGGAACGTGTGACACTCTAGACAGGAGTAATGATGCTGAAAATTCAGCTTTGCCATCACGGGAATAAATCATATTTTAAAATATATTAAAATACAAACAGATCTTTTAAATGTTAGCAATATTACTGTTATTACTGTATCAAATAAATGCACATAAGATACTTCTTTCAAAAACATTTAAAAATCTTTATTATTGTTTAAGTGTATATGCACGATTCACTAATAGCATACTCCATAATATATAGTATTTTTAATAATTTTTTTTTTTTTTTTTACCTGGCATGGGCAAGCGGTTCCCCACTCCTGCTGTACTATATTACTAACACCTTGTAACGCAGCCTCCAGGCAAGTTTTATCATAGTCTTCGAGGTTGTTCAAGGCTTCCTGCAAAGCATTGAATGAGAGATATCAATAAGACCTATCAGATCATTAGGGCTCTGATGATGAATTAAGTTTAAGACATTGCATTTTACTTTATATTTCATGTGGACAGCATGGTCTGTTTTTACCTGCAGGGTATTGTAGTCTCTGGTGAATGGCACCAGAAGCTCCCAGAGCGAGGAGAAGGCGACAAGTGAAGTGAACTCCATCCTGTAGTTTGTGGCCATGTGTTCAAACAGCATGGTGAGACCATGAACTGCCAGGTTCTTTCTCTGAAACTCTTCACTGCCCTCCACTGACACCGGTCGTGTCATGGACAGCGACGAGTCCATAAGAACCACAGTAGGCATGTTTGCAAAGTCTTCTCTTTACACTTTGATGAACAGTTGTGAAAAAACGCCTGAGATAACTGTTATGGTTACACTCTTGCTGAAAAAACAGCCTAAGATGATGCTGATTTCAACTGGTCTAGGTAGTCCCCCAGTCTGACCAGATAAGGGTATCCAAAACCCCTCTAAAGCTGGGAGACGAACTAAGATACTTTTTAAATAATAACAGAGCAGCCAAAGAAAATAAAGACTGTTGAGTGTTACTATGTCCAGCCAAACGTTCGGACTTTAAATATGACAGGAAAAACTTCAACTTCAACTTCAAATGATCATGAAAGTCTTAAATATAATATACGCCTCATATCTCCGAATACAGCTCGTGGGCATGCACGCCAATTTTTGCATATTTCAATAAAATGTTCCAATTTTACCCATCGCTAAGAATCCGTTCTCCCTAACCAAGTGTGCACCGTGTTAAGCGGCCCGTTTGGAAACAAAAGAAACCTGAAACTCGTTCCTAGTCAAGAACGCGCGCGAGAAAGATTTTTTTAAAAGTTGCATCCTAAAATAAACTCTCTCAGAATAAAGAGGAAAAAATAAAGGACCGTTCAAGAGATACAGAAACTTACAAATGTATGATTTTAAACCGTGGACTAAAAATCTATTTAAAATCTAACTGTGGGTTAATTTATTGCTAATCTGTAATCCATAATCCAAAACTATAATTATGTAATAATACATAATTCTCAAAAAGTTGGTTTAGACTTAGTTTGTATTTTTATTTAAGCGGTTTTCATGTGTATGCACTTTTCACAGTTATGAATGAGACCTATATTAGCTAAATAATTGGGATAAAATGGCTCAAGACGTAATGAGAGTGTGGGGAGAGAGTACATCTAATCCTCTTAACAGACTTCAGGTATTAGGTATTGTGCTGATCCACGCTGAAGAGCTGTCCTGCGGTGCGTCCTGCTTGACCTATAGCAGCGCTCACAGCATCCGCGCCTCTCCCTGCAGCCCAGCTGTGAGACAGCAGCGCTCAACCCACCGCCGCCGCACGTCCTTCAACCGGTAGGTTTCTTTAGCGTGTTCGGAATTTTTTCTTACATATACGTTTCTTTGTATATAGTTCATTTTTACCCATATTAGGATTTTATATGACCCAATGCTGATATATAAAATAGCCTACCTGCTGCCACCAAATAGTCATAAATTACATTTCTGTGTTCATGCTACTGTGTTTACAAAATACTTAATGTTTCATTGTGTTTATGCTGCTACTTGCAACGGCAGTGAAGGGTTGACAGAAACTTTAATACAAATTAGACGGATATTTTCCATGCTATATGGTTGTTCCGATTGAAATGTTAAAGAACTGCTTTTCTTAATAGTTTATTAATGTAGAAGCAGTGTCGGTGTTTTATTATTAAAGGGCAATATTTATTCTTTGGAATTGATTCACAGGGACACTTTTTATGGCGTTTTCCCTGTCCATGTTAACTATGCAGTGTGCCATTCATTTAAATGATAGATAGACAGACAGAGAGATAGATAGATATAAAAGATTAAACAACTGATGACTTGAGGGTAATTTATTACTTTCAGTATCATTTTTGCCAATCTTCAAAAATGTAATTAACATTTTAAACAATTCACACGAGTGCTTTTGACAATATATTTTTTTTTCTTCGAAAAGATCGAATGTTGAAACATAATTGATTTAAACCAATGTAGAGTGTTGGTTAGATGAGATACAAGTATTAGAAGAAACTGAATATGCCCACAGTAATCTGCTGATCCTACATTCAGTGTTGTCTGTACAACTGTTGCACTCAGTATTCCTTTTATCTACTGTAAGGTCTGTGAGAGAAAACCTGCATCGCAGAGAAAATGAGATGAAACAGCCTGAGAGCGAGTCCTGCATACCCCTTCATCTTTTGGGGGGAAATTTTGGATGTTCTGGGAGTCATTGCCCTGAAAAACAACTCAGTGCCCTTTAGGAAACATACTAAAAAATGTTCCTGACTCGAAGAAAGAGACTTCACCTCAGCCGGATTATATTTCTTCTGTCTGGGGTTTTCCTTTGTTCTTTATATCAATTCACTATCAGAGCCAGACTTCCAGAAGCCTGGTCTGAGCCCCAGAAAGGGGGATACCAAGAGGATGGCTCTGGACTTGATCTGGAACCAGGACTGATAGAAATGGCAAAGACTAGTTTGATCACTGTTGAGCCAAAGAACACCAACCACACAGATGGGGTCCAGCCGTCAGAGACAGCAACAAATATACCCGTCCAAACAACATCTACAACAGAGACGCCTACAACAACCACAAACAGGACAATTGTCCACTGTATTTATGTGGATCCAGACCTTCCGAAACCCACCCCAGTTCCTACTCCAGCAACCGAAACAACCACTCTGGTGCCCAACACTACAGCATCAAGTCCTGGAGAGGCACCACACATGAAGGGCGAGTATCCGGAGGACATCTTCTCCATTGAGGATCGACGCAAAGGCTGGGTCATACTCCACATCTTTGGAATGATATACATGTTTGTTTCTTTGGCCATTGTCTGCGATGAGTTTTTTGTTCCTACATTGGGGGTTATCACAGACAAACTGGCGATTTCAGATGATGTGGCCGGGGCGACCTTTATGGCCGCTGGAGGCTCTGCTCCCGAACTCTTCACTTCCTTGATCGGTGTCTTCATTTCTCATAGCAATGTGGGCATTGGAACCATTGTTGGCTCGGCTGTCTTTAACATCCTATTTGTGATTGGAATGTGTGCGCTGTTTTCCCGGGAGATGCTTTACCTCACCTGGTGGCCTCTCTTTCGGGACGTGTCGTTCTACATCATCGATCTCATCATGCTCATCATCTTCTTCTTGGACAACACCATTATGTGGTGGGAGAGTATGATGCTGGTGTGCGGTTATGCTCTCTATGTTACTTTCATGAAGTTCAATGTTCCGATAGAGCGTGCCTTTAAATCTCAGCTCAGGAAACACAAGAACATTGTCAAAGTCATCGCGGTGGAAGAACCCGAAAAGGTACGCCTCATTACTTTTGCCAATAATATATAGAATTAGAATTAGTCTTTGTGTCAGATATTTGGGTCGATGGCACAAAGCCATGCTGAAAAACCAAGCATGAACCAGCATGAATTCCATGTTGGTCCAGGCTGGTTAGAGCTGGTATAGGGCTGGTCTAGCTGGTGGACCAGCATAGTCATGCTGTTCTCAAGCAAAACTGAAGAGGTTTAGCTAGTCCACTAGAACTCACGCTACCCATGCTGGTGACTAGCAAACAAGCATCCAGCATCCCACGCTGGTCCCCAAGGCTGCCCTTGGGGTTTCTGGGCCCCCAGGCTAACTTCTCAGCCAAATTTCTCTGTACTTGGGGTGTATGTTCGGGGTGGTGGATTTGGCGGGCTGAATTTCTCCGTCAGTGGAGACGGGGAAGGGGTGGGTTTTGGAGCACGGCATTTTGCCCTCAGAATTGTCCTAAACATGACTAATTATGTATTTAAAGCGATAGTTCATCCAAAAATGAAAATTCTGTCATCATTTACTCCAAACCTGTATAAATTTCTTTGTTCTGCTGTACACAAAGGAATATATTTGGGAGAATGTTTGTAACCAAGCAGATCTTGCCCCCCACCCCCCATTGACTACCATAGTAGGAAAAATAATACTATTTAATGGGGGGCGAGATCTGCTTGGTTACAAACATTCTTCCAAATATCTTCCTTTGTGTACAGCAGAACAAAGAAATTCACACAGGTTTGGAACAACTTGAGGGGCAGTAAATGATGACAGAATTTTCATTTTTGGGAGAACTAACCCTTTAATACACATTTTAGCAGTATTGGGATTCAAACCCAAAACCTTACGCATTATTAGCACTATGCGCTACCATTTTTGCTTCAAGAACATACATGTTAGCAATTTGCATAGCATTTTAATCATATTTCTCCCTGAAACATTTATTTCTGTTTTAGGCATGTTTTAATGTAGCATTTTTTGCGTTATGATATCAGGACGTTTGTACAACGTTTGTGATATGTTTGATTTTATGCACCAAATCAAAATGACATACATGCTCGTAATCGAAGAGGTCATTGTATTTGTCATTTGCAATAAAAAAAGAGCCCCTGCTAAAAAATTCAGCATTGCTTGTCAGATTATTTATTTTTATTCATTTACGAGACACTTTTATCTAAAGTGACTAACTGTGTATTTAATACACATTTTATCAGTTCTGGGATTCAAACCCAAAACCTTATGCATTATTAGCACCACGCTCTACTACTGCATGGTAGCAATTTGCATAGCATTTTGATCATGTTTATCACAGAAACATTTATTTCTGTTTTGGACAGTGTTGATGATTTCTGCTGTCGTATATCTTCTAGTGATGAGGAACCACTATAATATCTGCTCATGGACGTGATAGCAGAGATATAATAGCATCCCACTCAGGTGAATGTGAGTCATGTTTATTCATTGAACAGATACGCATGGGTTTGCGTTTTCCTTTGATAAACAGAAATGAAAAGGATCTCTTGTCTGTTGGGGCCAGACATTGTTAATGAGTTGTCTTGTAGCAGGCGAGGTATTTGGAGCAGGTGCATTTGGCTCACAGTGACAGCCCTGTCTATATTAGTGACATTATTGCGTCACATAATAAAATTGTGTAGTCATTTTCACAAGTTCCTTTCTTCATCCTGAACATCCCTCAGCTTTGAAGCTATGGTGAGAGGGAGGTTTAGAGAGATCAACACTTGATAATCTGTCATAACATCTCTGTGATCACACTCACCTGAGGAGGAGACTTTAAGCTGCAAGTGACAGTCTATGGGTTTTTGTATATGTGTCTCATACTGTAAAAAATTTGTATTAATAAGTGGACAGGATATCGTTAAACATTCATGTGATCGAAACAATATTATCTAATATCTGTTAGAGACCCTCTGGACAGGTAAAATGCTCTCTGATCCAAAGACGTTCACTTAATCCTATGAGGGTGTGCTGTGATGTACAAACTGTGTAACATATAGAGTGTTTAAATCTGATAAGTGTGATTGAAGCTTATATAGTGTAAGACGGCTTACTAGACCCGGAGGACCTAGATCTCTGTCAAACTAAACCCACTGGATTGAATTTATCACAGATTAGTAACAAGTACAGCAGTAACGATAAAATGCAGAATTTCATACTTTATATATTTGTGTGCTCACGTATGTTAGTGTTGTTACAGCGAACTATTAAAAATGAGTTTCACTGTAAATAAATCTGGCATGAAATAAAATATAAATATTAGATGAAAAACTTAAACTTAACAAGAAAATGTAAAACAAGAGATAAATTAATAATGTTGCGTGTTTAACAAACCTGTATGCTATATCCTCTTACAGTTTTTCTTCAATTTAAATGAATAAATAAAAATAAAATATATACTTTCAGTCCATGAGGGCATGTGAATGAAAACTTTATCAACTTTGCAACAGACTAGTTACTTTTATTCTCCAAACAATAGAATGAAAAAAGAAAACCAAAGGTTAAATCAGTGCCTTGCATCCGCTGAAATGTTTCAAACTGTTTTTGCACACAGGACAATGGGAACTCAGGTGAAGAGAACAGGCCGCCTGAACCAGAAGACAAGGATCGATTAAAGGTAAAAAAAAAAAAATGCAAATAGATAAGTTAAAGTAAAATAGTTAAAGTATAAAAAAACATATGTAAATATGTCAATAGGTCTAGATTGAAAATATGTGATCCTCTGATAACTCATAAAAGATAAAGGGTGAAATTTATCTGGCTCTATTGTCAACAAATGGAACTACAAAAATAATGTTTCCATACAGATAGTACTCGCATCACTGTTTGAGCCAGTGATCCTAGCAGTAGCCAACATATTTAAACTTTTCTGGCAAATCAGCCCACAAATGGCTTTTTATAATTGCTAAGATATTTAACATCCAAAAAAAATGTCACACATCACCTTTAAAAAGAAAACACAACAGATACACTCATGGTAGACTTGATAAGACTGGAAAAATTCCACACGTTCTGTCAATCCAAATCATTAAATAATATACTTAATAACATACTGTTACTTAAATAACACATTTATATGATTTTTATTGTCCCTGAAGTCCACTTGTAAACAGAATTTGCAAGTTTAGATATAAATTATTTCAACATGATCATTTAGTGTGAGCATATTTCTCCTTTCTTGTGTAGCTGAAGCCCACACTGCAGCGCGGGGGCAGTTCTGCCTCTCTGCACAACAGCACCATGAGGAACACCATCTTCCAACTGATGATTCACACACTGGATCCTCTTGGAGAGGGTGAGAGCCCTTAAGTGTCTGAGCCCTCATAATGAAAACTCATTAACCAAACCCAGCACGAAGGCATTACAAATTTCAATTCTGGTGGTTTAAAGCGATAGTCCACCCATAAATGAAAATTCTGTCATTATTCACTCACTCTCATATGACTGACTTTCGTCTGCAGAACATTATTTTGCAGAAGGTTGGGGACGAAACATTAGCATATTGACTTGCATTGTATGGACAAAGGAACTCATTTGACACAAGACAGAGTTTTAATTTTTGGGTGAACTATGCCTTTTGGAAATGTTTGTGAAAGCAAAGTTTTTCCACAAGGTATTTTGAGTAAATGTTAACACTAAAAGACCAGAAAAGGTAAATAATAAGAATGTAGTACTCTTTTACTACTTGATTTACATTACTTTTATTACTTGACACAAATTGCATATGGATCAAAATGCCAATCATATGATATAAGCCTATGTTCGCTCGGGCAAGTGCTGTAACAAGTTCAGAAGTGTAGCAGGAGAGTCCCTTTGTCCTTCTCCTAGTACAAATGGATTAGCAAAGCGTGTTCCATATGATGACAGCACTAAGTCCAGATTGATACTAAGAAGATAAATAGCTCTTTCTCAGTCTATGGAGTGGAGAGTGATTTATAGTAGTGAGAAAAGGGATGGCCCACCGCAGTAGCTCTATGACATTTTGTCAAGTCACATCAGTGAATGTCACCATTTGAATATACACTATATTATTTTCACATTGCACATGGTTTCCCTAATAAGATTTGTAACTGTAATTATTGCATCACAAAAATGCATACGTGTAAAGCAGAAGCCCTGGTGCTGAGATCCCTGTGGGTCAGTGGTTTGATGACCGGGGTTGGTCCCATTGACCTTCAGCCTGTCCTCAGGAGGCTGCGCAGCTCCTGCACTCTCAGGGTCCTCCCAAAAACCTCCCAGTACTGTGCTGCTCCATCATTAAGCTGCTTTTGATTGAGCTCATAAAGGCTGGATGAGAGATAGGCTCCAGTAGCTCAATCCTGTTATTGTGAAAGGGTCCCTGCTGTAGTCAATGAGACAAATTTAAAGGTTCATTAGTGCATATTTACATTTGGGGCGATAAATAACTGATAAGCACGTAACAACTAGTTTAAAAGGACCTAAATTGCACTGCCTTAATATACTCTGTGTACTCTGCATGTCAGCCATTTTAATCTCAGCAAGGAATGTCTGGGTCACATTTCACCCAAAAATAATAGAAAAAAATCTCCCCATGAAACACAGTCGGCTCCGGTCCGGAGAGACATTACCACAGAGCGGATCATATGCGGACCCATTTGAATTCTGCACAGAATGCTGTATTTTAGAATATAGAATGCTAAATTTATAAAGCTGTTTAATATGTCTCACCCTGTCTTCCTGTTGCAGTGGAAGTTACGTCAACGCATTTCATGCTACTTCAGTAAAAAAAAAATCTCACGCTGCAAACTCTCAAAAAAGCATGCAGTATACAGTAAATGAGTGTCACATTATGTGTAGTAATAAAAGACATGCGATACAGAAACTAGAGTTAATCAGGGACGTTTACATGACAACAATGTACTAAACATGGAAAAGTTTTTCCTTTGCATTTTTCACGTACATTCGACAGTGTTGTCAAAAGATTTTCGTCCACACGGATCCACGAAAATGACTAAAAATGCTGTATTATAGAATGTCAAAATAAGAGTCTACATAACTGAACAGAAACCTGACACAATCTCTATATATAAACTTGTGAAATAATATAAATATATAAAAATGCTATAATATAAAGACTTTATTATGAAATAATTAGTTTAAAAAAAGTTCAAGAAATCAGGCTTGATGACCCAAACATTTCTTGACATTTTTGATCAAATTCACATGACTTATTCATTTATTCTTTGACCTAGCCACATTTTTCTTTGAATAAATCCACTTATGAACTTCTAACATTAACATAACATTGCTTGCTTGCATCCAAATCAGTGGAAGAGTTTTGAAGGGCATTTGAAGATGCATTTGTAAAACGCACCATGGTATTTATTGTATATGAATCTACTTTTACTCATTAGAGTCAGTGTTTAATGGAGATGCAAAGGCTAGAAGCTCTTTGGAATGTAAAGGTAAGGGACTTAGTGTTTGTGATGTTATTCTTGTGATGTGATTGCTTTCTTGTAATAGCCAGTGAGATGACGTGAGAAAATGGCGTTTTGTATTACGTCTGTGAAATTAGGGCTTTTGTCATTTGTGGTGCTGCCATTGTTGACCGTGACAGTGTCAGTCAAAGTCTGCATTCAAGTTATATTCTTCCTTTCCTGGTTTGCAGTGAAATTTAAAGACAAGGCTCAGATTTTGAACGACATGGCCCGGGGGAAAGTAGAGAACAAAAAGCAGGAAAAATCTGGTGAAGGTGAGATTTTACCATCTTAGTCTGTTCTATTATGATTGCACAGAGCTTTTGTAGACAGGTCGGTGCATTGTCCTGCCTCATAGATGAGCTCTATTGCATATTCAAAATGGTTATTAATGTTGCATTTCTACAAGCGGTAACGTACCAGCTGTGTGCTGGATGAAAGGTACAAAGAGAGGGCAAGATGCCAGGAGTTTGGCCTATTTTGCCCTCTGCACAGCATCATTCCGCATTCCATATTTCCACCTTTTGTTTCTACTTGAGAGCTGCTTTACACATTAGCTGACATAATGACCAAGCTCCATCTCATGAATTAAGCATGAGTGGCTTGGAATCAATGCGGATTATCTTGTGAAGCAACTGTGGTGTTTGAAATTGCCGCCAAACGATATAGCAACATCACTCACTCCTATTGAGGAAATCTTCACTCCACATCTGAGAGGAGCTTGTATTATTGCTACCTTTAAGAAGCAAATGCAAACTTGATTGATATTTTATCATCCTGCTTCAATAAGGTGATGGTCAAACGGAGCAGCCCAATGATCCCAAAGACGCGGCTTCGGGAGCCAAGGAAGACGACGCCAGTCAAAAGCCTGAAGCACAAAAGGTGGGCCAATTGCATCTCAAAAAAAGTTTGGAAGAAGAAGCAGAAGCTCTGAGACACTTGTGTGCTTTTAAAGAGCTTATCAATTCTTTACCTAGTTGTAAAGCTGACAGAGACGATATGACAGTATGTGATTCATATTTAAGGAACAATTCCCCCAGATATGAAAAGTCTGTCATCATTTACTCACCCTCATATCAGCACTTCCTCTTCTCTGTGGAACAAGAGGAAAAGCTTTAAAGAATGTACTAGAATGCCATTATAATAAAGGAGAACTGGAGTTTTCAAGCTTAAAAAAAGGACAGAAAAGCACCAAAAATTTAATGTTGTTATTGTCCATGATGTGTTTAGAAGAGAAGTATAACGACTACTTCATGACCTAATCATTCTTTTTAGTCAGATTTTGATAAATCAGTCCATTCAGTTCCCAGAGCTGGTCTGAATGATTCATTCAAATTTCGGACCAATTCGGTTCTCGTCTCAAGTTCAACTCCCAGACTCATTCATAGCAGCTCACTGGAGGTGAGGATTTTTTGCATACTTTTTGAAGCTTGAAATCTCTGGTCCCTATTTATCATCATTGCGTGGAAAAGTGTTCCACAGAAGAAAGAAAGTCCTACTGGTTTGGAACAAATTGAGTGCAAGTAAATGTTGATAAAACTTTACTTTTGGGGTGAACTATTACTTTTTTCTCCTAATTCCTTATTTTCTGTTGGGGTATTTTATGCATGTTTCCACCTCTCTCTTTCTCTCTCTGTGATAAGGAAGGAGACGCTGCAGCAGAAGGAGGCTCAGAGAAACCAGGAGGTTCGGACAATTCAGAGGATGATGAGGAAGATGACAGTGATGAAGAGAGCGATGAAGACAGTGATGATGATGATGATGATGATGATGATGAAAATGAAGATGAGGATGAAGGAGATAGTGATGAACCTCTGTCCTTAGAGTGGCCGGACACCAGACGTAAACAGGCCACATATTTGTTTCTGTTGCCCATTGTGTTTCCACTGTGGCTGACAGTTCCAGACGTTAGAAACCCTGTGAGAACCAACAGAAAACATCACATGCTTTTCTTGTATATTTCCTCCACTTTTTCTCATTTGATAGAACTGACATGTATGTATTATGCTTCACAGGCATCCAAGAGGTTCTTTGTCATTACCTTCCTTGGCTCAATAGTATGGATTGCTATATTTTCCTATCTTATGGTGTGGTGGGCACATCAGGTCAGTGTAGAAAACATTACTTGTTGCTAAAATGTATTTTGTTACTTAAGCCACACTTAAATGTCAGCATTTATCAAAATTTTCCCTCCTAGGTGGGTGAGACAATTGGCATCTCTGAGGAGATCATGGGTCTTACCATTCTGGCTGCAGGAACATCAATTCCTGATCTAATCACCAGTGTGATTGTGGCACGAAAAGGCTTGGGAGACATGGCTGTCTCAAGCTCTGTAGGCAGCAACATATTTGACATCACCATGGGGTAAGATTCAATAATCAGTAAATCGGGTGTTTGATCGAAATATGCTCAGTTTTAGTGCCGGTTGTCGGATATGATCTGAGTGAACTCCACAGGTTTGTGTTTGCACATTTCAGTCAGTTTGTGTAGTGATTGGGATTTTTCAGTGACTCTTTCTTACATCGGTTCACCAGTAGGTGGCGACAAGAGTCTCTAATGAGTGAGTCATTCATTGAACCAATTTGTATGACAACACAGATTCATTCAGGAATGTCCTAATACCCACATTTGCGGTATTGGTTACTTGAAAATGTGGGCACATGACAGGAAGTAAGTGACTGCCTCAATTGGAAAAATCGCAAAATGTGCTTCTCATATGGAAGACTGCATCCTAGTAAGGCTGCATAACTCGGATGCCACGTCATCAAGCGCTATCAAAGGCCGTCTCACTTTGAAGGATCCTTGGAAAGCAACCTTCATTTTGTGCTCTTTATTCTGCTAGTTTTTAAGGATGCATCAAGTGTATCCTTCGCATCCTTTACTCACACAAAATCCTTTGCAAACATTCCAATTCGCGAAAAATAACTGGCAGAAACAAGTCGGCTCTGGGCCTGTCTGAGTTTGTTCAGAAACGTAAGGCAAACATTTTTTTTTTCGGACATGAAGGCATATATATTAATCTTTTGTTTTGGTCTAAATGAATCATTTATTAAACTGCCAATAACATAAGCCACTGGGAGACCACAGATGGTTGTCATTCATTCACTGTATCGCATTATTAGAAACTTTATTAGAGGTCCATTGATTGGATTATTAGTTGGCATTGATTGGCAAAATAAACAAAAAGTAACTGGCAATACTGTCTAAAATGTAAGGTAACCTGTTTTTGATTTAGTTAAGCAGTTGATTATTTTGCAGTCTCACACTTGCAATTCCACTTTTGGTATGAAAAGTGTTTTATTGCTTTATTATATCACCTCTCACTGTTACAGGCTGCCGGTGCCCTGGCTGATGTACTCGTTCTGCCATTCGTTTGCCCCAGTGACTGTGAGCAGTAATGGGCTGTTCTGTGCCATTGTGCTGCTCTTCCTCATGCTCCTCTTCGTCATTATCTCCATTGCTGCCTGTAAGTGGAAGATGAATAAAGCGTTGGGATTCACCATGTTCATCCTGTACTTTGTGTTCCTGGTGCTCAGTGTCATGCTAGAGGATCGAATCATTATATGTCCCGTGTCCATCTGAGCACACCTGTGGTTTTCATTCACCTTAATGTTCACTCAGATCCATGAGGATACAATCCTGTCATTCGAAACATTCTGAGCTATAACTTCGTACGTAATGTATCACATGTAAAGCATCCCCTGGACTCACTGTGTTGACTTATTCTGTATTACGCAAGATCTTTTGTGAAGGGATGCAATAACTGTCAACACGTTTTTTTTTTTAGCTTGTGTTAAAATTAATTCAGTAATTGTCACAGATCCTGTCCCAAATGGTCACCATTTGTGGTATCCACACTTTAGTGATGCAATGCCATGTGGATTGTTGGCTGGTAGACTGCATGTGGTCCCACCAGTGTGGGCTTTGCAAAAGGGCACATTAAGACCCCATACAGAGGCACACTTGAGCACCCTTTTGAACTGTAAAATGACAAATAAGACACCCTACTACTGCCCCAAGGACTTGACAAACACACACACTGTGATTGCATAATCAAAGGCCACAGAAAAGATTTGAGACAGGGCCACAGAGTACTAAATATGGAAAATCATATTTTTTTTTCTTATATTCTCACTTGGTTTGAGAAAATCAATGATGCAATTCAACCATTTTTTTTCTATTGGGTTTCTACCAAGACAAATACGTTCACGTGGTCAGTTTTTGGGATTGATAACCACATTTACTTACAGGTATGAGTCTCGAAATGTCCCGTTCAAACAGCAAATTACAGTAGCATTTCGAATACTGTCTGTGTAAACGTGAAACAGCAGTCGAGCCCGTATTATCTTACCGGTAAACACATCAAATGTGACCAAAGTAATATAAAGATGGCAACGTCCATAAAACTGAAAAGTCTTTTTCCTTTTGATCAAGAGTCCACTCGAGTTCATTCGTTAGACCGATAGCAGCTTTTATATCTGGGTGGAGAGCGGAGCATTTGACATACATCTCATATCTCCGTTGCTTTAAGTTACCGAAAGCGAAACCACAAACGAAAACGATAGACACGCGTTTGTGCAGCGCAGAGCGGCTCTCTCGCACTGCATGTTGAGTCCGGTTTTGTTCACACAGCGGGGGTTTTCCAAGAATGCGGTTGTGAGTCCTAAAAATGTATAGGCGTGAGTTCGGTTATAGAATGCGGATGTGACTCCTGTAAATGAGTGTGAAATTTGATCCAGAATTCAAATGCAGGACTGACAACCATATTCTGCAGCTGTGTGAATGTGGCAACATACAAAATCACTGGTTACATCAGAAATGTACAATAATAAATGCACAAAAATAACAATGTCCAGAAATCTTTACATTGAGTTTAATTGATTGACATAGAACTCGTGTTTAATGTGATGTGCATCCTTACATCTACTATAATACAATATGCTGTTAGTCTATAGCATTTACATTAGGCCTAGCGAATAAATACATAGATCCAAATCAATGATTTGTGTAGCCTACTGGACTTTTTATTATAGGAATAGTTCACCCAAAAATGAAAATTCTGTCATCATTTACTCATCCTCAATTAGTTCCAAATCTGTATTTGGGTACAGTATGAATTTCAGTAACCAAACAGATCTCGTCCCTTTGGAAGGCTGATTCCGCCACTGAAATATTTATTGCGACTCTTTATCACACAATTCTGACTTTTTTTCACAGAATTATGAGATATAATACTCACAATTGCCAGTTATAAAGTCAGAAATGCGAGATATAAAGTCACCATTGCAAGTTATAGTCAGAATTGCGAGAATTCTGACTTTATATCACGCAATTCTGACTTTATATCTCGCATTTCTGACTTTATAACTCACAATTGTGACTTTATATCTCGCATTTCTAACTTTATCACGCATTTCTGACTTTATAACTCACAATTGTGACTTTATATCTCGCATTTCTGACTTTATAACTCACAATTGCGACTTTATATCTCGCATTTCTAACTTTATAACTCACAATTGTGACTTTACATCTCGAATTTCTGACTTTATAACTCGCATTTCTGACTATTACTCACAATTGTGACTTTATATCTCGCATTTCTGACTTTATAACTCACAATTGCGACTTTATATCTCGCATTTCTAACTTTATAACTCACAATTGTGACTTTATATCTCGCATTTCTGACTTTATAACTCACAATTGTGACTTTATATCTCGCATTTGTAACTTTATCACGCATTTCTGACTTTATAACTCACAATTGTGACTTTATATCTCGCATTTCTGACTTTATAACTCACAATTGTGACTTTATATCTCGCATTTCTGATTTTATAACTCACAATTGTGACTTTATATCTCGCATTTGTAACTTTATCACGCATTTCTGACTTTATAACTCACAATTGTGACTTTATATCTCGCATTTCTGACTTTATAACTCACAATTGTGACTTTATATCTCGCATTTGTAACTTTATCACGCATTTCTGACTTTATAACTCACAATTGTGACTTTATATCTCGCATTTCTGACTTTATAACTCACAATTGTGACTTTATATCTCGCATTTGTAACTTTATCACGCATTTCTGACTTTATAACTCACAATTGTGACTTTATATCTCGCATTTCTGACTTTATAACTCACAATTGCGACTTTATATCTCGCATTTCTAACTTTATAACTCACAATTGTGACTTTATATCTCGCATTTCTGACTTTATAACTCACAATTGTGACTTTATATCTCGCATTTCTGACTTTATAACTCACAATTGTGACTTTATATCTCGCATTTGTAACTTTATCACGCATTTCTGACTTTATAACTCACAATTGTGACTTTATATCTCGCATTTCTGACTTTATAACTCACAATTGTGACTTTATATCTCGCATTTGTAACTTTATCACGCATTTCTGACTTTATAACTCACAATTGTGACTTTATATCTCGCATTTCTGACTTTATAACTCACAATTGCGACTTTATATCTCGCATTTCTAACTTTATAACTCACAATTGTGACTTTATATCTCGCATTTCTGACTTTATAACTCACAATTGTGACTTTATATCTCGCATTTGTAACTTTATCACGCATTTCTGACTTTATAACTCACAATTGCGACTTTACATCTCGCATTTCTAACTTTATATCTCGCATTTCTGACTTTATAACTCACAATTGTGACTTTATTTCTCGCATTTCTGACTTTATAACTCACAATTGCGACTTTATATCTCGCATTTCTGACTTTATAACTCGCAATTGTGACTTTATATCTCGCATTTTTTACTTTATAACTCGCAATTGTGAGTTTTATATCTCACAATTCTGTGAGAGAAAAAAAAAGTCACAATTGTGTGATAAAAAGTAGCAATAATCTTCTTTTTATTTTATTTTTTTCAGTGGCGGAAACGGGCTTCTACATGTCCCTCATTTACTACTATAGCAGGAAAAATAAATACTACGGTAGTCAATGGGGGCGAGATCTATTTTCCTGGCATTCTTCTAAGTATCTTCCTTTGTGTTCAGCAGAGCAAAGAAATTCATACTTGAGAGTGAGTAAAGGATGACAGAAATGTCTTATTTGGGTGAACTGTCCCTTTAAGAGTGCCAGAGGTTCTGTGTTCTAATCCTCCCGTTTATTTATTTATTTTTTCTCATTAAAACCAAAGATGTTCATCAGTGATTGTATATCGAGAGCAGGGACACGTTTATGTGCATTTTAGTTTTGTGATTTCACCCGAACGAACAGTGTCTCCGCAACAGCGTTAAGCGAGATTGAAGCGCTCGTCCGCGAAGCGCGCAGTGTGCACGAGCGCCAAGAGAAGACTGTTGCCTGCCTCGCCACTGATCATAACAGCGGCAACAACGAACTCTCAGATAAAAAAAAAACACACACAACAAACTGATGTGAGATTTTTCTTTTGTATTAGATACATCCCGCGCGAGAGAGTTTCACAAAAAAGTGGGGGACAGTATTTGACCCTGGCAAAAAGTCTCAAATGACGCCTATAATTTTGTCCAATGATGAAAAATTGCATTTTACAACAAAGAAAAAGTTTCCTAATTGATTTTGTTGAATTTTATATTGTGATTGTATTATTTGGTGTTGTGGGTTTTCAGCTAGCTTTGGGTGAGTTCTTTTTAAAGTGTCTGCAGAATTCACTACATTGGGAGAAATTGTGAGCTTATTGTAAATGATGTAATTTAATTATATTCTGCAATGGAATTATTTTTGTAACATGGAAAACTGTCATTAGCAAGCGTTTTAAATGCAGATGTTGTGCTGTATGTAAAATATGATTTTTTCCATTATAAAAGTAGAATCTCAAGCATATAACAAGACCAATTCTAATGTAATCAGTATGACTAATATAAACAGTTGTGAATTTCCATACAAATGTCACACTGCTGTTTGAACAGTACTGAATAGAGGCAATGATTGTTCTTTTCGAATGTTGCTCCTTGTAAATATTCACTTGTTGGGTAAGTACAAAATTAAATGGGGTTTCAAATGCGACTTTCCCTTCCCTTTCTTTCATTGAACAAACCAGTGACAGAAACAAACACACTCGAGTCGATTTAAGTGAGTTTATTTACAGTTCTAAACAAGTTGATAGACCTGGCTCAGATCTGACAAAATGATATATACAAATATAAATAGAAGTAACAAAAGGACTGATATGTAAAAGCACATTGCCCCAACATAAAATGAGCTGTTAAAAAAACAAACAAAACAAAATTACCTTACACATTAACCGCTTTAAATTACTGTAGCTTGTCATGAAATAGGTCAGTTTGTTTCATTACCATGCTATATGGACGTAAAAAGCAGGTGATAGAAAAACTGCAGTGTAAATTGTATATTTTTGTAGTTTTACACAGCATCAGGTCAATAAACAAAGGGATCCCCCAGAAAAATTATTAGGGCAGTATTATCGTTTGTTTTGTTTTTTTTTTTTGGTTGGTTTTTGTCCACTTGGGGCATTAACATCAATATATCACTGTGTATAGTTACATGTATAATTATCTTTTCTATAATCCACTGTGCTTGTCAAGAGCATTTAAACTTCAGCAATCCTCTTACCAACCACACAGAGTCAAAGTGCATCTTCAATTAACATTATGATTTAAAACAAAAAAAAAAGAACAGTGTTACTATTTTAACAGTTCCAGTTACTGCAGGTTTAATTTGAAAAAGAGTAAAAATGTGCTTGTATACTTCATATGCTTTTATGTATCTTGACAATGAGGGCCTAAGTTTATGCATCACTGCACACTATAAAGCAATGTTTAAAAAAAAAAAAAAAAATGCACCTTCATGGCAAACACTTTGGATTATGTAAGTGAGTAAAATGCTGACTTCATTTTCATATTAACAGTCCATTTTTTCTTAATAGTAGCTATATTACTCTTTTTACCCTGTTGAAAATTTGTCTCCGTACCATTCTTTGCCCCAAGGTAAGGCATTTCTCAGTTCAAAAATCTCATCAAACATATTTCTCACCATGTAAACTGTGAGTCATGAGTTCATATTTGGTCCATTTCTGTACCTCAAGACAACAGTGTCACTGACGGTCACCATATACGACTGGTCTCCAGGACCAGGACGACGAACAGCACACGCTCAAAAGTGAAACCTATACACTACGAACAGTCTTTACAAATGGAGACACGTCAATTATAACAAATTCCAGTCTTAAAATATAACTGTATAATACAAATATTCAAAATAATAAGACTATGTACACAAAAGTCTCTTTGTATGTGAAATATACAAGTGCCCCTAGACGGCCAAAAGAGGACTGTGTTGGTTGGGGTCGCTCATTGTGCTTCTACGTGTCCTAAACGTCATCAATTTGATTGTTCTGCAGCTACTGGTCCCGAATTCACTCCATGATTCACTCGAGGTGAACGAAAGGAGCGATGGAATGGCCTGAGCACAATGATATTGCTCCTAATCTACAATGACCTCTAAACTCAAGTTTACCTGAGCGGTGCTAGGCGATTTGAATATGACCCCAAGCTTCAAAAGGGGGGGGGCGTGTCGAGGGTCAAGACATTAGGCAGATGGAAGAGCAAAAGTGAAGGGGGAATATAAGGTAATGAACATGATCAGCTTCATTGCTTTGCTTTTGATGAATGTTCAAGATCGGAATCAGTGAAAATCGGTTGCTTCTTTGGATGGGCCTTGGACATCTAGGAAGCCTTCCTGTGTGATGGATGCGAGGAAAGAGGGAGGAATGAGAGGAGGCGAATCACAGATTGGGCAGCCCAAAAGTTCTCCTGCACTCCATGACTCCAGCGCTGGGTGGCCGGTCACAATTATGGGTCATCTTGACCTGGTTGGGTGTCAAACGGTCATACGCCATTTTGTATTCACGGTCGAACGCATCTGTGAGAATAAACGAAGATGTCAGTAATGATGCTAGCGCTCATATATTGAGCAAATGCATAGGATGTACATTATCGTTCAAAACTTTGGAGTCCGTTATGCTCACCAAGGCTGCATTTTTGATCAAAAATACAGTAAAAACAGTAATGCTGTGAAATATTATTGCCAATTCAAATGACTGCTTTCTATTATAATATATTTTAAAATGCAATTTATTCCTGTGATGGAAAGCTGAATTTTCAGCATTATTACCAGTGTTGGGGGTAACGCATTACAAATAACTTGAGTTATGTAATCAGATTACTTTTTCAAGTAACTAGTAAAGTAATGCATTACTTTTTTCAATTTACAACAAAATAGCCAAGTTACTTTTTTTAAATAAGTAACACAAGTTACTTTTTCACATTTATTGACTGACAGCTCTCCTTGTTGAGAGAAATGGGAAGAATGGGGAGAAAGTACAGAGTGTGTGCGCTGTGTAAACATGACGGTTATTGTAGTTCTATAAATGTGAATGCGTTTACTCTTCTCACTTGTCGAAAACATTCAGTGTGTCCTCAAAATGAATAAAAACAGTGAAACGCAATCTAACATGTAATAATTAACTATATTAAATTATACAAGTACACTTTATGCATTTAATCTAATTTTATGAACCAATGTGTTTGCTGCTGACATTCAACGATCTAATTTAACCACTAATAAGCAAAAATGACTTCAGATTAGATTTAAAAATAAGAGCTTTGAACTTCCTTCTCCTGTATCCTACTCTTCTTTAATCCAAAATGGCAGCACAGCTGAAAGATAGAGTTGCGCCCTCTACTGTACAGGTGTAAATATGCATTTCCTTCAGTCTGAGGCTTATTCATTTCACTTTTGCTGTGAAAGAGCCAAAACATTTGTAAAAAACAGAACTTTTTTTGTTGTTATTAAAAAAAACAAAAACTAGCAAGCCCAGCCCAGGTGAGAAAACGTAACGGACTCGATTAGTTACTTTTTAGGAGTACCGCAATGTTGTAATGCATTACTTTAAAAAAAAAAACTTTCCCTAACACTGGTCATTCCTCCAGTCTTCAGTGTCACATGACCCTTGAGAAATAATTCTAATATGCTGATTTGATGCACAAGAAACACTTCTTATCATCATTGATAAAAATGACAAGTTATATTTTTGTGGAAGTAATTTTCAGAATTTTCAGGACTCTTTGATAAATAGAAAGTACGAAAAGCAGTATTTATTTGAAGTTTTTTCAAGCAAGTATTACAATGTAAATGTCTTTGCTGTCACTTTTTATCAAGTTAATGCATCCCTGTTGAATAAAAGTAATTTCCTTTGGAAGAGTAATATAATACATAATCAAAACAGTCAGCTCACCGATATTTATGCTACTCTTTCCCAAAGCCATCAAAGCGAGGAACAGGATGTCTCTATATAAGCTCCTGCAAATGAAGAAATAAAGAGAAATGAGTCATCAAGACTAGCTTGTCAAAATTGTTTTTGTGCGGAGGCATATTTGTTCTCCTACCGTTGTCTGACGAAGCCCAGTCTGGTGCCCAGTACCTGCAGTATCTGACTCATGGGCTGATAGACATCGTTCTTCTGGATGCTCTTCACGACACTCTGCAGCAGCTCTAAACTCACAGATTGCTCTTCCTCCCACAGCGCGGCAGATACCGCAGGATTTGCACCTATTAAAAAACATGAACACACTATGATGTAAATGCCCAGTATCTGCTTGTGATGTTAATGCAAAACTACTGCTACAACTGCTAAAGTGTTTTTGAGAGGGTTTTAGTACATTTAGTGCTTTTCCTAAAGCATTCTTCTATGCATGTTGTGGGTGGTTGTTTATGGCCTAAGGAACAACTCATAACCATAGCATAAACAGGATCATTTGTTGCAAATATTTCTCCAAGAAGCAATTTCATGCGCATTTACAGTCATAAAGCTCACTTCTCATTGTGCAAATGAGTTTGTAGGACAGATTCTTACAATATGACTTCCAGAGCAAGTAGCAGGGCTGAATGGGGTCCTGATGCAGTCTGGGGTTGTCCCACAGAATCTGGACCAAGACATTTTTACTGTCTTCAGATGCACAACTTTGCAGAGGCTGCAAGAAAACATTAATGCAAGCTGTTATGGAGAAATACGGTGGCATCACCAACAGCTTCTATGCATTTACAACTATTCATTCATTAAAAAACAAATGGGACATCATGTGAGAACTCTCGAGACCCACCTGAACGTCTTTGCTGTATTGTTTGGAGCTCAGATAGAGTCCCGGCAGGCTGCTGGGCAGGTCCAGTCTACGGAAAAACCACACCAGATTCCAGAACACAATGGGGTGGTGATCCACAATGGCTGCAGACGAGATGGCCTGGTCTCCCTCGTTTTCCAGCAAGCTCTCCAGTTCTTTCCAAAGTACCAGAGGACTCAGGTAGGGCACAGTAACTGGCTCCTACAGCAAAGAAAGACTAAAATAACTACCAGCCTAATGAACTGAACCAACTTTTGAGCCACAAAAATATAATTATAATATATTTTTCCTGGAAATTAGTCGCACCGAATTAAAATGACATAGTTAAAAAAAAAAACAGATTGTGTTGGTATACAAGCCACATTTAATTCTTAAATTCAGAAATAACGTGAATGTTTTGGGTGAGTGTACGTTAATTGCATTATACAAGTCCCTCTATAATATTAATATGTTGCAGCACGTTCAGATGAATCAAGACTCATATTCTGGAAAATGTGTTACATTGCATTACATACCATAATAAAGTGATGATAACAAATTTTGACTCCAAAACACTGAAATGTAATGAATTGTAGATTGAGGAACGTATTCTTACAGGGTCTTTTTTGCCATTGCTGGATGGATTACAAGTGACATCAAAAACTTGTGGAAGTTCATCTTCGGCGTTTGTCTGGCAAGTATTTGTGTCTTGAGAGGGGGATCTGATTAGAAACAAAAGAAAACTGTATGAAATGGTGAATATTTATACAGAAATGTGTACAGATTTCTTTGTAGACCAAATTACCTTTCCTGGTCACCCAGGTTTCTGATGTCCACATTGAGCAGGGGCAGAAACGGAGAACCGCAAAAGGGGCATGTGCTATTGAGGTTGGAGTCGTCAGCTGTCCAACCAGCCATGATCTCTTCATCATAGACCAAACTCTCACAAGTGTTACAGCGTGAACAACTGGACATGCGTACCTGGAAAGCCGATCAAAGTTAGTCTCACGGTAGTACTTAATCATGCGTCATTCAAAGTAAGAAAAACTCACTTCAATGGCGAAATTCTGTGTGGACTGGGTGAGGCTGGAATCAGAACATGCGTCTGAGGTCTGCAGAGCTTTTGTTATTGTCAGCGATGGACCTAAAGGACAAAAGACAAAACAAAAGTCACTTTCTGCGGCAAAAGGCGCCTTTGAAGATGATGTTTTTCATCAGCGAACAATCTTCTCCAAAAACAAGTCACATTTCAAGGTGATTGCCTGCAGGGACTATGAATGCTAATTCTGATGGCGCTGAATGATGAGAGAGGCTCTACAGAAGTCTGGGATAAGAGCGTGTATGCGGATGTGAGTGATTGGGGAGCACTCCAGCACAACCCCCATCAGTCTGATTAAAGAGCCCCTCTCAGACCCCCATTACTGCAGAGCCAGACACACTCAGCCCCGTCTACTGGCCTACTTCTGCAGCTGCTGGAGCAGAAACAATGAATGACACACATATGCAAAAACATGCTTAATCACCGACCTAAAACTATATGCATAATGGCCCGGTAAAGCTACAAATAAGGTTATCTTTACAATTTAACTGTTCATAATTATAATTATCCCTGCTTTACAGTATTTAAACATATCTCCTTCTCTTGCTTTGCTTCTTTAGTTATACAACACTGTAATCTTGACAAAGCACCGAAATATACAGAGTATTACTCATAAGAGAGCCTGATGGGTCATTTTATAGCAAACTGTCTATTTTTAGTGTTTTTCAGGGGAAACCATAAAGATTTGCCTGAACAGAGGAGAGGAATTTCAAATGAATATTACTTTTGAATATTAAATGTGCTGCAAGTAATATCAGACATTTTGCTAACTTCATCCTCAGCTCACTGTCTAGAAAACCCAAAGAAAAAAATAAAATAAACTCAGAGGCAGAGAGAGATCCTGATGAGCTAAAAAAGAAAGTTGGTCCACACGTCACACAGTTAAGTGTGACATCCTATTTATATTGTGTGAGATAAATATCAAGTGTGAGATGATAAAAATATAGTTTTTTACTAAATTAATTAATCTGCTTTTATATTGTAAAGAAAAATATTTTAAATGCAACACTTGTCAAGAGAAACTCCCTAGAAAAATACAACACAAATTTTACATATAAAAAATAGAATACTGTTAAAAACGAGGACAGTCAATAGAATAAAATAACCTTGATTAATGTCATAATCTCTGACCAGTCATTTTCTGGAATAAAGTTTCTTTTGTTATTGTAATAAAATGTAAATGTAATTTTAAATTGATTATAATTCTTATACTAAATTAAATTGATTTATACTATAGTATAAGTTTTTATTTTATTGTCCCTTTTCCCCCATGTCTTCTTGGGTATTAGGGATATATTTATAATGCAAAGCATAGAAAAAAATGTTACAAAAGAATTGTAACTGTCTTATATTTAGATAACTGTTATCTCAGGATTACGGCGCACACTCACCAGTGAGAGAGGACTGGCGGAAGAGTCGAGGTGGTCCAGATGGGCTTTCTAGGCAGTGGCTGCTCCTGTAAGGGCTCCGTTTGGGCCGTGTGACGGCCTGGACGGCATCCCGCTGGGGGGAAGAGAGCCCATCGGGGTCTGCACAGGAATCGCTCTCGACAAGAGAGGAGCAATCAGGGTCACCTGATCCCAGTGAAGACACACTGACCCGGTCAGAGTTTAAATCCTGGTCAGGGTGAAAAAAATAATAAAAGTGAATAGAATTAAGATTTTTTTTTTTCATGTCCAACAAGGTTGCATTTATTTGATTGTAACAATATTTCACAATATAACAGTTTTTTTTTTCAATTTAAAATAACTATTTTCTATTTTAATAGACTTTAAAATGTAATTTATTCCTGTGATGACAAAGCTATAATTTCAGCATCATTACTCCAGTCTGAAGTGATCCTTCAGAAATCATTCTAATATGCTTATTTGGTGTTCAAAAACATTTCTTAGTATTTTCAATGTTGAAAACAGTTGTACTGCTTAATATTTTCTTCTTTTTTTTTTTAATTTTCAGCATTTCATTTAAAACAGAAATCTTTTGTAACAATTTAAATGTCTTTACTGTCACTTTTAATCCATTTAATGTATATATGTATGTAAAAGTAGTTCTTTCGGGTAAAAAGAACAGGTGAAAACACAAGGCCTTCATTCCCAGAACGTCATAAATGGGTAATGTCATGCATACCTGTGCAATGGACGTCTGGGAGGAAAGTCGTGAATACAATCGACTGGCTTTCTCAGCGACCCCCTTCCCAGCAGAGAGGAAGCTGCTCTTGAACACGTCCAGGGTCGGGGTGAGCAGAGAGTCCATGGAGAAAGAGGAAGAGGAGGGGGTAGGTGAAGAAGGGGAGGCCAGGGAGGTGGGCCGCTGCTCCCTGACCCTGCGCACTCGGCCCTGAGGGAGGGAAGGGGAGGAGAAGAGTCGTGTTCGTGGCTGAGGTTGGAGTTGGGAGGTACAGGGGGAGCCAGCCGCTGCTGGCATGCGGGGAGAGTGGTGAGGGGACGGGGTCTGGAGCCCCTTGAGGTCCACACTGAGAGACCGCTGGCTTAACGGGCTGCTCAGGTTGTTCATGTAGTGATGAATCTCTTCAGCCAGGTCTCTGCGGGCGGAAGGGGTGTCCAGATTATCCCCCTCACTGTGGACTTGAGTCTCAGCCATCATGAGGGACAGAGGATCAAACCCTGCTTCAATACCCATCCTCTTAACCACTCGGCCAAGAGCACCGCTGCAGCTCGCGCTCCTCTCCACGCCGATGTGCTCCCTCTCCATGGCAACTCTCTTCTCCATGGCAACAGTGCAGCTAGCAGTCCTCTCCACGGCAACTTTAGGTGGGCTCACAACACCCCCCACTGCTTCCATTTCTATTAGTGCTGCAACAGATTCAGTACAGAGATCTCCTACGGTCTTATCCGGGGTTAGATTCAGTGTGCTGGGCCTTACGGGCTTTTCTCCAAAAATATCCAGGGAGTTTGGCCTTTTTGTCTTTGGGAGGGCTTCAGAAAGGAAATGATTGGTTTCCCCATTGGTTGTGGATGGATGGGTTCCAGCTAGAAGGGATGAATCCTCTATTTTTGAGAGTACAGTCTGAGACACTGAACATTGAAATGAGAGAAAAAACAAAGAGCCAATTGTTAAAAAGAAACAAATAAACAAGTTTAATAACATGCAGTGCCACACATTACCATTAGGGGGAAATAAAGAGCTGTTCAACTCGCATATTTGGAATCAAAAACTAGTCTACTGCTTACTGAATACTGCACAGTATATGATGAATAGGGCAGCATATACATATACCGCATTTACTATAAGGTTTTATTCAATAACATAAGTTAAGCTGTTGAAATGACCATAAACAATATTTATTAATCTATATAAATATACTATTGTTTATTGTTAATTCATGTGTGTTTATAATAAATTGGTTAGAGAGTCGGACTTGTAACCCGAAGACTTGAGTCTCAGTACCGGCAGGAAATGTAGGTGGGGGGAGGGAATGAACAGTGCTCTCTTCCACTCTAATTACCCACAACTGGGCACCTAAACCCCAATCCCTCTCTGGGCGCCGCAGCAAAAATGGCTGCCCACTGCCCTGGATGTGTGTTCACAGTGTGTAGGTGTTCAATTCTCACTGCTGTGTGTGTGCACTTGGATGGGTGAAATGCAGACCACAAATTTAGAGTATAGGAAACCATACCGGACCACACGTCACGTCACTAACTAATTTAAAATATTACTGCTTATTAAAATAACTGTTTTCTATTTTAATAAGTTGTAAAATGTAATTTTGTCATGTAATGGCAAAGCTGAATTTTTAGCAGCTATTACTCCAGTCCTCAGCGTCACACATACCCTTTGTATGTTTAGGGCCAAGAATTCTGCATTACTCACATGAGCAAGAGTTTCTGTCCTTCTTCTCTTTCATGTCTGGAGAAGGGTTCTGCTCCTCACCTCCTCCTAACCTCACCTCCTCTTTAGACAGAGAGTCATAGCCCTGATCAGACTGACCACCTGGAATCAAAACAATACACAGAAACAAATACTAAGACCGTTGGTTCTCAACTGATTTTTCTTCAGGATCTAAAGTTGACACTGTTGGACAACAATTCAGTGCACAAAACACATTTAACATAATCTGGGTCTTAATTTTAGCATGAAGCGTTGTTTTTTCCTTCTATCAGCTGCTCTTTTGGAATCGATAATTCAGTGCAATTCAGAACGAAACACTCCTAAACCAAAAAAAAAACAAAAAAAAACTGGGCAAAACATTATATAGCGTGCACAAAATAAAAATCATTCTCATAAATATTTAAAGCTGGTGAGATTTTTTTGCAGGGCTAATATGATGGAATCTTTTTGAGGGCTTATAAATCTGTATTGAATATTTTAGTATTACTTTACAGATTTTGGGTTATTTGATGCAGCTGGATAGAGAATCTTGGGATAAAAGGCTTCAAACAAAGTCTAAAGTTAGAACGGAACATCATGACCCGTGATAACATCAAAAAGGAGCACTAATTTACTCTAAAATATTCTGTAATCAGGCAGAAACACTGATAGACACTCACAGGGTGCCTCCTTCTGAGCCACACTGTGAAAGCTGATGGGGCATAAAGTTCACATCATAGTACTGCCTCCAGAGGTGAGCTAAAATAACACCATTAGTCATTCCTGCTTTCCTTTCTCGCCTCCTCAGTCAGACTCCTGCTACACTGTTGTCTGCGAGTGCTCACTAACTGCTAGTCTCTTCTGTTCCATCTCTCAGATCTCCTCTGTGGGCATCAACGCCTATAGCTTTGGAATACTTCAAAAAGCTGTTCGAACATATAGAGGGGCTTTCTTCTCTTTTTCCATATTCTCAGATATGGGTGTCAGGAACCTACTGCAGTCCTGCTCGTTTCTTTTCATTTCATGACTTTGTGGAACACAAAGGAAGATATTTTGAAAAATGTCTTGCTTTTGTCCACATAATTAAAGTTAATGGGGTCTAATGTTGTTTTGAGCCATGTTAACTTTCATTCTACAGACAAAAAAGTTTGAAAATTCTTTAAAATATCTCATTTTGTGTTCCACAGGAAGGTTTGAGTGACGTGAGGGTATGTAGATGATGGGTTGACCCATCTCAGTTTAAAGTTTCTGTGAAAAAGTCGTATTTTAAATGTTCAAAGGTTTGGGACAGTAAGAAAAAAAAATTATTCAGCAAGGATCCACTGAATTAATCAAAAGTGACAATTATAATTTTACAAAAGATTTCTATTTTAAATACATGCTGTTCTTTTGAATTTCCAATCATCAGACTATCCTGAAAAAAAGTGTATCATGGTTTACACAAAAATGCGTAAACATTGATAATAATTAGAAATGTTTCTTGTACACCAAATCAGCAAAATAGAATGATTTCTGAAGGATGATGTGACACTGAAGACTGGAGTCATGATGCTGAAAAAATTGCTTTGCATCACAGAAATAAATTACAAAGTAAAAATAAAAAAAACATGAAAAACATTTTAAATTGTAATAATATTTCATATGTATTTTTGAGTAAAGCAGTGTTGGTGAGAATAGAAGACTTCTTTTAAAAATATTAAGAAAAATCTTACTGATCCCAAGCTTTTGAACAGTAGCATATTTCCTAATGAAATTATTCATTTTATCAAATTTTTTTGTTTTGTTTTGTATGTTGCATTCAAAATTCATTTGAATCATCTGAGGGGGCATGTGAATGGGTGTAATGCTTTTGTTCTCTGAACCAAATGTGTTGTACTAATGTGTGCTTGAAATGAGAGACTGAAAGCAAGAAGAAAAAAAAAAAAAAACGAGGGAGAGATGTCTTTTCACTCCCACAGTGAAAAATAATGACTCTTCTAGAGACTTCTGACGAGTTTGAAGGAGAGAGAGGCACGTCCTGTTGTGCCGAGAGCGCAGTGGAAGACTGATGATGGAAGAAGAACACAGACAGACTAAAGGCAGCCTGGGTACCTGTGCTGGATCTGTCATCACTGGAATCCATTTTAGTGAAGTCTGTATCAATGGAAGCTCGCTCCGCAGAATCGTTAGAGCTGTCCAGACTGCCATGGCTGACACTGTCGAGATCACTGGCATCTGCTCAGAAGTAAAGTATGAAAGACAGTTAGCAGGAGAACCACCAAGTAACGTATTTCAAAACACCACAGTTTGCAATGTGAAAAGCTTTTAGCAAAAAGAGCAATCAAAAAACATGTGCGTAGTGATTTTTTTGATACAAAATAATAAAAAAATAAGCCACCCACATGCGAAGACGATGTTGAGGGCTTTCAAAGTACATACATTTACACAAAAAGTATTCTAGTCACGTCATAACATTAAGGTTGAACCACTGTAGTCACATGGACTATTTAAACAATGTCTTTACTACTTTTCTGGACCTCAAAAGGTACAATGCTGCCTATGTATGGTTTAGAACCCCTTGGATTTAATCAGAAATATATTAATCTGTGTTCCAAAGATAAACAAAGGTCTTACTGGTTTGGAATGTAAGTGGGTGAAATGAGGGTGAGTAATTAATGACTTAATTGACTTAATTAGTAATGAGTGATTAATGTGATGGCAAAATTGAATGTCAGCAGCCATTATTGCAGTTTTCAGTGTCACATGACCCATGAGAGCTCCTTATAATATGCAGATTTGGTGTTGAAGAGCATTTATTATAATATAATATTATATTATAAATGTTGAAAAGTAATGCTGTTTCATATTTCTGTATCAAATGTAGAAGTCATTACGGTCACTTTTGATTAATTATAATTTCTTAAAAAAAAAAATACTGATCCCAAACTTTCAAATGATAGTTTGTGTGTCTTTAACATGAATGACTGGACAAAGGCATTGAAAAGTAAACTCGATCAGCATGCAATCAGCAAACTGGGTCTTTAGTCCCTTGTGTGCTACATAAATTTGATCTGCACAACAAGGCTGTAGTATTTTGGGGGTGGTGCGTTGAGACAGCTTGTTTTAATTACTAAAGCCCTCTTGTGTACTTCTCAAATATTCTGCTTACAGGGGTCTGTGTGAGAAAGGAGATCACATCAAGTGCAGACTGTGAACTGTGGTGGCTGAGGAAGCAGCTATCGACTCTCATCTTAATTGGACCCATTAAAGCCTCTCTGGTTCAGCAGGCAAGCTATATCAGGCCCGAGTGAGGAGAGGGGATAGTGCCTCCCTTAGGCACAAAACTCAAGTAATCCTGCCTCTGTGTAAAGTGATGGAAAGTTTTTCTGACAGTGGGAAATGATATTGAGTTCATGTTCCCTTTTGACTATGCTTGCATCTCAAAGAAACAAGTCTGGTGAACTATTTTTAACAGAAATTAAAAGTCCTGGTGTGGAAATAGGAGTCAGAATGATTATTACTTTATAGAAGTAATGAATGTAGCTATTAATGACCTGGTCCAAACTCTATGGCCCAATATTGCCCAATAATGAATTCTGTTCCAAAATTTAGTGAACTGCCTTGGTGTCTGCATAGTGAACTTCCTAGCCAAAATGGAATCTCAAAATCAGCCAATTTGGAAGAGATCCTCAAAGATAAATTCCAAGAATAATTTCTTCTCACCTAGAGACTCATCAGACAATTTATTTCAATAGAGTTTGCCTATAGCATGATGCTAAGCTAACGCAAATACATACATAAAAATAGTCATAGTTGAGTAAATTGGGCAATTTTAGAATTAATTTATTTAGACGCATTAAGAAATTTTGCCCGCTTCACGGCCGTGTAATAATGTGTAATTTTTCTGGATTGGGCATGACTTGTGTCCAAAAACTGTGAAATGTGTGAAATGGAGTTGGGGGATTTACCAGAGAGATGGGTGTCTTTCGGGTGGGTGGTCTGCCTTCTCCATACTTGTTTGAACAGCGCCACACCCCTAACCACATTTCTCAACTTTCCCCACAGGAAGTATCCCCCCCTAGTTGAGGAAGGCCATGTGCTCTCCAGAACGGCCTGGGGAGAGAAGAACACCACAGTAAGACACACACACACACACACACACACACACACACACACACACACACACACACACACAGAGATTAACTAAATAATTCTACAGTCCAACGCCTCTTATTATCTTAAGTAGATTGTGTTCACTCTCAAGGACTGGCTGTAATTACTCTGATAGAATTGGAACAACACTCAGCTGCCCAGACTTATGTCCCAGTGTGTGTGTCCTCTTGGTATTTTGGGACAACATGCAAAGCACACTGGGAAATATCACTAGTCTACACTTTTGTCTAATGATAACAGGCATGAGAAATAGAGTCACACGCCAGATCTGCTGCCAGCTCGAGGACCTCAAGCATATAGCACACCTACATAGGAAAAATCTGTTCTCTCTATATTTCTTTTTCTGAAAGGAATTACACAAATCTGTTATTGGTCAGAATATTATGAAATCTACAGTGCCTTCGTAGATTTCTGACATTTACGGTATGTTCACACTTGTAATCCACACTAAAAACATTTAGTCCTCATCCACTTGGTTCGGTGTTGAAAATGATCATGTGAACAAAGGCATAGGGATACATTCACAATACGGATTTTATGACGTACATTTCATGATGGAACTTATTGAACATTCAAAACTTTTTTGGGGTGACTGCATGTATGTTAATAGGAAATGACATCAAAATCCAGAATCCAAAATCAAAATCCATCTTGCCTCATGTGGTGTAACATAGACCTTGTGCCTTGAATTGATCTTTTATTTATATTTATTTAGGATTATTTTGATTGCAATGTGTCTCCATGTAGCAAAAAAGAAAACTGCGCTCACCCTGTTGTAGTATCCATAGGTTATGGCATTAGGCTGCACTCCGGCTTTCTTCATCTCAAAAAGAACCCGGACAGCCAGAACAGGCTGTCCATACTGCCCACACAGCTGCATCAAGACCCGGTAACACACCTCCATTGGAGCAGAAACAAACCATTACTTACAAAACCACAACACAGGCGGAAATTTCCGCTGTCAAGGTTCAGTACTCTCTGTAGCCAATCAATGGAGACTGTTAGGTGACTCTACCTCATCAGGGGGCTGCAACTTTTTGTCCTGCATATTTCTCAGCACGTCGTAAGCAGTATGAAGCACCCGCGCTTTAGAGTGGCAGGCGCTGACATATGCGGGCAAGCAGATGAACCACAGACCATGACAATGCCTGAGAAGACACTTGGACCACATCTGTGGGATGGAGGAGTACGTCTTAGCCATCCGCTGTGCTGATTTGATCTCCTACAGAGGGAGGATCACAGAGAGGACCGGCATTAGAGGGGAGGGGGAGAGACTTGACAAGTGGGATCATGGGGTGTGATTTGGATGAGATTAGTGTTTGAAATACCAACCTGTTGGGAGCGCCTGAAAATAGCAGCTGGGCTGATGGGACTGATGTGTCTCATGGCTGATGCTGCTTTGGGGACTGTGGGACCATCTTGAAGCTCACAGAGTTGGGCGTTCAGTACAGGGAACCCACTGTAGCTGTAAGACATCAACAGTATTAACACTGTTCTGCCTTATAATCTTCAACTTGATTGTGATGTCAAGTTTATTTAATTATTAAAAGCACAACACTACACTATGCAGCACTATTTGCAGGCAAAATGATGGAGTTTCGGCAGCTTCAGAGAAGATACAAATAAAGATAGGACTGCAGATTTTAAAAGTTAAAACTTAAGGAAAATAAAATACATAATTAAGCATAAATGTGTGTAACAAATATAATATAATATAATATCAGAGTTTTTAATATTATATAAATTATAATATAATATATTATAAAATATTATCAAATTTTAAAATTAAAAATATATTTAGGACTCCTTTTTCATAAATTCTAAAACTAAATTTGGATTTATTTAATTAAAAACCTTCTTAAGGGTATCAACAGAAGAAAACAACTTTCTCAGGAGTAGAAATTTTACAATCCAATAAAATATGTTTTATAATAGAAATTAAATTCACAAAATGTATAAGAAAATAATAGGAAATCTGATATTTAAAATAAAAGATAAATTCTTAAAAAAAAAAAAAAAAAAGATTTTTAAGCTATGATCAGCATGCCACATGAAGACAAAAATAATTAAATTAAAATAATTAAAAATAGGCTAATATTCAATATATGGTACATTATTAATCTTCCATGTCAAAGCACCCCATTGTAACAAAATAATATCAAATCCTGAAATAACAGATCTACTTAATATGCTATATTATGTTATATGCTGCGAGTCTCTGAGGAGTGTGTATTATTATTTAGTGAGAGTTTCTGTAGACACAGGATGCTCAGAGGTGTATACCACGCGCTGCATCCTGGGAGAGGTTTTGAAGGGGATTATGGTATTGCTACAATGCCATCTGTGATGGGGTGTGCTGTTTATATGCACAGTGTATCGAGGGGATGGGAGTTTGTGTGCCAGAATGTCAGAAGGATCTGTTGTACCTATAAACCATAGGTGGCTCCTCCCCTTCTGGAAGCGCCGGCAGCTCTGGCGGAGTGATGTAGACCGTGTGTTCGCTGCGGTGGGATTTGTCAAGTTCAATAAGTCTTGTGTCCTCTGGCTTATCGCCGTCCACCTAGAGTAAAAACACACTTCATCAGACATGGATGGTTTTCAATTTCCACAAAAACACATGGTATAAGCAATGACCCATGATGGAGAAAAGATCATGTTTTAATGCTCACTGAGGTCATTGAATAAAAAGGTTAGGGTTAGTTATTAGGGTTCTATTAATAAATAGAAAGAGGAACTGGAGAACATATTAATGGCAACTACTAGGCTTAAATCCTAACTTACTCCACAATACTATATTTTTAAACTTATCACACGTCAATCCAGAGCTATATTTTGGTCAGAATTGAGAAGTGAATCTGGAACAAGACACAAATACTGCCATTCAACCATGCCAAGGGATTTTCCACTGTCTGGACATGCTGCAGTTAGCCAAGAGATTTTAAGCACAGATCATCTGACCTCAGATCAGATGGAGCACAAGTTTTAGTGTAAATGAGCCTGATAATCTCCCTCGTCGCTGTGTCCGACTGATCTCACATCTGCACCAAGAAGCTCTGATACTCCTAGACTCCATCCAATCCTCCCCATCTGCCACAGACACACTACAAGTGCACTGACCTGGACTTAATGCTTAATGCTGCATTGCTCGAGGGGCGTGAAACCATTCCAGCGCAATTTATAGGCTAGACAGTGCTTGGAGGAGCCACTGTGCATTTAGCCTTCAGACAAGCCCTGTAAATGGACTATAAATGCATCATAAAGCCCATGCCACTGTACTACACTGGAAATGAGGAATGCTATCAAATAAAACATTACTTTATATCTATAGATAGAGGGAAAATCAGTTTAACCCTCTGTAAAGCATCCTCCATCCAAAAGGGTTTTGGATCATATTGTTACAAAGTTATTAGACAGACAATAAGAGCAAGAGGACAGAATCGAACTCTTCCTAGACTTGCCAAATGAGTTTCCCTGAGAAGGTTTTTAGATCAATCAGTGCCTCTTTTTACCAGAGAAAAAAAGCATCGATGACTGTGGCGTCGATTAAAGTGCTTTGTAATGCACCAGGATGCCCAAAGCCACTTTCCGTGAATACGGTACAAAATAAAGTCTGAAACTCTAGAGAGTTTTTTTTCCATTTTCAGCAAGTAGTCAGTTAAACAGGTGTTTTAAAAAATTATTAAAAATGTGTATACCTCAGAAGGTATAAGTAAATGCTATATTAACCATTTTATTAAAAGCCTAATTTGTTGTTTCACATCATCACATGTACAATAAGTGAATAAATATATAAATAAGATGGAATATATATTTCTATAAAACAAAATAATTTTTTTCATCTTTAAATGACTGCTAGATATGTAAACAATATAAACAATCTTTAGGACAATGTAGATCGGATCCTGCATTTTACGTGGCTGACCAGTATATATATACATAAATGGAAGTTTGATTGTATTTTATTGTGCTTTCTGTCCATGAATCTAACAGTTTAGGTGATTCGGTGCCAGGAACAACTGTAAAATATACGGTTTTAATAAACAAGTATTCCAGAAAGCCATGTAATTATACATTGAGCTACGGAATACATTCAAACATACTCTGTATGCCTTTATTGGACCCCTCTGTGTTTTAAAAACACTTCCACACGTGTGTTATGGCTGTCAGCCAATCATAGAGCAGTTTACATTGAAGTCTTAAAGGAAAAGGAGCACCAGAAACAAAGGTTTCACTCAGATGACCAGAAATGGTGAAAATGCTACATAACTACATTATGATGAAGTTTAAGATAAGTTCTGGATCACTGAGGTTTAACACGATAATCAAGTTTCTTTCAGGCTACAGCGGAACATGATTTGTCCTTTACTGCCCCAGTTCCTTTAAAATGTCCTCTGTGAAAATAACCCACAAACCTACGCCAGTTTAAATCAACTCAAGCTGTCATTTTCATTACCACCACAGTGCTAAAGAACTGTCCTCCAAGGTTCTCCCGAAAGGTAAGGACAGGCCAGAGCAGAATAAGTGTGACTTTCACTGATGGCAGCAAAATTGAAAGTGTAAGGCAAAGAGCTGCACATTCATCTCTACAAGCACACTAAAGCCTTGTGGCAAGGACGGGTGAGAGATGACTCCTATTCCTCTAAACTAGAATAAATTGTGGGCTTCTTTCGAGAAAGCTATAAATGCACAACAAAAGGTGGAGAATATTGTCAGCACTTTAAAAAGGAGGCAGCTTGAAGCAGCTCACTGAAGATATAACTTCAGATCTATGCGCAGTCTGGATCACACTGAGAAATGGGACAACACAACAGTTGCAAACATGAGGAGATGCAAAATGGTGTATGGCACAGAAAAATTCATTATGCATACAGGCTCTCAGTGGTTCTGCAGAGACTCTGATCTAAACAGCAATGTTTTTAAATAATGAAGGCAGAGAGCGCACATCTTCAAAACCAAGATTCATACTACCATATCACCACACCCATGGTGAGACCACAAAACAGGTCACGTCTGTCAACCATGGTCAGAAAATTAGGACAAGTTGGACAGCTTTAATGATGCTTTTTGGTATTAATAATAAAAAAAAGGCAAAAAATTAAATAAAATAATGAATATTTCTCAAGACTGTTCCTAGCAGTCTGGAATGTAAAGGCCATTTTTGTAAACGAGGACAATTAGATTGGTGACTCTTTTCAGTTCTGCTATACACAAATCCCCCCATCAGAAGTTAAAAGAAACTAAATTAAGCAACTTACCTTCCCTCCTTTCTCTGTGCCGAACAACTTTCCAAGCAAGCAAGTAAAGACAACAGTTTAAAGGGGAAAAGAGAAAATTAGTGAGAAAATGAAAAATAATAGGGCAGGATGAAAAGCCAGTAAGGAAAAAAGAACAAACAAGAGAACAATACTCGCAGAAAAATTAATAACCTGACATAAGTAAGCCCAAGGGATCATAACACAACATCTAATAATGGCAACATTTCCCCTTACTGTTCTCACAAATCACGCTTTATGCACTCCCTTGAACTCGTCGCATTTTTCACATGCTCTTTGCTAAGAGCCTTTTTGTGAGACTTGTAGAAGCAGTTTATGTTGAATCTAGTGGAGCCTAGACATAAGACATAAGATTTTTAGCAGGTATACAGACCAAGGTTTCATACCTTGTCAACGCAGTCATCAAAGAAAGCAAGGCTTGCATCCTTATCACTGACAAAAGAGCACTCTTCGATGAAACGAATGAACATCTGAGTCTTGGTCATGAGGGAGTAAAACTTTTGATGAGATCGATCACGACTCTTCAAAAAGCCTGCAAAAAAAAAAGAAAGAAAAGAAGCCATGTTTAAAGTCAAGGACAAGAGGTGCCGCTACAATGAGAAAAGGTGATCGTATTCATTATTTGATTACTATAATTCACTGCCCCAGTTGTCAGTTCTGATTAAACATTTAATCAGTCAAATTTAGGAGGGCGTGTCGCGAATTACGTGTCAGTCGCTAGAATGTCGTCATTGAGAACGCCAGGGCAGAGTGTACACAGTGTGAAAGATGCAACAGAATAACTCATTTATTACATAAGAGGCTGCAGATGTGTTCTCAGACATTCTATTAATCACTGCAGTTTGTTGGACCTGTCAGGCATGTCTAATTTCCAATGGGGCTTTATCAAAATCGCCACAATAATTTCAAGCCTGATTTAAGCCAGACTCCACAGGCAGAGAGCCAGATTTGAGTTTTCTGAGCAGCTGCTGAGCTTCAGCATTCCACTAATGTACCACAGTGGTCAAAACAAAATAGAGGATTTGAAATGTATTGTTTTTCAGCGCCGATGACGCAACTATTACAGCGGTCCTTGACATTCACAAACAATTATAGCTGTCCTGATACATTGGGACAGTTTATTTGAGCATCATGTCCATCTTAGCTGCTCACCTTGTAGATCAAAGAGTGAACTGGCGTCAGTTGCTTTCTCAGACGGAGCCTGTGTGATGGGCAACAGGTATGAACGGTAGCCCTTCAAGATGGCCGCCATGAAGCGCAGGAAAGCCTCCTGGATCTCCAGCTCCAAGGTTTCCAGACTCTTCCCAACACAGCCAGGTTCCCGCTCGGTCATGAAGGCCTCCATCTGTCCTTCCTCACGATTCATCTGGTAACCTGTGCAAAATTATGGTTAAGTCACACTACCATTTAAAAAGATAGAAGTAATACTTTCTTTGTATTAAATTGTATAAAAAGTGACAGCAAAGACATTTATAATATTACAAAATATTTCCATTTCAAATAAATGGTGTTTCTATTCATAAAAAAATCTTGAAAAATGTTTCACGGTTTCCACAAAAAATATTAAGCAGCACAACTATTTTCAACATTGATAATGAGAAATATTTCTTGAGCACCAAATCCGCATATTACAATGATTTCTGAAAAATCATGTGACACTGAAGACTGAAGTAATCATGCTGAAAATTCTAAACATATTAAAATAGAAAACAGTTATTTTATGTTGTAACAAAATTTCATATCGTTTTTATAGATCAAATAAATTCAGCCATGGTGAGCACAAGAGACTTCTTTCAAAAACATTTCAAAATCTTACTGACTGCATTTACATTGACTTATATACGTAGCATATCTCAATAATGAGGATATAGTAGGCTCAATTTGATATATGGGCACATTAAATAAGCTCCTCTCAAGTCACTTTAAAAAGATCACAATGTTCTCCATAAAACAGATGGGATCACAGTCACTTAGCACAAAAAGATACATTATTTTTTTATCACAGTTTCCCTCTAAATAATCTCAAGTTTTTTGCCCAGTTCTACGTGATGGTACATTCCATACGAGACATTTTGGAGAACCAAAAATACATTGAATAATTGGGTTCAAAGTCTGGTTCAAAGACTAAAGCATCAATAATCTCTCAGGTGTCAGATAACGTCTCAGTACTTTAAAAAAGACTTGTCTGTGCCTTGCTTTGTCTATTCAGCCAATTGCCCCATCTCTAAATCTCATCACATCTCAAGGATGACTGCATTTTGCTCTGACTCAGTCAAGCATTCATAAAACATTGTTAGGTAATAAAAATGATACTGTCAGAGCCCAAAAAGGACAGTAGAAGGCCACTTAGAATGGCATTTCCTGTGCAGTCAAGTGAACTAATATTGCCTTGAAAGGGACAGAAAATAAGTGAACTCATTTCTCTGTTGACACCACAGTGACCCGCCCTCACTAACCCTCATCCAGTTGCTGGTGGAGATTGCTGAGGGTGTTGATCAGATGTTTACAGGCTTTTCTTGGCAGGATCTTCCAGGTCAGGGATCTGCGCTCTTCTTTTCTGAAATAGGCCACACATGTTTATCATTTGAGAGGGTAAAAAGCAAAGGGAAAAAGGAACAACAGTACTGTGGGCTGCTTAATGTTTTAATGTAGCTTTTACAAGTCTGCAAAATTTTAGCTGCACACTGACAGGCAAACAACATAAGAGCATGTGTTCAACACATGGTAGTAATGAGGGTCCTATCTTTACTACGTTCCTCACTGCTCATATATCACTATCCTGATCTTTTAACCATCTGCATAAAGACAAGATTCATCATTACTCAGAATTTCACTTGAAAAATATTTATTTTGTGAATTTATGTGGTAAAAGATGACTTTAGCTCAACACCATAGGTCAGGAGAGGCTCTTACGAGAACTCAGAACTATGTCGAGGTCAAAGGGTCACTCACTGAGTTATAGTGTTGGTGTCCAGGTCCACACAGCTTATGTCCGTCGGTGGCTCGTAGAGGTCAAAGTACCGGGAATCCACCCCTACGATGAAAGGGCACGGAGCACTGAGCACATCTGCCAGGGCCAGCGGGCAGAGAGGTATGTACGGGCATGGCCAGTGGAAGGGAAAAATCATCTGTAGGACAGGTAAAACAAGTGAGACAAGGCAAAACTATCCAGGAATGATAAAAGCGTGAGTGAAAATCAATAATCTTCCACTGACCGATACCAGGGCCTCGGTAACACTTGTAAGAACAGCCGGACGTAAGGAGTGCACCAGGATCTTATGTTCAGTCACAGCTAACACCAGCAGAGTCACTGCATTCTTCGGGCCAAGGTTCAACAGCAGCGTAGAGAGCCTTCCGCCACTGTGGGCAAAGACAACAGGCATGTAAACAACACACACACACACACACACTCACGAACAAAACAAAACAAAAAACGCGTTAACGTAAATTAATTTTAACGGCAATAATTTTATTAATGCACGATTAATGCAGCGCACATTAGTTTGACCAGTGGCCAAGCCTATAGTTAGAGTAATGGAGATGCAGCCATACGGGCCGTTCACATGTCGCGTCTAAAAACGCGCGGAAAGCACAGCCATGCCACTTTCTCCTTCTTTCCAAAGCGCTATCATTGCTATGCAACCATGAACTGCACTCTCCACGATGATGAGCAAGTTTCAGCAAAGGATAACCCCAATAGATTTCTAGCCCTTGTATTAGCTCCACTACTAGATATATTTATGGAGATTAGAAATAAAAACCCATCCTGTACAGCTATGATCAGCTGTTTGTCTGAGCTTCCTATGGTTTGTTATGGAAAAAATGTAAAGCTCACAGATAAAAATGTGTGATCAAGTTGCGATTAATTGCGAATTAACTCATGACAATTGCGCGATTCATCGCGATTAAATATTTTGATCGATTGACAGCCCTACATAAAAAAACAACACAACAAAACCTAAAACAAAACAAAGCAAAGCAAAGCAAAGCAAAAAAACACAACATAAAAAAAATTCAAAAAAATTTTTTTGGAAGTATTAAACTTTACTCAAGAAATCTTGAGTAAATCTTGAATGAGTAGAATGTGTCTGCAATGTGTAATATGATCATCTGCAATGTGATTAAGAAAGTACCCGATATAGGCAATTTCAAAATATTGCATTAGTAGTCTCAACCCACATTCAACATGCTATAAAAGTAACACACATAACCAGGTCTTGCTGAAGTATCCTTTCCACACTTCATGCTTTGATCACCATTCATTTGACATGTTCAGTGTATCTTGTGTCTGACTTACCTCAGAGGGAGAGGAGAGGAAACAGGCTGGCTCAGCATCAGGCTATCATGTGGAGACAGCTGTGAAAAACAAGCACACAAACAAGCGGTCACCATGAGATGAGGGCCATGGTTGGCAGCTATTTGACCACATAATGTCATTTGTTTTGACACATTCAAGAAGGACAGTGTACAAACAAAGACACGGTGTGCACAAAACTCACCTGCACAAGGATACGTGGCCTTTGAGAGGAAGGAAAAGGAACCTTGTGCATGAAATGGGAAATATGCCTAAGAGAAAAAATCAGGAGATATAAAACAAATGACAAATGGCCGCAAAATGTTTTACGGACATGTAAATAACAGATCTAGCCCATCAACCTCCTAAAGTGTCCTAAGAACTCACTTCTCAATAGGCAGAGTGTGTGGACCTGAGATGGAGTATCTGTAGAGGAAGGTCAGGAAGTTATGGAAAGCATCAAAAAAGGGCCAGTGAGAGAGAAGGCAGATGCTTTTGTTGGTGTGGACGGTCACAGATCCATCAGGACTGTGCCCGTTAGCCTGCAGGCCCAGCTGAGATCGCTGCTTGTCAGTCAAAAGTTCTTCTGGGTAGGGCTCATAGAACTGTATGGCGGCACCATAAACCTGAGAGCACAAGACATGCACCTTCATCAGACATAAACACCTTCTAGGAATTGGGTTGGTTTACATTTTAGAGAACAAAAAGCTCTTGATTCTAAAGAGCACAATAGCGACTATTTTAGCCTACTTGAAGGGAAACACCATCAAGATCTATTAAAAAAAAAAATTAAAAAAAAAGATGAAAAAGTGATATGGAAGATTTATTTTTGCAGTCTTTTAGATCAGAAATATCTCAGCTAAGCCATGTTTCTTTGAAGCCGCTCACCCAAATGAATAAATGATACAATACTGCAGCACAAATAGCCTCGAGACTTGTTCGGCAGTGAGGAGAGTGAGCCGAGTGTACTGATGTGTTTGACATAATTGAGCTGACCCAAACAGCACTTTAGCAATGCATTATTAAACAGGCCAATTACACATGTTCATCTTATTTTCAATTCTTTTCTGAGGCCCATTATTCACGGGCGTTTTTGATATTCCGCCTGCGCCACTTTCTAGCTGCTTTAAATTCTATGCACATTGCTAAACCAGGCAAGACAATTCACCTTCCACTGTGCCTGATTTTCCCAGAGAATGATGGTGCTGCAGTGAGAAGAATACCTGCAGAAATCTGAATGTTTGTGTGTATTTGTGCGGTGGATTTTTGTATGTGTACCTTTTCTCCAGAGGCGCCTGTGAGAACGAATGTTGAAAAGACAGGAAGAGAATATTTGGTATGAGAGGGCCAGCACTCAATAGACACTCCCATCGGTAGGCAAAACAGGGGTACGGATTCAGGCAAAGGAAAGGAATCGTAGTCCTCCTCTGGGTATCTGGACAAAAGACCTGCACAGACCATACAAACTCTCAATTAGGATGCAGAGCTTCGTTAAAGACAACAATTATTTCCGATCACTGCATTGTTTTGCCCTGTAAATAATAACTTGACCCAGACTTCCTTATGACAAGCTAATCACAGGCAGCAGCCCAGATCTGTTTGGCGCTGTATAATGCGAGTACAAAGCTTAACACTGACATCATGTTGTTCTTGCTACTTGGGAGTATCAGGTTTCACTCATCCGCAATCGTATCCCACTGCTCTGATGGGCTTTGCTATAAACGCATCCTGTCGCTCCTGCTGTTCATTGCAAAATGCACAACAAAACAAAACTGTGAAAAACAACTCAAGACTGAGATACAGTACCTGCTGTGAATGCAAGTGTGTTGGTTTTGGCCAAAGATTTTTTGTAGCACAAGTATACAGAAGACCCCCACTGTAGAAGTAAGAAAAAAAAAACATTAAGTTGATTTCAAATTGTATACAGATATATAAAAGGCTGCTTCTTATGGTCTGATGTTACTTCTCATAATTTCTGGCTAATTTCCAACTAAATGTTTTCAACAGGGATGAAGCCGATAATCATTATGTTATGGCTAATAAATGGCTGATATTAAAATTATAGAGTCAAACTTAAAAATACAAAACTAACACTAAAAAATAAGATTAAAATTAATTAAAATTAATTTGTTTTATGACTGAATTCAGGCATTACAAAATTACATACATTATGAAATATGGATATTTTCAGATTTGTTAAAGATTACAATTAACTTAAATCAAGAGATTACCTTTATAGGAGTGTCATCTAAATGTAAAAACCAAGGATATAGGCATGCACAGTTCAAAATATATATATATATATATTTACGCATACATAAATTCATCTATATTGAAACCTGTATCTGACACAAGGGGAAAAAATTGATTTATGTGTGGTAAATCATAATTATGACAAAAAGATGAAATTATGACATAATAAGTCATAATTATGAGATGGAAGGATGGAATTATGACTTAAAAGAATAATTCGATTTAAAAAAATCTAAATTGTGTCGAAATTATGACATACTAAATCGAAATTATAACATATTAAATCAAAATTATGAAATACCAAGTCGAAATTGCACGATTAAAAAGCCAAAATTATGACTTTAGTCGAAATGACTTTTAAAGTCACAATATCGACTTTTTAAATCTAATATTTCTGATTTTTTTTTTAATTAAAATATGATTTTTGACTTTATAAATCTCAGAATTTTTCATTTTTAATGATGTTACTAAAAGATCATTATGACTTTAGAATGTCATAATTTCATCCTTTTATTGGAAATTCAAAATTATGACTTTCTAGAGCATGATTTATTTATTTTTTTTTTCTAATGTGGCAGAAATGGGCTTCCATACATACACATTCACACACAGTAATGGTTTCCACCATCTAAACTATTCTACTCAGAGTGACTGTTGCCCTCAGCGCTCACCATACTGCTGTTGAGGTTCTTGTCCACCTTGCAGAAAGCATGTGGTGGTGTCTCTCCCTTGCCAGGAATAATGACACAGATGTCTGTGACAGCCAGCGTGGAGTTTGAGTGATTTTCAGAGGCACGCCGATATGTGATGTAGATCCTTTGGCAGGAGGAGCCACTGATATTGGCAGGGCGGCCAGACGGCGTGGTCTGTATTATTTGACAGTCCGGCTTCAATTTCTCCTTCCACTCATAGAGGACGCTAAGATTCATGAAAGAAAGGACATGAGGATAGTGAATGTCTCTGAAAAAAAGTAAAAATCAAACAGTTTCCAAAACCAACTGAGCTGCCACACTGTCGACTGCAGTGCCTACTTTTGTAGCTACCTTAAAAGACCACATCCAAAATGGTACCTCATAAATGAGTGATTTCGAACGCCCTACATAGGCAGCAGCTCCATTAACAGCTAAGTAGCATGAGAGACACGACTCACTTACAGTTCATTCCAATAGAATTCAGTGTTAGCATGTTGCTAAGATAACTACATGATATTCTAATAAGCAAATTATATAGAATAAAATATTTAATTTTTCATAACACTGAGCTTTTTTGTTATACTTTTTAGTTTTGAAAAGTACTGGGTTTAGAAAACATACTTGTCTACCATCTTTTTGATTTAAAGATAATAATATCGTAATAATAATCGTTTTAATTCTACGACACAAAGGAATGATATCGTTAGAATCCCTTTCAGACTGATGAATAATAAAAACAACCAATCAGAATCCACCTAACTTTAATGAGCTTGAGCAATTAAAGCTACAGACAATTCAGTGAGGGCATTTATATACTTATCATTATAGCAATCTTTACAGTTATCATTCTTGGTGCAAATGTCCCTTACGTAGGCAGCTTACTAGGTTTTGGTACAAACACATCTACATCTTTAGATGGCTTACCCCAGGTCTATGAGCGGCGGTTTGTCTCTGCCTCTCCTGTAGCAGAGGAAGATCTGCGGCCCCATGAGACTTCCTCCATTCAGTTCTGCAGAGAGTCCAGAGGGGGTGCATTCAACACAGGTAAACCCTCGAGGTACCTCTTCCCCTAGGGAGCGAATCACCACCGCCACATCAGTGATGGGCGCCTTTAGCTGTGCTGAGCTCCGGTGACCACCATCTTCAGGGTGGATATCTTCATCGAGGGGCTTAGAGGAGTCGGTGAGTCCTGCCACAACAAAGTAGTCTGCTACACGAAGGCTTTTCTCCTCCATTTTCGATCATCCCCATAGAACGAGGACTATATGCGCTAGAAAAAACAGAGCAAAGTCAATAGGGTGAGGGAAAACTGTTGCTTAATAATGCCAGGTGCTCGGAGTCAAACATCCTTACAAAATGAAAACATCCTTCTTCGAACCGGGAGGGGTTTAAAAAAACAACAAATCAGCACATACAGCACAGTGCGAGTTATAAAACACTCCTAGGAAATATCATTTTTACATTTAGTCCCTTATGTGCTAAGAAAAGGATATGACCATTACAAATCCACAGATGCAGAGCACAACCTCATGTAACATTCTTTGCTTGAAATATAAACTAGACATACGGAAGCAATTACCCGTTCCTGCTGGGATAAAAGGATATGTCCTATTATGCTTTTGAATTATGAGTCAGAGTTTGTACCTGCAGAATAAATGCACAGGAAGGAAGAAAAAAGAGCTCAGACAATAAAGGGAATTCCTTTTGCTTGCATCAATGTGAAGTTTGTCACTACAAACCTCACTAACACTAAAACCACTGATATCTTAATTAGAGTTTCCCCTCTCTTCCAGAAGAGGCCTGGGGCTTTTACAACACTCAAGTTGGCACATATACTCGCTCTGAGTCATTACGAGTGACTGATGCTCACATGGCTTCACCGTACCAAAAATAGCAGGGCACCCACTGGTAGGCTGTGGGTCAGATTTATCTTCTTGTACAGGTCATGCAGTCCCAACAAATCCCTGATAAATAGGCTAAATAAACATCCCCAACCTTTTAAACTCGACCATTTAGGTGTGCAATGGTTTTCCATTTGTATTATGGATTGAACAACTTCAGATTTTTTGTAGAAGTCTACATTTATGTTATTAAAGTCAAGTCGAGTAATCGCTAATGTCGTCATTAATGAACAAATAACCCTGAACTGCTAGTTGAGACTCGATTATGGGTTGCTTTGTGCACAACTATGGTAAATGACAGTGCTGACCACAAGGCTTTGCTCTTACATAACATCTTATTTTTTTATCAGTTCTTTGGGTCATTATATTTCTCACAGATATCTGCTTGTTCTAAAGCTTGTGTCCAACAAAGCGGTTTTTCCAGCAGCTAGCGTACTTTTCCAGTTGTTTCCCAAGGGGTAACGAGGCTAAGGCATTTTTTACCGGTCGCCTCGAGTTGAAGAATGTTCAACTGAGTAAAACGTTGCGCATATCACGGTCACTTTTTAGCCAGCCGTCCAATCAGAGTCGAGGAGGGGCGGGAGAATTACAACACCGACCAACTGTCAGAACATTCTCGCTGTACAACGACATCAACAAGCAGAGAACAGAATAAAATGGATGAGAAATTAATATTGCTGGCGTCTGGCTTAAAACACTAAATCAGATTCAGATTAAGCAGCACATTCATTTAAATGAATGCATTAGTGAGAGAGTGATTGTGTGTGAATTAATTCAATCTGGCAGCTTCTCTCTACTAATAGTGAAGCTGTTGGTTTTAGTTACCAAGAAATATATGCTAGAACTTTTCAGTTCCATTGCTATTTCATTGATAAATTACAGAACAGTGTTGACAGTACATTTCCGCGATACTGAATGTTTCTGTGTGTGTGATTTGCACGTGATGTATGTGTTCGTTATAATACAGCAGCACGCATTAGTTTAATGCAATAAGCTGTTTAAAACCTGCATTCACCCGATTAATATTGAACATCCAGATAATCAATATCTCTCGGAGTATGTTTGTCATTTACTGTTGGATATGGAGGGTAAATGTGGACTTACTTATCCTCTCAAGGCGCAAAAGCGTCATGGCAGAGCATTAAAGTCAACTAGTTGATTACTCTGTGCAGCCCCTGGTGTGTATGTACTTTTTTTGAAAGGTTTTATAGTAGACACCGTCTGAAAGGCCTTTGATGGATTCAGCTTTATTGCCAATGGCTTCTCTGTGATTTACAGTAATGGCCAACAGAGTCACGGGACACGGCTTAAGAGCTTAGGAATTGAAACTGACCTACTGACTAGTTCTTTTGCCGTGACAAAGTGTTGAAGTGAAGAAGTCTCTCATATGAGGAACCTGTGACGCTGACGGTGTAAAACGGGAAGTGGCTTTTTCTAAATCAAACATTTTGGAAATGGTGAAAAGTCATCAGCAGATTTCATGATCCGGTTAGATGCTGAGAATAAATACAGGCCTTAAAACTGTAATCCTTTTCATCCTTATAAACCTTTGGGCTTTAAAGGAGGGGTCTCTACACCACTCTCTCTGTCCCTTGTCCAGCAATGACAAAGACACTGAGGCACACTTTGTTCCAGATGTCTCAACTTCAGCCGTTTTCACATATTCTGCTCAACAAAATCACACAAATCAAAACATAAAGCCATCAGTCTGCTTGCATAAACAATCAAACGCATCAAGATTTAATCACACCCACGTTGTTCTAGAAAGATACCGCAGAACGTCCACCAGACACGGCGAGGAGAAAATGTAGCAGATGTGTCACATGTTACGTGAGAGATTTAGGATTATATTTAGACATAATCTCTCGGTCCAACAACCACGCCATCCGCAGAGGCTGGCTGTGCCCTCTCTACCATCAGTAGAGAGAAATTATAATCCTCACCATGGCAACCCATGAAGAAAAGCCAGTGAATATTCATCATTCGCCTTAAAATGTGAGAGGAAGAGAAAATACTTACATAAAACTAATAAAAAAAGAATCACAGATGAGCTAACTCTTTTGGTAGAGATAATGACGCTGTAATGAGGACCTCACTATCACACATCAACAGTTAAATAACAACTGCTGGGGAAGAAAAGAAAAGCAAGCTTAACTTGACAGGTTAGAGCTAAATTGTAGGCAAATATGGATAAAATTGCAGAGAATTATGCAGTTTATTATATTACTGTCAGGCACATTTCACACTGGAAAGCCCTGAGGCACATTTCATCATTATGTGATGCAATTACAGACACTCTTGCACTGACTCAACACTTTTCAGACGTCTCATAGGAAGTCCCTCCCATATTGAGAAACACCATGGTAACGTCAAAAAGAGACCCTCAAAAACGTGGGTCCTACGCAGCGGAAATTCATTGAGAAGCCATGAAAGAAATTACACTGTGTGCCTGAGACATACCAGAAATAAGGAAGTCCTTATCCAACTTCATACTCTTCATTCTGAAGAACTGGAGTAAGAGATCGATAGTTCCCTTTTCCAGTTTAAATGACTGGACCGTTCCAGTACACACAGCACTGAAAGCACAACCCAACAGAATGACGCATCGGAAAAGGAAAACAGGCCTTGAATAATAAATCTGAGAGTTGCAAAAGGCAGTGAGTGGATCCGTGATGTGATCTAGGATTACAAAACAAAGCACTAGTCTATTAAAAAACAAAAGGAAAAAAGGAATCAATTATTAAATTACATAAAATCCAGAAAAGAAAATCTGCACAACAAAGATGCTAAAATTACGCATTTAAAAATTCTAAATGCATTATTTATTAAATGCTAAACAAAACTTGAGTTCGTTTATTTTTCGATTCCTCATTTTTTGTTTTATCCGAAAATCTAATTAAAGCAGCTTATAAAGCACTTCATAAATAAGAGGTTAATCAATAATAAAATAAAAAAATACATATATAAATAATATATAATTTCAAGAATAGAATTGCCTAATATTATGATAATACAAAATATTAAAAATAAAAGTATCTCACTGTGATATTTTGCCCAATCTGGGGCTTGACCTAAAATGAGCTTGACACCCTGATTTGCATTCAAACCTCTTCAGCACAGAGAGTAGCTTTACATGATTATATTATATCTTGTCCCAAACAAAACTCCCACAGCACAACAAATTTATTTTCTAATAATGTTATCTAGTGCTGCTGCATGCTTACAGCGGTTAACACGATAAGCCTTGCCCCTCTTTCACCAACCTGTGGCGTGTAGAAGCCACAGGATCAGCCAATTTAACAGCCTTCTCATAAAAATGAGCATGATCTTATCCAGCTGTGCCTGAGCTATGGGCTGTGGCCCTGAGTAAGAGCTCCATGGACCAACAGGCTCCTGATACTGCACAGCTCTGGGACAGCAGGGAGGCCTGGAGGAAAACACAAGAAGGGGGAACTAATGCAGCACATTTGGCCGAGCATCTGGTCCTGCTTAAGACACAGGGCGGACATTTGATTCCTTTGCACCATGCCGGGAAACAAGCAGACATCTGCATACTTTGGATAGGAGGAGGCAGGCAAGCTATTTCTATGTGGAAATGTTTTGTCAAGGAGACTTTACTGAGGTATAGGACAGGCAGTAATTCTTCTCCAACTCCATCTACTGTACTACTTGGGTTTAAAGTCCCTTTAAAAAGTAATGTATTTATTTAACCTGTTGTCAAGAGACAAATCTGGACAAATCCTGTTAAACAGCTGAAGTTTCAAAACAATTTGTGCCTATGCGTTTCCCTTTAATGTAACATTTACTCTAATATCATGATGCATTTTAAAGGAACACCCAACCAAAATTAATGCTAATCTCCATTGCTGAAGTTGGTCAAGCGAAGACTGTTAAACTTAATTACAAAATATAGCAGAGTGATGATGAAATGCAAAGGATATACTGGTGTAAATGTCACACATCAACATTAAGACAAGCTCATGAATCCTGCAAATTTCTTCGAATTCAGATATAAATCACAACCGACTCTAAATCCAGGATCAAAGCTTAAATCACCAAAGTAGATGATGGATGCTTTAAGAAATCTTCCTTAACCTCTGAAATACCTTTGCAAATTTGTCATGGTTTGCTAAACTACAGCATTACATGATCACTTCAAACAAAATGCATTAATCTCTGTCTTTGTAAATTGTAACTCTGATAATCTGTATTTGAGCATGACACTTTGTTGCGTACTTATACCCAAGAATTTAACCTACATGTTCAAGGTTTGGAGGACAAATGTACTAATTTATCAATCAAATTATATATATATATATATATATCACATACATATCACACCAATATTGATCCTCTTTTACATTTTGTATCCATTTTAGATGCATGTGAAGCTATACTAAAAAACAAACATGAGAACATGGTGAAATAAATGAATATGAAGATGAAGACATACTGCGTCCAGACAGCTGGGCTGGGTCAGTCTTACAATAACTCATAAATCATAAGGGCCATGGTATTTAAATCAGGCGTTAAAATCCTGAATTATATTAATAGAGACATATTTCTAGCTTTACAGAACAATGGTTAAGTGATGACCACCATCACATGGTGTGTAAATACACGATCAGAATCAAAACAAGCGCACGATTATCGACGCGTGATGACAGCTGCCACTCCAGTCTTGTATATTTATCAAACATATCCATTTAAAAACTCCTCAAATGTATCGTTTTGTCGCCCATGTACGCTTTACATTTCTAAAAGAAACAAATGTCCGTAACCATTCAATAGAAATGAGCATAACACACTCACTGTTTCAGTAGGACGACGATTCACACGCCGTTATTCTGATTATTAATCACAGAAGGGAAGAAAGGACTTATGTATTTCCATTCATTTTCATCAGACAAATGAATTATTCCTCCATCGCGTATAAACATTCCCTCTGGGAGGGCTGCGCCTCATCTTCTCTGTACGCTTTCAGAGATGCTCTCAGCTCGAGACTCGCGCAAGCGCTTATCAAAACCTGCCACCGGGGCACGTGACTGCCAGCAAACCGTGACGTCATTTGAACATTCCGGGGACTGTCGGTGATTTAATCTGGGGGCGTCCCGACAGGTAGTCCATATAAAGGCTGTGCTGCTGAATGTTATTGACAGAATGCGTTTAAAACTGTTGGACTTGGTTGTTAGATTTAAAGATACAGTGATAAAATAACACAGCGTTTAGTGTGAGATGGTGATTAGATCAGCACATATTTGCCCAATTAACAGAGGCAGTGGTGTTTTAGTATTAATGATTACTTTTATGCCTTTTATTAATAGTTTCAATTTTATGTTTTCCTTTTTCAGGTTAATTTGAGTTATTTTGGTTAAGTTTTAGTGATTTTTTTATGTCAGAATAGTTTTTATTAATTGTTATTTCTGTTTTAGTTATTTTATTACATCAAATTAAACTAAATGAAAGCTTCAAATGTTTCCTTGGCAACTGAAATAAAATAATTTGGGATATATACATACACATATATATATATATATATCCCAAAAATATAGATGAAAAAAAAAACATTTTTGTTACTTGAAAATAAATGTTCTCTAATATGTGGATATCATGGGATTATATATATATATATATATATTAGTGAACATTTATTTTCAAGTAACAAAAATGTTTTTTTTATGTAGTTTTAATTTTAGTTAACTATAATAACCCTGATCACTGACAAGTGGTCGATTTGCCTAGTTTATTTCCAAGATGCATATAAAATGAATTTAAAGTTAAATAAACACTTTATTTCATAAACACAATATTTACTCAATATATTGGACAACACTAAATGTGCAATATTTATTGTATATTTATTGGTTCCCATCTTGTTTGCTATCATTAAATTGTATTACGGTATATATATCTTTGATTCATTTTTTATTGTTCAGCTGAAAATATTAAAAATTCCTTTTGTATTAAATTAGAAAATAATACCAAAAAAAAAAAAAACTCTTAGAGATGTTTGTGCACCAATATTAGAATTATATCAGCCACCCTGCTGTTTAGATATAAAAAGAAAAAAAAATTGATTGACCACTAATTGTTGCATTTACATAATATGGCAAATCAATGTATTTCATTCCATTTTTGCTGCTGACCATTAGTAGTGCAAGAGGACATATCACCATATGAGTGGCTAGGCTTCTAGAAGTTTATGGCTCAATGTTATAGAGACTATAGACCTGTGGGACTCAAAACCAGGTCCTGCACTAATAGTCTAGCAGGGTTTTGAAACTACAGCCGTCCCCTGACAGAGAGTTTTCAGACATTTTTCTCATTAATAGTGTGACTGCCAGCAAAATGTGCCATTGACTCAGATGTTCCATGCCATTCCAGGTGGTCTGATGAAAGCGGATTGCCAATGTAACTACATCCTCAACTAACAACAGCTCCGCAGCTTGTTCAAAAATGTGTCTTCGCTGACAATAACATAAGATCTCTTACTGCAACGAGTTTCCAAAAATAACAGGATCTGTGCACAATATGGCAGATAACCACTGACAAAAGATGGAGACTTTTTAAGAGGTGAGCTTCTTTGGACATAAGCAATTCTAATTTAGAAAACATGTGTGAAGGTGGAAGAATGTTTGTTTAGAAGGTTCAGAGATCAAAAGGTGCTGCACCGAAGGACAGTCTTCAGCTTTCTTCATCAAGAAGACACCCAGAACACTACTTAAACCCAGATAAATGATTTAATAAAGCAGTTTAAGTGGATGCCGACTGGCCACCCAGCTGGCTGCGCAAACCCATAAACATCAGAAGGATTAGGATATCAAGCAGCCCCTCGTGTTATAGTCCTATGGCTATGCGGACACATGCTGACCACCCAAATGGCAGGACTAGAGTTTCAGACATCCACAGTCAACTTAGTATGTGCCCAACGAGGGAATCTTCTGAAAACTTTGGCTAATGTTCTGGCAAAGTTCTCTAAAAGTAATGAACAAATCTTCCATAAATGTTAAACGTTTGTTCAAAGTTATCTGGACTTTAAAATATATCATAACATTAGCACAAAAACGTTATATATCATTCATGGACATTTGTTTAACATTTTACTACTTGTTTCAGAATATTCAAGAGTAAAGTTATAATGTTTGCAGTATTATAAAACGTTCACATAACTGTTCCAAAAAATATCTGGGTCGTCATTTTGGTAAAAAGCAAGGTTCTTTTCCTGCCTCCTGAATCTAGTGTGCAACATTTTTTGCATAAAAGCCTTTACAGAGCAGTCTTCAGTTGTATAGTCTGAAGTCAAATCTGGAGTTGAGCTTAATACATTTGCCATGGGAGCAGCTGAACAAACTGATTAGAGCTTGAAGGCTGCTGTCGCTGTCTCCGTCTACCACAGAGTTCTGATGATGTCACAGGAAAAAAAATCATTGCTTGACGTCCAGTGATATTCATTAAGCGGAGCATTTCAACACAACTTTACGGGATTTTCCATTTCGATGTAGCAATTATGTTTGTGAGGCTACAAATTGTGTTTGTCTGAAACAGAATTTATACACAGCCCACTCATACTTCAACCCGCCATTGATAAGTCTAGGATTTCTCTAAGCAGGTGTGAGAGGTACAATTGCAAAAACTGAGATGCCTGTACCTTATAATTCTACCGTGCTGCATAAAATTTTGTTTATGTGTTTCATGTGTATTCTGTTTGTGCCTACCTCAGTGTCTCTATAATTTCCCAGAGGAGCTGAAAAAACAGTTTCACTGTGTGCTTGTGTTTGACTGGAATACCCAAGCTTGAAATGTAAATTTAAATGGATAGTTCACCCAAAAATGAAAATTATCCCATGATTTACTCACCCTCAAGCCATACTAGGTGTATTTGAACGTCTTCTTTCAGACGAACACAATCAGAGTTGTTTTAAAAAATATCCTGACTCTTCCAAGCTTTATAATGATAATAGTGAATGCATGGCTCCCCTGATTTTGAAGTCCAAAAAAGTGCATCCATATCCATCACAAAAAACACCTTAAATATTAGACTATAATAGTGGCACAAATGAAAGTCATTGCCCACTGGTTGATGTAAGAACATGTTTTGCAGTGAAGGAAACCCCCTAACTGTCCGATGATTCTTTTCAAACATGAGTCAGCAACAGTAGGCACACTTTACATTACTGGCAAACTTACAGAACATTAAAAATGCAGCTCTGATTGTACAGAGCAGTACTGTTTACTGTAAAGCATCTGAGAGTCAGCACGGGCTTCTATGAAGTCCTGCGAGGTGAGTCTGGGTGGCGTGATAAGAAAAATAAAGTAAAAAGGGTGCAACCATACTTCAAATCACACAACTTTATTCGCTAAATATGCAAGGAATGTTTGGATGCTGCTCTATTTGACTTTTAGAATCTAAAAGGTATAGAACCACAATCCTTCTTTTTGTGTAATCAAAGGGCTTTTGATGTGAAAATTGTACAATTCCGAAAGAAAAGAAAAAAAAAATCAGCACAAATTAATCTGTATTCAACAGAGCATTCTGTATAATGAGCAAATGGCCAGCTAGCTAACTAGAACTGAAATTGGCATTAAAAACAGGCCTGGAAAAGCATTGAAATGCAGATGGCTGGCTGTTATGAGTCACAGGCTTGGTTGCTATGATTGTGTAACCAAGTAGCCTATGGAAATACATAATGAGTAAATACCTTTGGTGGCATCAAAAGGTTCAGACTGTGATCAAATGCTTTGTCATTTTCAAACTATCCAAAAAAATAAAAGAAATAAAATACCTATGGAAATATGAGATGAATCTGCAGTCCTTTCAAATCTGAAATATCTCTTATTGTTCATACAAAATTTTATTTTCAGTCAGTATGAATCATGGGGACTTCCCATCCCCACCGCAACGCATATTTGACTTTCAACTACGTAATGAAGGTACATCTCCTTGTTTACGTCTATCTATGCAATCACGTGTTTAGTACGTTTCAACCATTTTGGTGTTTCTGTGTGACTCAAGATATGCACAATACTGCACCCTAGCGGCCTTAGGTAATGTTTAAATTAATCATAAACCCTGTTTATGATATGCTTTGCAGAAAGCTGTTTAACTTTAAACAATTAAAGCCTTGGAATCCTCGGAATCTCTTAATCTTTTGTAAAAAATAAATAAATAAATGAATAAATAAATAAATAAATAAAATAAAAAAGCGCGATATACGGATTTATCACCGCGCTTGAGCTAATTATTGCCCTTTTCAGATGAGTCATAATTCAAAACAGACCATTTCACGCTCCTGTTATCTATTATCGGGATATCCACATTTCTAAAATATTTTACACATAAAATTTAAAACGTAGGTTCCACCGAGATTTGAACTCGGATCGCTGGATTCAGAGTCCAGAGTGCTAACCATTACACCATGGAACCGCCCTACTTCACTTGTGCTACCTGCCAATTTAATAACTATCTATTTTGAAATGTGAAAACGTGTTTCTTTGGTTGCTTTGTTGCTTGTTTGTTTTCTTCAAACCGCAATCACCAGGAAGTATGACCTAAACAACCCACTTTTACAAGTCTCAGTAAAAAAATTACTTGCAACACAATGATTGCTACACATCTCTCTGCTTAATACATGAAATGAACATATTGTCAAGTCTTAGCTATGTGACACTTAATGAAACTAGTGTTTTTCTTGTTCTACAAAAATTCTTTATGGTTTCTGCCAAAGCACATGTTTTATATTAAACATATTATACATCATATTATACATCAATATTAGCAATTTAAACATGATCACACAAAACACTTAGCATAGTTATATACCACGATGCTGGGAGGGGGCACAGCCCTTACAAAAAATTACTGCAGTTTTTTTAGAAGTAATACTGCAGTTTTTGTTACATATAGAAAAATGCAGTTTTTTGGACACGAAAAAACTGCAGTATTGCAGTATAACCTCAAATTTCTGTAGTTTTACTGAAGTACAACTAATTCAATACATCTAAAGTACTAGTAAAATAAAACTGCAATACAACTGCAGTTATGCTGTGTTTATACTTCAAACAACTTTCAATTGTACTCCATTTTACTGCAGCTGTACATATACTACAGTTTTACTGCAGTTGTACTGTGACTATACTTCATTATACAGCAATTCTATGGTTGTGCTTAATTAAACTGCAGTGAAACTACATGGTACTGCAGTTTTAATATAGTTCAACTTCAATATACTGCAGTTCTTTTTGTAAGGAAATTTAATATGATTTGATTAATTGACCCTATAATTAATGCTTCTTGTTTGGTTCTGTATAATTTTTGTGATGCTCTTTATTCATGGTCCAGAAGTCATACTGGTTTCATCCAGACCACTATCACAGGGATCACTCAATAATTAGCGTGATTACAGTGGCAGCTGGCATGCCCTCAACCTAAGCACAAGCTCAACACTTCACCACAATGGTAACCCCAAAACTATTAACATAACAGAAACTTTTAAATATCAACATAATAGACCAGTAAACATTAAAAACATCTCTCAATTTTCTCATCTTGCTAAAAACGGTTTAAAATAACACTTTATTTCAACATTTACTCTCCCAGTTCAGCCGCTTTGCAAAGCATGATGGGAAGTGAAAGTCCTGTTTGATTGAGTCCTGATTGAGTTTACTTGAGTGAAACATTTAACATGAAGCAATCACGTTTGAACCTAAAACCAATATAATGGTGTTGAATCAAAATAAGTTGTTTAAATAAAGTGAACAGCATCGAAAAATATTTTTTTTTGAGTGTGCAATACAACTGCAGCTATACTGCTTTTATACTTCATGCAACTTTCATTTGTACTTCATTTTAGCTGTACTTATACTACAGTTTTACTGCTGTTGAACTTCAATGTACTGCAGTTGAACTGTGACTATACTTCATTATACTGCAAATTTGAATTAAACTGCAGTTAAACTACTTGGTACTGCAGTTTTACTGCTGTTGAACTTCAATGTACTGCAGTTGTACTGTGACTATACTTCATTATACTGCAAATTTGAATTAAACTGCAGTTAAACTACTTGGTACTGCAGTTTTACTGCTGTTGAACTTCAATGTACTGCAGTTGAACTGTGACTATACTTCATTATACTGCAAATTTGAATTAAACTGCAGTTAAACTACTTGGTACTGCAGTTTTATTGCAGTTCTACTTCAATATACTGCAGTTCTTTTTTGTAAGGGAGGTTTCCTCATTTCTAACAATTGGAAATACTGAGCTCACACTTCTCATCTATTCGTTTGAATTTCATGCCATTACAATTACAACACCGGTCAAAATTCATCATGTACTCATTTATCGCACCCCAGGTACCTATGTCGGGGAACTGGACATGCTGCTGTCCTCATTTCAAGACGATGTCCACTTGTAGTATTTGGCGATTTCAACATTCACCTTTACAATGGTTCAGGCTTCCTCTCTCTCCTAGCCTCATTTGATCTCAAATGGCTCATCACCACAAGTACCCACAAATCTGCCAACCAACTGGACCTAATCTACACACATAACTGTATCACTGACAACATTCTGGTAAAACCTCTACATGTTTCTGACCATTTCTTCATTACTTTTAATCTGCAACTGGTTTGTGCGCCACCAACCACTTCACATGTCACCTTCAGAAAAAACCTGAGCTCTCTTTCCCCTTCTGATCTTTCCTCTGCTGTGTCATCCTCCCTTCCCTCACCCACAAAATTCTCATCTCTGGATGTAAAAATTGCTACACACACTTTATGCTCCACTTTAACTTCTTCCCTCGACAGTATCTGTCCTCTGTCATCCAGGCCAGCACGTGCTACTCCTTCCAACCGCTGGTTGGATACCAAATACCCCCTTCGTGAAGACCGGACCAAACTCAGGGAGGAAAGGAAGGAAGCAGGAAAGGAAGCAGAAAGGAAATGGCGTCAATCAAAAGACCCATCTGACCTAGGTTCATATCAAGCCCTGCTATCATCTTTTTCTGGTGGAGTCCATGCAGCTAAGACCTCATACTTCCAAAACAAGATCAACAGCGCTACTAACACATGGTCACTCTTCAAGACATTCAACGCACTCCTCTGTCCCCTTCCACCACCACCCACCACATCTTTAACTGATGATCAATTCGCCAATTTCTTCCATCATCTTCCATCAGCAGCCAGTTCTCAGCACCACTCACACAGGAACTCAGGCCATCCACATCCACTAATCTTCTCTCTTCCTTCTCTCTTTTCACTGAGGCAGAAGAATCAAAACTTCTCCTCTCCAGTCATCCCACCACCTGCCCTCTAGACCCCATCCCCTCACACCTTCTACAAGCCAGCTTTCCCACTTTTTTACCCGCACTTGCACACATTATTAACGCATCTCTCCACACAGGGACTTTCCCTACCACATTCAAGCAGGCTCGGGTAACCCCACTGCTTAAAAAACCCACGTTAAACACATCACTTGTAGACAGTTACAGACCTGTCTCTCTCCTACCATTCATATTGAAAACACTTGAATGAGTTGTGTTCAACCAGCTGTCATCTTTCCTCACACAGAATCTGGACGTCAACCAGGATTCAAGAGTGGCCATTCAACCGAGACTGCGCTACTGTCGGTCACGGAATCCCTGTGGATTACAAAGGCGGATTCCAAACAATCTGCTCTCATTCTACTGGATCTATCTGCTGCCTTCGACACCGTGAACCATCAAATTCTTCTGTCTACCCTCTCGTCACTTGGCATCTCAAGTACTGCACTTCACTGGTTTGAGTCCTATCTTACAGGTAGGTCTTTCAGAGTTGCCTGGGGAGGGGAGGTATCCAAATCTCATCAACTGATCACTGGGGTTCAGTTCTTGGAGCCCTCCTGTTCTCAATTTACACTACATCACTGGGTCCCATCATACAGGCACATGATTTCTCCTACCATTGCTATGCTGATGACACACAACTCTACCTGTCTTTCCAACCAGATGATTCCACAATAGCTGCATGGATCTCAAGCTGTCCGGCGGACATCTCAATGTGGATGGAAGAACATCACCTGCAGCTCAACCTGGCAAAGACTGAGCTTTTAGTCTTCCCTGCCACTCCAACTCTACAACATGATTTCAAAATCCAGCTAGGTACATCCGCAATTACCCCATCAAATTCGGCAAGAAATCTTGGAGTTATCTTCGATGATCAACTGACCTTCAGAGACCACATCTCAAAGATAGCTCGGTCATGCAGATTTGCACTACACAAGATCAGGAAAATCAGGCCCTTTCTGACTGAGCATGCAACACAACTTCTAGTCCAGGCTCTGGTCATTTCAAGGCTTGATTATTGCAATGTACTTCTGACTGGACTGCCGTCAAGTGCAATCAAACCTCTTCAAATGATCCAGAATGCTGCTGCACGTCTTGTCTTCAACGAGCACAAGACAGCCCACGTCACGCCCCTCTTCATCTCTCTGCACTGGCTACCCCTTGCTGCTCGCATCAATTTCAAGGCATTGACGCTTGCTTACAGATCCACCACAGGCTCTGCACCCTCCTACCTCCACACACTGTTACAACGCTACGTCCCCACCAGAAGCCTGTGATCACTAAAGGAGCGAATGCTTGTGGTACCATCACAGAGAGGCACAAAATCACTCTCCAGAACATTCTTGTTCACTGTTCCCTGCTGGTGGAAGGAATCAGGAATGCAGAATCCCTGGCAATATTCAAGAGACCACTGAAAACTCATGTCTTTCGTGAGCACTCAACCCCTTCAATTAAAAAAAATCTATCCTTTCCTTTTCCCTTCCTACTCTCGCTTATGTTACTCTGAGCAATGTCTGAAACTCATATTGTGAGCACTTCCTGTGTCTATTTGCCTCTTCATGAAGAATCGCTTGTTTGTTTTCCTCACTTGTAAGTTGCTTTGAATACAAGCGTCTGCCAAATGATTAAATGTAAACGGGTGAGAATTAGGTTGCATTATCAGGCAGGCAATAACACTGTAGTTCACAACAGTAATTACGGGACATTAAGGTATACATTATAAACAATTGTTAGATAAAAATAATTTGGATATTGAATATTTCAAGAAACCTTTTGAGGTTGAGCAATGCAGCAAGAAATACAGGATCGATCCCGGGTGCCAAGCAATGAGACTGACACAGAGTGTAGTTCAATCATGGACACAGTTTATTCGCTGTCCAGGGGTACAAATTATAAATGAAAAACAAGAAGTGAAACCATCCATTTAGCAACTGGAAATACATATAAGGACATGATTACAATCACATGATTTCTGGGTTAGTCTGAGGGGCAAACAAGATGAGACAATGTCTAGATATGTTTCCAATGGGACACAAGAAAAAGTCTCAAGTCATCAGAACAGAACACATGGGGCACAAGATGTTTTGAACCTTACAACAATACACACATTATATTCACACATATTACATTCCAGTGGTATATCATCTTCAACATAATCTTTTTGTTTAAAAAAAAATACTGAGGGATTTGAAACGTTGCCAAATAAAATACAATAAATATTGTAATAAGGCTTTTATTATGGCAGTTTGTAAAAGCCCTAACCCGGAACACTTCAGGAGATGCTCACTGCTTGCTAACCTGTTAGCATGGCTACTGCCTAATCACAAATACACTGCAGTGCAGCAGCGGAGAGGACAGGGACGGCTCGGCTCCACTTTTCCTTCACATTCTTCCATTGTTTGAGCTTTTGTTTTAATCGAAATGGGGACGCGAGACGACGAATATGACTACTTGTTTAAAGGTTAGTACATACAGTATTTGTGTCGACGGAACAAGTTAATGTTGCGCTGTTCATCGTGGTTATTGTTAGTTGGAGTGGTTTTGTTTTAAACACATAAAGGCCAGCTAACCGGCTAGCTCACTTCGAACAGCCCCAAACAACTCCTGCTCCTCGGCTGGAACGGCATCATTTTAGTCTTTATGAGTTTGTGTGAAATATTACTCGTTTACGGCGCACTCGGTCTATACAGATGTTGGTTAATTTATCACATAAAGAACAATTTACCGAAGATCCGACCACACCTTGAAGCGGCTAGCTGAAGTTAGCCGACACGGTCGCTGGAGGAGTTTAACGGAGCAGGCGGAAATGGGAAACGGCCTGCATTCCCAGATGTTTTTCCAAGCCTGTATGACTGACCGACTTCGGTGGAAGACAAAGGAGATATTTGGGAGAACTTCAACCACCGTTCACTTGCATTAACGTTATATCTTTTCTCATACAATGACTGAGGCTGTCATTCTGCTTAACATCTCCTGTTGTGTTCCACCGACAAAACGTCAACATGTTTTGGAACAACAACATTTTTAGGTGAACTGCCATTTTAAAAATAATTATGTGTCAGTTTAATGTTGCTGTCTTTTAAGTAAATTTAAAGTAGCGGCCTCTCTTTGCGCACGTATGTTGCTCGTCGTTGTTGTTTTTTCTTGAAAGCATGTGTAATTTTCCTCTTTAGTCATCTATTAAATGCATTTTTCTCGCAGTTTGTGAGGTTTCGCTTATGGGAGACATGCTGTCATCAGTTAAGACGTGCTGACGTGAATAGTAGTGATCGTAAACTTGTCTAGAAGTTTAGTCATGTTCTGTGTACCTGTTTTCAGTTGAGCCTGGGATAAATCTGTAAGCTTACATTATTCACCTCGGTCAGTGTTACCAAAAATGGTCATGTCTCCAACTTATTTAAATGCACTTCACTTTCAAATTTGGTTGTGACATGAGTTTCCAAATGTGAAGAGGTTTGTTCCTATATTTTATTTTTAGACATTGGTCTCTTTGATTGATCACTCACACTCCTATTTAAAGGGCTAGTTCATGCAAAAATGAAAATTGACAATTTACTCACCCTGATGTTTTTCCATACCCTGAAGACAAGAAATAAAGATTAAGGTGAAATGGGTCATGATGATGTTCTGATGTTGGATGTAAAACCATGATGTTTTTTATTTGTAAGTGGTCCTGATTGGAGACTCGGGTGTGGGGAAGAGTAACCTGCTTTCTCGTTTCACCCGCAATGAATTTAACCTTGAGAGCAAAAGCACTATCGGAGTGGAGTTCGCTACGCGTAGCATTCAGGTGGACGGAAAGACGGTGAAGGCTCAGATCTGGGACACAGCCGGACAGGAACGCTACCGAGCCATCACTTCAGCGTAAGGCGCTTCAGCTGTTTTTCCTCGTATCACTGATACAAAGTGTTTGTTTTGTTTGATGAAGTCTAAATTCTTGTTCACACCTAGGACGGTAACTCATTGCTCTATGATTTTAGGGAAGTTCACACCACAGATAAAATGATAACAACACAGAGGAACAATTTGTATTGTTGAAATCACTTTTTTTCCTGTTGAAGAACTAGCCAGTCAGAATCCACCTGACTTTTAAAGAGCATTTATTTATTATTATATATACAGTAAAATATGAGAGTCAAAAATGAAAGTTATTTCAGAGGCGATATGATAAGACAAGTGTATTTGGTTTAAGGTGATGTTTTTACAACTTAATGCATGTACTTACTATAGTAATAACAGTATATTATGCATAATTACAAGTTACTAACCCTAAACCAAACCGTAACTCTATAGTACGTACATATAATTTATATTTCTAAAAACTCAACACTTATTTGAGTGAGTACAATGTAACTACATCACTTTTAAATAAAGTGTAACCATGTGTTTTAATTGTAATGTTAAATTAAGATAAGAATGAAGAAATGCATTTCAATTGCATGTTTAAGTGTACTCCTTTTCCATTATCTTTCGACTTGTTCCCTGTGTTGGTCTACAGGTATTACCGAGGAGCTGTGGGGGCCCTCCTAGTGTATGACATCGCCAAGCACCTGACTTATGAGAATGTGGAGCGTTGGCTTAAGGAGCTCAGAGACCATGCAGACAGCAACATCGTCATCATGCTCGTGGGCAATAAAAGCGACTTGCGTCACCTTCGGGCCGTGCCCACCGACGAAGCACGTGCATTTGCAGGTTAGATGCACAATAAAGTCTTAGAAGTGGACCTTTAACTCCTGATGCATTACAGGAAGTGTGTATAGCCAGGGTATTAACTTGTTTGGTTTATTTGCATACTCTTTCAACTACATGTATTTTCCCCATGTTCGCAGAGAAAAACGGTCTGTCCTTCTTAGAGACCTCGGCTTTGGATTCCACCAATGTAGAGACCGCTTTTCAGACCATCCTGACTGGTGAGTGTGCTTTGAAAAAGTGCGTTTCAGCATAAGCAGCGGATACTTATCAGCGTGCAAGGTTAAGGATGATAAACTTTTGTTTTTGTAATGGTAGAAGAATACATGAATAAAGAAACAGGCTTGAGGAAAATGTTTGTCTAAAAAGGGAAAAAAAAGAAAAGAGATTGTAAATGATTGGCTGAAGGCCATATCCTTATGAATGACTCATCAAAAGCCCTGACTTGGTCGGGTAGGTTTCTCTAGCCTGACGTGACTGCAATAGAGAGTTTCCGTCGTCTTTTGCTCCTCTGTTTGGCTCCTGGCATCTTCAGAGGAAGAATAAATAATAAATGTTTCAAAGGAATCGCTGTCAGTTGCAATGCTGTAATTGTGTTTGGCCTGACATTAAGTAATAACTGTAGGGTTTATAGGCTTTTACGGCAACACAAAGTCCGTATTCATTACCAGTTTGTAGATTATCACGGTGTACATTGTCTTAGAATCAATATCTTTGTGTGTCCCGTAGAAATCTATCGGATCGTATCCCAAAAGCAGATGTCTGACCGCCGAGACAATGACATGTCACCTAGCAACAATGTGGTGTCCATCCAGGTGCAACCTACTGAGAATAAACCAAAGATGCAGTGCTGCCAGAGCATCTAGCGGCACCCGTACCACAACCCCCCCCCCCCCCCTCACCCCACCCCACCTGCAACACCCCCTCCTCCCCTCCTCTTCAAGACTGCTTTGGGTCTGAGATGCAGCTGCACAACTAGGCTTGAGCACAGAGGCTGGTTCCAAAGCTGGAATCTCAAAGGGTCACCACCTGCAGTCTGGACTACGCTTGTTTGTTTTTTTTTCCCTCCTTCCTGCCATGGTAGGCTTTTATATTGCAGAATTTTAATAATCATTTGTGCCGATCTTCACTGAAATGTCTTAATATATAATTTCATTCGCAAACGTGTGAGGTTCGCTCATGTATGTCTATAGTAGCAGCCCCCTTGTCACTGTCGTGTCTGGGGTGGAGGGGAGAAACGTGCAGTATTGGAGGTTTCGCTATATTTAATGTTGTGATTGTAGAGAGATGATGTACCTGATAGATGTTAGATGATGAATAGGGCCCAAAGACCACAGTCCTTCACTTTTCAGCCATCTTCCAAATGTGGTTTACATTGCATGTACACTTCCTTCACGCATCCGGCATCGCATCGCGTTCTTGATTTCACCATCAGGCCAATGGAAGTGGCCTTAAGGCACATAGCTACTGCGCTGTTTTCTCTTCGCCATCACGTGCTTCATTTGCATCGAGGTAGAATAGTGGTTTTAGTGCCTTTTTTGACGGAACGTTACGTACGGACGCTTTCATGCATGTGCTTCAAACGCAACAGTGCGGCGAGGCCTTCATCACACGCTAGAATCACGCTGTAATGTAGTCTTTCTTTTTGTGTTACCAGCCCTTTCAGTTGTTGTCTTCGTATAGCAAGAGTTCAATTTGTAATAAACAATAATTGATGTCATAATGCAGAAAGATTATTTCCCAAACAGGCACAGGTTCTCTTTGAAACACTACCACAAACCGATTCAGTATGAAATGAGGGAGCAGACCTCCCCTAAACGTAACGTTATCTTATCGTCACGACGTCAAACCCATTGTACTTTTGCAGGTCACACTTTGTCGTTAAAGTCGGAACAGGAAAAACACGCAGCAGTGAGTGGCGGCCAGCGGACGGCCGCATCACATAAGAGCACTCTAGGGAATAGACTGGATACTGTCTCTTTCTTTTTTTATTGCACTGAATGTAAAATATCTCCCGCCACTACAGTTAATGATCTTAAGACCTGTAACTTGTATTTATTCTGTGGTAGTCACTTGAATCGAGTTGTTAGCCTTTAATCTTCGTGGCGAAGTGATGGGACTCTTAAGCGTCAAGACACAGTGTGATAATTAATGAATGTATTATGTGTTTTAGCCTACAAAAAGTCTTTGTCCTGATTCCAGCAGATGAGGAAACTACCACAAGCTGTGATGCTCGTCTTCGCTTAATGGCTGTCTAATAAAATTTACTCAGTGTGACATAAAATATCAGTAAAGACTGAACTAATAATGCATGTTATATAACGGTCACCACGGGTGACCTCGGTGTGGAGGAATACTGTAGACCTCAGCGTCTTAGTCTGCAACCCTGAAGTGGTTTATTTTTCTGCAAATTTCACTTTGACTTTAATTACCCTAGCCCTAGGTAAAACAACATAGTTTGCTAAGATCATTCTCAGCAGTATCAAAACACATTCCAGGTGGAATTGAAGGCCCTTCAAGGCTGCAATGTAATTACTGAATCAGACTGAACCGACATTACTGCATGCAAGTCATTTTACTGTTTTTAGTGAGTCTCCTATATCTTATAAGGTAAAACCCTAGATCTTATAAGCAGCACATTGAGGTAATACAGTACTTATCGCCATCAAAAGGAAAAGACCTGGTGATTAAACAGGCGTTAGGGTCTGTTTCTGTTCTTTTAGGACCCTGACTCTGATTGTATGACTGTTCTCTAGAGGCAGGGGTCTCTGGTGCTAACAGGGGCCGGTGCCAATGATGTGAGGGTACAGATGGCACAACTTTGACCTGCCCATGCACTGCACATAGCTGGTGTGTGTCCTAGTTAGATTACCCAGATATTACTTTTCTGACTGTCGGATCTTTCACGTATTGCCTCGAGAACCTTATTTCTTTTTGTTTCTTTTGTCTGCACTGTACTGTGATTTATTTTGTATTGTTATGATTATACTATTACTCTGTCCACTGTAATTCCAATTTAAAAGAGCAAATAAAATATGTAGTTAATTCAAAGTTTTTTCTGTTAGTTATAATTTGTTTAACCGTTCTTTAAAAGCTTAGAGTTGTTTATTACCTCATTAACCACTGCTGATTTGCCCTGTTACTTTATTCCTTATTTTTCAGCATCATATTTATTTCAGTTCCTTGAGGCGTGACCACTACATCCTAATTTCTAAAGTTAGTAGAAGTGGTTGGTTTATTTAAAAGGGAGCAGTTGTGTGTTCCGTACAGAAGCACCAAATTATATTTTCAAGCTAAATGAACCATATATCAAAATCCTGCTGTTTTTGTGTAAATAAATAAAAAATAACAGTAACTATCTAGCATCACAACATCATAAAATACAATTCATATAAAAACTTAATTTAGAGATTGGCTTAAGAATACATTTAACAATTTTAAACTTAATGTTTTTTAACTTTAAGGTTAATGTAACATAAAAATTTCTTAAGATAAGTCAATTTAGTGGTCCTTACATAAAAATGTGACTGCCAAACAATGCAATTAACCAATGTTCTCCGGACAGGTTTCAAAAATTATGTATTTTTATAAGCAGTAATTAAACAGTGAGAACATTAAATTGATTGAGCGATCTTGAACAATTCATAAAAGTGCATGAGGAACCACTACTAAGCTGTAGAGCTTATAGGATTGATGAAATGCTTTCCCCCCCTTTTATTTATGAATGATTGTCACTATGTTATTGCTATTATGATGTTACGCAGCCACTTTAGAACAAAACTCTAATCAAAGCTGCAATAATCAAACAAACTGAAACACAAGGAATGGGACATATCTCAATCTATTTATACTGTTTTTAGGACATGTATGAGGTCTCATCCTGTCATGGAGTCTATTTTGACATAAGAGCTAACATATAATGTCGACTTTATATATTAATACTGTGCATGAATAGCACAAGCACATGGAAATAATTGGTCACTATGGGTTTCGTTTGTTCATGCTACTTTTTTCCCCTTTTAAATATGTTTAACTTTCCACTATAAAGAAAAACATCACTTGCACAAACAAGGTATAAATAAGCATCATAAATACATAACCACAAAATAAAAACCTTTCAAGGCCTGCTAACAGATGTTTTAAAAATGTAAACATACAAAGAAGAAAAACTAAACGCGATAGCTTTGAAAAGTGTTACACAACTTAATCCCAATTCATATGACATACACACCCAATTAACTGATAGCAACAGTCATAAACTTCTATGTACAGTACAATAGAAAGCACCAGGTTGTTACACAAATGAGCAGTGTAGTACAGTATCACAGAGCTCATGTTGACCCCAGGCTCTCCTCATAAATTTTATAAATATTTCTGAGTGGTAGATGAATGAACAGTATTATAAAGTCATGGTCGGTACTCTCATCTCATAATGGTAACCGTCTTTACGCAATAAGAACTCTTAATATTTCTTATTTTAAACCATGCTTTTGTCTCTAAGGTCCAGACTAAATGCTCAGGGGTGAAAAAAAAGAAAAGAAAAAGAGGACTGCCCTCTCACGGCCCTCAACCCGGCTCTCGGTTTCGAGATTGATGCCAACTCCCGATTACAAGTTCTGGATCATTGAGTCGCATTGATTATCTGTCCCAGTGTGCGGAGCTCTAGTCTTTAAGAATCAACATAGTGAGTATGTTTCCATGAAAACCTCTCCAATGCTCCTTTATTCCCTCCAAAAGTCTTTTCATAGACCTATAAGCAAAGAATGCTTTTCTACACTTGTATTTCCTGATTTTATATGCACAGCTTGTTATAAAACGCATCTGAGAGGGATGATAAATTATCGCTGGTGTCCAAATCTGGAGCTCTTGTTCTGGTATACAGTCCATTTCCCACAATCCTCCTTTATTCAATGGAAAGAGGAATACGGTCTCCACCTGTGTCATGTCCAGTTAATCTACTCATGCATCTTGAATGTGTGTTGGAGAGGAAGAGAGATAAGAAGAGAGAAAGAGGTCGAGATTGTAAAAAACGAGGTCTCGGGGCTGCCAGTCTTGCGTCCGTGTTTTTGGGGCAGGACTGGGCTCTACAGCAGGGAGCTCGGAGGGCTCTCTGGAGGGGGTGGTGTGTGTGTGGGGCTGTGGCGCATGGGCAAGATGTCATAGTGGCTGGGAATGTGGCTGTTCCGCGGGAGGTCGTAAGGACTCTGAGAGAATCCGGTCGCCAGGCCGTTGGGTCCCTGAAGAACACTCACGGTCGGTTCTGAGAAAGAAAGAAAGAAAGAAAGGTGAGAAAGGTTCTGAAACTCTTACTGAATCTTTCACACGTAGCTCTCTATATGCTATTCATTCCATTCTAGAGATTTTATATTTTTCCCATTAGATACTTTGGCATTTGGTGAAAATAAAAAGATTAAATATTGCCATATGTCAACATTTGGAATCCTTTAAATAAATGAATTGATACACGTTCAAACATTTAAAATACTGTATCATACTGTAATGTTGGGTCTCATTCACTAATAATGGCTTAGAACATGAAGCATAAATTACAGCTGTTATGCATAAACTAGTGTTGTAGTGCTTTTGAAGGTCTTGGTCTGTCCGCCTGAATTCAGCTAGGCAAATAGGTAAGAACCTTCCATTGGATAATTACTCCAGTGATTAATATGATTCAGCTGGAAACACGTTATTCAACCCTAACTGATGCAGTGAGTACCTTCCCATTTCTTAACCAATCATGCCTAAAGACATATCCTGTGGTCATGGAAAAGATATGACTGTTTCAGAAGGGCTAAGTTATTGGCCTGCATCAAGCAAAGAAAACTACTAGGGAGGTTGTTGAAATGACTAAAATTGTGCAAAGAACTGTCTAGCGCATTATTAATGGCCAGGAAGGATAGTGATGAACCATCATCTTCGCGGAACAAATATGGTCGAAAAAAAAAAAATCAACAGTAGAACTCACGGCTATGTTTAATAGTGGAAGTATAAGAGCATTTCCACATGTACGGTGCGAAGAGAACTAAAGGGATTGGGACTAAAAAGCCATTTTTTTTTTAAAATGAATATTATTTGCAAATAGTGTAAATTGATCACTTCATAATTATAATAGAATCCCTTGTAATCCTTTAATTATTCGCCATGCAGAAAAACAAACAAACAAACAAAAAAACCTTTGGTCCCCCCAATATTCAAGACATGGTTATGGCCTTGCCAGGCAGATATTAAAATAGCCTTCTTTGCTCAAGTATTTAAATAATTGTCTATGTAGCAAATCAATACAAAGGGGAAAAAAAGCATTAGCATTTAGAAACATTATGAGTTGTAAGACGTTTTGTTTAGAGTTTCTATGTTTAATATAAGCAAGTTTGTCTTTGTACTGTTTTGTTGTTGTGTTTTTCATTAAGAATAAAAATGAACCCTCCATTCAAGCAATTGTCGGCCCCGAATTACCGCTAATTCAAAAGCAAAAGTAATATCCGCAAGGGCGATGTCCCGGTCTCCATGCTATACTAATAATAGCAGTAGTAAGGCTTTACTTTTTACGATGTAACAACCTCTGAATGTGTCTTTCCTATAGAAATGACAATGCAGTTTGTTTTTCTCATTAGTGCTTCCAAGTTTTCATATGGCAACTTCGCACTAACACTGTATTAACAACTTGTGTGCTTAGAAAGAGAAAAATGTGAAAACTGGAGAGCTTCTATAAGTAGCAAGTACTCATTTGCTTTCATCAGACTCACCCACGTCATAGACGTTCCTGCTGGCAGTTGTCAGGGTTGTGCTAGTGCTAGAGCAGAAGGTAAGGTCTCTGTGCGCAGGAGACTTCATCTCCACGTAGCTGCTTTCAGTGTGCTTGCAGGCCAGGCTGGGTGGATCTCGGATGGTGGCGTATGGGTTCTCACTATTCAGGGAGCACGAGCTGGAGCTACACATGGAGGCCTTTATGTAATCTACACACATTACAGAAGAGATATTACTCACATATTCATTTTATTGAAATGTAATCACCACATCATCCTCTGGGAGAGAAAAATGTAATAAATGTTATTTTATGTACAAAGAACTATTGTAAAATTAAGTTGCGTTCAAGACAATCTCTAGTCAAAGCTGCAAAATAAGCACTTTTCCATGATGTACTGTTTAGAAACAGCATCCCAGGGTGGATTTTTCCAGTGAAATCCTGTTAAACTGAAGTGGAAAATCTTGTTACAGCAGCTAACATCTAATATAGCTGAAGAAGAGTTAGTGTAGAGAGAGTAAAAGATTGAAGGTGGCTGTATTGTTTATGTACATCATGCAGAAATAAAGGGGAAGAGATTAAGTTGTGCTCTGTAGAATGAAGGAAGTGATGACACAGCAGGCTATTTATAAATCTGTAACGCAATTGAAAATGCAAGGCATTTGCAAATGAGGCACAAGCACGTTCAGGATATTGCGTGATTACTACTTGAGTAATCTTTGAAAATCATTCTTGAGTTGTAAAAGCTAAGTGAACGCTTTGGTCCTTGTTAAAGGACCACCACAAAACTGGAAAAGGACATTTTGTGTATAGTTTGGTGTCCACTTATTATTGCATGAGCAAATGTCCAGTATAGTCATTACCTTTGGCCATTCGGGTGGTTTTGTTGTCCCTCAGTGTAAGTGTGTCTCCTCTTGATACTCCTAATGAGGCACATAAACACATATTTTCAGTAATTTATGATTCAACAACAGCATAAACAGATGATGATAAATGGAAAAGCCCCAAAAGAAACATCCCAATGATACGACATGGAAAGGTGTGTGTGTGTACACATACAACGCCTAAAGAAAGTCATCTCATCATGCCCAGTGAAAATCTTTGTCACATTACACACTGGAAAATAAATTAAGTCTAACTTTTTTTGAGCTGTATGTACACATTATAACCCTCATCATCAAAGTGAAAACAACATTTTAAAACATTCTGGAGGGTTTTTAAAAATGAATTAGTGCAAGACCTGGTTTGGCAAAGTGATCAGCCCCCCTAGAGTATGCCGTTAGAAAATTACTCAGGTGCAATGAATAAACCAGGCTAATTGCCCCACTTGGTTGAGATTACTTCAGAATAAAACTAGCTGCTTGTTTCTTGAAGATTCCACTGTTAGTAGTGCCTGCTACTGCAAGGAATTTACTATGGTTGGGAAAGTGCTTTCAACAGGCCTCTGGGATAAAGTTGTAGAAAGGCACAAGTTAGAAGAAGGCTACAAAAACATTTCAAAGGCTTTACCTATCCCTCTGAGTACTGTTCAGAACATCATTAAGAAGTGGAAAGTGTATGGCACCACCGACATATTGCATAGATCAGGCTGTCAGTCCAAATTGGATGACCGAGCCAGGAGAACATTGATCAGAGGAGCTACCAAGAGGCCAAAGGCAACTTTGAAGGACTTACAAGGCTTTATGGCTGGGACTTGTCGGTCTGTGCATGTGACAACTGTATCACAAGCTTTATACATTAGCTGGCATTTATGGCAGGGTGACAAGAAAGAAGCCTTTCCTGAAAAAATGCCACACTCTGTCTCATTTGTGGAATGCAAAAACACAACTGGTAGATTCTGATGCCATCTGGCAAAAGGTACCAAAAAATGGTCTGATGAGACCTTTTGGACTGAACTCGAAGCGCTATGTTTGGCGAAAAGTTATCACAGCACACCACCCAAAACACACCATACCTACTGTGAAGCATGGTAGTGGCAGCATTATGTTGTGGGGGTGTTTCTCTTCAGCGGGGACTGGGCAATTGGTTGAAAATGGCTGCTGCCAAGTACAACCAAATTCTTGAGGGAAAACCTGGGTCCTTCTGCTAGACAGCTGAAGATGGTCAGGTTATTCCCCTTCCAACACTATAATGATCCTAAACATACTGCCAAAAGAACAACGCTATGGCTTAAGGATAGGAGGGTGAATGTCTTTGAGTGGCCTTAACTTAAATCCAATAGAAAATCTGTGGACGGATTAGTTGCTCACCATGTAATTTGACTGAATTTGAGCAAATCTGCAAGGAAAAATGGGCAAATATTCCCTAAACTAGGTGTGCAAAACTAGTACAGACATATCCAAAAAGATTAATGGCTGTAGTCAAAGCAAAAGGCGGCTCTACAAAGTATTAAATCAGAGGACTGATGACTTTTTCAACCCTGTTATTCTCATTTTTCTGGGTTTTTTTTCCCCCTTTTTTTCATTTTCAGAACTTTGCCTTTTTTGTTGTGAGGCAACACTTATAAATAAAACTGTAAAATATTTTTTGGGAATGGGTTTATTATTGTATTTTTCTTATTTAATCATTCTTTAATATGTTTGTGGAAACTGATCCATTTTCCAGTATCTGTGATGAATAATAAGTTCAAAAGAACTTAAAAAAATGTGTGTATGTATATATATATTACATACACACACAATCAAATTATACCTAATTTTTGCTTTTATATCAAATATAATATTTTTTTAATACCCATTCAAATAAACATGGAAAGGCAGGCAGGTAAGCAATATGAACCCAGTCCAACTAAAAAAGACAACACAGGAAGTACCATTTTTCCATCACACAGGCCTACATATAAAAGCAAAAACAAGTGGTTACAAGCAATACCCAACTGCAGTCACTCCTATGAGTATTATGAGTTAACCTTTAACCAAATCACATCTCTACTCATCATATTTCTCAGCTGACTAGCTCAAACAGTGCACTGAATCCTCAATGATAAAGCCAGTGCAATATTCATTTGGATTGTCTCAGTGTGTTTTCACTGTTCAAACAGGTTTTTCCTCAATACAAATCTGGTAATGTAGTTTAGTCCGCTTAAACAAACACAACCATTTGGCATTTCACTTGATTTGAAATCGAAACTGTCTTCATTTACTTTAACACATATTCCTTGTTTTACAGTGAACGATTCATCAACAAGTCAAAATGAAAATGTACCGACTTTTGGCTCAAGTTTTGAAATAACTTTCCATTTATAAAACAGGCTGTCATCTACAAATTGACATTATAGCTCTCTTCAGCACTGTGATCAGAAATCAGGGAAATTTCCAATAAGGAGGTGGAATCAATTTGAACTTGTGGTCACGGGCCCCATTTCACTTCCTCTACAGGCTTGCAAAAGAATATGATGGAAATACCCAACCTCGAACCCGAGTCTCTGAGGCCTTGTATGCCCTGCTGAAGCTTTATCAGCAGAACTGCAGGTAGACATAATGGGGTGAGGTGGCTTGGGATGGGAAGTCAGAGAGGTAATGAACTCTCTCCCCCCTAGTCCGAGTGACCTTGGATAATATAGGCAAAACCTGACCTTCCACCACATGCATGTGCCACCTAAAGTAAGGGCTCATTAAAAACACAGCAGGCGGAGGTCTTGCTCCAGTGCCAGAAGCGCCGTCTGGTGTACGTTGGAACCACCAGGAATGAGTAAGTAGTTTAATTCTGTGGTGCCTCAATGGAAAACAAATGTCTTGTTTTGGAGTGGAAAAAAGAATGATATATCTGATCCATTTCAAAATGCATGAGAACTTTTGTCTGACGGGAACAGATAGAAGATGGTTTGAATAGGGGGTGAGATAAGAAATTAAGTGAGGACACTGACCCAGGTCATTGAGATTGCAGTATGCTCTCCATTCTGAGCTGTTCCTGTCTCCTTTCTAAATGGGAAAACGAGACAAAAAACATTAAAGACACCCTGAAAGACCATTGTCCCGACAGACTTGATGAAATTGTGCAGTGCAAGGATTCTTTGGGTCTCAGTAAGACTGAATTAAGCTATAAAGTTTATTTTACTGGTGTGATAACATGACTTGAAAATTATAGTCTGAAGTAAAATAACAAATTTGACTAAAGTCCATTTTATTGTTACGAGAACTTTAACGCATCATTTGGTCCCACTTCACTGGTACTAACCCTGTACGGTTTAAAAGTTTGGGGCCAGTAATATTTTTTTTTATGTTCACCAAGACTGCATTTGAAGAGTTCATTTGCAAAAACCGATATTTATAAAAAAATGAATTGAATGCTGTGCTTTATTCTTCACATATAGCACGTTCTGAACCCTAAATACATTATGTCAAAAAATTTATTTAGGCATCGCGTGTTCACGTTTTACAGCAGAAACCGATAAGAGCCCTCGTTTGCATACACAGCCCGATAAGTCCGTTTTAGCGAATCAGCACGCAGTTTTCAGGCAACACCATACACATCTTACATGCAGAAATCTTGTTCCTTTTGCGTTTGCGTGCACACGTGTGTTTTAGTGTTTTAAATGCAAACTCTGAAACATGAAATGTGGAGTTATCTACTTTTGCCAATAAACGAATGTTGGAGTTATCTGCTTTTGATAAACAACAAACTTTTAATATATATAAAAACATATTTTCAATGAAGTTTATTTTTGTAAGTTACCTGTATTTTTTTTTTAGTTATTATTACTTAATAAAAACGACCCAACTGCAGTTTGATTGATATTACTTGGAATGCACAATAAAAAAAACATGATTTATGAGAATCAATAAAAATGGAGTAATCTGTTTTTGCAAATTAACTTTTCGTTTATTTAATTATAAATACAGTAAATACTGTGAAATATTATTACAATTCAAAATAACTGTTTTCTGTTTTAATTAGGGCTGTCGATTTAATGCGTTAATTAGATTTATTAATTACGGTAAGAAATAACGCATCAAATTTTTTAACACAATTAACACACTCGCCCCACCCCACAACTATGTAGTTCATCTGACATTTTGTGCAGTTGATTGATAATGAATACGATGCAGGGCAACATCTTACTTCGCGATTAAAGAAATGGGGGCAAAAATGCCCCGTTTGAGTTTTTGTCTCATATTTTGATCATATGAATTAAGCAATATTACACGATATCGAGTGCAATATTACACGGGTTCTGTTTTTGTGCCATATCCTATATAACGAGTGCAAATGCAATACTGATTTTATACAACAGTTCAGTAAATAAGTTAATAGCATTATTTTATCAAAATGTTGTTTATTTTGTTCAATTTTGCCAATGAAAATGTAAAGACAAAGCTGAACTGTCCGCGCAATGCACAGCAATGTTTCGTTTCTGAATCTGAGTTTTGAACGAACCGAGTGAAATCAACGATTCAGCGGACCATTCATAAAAGACTTGTTGGGCTTGAAGCGGCGCTGCATAGACTGATCCGGTGTACTGATCACCGCTTCAAGATCAAGATGCCTGAAGAGAACCATTTATTTACTTCACTCCTGAACAAATCAGGCCATTTGAATTAATCAAATGAATGAATGAACCACTTATTCATCAAGACATTTACCGCCACCTACTGGCAGTTTTAGTTTCTTATGTAGAGTCTAATTTTATTTTAAAAAAATAATTTCATATTTCCATATTAATTAAAAAAAGTAATGGTATAGTTCACACTAAAATGAAAATCCAGTCATTATTTACTCAACCTCATGGTCCAAAAGTGTAAAATTCATGTGTAAAAATGTTGAATCGAATTAAATATTTCTTTCTGAAGCTATTTTTTGTAATGTCTGTTTGATGCTTTACAATAATGACTTCAAATGATCTTTTGGGGGGTAATTTCTAAGCTAAAATGGATTTTCGATTAAATTGCAATTAATTAGATTAATTAATGCCACATAATGTAATTAATTAGATTACAAAATTTTAATCGCTTGACAGCTCTACTTTTAATACAGTTTAAAATATAATTTATTCCGGCAATGGCAAAGCTGTATTTTCAGCATAATTACTCCAGTCTTCAGTGTCACATGATCTTTCAGAAATTATTCTAATATGCTGATTTGGTGTTCAAAAACACCAAAGATTCTTTCATGAACAGAATAGCATTTATTTGAAATACAAAACTTTTGTAACATAATAAATGTCTTAGCTGTCACTTTTGATCAAATGAATGCATCATGGTTGATAAAAAATATCACAACATACACCCAACTTCGGATCATTATTTATGCAAATTAATGCTGAATCCTCCTTTCAACAAATAAGCCTAAAAGCGTTTGCCCTTGTTCTTGGGTCATGTTGTAGCATACGTATATATATATATTTATGTAATATTCTAAGCACAAGAGCAGCTACTATTGCCATTAATGATGCTTGAAAAAATGCTTTTTGAAAATAGTTCATCTACCTTAAGAGTGAGAGTGCCGTCCAGGTTGTTTGTGATGGAGGACGAGATATTGCACTGTGCCACAGTGTGGTAGCTGGGATTGGAGAAGCACTGGCCACTGCTGCTGCTCTGAGATGTTTCTAGTTGAGAGAGCAAGACAGCGGTGTTCAAAACTCCTACAAATCACACTATACAATTCTACAAACTGTATGATAATGCATGACATCCTGTTAATGGACAGAAATTCATGATACCTAATGTAATTGGTTGAGCCATTTATAGCCACATCAATAATCTTAGCATCTATGCAGCTAGCATAAAAATGACCATAAATTTGCAGTATTTTCACATTATTAAAATATGCTTCAGCAAAGGATATTAGCATACATTATGAAAAGTGTGGTAGCAACATGGAAACCATAATGCAATGTTGAAACTGCTGCTTTTACAGTCAATTGCTGAGGAGAAAAAAATACCACTACGCACCTTTCAAAAACATGTACTATATAAGTCATATTTGTAAAAAGCATCTGAAGTTGTTCATAGCAGCCTTTTCAATATTTGATGATTAGTCTCAAAGAAGGTTCTCACCAGAGAGAGAGTAGTCAGTGTTGGTGACACGCAGGGCTGGTGTGTATGAGACACTAGGCATGTCCTGGCCTTTGTCTCTCTGTCTCTGCCTGAACCAAACAAACAAGCTGAGCATGGCCATGATGATCAGGAGCAGGAAGATGATGCCCATGACAGCGCCCGCAGACTGGCGCTCTGAACCCAGAGCGGGACTGATCTTAGTGTAGGGGTTCAGCTCCTCCATCACTAGAGCCGCTGGGACACAGAATATGATCATGTTGAAATCAAGTAGAGTAGATCAGAGTACTTCATTCCCACAAGTACAGGAACAAAAGACTTTGCTTATGCATGCTAATCTCTTGTTTCATGTACGATAGCAGATACCACAAAAAGTGCTCACATTTCCTTCATAAGATATTAAAATCTTGTTTATTGTATTTGTGGATGCCAGGGAGCTGCTATGCAGACGCTTAGGGTTCGGTGGTTGTTAGTGTGCTGGAATGTGGTTGTTAAGAGTCTGAGTGGTTGTTGGTGTGCAGTGTTGGGGGTGTCACTGTAATCAGATTACTTTTTTTAAAGTAACTAGTAAAGTAACACATTATTTTTAAATTTACAAAAAAATATTCGTTTTTTTTTAAAATAAGTAGCACAAGTTTGTGAAATCGCAAGTAAGGTACAGAGAAATTGTATGCACCGTGTAAACATGATGGTTATTGTAGTTATAGACTAAATGTAAGCATGTATTTACTTATCTCACTTGCACAAAAGCAGATTCATAAATGAATATTACGTAAACCTGCAATAGTTAAATGTTGAATTACACAAATATACTTTATGTACTTAATCTCACTTTATTAAACAATGTCTTTGCTGCGGACCTTCGATGATCCCATTTAACCTTACTAATAAGCAAAATGACTTCAGATAAACATCACATTTGATGAACACAGATGAAAGGTTTGTTTGAGCTGCGCCCTCTACTGTACAGGTGTGAATTTGCAGTTCCTTCAGCTTGAGGCTTATACACTTCACTTTTAGTGTGAAAGGGCCTTTTCAATTGCCAAAAATATAATTTTTAAAATTTTTGTTATTAAAAACAAACACAAAGCTTAGCCCAGGTTAGAAAAAGTAACGCAAAAGTAATGTAACATTACTTTCCATAAAAAAAATAACTAAGTAATGCAATTAGTTATTTTTTTAGGGAGGAACGCAACATTACTTTTTGTCAAATTACATTACTTTTAAAAGTAAACTTTCCTTGACACTGTTGATGTGTGTGTGTAGTTCCCAGGATATTCGAGTGTCTAAGTGCTTGTTAGTGTGTTGCTTTGGCGTTCTGTGCCGTTGCTAAGGGTCTGAGTGGTTGTTAGTGTGTTGCTATTTTGCTGCTAGGGTGTTCAATGCAGATGGTAAGGGTCTGATTTGTTTTTGGCATGTTGCTATGTGGTTGCTAGTATGTTCCAGGTGGTAGCCAAGAACTTGCTATGTGGTTACTTTGAGGCTCAAGTCCAAAGAACTAATCCAGTTCCTTCGTTTAGTATAAATGTTCGGAATTTTCCATCAAAAAGCATATAAAAAATAGTGTTACCTTGGTCACAGCGGATTCCTTTGTATCCCGGGCTGCAGTAGCACGTTCCGGTCACATAGTCACAGGTGGCGTTGTTCATACATTCACACAGCTGCTGACAGCCATAGCCAAATGTTCCGGCAGGACACTCTGTACAAAAACACATACACGAACACAATTAACCAAACACCCCTGCTAAACACTGTGTAAAACAAGCACTCAGACAAATGTTGTGATCGACTGCTTGAGATGGTGGATGGGGAACACACGCACACACACAAATCATCAATTACAACCATCATCATCATCATCATCAGGGCAGCTGAATGTCTCTTTTGAACTGACATTCTCACAACCCCCTAACACAAGAACACGTTTTTAAAGAGGCTACAACACTCACTCTGTTCACAGTTGGTCCCAATAAAGCCAGTCCGACAGGCACACTGGCCAGTGATATGATCACAGTCAGCTCCATTTTGACAGCGGCACACCTCTGCACAGTCTCGCCCATAAAACCCTGAGGGACAGCCTGAAGGAAAGAGATATCCTGCTACATCACATTAACCTACAACACAGTTGGTGTATGCTGATGGCACCAGCAACAGGAAACCAAGAGTGTAAGAGAAGTCGCAACATTCGAATTTGGCAAATGACCAGAATTTATTGTAACATGTACCTAATTTAACTGCATTAACATGGCAGTGTTTCCCCCTTCACAATGGCCTTGGACACTAATAGCAATTCGTAGACAAACAAGTACAGTACATAAATACACAAGAACGCAAAGACAGTCTGGCCACTAAAGATAACAAGCCTACTGGAGCAAACATTGCAGCAAAACACAAACTGATTTCATCACCCTTCAAGAAAGAGTTATCACTGCCGTCTTAAAAAAAAAAACTTTCAAACAGTGTCAGCAGAGGAGGGATCAAGAAATGATTGACGTAATGAATGAAAGATGGATTTTGTTTTTAGCAGGTGTGATGCTGATGGTTTTTGATTTCAGCCTTGAGCAAGGTCATATAATGAGTTAAATGACTGACATGAAAAATGTGCATTTATTATTAAGGACCACTCTGTGGCATCATAACATCGTGAGATTTCACAACTCTCTGGTGCAGTTCTGAAATACTTCCAACAGATGTCACTGTGTCATTACGTGTGCGGGAGAGAGTGTTTGTGTATGTGTATAAAAGAGGTTTGTTTGTACATGTAATAACTGTGAATGTGTGTATTTGTGTGCGAGGGAGACTCACGCTGTGTGCAGTAGAGGCCGGTCCAGCCCAGGCTGCACCTGCACTCTCCATCGTAGGCACTACATTGGGCTCCGTTGTGACAGTTACATGAGTTCAAGCAGTCAGGGCCCCACTGGCCTATGGGACAAACTGCGGAGCCAGAGACACCGTCAAAAGAAGACTAAGACAAATGGGTATTGTGTTTTAATATAAAACACGTGTGTAAACGCACATTTACAGGCCTCTAATTGACATAACATGTATACAAAATGATGCATTTTATGTAAAATTTGCATGTTTTGCAAATAAAATGTGGTACAGCCAAAATAAAAAGGAAATCGCATTGAAATGAGGGCCGTAGCAAACAGTATAGACCTTTTCGTCAATTTAAAACTGAAAATGTCACTGTTCGGAATTACAGTAATAATTGAAATCCCTCACTTTTCCCACAGCCAATCCTCACCCCTTCACTTACAGCAAACAGCGTTAGATTAACAGCTCGAGTGGGGAGGGAGAAGAGCGAATAAGCGATAAATTCTCTGGGACATTGTTGCTCTCGTCTCTATTTCATATTGCCGCTCTCCTGCGCTGTGTAAATTATCGAGAGTGTGCTATCAAGTAATTTATTGAGGAAATTGTTGGTCTCCATCAGCGGTGCTTGTGGGGTATTTGTCAAAGAAAAATGGACATGGTCATGATTTACATGGCACTATGACATGAGGCGCCCATGAAAGAGAAATGGATGAAAGTGGATGGGACAGTGGTAGGACTAAACACAAAGAGCGGGAGAAATAAAAGGATAAACCTGAAGACAAAAACAGAGAGAAAGACAAATTGGTTCATACTCTGTGAACAGTCGTCTCCAGTCCAACCTGGGAAGCACTGGCAAGAGCCGTCAATGGGGTTGCAGGTGCCATTATTAGTACACAGACAGATCTCAGCACAGGCTTTCCCGAATTTGCCACTGGGACACACTGATGGGACACAAAGCACATAACACAGACACAAAGCACAACATTTAAAACCTGTGAGTCATTCTTTCAGTGATAATCAGAGAATATCTATAGGATGCTAACAATGGTTTTACTCCTTAAACTAAACTTTGTTCACAGTAATGTGTTTGTGTCAAATATTTGCATTCAACTGACTGATTCTTCTGAAATAGCTTTTGCTTTCTCAGTAATGTGAAGGTGAAGTGTCAGCTGCTGCACTAAGCAAAATGATTGAAATGATGAAAAATACTTATGATGCACCACAAATCTTACGCACCATCCCTGTCTACCACTGTTTTGAAAAGACAAAAAGCTCTTATGCTGACCAAGGCTGCAATATTGTGAAATATTACAAATTTAAAAGTTTTCTCTTTTAATATATTTTAAAACATCATTTATTCATGAGATGACAAAGATAATCTTTTGTCTTCAGTGTTACATGATTCTTCAGAAACAGCATTCATTTAAATTAGAAATATTTATAACAGTTGATCAAATGACGTTTAATAATATTTTTGACTTGAATAAAAGAAATTTAGAAGAATTTAGGTTAATTGTTTAGTGTACTAAAATATCACAGTTTTCGGAACTTTAAACTGTGACATCTTTCAATTCACCATTCAAAACTTTTCATAGATCACAGATGTCATGATGTGCGATTTTAAGTTCTATAATAGTGCTGTATGAGTAGTAACTGATGATAAACCAGAGTGACACGTGCAAGAGTGGTTGTAAGTCTTGTGTCTGCTTGCACTTCAAAGCTAAATCACCCTTCAAACATGTGCTTCTGTCACACTGTCCAATTATCCGTGTTTTCCAGCTTCGCTTGGCACCGTCAAGGATAGGTTCGACTGATGTACTACAAAATTAAAAATACAGCTTGTGTACATTTTTAATAAAATGAATATTTCACCACACTCTGACACTTGCCTCAATTAGAAATTTCAGTTTAGTTTAAAGCCCATCATGTTTTGCACCCCTCTCCCTTCTTGTTTGGGTGAGTTCACAGCAAGGTAAATAGAATGGCATACGTCCTATTTCCTCCCTCGTGGAAGATAACATAGATGTCTTCAACTTCTCATGAGAGCTGAAATGCGGCCACACAACGGAATCAGATGTTCCATGTAAATGAATCGTCCATTGAGGTGAAGCTGAAGCTAAATCTTTGAGCCACTGGCTTTTAATAATTATATTTCTACATTCTTCTCATTTTGTGGAAACTCTTTCAACTAACTCAAAGCCTCCTCTTATTAGCTGGTGGCCCCCCTCATGTCACGGACTCCGTTTCATTCCAACTGTGACTAGCTGAAGTTCATTAGCTCGCTTTGAGACGGGTGAACGTGGGCTCAAGACATACGAGGACGCCGACATAAACCAAACTACAAAAAAGTAGGTATGTGGGCTAGCCACGATCCCCCCGAGGCCTGCCTTTCTTCCAGTAATTATGATCTGGACAAATTAAAACAAGCCTTTTCTCAAACCTTCTCCTTCTTCTGCTTTAACATATTAAATATTTATTCACGAGACAGCTCTGAAAGCAATGAAAGTGAATTCTATATATTCATGGTGCCTTTCCTTAATTCATGAAAAGACTGGTTAATTATTATGAGATGATCTATCTATATTTCATCTGGACGTCTCAGTTGGGTGCTGTGGAGTGGGAAGTGAGTGTTAGGGTTTATTAATTGGAAATCTGCCTCATTGACCTGAAACTTAACTCAAAATCCCGAAACTATGTCTACATAACAGTCAACACAAAGTCAATATTTATGGCGCTCCTTTAGTGTATGAGGACAGGAGGAGCGAGGAGCTTCATTTGAATAACTTTGGAAAAAGTGAAAATCACAGTAGAAAAATGAACCATGGCAAAAGTAAATCCAGGGCTCAGGGTTTGGTTGATCAACTTCTGCTGGTAGAAAGTTGTAACTATGTGATTTTCATTGCATCTTTTTCCATTGGCAGCCATTCAAAAGTTTTCAAGCTTTCTGATGAAATAAATTTCTTTTTCAAGCAACATATATATTGCAGATATGTCATTGCACTATAGTTATAGCACTACAACACATTATCGCACTTCTCGGGGTCATGCCTAAGCAGTGCAACTGCCATCGTGATGAATAAGAATGTTAACGGATAGCTCTCTCCAGGTATTATATAAGTCCTAGATGTAAATCTTGAAGCATGAAATATATTAGTGGAAATGAACAAATTATTGTTTTTACACCGTCTCTGGTTTTCCACAGAAGCGCAACAAAAACGGAAACCGGTGATATTGACCTGACTCTTCAGTGTTTGTGTCTCGCTCAGAAGAATGAGCTCAGCAATATTCAGATTTCCTCTGAAGGTTATTTGTCAGAGTGTCAGTGATAATGCCAATTATTTTCAGTACGGCGGAGGCGCAGAGTCAGCGTGGCGTTCTCCGGATGGGCATGTTGCCAATGGCAGCACACACACACACAGAATGGCATGGAAGTGCCATGCGGGTCGAGCACAGCTCATTTTAGGTGACAGGTAGGTTGAGAGGAGTAAACCATCAATTATGCGGAATATTTATGTATATAATCCCAGAAAGACCCACAAGACCATTTTTACACACCAATCAAAATACATGTAAACAATACATTTTTGGCAGTGTCTACTTAAAGTACAAACAGACAACTTCCTTAAAAGTACACAATTGTACCACATAATTTCATATACATAACAATGGATTCTGGTTCTCTCTGGTTCATCAGCAGGGGAAGTAGCAACTAGAAGGAAATACCTTTGGTGTGTTGTCATTACAGTTTGTGTGAATTGCTTTAAGAAGAAATATATATATCTATCTCATTTTTAGTAAATTGTGGCCACGATTTACTAATTTGTTCCCTCGTTTTAAGTAAATCATGTGATATAATCATGTGATATAGTAATTAATAGCCACATATTACTAAATCGTGCACACAAAGTAATAATTGCTTTCTCGATTTAGTAAATCGTGGCCTCGCTGTACTAATTCATTCCCTCCTTTTGATTCAATTAAAACAAGGGAACAAATTATTATATTGTGTGCACAATTTAGTAAAAGGAAAGAACTATATGTTCCCACATCATTTTTGGGGCAGCATACAAATAGCACTTAAAATTATAAACACTATTCATCTAAGGTAACTCCACAACAGCTACAATTCATCAACACACTTTTGCCACAAAACAAATTGCTGTAATTTGTAATCTTTTTACTGATGCTGTCAAGACTATCACTACAAGTTGTTCCCACAATCTAAACAAAACCATATGTTAATCCATGTCAGCCAACTAGATAATGTTACCTTGCTGACAGCAGAAATAGCACAATTTGCAACAAGACTTTTTAACGAACAAAAAAGTTTTCAAGGAGTAATAATTATTGACAGTGACAGTTCCGTCAACTGACCCGAAACACTCCCACATTAGCCCCTGCGAGTTGTGCAAAAACGTCCACCAGAACTGCAATTTGTGTGGAAGTAACAAACATATGTCAACAGTTTTGCAGATACTGCGTATTTCTGGCACATTATCATGAGAAATGGATGCCTTGGTGTATTGATTTAGTTATAGTGCATTTCCAATTGAACAATACTGTAATTATAGTAAAGGTAGTCAGACAGTGCTGTGACTATACTTCTCTCGTACCTCTCTCCAAGCAGAACTAGCCTCCAAGGATCTGAGGGGGTCCATGGGTGAGAGAGAGAAAAAAGAGAGAGAAAAGAGAGAAACCGAGGGAGAAGAACGAGAGCTACTTGCCTTGGTTGCAAAGTGAGCCGAAGAAGCCGGACAGGCACTCACAGTGACCCGTGACGTGGTGGCACGGCCCAGTGCTGTGCACACACTGTGGGCATGATTGGCTGCAGCGGTGCCCATAGAAACCAGGAGGGCAAACTGTCACGGGCAAAGGACAGGAGGTAAAGAAGAGGAACAAAACAGAAAGGATGACAGACAAATGGAAGGAAAAATTTTGTGGAAAAGCAAAGAAAGACAAAATAGAGATTAGAGACAAATGGGAAACATTAATATACATCAGCATAATCATATACAGGCAATAAGAAAAAATACTGTACAATCCATTGCACAAAGAACATCCATAAAACCATTAGGGCTAGGGTTAGGGTTAACATTTTAGTCTCGTTACCCAGTAAAAAAACTGTGCCGTAAAAGTTTGGAGTATTGATTTATTACTATTTTTGATCAAATAAATGTAGGCTGGGTGAGCATAAGAAACTTCTTACTGTACCAATTTATAAATTTAATTTATTTATTTTTAAAAATGTAATCTATATTGACATTTTTATAGTGATTTTGTCTATAATTTGTTTATTTTTAGTGTCTTTTTTTATGTATATGTTCGAGAACGTGGGATACAAACAAATTTCGTTGTTTTGCACAGCGGGAGAAAAACAATATAGACTTTAACTTCTTAACAAAACATTAAAAAAACTTGCTGACACCAAACTTTGGAAAGGTAGTGTATATAAATATAATTGAGCACTTCATTTAACCATTACAATAATGTTATATCTATGGCCAACTGAGATTTGAAACATTCCTCCGGGTACTATTGTTTAACCCAAAATCAAGGAGACACTGTCACCTGTACAGAAATAATGAGGGGGTTTTATCATCCTCATGGTCCGGCTCATTGTTTCACAGAGCATGAGGGCTCAGTCTGTCTCTGTCACTCAGCTCTGTCCAAGATGGGAACTCCTGTGGGTCATTTTTCTTCATTAGAGTCTTAATTCCCTTTAATTGCTGTAGCTTTGCGTAATGCAGGAGAGTAGTGTGTGCTGACCTTTCCACCATGGGTGGTGGGCCTTTGTAATTAAGATAATTGTACAACAACGAACAGTGTGGTGAAGATTAATCACATTGCCTTTCCCTTCTCTCTGTAATCTTTGAACACGCACACACACATGCACTCACAACTCCCTACTGGTTGAATCTCGTGAAACATGTCTGGATAATTTTTCACCTCAAAATCAAAATCAAGAGAAATATATAATGAATTATATTTTTCTTAAAGCATCAGTTTTACCAAAAAATGAAAAAAAAAAAAAGGCATCAATTGCTCACCCTCGAGTCATTTCAAACTTGTAATACTTTCGTTCATCTTTGAAGCACAAATTAAGATACTGACTGTACACAACTACAACTGCTTCAAAAAGTTCATAAAGAGGTCGTAAAACTAATCCATATGAACTGAGCATTTTAGTCCCAATTTTCCGATGAGACACAATCGGTTTATATGATGAACATATTTAATTTAGGCTTTTATTCACATGTAAACAGTCATGAATGCACACATACGAGATGTTAAATGGAAGCTCAGGCATGCTTACCTGACATGTGAGAACGCAGCACATTTGAGCTTAAGCAAAAACCAATTATGTTTGTTCTCGCGCATCAAGCACGTACGGTTGAGCTTCGGTTTATGTTCACTGATCAATGTGTAAATTCAATCTGTTCATCATATTAAGTTATCTGGCCTCTATTTGGACTAAAACATCTCGATTCATATGGATTAGTTTTACAATCTCTTTATGAACTTTTTGAAGTGACAAATTGGTAGTTGCACGGACTGTCAATGGAGTGACAGAAATCTCTCAGGTATTTGAAGGTTTCGAAGATGAACGAAAGTCTTACAGGTTTGAAACGACATGAGGATGAGTAATTTTTTCATTTTTGGGTGAATTAACCCTTTAAAGAATAATCCATTTAGATTTTTTTTGCATTGTGAGAGATCTCCTCACTGTAATGCAAAAAATCCCATTCTCATTACTGTAATATAAATGTTTGGGAGGAGCCTAATCATCAGTGACAATTCTTCCAGCATCCCTCCACCTCCCCATTTCCTCTATTTCTCTCATTCTTCCTCTACGTAGTACCGCTACGGGGTGTTGAGTTTGGAGCCTGAACAGAGCCTCGTGGTTAAGCCTCCTTCGAGGACAGAAAGCCAAGGTTGTTTACCATTAACTATTAAGCCTGGATGGCCAGACGAACTTGTGAAATAATACATAATTTAAATTGTATTAATCCATCTAAAAGTATTTACTCATCATGTTAGTATGTGTTGCCTTAAATTTATGCAGCTTTTTACGTTTAAAAAAAACATTTTTTATTCCAGTGTTTTTTTTTCTTCTGTTATGCACTAAATTTTTGAATTCCTATTCAAAAATATTAGAACATCATGAGACTCAATGATAATAATGGGAAAAAAACCCTCAAAAGTAAAACACCCAGACGCATTAAGGTAATGAAACGTTTTAGATAAATGTATTTATTCATTTTATTTAAAACGAATTTCATAAAACAAACAGATAGATAGTAACCTGGACACGTTTTTCTGTAATTTACCTGCCTCCTGCCATTTACAGACTAACTGTCGTAGTATTTCCTTTTATTGATCCTTGAAAATGACCAGCAATCAGTCAGCTTATTTGTTGAGGGCACAGTCTGGTGAAGAGAGACCGCAAGAGCGAGACAGTGTTTTAAGAAGAAGACCCCTGAGAGGCAAAGTAAACACTTCTCCTCATGGAGAGGCTGATGAGAGCCCCACATGGACACTGCATCTCTACAGCGATCCAGGGCTGAAGTGATTATGATGTGTGTGATTAAAGATTTGCTCACACATGTTCATGACTCTTCACTAAATGCTTCCCTCTTCAACTGTCCCCACTCCACTCCCAGAGGGTCACCGTCTGGATGTAACAGTCGTGACCCCCTCTCATTCCCACCAGTTGTTTATCGTCTTGTTTGAAGTGTGCTCAAATCAAACACTTATGTGACAAGCTTTGAGAAGGTGACACTGTGCAAAGAGCGTCATTGGAAGGAGAAAGGAGGTTGAGAAGAAGCTTACTTCTCTTGCAGGAAGTCCCACGATAGCCAGGAGCGCACACGCAGGTCCCGTCTTCAGGAGAGCAGGAGCCTCCATTCTGGCACGAGCAGGTCATGGAGCAGTTAGGCCCCCAGAAGCCTTGAGGGCAGATGCTGTCACAGTGGATGCCTGTTTAAAGAATGAGGAAAGTATCACTGCTTGTTCTCTATGTGCTTCCATATTTTCTATCATAGCAGAAAACAGAAGTGAGAATAGATGCAGACAAGTTAAATAAACAAAAGCAAAATAAATCAGATGCTTGTTTGAAAAAGAGACTTGTATGAGGGGGAATGCCTGAACCTTAAGGGTAGTGCTTTTATAATAAGCTAGTAGAACATTTTCTATTGGGACAGCAACAGAGTACAGAGCAGTCTTCTCTGAGAGCAAAGTCCTGGTTTCAAAAGCTTGGGGTGTGTGTAAGTTCAGGCATCTCTTGGCCGCAGCACTGGGCCGCTCTGTACTGTGCTCTGTGTGTATTTTTGATCAGACTGGCCCTCCCTGCCAGTGCAGAGTGTTCATTAAGAGGGCCAAGTCCCTCGAGTGGTTGAGCCTCCTCTCCCATTCTCTTTCAGCTGGTTTGTGTATAGAGTTCCACTAGGGACATGCTCAAGTACACGCACACAAATATATAAGAGAGAAGAGACCTACTATATTGTTTCAAAGTGTTGTAATGTAATGACATTATCTGGTCATATTGGGGTTACAACACGAACAGGAAAACAACAGGAATCCTGGACACACACTCTCACCAACAAGCCTACCACAGAACTGCTATAGCAGGAGAAAAGCTAAATACATACTATAAAACTGATCATAATAATAACATTTATAAAATATACGTACTGTATAAGACATATTATATGATAGAGCAGACTGATCTTCAATAAATAAATTAATTGTTTATTCTGTATATACAAAGAAAAAACTAATATTTTTGTAATATGAATTTATTGGATTCCAGTGTGTATATATATATATACAGAAAAATATAAATATTAATAACTTAAGTAAATATTACTGTAAGTACAGATACGGATTCATAATAGACATAAATTTAGTTACATTTACTAATATTAGTGATCAGAATAAACAACTGTAATTTTAAAGTGAAATCCCTGAACCCAAATATATGAGCTTGATGAAAATGCTCATTTTAGAAGAAAATTTCAGACGGCACTTAGAGGCTTTTGCATCTGAAGTCTATATCTGATGTCTACATCTGAAGAATACCTTCATATATATATATATATATATATATATATATATATATATATATATATATATACAGACAATTGAATGTTCAACGAATTGATTTATATTAAAAACATGCATTTATTATATTAATCTCTTTATGAATATGAATTGAATTTGCATATTTATTCAGGCCATTTTACAGTCCTGTTCCACATGTACATACTATGTACTTATTACAGTAATTACAATAACTGGGTAATAACTATGTACTAACCCTGAATCTAGTATTGATAAAGTAGTATCGATAAAGACTGATTTGCAGTCTCCGTAGTTTTACAAAACTAGTTACAATTCATGTCACAATTCATTTCAGTTCATAATACCTCATTAATTTCTACCACTTTCTGAGTTAGCAACAGTAACCACATAGAGCCGAGCTTAGTGACGGGTCAATTGGCAAAACTATTTTTTATTTTGTGACTATTAATATTCCTAACTATACATAGATATATTTATTGAAGGCTGGTGTCACCGTTGCCATTATAAAAGCAATTAGCACTCGTGGCAATGCACAACAATGATTGTTAACCACAGTTATGCCTAAGTACACCATTTACCTTTAATAAAATCAGTGTAATGTTCAGCCTCGAGTGGCTTACTGCTTTAATAATACAACTTAAATAAATTAGCATCTATATATTTCACACTCCATAAGCAAGATGGCATAGAAGGGAGAAATGATGTGCACATACATACATGCATATTCTCACACACATCCTTTCAAGCTGCAGCTCAGGAACCTCATTTGCAATTTCCTTTGACAGAGACATTTCTGAGCGAGCGGCGCAGCCCATTAAAATGGAATTAGTCCCAGGTCTTTGAATTAGACCAGGTCTAAACTTCAGGGATAGGCATCATAAGTGCTCCACCTCTGTGGCAGAACAGAGAGGTGGCCGGATGGGGGGGCAACAGGGATGTGCGATTAAGACAAGCCCAGCCACCGCACATCAAAGGAGGGGCGAGCCTGTTTGAGCTTCTGCTGGGCTGGGTGGAAAAAAGTCCTGCACTTCCTTTATTGTCAGCAATGAATGAGAATAGAAGAGTGCCCTGAAAGCCTAATAGTGACAAAAAGAGGGGCTTTTGAGCAGAGCGAGGAAGAAGAAAGAGGAGAAGTGACTGTCTGAATATGAGACTTTTCTAGGGAGAGAAATGCCAGGGGGACCAGCAGCCAATTAATGAGCGAAGAGCAAGTACCATCATACACCATCACTTTCCACCGCACTTTACATGTTAAGTGGACACATGGGCGCACATGCCTGCACACGTAATGCAAGGGTTTCTGCAGGACACTCTGTGTTATACCCACAATCCTTCAGTCTAGAGCCCCTGGAGCTCCTAATATTGCATGTCCATGTTTCTTTGCTTTCTCAGTCTACCTCTCCTCTGGTTATTTTATCTCTTTCTCTTCCTCCATCCATTAGACACACGTATAGTTTTATTGAAAGTGACCATTTAATTCCCGTCTCACACATTCCTCTCTTTCTCGCTTTTGATAAAACACACTTTCAGCTTGTCTGTCCTTGGGCTATCTTTCTCTATGTTTTATTCCTCTGTTCTGTAGTCATTCTTTTCCTTCATCTGACAAAAATCTTCCAACTGCTGCTCTTCAAGACTTCCTCTGTACTTCCTCACCTTACTGCTTCATAATTGATGAGGTCATATACTCTTTGTGATAAATTTATTTATATATGATATTATTATGTCTTTTTTTTCACCCACAATTATTTTCACCCTCTTTCTGGCCCTTAGAATTAAACAGAAATTATTATTTTTTTTTTACTTCTATGTAAATGATTTTGTGATTATATTTTTTTGGCCAATTTCCATGACCTTTCCAGTTTGTGATTAGTGGGTAAGGATTCGTAACAATCCTTTTTATTCAGGCGATTTGCTAATAAATCATTCTATTTGACGATTTAATGAAAATAACCAAATCAAAACTAAATTAAACACTGCTATGGCTTGCAAGTTTTACTCCATACAAGAGTAACATTTAGCCAATGAAGTATTTCACAGCAGAGAAAAGCTTAAAAAATATTACTTTTATATACTATTATATTTACTATTTTTTCATATAAACCCCCCACAAAAACTCCAAAAAACAAACACAATAAAAAAAAAAATCTGAATTAAAAATAAATAAATAAACTGTTTTACTCTGCAATTTCGATAAATGGTTTTGATAAAAGTTTTGAGGGATACAGTTACAGACTTCATAATGCAAACTGTTCTTTCAAAAATCAAGTAAAATTGAATGATATGACCAATTTAAATGAACAGCCTCAAAACCCCATTTATGACTCTGTGTGAGATTCCTTATCATATGTTCTCAATCTTTTGCTCTCACTCCATCTCATGTGCAGCTTATTCTCTTAAAGTCTTAGACCTGACGCTATCTTCTCACATATGTATGTCTAGCTCTGCCTCTCTCGAAAGCTTCCATAAATCACTGCTCTGCATAGTCTCTTTGTTCAGATGCTCGCAGTCTCGGAGGCCTATTTGCACCCTGGTGACTCCATTAGGCCTAGCAGATGGCGGAGACCTGGGCAGGATACAGAGCGTGAGATTTCTGCGTAGCTGGCTCCTTCTTGCAGATAATGAAAGCCACATAATTTCCCAGTACACATGGCCAGAATTTGGAGACCTGAACGGAGAGAGTTATGGAAGGCCTGCAGGCAAAGGCACATCTACCAATTCAGCCTGCTCCTTTTCTCTTGTTGTCTGACATGTTCACATACTACTGTACTGCTGAAGAACTTGTAAACACAGCCCTTCTGTGATATTAGACACACAGTGCTGAGACCACTGCGACAGAAGGTGTAAGCGCAGTGTGAAAGCCATATAAGCAAGCCACAGAATGACTGCTTCATTCTGGGTCAGTGCAATCTAATTAGGTAACATGTTCAGCAACAGTTATTATAAATGCTTCATGCTTTGAGAGATCTCATATTAATCTGCCCGCAGGCTGTGGCCAGTGATAACATCTTTTGGAGGCATGGTGGTCCTGTGCAGAATAATTTGAACAACATACACAGACACTTATATAGAATTCATATGATTTCACAATTTTTCAAAAAATATCATGCATTTCCCCCTGGAAGAGGTTAGTTTAAAGATGAATACTTTCCTGATTACAAAGACAACATTGATTTCATTATTTCTGGATTACTTTAAAAGATAAAATAGAGTAATACTGCAATATTTATCGAAAAAGTCATTATTATAACAATAAACTACAGCAGATGTTTCTGGGTGGATATTATATTTTATATTTGTCTCATGAAGGCGTACTGTGGTATCTTGAGAGACCTCAGCTGACTCTTATAATAGCAGGAGTGTGACTAGTAGTAGTAAGTCTGTTTCACACAGCTTGTGAAGGGAGCGCTGCAGCGTAACTGTAACAGCAGGCTCTCATTGTGCTTTTACACTGACTGTTTTTCTGCAGCCCGATACAGAAAGTAAAGTAATTCCTGATTAACAACACTTTGAATATTTCCTATAAAAACAGCCATGATATACAAAATGGGCTACTAATATTTTGTACTTGAATGAAAATCATGTTGAAAATCATCATGAAATCTTATTCACACGAGGAGAGGGGTCACATTTACCTCCAAATGCAGGTAAATAATTTACATGGAGCAAAACCCAAACCTCAAAGTGTAGCTATAAATTAAAGTGTTTACATTAGTGTTTAAGTTTGATAAGATTTTTTTTATGTTTCTGAAAGAATTCCCTTCATTAATTTGATCAAAAATACAGTAAAAACAGTACTATTGCGGATTATTATATTACATTTTTATAGTGATTTGGTGCTCAAGAAACATTTCTTATTATTATCAATGTTGAAAACAGCTGGTTAATATTGTTGGTAACATTTGGGGTCCCAATATCTATGGGACTGAACTATATAGGGCCTTAAAAATGAAGAATCCCAAAGAAAAGTTTATTAAACAGTTTATATGACAGTCTAAAAGGATATTAAGATATGAATACGCTTAGAGTTACAGGCACGACAACTTTAGAAAAAGAATACTTATGGCACTCAGACAGGTATGTTCTCTGAAATTGAGCTTATAGAAAAGAGAAAGAAATACATTTCTAGTTTTAAAATTATCAGTGGTACACAAAGTGACAAACATTTGGTTTTTGACCACTGATAATGTGTACAATTTACTCATGGAGCCACATTAACATGTCCTTATCTCTGGGAATGAACCATCGAGAGCCTTTAAAATAAAAAATAAAAGGAAAGTTTGCTAAGAACCAGAATCTAAAAGAATATTAAGATATCTTTAATACTTCTTGAGGCATTCAAAATTGAGGCAAAAGAACACAAGAAGTGCTTTTTGCCATTTTTGAATTGTCACCGTTGGCATATAATGGAACAAAGGTTGCTAAAGTCAACAGATTTTACTAATAGACCTACCAATCTCTGTGTAAAAACAAAATAATGATGCTGCAATCTTTGTAAAGTCATTTTACACCCCTGTAAAATGCCTCCAAATCTCAGGTGAAAATTGTCATTTTGACCCCCCTCTACAAAATAGTGGATTACTCACTAAATATACATCTGTGACATTTAATATTTTGGCTTTCATCACTACTTATGATTGTCTTTCTACAGAAAAAATATTAACACAATCAAAAAATGTGAAGTTTTTTTGGGGAAATATTTGACTGATTTGACAGATTGACCCATCAGCATTTATGTTGTGCCATAAAAGCCTATTTTAACATGTCAATGTGATTGGGTCACTGTTCTCACACTCACCTGTCCATCCTGGCAGACAGCGACAAAATCCACTAACAGGGTCACATCCATCAGCGTGGTTACAGTCACAACGCTCGCGACACTCCAGCCCGTATGTGCCATCCTGAATAACCACACAGACAAACCATCTTGCTAAGCATAAACTGCCCTGTCATGACAAATATTCATAAATCAAATGGCCAGTCTTGCTAGCCTCTGGCAGAGAGACAATGGAACCAGTCCCAGGAAGATACTCACGGGGCAGGACTGCTGGCAGCGTTCCCCTCTCCAGCCTGAAGAACAGGTACAGGAGCCATCGATTGGGTCACAAGCCGCACCATTGGCACACAAACAAGTCCGGTTACAGCCCAAACCCCAAGTCCCACTGGAGCACAGGATTGAGCAGTCGACACCTTGCCAACCTATTAAGCAGAGAGAAATGGTTCAGACATTTGTTAATTTATGATTCCTTCACTTGTTTATTTGTCAAAACCGACTTTGTCTTTTGGAGTTCTATCCAAATAAACATTCTCTGGTTTATAACAGAGTTCAATTAATAGAGCAGGAAGAAGGGGAAGTGAGGTCAGCTCTTGCCAGAAGCCAGAGGATTCTTGCCTCCCTTGGCTCATGCTGCAAAGCAGTCAATGAGAGGAATATATGCATGGTTTGAGGTCAACATAAGAGCAGAGTGGGATAGGGAGAGAAGTTGTGTAGCACACTGGGGTTCTGCATTATGAATGGGATGAGGGTTTTTTAAAGGTACTGTCTCTAATGAGCTTCCTCCCAAACTGAAGGGACCTGAGCGAATACTCTTCTGGTGCAAGCTCTTCAGGATGAGTCCATGTTTATGCAACAATGAGGGCTGTCCCACAGGTACGGTTAGCTGCGGTCAGCCAAACGCTGAGTGCTCACAGGGCTCTTGTGGATTCACACCGAATTTTTTATGCTTTTACAGCCTAAAAAGGCCATGTGTGTATGTAGGTGCTAAGTGGTTATGCATCCTTTGAAAGTGACCTGGAGGGACTTTGGATCCTTTGATATTGAAACACCAGTTTTTTCATCATGACAGAGATGGATATATGGAGAAAGGATGGGATATTATACACTATTTTTGTATTTGGAGTATAATGGGTTTGTTAGGCATGTTGAATTTCAATTGACAGACAGGGTTAATTCTCTAAACATTGACATCTGTTTTAGACGGAATTGGAAAATGATTAATTAGTCGTTGAATAATCAATTGTAAAGATTATGACTTTCCCTTAATATTTGACTGCATGTATTGATTGCATATTGATTTATTTGTACAGGTCAATCTATAATATTTTTCTCAGGTTGGTTGTAAACCCTCAATCACACATGGTTTTCTCACTAATCATTTCTATAAGAGAAATGGGGGAATCAGAATAAAGGAGGGAGAGCACATTATTATGTATGAAGGTATGCCATACCTTCTTTACAGATGCAGGAGCCATCGATTGGTGAGCAGGACGCCTGGTTGTGGCAGTGGCAGATGGAAGTGCAGTTAGTACCATATAGCCCAGGTGGGCAGGTCTGGGAACAGTCATCTCCCTGAAAAATGCACAGCGGAGTTGCTGAACAACACACTAAATACACATTTATACAAATAAATAAAGTACATTATAAAGTTCATATTACATTTTCAAATAATCACTATTCTTCATATAATAGTTATTAACTTAATAACTTAACTTGTCCCACACATGGATTACCAAAGTCCCTTTAAGACAAGTCATTTCATTCGGTGACCATCTTTGAAACGTCTCTTGGCCATGCAAGTGCAGTTCCTATCTCTTTGAACGGGAAAACATCAAATTCTCCAAAGCTGTTCGGCATGCTTTCGATTAAATTTCAAATTTGAAATCACCAATGAAATCTGAAAACAACTGTTTCATAAATTTTGTTTCTAAACTCTCGAATTATGACAAAAAAACTGAATTTTTCAGGCTGGATCAAGCTAATGCACATGTGCAGTCCTAAGCCCACATTTCTATAGGAAGCGCATGTCTGATTGTTTCTATAGTTCTATAGGAACCGGAGCTTCTAACAGAAGCTGCAGTGACACGATGACTTTGCCAATTGGCGACTGGCTCTTATTTAGAAGGCAGGAATTATTCCACCATATTGTGCGTTGCCCTTTCTCCCATTCATAATAATACGAGTGCGCCGTCTTTCTATACATAAAGTCTTTGTTATTATTTTGATGTTGGAACAGCATACCAATGCCCTGGCAACCACCTACTACAATGTAGCAACTGCATAGCAACGTACTAAACCATCCAGAACCATTATCCAGAAACCACTTTGCAACACCCAAGCTATCCCCCACCATAACCTAGTAATGTGCACTGTGTTAAAACCAACCACCAAAGAAAACACTTGACAATGACTTGGTGACCACCCAGAACACCACACAACAGATAATAATGTGCAGAACCACCCAGAGCATTTCTACAAACGTAGCAATGCCCTGGCAACCACTAACAACAACCTAGCATCGTGGTAGCCAGTTTTGATCAGGCAGAAAATGTGAGATTCTAGTTATTAGAATTTTTCTGTACCTCTGTAACTTTACACTGTAACATGAGAAATGTGTTATGAAGTGTGACTCTAAATCCCATCTGAGTATTCGGTAAAACTTCCAACAGGATATTTCCTGCAAAACATTCTCTGCAACAAGGCAGCATATGAGTAAGATACAGTTTCAAGCGAGTAGAAAGTTAGAGAGCACATTTGCACAGCAGAAAACCTGAAGTCTGTGTGTAGCTCGAGTTCTTGTTGCTATCACACAGAGTGCGGCAGTGCCTGCTCAGAGCTCAGTGCTAAAGGCCTGTTTTGCCCAGCTGCATTAATGAGCTGACAGCCCCTGGCCCTCGGCATCTCCGTCCATCCCCCAGAAAACCATTGCTGATGACTGACAGACACTGTGTTCTTAAATCCTGTTTCCCAGCCAAACAACACCAGCACAATCTCTGCGCTTTACCAGGCTTAGCAGGGGAGTCGCCTGCATCCCCGCACCGGTCATCAACGGTGTCTTCTTGCCTCATCCCTGGCTCTGACTGACAGCTGACAAAATGATTTAGACTCCCAATTAGTTGGGTAATGGCAGTGTGCCGTGCGCCTCCTGCCTCCGTCTCCCCGGTGCCGGGGATTGAGCAGCAAAGGACCCGCTCTCTCATTATCATCTGGAACTAGGTCTAAGAGGAAGGCGAGATAAGATATGCCACAGGACGCCATGGGCATCAAGAGGGACTGACTCTCACTCTTTCTATATATGTTTTGTTTCTCCCCTCTCTTTCAATCTCTCATCATTTATCTCGCTCGCTCACTTTGATACAATCATCTCCAATATTTTCTCTTACTCCCACTCTTTTCTTTCTTGTATGCTCTCTCTTTCTTTTTGGTTCTCTCTCTCCCACATTCCCCCATTGTATTTCCCATTTCAAATATTCTACCTCTCCATCTGCTTCGCTCGTCCATCCACTCCCCACATGAAAAGCTTACATCTGTGGATTAATTTTTCATCAATCTACGTGCAGTTATCTTTGTTCCGCTCAAAAGTGACAGCAAGCAGACTGCTAACAATGGCAGTTCTGTTCAGTGCAAAAAGACTTAAAACTATCAGTGCAGGCAGCCAAATATGGGGCAAGAAAGTTAGTTTGTTCGACTTTTCAGCAGACCTGCAATTTACTGGTGAATGGGTTGGAGGTAAAAGAGTCTCTGGCTCACAAATGACCACAGGGATTTATTGAGACCCATGAATGCTCCAGATTACACTGACACAGGCCTGAGAGCACTCATTCAACTGGGTGACTAAACTCTAAAAGCAGGCTAAAGCAGGACTTAAGTTTAGAAGCTACATATTCACTTTATAATAACATTAGCAAAGATCAGTAGTACATTCAAAGAACTAGAAATGTCTTCAATCTTTGACTGGTATGGGGTCCAAAAGTCTGAGACCATATTTAAAATCTGGGATAATTCTCAAACCATGCTAAATGCTAAATAGCAAAAGTTTCACTAGTGGTCATTCATACAATATCTAAATGTGTTATAGTAAGGACTGCTATTTTGCTAATGAACATTTTTTTAAAGCGAATTCCTACTAGTGCATCTATGCGTTTTATTGAAGTGTCATGAAAGCACTCATGAATGTGTCGCACATTTGGTTTTTTTACCCACCTGCATTCTCTCCAGTACCAGCAGCACAAGCATATATGTTCCTTTCCTACCTCTATAACTATCACTCTCTCAGAACTCTATGGATGAGAGTTTTGGTGGCCATTACCCCTTTTATTTTCAACCAGACTGCGGTCAAATTGTTAACCTTTGCTGTTCTATAGGTCCAAATGGAAGAGCTAGACTGGAAATAGCTTATTGTGTCCCAATTCCATTGCATCTCGGTCAGACGCCTTGGCCAAAGCTCCTCCAGCAGTGTTTAATAGAACTGGCAGCAGGCCCCTCAAATCTAACACAAAGAACAGGTGGTGAAAATGAAGATACAGTCTGTGCCTCCGCCTGCTAGTTCAAATCGCTGTAGTAGCTCTGCCACAGGACACAGCAACAGGCCAAGGCCGGAGTTGGCTCGAGCCTCTGGTACTGAGTGTGTCTTAATCATCACTGCCGTTGTTCCAGACTTTACCTGAGGCACTGTCTTTATTTTATCTGCTTTGCAATATTTTCATTATTTCTGAATGCAGCAACAGTGAAATCAGTTCAGTGGTGGGGAATATACTTGAAACTGTGGCTTTCCATGCTATATACTCTACGTAAAACATAAAGTGAAGCCACCGAAAATGTAGTTACCTACACCACCATTCAAAAGTTTGGAATCTGTAAGATTTTAATGCAATGTAATGTTTTTAAAAGTCTCTTTTGCTTACTGAGGCTGCATTTACAATAAAACAGTAATATTGTAAAATAGTATTACAATTAAAAAGGACTGTTTTCTTTTGTAACAATGAGCAATGTTGAAAAAATTGTCCTGTTTAATATTTTGTAGAAATCCTTGTCAAAAAAATTCAGGATTCTTTGATTAATAGAAAGTTCAAAAGAAATGCTGACAGAGAAATGTCTTTACTGTCACTTTTTTGATCAATTTAATGCATCCTTGCTGAATAAAAGTATTCAGTTTAAAAAAAAAAAAAATCTTACTGACCCCAGACTTTTGAATGGTAATGTGCCAGATGCCCAAAACATTATTTACATTAATACATTATACACATTATTTAAAAAAAATAAGTATACTTCAAGTACTTAATTTTATTAAAAATACTTACGTAAAGTTCAAGTATATTTTACTAAGTATATTTTCAACTGTATTTTTCGTTTCTACAACAAGAGAACTTATAGGTATACAGATAACTATGTTGATAACTAGTTAAATACTTGTAGCACATTTTTTATTATATTTATATAATATTTATGACATTTAAATATAGTTGTTATTTTGATATATATATATATAAATGTGTGTGTGTGTTATTTTTGAACTTTAAGAATGCTATAATGTTCCAATTTAGATATTAATTTTTATACTTGAAATATACCTTTAACTGTACTTTAAGTAGATTTGAAGTAAATTCCTATGTACACTACCAGTGGACAACACAAAAAGTTACATCCCCAAAAATTTCTTTATAAATCAATATTTTCAAAGTTTATAAGACAATTATAAACGTTTATAAAAACTAATAGCGCCCTTAAATGAAATTCTTTTTTGTAAGGGTGGCACAAAAACAAGAAGGATGTCAATTAGGAAGGACAGTATTAAATTTGAATACAACTCAACACAAGAAACAGCTTAATGTATATATTTTGGTTTCTCTCCATTCTCTAACTCTATGCCTACTAGCTCTGAATGAGAGTATGTTTGCTTCTCTCGATGCACAGGAGTGTAAGAAATTCTATGACACATTCAGTAACAAAATGAGTCATCCATCTATATTAACATCTCCGTAAAATAAGTTTAGGTCGCTCATATGATCATCTCTCTCAGTTTTTCTCAAGCTCTTTCCTTGCATCTTATCACTTTCATTTTAGCATCCCCAGAGCAGATTGCGTGCCTCGTGCGACCAACTGGATAACAAAACATTTAGTTATTTATGTCATATAAAATCTTGCCTTGAAATCACTCTATTTTGGAGGCCTTGTACCTAATGCTTCTTTCTGCGTTTGGCAAGGTCTTTGTGTTAAGTCTAAACCCGCTGTTTAATAAGACATGAGCATTGTGAAAGCTGCATTACTGAACTTAGAGACTCTCACCTTGTTCCCAGCCTCCCTGCAGGAGGTGATGTGTTTATGTGTTTAGGTGTATGCGTGTGTGAGAGAGACCACTATAGAGATCATTTTCAAAGCAATAAACCGTATTCGCTGACACTTCTGCTTTAAGTATGAAGGCACAAAAACTTTTCAAAGAAAGATCAAGCGAAGTGCTGACTAAAAATGTTCTCTGAAAAGTGCTTCCAGTTTTCACTTAAAATCCACAATCATATCCCTTTATTATATAATTATGACTTTTGCCACCTTCATATGTCACATCTATGGCCCTGTTAAGACTTGGTTTCTCACAAGTGGTGAGCCAACACACGTTGTGTGCACCTATGTCACAAATGTGTGTCCTTTGACCATTTGTGATCTGATTTTGAAGAAAGGGTCACTGATTTTTGGAATATAAACTTACCACACTTCTCACTTACTGCACATGTTATTGCATAGTGTGAAATGTGCGATCTAAAATAAAAACTTTTAATTTTAACTTAACAAATGAGATGTTTCGTTCAGGATTCTCATCCGGGGGCTTTTTATTTAAAGCTGTTTGTAATCAACTATTAAATTCATCTTTTTTAGTGCAGTGGCTGATTGACAGATTGGTAGGCAGTCTAGGACGTATCAGTGTTAACTCTACTAATAGGAGGATTGAGGGATGTTAATGCCAGATGTATAGGGCCCTATAAGTCCTGGCAATTGAAAAAAGACCTCCTTTAATTCAAAACGTTAGCAACTGTAATCATTAATGCTCAGTAGTCAATGACAATATTTCAGCATGGCAAGATGTACTAGTATTTAATGACCGTAGACAATGATAAATGATAAACATGGACTCACTGTGTAGCCTGGGGCACAGATACAGGCCCCAGTGAGACCGTGGCAGTCTGCTCCATTAGCACACTGGCATGGCACACTACATCCTTCTCCATAGTAACCCGGGGGACAGGTCTCATTGCAGTATAGACCCGTCCATCCTGCTGTACACGAGCATTCACCTGTCAGGGGGTGGCAGCTGAAAAAGAGAAAGACCGATAGACATTTAGTTACAAATATGCCTAAAGATACGCTGTGTATACGGCATCTAAACAGAAACACTTTGGTTTCCAGAACAAGGGAGCCAAATCTGAGAACTAAAACCATTGAGTTAATCCATCCTGGTGTCTGTGAGCTCCACTCAGATAAATGGGGTGTCCTTTCTCTCCTTCATGTAGTAATGAGCCCCAGTGTCTCAGGGCCTAATCTACCCATACCAGGCATTAACATTGCATTAGCCAGGAATGCGGCTAAGAAATAATGAATGAAGCACAGGTCGCGATAAAGAGCAAGTGCTATGCTACTGTTGAAAGGTGTTCAAATTTTTTCTTGCAAGTCAAATGAAGTCAAATGGACTCAAATGGAGCTCTTTACTCACCCATGGCTTCAGAGGCTAACTCGAGAGGAGTTGGCTAGAAAAGTGATGAGTGTAGGACTGAAGGTAGGGGACTCCACAAAGATGTATTGTTTGTGTGAAATAACTTTGTTGAATTGATATGTTAAGCGTGAATTTGCTGTTTAGCTGTGGATTTTAGTAAAATGAATGATATACACGTATGATGAATTTAATCATGTCCCCTGAGCCATACTTTTGGATTTGTATACGTTGATTTGTATAAGTTTTTAAAAATGACACAGAAGAATGCAAAAATGTGTCACTGACAAAACAAAAACAAACAGTAATTTGACTAGTAAAGTATCTTTTTGTAATGTCTTTTTCATAATTTACTTGTCTGCCACAATAATAAAAGTGACTTTTCTCCCTCTCTCTCTTTCTCACACACATATATTATACACACACACACACACACACACACAAGGATTATTTGAAGCGTGTGTGTGATTAATTTTAACTCAACTGGTTTACAAAATTTAGACTAATAAATGAACAGTGTATTTTGAAAATAAAGAAAATAAAGAACATTGTAGGGATACACCATGAAAAATGGATATTCAAAGATAACATTTAATAGTCTTATTAAATTATTCATTTTTTAAAACATTAACTGTAAGTAAGCATTAGGTTACAGTCAAGATCTAAAAGTTAAAATACGGCATGCAAAATTAAACCTCCAATATTGCCTTTTACCAATAAACTTAAAAAAAAATCAGCTGATAACCACTATGGTACAAAAACGCCTAGTCCATTGTTTCTTGTCAGTACAGCAGTTATCATTCTACTGCAGTCTATTGACGTGAGGTAGCGTGTCTCACCTGAGTGTGTTGGTGGAGTTACAGGGGCAGTATCTGTCACAGATGAGACCATATAGGCCTGGAGGACAGAACCTGTCCTGGCAGTGAGGCCCTTTAAATCCTGTATCACACAAACACGCTCCGTTGATGTGGTAGCATTTGGCCCCATTCTGACAGTCGCAGTGGAGGGCACATTGGGGTCCATATGTTCCGACCGGACACTCTTCCTGGCACCTGGGAACATTTTAGACACTTTACAGAGGGGGAAAAAGCCCAGTGCAATGTTTTGTATACATTATTAGTTACTCAGAGCAGCTCTGGAAGAAAAAGGAGCCAATCAGAATAACACAAGCAGAATTAGTAGACTACAAAATTATTCTAATCTAAGGGTCAAGGGTCAATGCTCTGGGCATCTTCTTTGGTAGCTCAGGTACATCAGTCCCTTGGCTTTGCCTACGGGGTGACAGGAAACTAAAACTGCAGTCATTAATTACAGTGAATACAATTAGACCCGGGCTCATTCTCTCTGTTGAATAGCAAAGTGACTTAAGGAACAGCGACTTCCACAAGATCTTCAATATACAATCCTGGCAGAACATCAATCTTGAGTGTCCAAAAAAGCCATTAGGAGACAGATAAATAGCTCAATTAAATTATAAAACGGACTAGGTATGTTTCATGTTGAAATTACACCAGCGTCGTTTGTATCAGGAGAGACGAGTGTGAGAAGGACTTAGGGGAAAGGAGGAGGGGGTACTAACGCAATCTGAGATTATTCCTGCTGGGCTAATTCACCTGTCACAGACCAAATGAATGAGGGCAATTTTGTTAAATATTAGAGGATAAGAAGTGTCTGTCCTGAAAGTGTTTTCATTCTGCAGACAATCACTTTAGTGAGCTAATAAACCCTAAGCTGCTGCAATAGACACGGGGAAATAAAGGCACAGAGCTATTTCAATTGGATCCTAATAAAACTCCATTACTGGTAATTAATGGGCAGAAACTTAACAGACCAGTGTGGATCTTGGAGTGGGATCAGTGGACAGAGGGAATATAAACAGAGAGCATTAAAAAAACAATTAATCAATTATTCAGACCCATATCGTGCATGCTTGGTAACAAACTGCTTTTGTGGTAGATTTTTTTAATAGACACAGAGGAATAATAATCACAGAAATAAGATCAGTACTAGTTTTCACTAATTGGGTGTCTGTTTTACCTGTGGCCACTGTATCCTGCCATACACTGGCACTGTCCTGTGATGTGGTCACACAGTCCTCCATTGCGGCACGAGCATTCCTTGCTGCAATTGATCCCATATTTGCCAAATGGACATGGCTGGGCGCACACAGACCCCTGTCGAGAAAGAGAGCAGAGAAAATTCACATTTGAGAAGTTTATTCATAATGACCACTGTAGATGCACTAACTGAAAGGAACGATTCACTTAAAAATTTTTTTTAAAAAAAAATTCTTTCTTTCTTTCTAACAAAGAGAGAAGTGCCATTATTATATAATAGTCATTATTATTAATTTATAATCTTCCCCTTTTCACACCAAGGGAAAAAATCATAATGATAAACACACTGCAGTTATGTAATCTGCCGCTTTAAATGCACGAGCTCTTTAAAGTCGGGTGGATTCTGACTGGCTGTCAATGTTTTTATTGTTCATCAGGTGAAAAAAATTCATTCTTAATTTAAAGTGATTCTAACAATACTGTTCATCCGTGTCATTAATGTAGTTGTGATGTGGACTTCGATATTCTCACAGAATTAGAACAATTATTAAAGCTTTATAGTTATAGTTATCATCCTTGGTGTGAAAGTGACAACTCTTATTCTCACTTCCACACAAAATTCACTGTGACGTGATCAGTCACATGATAAGCAATCATCACACTAATGTGACAACTAAAAAGATACAGACAGTTGTGGGCAATTGTTCACTGATCAACAACTTAAATGTCAATACAAAAGCTATCTGTATTTTATAATGCTTTTATGGTGACTTTTTTTGTCATTTTGGAGCTTGAAAGCACATTCACTTTTATTTTATGAAAAGAGTAGCCAATACATTCTTTAAACTTAAAATAACAAACATTCAAAATAACATTTATTGAGTGCCACAGAAGAAAGAAGTCATCTTTGGAATACATTAGGGAATAAATGACTTTGAGTGAACACAGTATATAGAATCATCCATAAAGATAAACGATCATAAAAATCATGCAAAGATAGAACACGTATAGAATTGCAAAAAAACACAGTATGTGGACCTGTAAAAGAGACCATAATCAATAGATCTGTAGCCACTTACGTTAGTTGAAGCTGAAAGTTTTGCATGATCACTTACCACCTCCTATCTGATCCAGTGTTTGCTACCTCAAAAATTAAAATTATTCCATGATTTACTCACCCTTAAGCCATCCTAGGTGTATATGACTATCTTCAGACCAATATAATCAGAGATATATCATGGAATAATTTTCATTTTTGGGGGAACCATCCCTTTAAGACCTTTAAGCAAGGTTGCTTAATCACCGAACAGACGCTGACATGTATAGTATACAGTATGCTAGTGTACCCACAGTTCTGAGGTCAATACTATTAAAATGTCTGAATGACCCATTTTCGCAGTTTAGTTTCAATAAATGGTCTGAATGAATTGTGGATGGAGCATTGCTTTTTGAACAATAGAGTATGTCTACATACTGTAGCACATTAAACTTTTCAGAAGAGAAAGGAAACGTGTTTTTGACATGTCCTCTTTACGAGTTTAAGATGATGCAACAGGAGCAATAATGAGCCTCAGCAAACTTCACACAATTTGCTTCTTAAATAATAACTAGCTGATCTCCGAGACTCAGATGAGTATCATTTCTTCCCCTTTTAGCATTGTGCAAATATCTCAATTCAGATTCTCCTCCATCCCTTCTTCATTTACCTCTTAAACTCTTTCACCTTCCCTCCATTCACCCTTTTCTCCTTCTAATTACTCCCTCTTCTCCTTTCTTACTTTCTTTTAAGTGTGACTCACTGCTTCCATCGTTCAGTATCTTACCCTTTTACTCTCCTTCACTCTCTGCCCCTCATCCCTTATCGTCTCCTCATCTTTATTCCCCTCTGTTTCTTTTCTATCTTTTATTCTCTCTGTCACTTTCTCTTTGTCCCTCACTTCTCCACCCTTTTGGTCCCTCTGAGTACAGCATCTTACCGTCCATCCAGCAGGGCAGGAGCATTCTCCAGTGATGTGATGGCAGGTTCCTCCGTTTTGACAGGGGCAGCGCTGCTCGCACTGTGGGCCATGACTTCCAGAGGGACAGCGCTCTCCACAGCTACCGAACCGCAAGAGCAAAAACATGAAACTCAGGCAGCCATTGCAAAGGATTGCAACATAAAACACAAGAATGTTCAAAGACTTTAGAACAAATACTTAAAAAAACAAAAAAAACAAGCAAGTGCCCTCACAAGTACTTCACAGCATTTGCACTATGCTAACAATGAATATAGACAAAGAATAAGTACATCAAATGTAGATCAGTATGGGAGACTGGAGCTAGATGTCAAATGGGGTACCTAGAAGGTTTTGGGTTAAAAATCTCCAGATGTTTTAAACACCTAGTTCAAATTGTATCCTTGAACATTTTTCCAATGAATTTTGGGTGAATTAAACACAGTAGCATTCATTCCAGCAAAGGGTTTGCTATTAGTTTTTTACATATTTTATTGGATTTTATGTTCTCATATATTTTGTATGTTATAATTTTAAACAATTTATCACTTACAATTTCTGTTACCCCAAAACATTTGACATTTAAAGAATATTAAAATTATATATATTTTTTAAATAAAAAAATGCGATGCACTTTTGTTCAAATGTTTGGGGTCACTGATCTAGAAAGCTGAATTTATTGGATCAAAACCAGTAATATTGTGCAATATTATTTCAATGAAAAATAACTCAAAAAATAACTGGCGAAGCTAAATTTTCCCCAGCCATTAGTCGTCAGTGTCACATGATCCTTCAGAAATCATTCTAATATCCTTATTTGGTGCTCAAGAAACATTTCTAATTATTATCAATGTTGAAAGTAGTTGTGTTGCTCAATAATTTTATGGAAACTGAAAACATAGTTTTCAAGATTCTTTGATTCAAAAGCACAGCATTTATTTTAAATAGAAATCTTTTCAAACACTATAAATGTCTTTACTGCCTCTTTTGATCAACATCAATTTCTTTTAAAAAACCCAAAAAACTAAAATCTTATTGACCCCAAAACAGTAGTGTATTTTGAAATATTTTCATGAATTATTTATACAATACCATATTTTTGTTATATGTTATCTTTTCTATTTTGACATATTTCATTAAATGTTTTGGACTACATAACTGTTTTAATGTTTAGATTTAGCTGAAAAACAGACTATGTAATGGCAGGTTCCCATTGTGACAACACAAAAGGTCATAAAAGGTGAATGTGTGTTTCCTTGGCAATGATGGTGGAAAGGTTGAATAGCTATTTTGCAGTCAAGAGGTGTGGGCTAATCCAGAAACTGACTTTCATAAATAAACCTACCCTTTTCACTTGAGTTACAACTTTCCCTTGTCTTTTATCAGGAAAGACATATTAACCTTTATATCTCTATACTGAAAACCTGTTTTATCTCTGGTACTCACATTGGGCCCATGTAGCCTGGTGCACATATGCATTCCCCGGTCTCGTGGTGGCAGGTGGCACCGTTGAGGCATTGACATTGCAGCTGGCAGCCCTTGCCATAGTAGCCAGGCTCACATTGATCCTCACATCGCCAGCCTTGGTAGCCGTCTGTGCAGACACAGGCTCCTGTGATGGGGTTACACAGTGCCCCATTCTTGCACTGACAGCGGTTGCTGCAGTGGGGCCCCCAGTGGCCACTTTCACAACCTGATACACAGAGAAGAAGAAAGGATGCTTTTTTACACCAGCCAACTAAAATGCCACCATACACCAGTCAGAGTTAAGGGTGGATACTCTCGCTGATCAGTATGAGCAACAGGTTGTGAACCGCTGACCTGTAATCCTGGAATTCCCAATACACAAGATTTGTGAAGTCATAGAATTTCATTACAGAACATATGCTGATGTATACGGGTTTGTACACTGTTTTGTCAATACAAGTGAATCCCACTACGAATGAGGATTAGCCGAAGCATAGATTATTTACATCCCCACATATATTCTCTTTAAATTATCAACGAGCTAATACCATGCTGAAAGAAAACGCTATCAATAAAATGGGTGAAATTGCAAGGAGCTAATCTTGCAAACGGACCTAAAGTGACCCAGAGATGCTATAAAAGACTGACTCAGTCGTTCTGGTGTTTACATGGTATTAGCAAGCTTAAATAGGGCCAATAGACATAGACTTTGTACATTCTTGCATAAATGTTACTGCATGCAAATAACTCTCTTAGTGAGCATAAGAGGCTTTTTTTTTCAAAAACATGCTTTCAAAATTTTGAAAAACAAAATATCTATAGGAAAAATATATATTCAACTTATTTTTTTCCATGATACCGCAATTGTTTGATTAACATTAATGAAACAGACAGCCTATATATAAAGACCCAATGTATCACACAGATTTAATATAATGTTACACACCAGATGTTTCTCCCCAACAGTTAACCATACGTTCATTTTAGACATAACAGATAATGTTTGTGTGAATACTCAACGAGACATACATTTTGAAATACTGTAATTCTGTGTATATGTGTATATCGTGAAGCGTCTTTGTCCCCACGCGGCGCACTTCCGATCTGTCGTGAGTTTGAAAATCCCATTTCATTGGCTCAGATTCATGCCATCGAAAATTTGCTATGAATATTCACAAAATTGGAATGCTGCGCTTTTAAACGATTCCAAACTTCCGCTAAGGGAAGCACAAGTCAAGCAGAGAAAAACTGTAATTTTATTGGACAAGGGAAAGGTAATTCTCTCAGAAAACACTACAAATAAAGATACTTTTAGATATTTAATTGCTTTTTGGAGAATTGGGATCACTAGATGAGGGCTTAATGAACTCATTTTTGTGCAAACCTCAAATTCAACCAAAATGAACCTTTTTCACTTGTTTTGCCAGTCGCTCGAAATTAGCTCGTGCACATTCCGACTCCTTTTTGCCAGCACGGGTCTAAGCTCAGGAAGCTGTTTTGAAAGTGGATACAGGCCTAATGAAGACTATGTGCTGTGGGACACCAGCATCCATTGTCTATGCCAGACAAGCATAAGGTGGATGATCAGCACTTAGAGAAGACAGCTTGGTGGGGGGTCATGGAACATCCTGTCGCTGTGGCGAGTCTTTCCCAAGAGGTGCTACGTAGGCCGCATTAAGTAGCTCACAGAGGGCAGGAGGCACGTTATTGATTTGAGTAAATCTGCCGTGGATGAGTTCTCCTGTCGGTTGAGCTCTCACACCACACAAATGACCAGGGCACATTAAAGGCAGGAAACCTGCAGGAGGTCAGCAAAGATGGATGAGCTGCTCATCGTCTGCTCTGCTCGCAGTCAATCAGCACTCATCACGCTCCTCTCAGCTCTCCCACGCTGATGAGAGAAAAAGAGCAGAAAAACACAACACATCCACTGTTTGCCTCTCTCGCCAGCCCCCGGACCTCGTCAACATCCCATCAGCCCCAAAGTGAGCGCTTCACTTTCAAAGAAGCCTCATACTGGGACGCAAACAGTTTCCCTCCCATTCAACACGGCAAATCCACTCCGTGTTGGCTCAAAGTCCACCCGGCCTCTTCATTTGCAGCCATTCTGAATCATTGCGGAGGAGGACAAATAAAGTGGAAATCTAGACAGAGCTTAATTTGCAGAAGTCTTTTTCTCTGATGCTCAGAAGCAGCACAAACTGTTGCCATTGAAGACTCAAAGCCTCTTTTCCCCCACAGTGAGACGCCTCAGCACATTTCCTTCTAAAGCCCATTATCTTGGCCCGTCTCTTCTGCGTTTAGTTTCAGACTCGCCGCAGACAGTTTCTCACTGCGGGCCCTCTGACAGCATTTAGCTGTGATTAAAGAGTCAGAGATCATTTTGTGCCATGGGCAAGGCTGTAAAACACACAGTGTTATTCCTATTTCTCTGTTTAAAGTATCTGAAAGAAAGCTTCCATAAGTATGTGTCTAATCAGAGAAGAGATGAAGGAAGAGTGGATGAGGCTCCCTTTGGGCAATGGACCTTGTGTGTGGGCAGAGATTTAACGTTACATGTACACCAGACGGTCGACCTGTAACACAACCCCTATTAAAAGCGCTCAGCATTGCACAAACAGGCTAATCAAAGGGTGTGTTTGGGGAGACAATCCATGCTCCTTTTCACAACACACTTGCACTTCGAGGCATCAGCACCGAGCTGTGAGCGTGCGTTTGTGTACTGTACTTTAATAAGCAGAAAAATATAATGGCCTGATCTGATCAGATGGTTGGGAAAGATCTCAGTACAGGGCAGCTCCATGCACAATCCTGTGAGAATCCGTAATGCTGCTACTTGAAGTTCTCCCATAAGTGTGGCGAGCCTTATTACAAAACAAGTAAAATCCTTTCAGCTGGAGGCCTGATTCAAAAATTATTAAGGCTGACAAGAAAAATACTGTATGTATTTTGGTGCTATGTTCTGCCTTGAGCTGTGTGTGCAGCTAAATATACATGAACGCCACAAAAGGCTAATTAGCGAGACTTCAAAAGTCTAAATTGTTGTGTTTTCTATGAAGACAAAATATCTCACTCCTATAGGATCTGGAAGCCCTGCTTATGCTGTCTGTTTTTGGTGAGAATCAGTTTGTCGGAGCCATAGCCTTGAGGGTAGCACACATACATATTGCGCAGCAATGCTTCATATCTCTTCCTGTCTCTCCTCAAACTGTCAAATAAAGGCAAAATTCCCCAAAAATATGACACTGCAAAATATAAAATGTATTTTAGTTTTTATTTTTTTTTTAGATTTTTATGGCAAAAATCAGGATGTCTCTCCTCACACTGTCAAATGAAAGGCAAAATTACCCCCCCCCCCACACACACACACAAAAACACACACACACACACACACACACACACACACACACACACATATATATATATATATATATATATATATATATATATATAAAGTATCTGTTTAGAAAATTATTATTTGGTTGTTTTCTGCGCCATGTCAGCATCTTTTTTTTTTAAGTGCTGAAATGTCAATCACTCATCACTGTAACCTTTTTATGTCCTTTAAAAATACTTATTATTATTTTGTTGTTATTGTTTATCTTATTGTGATAGTTGTTATAATATTGTTAAATGCCCGAAAGCAATAATGGAAAGTTGGCATAGTTTAACAGAATTTCAGGTCTTCTTGGATCCATTCAGTAAAAGCACACATTTTCTAAATTACTCAAGACCAGAGGCCACTAATATCAGACCCGACCTGAGGCACTCGTCAAATTTTGGACCCTAACCCGCTCAGTCTCGCCGTTTCACTTTCTACACGAGAGATGTACCTCGTGGTTCTAGCCTCACGTCTGCTGAGGCAGAGTGACAACTAGAAATGTGGAGAGCTGTGGGCCTAGCTCCATGGATCTCATGCCCAATCTGTAAGCCCGTTCTGCGGCCTCTTCCGGCTTGCCCCGGGAAGAAGAGATGCTCGCCAACTCTCTCTCCCCTGGGTGGGCATCCTCACTGAAGGCTCCCACCTTTCCTTTTATCAGTGTCAAACAACATTTAGACTGGTGGGCAAGGTGCACCTGGTGGCAGGTCAGGCTGGTAGGGCCAAACAGACTTTTTGAAAGACCTGGATCAGGGAGAGGGATTGTTTCCTGAGGCAGTTATGGAATTGTGTACAGCCACAGATCTAGTCCTCTGGGTCACTAAGCAGACAGACCATGCCATTGGCCGCTCTATAGTTGCTATCCCTATGATATTTGCTCCCAAGATCAGCGTATTATGCTGGACTTAGAACTGTGGACATTGCCGAGGCCATGTCTGCAGTCTCCCCTGAACAGCTCTTCTCTTTGGGGCTCTAGGCTATTGCCTGTCTTATTAACATCCCCATAGCATCAGCATCTGACGCAGCGTCGAGTTCCCTTAAAACCCAATTCCCTGAGAAGGGAACAAGACATTGCCATGCTTTGCACATGCCTGCATGTCTTCTTTCAGACGTTTTTAAGTTGATGACGCGTAATTCCAACACCCTTTTATACGCACAGGTGCTCCATGTGACATCAGGTGGATTATGGGACTGCTGTCAGCCAATAGTAATGCTGTGATTTCACACTTGCTATAGAAACCGAGTTCCGCGGATACATCCCCATAGCATTAGCATCTGACACAACATGAGTCTAGTATGGTCTATACAAAGTGTTGTATATACCACTGTGTGCCTAGTTTTAATTAATATATCAATCTTTTGCAAACCTGCCATTTGCCCTTGTATCATCCAATAGATGGACCATAGCCATCTAGATGTTTGTAACAGGGCCAAAGGTTTGTGAATCAGATAGTGTAATAGGAAGCACTGTACAAAAGTGTGATTACACTGACTCTATCACAGCACACAATGCCTCTAGGGCCAATTACTACTTCCTTGCACCCAGTCCAGCCCATTCTACTCCTTTAATTAAAGCTCCAACGGTGGAGGGGAAGACTCAGTCAACCCCTCTCACCCAAGTTTTAGCGTTTGTGGTTAATGACTGGAGGAAGTGCATCCAGACAATTAAACTTCCAGATAAATGAAGTTCCCAAACCTTGGCAGCTGAACTGCTGTTTGGGTTCATCTCTGCTATGCCATGATGAATACAGGATGGGAGTTTGTCTCTACATGACAGAGTGTCTTAATTACTGTTAGTCAATGTCATAGCTCTGTGTGCTACGTGACTCAAGTCCGACTGCATGCCCGAAGACGGTTAGAGTGAGACCTGTTTTGTGCCAGTTGAGTGTGTTCTTCAGAGCACAGGTTATACAGAAACCTTATTAAGCCTCTGAATGTTAAACAGTGTGCAGCTTCAAAGGCAAAAGTAAATTAAAGTATATGGACAAGATGTCATAAAAGATACAGGTTTAAAATATACAGCAAATGGGTGATCCAAATGTGCTCTGATAAAAAGATTCTGTGCAGTGAGAAATAAGTGAAGGTTCATATACACACAGAAACCTTCACTGATTGGAATTGCGAGGCTACAAGGATAGAATTTTTAAACAATTAAAAGCTACTGCATCCCTATTACCTGACAGACATCCTGAATAGTGACGGAGGCGAAGATGACTGCCAAATTAGATAATTAATAAAAAAACAAAACAAATTAATTTACTTTTATTTTTAATTGTGTTGACTCAGAACAGCCTATTTAGAGATTTAACAAGGTCGTTTACACCACACTCTCTCGTCTTGTATATTGTCTCGTTTTGGTGCATAAATTTTTTTTTTTCATCTAGAAATTCAGCCTGTGATTTGCACTCAGAAATCAAAATATTTTGCCATTTTATTTAAGACGAAGGAAAACAAAAATGCTCAGTGTGTCAGAGCCAAAGAGAGAGCATTTGTGTTTTCCTCCCTGTTTAAAATATAATAATAAAAGATTTTGAATTTTTAACGTAAACAGTTTGGAGAAAATCGGATGTGTCTTCATATTAGCTCGATGCATGAGGTCTTAAAGTGACGGTAGCCTAATATACCTGCTGCCGCTTGTCATTGATGTTCATTTAAAAAACGACAAAGAGAAAATCACTTACTGCTGAATAACTTCAGTAGCTTTATTAAATATGAATGTATAATTTATGCAGTGAAGTCTGTGCAGTTTTATTTTTACAGTTATTTATTCAATTTCTTACTTGAATGCTATACTGTTAAATACTGTAGCTGAAAAAATTAAAGCACTGTTTATTTAATTAGTATATTATATCTGTCCTACTTTTGTCATTTGCTTTTTTGTTCTTATTTTTTAATAACAAAGTTAAAATAATGAAATAAAGATTTTTATCTTCGCCCACCCCTACTTTGGCCTAAATATTCATTCTTTTTTTTGTTCTTGTACTTTGTAAGGCTACATTTTTAAAATAGGTAAATTAGTTTTGCTGTATGGCTAAGCAACTTATAATAAAACCAACATGAAAAAGAATTGTGATAAAATTGTGAAATGTGATCTTCCTGAAAACAAAAAGTGATATTATATTTAGCCCTATTGACTAAACTGCCATTTTATTTTTTATAGTGAAGCAAAAAATATACATCATGCTTTTGATTCACTAAAAAGAAGCGGTTCAAAAGTGTTATTGTTCAGTAATCACACTTCTCTTGTAATAATACCTGTTTCACTGCGCATTTAAATGCCTGCAAAAGATGAACGGGGCTATAGCACTTTGATAAACATTTATTAATATAGCTTCTTTTTTGTGTAAAATGAAGATTATTTAGTACACTAGGATGATAAATGTCTCCTGTACATGCTTTTAAACGTACAGTTGTAAAAGCTGCCAATACTCTCACCGTGAAATGGCCCATGGGGCCCTCTAGAGCTCCACTGACACTTATCACTATGTTATTTATTTGTGCGCTGAAAGAGCAGACTGCTACAGAATGAATTAGGGATACATTAGGGAATTTGGGATACGTTATGTGGGGTGGGGAGCTGATGAATGCTTTTCTAAATATACAGAAGAAACTGCCAATAGTCATGTGGGGTGGATAGTGCTGAGTTATAATATCAGAGGGGGAGCGCTTGCACTGCAGCTGCCAGGCAGCCTCGACGGACCGGGACGTCCCTCCTACCCTAATTTATCTCAGACAAGCCCCTGTAACATGTTTCCTTTTCCCCAGTAGAGAGGAACAGCATGGGACCTGCCAGCCAAAGCCTCGGGGGAGACACGTAGCATAAGGATGTGCTGATGTTGTATCTTTTCACACTATGACTCATGCTACATTATAGTTCACATGTAAAGACTTTTACTGTACTGTTTTGATGTATTATGGTATCTGCAGTAAATTAACTTTTTGTCACCAAACTTATATGTTAACAGAATGAATTTCTGGTCCAAAGTCATTGCAATAGCGTATTATTGCTTTATGCACTACCATTCCAAAGTTTGGGGTCAGTAAGATTTTTTTTTAAAGAAATTAATCATTTTATTCAACAAGCATGCATTAAACTGAAAAAAGACATTTTTACAAAAAAAATTGGTAACACTATTTTACAGTGTCACTGTTACATATGTAAAATGCAGTTACTATAGTAATAACTAAAAATGATGCATAATTATATGCAACTAACCCTAAAACAAACCCTAATCTTAACCATATGGTAAGTAGATGTAGTTACTTAATACTACTCAGTACTTAAGTGTATAATTAACAAAGTAACAGACACCTTAAAATAAAGTGTAACCAAAAAATCTTTTTTTAGATTTCTATTCATCAAAGAATAAAACAGATTATAACATTGATAATAAGAAAAAGATTTTCCTGAGCATCAAACCAGCATATTAGAATCTTTCTGCAGGATCAGGTGACACTGAAGACTGAAGTAATTGCCATCAAAGGAATATATGACATCTTAAAATATATTAAAATAGAAAACAGTTCTTTTAAATTGTAATAATATTTCACAATATTACTTTTTTTTTTACTGTATTTTTATATTTTTATATTTATATGAGAGAACAAAATCTTTTGAACGGCAATGTACTGTATCATAATATTTATGATAACGCTAAATGATATCCATTATAACATGGCCTAGGGGAAACCGAAGGCAAATCGGCTAACCTCCTGGTCACTTAAGTCTTTCAAGTGTTCAAACGCCTTGTATTTGCAGAAGGTTGTTTGAGACATCTATATCAAATTAAGCACTGACTAATCACTGTCTAGAAAAGACACTCCCCTGTGGATACAACTAGGTCATTTGTTCGAGATATATCTCGAATGTGAACTCAGATCAATATCAGCCTTGAGAAGTCACCTTCTGTTCAATACAGTGCTAGAGACCTTTCACAGCAGAACAGCAGGACGGCACTATCCGATTGCAGCATCTTTTGTGGAGGGTGAAGGGATCTTTGAAGTGAATCATGCAGGCACAAGTCGGGTCATTATCACGCTCCTGAATAATTTGAGAAAAGCCATGACCTAGTGCAGCAAACCAGTAGCTTATTCAACAAAAGTCAGAAGTGTCCTCCTCAGCAGATTGTTACACGGGCCGTTGCTTTAGCAAATTAATAATTCTATCTTCCTCTCCTCCCTTGGGAAAAACACAAGCTATTCTCCAAGCCACAAAGCCAACAAGCACGAAAAGAGCCTCTTTAACATCTCTCTAACCAGAAAGGAATGACTCGAAATAAAGACTTGCAAGAGATGGAGATGCACAAGACAAATCTGAGATCAGCAGTGACCAACAACCGCTGCTCTTGAGACAATGTCAACCCAATAAAGCCTACTCGTGCTGTGCTTAATTTGCACCCATCGATTTCCTATTTTCAATTATTAATTCTAATTAGGATGAAGTAGATGGTGCCAGGGGCCGTGACAGAGGGTCGATGATGGAGAGGCCCGGCAGATGTAGGCGAGTGATCCACATACAGGAAAGAGTGTGACTCTACTCCATGCCAATTCTAGATTTTGATGATAGAGCACATAGATTTAGTGATTTAAACCCTATTTAAACAGCTTTTTACTCTGCATACATCATTATTTTATATTATTATATATCCTGATCTGGGCCAAGGGTTTGTTATCCTCACTTTAGCTTTGATACCTGACCTCAAAGTGTGAAACTCTTTCACCAGGGGGCAGTATACCACATAGTTCAAGTATGGGTCAATAAGCAGCTGTGCGCCCACCGGTGGTCTGACATACAAAATGGTGCTTCGTGATCTATGTTTAATTATAAAGTTGCTACAATGTGGTGACAGTTGCAGCCCTTCCTCCACCTACTGCTGAAAACACAACAGCTATGATGCATTACCAAACATCCACAATGCATTCATCAAAAAGCATGGTCGCCTATCACACTACAAATCTGAAAAATTAAGGGTAGTTTTATTGACAGCTATGGAGTTCTCTAATATTTAAACCATAAAAAAAACCATACAGTTGTAGTTGAAAAACATACCGTACTAAAAGCAAGAAGCAAAAAAAAAAAAAAAAAAACAGAAGGAAGATATGTGTTTTTCTTGTTTTCTCTGGAACTGGGGAATTTTCACTTGGTTATTATATGTGCCTTTTTGTAAACCATAAGACTGCTCGTTATGAATCCATTACTAGAACCACTTGACCGTAATGCCAAAGCAAATAAAAAGAGAAATGAAGACTCAAAATAAGGCAATTAAAATGGGACTGTATGGACAGGGACAATGACAGAGTAATGTAGCATGAAGATCTCTCTTGACCTACAATGCCAATGCATTAAAGGTTTCCATGGCATCTGCACCTGCTAAAAACTGGTAAGGGTGGGGAGGACAGAAATGAGGTTATGTTATATATCTTTCCTCGGGTTTGCTGCTAGTCTACCGAGCATGAACTCATTTTGCAGGTGCTGGCAGTAGTTTTGTGAAGAGAGAGTATCTCATACAAAAGCCCTATATACAGCGTGCACAGAGGAGTGAATCGAAATAGCAAGCTATCCCAGCAAAACATGCTGGTGTTTTCTTTTAAATTGATTCACACTAACAATCCAAGTTAATAATAGAAGGATTATTAAAGCAGTAACATCCTGAGCGCACAGAAGGCACCGGCTTTTCAATATAAATGGTCTTTAAATGCAATTTTTACATTGTTCTCTACATGTGAACTTTGAATCAACATACAAAACTGTAAAATACTGTCATATATGTAATGTACATATATGTAATATGTAATCATTGCCTAACATGTTCATTGCATCTTCTTAAATGAATACATGATGCTTAATCACATATTATTGAACACCAGTATGTTAATGCCACATGGACATTACTTGAATTGAATAATGCAGTGTGAGAAAAATAAATATTTTCATAAATGGAAGGTGTGTAAAGCTACAGGAAAGTTGTATATATGCATATACCTGCAGGCACATACAAATGCTATAGTGAGACAATTCATGGTGGAATTATCTCACTCAATCCACTGCAGCTGTGGGAATGAATTTCCTGCTGCTCTAGGATATTCTACATAGAGTAGAACTAGAATAAGGATGGAAAATCATTGACAGCAGGAAATCTCATACTACTTAGATTGCACGCACAATGAAAAAGTCGTAAATTATAAAATAGATACACATTGTTTTCAAGTTAAATAGTGTTATTTATGCAATCAAAATGAATTAAATTGTGATTAATATTACATAAGAGTTCTTCCAAATGAGTAAAAATGTTTAAAACAAACAAACAAAAAACATCCATATCCACACATAAATAATTATGAAACTGCCCTCTCAATTAACTAAAAAAACAACTTACACGGAAATGACTTAAATAGCATGAAATGCTGAAAATGACTTAATCACACACAACACTTAAACTTGTGAAAAAGTAATTCTCCACTGGATTTTAAAGTTCTAGCTTCCAAAATAAAACAAAACGATAAAACATTATATGTCTTGAGTCGCTAAAGTAATATTATTTATTATAATATTTCATTATTTTATATAATAATGGCATGAGTAGCCCTGTTGGTATGTGATCTAAGCTAGTAATGATTAATAATTCGGCTCGAAGATTTTGCATATGATGTGAATGGTCTACAATACATAGTGTGACTAACTTGAAGACGCTTTTCAAAGAATGTCTCTTGGGGGTATGAAATCTTAAACATGTTTTCAGAAGAAAAACATCTCTACCTCCTACACTTCAAAGCTTTACCCTGCAGTTTGTTCACCAACTCAAAATATAATGCACGAGAACGTACAATCAACATGTAGGCTCATGACTCATTGTTTCACACAATTACCATTCTTGTGTAAATACATTAGAAATAACATGTGATCTTTGGAGGCATTCTTCTGAGCACCATGGTTCGAAACCCTGTGACCGCCCCTGGTTATAGTGCCACATCGGCATCCCAGATCTACACTGAGAAAAACACGAATTTTTTTGATTCAAAAACTTTCCCAACACTTTTCACCACACGTACACACACAGATCAGTATAATTGGCTTTTAATGATCTGACATTATGCTAATGTTCATCGTGAGGAGATAAATCTTTGCGAGGGGTTTACGATTCTCGGCAGGTGGCCGTCTGCCCACCAGAGCCATGGAGATTAAACATGGAGGACAGACTCAGGAGAACAACAATGACGTGCTCCATCATTGAGGGTCAGAGTGCAACATTTTCTGCGTGAAACAGTTTGCGTGGGAAAGCAGATTATCTTTGCAACGATGACTTCATGTGTTTACATCATCAACATTAGGCTGAAATTAAGACGGCCATTTCTGTTGTTGCATTTGTAAACATTAAATGTTGTCATCGTTGGATTAAACAAGTGGGTTGTTTTAAATCATCTATAACCCATGCAAACAGCCCTTTAAAATTTTAATGCTGAGAGTTAAGGTGTTTTGAGAAATATTGGGTTCTTAGGAAATTGCCACTTGAGCTCCATCAGAGAGCTGCCCACTTAAGCAAGGACCACATTAAGCCTTCATTAGCGTAGTGACTGCAGCGGCAAGAGTAGAGGTGAGGGAACAGTCTCAGTGGCCGAAGAAGGATTTGCAATGAAGAGGCCGCTTCTGCGGTCGGGCTCTGTGGGTCTGAGGGTCCTGTGAAGTGGCCAATGTGTGTCAATCACAGCTTTCCCTCTCCTCTCTCGTCCACTCAGCAGTCACATGAAGAACCCTCAGGAGAGTCTCAGGCTCTCCGGAAAAAGGTTGGCAGGTTCAGAGGCGCAGAATTATCCGGAATGAGCGGCGAGATCTCTGAATGCAGTTTTGTTCTTCTTGTGTTTGGGAACTCACCGGGGCCCATGAATTATTCCTGTGGATTCTCAAAGTCACAGTGAAGTCAAAGGTATACATCAGTGACTCCCTGAGAAATCAATTGTGTATCTCTTTCTCTAACTGACAGTCAAAAATAGATTTGAAGAAAAAAAGGCTTGTTGCCAGGGAAGTTTTAGTTTGAGAGTTAATGGATTATTAGTCATGATCTCTTGCATGGCAATAAAACTGCTTGGTACTGAGAACAACTGGCACAAAAGACTCCCAATGCAGTTATTTGTTACTTCCCTCATGGCAGATAGAGTTGCAGATGTCTGAGGAGAAGATAAATAGAATGTAAAAAACAAACAAATCTGATTCATCCATTCTATGGAGAAGTTTGCTAGAGAGAGGCCGCTGTATTGATCCACTGAGGAAAAAATCCTTTTATTCCCCTGATGAACAAAAGCAAATGATCTTATATAAATCAGTCTTAAAATTAGTCTGGCTCACAATAGCTGGTATTTACTCTTGTAGATGTGCAACTGGGGGAAAAGGATCAATGCTGGACAAGAAATTCACAAAATAATTGTAACGTAAGGTTTTTGTTGTATAAGATGTCCTTACTCAGTTGTCAGCATAAATATGAAATAAATTCATAATATATAATATAGTTGTTTCTTGTTTTAGTTAGATTTATGAAGAAATATTCTAATATTTTATCCAATTTTTCTTAAGTAAGTTTTGTTTAAAAGATATATTAATTACTGGAAAACAAGTTTTTTGTTTTGTTTTGCCAGTTAAGTCTTTATCTTTACAAATATTAAAATATTAATCTACAATTTTGCTTGCCCTCAATTTTGATTGAGGCAATCCACAGCAAACTATTTTATTGCAGCCCTTACAGTAACCTTGAATTCCTGTGGTGTTTATGTAAATGTGGAGCACGTGTGAACTCGTGGAAGCAACTAAACGTTCTTTAAAACTCTCCTTTGAACCTTATCGTCTAGATGCCCTTTCTCAGACGCACAGATCACAAACCCCATCCCTTTGTTCCTCTTATTAAGCCTTACCAATGCTCATCGGCCTTTCTCTTTCCCTATGCTCTGAGGCAAAAGGGAGGAATTTAATTGAATTTCAGGGCTTTTAATGTCTGCATCAGGATAATCAAAGCAAGCCAGTCTTGAGTTGTTTATCATGACCTTGGGAGCTTTAGCAAGGCCATGTTCGTAGAGATAACCATTGTCCTGAGTTTAAAAAAAGGAAAAACATTATTGCACAGGACCCTAAGACTGTTAAAGTCAACATCTCTCTTCAGGCAATGATGCTATATTTCTAAACTCCAAAACTAACTGATGATTAATGTCAGAAAAACTCTTAATACTGTAGTATTGAAATACTGTTGAGCATCTGTTCCTTCACAAGGCCACAGTACTTTAAGCGTATCTTAACTTAAACATATCCTTCTTCTCAAAGGTGTTGCAAGTTATCTGGTAATTATAGATTTCATCCAAAACCTAGAAGGCTGTGGCCTTCTAAGCAAGTTGCTAAGTTAACTAGGTGATAATTGAATGAGCACAAATATACATATGCGCTAAAATAATCTATTATTAATTAATAATATTATTTTGTATCTGTATTTTTCAGTACGGAATTAAATATATGTTTAATTATAATCATATTGAATTAATTTTTCATTAATGTGGGATGTGGTGGACCTACAATCTGGCTAACACAAAGTATTTTAACAGCAAACAAAATTAATTTGTATACTTTTTTGGAAAAACCTTCATGACGGGAGCCTGCTTATGCCTTAAAACGCTTCCTCCATTGGGAGCCAACTAAGTTTTGGAAGCTAAAGAGATACATATGTTAAATATATATTTTATTTATTATAGCTGGTTGAAAACTGTCATTAAAATGTGAAGGGTGTTGTTCTTTGTCCTTAATCATGCAAAAACAAATCGTTCTCCAACAACCTTCTTAAGAAATGTGCGTAACAGCCGACAGAGAAGAATGGAGCAGAATTCAGAATAAAATCCCAGTTACCTTGGGGCCCAAAGCACAATTTGATTAAAAGTTTGTTTTTCTTCCCTCTCCTCAGTTACGGAGGGGGCGCGTCGATGCAGCACTGACAGTTAATTGGACTTGGCAGGGCCAGGAGTTCATTCGTCAGCATTGTGTGTGGTTTGCCAGAGAGGAACAGGACAATCAATGTCCCACAGGACGGCCAGTAATCAGTGCAACACTACCATGGAGTGCAGGGTTAAACATCAGGAGACTGCAGGTGCAGGAGGATCTGAGGCATACCGCTAATACTATAACCTCCACACCCCACCACCTACATCAACAACATAATCAGCCAAGCACACCCAAGGACACAGCAGAGGCAAGGCATCATGGGGTAGTGCCCCAAGAACAAACATGTACAATTTTTTGTACTTTACATTATCATGAACAACCTAAAATACCAAAACTCTCTCTTAGTTTGGCTGATGTGGTTCTTTGGAAGGCATTTCGTTCATCAAGGTCATTTCTAACCTAGTATGTATGTGAATTTGGCTCTTTAAATTTTGAAGGCTCCCTTTTAATCATAAACAGTAGAATAAATGCAAAATATTTGTGGAATTTTACAGGAAACCCTTCAAAAAAACGTATATTAAACTAAAACTATAACATACTAAAAATATATTATATAATATATAATAATTAAAAATATATATATAAAATGTTAGATGAAAAACCTTTAAAGATTTTGAAATGTTCCTTTGGTAGAAACTACAAAAAGAACTAATTTACAAAAACTACAATTTAAATATATATAAAAATACTTATTCAAAATATGAATATACTAATAATAGCATATAAACAATACTAAATTAACAGATACATATCGCAAAATATAATTGCTGTAAGTTTCTTTAAGACATTGTCTGAGAAGTGAGATATTCCTTTTTGGGAGAAAAACAGTAAACATTAACAATAACATTTATCATGCATTGGTTTGATAAAATTACAGAAATCTGTATATTACAAATTAAAGGTTAAAAATATAAAAATCAATTTAATACATCAAGGACGAACAGGGAGAAATTTGCAATAGCTCTTTATTTGCATCCTGTTAGGTTCCATCTTGTTCACTGCCATCGTGCAATAAACAATCAAGTTTTAATTAAAAAAATAAGTTTTTAAAGTGCACGAGGTTTGACAAGAACATGTTTCTGAAAGTCTGGTATACCATTTATATTAAAGTACTTCTTTAAATTTCAACGCATGCATTCATTTCAGAAAAGTTAAAGAATTCAAAAGGTTCACTAATACAAAAGGAACAAGAATGACCCGACAATATCGCACAAAGAATACCTGTGATGACTACCGATACCCTTGAAATCAAGTCCTAGAGACTTGTGCGGGGGCATGTGTTCCATAGATCCATTAAGTAGCTTGTGAGAGAATCCAGTTCTGTTTCCTACCTTCACCTCATCACAACATGACCTCTAATGCCAAGGGCAATTTCTGCTCAGAGGCTGCAGAATTAACATCACAGCGAGTAAAGAGATCATCAAATGTAATGATCAATGAAATAAATTGAATCCTGTAGCGCTAAACTTCATAAACATGGAAATCAACCCCAAAATCAAGTGCGACTCAGACTATGAAATGACCACAGCAGAGCCCTGTCCTGCATTAGTATGCTGCCAGCAGCTTGTGGTTGCACTGTCATCACAACATTTCAGCTATTTTAGACCACACAAAAAGTGATAGAGCTTTATAATGTTCTCATTCAATTATGCAACCTAAAGGCTGTTTAGACTACGTACAACATTCCAGAATCTGGCTTTACGTCCTTTGTGGACATCTATTTGATGGTTATATCCAGCCAAGGGAGGCATAAGTGATGTCTGTGCAATCACAGCCGCTGCTATCATCTCTGGCACTCATCAAAATAGCTGGACCTTTTCTAAAAAGCCTTCATTCGAGAAAGCCGCTGACTATGTTCGGAGACGATATTCCTGTTATCAACAATGCACAATATGGAAATAATCATGGCAGAGAAATATGCAAGCTACAATAGGCTGTATGGGACATTACTCTAAAATTAATTGTGCTTGAATTCAACAAAAGGCAGATGAAAAAAAAAACTTTCCTGTTGGGATAGCAAAAATGAATTCAGGGCTGAGTTAAACAATGCCATAGGGGTGGTTTTGGGGCGTTTGTGAGTTTCTCTGTGTGTGTGTGTGGCCTATAGAGAGGTCACAGGGTTTGGCCCATTATGGCTGGTCAATTAATAAGTGCAAACAGTAGGAAACATAGCCACCTCAACTCCATCGATTAAAAACACTACCGTAGTGATTTATACAACCAATTTATATAAAAACACATCATCTATCAATGCTCTAATCATGAAGAAACACACACCCACCCACCCCGAACCCTGAATGATTAGAGCAAAGTCCCTACAAGGATTTTCAGTACCTGTTATATTTTTATTCCATCCTCATCCTGACATTTTTGAGAGTTTGAGGTCAGTCACAAACCGCAGCCCCTAGTCCCTCGCTTTTAACAAAAGAGACGCAACACCGGCTTAGGCTGCGAGGCTCGAGGGGGTGAACTTTGTGTCTGTAAACATACGCACACACAAACACCTGGGCAGTGTTGATCCAAAGAGGGAGGTAAAGAGGTCACAGAGCGAAGCCCACTCCCTTGCCACCTCTCACAGCGCACTTTGATTCTTCAAAGTCAGAGGAAAAGTCTGTATCGATGATAATTTTCCGAAAGCTGCAGGTTTACACCGTGAGAAAGAGACGCTGGCAAGCTTTTTAAGGAAACCCTGTGCGTAGCAAGCTATCACATTCATTCAACTATATAATGAGGTATCCCACTGATTAAGTTTTGTTTTTCCTCCAGCACAGTATTAATGATTTGTGCTTACAGATGAGACAGATGAGTTGTCACCGTGTTTGGAATGCACAATTACTGTGAGTGATCAGGTTCTGGACTTTTCTGACACCTTTTTTTTTGTTTTATGCATGCCACCAAAACCAGGGGAAGGACACTCATTAAAAGGCCGAAAGCATGATACCTGAAAAACACAACTATATGTATATTCTTGATCGCCATCTAACTTCAAAAACATGAGAATTAATAGAGAGTTGGTCCAGCCTTTGCAGCTATTCCAGCTTCCACTCTTCTGGAGGTTTAGATTTAAAGGGTTAGTTCACCCCAAAATGAAATTATGTTATTAATTACTCAGCCTCATGTCGTTCCAAACTCGTAAGACTTTTGTTCATCTTCAGAACACAAATGAAGATCTTTTTGATCAAATCTGAGAGATGTCTGTTTCTCTATTGACTGCCTTTGCAACTACACTTTGACGCTTCAAAAAGAGATTGGAAAACTAATCCATATGAATTGGGTGGTTTAGTCCAAATTTCCTGAAGAGGATCGGTCGCTTTTTATGATGAAAAGATTTAATTTAGGCTTTTACTCACATGTAAACATTGATAAACATAAGCAGCATAAATAAGCTCAACTGAACATGAATAACACACAAGAACAAACCTCTTCCGGAAGCTCAAATGTGCTTTGTAACCAGTGAGGTTTATTCTTGTGCTTCCGGAAGAGGTGTGCGTTATTCATGTTCAGTAGAGCTTCTGCTCATAATCGCTGATCAATGTTTAAATGTGAGTGAAAGCCCAAAATAAATCTGTTCATCATAAAAAGCTATCGAGTTTCTTCAGAAAATTTGGACTAAACCACTCAATTAATATGGATTAGGTTTCCTTTTTATCATCTTTTTGAAACGTCAAAGTGTCAGTCGCAAAGGCAGTCAATGGAGAGACAGACATCTCTCAGATTTCAAGAAAAAGATCTTCATTTGTCTTCTGAATGTCACAGATGGAGATAGAGATACCTTTAAAGTCTCAACTTTAAAAGAAGTAGTGACAGCTCTTTTTCCAATATTATGACGTACATCCCAGTGTAACAGTTTATCAAAAAGAGAATAAAATATAGGGCACGGATTTGGTTTTATCTCTCGATTGTTGATTGTATTTGCACTCAAATGAATGCAAGCTCGCAGTTGATTGTGGAGAGGTGGGGTTTAAGTGGACTAAAATATTGGAAAAGTCTCACATACATCACCAGAAAGAAAGTGGTTTTCATTGAAAGATTGAATTATGACATTTTGAATAGTTGAAATAATACTGAAATAGTGACATGCATCAAAGTGTAATGGATTATCGGAAAAAAAGGTGTGACAGGGCTTTTGTTTAATGCATCGGTTGTTAATTGGATTTTTAGATATTGGCATTGCACTCAAAAGTAGAGGAAAATGAACGTACATTGAGAGATTCGAGAGATTATTTTCTGTTACATTCCGCATACAAAATCCAAAAATTGGATAAAAAGGTTCAAAAGGACACTAAATAATACAAAAAAAGAGAACTAAAAAAAACTAAATAAAAGTAATCCATCCATTAATTCACAAATTATAATAGATCTATAAATCATTATTAAAACCATATATTTACCACACCATCAACAATTAATTAACAAAACAAAAAACAAATCAATTTAAATTTAAACGGTTATGTAACACTGCAATTACCTTTCCAATTATTCCAAAGGTGTGCAGTGAGGTTCAAGTCACGTTTTTGTGCAGACCACTCAAGTTCTTCCAGACCACACTTTGTAAACCATTGATTTTTGGACCTTGCTTTGTGTACAGGGGCACTGCTGGCAATGCTTGAACAGAAAGGTATGCCCCATTCTACTAATAGAATTAGCTAAACCTGTTAAATAGAACTGTTTTTCACATTCTTTTGGCTATGTATAAGTCAGCAAACATACTACATATACACACACACATACATATATATATATATATATATATATATATATATATATATATATATATATATATATATACACACACACATCTAGGCAGGTGGAGCTGACGGCAGTAGAGGGTTTAAGAGGAAACTCTGATTTGCAGGACTAGTCTACAGCAAACACTAAACCGGACGTAAATGCAAGCAATCTCATTGGCTGCAGGTTCAGCAGAGGCCAATTAGCTTGAGTCATGTGGTAATGATGTGATTGCTTGCAGGCTGCATGTAAAGCCCTCTAGAGTTTCATGAGTCATGACTGAAATATACGCAGACAGCCTCACATATATATACATTAAACAAAGCCGATAAAGCTCTTATAAGTGTGAGCTGAGAGCACTTCCTGGTGTGGAGTGTCTGTATTTTGAGCTTTTGAGAGCACAGCAGATGCAGTGCTGAGAGATTAAAGGAGGCAAAGAGAGGAGAGAGGGATGAGAGAATAGGGAATGAGAGAATGATTTATTTAACTGCTTTGTAGATGACAGAGGAGAGTCGGCGAGAGTGTGTCCTTCTTTCCTGCCAACTTTCACTTCTTGCCTCTCTTGAACATTGAATAGGTCTTCCATTTCTTTGTAGTATTTACTCCTTCTATGTAAATTTTTATCTCTGCCTTTTTCCCCACTCTAATCACACTATCCATCTGTCGGATTTAATTCAATTCAGTTAAATTCAAAGTTCGGGTACGTTCAATTCGCTCTCGCTCCCTTTGACGCCATATCATGTCAAGAAACTTGTGTGGATCTGGAATGGCACCATCTGTTTGAGGGTCTCTGTTGATAAATGAGGTGTCGTGAGTAGGTGAGCCCTGAGGCCCCCGACGACCCCTTCCCTTCCATTTCTGCTTTCTCCAAACCCACGCACATTTCTTTTACATCATCACAACCTGCACTAATGCAGAAAAATTGGCTCCTAAACACTTCCCAAGACAACTGCCATTAGAAGTCATTAGTTGAGAGTGCACTGCATAACTACCACCACAATCTGGCTCAACCAAACAGACAATCGAAGGGGGTGTATCACAGTAAACATATTCCCACCTGAAATTAATTGTTTGAAAAGCACTATAAAAGGTAAAAGTAAGTCAAGTGTTAAAAACAATGACCGGTTGTTATCATTCGCAAATGAATGACGATCAGACATGATCTGTCACTCATAAACCACTTATTTTCACTTAAAATGAAATAATGTTTTGCTCTGTTGCCAGTAGGCCTTGCTGTTTTGTTGCCATGGCAGTCAAGCTGCCACAGAACCTGACAATATTATTCTGCAATGCAAATGCCCCACTCTACACCCCGACTGGGCAATGTGGGAAAAAAAAACCATATCATGATATGTTGTGTAACTTCACAGAGAATTTCATTAGCACTGCAAACAGTTCTCTTACAATTAGCAAAAATATAAATAAATACTCTTTACAAGCATTTAATCTATATGAAACGATTGCATTAATCAGTAATTTACCCATTTTAATTTTTTACATTTTGGAAAATATTGATATTACAATACACTGGAAAGAACAACCTGGGCTTCTCAAAAATGCATTTGTAAAATAATTGACTACAAAAATAAAGCAAGCAAGATATGAGGTAAAATAGTGAGTAAAGCGGTCATATTTCTGAAGTGAATATAAAGTGAAGTGAAAAGTAAGCGACAACATGGGTTTTATCATATTTTCATGTTTAAAGACCCATTCATACTGTGTAAGAAAAAGTGGAATCTTACACTGAGTCTACACCAGATGCGAGTGGCGCAACACAACAAAAGCAAATAGAACCTTTTATAATCAGTGATGCTGTCTACACTGGATGCATTGTGGCACAACATGAAAAATTCCTGATAATAAACTGATAACCCGTCCTATTTCTGATGTTCTCCAAGCGCACTCGCTAGCTCTGACACGAACAACAAATGCATTTGTAAGGGTCGCTTTTGTCACGTCCAGCCTCAAGTTGTTATGACGTGACGCAACAACTGTCGCACCCGGTGTAGACAGTGTTATATACTACCATTCAAAAGTTGTTGTTGTTTTTTAAAGAAATTAAAGGCATTTAGAATCTCAGAAAACATTTCTATTTGAAATAAATGCTGTTTTATTTTTAACTTAGAATAAAATTTATCATGGTTTTTACAAAAAAATGTAAGCAGCACTGCTGTTTACAACATTTATAACAATAATAAATGAAATAATAAATAAAAATGTTTCTTAAGCAAAAAAATCTGCATATTAGCTAGATTTCTGAAGGATCATGTGACACTGAAGACTAAAGTAACGGCTGTTGAATTCTTTTCCATCACAGGAATAAATTAAATTTTAAAATGTATTTATTTTATTTTATTTTATTTATTGACCTATAAATCAGTGCTTATTGATAGTCCTAAGTGTAAGGTAAATGACCCTAACATACAGACAGATTCTTGATTGACTCAACTAAACTATTTTATATATATATATATATATATATACACACACAAACACATTCATATACATACACTATACATGATCAGGCATAACATTATGACCACCTTCCTAATATTGTGTCAGTCCCCCTTTTGCTGCCAAAACAACCCTGACCCAGAGAGGCATGGACTCCACTAAGCCCCTGAAGGTGTGCTGTGGTATCTGGTACCAAGATGTTAGCAGCAGATCCTGTAAGTTGCGAGGAAGGGCCTCAGCACATCCCACAGATGCTCGATTGGATTGAGATCTGGGGAATTTGGAGGCCAAGACAAAACCTAAAACTCATTGTTGTGCTCCTCAAACCATTCCTGAACCATTTTTGCTTTGTGGCAGGGCACATTATTCTGCTGAAAGAGGCCAGAACCACCAGGGAATACCGTTCCCATGAAAGGGTGTACATGGTCTGCAACAATGTTTAGGTAAGTGGTACATGTCAAAGTAACAACCACATGGATGGCAGGACGCAAGGTTTCCCAGCAGAACATTGCCCAAAGCATCACACTGCCTCCGCCGGCTCACCTTCTTCCCATAGTCCATCCTGTTCCCCAGGTAAGCGACACACACGTACCCGGCCAGCCATGTGATGTAACAGAAAATGTCATTCATCAGACCAGGCCACCTTCTTCTATTGCTCTGTGGTCCAGTTCAGATGCTCACTTGCCCTCTGTTGGTGCTTTCGGCGGTGGACAGGGGTCAGCATGGGTGCCCTGACTGGTCTGCAGTCAATTCGCAACAAACTGTAATGCACTGTGTATTCTGACATCTCCATAACAGAACCAGCGTTAACTTCAAGAGCAATTTGAACTACAGTAGCTCGTCTGTTGGATTGGAACACACGGGCCAGCCTTCCCTGTCGTCGGTTCACCACTGTTCCTTCCTTGGACCACTTTTGATAGATTCTGACCACTGTAGACCTGGAACAGAGCTGCAATTTTGGAGATGCTCTGACCTAGTCATCTATCACAATTTGGCCCTTGTCAAACTCACTGAAATAAGTGTTATTCACTTCACCTGTCAGTGGTCATAATGTTACACCTGATGATTGGTGTATATATTTATATACATATATATATATAAAGTTTATACTATATATATGTATAGGGGAATAGTAATCATTTCCATTTTTAATCATATTTCTTAAAAGCGTTGTGCCAAACTGGCATGCATGTTTCAGGCCATAATGACAAGCTAGAGACCGATGAAGATGTAGCCATCTGCAGCTGTTGATATACTGAATCAAAAAACCAGTATCCATTACACAGTATCCATCCTCACCCCATGCTAATCAATATGAAATGGAGAAATCTGCAGATGCATGCTTGGAGAAACTCCCCAAACTCAGCATTCTCTTTGGTTCTACAGTCCACTATTAATTCTCATGCTTTGAAAAAATTATCAAATAGAATGAAACTCAGTTGCCAAAGCAGAAGAAGTAAATTTGAGACAGGAATCTTAAATAAACCGTGTGAAATGAGTGCTTCACTGTGAGAGCATAATTCAGATTTGTGTAAAAGCCTTCATGTTGCCAATGACCTTGCAGCGACTTTTAGCACCCGAAGCTTTCTGAACGATCCAAGGTTATCTCTCACATTTGCAGACTGACAAACGTGACAGCTACATTGTCTTTAGGCAATGGCAGATTGACCTCAGCAGGAGCGAAATGACAGGCCCTTCCTATTCACCTCCCTCTCTTTCTCATTCTTTCATTTCATTTTTATCCCTTCATCCTGGCGATAAGCTCCACCTTTCAGTTTTCATTTCTGACCCAAATAGCAGGCTCCTAGTGGGTGCTGCTCCAGTAACGCTGGCCAGACTCTTTGATGCTGCTCCAGAGCGTCAGCGCAAAGCTCGTCACTTCAACTCTCAAGCTCTTCAGTCGCCCAAATGCAGCTCTGTTTTTCATAACCATATCATCCCCATTGCTTAGCATTATCCTATATACTCCATTCATTCAGAATGCACATAATACTGGGCTTTATCTCACTTTCATACCTCCATATTAACTCCACCAGCAGGCATTTCAGTTGGTGACTGAAAAGCCCTGATTGTGATTAACGATCTATGACTATTTGTCTCTGTTAGCAAGGAGGATCCTGAAATGTGATGACAGAATCCACCCTGGGACAGCCGAGGTTCCCACCACTCATCCACACATGAGAGAGAGAAGGAGAAGAGAAATTTACCTTGAATGGCAAAAAGGGGAAAAAAAATGATGCACCATTTATGTATGAGTGAAAAAAAGAGGTCAGATTTAATTTAAAAATTGGCTCCCATTCCTCATTTCTACAGATGAAAGCTCATAAATGAAAAAGCCTGGCCTAACGCCCGGTATGGAAATATAAAAGTTATGAATAATGCTTCTGTCTCAATCACCAGGTCTGTTTTAATAAGGCGGATTAGTACAGAACAGCACCTGCTCAGAAGAATGTGTGGTCCTCAGACAGACATACCCAGGGGAGGGTCTTGAGCTTTAGAGGTGGGTTCCTTTCCTCTGTCCCCCAACAAGGAACTTTGGATTTCACTGTAGAAAATCGGTCTAGGCCATTAGTTGTGGTCGTGCCTGTGCCTCCTCTGCTGTGGCCGGTGCCTCGGAAAGAAAGCTGGTGATTTACAGACTGTTCGTAATCATGAAATGGCTCCTTTGTTAATGAAAATGCCCATAGATCCATACAGAGCCTTCTGCAACCATCATTCACTGGTAAATATGGCCAGTAAGTGAGCCACAACCGAGTCACGAAGCTGGAAAAATTAACGAATTGAGTCAAAACGTGCGTCTTGAATGAGAAAATCAGCATATCTGGCGTTATGTACGTTGACAAGAGCTGTACATCTGTGACTGATGCTGGAAAGAAAGGACTATAGACATTTAAATGTCTACTTCAGCACAAATCTCTAAGGTCAAGAAGATTGCGGCCCTGCTGTTCTTAACATGAAAGAGGTTTAGTTTGTTGTCCTTACTGCCTTCAAGTTTCTCTCAACACATAAATATTAAACAAGTCAATATCTCTTTCTCTCTCAACCTCTAGTCTCTCCTAAAACCTGGTTTTTCATCATTTAGTTGATTAGAGAGTGAATGTCGATGGCTTCCTATATCATCCCGCAATGTTTCAGCCATAGAGGTAAGGCCTGTTAACCAATTCATCTTGAGGATCCAGTGAGAGTCTGTTTGTTTTTCACATGCAGATTGATTCCAGCCTGTGCACTACTTATCATTCTAATTGTGATGAAGGCCATTTTAGCAAATACTGGGGAAAGAAAACAGGCAAGCTTTCCATCCATCCATCCATCCATCCATCCATCCATCAATTTATCAATCCAGTATCCATCCATCCATCCATCCATCCATCCATTCTTGTTAATCTTTAAATACTCCACGGAGCATGTGCAAGCTTGTCAAGCAAACAGAGAAAAAAAAAAGATCAATCCAATCATTTTTGGACTAAACAATTCATCATAGGATTTTACATTGATGTTTTAAATGAACCATAAATGAATTTAAATCCTACATGTAAAGCAAATAATTGTCATTGTCATTTATAATTGAAGTCTGTATACTGTTTGCAAAATACTGAGTGGAAAAAATTGTGTAAAATAAATGATACAGATAAAAACACACTAGGGTTGTGACGGTAAGGACATTTTCCCACAGGTTAATCAATGTGTGACAACACCGGTAATACCGATATCACCAGGAGGCGGAGCCTTCCCCTTTTTGCACGTTGCTTTTAAATCACTAATTCGAGATAAAGCGAAAGTTAAATGTGCACGGCCGCATGGGCATTCATAACGGTGTGGAGTGAACATTTTCACTATATTCCTATGGAAGCTGTCAGTTGCAGTTTAAATTACGCAGAAGGAGGAATACAATTAGCGGATGAGAGAGAGCTAAGACATGGTGATTGGCTGTAGTCTTTAAATGAATGTAAACTGATAAGAGGCTCAACAGTAGGAGGTGTTTGTGAAGTCAGTTATATACTGGAATTATGTCACAAACTTATATATATATATGTATGTATGTATATACATACATATATACACATGTATAATTCTATTTCAATTAAATGCTGTTCTTCTGATTTATGTATTTATTTATAAACATATCATGTTACATATTTTACACATTTTTGTGCACAGCATTTTGGGCCACATCTGCCAAAACGTGGAGAAATTGAAGAAAGAGAAATAACCCGATAAAAATAGTTCATATTTGTTTTTTCCTCTCAGCGCTTTGGCAAAAAGGGTAACATTTTAATGCAAATGCACACTTACACATTCTTCCTCCATGATTTCCTGCTTTACTTTTTAATACAGCTGGCAAAAGAAGAGAGTGGAGCGAGTAAGTGAGAAACATGGTAGCTTTGGAGTGGCGTCTGGGGACTGGTGCAGCCATTAACTATGTGAGAGTGAGAGGGCCTTAATGAAGTGAACTGTGCTCTCAGAGTTAATGAGAGAGTGAACTCACCACTAGAGCAGTCCAGTCCTCCCCAGCCTGGCTCACACTGACACGTATCAGGAGACACACACCGACCATGGGCACACTCCTCAGTACATCGTGCTATCAGAGATAAAAGAACAGAAAGACAAAGAAACAGAAAACAATGTTTTAAATATAGCGGAAATCTAGTAAAACACTTTGCAGTTTGCAAACACAAATAAGACATTTTATGCATCTTGCATAAGACAGACACGTGAATAAGCACAGGATGCTGTACAGACACTGCAGGTCTGCATCTCCCGTAAGACATAATTTAGCCGGCCGCAAATGTCTGCTGATGTGCTGATATGGAGGATAATGACTACACTGGCCATTTTCCAAAGATGGCTGTCACTGATGCCTCCTCAGGAGAGCAAAGCCCTTCCTACAGCCGCACGTTTAAAACGCTCAGTCTGACCACATGCTAAACAATTTCCTAAGAGATTGAGTCCTTGGTCAACATCTCAGTTTATCACATGAACCAGTTGTTCCATGCAAAACGAGCCTACGTAAGCAGCCACAGCCGCAAGGAAACAAGCTGTAAATCCCTCCAAATTTGATCAGCCTGCACTTTGCCACAATGCTCTAACACAGCACCGGCCAGCCAGCCAGCCCTCATGCTGTTTACAAAGTGTGCAGTTTTCTTGATCATTCCTATTGAACAACACAGCATCAAATTGATTGTCTATAGCATTAGTATTCCTGCCCGGGCCCTCGTATTCGGTCAGATATTTGGATTTGTACACGTAATACAATGACCTACTTGGATTTTTTGTCAGTTTTCTTATTTTTTTAAAACTTTTTTATGCTTTTCGGGATGATGAAAAAGATGAATTAGAGGGGAAATATATAGGCGTTAAGCATGAATAATGCTTAAGAGAGTGAAGGTCACCTGGCCAGTAGGACTCGAACCGACAAGCTCTTATCGGAGACAGGAAACAGTCGACCCCCAAAGCTTCTGGAACAATCCACTTTGATTGGAATCAGCAGTGACTCTCCAAGTATGGGTGGAAGAGAGCATGTACTTCTAGAGATTTTAGCGTGAAGAAGGTAATAAAAAAAAAAAAAAGTGTCATATGCTATGGTGTGTCCTTATCTTTGACCTATGAAATACGTGAAGGTTGGTTCTACCAACAATGTAAAGTTAATGTGGCTGCTGGCCGGTCAAGCATTTTGTTGAAAGATATCTGATAAACACAATGTGATGACTAGCATTTATCTTGTCCGGTTAATATGCTTATTATGATTCTCTTGGGAAACAGTGAGGGAAGTCTTTCCTAACCACAATGAAACCATTCCAATGAAACATAAACTATTCAGATTCTCATAAAGTGTTATGCAGTATTATTGTGGAGTGTGTGTTAATCTGAATAAATCAATTCAAAGAGAACTAAGAGATTGGTACTGGGACTTATCCCACCCCCCTTCTACTTCAATGTGTTCCTCCAAACCATACAAGAACCACTGAGTAAAGAGCAATATTTCAAGTTCTGTCACGTTCACAGGAGCCCTGAAGTATGACACAAATCTTAAATGTCAACACCTCGGGAACAGTGAATTATTTTGGTGCCCACACATTTTGCGGTGCTTATGATAATCTGCTTTTTACCAGTAAATAGTTTTGAAATATCACTATACATATTTATACTGAGGGTAAGGAGTACAGGTTTATTTTTTTATTCAAAATTTGGGTGGAAATATATATATTTACGCTATCATGTGCCCTATTCGGACGGGTTTTACAAGGGTAGATTTAATTTTACCACAGGACATTTGTAATATTAATGGCCAATTCGCACGGGATAAGAAATCTCAGTAAAACTGCCAGAAGTGGGAGGAGGAAGTGGGAGGGGTAACTCGATTTATGCATCGCTGTTACCTCCCTGTTGTCATGTGCATATTACGTTTCTTCCTGATATCCTGTGCGCAATCCTATACGCAAATATATATATATATATATACATAAAACAGTTAGGTCCGGTCGAACAATTTATTAAATTAAATTAATTAAATTCTGATTGGACTCTGTTGGTAATAGGCATTTACCTAAAGCAAAAAGAAGTATCATGCCTCTAACAAGTACTTTCGATCTTCTTTTTGATCTGAATGGTGTGCAGAAAACACTTTTGCCAAGGTTTCAGGTTTGCCACAGATGTATTCCACCGCCTAGAATGCAACTGATTGCTTCTTCAAGGGCCTAAATACTTAAAAACACTGCAGAGAACTACTTTTAAACAGGAAATGACAGAATATTTACGTACAAATTTATTACAGCTGGTCTATTCGCACATGATTAGCACAACCTGAGGTAATTTTTCCGTAGCTTTTTACAGAAGATAAAAGTCTGTAATGATTACAGAGATGGCATAATTGGACGGGACTAAAATCACTGAAAAGCTCTGGTAATAATTACTTTACCCCACTTCTCCATGTAAAACTAATCCCGTCTGAATAGGGTTTTGGTTGAAATAGTTTCAGAATAAATATAAATATTAGCGTGCATGCAAATAAACCATGCTCGTTTTGATGCTGGCACACACTAAAGCTGGATGCAGTAGGTAAAGGATGAGGTAGGACTTGCCCTCATTCCTGGCCAGCATGGCTATAGATTATCGCTCTCTCAGCCTTTGACTGGGCCCTCAATATTGGACATAAGCACAGGAAGGGGATGGAGAGAGGGAGTATCCCAAATACCCAGAGGATGGTGCTTAGAGCAGAAATGCTCCACACACAGAAAATGCTAAACCTGCCACTGGCAAATAATGCAGTATGGATTTACACAGCACTGAGAAGCTGATATTCAAGCATGCCAGTTCTCCTCCAGCTTAAGAAAAGGAAAAAACCCTTTGCATTTTGTGCTGACAAAGACATCAATTTGACTTCTTGAAATCAATGAAGCCATGCAACGTGCTCAAAAGCGAGGTTTAAAAACTCTGGCGATGAAATGATTGATTTTTGTTACAATCAGCAATTTCTGATCAGACAACTGAGAAGAAATGCTAATTTGTCACATCTTTTCAGCAAATTAAAATTAATTTATGTAACGTAGGTGAAAGGATAAAGCGTGCCTTTTCCCGAGAGCTGAATTGATGTACGTGTCTATAATACTTCAGAAAATAGGTCCTGCGTTTTAATTAAAATTCAATGAATCTTCTTCCTTCTACACAGAAAAAGACTATGTCTGCAAGCTCTAGTGAAAAATGATGTTTTTCATTTCGATAAAAGGCTAATCTCATTACACGGTGGTGTTATCAAACTGTGTAACAATAGAGCTAATTGTAATTGTCATGCGTTATTACACAGAATACTTATCTGGTCAAAGATTTAAACATACAGTTTGACAATCAGTCAATCAATCAACACATTAAATGATCCAAGTTCATTACTGTATGCATTTACTATAATGTATTTGTTATATGTACCAATAATAAACATTATAAATAATGAATCTAAAAAGGATTCAAAATCAAACCAAGGCAAAAGCATGATCTTATCTAATTCATCATTAAAACTGAGAAATCTACTTTGGGATGGTGCATGGGACTTTATTAGAGCAACTAATTCTCCAGCAAGAAGCTGCAGCATGCACATACCATCATTAATACTGCATCAATAACTATTTGAGACTCTTCTGACCAGATGGTGTAAACTGCTTTAGCTTCATGTAGTTTGGCTCCAAGAAAAGTCATTGCAGCTCAGTATGAGCAAGATATTTTCCTCAACATTAAAAGGCACAATATGTAAGATTTTTAGATTCAAATATCCAAAAACCACTAGAAAATGTTCTATGTTTTGTTGACTTGTGTACTTACATTATCCAAAATGTTTCCAGCAATGTTTAAATCCAGAGAAATCAGCTATTTTAACCAGTATAATAATGGCCCATATTATTGTGTAGCCTGTCTATGACATCATATCTGCGTCACCCTCGATTTCAAAGGATTTACTTTGGTAGAAACCATGGAAACACCAAAAATGCTTTAATATATCATATGTTTTATTAGACAGGTGAGCAACTGTTTGGCTACATTTACTGGCAGAAAACGAATCATTGTTATATAGCTCAACATGCTTAAGTCTTAATGTTTGATTGTCTCATTTTCTCGATTTACCGCGAGTATAACATGTTTGTACTCTGCCTCAGACAATTATGTTTGTCAACTGGCAAACATAGCCACAGTAACAGTAATACAGCATATTCTCCATCCCATAATAGGTTTTCAAATTAATTGCATGCCATTTAGAAAAAAGTCATGCTGCTTTTATTAATTTGATATTGTAATATTGATCTAGCTTACTGCAGTGTGCAACAAGTGTCTCACACCGGCCACCGAGTGAACATGAACACACTCAAATGTATTTTTATTGTTTTGACCAAGTAAAACAGCACTGTGTAAGCCCACAATTTTAACTCGTAAGAAAGTAACCTGTATGAGATAAAAATGAAATAAAATAATATTCATTTAAGCGATCAAATGTAACTGTAACAAAGTTCACGTTTAGGAAAGAAGGAGGCAGACATTAAATATAACTTTAATCATACCTTTAATCATAAAAAGATATAAACCAAACAAAGGAAAGGCAGTGTTCGACTGCAGCATATAAGCATAATAAAAACAGCAACGTAAAATGTCCGAGGCTCTCAGCCGCACCCTGCTTCATACCACAGTAACTTTTAATAAAACTGTAATACATTAGCTCATCCATGAACATGATTTCTGGATCAGTCCCATTGCATTATTTTCCATCAGCTGGCTCTAGAGGTGAAGACTACAACTCCCATGATTCCACGCTCATCCCATAAATGATGTCTCCAAAATGCAACGATTGCACAAGGGACTGATTCTACCAGGAAAGCAACTCATAAAAGGCACATATGAGTGGATAAACCCTGCGGTGTTTGAGACTGAGAAGAAAAGCAAAGATCCACATATATGTAATGAAAATAGCTTTAATACCTTCTCTTGTCCCCGCGAAGTGAACATAGCTAGTTCTACAAAGCTCTTAATCCTGCCACTGAGAGCAGTAGGATTATTAACAGAGCAGATACAGCAAAAAACTAAAAATCCATACACCTCTCTAAGGTGACCACACCATCACACAAAAACACCTTATTATACTTTTTGCTGCCAGCTTACATTCAATGGCCAAATTATACCCTGAAATCAAATAAAATCAGCACAAAAATATATAACTAAATGAAGAAATGTTTAACAATTAATATTTGTTGAAGCCATGGTACAGAGGACAATTTCTGTTTATGTATTTCTTCCTTCTTCTGTCATGGCTGTGCAGTTGACATCTGGTCTGTGAACTATTTATTAAATATCTTACAAATATAGGCAAAAGTCCACAAATTAGGGAAGAAAAAAAGGTAAGTATTTAACAATCAATCCCAAAGACAGGTTGGAATTAGCCAAAAAAATTAACAGAGTGAACAAGTGCATATATTTTAGTCTGGTTTCAGACATGACTTTTCCAATCTGAACTCTCTGTTTTTATAAAGCATATTTAGGTAAACTATGTGCAGCCATGTTTTAAACAGCACAGAGGCAATAAACCTAGCTTGAGGTCACCGAGGGGAAAAAATGTATGCCTAGCACACCCACAGATGGTGTGGTTCCATTACAGCAACAACTGTTAACCTGAAATTGTTGCAGCTATTGTGTTATAATGAGCACATTATTGATTATTGTCATTGCCTTCTTCCACTCAGACCACCAGACAATGTCAAAACTGATCCCTATCCCAGCTGCACCTAATCCCATGGTTGTTATAGCAGTGCCTTCAGGCTACAGACAGAGCTGGACAAAATCCCACTCAATAAGGACAGAAACATGAGATCAACTTTATCTTCAACAGTCCATCGTCACTCGCAATCAGCCAAAAAAAAAAAAAATCTTGTTACTAAAGGTCATTGTTGAAACCTCTTCCTTTCTACAATGACCTTTAGTAACGAAAGAACAACATCTGGTGAACAAGCTGTTAATTTGCATGAGGGTTACAATCAATCTCTCTCTTTTTTGGCTCTTATTGTTCACCATTCTAATTTTCATTCAAAGAAAGCCATCTGAATGAACCATTCATTTCCATTAGTATAATTAGTACAGGAATAGTTAACACCAAAACAAAAAATCAAATATTTAACTACTCACACTCATGTTGTTGTCAAACTTTATGTATTTTCTTTCTTCTGTACAACTCAAAATGAAAAAATGTGAAGAATATTTGCATTTCTCCTCTCAATATAATGAAAGTCAATGGGGATTAGGGGATCTCATGTTTCAAATAAATAAATGAATACATTTAAACTATATTATATTATATTATATTATAGTATAGTAATCACCGTAAAAGTAAATAAAAAAAAGAAGGTTTAATTCATTATGGAGAACAGCAGTTTGGACATTCTGGACAATAACTCCTTTAATAGGTCTCAAAAAACATGATGGTTAGTAAATAACAGAATTTTAATTTATGCATGAATTAGTCCTTTCAAAGCTGCAAAAGAGAAACAGTGTGAGAAAACATATCAATTAAATAACTGCTTGAAATATCAAACTGCTCAAAACCTGCTGTCATGAGAGCAAGGTGTGAAGCAGAAAAATTAAAAATGTCCTTGGATCATAAAAAGTGTTTTCTGTGGCATATGTAAATGACTACGCTTTTAAATCAAACTACAAAGACTGACAATGTCGGTTAGGTCCCTATGACATGATGACAGCAAAACAGCTGCGTGGTCTCACGGCTCGTTCCATTGTAAAGCGGAAAACTCTTTTTGATATGGTGAAATTAAAATGAGAATTAATTATGAATTAGTGTGACTTCACAAAACAGCATTGCAGGTTTGTAATCAGCATTTCGACCGACCATACCGTCTGCGGCTTATCCTCTTTTCTTCATATTATTGAACTGAAGTGAAGTTTTATGATTCCTGTAGAGCTGGATATCACAGTGGCCCACATCAAGACTTAATGTAGGCTGTTAATTCTGCTCGTTCTCATGGGAGTCCATTTAAAACACACAGCCTGAAGAATTACACGACATTATGCTTATTAACGTCACAATGCTTTAAGAGTGGACACAGAGTTGGCCGAGAATACATTTATCATAACCTTACATTTTCGGAGCCTAAATACATGACCTCAGGTATAAATTTCATCAGCTTTTATGCAAAAATACAGTAGTCAGTGCTACAAGATGAAAAAAAGCCATCCACCCAGGAAAACACATCGATCAGAAAGCCCGTCCCACCCTCTTGTTAATAATGCCGAGTAGCTGAGAGGACATCAAATCCCATTTGCTCTTACGCTACGTGCGTTGATTTTTATCCCCTCCCTGGAGCTCGGTAAGACTGTCATTTACCTCATCACCTTGACACGGTCCTGTGCGAGGTCCTTTCACACAGAGATTTTTGCATATTGTCAAACAACCGCTGAACCGTTGCGAGCCAAAGGTCTGAGCTGACTGACAGGATTCGCTCACTCGTGATTAAAACACATTAAAGAATAATGAGTCTGGCTTACACAATAACCAATCCTGAGCAACAAAACACATTTACAGTCTTAGCAGTGTGAAAATGACAATAAACTAATATAAAAGCTGACATTTTTGACATTCATTGCTCATAAAATAATCGCTAAATCTATCATTCAGACCACAGCAAGGGAAAGTTGTTATTTCCTTAATTAGCGTATTATCTCCAGAACGAGAGGAATTAGGACAATGTATTTGCAGTGAATCACTCAAGATTCTTTTTTTCTAAAAATGAGCGATAACTGAATGCTATTAACGGCGTTGTAATGGCGTACTGGCAGTGTTAAAACTGAATATATGCGAAAACCCAATATGACTAGGACCAATAATGAAAGGCACAAATTATGCCTGAAATATGCAGTTGCAAAAATGCCTCAAAGATGGCTGAGATTTTGATGAATGCCTCTGGAGGAAGGAGAGGGGTTCAAGGCTTAAGAGGACATCGCTCAAGCAGATGAATGCTTTTATTGTGCTCATAACCACTTGCAAGAAAGAGAAATTGAACTGTGCTGATTTAAGAGGAAATAAGCGAGCAAAATATTAAAGACACTCACGGACACACAAGTCTCCACTCTCAAAGTAGCCGGGACAGCACTGTGAACGGCGACGGTACATGGTCCTCACCCCGCGCCGATAAGCTGTCTTGTAGCTGGTTCTGAGAAGGAAACACGTACACATACACACAAGAGAAAGCATGGACATCAATAACCTGGCAGGTGAACTCCACGAGGACAGGCACAAGGACATTATGACATGCATCTGGCTACCGTTAGCTTTTCTATTTGCGTCTAATTATTCTAGCCAAGCACGAAAAGCGGAAAGGGGAGAAATAAACATAATTAAAGTGAGTTAAGGAAAAGTTTCTGTGCTCGTTGAAGGACATCTCGCCTCTGAATGCTACATTGCAGCACAGTGACTCATTGGGCCCACAGCTTTTAGCCAGGACACTGACGATAAAGTCTTTAATGCAGCAATTAAAACCAATGTAATGGCGGATGACAGTCAAACGGCCATTTCCATCCTGACTCTGACCACTACAATCACGGCTGGTAACATTAACACTCGGTGATAAAGACACCGGCACCTTGATTTTTATGTGTCTAGTGGGAGAGTGCTGCTTGTTGCCATGGAGCTGAAATCGTGACAACTGTAGATCAAAGGTCAGGGTCGTGCTCACCTGTGTCTGGTGCATTTAAACCAATTGAGGATGTCGGTACACCTGGTGTAGTAGATCTGGTCAAAAGGATGAGCATAGGACTCTTGAACAGTCACTGCATAACTGAGAGAGGGAAAGACCAAAGAGAAATTTTCAATATGAAGAAAAATATGGTTTCAGTTTACATCTTGATTTTTTGTTTGCTCCATTTTAATTAGGTTTTAATACATTTGTTTAAATATAATTAAATAATTATGTCAACCTGCTTCCTTGGAAGTTCGCGGAGGTGAGGCCCCCCAAAAGGCCCCAGCTCCCTGATTAAGAACCACTGGTTTAAAGGATACCAAAGCTAGTCGTCACATAAGAAAGTACACAAGTGCCACATTAAATGGATAGTTCACCCAAAAATTATCCTACTAGATGTATATGACAGATATCTTCTGTTAGACAAACATAATCGGAGAATTACATATAAAAATATCCTTGATTTTCCACGTTTTATAAAAGTAGTGAGGGTTGAAGACTAAAAAAATGAATCCATCCATTATAAACAATAATCCATACGGCATTCCTCCCGAACTGATGTTAATAAAACATCAATAACAATTGTCGTTTTAGACTTCTAATTTGTGACCGGTGTTTTGTTTTGCTCTATCCTCAGCGCTTTTACTTCATTACGTCGTTGCGTTCGCTGCAAATTGATGCATACGGCCATCTGCAGGAAGCTAGTTATTATAGTTAACAGTTTTAAATATGGATATTTTTCTTACGAAAACCCATCGCTTCGCTTCAGAAGGCTTTTATCAACCCCCTAGAGCCATATGGATTACTTTATGATTTCATTCTTTATGATTTTTTGGCTTCAAAATGTGCCCCCCGTCCGAAAGAAGACATCATATGTGTAACGTTGGGTACTCGGGGATGATGACAGGAGTCGAAGGTATATCCAAACAGACAGGTTTATTTCCAAATGGAACGGAGAACATACGTAGCAGAGTGCAAAGCACAAACAACGAAAGACAATGAATGATGGAACAGGAAGGAACTAAATACCCAGATGATAATTAGACACGGGTGGAGGAAGTAAACTAATGAGGGACTAAATGATGACAGGTGCACACAATGACTGATTAACTTAGAATGACAAGACTAGACTAAACAATACAAGACAGAACTAAACGTGACTGTGACAATATGATGGCTTTAGGGTGAGTAAATCAGGGGATAATATATTATATATATTAAGGTACAGGGTCAATTAATAAAGGTGGATTTCACCCAAAACACAATTTTATTGGGGCACTTGGGAATTTTTTATTTTAAGAAATTTAGATGTAACACCTGGCCGAATATATGGGTTGATACATTGTACACATTTTTGCTGTTAAGTGAATAAATTTGCATATTGTTTATTTATACACCTTTGCAGAAAAGCCTATAATTTGCTGTTTAATGGCAGGATTCTATTGTGACAAATTACCTCATACAGTAGGACAACATTCCCCGCTGTTGGTGAAAATGTTTTAAAGGATCTGTAAATTTAGTCCTGGGCATTAGTTTGAGCCTTTTTTTGTAATCAGGACATTTGCGTATTTGCATATACAGTAATAACCCTACCCCAAGAAATATTTACTGATTTTCTTTGAATAAGTAAAATATGACAACTTCCCCTGGGTACTTTTAGTTGAAATTGGCCAAACATGATTATGTTGCAGAGAAACAAAGAATTTGCTGGTCTCCAGTTTATAATCAACTACATTGTGAAGATACAGTAATCCAAGGAACAAAACCATAAATTACTCAAATGTAATATTCAGACAATTATCCATCTATTTTGCTTAAGTTCAAAACAACTTGTTATCTTAAATAAAAAGACTAGCATAATATTTCCATTTCAAAGCTACAATAACTCTAGAAAAGCAAGATGCCTTATCACAATTTTCATGAAAAAACATTACAAATTTATTGCCAACAAAATGACATTAAAGCAACAAAATATTCTCTTTCAGTGAACCAATGCTCATTCATCTCTGCAGCCCGCTGTCCTCCTCTCTGCAGAGGCAATCGCTCCTGCTTATTTGTCATAACTGATAACACCCTTTACAAATAATCATTTTTCAGGCATTGATTCAGTCAAAACAGGTAGAACAGCATTCAGTTGACCAGAACAATCTGTTTTATTTTAGCAACATATCCTTACTCTCTGTCCCGACACACACACACACACACTACAAGGTTAATAATAAGAACATCAATATTGTTCTGTGTTTAGTAACTGAACCTAATACCTGTAGGCAAGTGTAACCAGATCAACACTCCCAAACACAATCCTTTACATCCCTTCAACTTGTGCCATTAAAAGTGAATACAGTCAATACAGGAACAAACAAATGTAGATCCACTAAAACTCTGATATAACAGAACAGAGCTGAAATACACATTGTGTGTTTTGAGACTAATCCATATAGCATCTAATCACATCCTTTTTGTCAGTTTATAGGGGCAAAAACTTTAACCAGTTGTAAATTTTCATCAAGTATCAATTAAAGTATGATGTACCAATCAACACAACAAATAAAGCCATAATACTTCAATATGTAATATTGTGAAAAGTATCCATTGAATAACATTTTGTCTCAAACAACATACTATTGGAGACTCACCAAACAAAGTAGCAACACTACTATCTTGACTAACTTTTTCTGTAGCTCATCTGTTTTCCAATGGTGTAATTTTGTCCTAGTAATAAGCAATTTTTTCCAGTAAGTTCACACAGCAAAATCACATTTTCACATTCTATTGGCACTGTATAGATATATAGATATAGACATTATATACGGTACAGCTTTAGCGAGTGAGCTAAGGGTGTATCGGCACATGTACTCATCTCGAACTGTATGGTACAGACATCACGGTTTGTGCATGCAATCAGACGACAAATACAGACAGTCACGGGTGATCACGATAATACAACATTGTTTACTAACCGCCACAACAGGAAAAAGAGCAGAGGAAGAACAGTGCATACGCATTTATGGTTTAAGTAGTTTAAAACTATAATGTTCATAGTTTAAGTAGAGCAAATTGTAACACTCCTAATGCACAAGTTTTATTTTTTACTATTCTATTCATTGTATACTTTTATAACACAAGATGTTTTTCAGTTTTGTAGCTGATTGTGACCAAAATACCTTTTGTTTTTTATCAGCCCTGTTTAGTGCTTGAGGAGGCTGTACTGTACCAACTATGGGACTAAATGCCGCTAAGTGCAACAAACTGTTGCACTACTGTCTGTTCAAAATAAAATAAAATAAATCTAGCATTGTGGATGTGTTCCTTTGTAACACTTTAGTTTAGGGTCCAATTCCCAATATGAACTAGTTACTTAATCACAAAATTGTTCTTAAATGGTTTAAAATGTAAAAATTAAAATACTTAATATTAATTATTATTAGTAGTGGTATTATTACCTTTTCACATTTACGGGGTTCTCAAAAGTGGAAGTCGTCATAGTTGAGTAAATTGCTATACTGGTGAATGGAAACTACATCAAATATATTTTTGCATTCCCATTTGTTCCAATAGCAAAAGAAAACAATTACAATAGAATTTATTTGACTTTCTAAAGCAGGAAAAAATCATTGAGATTTATTATGGCAGTCAGAAGAGAGAAAGTTTTTCTGCCGTCAAATTTGCCTTTAACTTTTTCCCTAGAATTGAATGCCAAGGTAATATAACAAACATATAGTGCTATAAATGTACATTACATTTTTTAATGAAAATATTAAAAAAAACTTTGCTAGATTTACAATTTTAATAACTATGGAAACGTGTCAGCACAGTGTGTGAAAAGGGACAATTATTTTATTAGTAATTAGATAATTAGAAAATATTATTAGTAACATTATGTATAAGTATCCACGCACTGTACAATTTATGTGCATTAAAAAAACAAATGTATTAATTAACTTTAATTTTAAAACCACCACAACCCAATATAACTCAAACAAATCACACAGGCATAAATCACTGCACTATTAAATTTCCGTCCTCTCTTGACTAAAACAATGTTCTGGCATGTCAGAGAGGCATAACTACTCTTTGTGAATCCTGCAATGGAGAAATAGAAGGTAAAACGGAGTTTAACACAGGAGAGTGCCCCTCTCTCACCTCTCCCAGTGACTGCAGACATTGGGGTCATCTGGGTTGAGGCTCCATGCACAGATAATGAGGCCCAGAACAGCCAGCACAGGCAGGGCTAATGGGTAGGCCCGTACCGGCCCCATGACTCCTCCTGAGAGAATGAGAGTGAGAAAAAGAGTGAGAGAGAGCATGAGAGAGAGAGAGACAAGGACATTTTTTTGTCCTTTATCATTCTTATAAATTGGACCCCTTGGATAATACTTGGAAGTACAGTTACTTTTTAAGAACAATATCAATCTATGTTACAGTATCTATGTTAATTCGGTATGCATGTGTCTTTATTTTCAGTTGACTGAAATGGGTCAGCAGCCAATGACAACTACAAAGCGTGGTGGCAGATGGCTGATATAATGGTGTGATAGAGACTAATACAATTTAATTAAAACAAATGAGATGTATTTTAAAACAATATTTACCTAATAATCTCAAAATGTCCAAATATTGTGCGCTTCATTCGTCTGATTGATACGTCAGTCTTTATGCACCTTATATTCACACATACTTGTGTGGGTGTGTATATTCTGAAACACTTATCTTAGGATATTAGTCCCATGACAGTGATGAAGGACTATTTAAGACCACACAGGGTGAACCGTTTGTTTAAACTGTCAAGATATTTCATTAGACACATGATGGGAGATGAGCATGTGTGTAATGAATTGACATGACAAGAGACAGATTTAGAAGGGCACGTGAATGACACACTGCACAAGCATGGGTCTGCGAAGCGTGAAAGCACTGATTATGTTAAACTGCAGGGGGTATTGTAGAAGGACACAAGAACAACTGTTTGCTTGATTCTCTGCAACTTTCCATTATGTACCTCATCAGGAAAGAACCACAATTACAACCACTAATGTCCTGGTGAGGTTTAAATGGCCGTATTTGTATTATGCAAACAAATAAAAACATACATACTTTGTTTGGACTGTATACCTGATCTGTTAACGCTATTTAATGATTTGCATGACATGTCCAATAACAATGGCTTCAATTATTTGCCAATCCAAGACCACTGAAAGTTGTTTGCTAGTCATTCACAAGTGAGAGAAAAATAAATATCGATTTCACTTCCACTGTATAATAGTTCATTTAAAGGCAGAGAATGAAATCATGTTCATTTCTGTAAAGAGGTGAATTTACATGGTCACCTTTTAAATGTTTCATATCATTCCACACCAGGCCTGCAGCTGTAAGACATCGACAGTAACACTGTTGTTATGATGTTCTGTTCAGCCGTACAAACAGCTGTTCCCCAGTGAATCACTAAAATGTCAGCTTGAATATTTGAAGTTAAAATGATGAACACTGGTTTCATTCATACGCCTAGGTAGATGGACATGTACATATTTACATGTTTTTATTGACTTTGAAATGTACAATATCAGTGTTCTGACACGAGCATTTTAGGCATGTACTACTTAGGCATATAAAATCTTTATGAATCCAGTCCACCAATGACTGAGCAGAACTGGAATTGCAAGAACGTTTACAGTTAGACACAACCCTATAGCAAGTAACTTTAGAAACTTTGTCTAAAGGCCCGTATAACAACAATTATATTAGAGTCCACAGCAGCGGATGATATCATTGTTTCTAATCGCGTGCTGCAGTTTTGTCAACTAATCGAGCTCTTTAAAGCAGGATAGATTTTGATTGACTGTCGATGTTTTTATTGTAAATGAGCTGGAAAAAAATGCTTTTTAGATGCTTTACACACAAATACGAAAGTGATCACAGTAAGTACTTTACAATTTAAAAGTTTATAAGTGTGTCAGTAAGATTTTATTTTAAAGAAATTAATACTTTTATTCAGCAGAGATGCACTAAATTGATCAAAAGTGACAGTAAAGACATTTATAATGTTACAAAATAATTCTATTTAAAGAAAATATGTTCTTTTGAACTTTCTGAATCAAGATTTTCCACAAAAACAATTCCTGTCTCTGTTTTGTGTTCAAGGACTCTTATGTTGAAGTGTATTCTCTGTTCCTATTGTTCTGCTGCTTCACTACTTGTGTTTATTTCCTGTTTGCTTTTGTTTTCCGCCTTGTTTGTCTCCATAGCGATTGATTACCTTCACCCATTCCTCGTTAGCCTGTTGTTATCCTGTGTATATATACCCCTTTGTTTCAGTAGTCTGTGGTCTATTGTAGTCTTTACCACACCGTTGTAAAGCTGCTGTCTTTGTCTTCATCTGCCTTGTCTGGATTTGTGTGTCTTGCTTTTTTTGCCTTGTATGGATTTCTACCTGCTGCAATTAAGTCCTCGCCTTACCTCTTTCTTGCGCATCCGCAACAAAAATAACCACAACTGTTCTTATCGTTGATAACAAAAATAAATGTGCACTACGAATTAGCATATAACAATGATTTCTGAGGGATCACGTGACACTGAAGATGTGACACTGGAGTAATGGCTACTGAGAATTCAGTCTTGCCATCAAAGGAATATTAAATTTTAAAATATATTAAAAGCCTCTGTGAGCATAAAAGACTCACCAACCTCAAACTTTTGAAAAGTAGTGTACAGTGAAACTAAATGTTAAGGTTAGACCAGATCCTTAAGGTAACAACTGTCCAATGATACAGATCAATTTTAAAGTAATGACAGTTATTGACAACACTAAGTGATATCCTCAATATAGTAGTAAATGTAAAATTTATGATAAATAGATGGCAAAAGCAAGAAGTTTTAAAGGATGATCAGGCCATTTCTTCTGAAATGAATTCCATGCATTATGAATCACTGATTTGCACCATAAGATCACTTGGCCTTTAATCAAAATGCATCTGCGGCTCTCTGTTATCCCTATAGACTTGCGGTGGTTCTCAAGCATGAAAAAGATTGTACTTTTGTCATGGCTTTAAGTAGGAGTACCATAATGAGGCATCTGACATCAAATTATTCTGTGCTTCCTCTTGAAGTGCAGGTGATTCTAATGAACACTGATTTCTAAGAATTAAAGCTGCGTGGACCCGACTGGCATAATGCTGATTGCAAACGAGGAGAGACAGGAGCAAAGGCGATGGATCCCGGTCGAACTCACCTCAGACCACGGGCTGCAGTCCCTGGAGAGGTCTGGAAGATCACTGCTCGCCTGAACCAGACAACCAGACAGAAGAGCTAGAGACCAGACAGACCGATAATCAGACTCAAAGCACAGAGAGGGCACCTGGGTATTGAGAAAGAGAGAGAAGAAACAGTTAGTGTTCAACTTCAGAACAAGAGAGCACAAGAGAGCAGGGGAAAGGTCTAAACGGCAAAAGAGAATAAAGACTGAGAAAAAGGGACTCTCAGGAAAGGGACTCGAGCATTAGGAGCTCCCCAATGCAACAGCTGCTAAATCCCAAATATTAAATCTAAACCGCACCTCCTGTTTCGAGGGGATGAAACATCAAGCTCATTCGCCTCCTGCTAACACACAAGGGTGAGAGCTTACATTACCTTAAGGAGCATCAAAGCCTCTCATCGCTCCGCAAGCGCCACGAGAGCACTCTCAACAATAGCAAAAGAGAACAAGCTATTCACGGCCATTAACGACACAATGACAAGTACCGCCGTGCCGACAGCTCGGGTCTAACTAGGGGCCTCGTATTCCTCAGCCTCATTAGGCGGATCTTCATTATGCCTGCGTCAGGCCGTGGGTCATCTACGTGGGGTTCAAGACTAGATGAGAAAAATAACACTGCGGGTGCAAACAAAAGATGTAGTTTCCTCTCTGTCATCGTGATTCATTATTTATTATCCATCTCCTTCAGATGCAGAAGAGGCCGGGCAGAAAGCCGCAGGCGAGGACACAGAGTGGAACAAGAACAGGAAGATGAGCTCGAAGCACACTGGAGGGGACAGGCTGTCTGGAAGTGACCTCTTCCACCACTTTTCTGTCTACATGCTGAAAAATTCAGCAATCAGACACTAAAGCTACTGGGTCTTGTTTGTCCATCTACGTTCTCTGTGGAGCACCACTGAGACACCAGCAGTTTGAGGATACTGAGATGTGACGGAGGTGCAATAATCCACGACTCCGTATCACTGCTCATAGCCTGCTCGTGTTCTGTTGGATTTACATAAGATGTTGCCTTAGAATGTTTCCTCCCTAAGGGGGGAGGGAATTCTACGAACAAATGATGCTCTGAATTCTTCTGTTTATTAGTGGCAACAAGCCTAAGGGTACAAAATGGGAATACATATATTACTCCAATGAGGCCCTCAGTGTGGAATGTATAGGCACATCACTGGACTCATTACAGAACATAATGAAGTGTGTAATTGAAAGCTAACTGAATGAAAGGTGAGAGTTAGATTGAACCGAAAGTTTAATATCCATTTGAAAGAAGCTAACTCTGTAAATAATACTAATGAATACTGTAGTATGTCTGCATCTTATCAGAAGGCCACTCACCAACAAATTTACATTTGTCATCGCACTGTTAATATGATCATCATTAATTAGGGAAGCACAATAGATTGGTTTTATATTTACTACCTTTCAGAAGTTTGAGATTGGTAAAAACAAAAAATTAAATGATTTTGAAAGTAGACATTTATGCTGAATTTATTTGATCAAAAATACAGTGAGTGATATTGAATTTCAGTTTAAAATAACAGTTTCCTACTTTAATATATTGCAAAATGTAATTTCTGTAATCCAGCATTGTTACTCCAGACTTCAGTGTCACATGATCCTTCAAAAATTATTCTAATCTTGATATGGTGCTCAAGAAACATTTCTTATTAATGTTGAAAACAGTTGAGTTGTTTAATACAGAATATCCTTTTGTTTTGTTTGCTTTTTAATGGAAACATTTTGAAAAGAAAATTTCACTTTTGATAAATTTAATAGGCTACTTTTATTCAGTAATGGTGCATTCATTTATTTAAAAAAAAAAAAAAAAATCATACTGACCCTGGTCACAGAACACAGACCAGGGAGATGCAAAGTATAAATGAAGACAGGCTTTATTGAACACAGCAGTAATGGCAATGGTGGATATGGAATGTAGTTGTAGCAGGACGAACACTGAACAGGTGAGTAGCCACACACACACACACAATTAACAGTCACTGATGAAAATAATCTGAGCACATTACTTTGTTTGCAGAACAAGAACACAGAGCTGGAGAACGGAACAGGAGGCGAACATCAGGTAAGGTGTATTTAGGCGCGTCAAATCCAAGGAGCACATACGGTGGGTTATTGACAAGACTAGATAACCGGTGTGGGTGTGTGTGGAGTCCTTGTAACTAGTGCAGGTGCTCAGTGGCAGCTGGTGGTGATTACTGGTGATTGTTGACTAAGTGCAGGTGAGTGGAAGGAGGGATGATGGGAAATGAAGTCCAAAGTGGGTGACAGGGCAGGTGACCATGACAACTCCAAACCTTTAAATGGTATAGGTTACAAAAGCCAATTGATATTGATTTTAAATCAATATTCAGTATTTATTCTTGCATGCTCCTATTTTCCTATTTTCATTCATAATGTAACTGCGACACATTTGGATGCTGTGATGCCTTTATTCCCCTCTAGCATCTAAAATGACTCATTTTAGTTTTTACTATTTTATTTATATTTCCACAAAATGGTATAGAATTTTAATATCGGCCATTTGTCTATAATCGGCCATAACATAACAATAATTCATAGGTTTAATGTATCGGTATTTTAATATTGTGCCTGTCTAATATTTTCGTTATTCGTTCAAAACGTTACATCTCCATCACACTTCAAAATTAATGTTTGAATAAAACCTTTCAGACAAACACCTTAGTGTTATTGAAATGACAAAATGCATTAAGCTCTGTTCTGCTGTCATGTATTTCAACCGCTGTAGTACTACATGACAACCGTGAGACAAATGGGTGACTAAAAGTATTTCACCCAAGACTATGATTCTGAAATATGAAGCTATACCATTTTACTTCTCACTAATGAGTCTGTGCACAGAGAACAATAACCTAAAACTCAGATCAATATGGTGGGCCGGAGTGTGTATTTGTTGTCTCCTCTGCCTGCCTGACATTCACAATAGGAACAGCATGTTTCATTGTCTCCAATTCACACACTAGTGATCCGGTTCATAAAACTCAAATTCCATTTTGGCTTCTTTTATCATCCTATACTTATTTTGGGATACAACAATGCTATTGTCTGTCTTCATAGACCTGTATGTAAATAACAAAAAGTTCCAGGTTGTACTACTCTGTGTCCAGACACTTGTGAGGAAAAGGGTACTTTAAAATACTCAAATCAACTCTGTATTCCCACCTTGTCAACCAAAGGAGACATTGACATGATTCAGGACATGCACGTATTAGAGCTCAATGCAATTAACCGACCAATTCCCTGATCCCCCTGCATCTGAGACCCTCTGTGAGTGATGTTATGGGACTGCTGGCAGCTCTCACAACGATAAAGTAAAATCAACCCATCTACTCAAGACAGGAGTCATGACCGCATCTTAAGTTTATGTCAGCATGTGTCACCATGCTGTGGTTATTTATTTCTGTCTTCATTTAGGAGAAGCTAGTGACCATTTACATATAATCATCTAGAAACTGAAGTGATTGCTGATGTGGAGTGAAGACTGCTGACATAATAATAATACCGTCAGTAATTTTATACACAGCACAATGTTCTGCTTGTACTAGGTTTCCATCATCACATGAATTGTCTTTATATACCAGATTAGTTGTGCTAAAACAGTCCAAACTAAAAGAAGAAGGGATTAAGTCTTTTGAAGACAAATCACAGAACTCCTTTGAAATGGAAATCGTTTGTAGCATTATAATTGTATTGACTGTCACTTTTGTTAATTTAATGCATCACTGCTGAATGAAAGTGTTGATTTCTTTCAAAATATAAACACACACAAATATACAATTCTACAAATATGTCTCACTGAACACCAACATTTTGAATGGTACAAGTATGGCTACTGTTTAAAAAACGGAAATTCATTGTCAATATAAAATTTTTTTTTTTTTTTCAAATTAAAATTTGACAATTTAGCTTCTGTAGCTCAAATTAAATGAAAAAAAAAAACTTGTGGTCCATCTCTTCCATTTTATATATCTCGTGCAGTTCTGGCTTTAGAGATACTTTAGTAAAATACTGACCTATATTTTGTTTTCATATCACTGTTCATATTTCGTAAACCCCAATTAGAGTTAATTTGACTGCTTGTACTGTTCCACCTGTGACCCATTAAAAATATCTGTTTACATTCATTTGCGTCATACATTTTGTGCACAAATGTTCTATGCATGCAAAGAGTGGCATTTAGTGTCAACGTCACCACAGCATCATGAAGCTTGTGAGACCTGTCAGCGTTCCTCAAGAGAAAGCACCAGTGTCAGCTGATTAAAGAATTTTGGCAACTCAGCATGGCACCCCAGTGCATAATTGGCTGGTTTGCCTTAAATTATGCCAAGAAAGCTTTCTCCTCATTTTTCTAACTTTACTTAACAAAATATGGGATTTAGAAGCAGCTTTCTGAAATTACATCTTGCTTAACCTAAACCATTACTGTTTGAGAAGTTACGTCTTTTATCCATTTGTGAAAGTAGTCTGATTCAAAGTTTCACATGATAACTAATCATTTATTTAAAGGTTTATTAAAGAAGCAATTGGAAAAATATAAAAATAATATCTTAGGTGCTTTTTTGAAGCTTTTCATTCTGACTGAGCCCTGCATGTTTAGTAACATAGCTAAAGAACAATAAGATGGTTGAAACCTGTGTTAACTCAAGTAAAAATAATAAGGTACTCTGATTATCAGTTAAGATGTTCTCAACCAAAAGGTCACAGATTTTCTTACATAGACCACATGATTGACCCTGAAGTGTCTAACTGTTGAAGATAGCCTTGTCTTGTCTCATTTAGAAGCATGCACCATTAGGAGAGCCATGGTCTGTTAAATTGCAGTGGCCAAGTATTTTCTCTCTCTCTCTCTCTCTCTCTCTCTCTCTCTCTCTCTCTCTCTTTCGGTGTGTGTGTGTGTGTGTGTATATGTGTGTGTGTGTGTGTGTGCGTGAGAGAGAGAGAGAGAGAGAGAGAGAGAATTTGTGTTTGTTTGGACCGGAGTGCTCAAGCGTCTCTTACCTCTAAGCAATGGCTATCTACACTCATCAGTTCCACAGGTACTAATCTGTCCTGATTTTGTGTCTTAAAACGTTCAATCGCTATCAATCCCCAGAAACACTTGTTACAAAGACTGCCAAATTGTTTTAAGCAAAAAAACACACAAAAAAACCCCCAAACAAACAATATTTTGCAAAGGGCAAACAAACCAAGTCAACAGATAAGCCAATCTCTTGATCAGCAGTACTCCATCCTGAATGAAATAAGTGTGGATAAGAGAGCGTGGAACTGGAAAAACACAGTGGGGAAGCTTAGCAAATGCACTAGGTCACTTAATTCTAGGCACATGGATTATTCATGTGGCAACCACTGATCATCATGACCCTCATAAATCAAACAATGTGGTTTCTCGCACCACCACTGAGCCCAATTTCAGCCTGCTAATCTCAATGCCATCCTTCATCACTATAACCTTTCCTTATCCGCAGTATGCACCCCAAGACAGAACCGAGTTTGAGGGGACAGGTCTTTCATGCTGATCTTATTTTACCTTTATGCAGAGAACAATGCAAACTTTATCTCTCCTGTCATGCTGTGTGCTCTACTCCTACATAGGCTATCAAAGGCCTCCAGCCATTTAACTCAGGACACCTGGTTCCAGCACAATGGATGCCGCAGGCTTAAATGAGACGCTAAATATATTTTAGGCCACATTTATCTCTCATATTAAAATATATCTTGGGTTATCCGATCACAAGCGGTCAGCCGAGACCACTGTGCGTTTAAACAGCGTCTTTGGAGACCAATTGTTATTGGAGGGTTTCTGATGTCAGCATCTTAATGGATGTCGATGAAGTAGAAAAAAGTAAACACCAAAAAACATTTTAGACCCCATTTACATTGGTTATGTTTGGAAGCTTGTTTCCGCCACTGCATATAAAAAATACAAAAGGTAATTGCAGCTTTATATCTCACAATTTTACTATATAACTGTCAATTCTGACTTTATATCACACAATTCTGACTTTATAACTAGTAGTTCTGACTTTGTATTATTCAATTATGACTTTATAACTTGCAATTCTGAGAAAAAAAGCTGTGAGATATAAAGTCGCAATTACCTTTTTTATTTTTTATTTCATGGTGGAATCAAGCTTCTATAGTTATACAAGCCGATATTAGATGTTTAATTGTGCATTGCTATGATGTAAAAAATTAAATCAAAATGAATCATTTAAATATAAAACAAATAAACATAGCTAATTCTGAAGAATGTTGGTAACAGTTTTGGTCACTTATTGTAGACCAAGGGTCAGTAAACTTTTCTGACCTTTTTTTGTCCTTTTTGGTTCTTGGGGTGCAGCCATTTATAAATTTAATGTGTCTGGCTTCTGGAGTCATTCGCTCGCAGTTATTTTTAGCTGTACAAAACGGCTCGTTACGCTGCTTGATATACTTTCTTACCATATTATTTCAATTTATTGTCTTAATTAACAGTTTTACAGTTTACTGCACTTTGATATTCTTCTCACTATTTCCCAATAGCAGCTAATAAATCAGAAGCCTCACACAATTATAGAAAACACCTTACTTCCACGTCAAAAAATAAGGTGGATAAGGCATAAAAGGTCTTTACGGCAAAAGTTAAAGTACTCGGTGAAATGTTTTGAAATGTCCCTTGACTCAGCAGAGCACCAGTTTCAATAAAAGTATATGTCTGGGTCCAGTTATTCTTTTACATTTTAGCTGCTGTTCTAAAATATTTTCTTTTCGCCATTACCACAAACAAGATGCCTGAAGTGCAGAAGCTTCTAACTTAAGTGGTTTTCCGTTGATTGCTGTCGCGACAACACTGAACACGCACTTTGGCCGGTACAACGTGAAATATACTATTATTCTTGTAAACATTGATTTCATTAACTTCAGTAGGTTGTACAACAAAGGAATTGTAAGTGGCTGCCTCTTCTGAAGAAAGCTGATCTGGTGATGTGTCTAAGTTTATCGATCATTTGCTGGTAAAGGGTGAGAGATCTGGCGACCACATGATTGTCAGATACAGAGACATTCCTAAAAATATAAAGAAACGACATGAGTGAGTAAATTATTAAATTAATCAATGGTGATTAATGATGATGTTAAATGTCTCAAAATGAATATCCATTATTTATATAGTACATTATAACTTTATAATTCTTAAATTCACTTGTATCATTGATTTTTAGTGTTTAGTTTTTTAATTTTTATTCATTTAGATGGAAAAAAAATATAGAATTTTAATATCGCCAAGAACATTATATAATCGTGCATCTCTTATGCATCATTTATACAAGTTGCAAGCCGTGCCTTAAATGTTGTGTGGAAAACATAACTGTACCATTTTAATAAAAAAACAAACAAACAGGGTGACAGGATTATAATGAAAGGATACTAAGAATAACAACAACTTTACTTGAGCATAAATACAAAGAAAGCAATGATTACAATTATTATTGAAGTTGAAAATAAGATAGCCTGAAGTTGAAAGCAAAAAAAAAAAAATCTAGTAGACAAGATCAGCACTAATGAGGGATATATTTTTAAAAGCTCTTTCTGCCAGTTAATGTACCTTGTGTTCATTTGCTATTTCTGTATGGCACGCCCTTTCTTGTGTCAAACACACCAAGTGTTACAGTCTTAATTGGACTGTGCAAGTGACTGAGGCCTTTCTTCCTCAACTCAGTGTTGCTCCACTGATTCAAAATGTCTATATAAGTCAGAGAAACATGAGGAGGAAAAAAAAACTTAATTAAACACAATAGAATCAGCAAGAAGTCAATAAGGTCATATTACAGTCTCTCTGCAATCAAGCACATTTGTTTGTGTTTCCTTTTTGGTAATTCTGTAAAAATGAATAAGTTATTGAACAGTCTTCATATAATAATAAACTTCACACCCACTTAAACCTTGACACAGACATCCCGCTGCCCCAGTCAAAGGGCAACAGCAGGGGTCCCTTGTCTCCCCACAAACCCCCAGCAAGTTCCAAACAAGCTCACCACAACCCAGTCAATTATTTTCCCTGTGACTTCTCACATAATAATAGGATCATATGCGTCTGGTGTATGTCATCAGGCAAATTAGAACAAATTAGCATTGTTTGGGTGAAGGAGGCGGCGTTATGTTTGTATAGGAAACACCTTCATGCTTGCAGGTTCAGCCTTGAGACAGAAATGAAGGTGGAACATTAAAGCTTTAAGGGTCTGGTTGGAGAGCTTCGCAGCGGCGCATACATAACAAGGAGATTGGTTATTACTTTACAGTTCCAGTGGACTCTTGGGCCAGGGCTTAAGTCAGCACAAGCGCAGTAGGGCAAGCTATAGAGATGGGTGTAGAGTAAAAGGTGAAAAGGAAAGATACAGAGAGGAAGGAAAGCAGGCTGAGCGGCTCGCCATGAAATGCTGAAACAACAGCATGGCTGCCAGGGCAATTTTACAGCTCAGTGGTTTCACACCTCAGCCGTCGCCCTTCCAACACTGAACATCCAAGTCCATTCTGCATCTTCATTTATTTGGTGTCAGCGTCCGAGGACGCGCAAGGCTCGGCAAGGATCGGAAGCCTGTCCCAAATGTCTTCGGATAAGTGGTGTGTGAAGACGACAAGAGAGGGAAAAAAAGGCATTATATAGCATTCCGAAACCATGCTACGGGTGACTCTCTCCTGCATTCAGCAAATTATTATTAAAGAGCTCTGAACACAAAATACACCCAGATCAGCCTCGGCACATTTACTTCAAACCTGATTTAAGTAAAGCTGTCCATCTTTGCTTAGTCCTTGCAAGACAAATAAATGCATTCAGTCTAAATCTAAATCTAAACATCGAGCAGAAGTAACAAACGAGATCCCATCTATGGTGTCCCTCAGCGTGGAGGCTGATTTTTTTATTTGACTTAAGCGCTATGATTCCTGGACACATCCAGTATTCTACGAAACAATCCACTGTGCAAAAATAGCTTGCTCCATTCCTTTCCCCCTAAACTTTGACTTTGTCAAGGTCAAAACTGTGAGCTAATGGTTTATTAACCTGTACTGTTCCCATCGACATGGGAAGTAAAAACCTGATCGTGACATGAGTGTTTGAAATATGGCAGTATGATTGGGTTACTTAAAAGACTAAGAATAAGGTTGATGTGCCCCTGGCTTCAAAGAGGTGACATATTCTCTCCATTTACTATAACCTATTAAATATAAATGGTCAGTTCATTGCAATGTCCTCCTCAATGTCCTTGAGCAGTGCTGGAGGTTAATGTGTTATAAGTAACAGCAACATTATTGTTTTGACCAATGAGAAAATAGAAAAATAGTTTTCTGTTGGCTGCAGACAAGAATTATAAAAAAAGATAACTTTTGTGTACAGTATGTGATACTATTGTACAAAGTACACTTATACCATAGTAAAATGTTAGGAAACGCACATTCGTGGTATCGTATAGACCAGTGCTTCTTAACTGGTTTAGCTATGGGGTCAACATTTTCTAATGATCATTAAGTAGTGACCCAAATTTTTAGAAATTGGAACCAAGTAAATTTATTTCTCATAAATGGTTGACACACTCAAGTACCATCCCACATTGTCTAACAAACAAATAAACACTGATGAATAAACATAAGGCAAGGGTATTAAAAAGCAGTTCTAAACTAGTTTTTCATCATGCAATAACACTAGTAAGTTAGTATGATCCACCAGTCAAATACAAACTGAAAATAAAGTGGGTGAAAGGGTTATTTCACCCAAAAATGAAATTTCTGTCATTAGTTACTCACCCTCATGTTGTTCCAAACCCATAAGCCCTTTGTTCAGCTTCAGATCACAAATTAAGAAATTTTTGATGAAATCCAAGAGGTTTTTTTTATCCTCAATAGAAAGCAACAAAATTACCACATTCAAGGTGCAGAAAAGTTGTAAATACATTGTTAAAATGGTCAACGTGACTACAGTGGTTCAACCTTAATATGAAACAAAAATAACGACTTTATTTAACAAATTCGTCTCTCCCTTGTCATTCTCTTACAATATTTTTGTTGTAGCATCTCCAGGTTCTACACCAGAACACCGACTCAGCATTGGTCGATGCCTGTTCACGTGAGCAGCATGCGTGTGATGCTGACGCAGGAGCTGGCCAATACTGAGCCGGCATTCGGATATAAACATGGAAGTGCTGAACTGCATTCACTGTGTACGAGTCTGACAGGATAGAGAAGAAATTGTTGAATCAAGTAATCATTTTTGTTTTGTTTTAGCACACAATTCTCGTTGACTATTTTAATGATGTCTTTACTACCTTTTATGGACCTTGAGTCATGGTAATTACGTTGCTTTCTATGGGGGATAAAAAAAATCTTGGATTTCATCAAAAATATCTTAATTTGTGTTCCGAAGATCTTGTGCTTCAGAAGGTCTTACAGGTGTGAAACAAAATAAGGGTGACTAATTAATGACAGAAATTTCATTTTTGGTTGAACTAACCCTTTAAGGTTACAGAAACTACAGTTACTATGGTAAATGTGTAATAATAACATGATGAACTGTTAATAAAACATATGGACACTGACCCTGAAGAATAGAATGAACACCAATCAAATACAAAATGACTGGTCATATCTGCCATATCTTGTTATACTCAAGACTGTCCATTAATTTTCTTACCAATGTTTTTTCCGGTGTAGATGACCAGGTCTTTCCCCAACCTTCCTATTACATGGCTTAGGACTCATGGGACACATACACACCCCCAGACAATTTAGCATCTCCAATTCATCGATATTGCATGTTTTTTGGATTGTGGGGAAACCGGAGCACTCAGAGAAAACCCACACAGACACAGAGAGAACATGCAACCTCCACACAGAAAGGACTCGAACCAGGGACATTCTTGCTGAGACAGTGCTACTGACTGAGCCACTGTGCTACCCCAATGAATACCTGCATGTAAATCCTTCCCAGCTAGCACTATTACGTACCACTTGCATAATTTATTGGTACCTTTTGGCAATTTCATGACTTACTTTCTGACAACGTAAATACAATGTTGCATGTTCGTAATTTCATTTGCTCATTGCACAATAGTGAAGTGATTGATACGAATTCACAGGTCAGAGTTCACCAAACTTAAACTTAGGCCCTTTCACAAATCCACTAGACCGTAGTGTGTCCCATTTGTCATTTTAGGTTTAAGAAGTGTACTCAGCAGACTTTTACCCGACACTCAAAGAGGCATTACGTCACAAAAACGCAGAGTGCTTTAGGAACGTAGCACAATCCAAAACACTGTCCACTGTCCTGCATTCGCATACGTTTGAATGCAAGTCAATGGAAAGAAAAGTGTATTGTGCCTATGGCAAACCGTTTTGACTTTTATTCATTCTCAGGATATGAACTTGTGATATCAACAATTCCATTTTCACTAGTTAAAATGTTAATTCCTGATATCAGGAATTAATTTCCACTAGTAACAATGGCAATTTTTGATATCAAGAATTATATTTCCACTAGTAACAAAGTTCATTCTTGATATCAACAATTCAATTTCCACTAGTAAAAACTATCATTCTTGATATCAACAATTGTATTTTTACTAGTGAAATCTCACCATAGGCTGCCATTCAAATTCAATTTTTCATATCAAGAATTAATTTCTTACTAGTTAAAATTACAGTTTCATTACAGAATTCATTTCAGATATCAGAAATTACAATTTTTACTAGTAGCAATTCAATTGTTGACATCAAGAATAGACATTTGCACTAGTAACAATTTAATTCTTGATATCATAAATTTGCATTTATACTAGTAAGAATTGTATTCCTGATATCAACTATTGAATTTGAATGGCACCCTATGATGAGATTTCACTAGTAAAAATACAATTGTTGATATCAAGAATGATAGTTTTTACTAGTGGAAATTGAATTGTTGATATCAACAATGAACTTTGTTACTAGTGGAAATGTAATTCCTGATATCAAGAATGATAGTTTTTACTAGTGAAAATGTAATTGTTGATATCACAAGTTCATATCCTGAGAATGAATAAAAGTCAAAACGGCTTGCCATATTGTGCCTGCCCCTTAACATCTGACAGGATATGAAAGTTTCTCAGGCGAAACACTTTTTTTATTTTTTAATTAAGTTATGAAAATTCTGTTAGAATAATGACACTGACATATAGCCTGACAACATCTCATCTGACAGTAGACATGAGACAGTGAGAAAAAGTAACGCAAAAGTAACTTGCTGCATTCCTTTCCATTAAAAGTAACAATGCAACATTAGTTAATTTTTGGTAACAGAATGTATTTATTTATTTTTAAATGCAATGTTCTACTCCAACACTGTACTTGACCACTAAACATGAAGACACCTCTGCCAATATTAGAGTGTCCTATAAAAACATCTAGATGGAGGAGAGTGCATAATACACACACACACACACACACACACATTATCAGTATGCATTAGGCTAACACATCCATTTCAGAACTTGGCAGAGAGTGACATGTAAAATGTGAGAATTCATTAGAAACAAATGTAGTCCATGGAAAGAAACATCTTAGAAGAATCATCTAAGGAACATTATTGCAGTGTTTCACAAAGTGAGGTAGTGCGATTAATCTCGCACCTCTTCCAACGCCGTGGCTTCCTCCACACAGGTCATTACGAGGGGTCCCTCACCACACACAGGCAAACAAATGAGCCATTACCGCCATCACTCAGGCTCCAATTAAACAACCCATGCAGCCCCTGCTCCACACAATCACTGCCAATTAAAGCCCAACTGTGTGAATTCCAACACCACTAATTACATGAACGCGAAAGAACTTTCTGACTTTCCTCTCTAAAATTAATTTCAAATATTGTTCAAAATTATTAATTAAATGTGCCCTGCCCAAGGTAAGCCACTCCAAGCCTTTTTGTGAATTATATCACTTTTTTAAAGGTTTAATGCCAAAACTCACTAAGAATGTTTCAAGGTAAAGTGCAATTATTAAATCAAGGTAAATGTATCTTGTCTTGGTGTAATTCATAGTAGAAGCAAAATGTCAGCTACAGCAGTGTTAAATATTTAAAAGCTAATGATTAGATCCTATATCTTATATCTGAACACTGGACCCCATGTAGTGGCCCTGTAAAACACAGGTGCTCTCAGTGCATTTACGCCCCCTAAAAAATAGTTTTCAACACAAGTTTCTCATGCACATTCTCTCTTCAGATATCTTACCAGTAACTGCTCCACTCTATCTGTTCTCCTTCATTAACTCCAAAAAGATGGGACAGTCCACGGCTACCAGAAGTAGTAGCTCTCATCACCACCTCCATTCTCATAAGCCAGAGTGATAGGAGTAAAAGTGGCCTGGTCAGAGATCACTGAATTATTCATATGACTGGCAGGTGTTGTTGATAGGGCAGCTCTTCTGCATTTTCAAGTCCCACGTGTGGTTTTAACAGCTCTATGTTCTCGGCCCTGCCTATAGCTGCCATTGATTGTAGGCTAAAGACCCAGCTGCTGAATAAGCAAAGGAGCTGTACATAGTGGCACATGGTGCATCGCACCAATAACACTACAGATCCATCACAGCCCATGACAGCCACTGTTGCGGGGGGAAGGAGGGGCGTCCAACAGTGCTCCTGGGTTTAGAGTTAAAGAGAGAGCAAAGAATAAATGACATTCAAACAGGACTGTTCAGCATGATTGAAGCTAATCTAATATCCCACCGTGCTTCTGATGACCGCTGACTCTGGAGACATGGACTTGAGTACAATACAAAGCTGCAATAAAAAAGCATCTGGACTCTGTGGAGTCATGCATAATAATGTGGCTCTGAACTAAATAACTAAATGTTTCCCAAAACTTCAAGAGAATGACATTTCTTTAAAGCTCACACTCAAAGATCCCACTAATGTTTCTGTGGTCAAATGGATGTTTTCACTCAAAAAATAAAATTATTTCATCATTTACGCACTCTCATGTTGTTCCAACACAGTATAATGCGTCTTTCTTCATTGGAGCACAAAAAGAAATGATTTTTTTTCTGTTTATGTGTTTTTGTCCATAAAGTCAAAAGGGTTAAAGGGTTTAATGTTGTTTTGTAATATTGCAGGGTTCAATGACTTTCATTTTATTGACAGAAGCAAATGAAATATTCTTTAAAATGTACGTTATACAGGTTTGGAATTACACAAAGGTGAGTAAATGGTGACAGAATTTTCACTTTTGGTGGACTATCCCTTAAGGTGGTCTTGTATGACCCTGTCATATGTTGTGGAAATTGGTAGGGGACAGATATGTCAACACACACACATACATACATACACATATTGCAATTCAGAAAGAAAAACAAAGCTGTGAAATTGCCCACGGCACTACATACCATTAAAGGTCACAGTAGGTCACTTCTCAGAATCAACTGCCTCTAGCATATCAAAATATAAAGGCATAAATGTCCCATGCAGACTTTTACATTGAGACTTTTTCTATGTGTAAGGAATGTAAAATGCTTCCTTGGCTGAGGTTATATTTTCATTAAAGATGATATAACTGGCCACAAATGCACACTCGTTTTGTGTATGGAACTGTGCGCTCATTATAATGAATGTGAAATATTAAAAGCTAGCTCCAGTTCTTTGTAACAAGCTCTTGTTTCATTAAAAGTTCAAAAAAGAGAGTTGCACCATCAGTTCTGGATATAATGGAGAACTGTTTTCCTTTTTGCTCAGACCTTTGGATGTCATCAAATGCATTGTGCTGTTCTGTTACAAGTTCAGCTGAGATGTCCCTGAGCACAGTTGTCTGGTCTAGGACAGGACAGAAGGAAACACCGAAAGCAATTTCCACCCAGGTGATCCCGCCCCAGGGCCCCAGCGGGGTTTAGACGAGGAAATTAAACTCAACGCTGGTCTCGCTGCTTGAGAACTCCTTTCAAATGAACAGCCAATGTGCAGACTTTTAACACTTCACAGAGAAAATATTAACAGAATAAAGAAAGAGGTTTCCTGCAGGGTGTGGAGTGAAGCGGCTCACGCAGAATGGCTAATGTCCTCTCTCCTGAGTGATGGAGACGTCTGCAGGTTCAACCCTAACGACTCCCGGAGCCTGTGCGGAGAATAGTAATTTACCAATCACGCTGTCCATACTTGAGCAGACAGCATGCTGGGTGTAAAAAAAAATGTTATGATAAGTTCAGACATATTCACCAGGCTCACCCATTAGTGGGGTTCAAGAACGGCTGTAGACAAACCTCTCAAAAGTAACTGTGAGCTACCATCAATGGTAGACTAAAAGGGAAACAGCGAACCGACTAGAACGCGCATAACACAAAGTACGGAGAGGAACAGACCTAGCATCACCCTCGCTACATCCATTAAGATGTCTCACAATACAAGACGGATCCATGCTACACTGAGCTTGTTTAGGTCTCTCCATTGTGAGTGCTGGGACAGGAATAGCTTGAAGCAAAAAAGCATAAAGTTAATGGGGGACACACTCTCTGGGATTGCAATGGTAAATTATGACTCCCATAATATACAATTCAGGGGCACTCTTGGTTTACAGTAAAGGCTGGATGAAGTCCTTGGGCTATAGTGCTCATAATGGGTGCCGTAGCTGAAAGCCTGTAATGTTAATGAATAACCAACTCAATCCAAATCCAAAATGATGCTATAACTCCAAAGCTCCAGTGGAGCCAACAAGCAGATGGCCTGATTTCTGTGAGCTACTCAATTTTGCATTAATGTAACCTTTCAATATAAGGAAAGATTTATAAGCGGCATTAAAAACAATGACCCTTACCCACTTCAATTACAAAACAGAGCCGCTTTAGTTTCCATACTTGCGATGATCCCTCATAAGAAGCATCCTGGGATGTGACGACATCTTACATCTTCCGAAAGCAGGTCAGGGAGGATGTACGCCTCTGAGAGCTGGCCTTTATGGTAATACCGCTCTGATTGAGATAAGTGGCAGATGTAAGCAGGACCATCAGCAGTATTTGTAAAAAGTCAGTGGATTCTCGGGGAGAGCTGCTTGTCATTACAACCACCGGGAAAAGACCTGATGAGTGCATTATTCAGGACCCGGCAGAGCCGCAGCTAAGAGGTGTGGAGTTGGCATCAGAGAGATGAGCTCTATTGAGCTTCACTATAAGCTCACATCAGTGCTTGTTAATTAGCTTTGCTTAAAGATGCTCACAGCCGATCTTTATTTGATTCTATTCTTGTTGCCGATTGTGTGACTTATTCATCATCAAGATATGCATGATTGTTTCACTCTGAAGAAACTAGCCGTTGAAAACTTCAAAGTTCATCAAATTAAATAATTATTATCGTTTCCTCTAGTCTGTGGAGAACCAAGGAAGTCCTGGACATGCTAGTAATGGGAGGCTTCTTGTTGAAACCAGATATTTAAACTACCATTTAAAAGTTTGGGGTCGGTAAGATTTTTGAAAAAGTCTAACCAAGGCTGCATTTATATGATGAAAAATAGCATACATTAAAAACAGTAATATTGTGAAATACCATTTAAAATGATTTACTCCTGTGATGGCAAAGCTGAATTTTCAGCATCATTACTTCTGTCTTCAGTGTCACATGATCCTTCAGAAATTATTCTAATATGCTGAATTGGTGCTGATTTGGAATAAGTTTTTAGCTTTTAGTATGAATATGTTAGCCTTACTCTTATCTATAAGCTAGTGTGCTTCAAAATAATGAAAAAAATTGTATTCTCTTTGAAAACTTACAGTCTCTTACATCCGCTAATATGGATCAACGATTTTGATGGCATCATGCTGCACTTCAGCTTCTCGTCAGATTTTCTGTCCAATCATATGCTCACAAGAATCTAAAGCGTCCTGCCCCTTACATTATAAATAGATGCTGAAGCTGCTGCTGCTGAAATTTGTCACTTGTTCACACATTCACTGCATGGTGAATGGCACATGGTGCATTACATAGGGGATAGGGACCGATAAAGATAGTGTAAATATGCCTTCAATTGGGGCAAATTATGTCGGGTTTCACGTTAGTGTCATGTGAACTGCCGCAGCGTGCACACAGCCTGCCGCGGTCGATAGCACAGAGCAGATCATATGCGCGAGTCGACGCAGACCAGAAAATTTATCTGATGCATTTGAATTGATCCTACACAGAAAGTTAGAGATCAGAAGGAAACTGAGGCTTTACCGAGCTCTGGCCGAGCTGTGATATAAACAAAATGGTTATTGGCTATGGCTATTGGTTATTTTTAAAAAGTGCGGGACCTGTTTCGTATCCTGCCCTGTCTTCCTGTTTCAGTTGAAATTACATCAACACTTTGAATAATGCTGTGCATTCCAAGGCACTTCAGTGGGCCTTTAATTTCATCAATGATAATGTCACGGAAACCATGATCCTTATTTTCAGGATTCTTTTATGAATCCAAATCCGGTTTTGATCAATTGAATGCATCCTTGCTGAATAAAAGAACTGATTTCTTTAGACCCCAAACTTAAACGGTGGTGTACATTTTGTAAAATCTTAGATTCTAATCCTAGATTCACTAGACTCTAGACAAACATTTTTAAATCCTCAAAACAAAATCTTTTTCATGTCTTCCCAGGTTACATTTATTTCATAAGGTATTTGATCATTTAGGAGCTACTTTGCCCTTCTATCCCACAATTTTATGTAACAAATAGTCTCACGAATGACTTTAATGGCTGTCTTAATTTGACACTAATGTCTTTGCAAAGAAAAAGTGCTCCAACAGCTGCCTAAACAATATTCCTCTTTCATGTATTCTGTTGGACAAATGTAGCACAAAAGAATTGTTTGTTTATTAATGAGTAGTCCATCCAAATACAGCAAATATGAGCTGTTTCGTTCCCTAGAGTCATATTCACCATGTTTCATGCAAGCTCTAACATGACAAGGTAAAATCACAACACCTTCTGTTGAAGTCATTAACAAAAGGCTTTGTTGGTCTTATTGTGCACAATTCACCTGTGGACTCTTTTCACATATTCAGATGGCAGTTCACAAGCACCTACCAGGCACTCTATCCTTATACTTTTCTGCAATTAAAGACATATTTGGCATGCCTCTTTCAAATTTTCCTCCCAGTGGAAAAGTAAACACCAACCTCTGGGTTAACGAGGAGAAAAATATCTGTAAGAATGAAAACAAGTACTGACACGAAGATATTTATGAAAGAACATGATTTGCCATACTGTGACAGGCGATGACATGCAACAGTGAAAATATACAGACTGAGTTCAGAAGATAAGGACAAGGAAAGGGGAGGGACGATACATACTGTCAAGAAAACTGTGGCTGTCCTTGATCTGAAAACCTCTGTATACACGATCAGAGGAAACGAGAAACATACATCAAGGTTTTCAATTAGAGAGCAGAAGCTGACCCAAGAAAGTTCAGCTAATGGCATTATTTTTTTCATTAACATTTCTTAATGCTCCCACTCTGACCTCAGGGTATTTGTTCAATGTACAAAGTTCAATACTCTTTGGTTAAAATAACATCTATCAGGCAACTCATTAAGAAATCGGCTTGATTTGCAGAATAAAGGTCAGGTCGTACTATGACATTGAAGGTTTCCTCTACTGAACACCATCTTCAGTGCAATTGCATAGCAACCAATGTAAATACATTAAGCAATACCAAACACATGTCAATGTTTAATGTAAGCTATAAATATAGACTACTATCAGTTCTCTACAAGGTTTGACCAATAAATTGTTTAAATCAAATCAAATATTGAATACTACAAAATACTGAATGCCTTGTTCATTAAGGTAAAATAAAACAGACGATCGATTTTCTAACTGTTTTGAAAAGTAACTCCCCACAAATCAAACATTAAAAAATATTACCAGACATTTATAATAAAGCAAACTCCAGTGGAGGAAAGACGAGTCACATTTTATATGCCCATTCCAATTTAAAAAAATAATCCAATTCATTCTAATTGACTGCTGTTTCATCCATCATTTTATGGTTTACGAAGACAGTCTGATTAATAAATAACTAACATGTTATTACAATTTCAGATATTTTTGATGGTTGCACACTTTTCACAAATAGGGTACAAATGGAGCCTCAAAATCTTACTTTCATGGTAAAATTGAATTAGCTTAACCTTCAGATTTTGTTCAAGCAGTCAAAGTAAATATTGCATAAGCTGCATTTTACCAAACAGTATAAATCATTTAAAACACTAAGGCCTGGTTTCACAGACAGGGTTTAGCCTAAGCCAGGATTAGGCCTTAGATCAATTAGGATATTTAAGTAGTTTTTATAAATGTTCACTAGAAAAACACATTATTCGTGTGCATCTTGAAACAAAACAGTCAGTGACATATTTTAAGATATGTCAGTCCAAGTTGCTTTTAGTTGAAACGGCTCAAACATGCATTTTAGTCTAGGACTACCTTAAGCCTATAGTCAGTGAAACCAGGGGGAAATGTATATCATTTAGTAATTTTCTAGCAATTAATGTTAAAAAAAAACCCTCAAATCAAAAAATTAATATGAAGTACCGTACACTGAAAAAACAATAAGTTTTACGCAATTTTTTTTTTAGTATTTTCACATGTGGCATAAAGTAAACTCTACTTAACTAAGTTAAATTAACAAAGAAAATAAGGAATTTTAACTAGGCTAAAATAGTAATTTCTACTTAGTTTAAGTTTCCTTTGTTTGTAATACATTTTACTGTTACACAACATAACACTGAATTAAACCACGCTTTTACAGTGTGTGGTTTACTTAGAAACAGCTAAGTAAATAACACAACAGATTCACCATATCTACATATAAGTAATGCAGCACCTGAACACAGAGACTTTAATACTTACATTATACACAATACACAAGGACGGTAACATTTGATGGATCGTTTTTGAGTATGAATGTGCCATTTTGAGAAGAAAATTAACTCCAAATGTCACAAAATGGCAAGTTACTAAACCTAACCACAAAAGCAAAAGCTTGAATTGAGTACTAATATAGAATTTACTTTTTTTTTTTTAATTCTTGCCTGAACTTTGTCACGTAGAAATCAAATTAGTTTTTTCTGTAGTATTTACTTCACCATAAAATCATTTTTATCAGTGTAAGCTTAATCTTCAAAAGTTTGAAATGACAGGAATCGAGTATTTCATAAATTAAAAAAAATTATTTTATAGTACAACCGTAAAATTTCAATACAATATTTACATTTTAATTTCTTCATTTACAGATGATAAAGAGCATATGGAACATGGCCATAAAAACACGCTTGAACACTAGTTGACAGAGATGACAGAGATGAATAAACAGACCTGAAACAGCCTTTCGTGAGTCGTGACATTTGAATTCTCCAGTGTAGTGCAATCTCATGCAGAATACAGCGTGCCGATTGGAGTGAACAAATTTCTTGTAATTAATAATGCGCACTGAGCCGCTTAATAATGAACCGAGTCTCTCTGAGACCCTGTAAACAACTTGCACGTTTTTACAAGTTGCACGGGCACTCTTTACTTTGAAACAAACAGCGCATAAATTTCTATAATTAAATCGCAGCCTTTGCGAATTTTAAAATCTCACTAAGTATCGCTATTTCTATTTAATGTTGGTATATCATGCAGCCCTAGACTCAACCGTTTGTGTACGTGTCATTCACTGAAATGTAAATTTAGATGCAGCCAAGTGACTTTGCGTGACCCACCTTTTCCCACTCTGCGACCCACAGTATGTTACTTCAGTGGTTAATGCTGTTTCAGGAAAGGTAAACATTTTCCTTGGGGAAAGTCCTTTGTTGCTAAGTCAAATGTTCATGCAAAGTGAGACCATCAGCAATGATAGGCAGAAACAACGATTTTATATATTATTTGACGTCATGCACAATCAAATACACGGCAATATACAATCAATTTAAACTTTTCCACAATAGGTACACTTCTATAGTATCCTAAAAAATCCTTTCTTCATCTCTTCGATTCTCTATATCCCTGTTTGTGTCAGTCATAAAAAATAAGATACAAAAACGACATGAAAATGAGCAAACTTACACTAATGGAGACTAAGAAGAGACTCTGATGAGGGTCACAACAAAACAAGGCCATTTCATCCAGTTTATACAGCAATTTGCAATACACCGAAGATTACTTTCACACACACAAATCATTTTGGTAAAACACGTATCATTCTTTAACACTCGAAACGGCTGTGACTTGAATTTCCCAGCTTATATAAACCCCTAAATCCGGCTGAAACTGACATAAAATATGAAAATAAGCCAACAGCTTTTAATATTAATGTTAACTTTATGTTGTTGAGACCACATTTAACTAGACTAAATTATCAATAATTCTTTTCGAATCTGAATACTAGAACAAAAGGATGCAGCTCATTTTCTGCATTGATCCGAGTCAGCGTATAGCCACAGAATACTAATGAAATCTTAATTTGAAATCTACTCCTATGCCTCAATTCAACAGCTCCAACACCTAACCAATTAAAACGAATCTGATCGGTTATTTGAAAATCTTCAGGCCTAAATCTTTCAGAAATGTAGAAAAACATGTCATAAATTTAAATTTGATTCAAAACTTAAAATGGCAGGCAAAGCAGAAAGTGGAAGTGCTTCGTCCTTGGGAATTCAGACAACTATTAGCAATGCGCAGCCAGTGTTCCTTCATTAATCAGCACTAATTAAGACTATTGATTGAAGAAAACATCAGGATTTCCAGCTGAAAAGGTTTATTAGACTGTAAACTGGAAACTCTACAGGCGACGGCATAGCATTGAAAAGAGCCAAAAGATTTCTTTGCCCTTGGTTCAAGCTTCACTTTGCAAAACAGCTCAGAAAATTAAACCAAAAATGCCCCTGCTTCCCTGTCATTAAGTGCTGTCAGGACGAATCAGAGCTCACAGGCCAGTGGTGCCGCACAAAGCAGCGCTCAGTCTCTCATTGTTGAGCTTCCTGTCTCGCTTACACACATGCATGCTCGGTCACACAGAGGGTTAGGCTTGACAACAACGTCCCAGGACTCAAAACACATGACATCAAGGTCATATTGAACTAGAGATAAGTGGTACAAGCAGTCAACATCATCAAACATTCTCATTATTTTCACATTTGCACCAAATCACAAATCGATTGCATCATTTATTTAGATATTGTTGCTGTAATATTGTATTATTAATGCTTCTCTGGTCGATTGCATGTTGACATAGCTAAAAATCATCCTCAGTGAAATCAAATTTGAATCTCATCGTTAAACAGTTTTGCACCTTTTCACCTTTTAAACCCACTAGGAAATAACTTGACTCGAGACTGAGCTGCATTTCAATTTTGAGTACAATTTCTACAAAAATTAGGTTGGGGGGGGGGGGGCAAACACAACAATGTCATTTTTAGTTTGTCTTGAAGAAATAATTGGGCAGAATAAATAGCAGCCAACTAATGAATATTTTCTCAACAAGACTGCTGTTTAATTAGGCTAAAAGCTCAAGACTGAAAACAAAAGCTGCATTACTGTATTGGCAAAGTACATTTATGACTTTTTGACAGATGGCTTTAATGCATCTAGGCAAGCTGCAACCAATTCGGAGGCAAACATAACCTTAGATTTGCCAGACAGACTGAAAAACAGCTCTTCAAAACAATGAACATATTTGTTGTGCATGCAACAAAACCCATAATGTTTCTCCACATTCTGAACTTTAACGCGCACATTTTGAACACAACAGCAAAAAACTAACATCTGACTTTTGTATCAATTATGCAGCTTATCTGATCTGACATCACAAATGGTATGATGATGATTAAACTTGCTTTTAACAGCCAGAGAGAAAGCAACTGCCTTAAAACACGGAAACCTCAAACATGGAAAACCTTTACATCCATGCATTTTAAAAAATTAAGTTACAAAATAAACATCAGATACCAACGATGTCCAACAAAATAGCAGTCTTATGATAATGAACACTGAAGAGCCAACCAATTATATTTTATATAGAGCTGTTTTTGTCTGTATGAAGGAATATTGTTGTTGGAAAAAATGACACTTCTATATCATCTAAACCTGCTACATTTCTATATTTACAGGACTGCTTCTGTTTGGTTATGCACAGGGGCTCTGAACATCTCTATAAGGCTGTCAAATTGCTCAACAGATCCATCTAGTGGCCCAAAAACTTTCTACCAAAAGTAATGAATGGAAAGAAGACGATCCCGGGCGACCGTTGCGTCGTCTCGTCTCAAATGCTTTATGCCTTTGACAGAAAGCAACAGTAATGCTTGACGTATTTGCCAGTCTTCATTAGCATACATAAACCCGTTTTACGAATGTCAGAAAGTGTTTTACAACGAGAGCGTTACAGTTATAGCGATTGTAAATTACTGTGGTAAGACTAGGTTTCACAGACATCAAAATCTTACGAGTGGTTCTAAAACGTAATATTATATAGTATTGCGTTTAGTGCAGTTAGTAAAATATTCAGTTAAAAATACTCTATAAAATATGGATAGATTAAGTCAGCATTTTTGATTTTATTGGCATATACGACAACGCATTTAGCTTTATTCATAACCCCATTCCCCAGCTTAAATCATTAAAGCCAGAAAATGATCAATTGAATGAAAACACAGTACTGTACAGGAAAAAAATCCATCACGCTTATAAATAAATAGATATTTTGACGAAAACTGACACCAAAATGAGCTCAAATTTAACCTACGTGGTAAAGAATACTGATTAATAATAATAATAAACAACTTAATTTTCTGCTATCAAACATGTTATTTAATTTCATTAGCGAGCTCACAGAATGAAAACAAACGTAAATCTCATACAAGAGTGTTAAGAGATCATTAATAAAACCTATATGTGCTATTTGGACCTTCATTGACGAGTTTAACTATTGAGTCAGCTTTAACTAATAGCGTTAGATTTACAAACTCGTCTAAGGCTAAAATTTGTAAATAAGACAAGCGAGAAACTGTTTCAAAGGATATTCAGCAATATATTCATAAACACTTCAATTCTAAACAGCTTGCGTACACAGCGTTACGAATTGTATCGTTTTATTGCATATTACAGTGGCTAAATGGGCTTTAAAAGCGAAATACAGCACATATAGCCTACCTTCTCCTGGTTCGTTTTACTTTCCCTGATCCGAAATCGCTTCTTGATCTTCGTCCATAGTCTTCGTAAATCAAACTCTCCACTTTCTCGTGGGTAATTTATAGCAGACTATATGAAGAAGAGTCCCGGACAGTATTTTATTATATTCGACGCAATGTTCGCGTTATTTGGCCAGTGCTGTCAGAGCGTTGCGCGGCGGTTCATCCTCTGTAACGGACACTGTTGCCGAGTGTTTCTGCCTCTCGCGCGGCCTCATTTTAAACTCACGTGACGTCAGAGATCATGGTGCTGAAACTGCAAGCACTTAGTAAACAACACATAGGCTACACGTTTATTTGGTGAAAAACAGTTCTCGGCGAACCTTTACTGTTATACTCAGAGCAAAGCATGATTTTAGTAAACAGCCTAGACTGGTGAATATTTGAAAAACACAATAGAGTACGCTACACATTAAATCTGAATCTGTTTACATAGGTGACTCCTTTTCTTGTGAACAATTATTCGAATAAAAAAGAATTTTGAGTAACTTTCGCCTCCTCTGAAACCATTGACGTCACACATTCCGCTTTTTAAGCTCCTCCCCTCACCTGTCACTGAGGTGCGTCCCGATTCGCGCACTACTGGACAATTCTTTGCATTTTTCTAGAATAAATATTCTAGGCTAAGTAGTATAATTCTCACAAAAAAAAAAAAAAATCCAAAAAGAAAAAGTGTGCTTCAAATAACTGGACAATATAAAATAATAATATAAATATGGATACATCGCCTACATCCCTAGGCTTAAATGATAGACCTATGTTAAAAGAGTAGTAGTATGTCCTACATAGTTTGCCTAGGAGTTAATATGCCTATTATGTTTTGTGATTCACTGGGAACCACTTTTTAACCATGCAACCAATTCCCTACAGATCCTGTATAGATTCTGAAATTAAATATAGGCAGCAAATTAATGTGTCATGTTGACTTTAAAAGGACGTTGAATGCCAAGAAAAACCCAGTGATGATTCATCCATACATATATATATATATATATATATACTTTTTATATATATATACTTTTTAATTATATATATATAATATATATATATCTCAGCTCAGTTTTTAAACACACAATATCTTCCATATCAATCGTATATTCTTTTCTTCCCTATTGTGACGTACATCCAAGTGAAACAGCTTCTCGAACAAGTAAAAATGTTGGGCGGCACTTGATTTTGTCCATCAGGAATTGATTGGAACATAGTTTGCTACTGCTGTGATGTCATGTGAGTGACGGGTTATTAATAATAATAATAATAATAATGATAATAATAATAATAATGTGCACAGATAAATAATTTATAATAAATACTGTATACCTATTTAAGAAAATAGAAATTGTCAATTTTATTAATTCATATAAAATCATTACAATAAATCTAGCCTACTAAGGTCATTGTGTTGATTGGGGTTGTTTTTTTTCACCATCCTTTTTACTTTTTTTTTATTCTGTTTATCAATAATAACAAAACAGACAGCAGTGTCTTTATCCATTTGTCCAAGTAAATTAAAGCCTCCATTTAGGAGCAGAGTCTAACCTGTATCCAGGGCCCATCCATTAACAGATCCATCATAATAACTTCATAATGTGCCATTACCGTAGCTCAACAAGACAATGCAGACAATAAAAGATCTTAGATTATCTGTGAAAGTTACAGATTTCAGATATACACTGAACATGTAGTGAATAAAAATGACCTTCTGAGTTAGGAAAAAAAGGACATTTATAACAGTGAATCAGTTTCAGCTAATAAATATAATTTTCTGTTTTTGCTTACTCTTTTTCAAAGTTATGCATCTTTAATTTGACAACTCTTCAATTTTAATAATATCTGATGTTCCTAAGAGAACACGATTTCTTGCATACCTAAATGCAAATTCAGTAATTATCCAGATCTGCTTTTTATGAAATCACAGGGGGGAGCCTATCAGAATAGCTGACAGAGCAAATCTGCCTGTTGCACCGATTGGAGGAAGTTGCTGATAAATGATGCTTATAGTTTGAAAAGGCTATAGTTTACTGTTTACACTGGATGAAATCTCTCTGCAAGATGAATTGTTGAGATTCAAGACAGATGCAACATTCAGAAATGTTGGCTTAACATTTTATTATCATTCTTAATTGCACTTAATTCTCTGACATTTTTCATTGAAGCACAGATGCGAATAACCTATAGAATACTATATTGTGGAATAATATCAACCACAATAGTACTAAAATGTGCAATAGAAGAGAGGACAGTATGAGCAGAGATGAGTAATTAAGCTGAATCTGCAAAGCACAATAACTAGACACATATAAAGGCTGAAAAAGAGTCAACTTTGAAGTAGCAAAGGAGATGCATCTGTTTACTAAGCTGTAGACAGATTTAAGGCCTTAAGGAGTGTAGAGAAGATTTGTATAAATCTCCAAATGGGACAGGTTGCCCTTCCTGTGAAATGTGCATGGTCTGAAAAAGCATTTGTCAATTTTGTAATAGACCTTTCATCACTATTTTTTTTCAGGACAGTATTACATCATTCTGGAATAGTTTTTTTCTTCTTCTGGTGGACATGTCCATGCATGATAATAATGATTACAAACATAGACATAATGGATCTGACTTTTCTAAACCAATATGATTTGTTTTCTTTTTAAATTTTAAACTGGCTAAATTGTATGTTTAAAAAAAAAAAAAAAAAAAAAAAAAATCAATCAATAAAGTTGAATCAATAACCAATCCTAAATAAACACTTAAATATATTATTATTTTCAAGGAGTTAATGATGTAAAACCATCAACCAAAATATAACGCAGAATATATATTGCATTTGTTATGTGATTACTATATCATGTACATTCAGTCCAGTGTAAATGTGCTTCACCACAGGAACTGGCTGTTGCTTTTCTATTAAAACAACACTTTTATGGAAGTTATATGGACTTGAGCAGTTTGTTTTGCAGCAGGGACTTTGTTTTCATTTTAAAGACAATTCAAACTTGTAATAGACAGTTACTTCCCAATTGCACGATGAGACCCGAATAATACTTTTCTAAAGGCCTGTTTTATCTTTTCAACCAGTACTACTTCACAGAGAATTATAATCATCTAAATAAACAATAATCAGATCACACAAGCAAAAAACAAATGTGATCATAAGTATTTTTATATTAGGGGTCTAAAAGTTTAGGTGTGTAAAGCTTGCATTTACATTTACATTTATTCATTTGGCAGACACTTTTATCCAAAGCGGTTTTGTGCCTTGCTCAAGGGCACACTAGTCATGGTTTTGAAGGTGGAGAGTGTGCTTAAAATACCCAATGCATTACTTTAAAGGTCTATATTATATGAACTCTAACCCCCGGTTTCACAGACAAGGCTTAAGCTAGTCTCAGACTAAGACACATGTTTCAGATATCTTAACTGAAAGCAACTTGTACTGACGTATCTTAAAATAAGTCACTGCCATTGCTTTGTCTCAAGACGCACATCAGTAATGTTTTATTCTAGTGTACATTTATAAAATATACTTAAATATCCTAATTGAACTAAACCTAATCCTAGTTTAGGCTAAGCCCTGTCTGTGAAACCAGGCCTAAAAGACTGGCTGCTGATTCCAGACTGTTGAAATTTCTTAGTTTTAATTAGCAGGCAGGCCTGTTGAATACAACGCGGCGTAATAGCGTATTTCCACCAGCAGGTGGGGTCATTGTCCACACGCGGTCATGCTGTCCGGAAGACAGATGTAAATATTTTCATGACGTAAAGAGACAATCTCTGTACCCATCCTCTACTGTCGTACACCTCTACAAATACTCAGTTTCTCCGTGAATGATCTATTCTTCGAAATAACCTTCATCCTGCCCGTCAGAGGACCATGCGAGGTGGTCGCTGACAGCATTCTGGCTTTATTTATTTATTTATTTATTGTAAAGCAAACAGCGATTGGTAGGGTGTGATAGGCTATTCATAGCTTATGCATCATTGCTGTGTCGGCGAGTGAGTTGGTGTAGTCTGCGGATCAGATTGCTCCTGTTTGAATTTTTCCTTTTACTGCCGAGAAACCAGCTATTAGGATTCATCATGCAAAAAAGGAGGAAGCCAGAGCCGATCCAGCTGAACCCAATTCCAGATGGGAACGCTATAAACGGAACCGGGGCCACAGAGTGAGTGGGCTACGATGTCATTTCATGTCGAACAAGACTTTACAAAAGCAGATTTGCTTCGTTCGTGGATTGTTTGGCTCCTTAAAAGGTTGTTTGACTCTAACAGGGATATTTAATAGATTTGGTGTTGCTTAATCCGATTGTATTGTGCATTAAATTGGTGTTAGTGTGAAGGTGTGTTTGTAAGTGTCAACAGAATTAAAGCCCACGAATGAATTGTAAGCTAAAAGGTGATTATTAGTTGACATTCTCAGTTTTGAAGTTTAATAAAGTGATTTGAACTCACATTCTATCAGATAATGCCAATATTTATACAGTGTTATCTACAACAGGAAAATGACCATCATGCAAACTTCATCAAATGGAAGACAAATTCAGTTCTACACAAAACAAGTGTCATTATTAAGTTCAGTATTGATTCAGTTCAGTTCAATAACTGCAAAGTTCAATTATGAAAGGAAATTATTATTGAAGACAACAGTACCATTAGTCAGCTCAGTTCAGTTCAGCGTTGATTCAATTACAATTTGTCAATCATGAAAGTCGAATCAGCTAAAGCAGCTCTGCAGAAAACAGTCACGTGTTAGTGCGGTCAAATGTACTCGCAAGTCTTTACACGTTAATAAATTGCATTGTGCCATCTCAAGCTGGCTTAATACATTGTAATATATGTTGGAACATAGCTGTGAGACTTGAGGATGCTAGTGTAGACAGTTTTAGTTCACAATATTTCTGTTTTTACTGTATTTTTTAACAAATAAAAAAAAAGAGCATAAGAGAGTTCTTTTGGCCCTCAGTTTTGAATGTTTTTTGCTGTGCTTAGAACAGTGTCTTTACTCAGTAAAAGTTGATTTTAATGATAAATGCATGCTATTTGTGGAATGACCCACGTATTAGTGTTGCTTAGTGTCCATCAGGTGCACATAAAAGTGCTGCATCTCCCGCCGCTAAGATCAATGAGAATACCTTATCACATTTGGACGGAGCTGGCAACACATCGCTTCTGTCCTCTGAAGTATTCAGCCATAAATTAGACTCAAAACTCCAGGCAGTGTTTTGTTGATTCTAGATGGATATGTCAATTAATGTGACTGCATCCTATCCACCAGTTTACCTCGTTATTACCTCAGTAACACCATTGAGATACAAGTGGTGGCGTATTGATTAGTTTTCCGGCTTCATATCCCAACAGATAGATATGGTGACAGTGAGGACCACCTCTGTCTGTGCTACCTTCATTTGTCAGGCCTGTGATTTTTCTCCTCTTGATGCCGAGCCAGTGACAAATCCTCAAGGCCTGAGCCAGTGGTGCATGTCATTGCCTCTTGTTTCGTCGAGCTCACTTGAGGGCTCAGACTCTTTTCCCTCTTGTAGTCTCTCCATTTGCCATTAAGAGACTTCATTATTTAAAGATAAAGTTTATGTCTTGGATATAGAAACTGGCTATTATTTCTACATGAATAAGAAGTATTAGCTGTGCGATAGTGCTACAGAAGTGATGTTTGTGAGAATGACTGTATAGTAGAATTACAGTACATTCCTTCCTGAAGAGCAGGACAGGCTGTGGCGAGCTCGCTTTGGAATGTGTGTGTGTGTGTGTGTGTGTGTGTGTAGCGGTGATTCAATCCTGTGGAAGTCAGTGTTATAGAGAGAGGCTCAGTGGAATGTTAAATACTGTGACAGCACTTTTTTTTTGCTTGAAGTCTCTGCTTTAAATCTGTCGTGGCAAGCCTATCTCAAAAAGTGCAGTTAATATTATTTTATAAGTTCTTGCTTGTCGCTTGGGAAGAGCTTCACGACATGCACGATTCTGGATAAACTGAGAACAGATCTCTTGAATAAATGATTCAATGACAAATCATTTTTTAACTGGCACTTGTCTCCACCTACTGGTGTAACGATGTAATCGATACAATCTTCATTTGAAGCGTCAGGTCAGTTTCAAAAGGTGATTTACTCAATTTTGATCTCTACCATCAGTCTTTATATCAAAATTATAAACTATTATCACAGTACTTCTGTGATCATTTGAATGATTGTATCACAGAAATAATGATACTGTATGGTTGAACAGATCACAAGTTATATTCATACCTATAACTGCTTGTGCAAACGCATATCTGAAACTTCGCTGTGATCATACTTGTCAAAGTTTTAATAGATATAGTATTGTCAATAAGATCACGTGGGGTTTGAGACGAAATCGCGATCTTAACTATTAATCGTGCAACCTCTTTCGTGCATTTTCTAATTTTAGACGTAAGAATGCAATTTTGTTACTGCCTCCAATGAGGAGTAAATTGATTTTAAATATTATAGTAACAGCGATGACCAGGTTTGATTTTCTTCTTCATCTTTATCTGTATTTGAAAATATAATCTATTCCTATAAATTGTATTCTAATAGGCTGATTTGGTGTTCAAGTAACATTTTTGTGGAAATGCAATAGTGATACATTTCCGTTTGAATCGCTTGTGTCATTTACATTACACAAAAAAGTGTCTGACTTGCAATATGTTGATTTTTTTTAAAAGACTACTGTTCCAATTACTTGTAACCTTGTTTTATTTACTTGCCAAACTTGCATTTGGCACTTGGCAATGCTAATTTTGTACACTGCCAATATTGTTCCATCTCTCTCCACTGGCAGCAGTACCTCTGCCGCTATTGTTTCCCATGAGCCCTATGCTGCGTTGTGTCATTTCAAGATAATCAGTAGGAAACCACACAGTGTTACACAATCAAACGACACACACACACACATACCATGGCACCATCTGCTGCTCTCCATTTTACTTAAGAGCGCTGCTGGGTGTATGAACGCTGCTATAGTGCACCAAGAAGAGTTTGATAATTCCTATACATTCCCTACCTGTTCACTAATTCTTTTCATTTATTGTGCTTATGTCGGAGTTTAAATTGCTGCTTTAAAGGATGACAACACAGATCCTATCCACTGGAGTGATTTATGGAGTGTGTAGTTAAATATTGACCACAGAACACAATCTCTGGTTTTGTGCTTCTGTCTAACCTCAGCTGATCCCTGTGCTCCCTAGTGTTTACATTCACATTCCAAGGCAGGACATGCGAAGTTGACCACTTATTTCCTGTGTTTGATCATACTGTATCCACGCACATCTTCAAACATGGAATAAAAAAGATGGAAGTGAAGTTATGATTCTTTCAAGTGCCTACAGAGGCATTTCTGTGTTTGAATCTCAAACCATGAGCAGCTTTTACTCTTCATTTTTATGCAATATTTGTATCTTTTCTCAGAAAGGAATCTACCATTTCTATGTAAACATAATGGTCTATCAAAGGGTAGACTAAATAATTTACTCCATAGTAGTATTGAATTATTTATTATTTTATAACAAGTGGTTGTAGCAAAGCGGGCTGCGTTGTCACTACATTCTACATTGATCTTGTATGCCTGTATGAATGTGTATGTAATGTTTTTTTTTTAGTAATATATTTTAGTAACAATATCAATTAATTGATCAAATGTTATTAATTCGTTTTATTAGACGCTCTTCTTGATGATGAATTTAATTTTATATCACAAAATCCATTCAAATTAAAGTGAAACCTCCAGAATTTCACAGAAAACTATAACCGAATTATGATAGCAACCTATACTTGCCTTACATACTTCCAATGTAACTTCGCCGATTTTCAACTCGCTTTGTATTTTTATTACATAATAATACAAAGAGTCGTAGTAGCCTATATGTTGGGTAAATAATCAAAGTTTAGCCTACTATTCCACGGTTATCAGCAAAAAATGATGCAAAGTGCAAGCCAGCTTCAGGGCTTATACTGATTATAATTCCGCTTTTTGTATCCCACTCACAGACATGCGGATTATAAGGATAGGTTTATCACTGAACATTTTAACTGTCTGCTCTTTAATCAGCATTATGAGGGAACACTGTTGCTGCGTCGAAGACTGCATCCTCCGGAGGTCGCATTTGAAGGCTGCATACGTCTTCAATGATGTCTTATTTAAGAAAAGTAACCGGGATAAAAATACCGTAATTTCTTTCTTTCTTTCGAATCTAAATGTTACCTTTCTTAAATGAGCCCGCCTCGATGACGTATACAGACTTCGCTGGAAATTGAAAGTAACTCACTCCTGTTAAACATTTACTCTTTGAATACTTGCACCAGGGCACAGTACAAGTGGACACCATTATGACTAAAAGTTTGCTAAGAAGTATTTCCCACTAAAGCAAGGCAGTATTTGACTCTGGTAAGCGTATTCATAGCAGACTGGTGGACATGGCCTTGGATGGCAACATTGGCCCAGTGCATTATGGGAGTTGAAGTTTTCCTACCTATTTGGCAAAAAGGAAGGCAACCACTCTATTTCTCTGTTGTCAGGCAGCACTGAATTATAAAAAAAAAAATTTAAATCAACTTTCTATTGTATAGGCAACCAAGTTTTATTTAAATCCATTTTGCCAATGCTGAAGTACCCTTATACCATTTGAAACTTTTGTTGAACAATGTTGTTGTCAGTTATGCATTTTATAATTTTGCAAATTACAAACCAATAATTTATGTCTTGAATTATATCATGTATCTGTCATGTTTTTCAGAAAATTAGTTATTTTTTTATAATATAATAAATAAAGATAATTTTCAGATATTACTGCAAAATAGAAACCTGGCAAAACCTAGTTTTGAACGAATAAAACAGTAAATTTTAAACATGAAAATGTTACTAAAAATTAAATGTATCTTTTTTTGTCGTGGGTCAATAAAAATAATGCTGTGGCACTGGCAAGTAAAAATATGAACTACTAGTTTGACAAGGCCAGCAGAAAACATTTTTTGCAGTGGAATCGCTCTGGATATGGAGTCATTGTTCGCCCTCCTACATGCAACACAAGTTCTTGAGTCGTGAAGTATTTTTCTCAACTCTGGCATCTTCTGCGTCCTTCACCATTATCACGTCTCCACCACAGCATGTCCACGCCACCCACTTACACCCACACAGCAGCCTCGTAACCATGGTTATAACTGGCCTTGCTGTCAAAAACGAAAACACTTCGCCCCATTCTGCATATAGATGAGACAAAGACATCCTAGAGTACTTGTGCTGCTCTCATCCACCTGAATCGTGCCGTCTGTCCTGGAACAAAACGTGTTGAGATATGTTGCGCACTGATCGGCGCGCTTTGATGTAAATTTATGTACGAGTGTCACTTGTTGTGGCCTGAAACGTTGTTCAACAGCAGGACAACGTGTTTTCCGTCTGAATTGGCTCAATGCTTTAATGCCCTCAAGGATCATGGTGTCCGTTGGTTCTGAAACATTAATTTGAAGATACAGCCGCATCACAGATGTTTGCAACATGTGTGGCACCAGAGCGTTGGGGGTATTTTTTCCACGGAAACACAAGCTGCAGGAAAGATTAAGTTTAAATGATTCGTAATTGGTATCAACATCTGAATCATAAGACTTTTAATTGGTTCATTTGAAAGCAAAAAAAGATCCTTTTTTTTCTGGATTGACCTAAAATCCACCTGGTAAATGCAGTCAAGCCATGGTGAAGAGTGTTGTTGGAGGAGATGCAGAGAGGATGGAGAGCAGAGGGTCATGGAAGTTCACTTTTCCAGCAGAAAGCTAAGGAAATGCATCACCATGACAACAGGGCCAAGGGAAAGGCTTGCATGCTTAGAGGAACTCCCTGTTTCCTCAAACAGAGCTTTAGGAAGAAGATGTTTTAAAGCCCTCACACCACTTATCCACACATTGTACAATAGTGTATTCAATATCCCTACGTTTTTCTACCTTAAGGATGGGAATATGTTGCAACATGCAAGAGTTTAGATTCTTACTGATCGCGAGAGGAATCCTTCTTGTCTTGGTATACTAATGTATAACAAAAAGCAGGAATAAGACTGTTATTTTAGTATTATTTATATGTTGTTATATTATTTATTCATATTTTTAAATGCTTATATGTATATATATAATATATTTTTATATATCATTTTTCATTATAATTTTAGTATGTTTTAGTAATTTTGTTTTTTTAATATTTCTATTTAACTTTAATTGTTTTTTTTTTTATAATGTTTAGTGTAATTTTAGTTCTTTAACTTTTAACCTTTACACTCTAAAAATGCTGTGTTAAAAACAACCCAAGGTTGGGTTGAAAATGGACAAACCCAGTGATTGGGTTGTTTTCACCAAGCGAATGTGCTGTTTTAACCCAACCTGCTGGGTAGTTTGATTTAAAAATTACTGTATTGCATGCTTAAAATGCACCCAAAGTATGTTGGAAATTAACATTTATTAATATGTTTAATGAATGATAATTAAACAATAAACATTTGTTAAATCTTTTATTAATACACTCTAAAAGAAAAACGCAGGGTTAAAAACAATGCAAGTTGGTTTAAATATGGATAAACCCAGCATTTAGGTTGTTTTGACCCAGCGGTTTTTGATAAATGTTCATTTATTAAACATTAAAAACTTTTAATTTTCAACCTATTTTGGGTTCATTTTAAGCCAGCCGTATAGTCATTTTTAAACAACAGTTGGGTTAAAACAATCAAATCAGTGGGTTTGTATTTAACCCATTCATGGGTTTGTTCATATTTAACCCAGCATTTTTTAGAGTGTAGATGCCAAGGCATTTTAAGTTATAAGTATATATTTTATTTCAGATTTTTTCGATTAATGAAAATTATTTTGAATAGTTTCAGCTGAGACTAATAAAACTGCACTGAGTTTGAAAAATGGAAAAGGTGTTATGACATGATGCAGTTTTGTCCTATCAATGCAATAAAAAAATACATTAAAAATGGAATGCATCCAAAGGATACGATGACTTGAATACAAATATGAGTTGAGTTTTAGTTTTAGCATTTTCGAAATTAATGCTGTGTGTTTGTGTTAGAACAAATCTGGAAGCTCTGCAGAAGAAGCTAGAGGAACTGGAGCTGGATGAGCAGCAAAAGAAACGTCTTGAAGCTTTCCTCACCCAAAAGCAAAAGGTTGGAGAGTTAAAAGATGATGACTTTGAGAAGATTTGTGAGCTGGGTGCAGGCAATGGAGGAGTGGTCTTCAAGGTCTTACACAGACCCTCAGGCTTCATCATGGCCAGGAAGGTAAGTTACAGTGAAGCAAACTTTATATTTCAGTTTCAAGTTCGCAAGAAAGGTCTCTTAACCCCATTGATTGTCATTTCCAGCCTTGAATCGATCAGATGCCGTTTTAGAGCTGCTTGCCTCAGGAGGCATCAGCTATTCATGTCATCATGTCTTTATATAGATTGGAGGAAGTTAGACATTGCAGAAATAAGCCTTGACATTCTGTTCTTAGCATGCTGAATGGATACTGTGACATTTATTGCACATGTAACGCATATAGTGACGCTAAGTGCAGTTGAGTCACTTTTCCTAATAAACTTGTCCAAGAAAAAACATCTGCTTTTTAAACTAAATTACCAGTAGTCCACTACATACTGTGATGAAACAAATGGCTCTTAATATGAGAGCTTCTGAAGTGCAGTCATCTCCAAACAAGTCATTTCCAGCATACATGCAACAAAGAACTGACAGTATGCATACAGAGAAGTAACTCCTACTTATCAGCTAACGATATAATGCTGACATCCTGGCAATTACAGAGAGAAGCTCTGCCTGGTACTGAAAGAAATGAATGAGGCTTCAGAATTATGTTTGCACTGCACTTAGAAAGACAAAATCGCAATATGGTAAACATCAGTATGAATGCAAAACATTAATATAAAATGTTTCTTCAATTTCAGGGGTTGATTTTCTTTTTGAAATACGAAGGTCACTTTAAAATAGTCCTACTTTTCTTATTTTCCTGCAGTTGATCCACCTAGAGATCAAGCCAGCAATAAGGAATCAGATCATCAGAGAGCTGCAGGTGCTGCATGAATGTAACTCTCCCTACATAGTGGGCTTCTATGGGGCTTTCTACAGTGATGGAGAGATCAGCATCTGCATGGAGAACATGGTACTGTGTCCTCTCTCAGTGTCAAACACAAGAGTTTATCTGTCTATATATAAATATACACTACCGTTCAGTAGTTTAGAGTCAGTAATTATTTTTTATTTCCAAGGATGCATCAAATTGATCCAAACTGACAGTAAAGACTCTATTGTAACATAAGATTTCTATTCAAAAAAATGCTGTTGGGTCATTCCGTGTCAAATCAACCAAATTTCGTAAACTTCCCTGGCTCAAATTTTTCATATTTTGTTTCTATAGAAAGATAAACATAAATAGTAATGAAAGCCAAAATATTAAATGTCACAGATATATATTGAGGATGATGATTCCAAAGAGAAATCTGACTAACATTCAGAATATCTTCTGAGTTACAGGCATGCAGACTTGAGGCAAAAAATACAACAAATTTTACATTTTGGCTTTCATCACTATGTATGTTTGAAAAAATGTAAAATGTGTGCTGGGTGCCTCTGGTTTAGTTTTTTCTTTGTTCATCAAAGAATCCTGAAAAAGCAGTAACCGTTTTTAACATTGATAATAAGAAATGTTTCTTAAGCACCAAATCAGCATATTCAAATGATTTCTGAAGGATCATGTGACACTAAAGACTGGAGTCATGATGCTGAAAATTCAGCTTTGCAATCATAGAAATAAATTAAATTGTAAAATATATTAAAATAGAAAACAGTCATTTTAAATTGAAATAATATTTCACAATATTACTGTTTTTACTGTATTTTTGTATCAAATAATGCAGCCTTGGTGAGAAAAAGAGACCCTCAAAGTATCCCTTTACTGCCTTTGATTTTATAGTTACTATATAAGAGTAACTGCTGAATATATTTCCGTCAAAAAAATTGTGTAGGATGGCGGCTCCCTGGATCAGTCCCTGAAGAAAGCAGGCAAGATCCCAGAACAAATTCTGGGCAAAGTTAGCATTGCGGTTGGTATCACTGGAACCTTTCTCAAAAATATCCTCAATCTCTAGTGGACTGTTTCCAAAAAAATAAGACTGAAGTACAACGCTTAATAATGTTTCTGTTTTCTTTCCATTCATGCAGGTGATAAAAGGTCTGTCCTACCTGCGGGAGAAACACAAGATCATGCACAGAGGTGACTGGTGTCACGCTATCTCAAACGGTCATCTGTTCATTTACTCTTTCTGTTGACACAGTATTTACTGAAGGAAAGACATTGTCCTTCTCTTGCAGATGTAAAACCATCCAACATCCTGGTGAACTCGCGTGGTGAGATCAAGTTGTGTGACTTTGGTGTGAGTGGACAGCTCATTGACTCCATGGCCAATTCGTTTGTGGGCACCAGGTCCTATATGTCTGTAAGTATGCATTCTCAGCAAAAAAAAAAAAAAAAAAAAATGATATATATTTATTACTACCACATTATTAGGTTTTAGATCATTTGACTGTGTGATTCTTTCCATGATGTTTCATTTGGAGTGTCTCAAGTCTGCCAACTGTTTGTTCAGGCTCCTGTTTTTCATCATATCTCTTCCTGAATGATAATGTTAATTTCCTCTTTGAATAATCCTCCTTCCTATGTTTTTTTTTCTGTCCATCTGTAGCCCGAACGCCTTCAAGGGACTCACTACTCTGTCCAGTCTGACATATGGAGCATGGGTCTCTCTCTGGTGGAGATGGCCATCGGACGCTTCCCTATCCCACCACCTGATGCCAAGGAGCTGGAGCAAATCTTTGGTCAGCCCCTCGAGGGAGACCCCTCCGCCAGCGAGGCCTCCCCTAAACCCAGGCCCCCTGGTCGACCCGGCAGCTGTGAGTGACTGTTTGCCATCCTGTCTGCAAGAACATGTAGAAACCGATGTTGTATGCGTCTGATTTTCAAATAATCATAAGAAAATACAGTGATTTACCTGTCTTTTTAGCATACGGTCCAGACAGCAGACCTCCCATGGCTATATTCGAGCTGCTTGACTATATTGTCAATGAGGTAAGCTTAAAGCAGTCCTCAACAGCTTTATGGCAGTGAATTAATTAAAGTGATGATTTACTGGCTGCTTCATTTAGGCTTAATGGAGCGTTTTTCCTTTTTCAGCCACCTCCTAAACTACCAAGCATCTTTGGCGCAGAATTTCAAGACTTTGTTAACAAATGGTAAGCTAAAATGTAATGTTTGCATTTAGTTTCTCACTGCCGCTCACCTATTAGACCATGACACTAGCCATGATAAGGTCATGGGTTCGATTTCCAGGCAACTGGCATACTGATAAAATGCTGAGTGCACTCAAAGCTGCTTTGGATAAAAGCATCTTCTAAATGCACAAATACTTCTTCAGTGCAGCTTGCTGCACCATCTAGTGGTTAAAACCAGTTTGAAATCTGTTGCCGTACTACGGAGCCTGTAAATGAACATGGGAAAAAATGAGATGGGTGGTAAAATTCTATTTCAATGCTTTAGCGTTCCCTGGAGAAACTGTGCAGAATAGTTTTGCATCCCATCTCATCACCAATCACTTTCTATCACCAATATTTTGACGTTTTTCATACTTTATTGCTCATTGATTTTCCTTGTTTTGGTCAGTTTAATCAAAAATCCAGCAGAAAGAGCAGACCTCAAGCAACTGATGGTAAGTGTAAATTAATTTAAAAAAAAAAGAATAAATAATATTATTTTCTGTTGCAATTCATACATGTTACATAAATGTCTTTTCAGGTTCATCCCTTCATAAAGAACTCAGAGGCAGAGGAGGTTGACTTTGCTGGATGGCTATGCAGCACCATTGGGCTAAACCAGCCAGCAACTCCAACTCACAGTGTGGGAATGTGAGAGCAGCCATCTTTTTCTAAGACAACAATTTCATGTTCCTTCACATGCAACATCTCTAGTTCCATCCTGAAGCCAACAACTGCCTCCTGAATCTACCCCATCTTATTTTAGATGTTGTCTTGAGTATTAACAAGCATCCTGCTGTACTTAATGTATCAAACCTCTGATAGGACGCTTTATCTGTTCTGCCAAATATTGGTTTGATACTTTTTTTCTACTAAATCTAAATGTAATTTTGTTTGCAAAAGCTATCAAAAAGCTGCACAAAAACTTGAAAGCAAAGAATCCCCCTTCTAAATGTCAATGTGTGATATTTTTTGAATTTTCAGCTAGCCCTGAAACGGTTACATTTCATGGTTATATTTTGTGTCCTGCTTTTATTTCAATATGGTGAATGTGCAGTCTTTAACTCAAAGTGAGAGAAAATAAGTCATTTAACTTAAACTTGTATATTATAATAAGAGATTTATTTAACAAATGACAACTTATGGAATGTGGCAGTGCTTAAGTGGTATGCAGTGGATTAAAAAGGACAGATTTATCAATTTTCAACAGTTGTTTTATTTGAAAAGCATTTGTGAACTCCATAGTCTGTTTATGAGCCTCAAGCTTGAGCCGGAGCAGCTGCAGGCTTCTTGGCCTTGCTCTTCTTCTTCACAACCCTCTTCTTCTTGGGTTTCAGCATCTTAGCCTTGATCTGAACAGAGTTCACAGGTTTAGAAATTGCTCAGCTAGTGATCAGACAATCAGACTTACTGGTCATGAGGGTACTTACGTCTGGGTTGTGTGCCAGGATAGCACTGCGACGTGCACTCTTGGCGTAGGGGTTGAGCTTCATCATCACTCTCAGGTTCTTCAGAGGGTTCTTCTTGAAAACTCTGCGATTAATCTTGAGGCTGCAATTAGACAAAGAAACTTTACTGTACTTGTACTGTAGACTAAAATAAGCTTTTGTGATTATAAGCAGGATGGTTCAGAACTTCCAATACAATCATGAGTCAGAAACACGGACCTGAAGTAGGAATCTCATCATTTCAACGTCGCTTACAATATGATAGTCAAAGAAACAAAAACTTACTTCGCAGGACGAAGTGCCTTCTGGACTTCCTCACTCTTGATGATTCTGTTCAGATCTGTGTTGCTCATTTTGTGCATGGGCAAGCTGGAACATGACAAAGCAGTAAGTCCACAAGCTTAATTTATTATATATTTGCACATATTAGGTGTGCATTTGAAAAAGTGAGGACACCATATGTTGACAATTTTTTACTCAATTATTTAAACCATATGTTGACTCAATTGTTATCAGTGTTCATAAACACAGAAAGTGTAAGCTCATCACTTTTGTACTAAGCACAACCAGAAAAGGATACAACCAAAGGGAAAGGGAACTCACTTGTAGTTCACTTTAAGGGAGGAAGTTTTGCGCCAAGTGCCATAGAGGTTATCCAGCTTGCGGAAAGCACCCTCGGTCCAAATGCAAAAACGACCGATGTGTCCACCTGGAGCAAGCTTTAACAGGTCCAGTCTGCTCACGGACTGCAGTGTGATGCCTGGGAAGAGATTTCTTGGTTAATTTTACAACTATCTAGATGCATAAAATCCTGTGTGTTCTACTAGAGCATTCTATTAAAGTGGATATCATTTTGAATAAAGTGTGTTCATGTGTAACAAGTCAAATACAAGATCACTTTGCGTACCAGGGATGTTTCTGAAAGCTCGTGTCACACCATTGTCTTCATTGTAGATGATGCATGGTCCTTTAGCCTGGATACGCCTTCGGTTCCTCATCTTACCTTTTCCGGCACGCATACGCTGAGAGGCGTAAACCTGGAGACCAGAAATATGCATCAAAAAGATTAAATTGTGGTAAACTGCAACATTTTCAGTCAATATGAGTTTGAGAATAGCTCACCTTCTTGATGTCATTCCATGCCTTAAGCTTCTTCAAGAGAAGCACAGCTTCCTTAGTCTTCTTGTATCCTTCAACTTTATCGTCAACTACAACTGGGACTTCAGGAATCTCCTCAATGCGGTGACCTGAAACATTTGGTATTCATTACAAGTCAGGGTAAACAAACAAAACAAAATCAAGTGCAAGTATGGTCATTTTTAAAATATTCTACATTTATTACTGTTCTCAGCCTTCGAAAGGGAAAAACCAATAGTTTGATTTGGCCCTTCTGCAAACTGAGGTTTTTCTTGCACTGATTTGAGCAGAATGCCAATAGGTGGCAACCCACACACAAACAGTGCAGACAGGCACTGTGATTATTTTGGACTGCGGGGAGACCCCAACTTGTAAAAAAAAAAAAAAAAGAAAAAAGGAATGCATCATGAAGCACTTGCGATCACTCACCTTTGGCCATGACCAGGGCAGGCAGAGCAGAGGCAGCCAGGGCAGAGCAGATGGCGTAACGCTTCTGGTTAACATTGACCCTGCGGTGCCAACGGCGCCAGGTCTTTGTGGGGGCGAACATACGACCACCACGACACATCTACAGTGGAGTCAAGGGTCAACCTTTCACACTAAATGCTCATTCCCACCAAAGCTAAATTTTCAACATCTTTCAGACCAACTGCATGCAGACAATGCAATTGTTTAAAAAAAAAAAAAAAAAAGTTTTTTTTCCCCACACTTAAGAAAACTGGGCAATGTAAGAGCTGTGCTCGTATGCCCAGAGCAGCTGCTTTTACAATACTATGGTATTCCTCAGTGAATACCCGAGGAAGAATCTAAAGCCAACTCTTTTGCCGCCGTACTCTTGTATTTGGCGGTATTTGACAAACACTATAATAAAAAAATCTGAACAGCTGTTTGATAGAATCTGTTTGTCTTCATGACAAGCAGGTGTCAGTCACACAGAGCTGCTTTGTGTACAGTAGTAACTGCTGTATTGATGCATTACTATAAGGCCACCTTCTTGTCAGAGTGAATTTACATGTTCATTCAGCCTATGTACCTTTTTTTGTTGGCTTGAACAGGCCTTAACATGAACTTGCTCAGACTTAATATTCGTCAACCTTCTACGCCAGCATGAGACAGCAGGCAACTGTCGCTGTACGTAAAGTAGGACGCAAATTACACCATCACAGCAAGGGTTGTTTACAATCAAAGACTTGAAGAAGTCTTTCAAGAAGTTGTTCAAGTAAATAGCATGCTAGTTCAGGATACATTTCCGAAAGCACCCTGTCCAGAACGGTGGGTACCACCACCGCGCACACGGGGGATACGGGCCACGGCTCTTCCTGTGCCCCAGGACTCAGCGCTGGTCTGGTGACCTGTAAAGACAAGTTTTGTAGTTATATTTAATCGTGTCATATTGCAGTCGAATATTTCAGAACCAGACAAAGGCTCATCAGGACTTCCAGCATAATCAGGTGTCAGAAACACGGACCGAAGTGGAACATCATCATTGAAGCGATATTTCAACTGTGAATTTAACACAACACTCACCGGCCAGTTCGCTTACAGCATAGGGCTGGCGCTTATTCTTGCGCATATTGGTGTGCACAAAGTTCACAATATCAGGGCGGATGGGAGCCCGGAAAACTGCAGGCATAACCACATTTTTGCCGGTTGTCTCCCCTTTCTCGGAGTAGACCGAGACTAACGGTCGGGCGCAGGCCTAAAACAACAAAAACAATGTATGAATAAATTTTCTATATTTACAGGTTTATTCATCAGTAAGAACTTATCTTGCTCAGTCGTTTTTTTCATCAACCTTCTGTGCCAGCATGAGACAGCAGGCAACTGTCACTGATCACAGAGTAAGACGCAAATTACACCATCATAGCAAGATCATCATTGTTTTAAGGAGAAGTGATCGTGCAAAAAGAAAATGCTTTGGATTAATTAAACAGTTCCGTCTAAAATACTGTGCCATAATTTACTTACTCTCAGGTTGCTTGTATAGCTATCTTTTAATAATTGTTTTTGCTCCAATGATGATTAATAAATGGAAAGTTGTCATTTTGAAGAGAACGGTTCCCTCAATCCCCAAAACCTAAATTTGAAGCATCTGCGCTCAAACATAAGACTAGGCCACAACACGCAGGTTTACATTTCTAACGATGTTCCTGTTTAAGTTGTCAATGCTGTTTGAGTATATTTAGATAACAAACTGTGTTTCTAAAAGTAAAATATACGTTTTCTTTATAAACACTTCGGAATTTTGGAGTCAGCTGCCAAATTACGACTACACGTGTATACACGCCGCACTCGATCAAAATGGCTGCCGAGATTCGCTGTAGTGCGAGCATATTAGCTAACGCCTAACATTTCATCCAAAAAAAACAACAACTCATGACCTATATGCACGTAAATCAATGAAATGAAGAACCTTTATTGAAAACACGCTCGAGTCGAGGGGAAAAGACATCAACTGTGCTCACCATTATAGTAAGTTTTCACGGCACGCCAGGAACCACGCTCCTAACTCGATGGCGGCCACGGAAGAAAAGGAAGAATGATGCACTAAACCGGCACTTGCAATATCCATCCGACCTATGTCACTTCCGCCCAAGTCGGTGATTTCATGATTTCATTTAAGCCAATATCTTACTTTATTTATATGATCTGTATTTAATTATAAAATTATTTTGAATCATTTATTATTTTAATAACAATTAATTGCAATCAGATGACTGCGATAAAATAATAAACGTGGCAGTAAGTGTTTTGGCACTATTTAAGTAGTGGAAGCTGGCGGATGAATCATAGAGAACTACTTTCAATAATGAATTAAAATATGAAGAAAAGTCTTGGAATTTTTAGTATTTCATTAATTGCATTTTAGATTAAATATTGATATTGAAAATATTTATTTTTGAAAAAAAGAAAAAATGTTTTCATTTTGAACAACAATAGGCGTGGCAAAGGGACGTTTGCGTCGTTACACTGGTGACGTACATTTGGCGCCCAGTACTCAAAATAATTTTATCTCGTCTAAGTTTTTCGTTCAAACGGGGAGAATTTGTTAAGGTTTTCTATAAATTGCTTTTGTTTTTAAACCAATGGGTTCCAAAATAGTTGCAGACGCCACCGCTTTTGTCAAGTTTCTCAAGTAAGTAACTGTTGTTGTCTTTGCCACTGCAATGTTTGTACTGTCATGTTTCGCTTCGTACAGTATATATTATTTACATAAGTTATATGTTTAGCTCACATTTCTTTCTATGCCTGTTTAGGTTGTGTCAAGATGAAAGTAAAGACAACTGCACGTATATGGTAAAATGAATGTGGATTCAGATGTAACGTTATAGAAAAGATGTTCAGTCATACGTGTTGAAAATAAGTTGTTTGTTTGTTTCAGGATGATATTTTCAGTACTGTTGGTGGAGAAGAAAGAGCTTTTGCACGACATAATCAGTGGAAATCAGCCTATCTTTGTCTGTGAGCAAGCAGTAAGTCAGTTTGTGATTGCCCCTGTATACATTTTATTTGCTATTCCTATTTACAGTAAACATTGAAATGACTTAAAATCATTAAAAGCAACCAAAGTGTGAAGCAGAGCCTACAGAAACTACAGCGGACACCAGTGTTGTTGAAGAGATACTTTATAAAGTGAAACAAGATCTGGGGCCTCAGCCTCTCTCTGTCATGAAAGCAAGGTAAAAGTAACTGCTTGTTACAAGAAGTATTATTATTATTTGTGCATTACCGCATTTTATTTATTAGTTTTTGAGTTTAAAAAAAAATGGCATCGTGATTATGTATAACAGTAACTCCCTTTCTTCAACCAGGCAGCTGCTGTCATGGTACACCATGGCTCATAACCCCAACATGCCCCAAGTGGAGGTCCCAGGGTCTCTCCATCCTCTCTGGGTCCGTTGTGACAAGTCAGACCCATGTGCCACTGCCTGGCTTGGAGTAGAAACTGTCTACAGTGGGAACAAAACCAGCGGTGTCAAACTTTATACAGTCTGCTGCAAAGGTAATGGTAATCCTGTATTACGTTCCAAAACTGTAAGATTATTCTTTGTAAAGAGAAACAGAGCCTTCTTTTATTCTGCAATTTCCTGTAGGTCCAACAGAAGATGAAAGCTCTTTCACCACATTGGACGAGCTTAAACAAGAGCATCAAAATAGACACCATCCTTCTACAGTGAGACATTATATTTTCTGTATAACTTTTATAGGCACCTCACTATCAGATATCTATTAAGCTTTATCTGATTTTTTTTCAGGTTGTGACCAAAGGCTATGCACAGTTCAACATGTTTTGCTCCTTGAAAGAGGAGAGCATGATGTTTGAGTCTCAAAGCAGTGTTATAGCAAGTTTGACATGGAACAATGTGGAGAAAGTCTTGGAGTGTCCTCCCTTATCTTCTAAAGCAGCTCTGGTCAGCACCTACTCATTTAATCCGTTTTGTTTATGCTATATATTAGGGTTGCTTAGTTTTTTTTGTTTCGTTTTTTTTTTTGGTTGGTTTGATGTTACAGAATATCAAAGTTGCAGTTGGAGACATAAGAAGTCCGTTGTATCAGACCCACAGAGAGATGGAGTTCCTTCTGGTAAGTAATTATTTTAATATTATTTATAATACTATTATAGGGTTTATTTATTTATAATTTTATATTAATTATTTTTTATGTGATTTTTCATTTTTATTATTTTTAAATATTTCTATTTGGGTTAAATTAACTTTAATTTCAGTTTTTAGTCATTTTGTTTTTCAATTTAAAGTTAAATTAATTCTGTTATAATTTATTTAATGATTTTCACGTATTCTCGGTCTGTGCACGAGCCTTTCAAAGTATACTCCATGATCATGGAAAGAAGCTTTCGACATGCGCACTATCTCCGTCCAAAGTCACTCTTTCATGAGTAGGTACTTATTTTCAATAAGTAATTACTTCACGGCCGCTAAGAAGTACATTTTAATCTATATAGTATGCGTGTAATCTGGACATACTACATTCGCCATGTTGTCATTATCATGTGACCTACCATTGTCAATTTCATCGCTTCACTGCCATTCACAAATCCTCTCCCATTGCCTCATGGGATAGTAAAGTGTCCATCATATGCACACTTCAGAATCTCGCTGAGATTAGCAGGTCACCCGGGTACTTTTTGCATATTCTTATGAGTATTTAGAACTCGAACATACTTATTTTGTCACATACTGTTTTCCTCCTAATATATAGTAGGGAAGAATGCGATTTCGGATGCTGCCTTTGTTTTCCAGCTTTTAAGTCAGTCGCACATGTGCTGTTGTACGCACATCATCCGTGCGGACACAAAAATTGGGCTGCACACGGATGGTGTGCATGGACATTACGTGAACGTGGCGGCCAAAGTAGACTTTGGGCTTAATACTTGATGTGAAAATATGATGTTTCAGCTCTATTACAATTTATGAAAATTATTTGAATAGTTTTAGATAACAATAACAATGCTGTTCCTGTAATAAAAAATTGCAGTAGATTTGTTATAGATGGAAAAAAATGTTTACTCTAATATGTATTATATTACTTACAAAATAATACTGCTATTATTAAGCAATTTAATGTCATTATTTTTCTTTTACTAGGCTCTGGCAGAGGGTTTGAGAACAGGAGAAACTGAATGGTTGGAACCAATGGAGACTCAGTCTGCAGTGGACCTGACCAGAGCACTCATAGAGGGTACAGCTCTTGTGATTCCCGTGAGATTGATCTGTGATATGTCTACAGCTGCAGCAAATAGATATGAATGCTGCTGATTTTCCCTGCGTCAGTGTTTGAATTTTTTTTTGCTTTAAAATGTGTGAAATTTGAGGGAGATGGATTATTTGGTTGTTTTTAAAGCAGTGTTTCCTTCTTATTTTAGATCTTGAGAACCTTGCTCATGGAGTACCAGGACACACTGCCAAAGTTTCTGAGGTAAATTTGTAATATAATCGGGCCCGGATTTGTGACATAGGCAAAATTATTTTTTATTATTAATTCCTGTATTATTTTTTTTTAAATAATTAAAAACTGTGTTGTCAAAGTTGATATTGTGGAATTATACAGTATATGATCATATATTGCATGTGTCATTATATTATTAACATTTTACCAAAATCCAGCTCAATTTAAGCTATGAAGTTTTTGACCAGCGAATGTTACATTTTCATACATTAGCAGTTCATATATATATATAAATAGATATATATATATATATATATATATATATATATGAGTAAAGATAATGCTGTACTTATTCAAACAACCAGTTCTTTATTTACCTGTGCCAGCCCTATTTGTAATGATTTATGAAAAAAAAAAAAAGATATGGCGATACATGTTTTATGCCTGATGGCGACAATATTTTAAATTTTATATTTTTTGTAATTCTTGTAAAGAGTTTTGGCATTAGAGTGAAATAATAATTTTAAAGAATATTATTTTTCTATAATTGGTCCCCCTGGATGTGCAAGCATATTCGGCTAGAAAACCTAGTATGCATAAATCTGGCCCTGAAAATAATATTATTATAATAATAATAATATACTATCCCTTTAATCTTTCGTAACAGAAACAGAAAGCAAAGACTGATGGTGCTGCAGTCTTCAGCTCGATGGTAATTGAGAGAGGAGACCTGGATTTTACAGAACAACTGTGGGAGAAGATGAGGAGGAGTAAATATTAGCTTTGCAAATTCTCACATGCAGCAAAACAATTTCACTGTAACTAAATTTATTACATTTTCTTTCTCCCAGGTGTAACTTCATATCAAGACATAACACAATGCTTGAAAATTGTTGTCAAAGCAGTGAAACTTGGTAAAATCAAACCATGGGTGCGTTTAATGCATGAAAGATATTTTTGGTTAAACTTTGCACATATTTTTAAATTGCCTGTAATGTGGGTATTTTTTTCGTTAGATCCACAAAGACAGCAGTAGCACTCTCAGTAAGCTGATCCTGCAGTCGTACCAGCAGCAGATCGACACCATACCTCTTACTGGCCTCACACCTGCTAATATGTTGCTAGAGTTGGGCCTGGACAAGATCAGGAAAGACTTCATCAACTACCTTGTTGGTACATTAACTTTAAAATTTGAAATGTAACTCTTCTTTGTTTTATAGTTCACTTCATCTGCTACTTGGCTATTTAAGAAAGTTGCTTATTTTTAGATTCTCAAAAGTGCTTTGAGAAGCAGAGACCTGATTCTGACTTTATACTTTTTTAGGAAAGGAACTTACAACTCTGAACTATTTGGTAAGAAACTATTTTGATTTTTTTTTTTTTTTTTTTTTTCAAGGTTTAGGGGAATATTATTGTGCTGGAGTGGTTTATGTATTTTGTAATTTTCAGAGTTACTACTTGGACACCGAGGTGGACTTGCAGGAGCAGGTAATAAGAGTGAGGAAACTGTACCACCTGCTGGAGATCCTGGGCACCTGCAGTACTTTCCTCAGTCTTCCTCATGACCGCCTTTTCCTTTTCACTCAGTGAGTTTCCTGCCCTTTCCGTGAATGATGTATATATATATATATATTAATCAAATGGTGATTCAAAATGTAGATAAATAATATTTCATACCATTTTTCACAGGAAATTGTGGTTTATGATTTAGGGTGCACTTTTTCCATCAGAGAACAGTGCAGATCACTTGATAGAAAAAGATTAAAAAAGATTTCTGTATCTGGATGTTGGTAAATGTGTTCTAACCATGATATTTGATTCCAGATCCTGTTTGCAGTACTATAAAACATCCAGCTATGATGAGGACCACGTCTTTCAGTTGCAAATTAAGCCTGCCCTCATTAGCTACTTTTATGAAAAGTGAGTTGAAGCTGCATTTCTTATGAGCCGTCATATTCTCTCTCTGTAAATTATTCAGAATTCATTGATTCTCCCTAATTCTTTTATCTTTTAAATTTTCCTTTTTGTTTTATGGAATAGCACACACACTGCCCTCTAGTCAAGTGACCATAATTACATGGAAAATTGAGTGGCCACACAGCATAAACAAATAAAATATTTAATCTGATTTTAGTTAGTGTTTTATTTTGATTGTTTTTATTTCAAATTATTTATAATTTAAATTTTTATGATTTAATTATTATTAACTTTTCATATATTAATGAACCCCCCTGCAAGTAATGTAATGTTTATTGCACTTCATGTTGCTCATAAACACTTGATTTTTTTTAATCAAGATTATACTATTCGAATCAATGTTATAAACAAGTGAGGTCAAAAGCAATCAAAAAGTAACTTATACTATATTACCTAAAATGTGTAATGAAATAGATTATTACTAATTATCATTTTTATCATCTCATTTGTATTCAGTAATGGACTACAATTTGTTAGTAATCTACCTTGATAATTTTGCCATTTGATGTAGGATGAACTAAACACTGTAATGACGTTTAAGTATGAATTAATGTTGGTTTATGTTATTCTCTCAGGGAGCAGCCATTTTCTTGGGGCATGGAGGTGTCCAGTGGACAGGGGTCAAAAGAAGTCAAGACAGCATTGTACCTCAGTGACAAGCCCCTAGTAGACCACATCAGTTTTGACTTAGGTGGCAGGTTTTTTTTTTTTTTTGCCAGTTTCATATCTTTTGTTGTTGAAAACAAAAAGAAATGTGAGATTTTAACTAATATTGTTACGGACATGCAGATGTGCCCCTGGATGAGTCTGTCAATGGAGAGTGTGAGAAGATGTCTTACTACAGGACCATGGTGAGCTGTAGCCTCATCAGCTTCACTTAACACTGACCGGTAAGACAATGAAAATGCACTCACAGAAAATGCCAAGAAAGTTCATATAATTCAAGTCACTTTTATTTATATAGCTCTTTAAACAATACAGTTTGTTTCAAAGCAGCTTTACAGTGATAACAGGAAAATTATGCATTTCGGCTGTTGTTTAGCTGAAGTCGGCTCAGTGTTGATTCACTACCGTTTGCTTTTTTTTTGTTTGTTTGTTTTTTATGCAATAGTTTTAATTTCCGGTGCTTATTGTGTACAATACTGTTCAAAAGGGTTTTTTTTTGAGAGGGCCAAAAGCTAATTATTGTACCTTTCTAAATTCAGCATAGTATCCTTAACCTCATCCTCCCTGCCTGCAAAGAGATTTAAATAAGAAACAAGGACCGAATGTTTTTTTCAACGTGAGCTAGTTACGTTTGCGCAATAGGAACATGAGAAAGACAGCGCTGATCAAAATGCAAAGGGTGCACACCGTGGGAACCACAACCTCGGTCACCATCTCCATGTGGCTGGTTAAAGGATCTGAAACATACACACAAACGTATTTATCAGCCCAAACATGTTGGTGCAGCCCAGTCTACACACTGCTTTTGCATAACGGAGCACTCAAAGGGTTAATATAGTTCTCTTTTAGCTGGTGTGTGTGTATGTGCATGTCATGGCTTACCATGAATAAGTCTTAGAATATTGGCAGCCGTATTCCGCTGTTCCTCTAATGAAGAGAGAGAAATAATCTTAGGATGGTATTAGGGCACATTAACCCTTTGAGGGCCTCTGTGTAAGCTCACAGTAAAGCGGCACAACTCAGTTATGGATTATAACTGGGTTATAAGAAAAAAACACTTAGTTTATACACTAGGTGTTTTGTTTTTTTAATTTTATGCAGCACATATGAAGCTGTGCTTTTAGATGTGAAAAATTTCCATTTGAAATATGAGAGAATTAGTAAAAGCAACATTTTAAAGTTCTGATTGAGAAGATTTTGAAATCTTAATAATCAGAGGATTATTTGCCGATTTTAAAAAAAACAAACAAACAAAAAAAAAACCTTAGCAAAGCAAGCTCTGGTTAAAGCAGCAATTTATGTTCCATGCAGTCCATACGCTGTCAGTTATGACTTTTGCAATTGCTTCTGATGACAACGGCCAGGTTCTGCAAGTAAAAATCCTACTCATTTTCTCCATAGATAAACTGATTGTTTTACTGAACTATAAACATTTAAAGACAGACCTACTGTCAGCCCACATTATTTCAACATATTTTTTTTAAGTAATCACATTTATCACATTAATTCATGTTATAAAAAATATATTACCCAGGATACTGTGAAAAAAAATCTTACCAATAAGAGAATTGATACAAAATTAATGTATGTATATATATATATATATATATATATATATAATATTACACATGCATATTTTGCAATTAAAAAAATATACATAATCAGCATTTGTAGTTAAAAGCTGTTAAGTACATGGACTTGCACCTTTGTCTTTTTGTCTGCTGTTTCAAATACTTCTTTGTTTCAAATCAAAGTTGTGATTTACCTCATAGCCGTTTGTTTTTTAACGAAGAGATACAATTTTTTTTATAAATGAATGGAAAACATACTTGCAGAACCAAGGCCGTTGAAACGTGAGGGAGCGCTGTTGCACTCTACATTATATAGAACATTCTAATGAAATAAGGTTTCTCAGTGTACTGCTCCTTTAATGTTCATATATTTCAGTGACTGATCTGGCTTTTTCTTTATGGTGGCATTTAATTAAGAGTATACTGTGTACTACAGAGCCATTTTAACATTGTTCACCAAAGCTTGTAGAATATGGCCTCTGAAGATTTGAAATATTTCAGCTTCTCAAGATCAGAGTAGGCCAAAACTGGAGTTGCTTAATGTTCTTTTTATCCAACTACACCACAATCATTTTGAGGTTTTTTAACGACATTGTCGGAAGTTTGCCAAACCAAAAAGAAAAGAACAAGTTTCTTCTATTTGTACCCTAGTGTCTAAACTTCATCATGCTCGGGCCAAACTTTTGGCATCTCTGCATGATCTTTATTTTCCTTGGATTTTCCATCTAGCTGGAGGGGCAAACAAAGAAAAATCCTGTTAGAGGTTTCAGCTCAGTCTGTTTCAGACCTCCCCAAAAGTTTTTGTCGATCCATTCTCATGGTAAGCATACCGGGTCCCTATGGACGCTAGTGGCGAAGTAGAAACCTCGTCAAACCACAAATGAGGTTAGCATAATAAAACAGTGGAGATCCAGATGAAGACATGGAATGTTCTCATGCACTGTTAAAGGGGAATTTGTACTCATTGAATTTGTTCTTGATTAAAGGCTACATGATTATTTCTTTTAGTCTGTGATCAACAAATGGAATTTTTTGTGTTTGTCCCGGTTCAACTAAGTTAGAATCACTGATCCACTGACCTGCAGCCAGGAGCTGATTGCTGGTGGAGCAAGTCTCTGTAGCTTTCCTCCTCCAGTCCTCCACCTGCCAATGATGAGGATGATGATGATGATTCAGGACATATGGTCATTGTCTCATTTAGTCATTGTTTTCTTACAAATGGAGGTTTGCACAGATGGACACTCAAGATTCTATTCTGATTCTACTCTAATATGTCCTTTTTTAAGATGTATTTAACTTGACTGTTAAATTCTGATAATTACACCAACTTTAACACATAGATTATGTAAACAAGTATATATATAAAAAAAGACATTGTTTTGTATCATCTGAAAATAAACCTTTGGAACATGTCCAGTGCAATGATGTGGAGTTATTTCAATATAAGTAAACAGAAAAATAATTAGAAAATACCATTTATATGGTAATTACATTCTAATCTTGGGGGTTCTCCAAGACATTTTTGTTTTGATAACTAAATGAGGTTGTTGCCATATTCCTCCTAAACAGCTATTTAATTGGAAAATACCATCCGTAAACATTTCATTGAATCTATAATAGCATGCTTCAACACCAAAACAGATGCTCTAATCCAAAATGTCGTACAATCTGGATCGGAATCAGTTCGTTCAAAATGTTAATCAGCACTCTCTTTAAAAATAACTTTTATTAACTCTGAGTGTGTGGTATATCTAATGTGGCTCCACATTTTATGATTCAGCTAGTCATTGTAATGTATAAAACAGGAGAAGTAGGTAACCTCTATAACCTCTATTCTTTTTAGTTACTCATAATGGACAGATCGACAACATGGATGTACCTCTCTTTGATTGGGAAAGCCATTAGACTTAATGATGCGTTTGTAGAACTGAACAGAGGCCTTGGGGTACCGGGGTTTATTTTTGTTCTTGAAGTCTACGTAGTACAGGCCGAATCTCTCTGAATAACCCTCATCCCACTCAAACTTGTCCAGCAGGGACCAGGCGGTGTAGCCCTTCACATTCACTCCATCCCTGATTGCTAGAGATAAAATACATGTAAAAAATTTGACAATTCTGTCAATGTCTACTCACCATCATGTGGTTGCAAACTTGTACAACTTTCTACTGTAGAACACAAAATAAGATATTTTGAAAAAATGCCTCAATGATGATTATTATTATTTTTCATACAATGAAAAATATATTATTTTGGACCCCATTGACTTCCATTAAATGGACAAAAACAGTTGAAACATTCTTCATTTTCAGCTCTATATTGTTGCTCTGAAGAAAGAAAGTCATACTGGTTTGGAACAACATGAGGATGAGGATAAGTAAATAATAACAGAATTTCAATTTTCGAAGTTCATCCATTCATTGATTAATTACCTTTGAGCATCTCATTGATGTAATCCTTGTAATACTGAATCCTCCAGTCATCACACAGTTCTGTGCACATCATCTTCTCTGAGACCCCGTTCTCAGTGATGAACATCATGGGGTTCCCATATTGAGTCTTTAGAAAGAGCATACATCCATTACATTTGATCTAATCATACATATACACATTTTCTTGTAGTATTCTTGACATGATACTGTCACAAAGACATCTGTAATAAAGATATATCTAAGATTGAAATGATATGAAACCACTGGATTTTAAGCAGCGACAGCCTTTGTGCACCTTTACAAAATTGAGCAGACGCCGAAAGCCCCAAGGAACCGAGTAGAGCCACTCCGAACCAGGATCCGGCCAACGTGGGTCGACCAGCTCCGCTATATCTCGATCTGAGAAGTAGGTGGTGCCACGGTTGGAAGGGAAGCTCTTTTGGGTGATGTACCGTGTAGTGAAGTGCCCCACGCCTAGGAAGTCACAGGTGCCTTTGATGTAACTCTTCTCCTGAGAGGAAAAGGTGGGAAGACGAGACGTTCCCAAGCCTTGCTGTGCGCTTTTCCTCCCTTGGATACAAAATTGGCGTTAATATGCTGAATTGTGCCATTCTTGACCTCGCATATATTCAACCAACAGTACCTATGAAATCCTTCATCACTTGAGGATAATCTCCATGGAAGATGGGCGTAGCAAACCAGCCTATATAAAACTGCACGTATCTCTCTGCAGCCTCAATGTCCTTCTGGTTAGTGATGTCCACAGGCTCTCCCCAGTCCCCAGACAGTGAAATACCAACCATACCTAGAGAAGAAAGCAGCCAGAGGGTTCAGAGGGGGTCATTCTTAAAAACTAATAGGCATTTGTAAGCTCATACCTTTTTGTGTGCTTCGCCACTGAGAATCGTAAGTGTGCCAAACCTTAGCATGTGCCTGTTTGTAAACCAACACAAACAGTATTGCACACATCTCCATTGTGAAATACTGGGGTACAATATTCTGTCAAGGGAGCGATATTACCTTAATGATGTGGTGAGCTGCTCTGTAGGCCCCAGTGCCTCTGAGCTTTAGTCCTGGAGCATGTTCTCCGGTTTCATATCCTTCCACTGCCACTGACTGACGCACAATGAGCACATTAATAAGCACATCCTTTTCACGTTTATTTAATTTGCTGTTATTAAGCAGAGATGAATGAGTGAGCATACCCATGGGTTATTAAAAGTTATCCAGTATTTCACACGGTCCCCATATCGTTCAAAGCAAAGGTTGGCAAAATCATTGAAATAATTAATCATGCTGATGTTCTGCCATCCACCATATTTCTCTTGCAAAACCTGTCCAAATATACAGACATGATGATAAATGATAAAGCTTTCCAAAAGGGTTATAGACTGATCCATTATTACAGCAGGCATTGCCGTGGACAGGTTCAATTTAATTCATTAAATGTGTATATTTTTACTTGCCAAATCTTGAAAGATATCGTTGAAAGATGTGTCAAAAATGAATCAAATCGACTCTTGATGAACTGACTTTAGGTTGAATGCTGTATTAATGTTTCACATATGAAAACACATATGAGGACAGACGCGAATAGTAAGAGTGCTCACATAAGTTTGTGAAATTTCGTAGCATTTTCATGGGCAGAAAATGTAATACGCATGCACAACGTTTTCTCACATTCTTGTAGTTTACGTGGAGATGATAACAATATAATTTTCAAAATTTTGTACTTTGAAGCCCATATTTAAAAGTTTACGGTGAAACTGCGGCACATTTTCAGGGCCAGAAGAGGCCCTATAGACTAAACGTAATTTGCACATAATGCAAATTAAACATGATGTCACAGTTTTCGCGGTTTTGTAGTTTACACGGAGACGAAAACACTATCTTTTTCAAAAATGTGTACTTTGAAAACTGTATTTGAAAGTTTGCTGTATCAGATCTCCAAAAATGCCAATATCGTGTAAATAGATGTTTTTAGTTGAAAACGGTGTAGTGTAAACACCCCCTAATTTACTTTCACACAAAGCAGCTTTTTGGTCAATGTGGGGAATCTTGACCAATTTTGCGTATTGGACTTGACACGTGGAAATTTAATCGAGAAAAGGTAAATGTCACAGTGTCTTAAATGATCATTTTACAGTAGGTTTACACGACAACGATGTACTAAAAATGGAAGAAAAAAATTCTTTGCGTTTTTCTCGTACTGACGACAACTTTGTCGAAACGACCCCGTTCACACAGATCCGCGAAAGAAACTAAAATGCTTATTCATGCCAAGCTAAGTTGGCGATGTCACATGAAAACACTACCTATATAGACTGAACATGTAATAATATGAATGTGTATGATTTCTGTTATCTCAAATTTTTTTGTATTCACAATCATCTTTTTCAAAAATTTGCGCTTTGAATCCCATTTTCAAAAGTTTGTGTTTTCAGGCCCCCAAACAACAAATGAACAGCCAAAACACTTAAAAAGTTTCCCGTTTTTTTCGGTTGAAAATGGTGTAGTGTAAACGGCAGAGAAAATTTTTTGGACAAAAAAGGTCAATTTAGTATTTTAGTAGAAATGTCACTATCACATCTAATTTTTACATTTCTTCTTTTTTTTGTAACCATGAATTATTATTATTATTATTAGCCTTAAATGTTATTTTTCATTGTTATCTGAACAATCAAAAATGTCAAAAACACTATAGAGCCCTCTGAACAGAACGTACATGCTTAACATTCTCGTTTTCGCTCGCAAAAAAATTAAATATGCCGTTTAAGATCCCTACATTAAAACGTTCTTGAGAGGTTAAAGAAATTACACAATACGATATTAAGCACAATATTAATAATGGATATCTGCAGAACACACCTGTGGAAGGTCCCAATGATACAGGGTCACAATGGGAGTGATTTTGTTTTCAAGCAACTCATCAATAAGTACATCATAGTACTTCAGTCCTTTCTCATTCACATGATCAGCTGCAAACACACAGAAGTGAAAGTCAATTTTAATGGGAATTTATTGCCAAATGTCCTACCTGGAGCCAGCAGTACAGATACTTACACTTGATACCGGTTGGCATGATCCTGGGCCAAGAGATGGAGAACCGATAATGATTCAGATTCAGATCTTTCATCAGCGAAATATCATCCTATACAAGAAAATGAAGCAAAATGTTGTTGCATTTCACAGCTGAGACATTTCGTAGTGAATCAGCACGACTAGAACCGACACGGTCACCTTGTTTTTGTAGTATCCCTCACATGAAGAGTCTCCAGTATCATTCAAGAACGTCTTTCCCTTCTTATGAGTGAACACATCCCAGATGCTCAGTCCTTTCCCATCTTTGTCCCAGGCTCCTTCTGTCTGATAGGCTGAACTGCCGGCTCCCCACGAAAATCCTGACAAATGAAGCAAGAAACACGTCTTAAACATTCTTCAACACTGAATCTAATTTGAAGTCCCACTAGTTAGTTCACTTATTTAACTTGTGTTACTTCTATCCTGGAAATCTGTTGATTTCCCAAGGGCCTTTGTGGCTGAGAAAAAGGGATCCGTATGGTACTGGTGGGATCATACCATTTGGAAAAGTGCCATAATAGAAGGAGTCGTGGTTGTTTGCTGACCAGTCGAAGTCCTCAGCCGCAGACAGACACAACACCAGCACAAGCACATGACACGCTCGTCCAACACGGTGTGACAGCATCATATTCCAGCGCTCATCTGCACCACACTCTCCTGATCTGAGAGGTAGTTACTCTTTCACAAGACATCGTTCAATTAATCACTATGACTAGAAACAATGCTTTTTGCCAAGTAAATGAATTAACCATTTTTTCCCAACATATAATGAAATTTTCACACTCTTGATTTGAACATACCTCTCACAGAATCTTCATTGATCCCTGATGGAAAGGCCTTTAAAATCGATGAAAACTCTCCAACATCCAACTCTGGGTTTTGAAAGTTACCATACAAAGTCTGTTACTGTTCAGCCTGGGTGGCAAAGCACTGTGCTGGACTAAAGGTGGTCCCGTGACCTCAATGTAGACCCAAAAGCCTTCCTATTGAGAGTCAATGGACTGTGATCACATTTTGCAATGGTGGACAGATCTCTTACAAACGAGGGTTTCACTCTGTAAGCAAAGTTAATGTTGGAGAGGCTGATACTCTTGTGTTTACCGTAACAATGACAGCATATGGTGGAATAACAAACTGACCCAAAATATTACGGGTATCTAGGATCTTATTCTGGCTCTGATATTATTGACATGGATTTAACTTTTCCATTGATACTAAATTAGCAGTTATTGACTGAAAATTAAAATAAAAATAAATACAATACAATAAAAATTTAATTACAATTTAAAAGATTTCTGTTTAAAAATGTTAAATATATTTAAACATATATTATATAAAAATATTAACTAAAATAAAAATAAAATATTTTTGAAAAAATATATTTTTATTCATGTTATGGCATGCCCTCTGTAGTGGAGAACAGGACTCAGTTGTTTAAAAAAAAAAACAATAAAAAAAAAAAAACATGAAATGACATGGCAAAAACAAGGGATTTTTTTTCAGTCACATATCAATTTTTAGGTTTAAGGGTTTTTTTATAACCAAACCTTGTATAATGATGATTCACAACTATGTTACGAAAGATATAACAGAATGAATCGATATACCATTTTACTTTTATGCAATATGTGGGTAAAATGGCCAATCACTACAATGTATCTAATTTGCATATTGTCTTCTTGGGGCAACATGTAATGAAATTAGACGTGTAATAATGGGAGTAATAATTGGCACCATTTTCATAACAATATCTACTATTTTATAGGAATATTAATGTAGAACTTTTTTCCCCATTCAATTGCTGTGTCTCCCATAGCATGATAAACATGTCCAACAAGTCCTGGTGTCCTCTACAGTGGACATGTATGAAATCAATGCCCTGTTTAATAACAGAAAGTCATATTTTGATTAGAAACCCCATAACATTTTCCACAGAGATTTTGATTAATGACAAACTATTTGCAAATTAGTAAGATTTAAATAATAACAAATTACATTTCCATAACAGTGCTAAATTTGATCACTAAATGTCAGTCATTTTTAAAGACCAAGCAGTTGCCATAGTGAAACCTCCAAACATTTGGTATCTCTGAAAAGCCCTGAATGTACCGTTTACAGGACATCCAGACTTAAAACTGACATGTATGCTGTCAGAGAAATTGACTAAAATATAATGTCTCCTGGGTCCCAGGAGGATGGATGGATATATATATATATATATATATATATATATATATATATATAAAACATTTTTAATTTTTTTGGTGGCATCATTTTTCTCCAGAACTGCCCCTGTTGTAATACATTGTTAACAGCTGTTTAGAAAATGCTGATAGTTTGCAGGTTCATGCCGCGGTTGGGAGGGAGCAGACGTCTGTTGTCACAGAAACTATGTTACATCAATAATATTGGCCAAAAGAGGAGATGCAGCTGTCTGATCATCATGATGATCATCATCGCCTTTATTAGCATGTACCTAGGGGTTAATGTAAAAATGTCATTCACACATCATACATTTACATCAAGGCAACACCAAAACACATAACCAAACAACCTGCATCACTCGAAGTTGAAGTCTATTACGCTGAGCACCTTCAAAATCTGCAGATTATATGTTTTTCTCTAATAAAACATAGAAACTCTCTGTACATTAACAATGAAGTACAAAAAAGTTATAATACTGGCTCAGCTAGAACAATTGTCATGCCCATGCATACACAACCATTTCCACACACTCAGTCTAGATAGAAAAAATACCTCTGCGAGTTCACAACATGAACATACATAACACTTATCAGCTTCATAATCATAATGCATTCAATCTGGAATCAATACAATACAATATTAAATAAAGCCTATACAGTACAGCATCACTTGGTAAACACCATGAAATAGGATTGGTGCAATCTTTAATTTATATGTATTTAAAAAATACATAAAGTGCAGGCTTGGCCAACAGCACAGTTATAGGAGAAGTTGTATTTGTGCTACACATACTTCTGGAAAATTTTATAGATGGTGAACCAACAGTTTATCTAAAGCAACACCAATCTAAGACAGAGAGAGACAGTTACAGTCTCTTTCAGCATGCCAAATGTGCAGATTACACACCTAAACACAGGAGGAAATTATAACGCTCTCTTTGCAGGCACGGTCAGTAGTTGTCGTCTTCATCCTCATCTTCTAGCACCATATCAAGATCATCATCTGCATCCTCGTCATCTTCATCCTCTTCCTCCTCATCTTCTTCTTCCATGTCATAGTCTGTTTGAGCACCCAGTACTAGTTTGGTCTGGTTGATCTCTGTCTCATCATCCAGGTTGACTTCCACCTGTGCATAACAAATATAAAATGTAATAAAACATTTATTTAAAAAAAAAAAAAAAAAGATCTCATATTTAAAGAGAACCTATAATGCCCCTTTCACAAGATGTCTCTGATATCCTCAGAATGTGTCTGTTTAGTTTCAGCTCAAAATACCCACAGATCATTTACTATAGCTAGTCAATTTTGCCCATTTGGTTGTGAGCAAAAACACGCAATTTTTGTGTGTCCCTTTAAATGCAAATGAGCCGCTGCTCCAGGCCCGCTTTCCAAAAGAGGGCGGAGCTTTAACAGCTCACGCATCGGTTGCTCAAGAACAACAAAGCTGAAGAATCTCATGCAGCCAAAATGACGATTGTTGGTAACGGTGTTCGAACTGGAGACACTCAGGGAGAGGTTACAAATTTTAGAATGCAACTGGACTTTTCTGAATGATTAGTGGATAAATTTACGCAGTTGCTGTGGAGCTGATTCAACCCATCGACTAGAATGTGCCGTCATTTGATCATTTGTGCAAATTCACAGAGAGGCACAAAATCACTCACCAGAACATTCCTGTTTACTGTTCCCTGCTGGTGGAATGATCTCCCTACCTTCATCAGGTATGCAGAATCCCGGGCAATATTCAAAAAACAGCTGAAAACAGTTTGATCCTTATTCTATCCTTTCCTTTTCCCTTCCTATTCTAGCTTATGTTACTCTGAGCAATTTCTGAAACTTGTATTGTGAGAACTTCCTGTGTCTATTTGCCTCTTCATGAAGAATCGGTTGTTTGCTTTTTCCTGCAAAATGATTAAATGTAAATGTAAATCCAGTGTTGAATTGACCCTCGTTTGTGAAGCAGCCCGGTGTAAAATGACGGCATGGTAACAACACTCTACAACAACTCTTCCTCTTCTCTAAAGCAGCTCAAAATGGCCTTACCCTGTTGCTAGTGTCCCTACCAGCCGTTTGTTGTAGTCCTTAAACAGAGAATTCCTTAAAAGAAAATATCTCCCCCGGCATTGAACTTTATACATTATAACTTTGCAGATGTCTAACAGCAACATTACAAACTAACTAAAGTTAAAAAAGTGAAATCATAATCAACCATCCCTTAAAACTGCCATACACTGCCATTCAAAACTCTGGGATTGGTAAGATTTTTTCTAATGTTTCTGAAAGAGTCTCTAATGCTCACCCAGCCTGCATTTATTTACAGTAAAAACAGGTATATTGTTTACAAGTAAAATCAATTAAATGTATTGCTGTCATAGCAAACCTGAATTTTCAGCTTAAACATAAAAAAAGCTTTTTTTGATGAATAGAAAATAAAACAAAATATTTTTTTGAGAAGGAATCTTTGTAACATTATAAATGTCTGTACCATCCCTTTTCAAAAAAACAAAAAAACATGATTGCACCATGTTTGTCATTATCGCTACTGATAATGATGCAGCAAGTCTGAATACACTGAGAATTTAACAGTGTGCAAGGATGCTTTTTTGACCATTTTTTGGAGCTTTGCAGCATAAATCATTATTCACTTTTGTTGTATAAACTTGTCAACTGTTACACAAAAGAAATAAAATATTTTGGAGGAGCAAAATATTTTATTTATAATATATTTATATCTATAAATATTCTTATTTTGAGTGTACGACTCCTTTAAAGTAAATACCCGGTGTTTAGAACAGCTGAAGAACAATATGGGTTTTTTATGTGTGAATATGTGGTGTTGTCCTCTTGTTTATTTACCTCAGGGACAGGGGCTTCATTTGGGCTTTCTTCAGACTGAGCACTGATCATTGACTTCAAGGTCCCCTCCTCAAACTGATGAACACAAACAAAGACAGTAAGTTTTATGCTCAAAGATGACAATGAAATAACTTTGTTCTTACCTTAAGTCTGTTGAGCTGATCTTGCAGCATGACTTTTATTTTCAGAAGAGTCTCCTCTTCCTTCTTGAGCTCCTGAAGGCGACTCAGCATAGTGGACGAGTGTTTCTACAGCATTACTGCACAGACAAACACGAGAAAATGTCTTTCGTTGCTCAAATACAGACCATGGCCTCAGATTTCAGGAACAAGCATGTATCGCTCTATATCCGCTACACATTACAGTTAAGCAATGTTGAAATTAATTGTACAGCCTGAAAGATCTAATCGTTGATGAAATTTGTAATCGTGCTTGCTGTTTAGTTTGTGAGTACATCATGTTCCTGATCTCCAGTGGTTTGCAGGCTGCTGGTGCTTTTCTCTGGGAATTACGCGGTCATTCCATAGGCTGTCGTGCAAAATAGTACTATTCAGACCTTTAACAGACATCTAAATAATGCATAACCTACATTTTCTAATGTTAAACAGTGTCCGAACCCATCTTGGAACAATATAGTGTGTACAGTCATTTACTCATTTAGCAAGAATGCTAGCGGAAATAAATACAGTTACAAGCTATTTATTTCTTTAAGCATCACTCTTTTTTTAGCCTTGTAAACCCAACGACTCGACTTACTTTATTGGTTCAACACGCTCTGTGGAACATGCATCATTTCGACTAAACTCTTTGTTTTCTTCTCAACTCCACAGTTGTAGCATTTCTGAAGAACATGTCACGCGCACTTTCAGTACGCATGCGCATAAAGCACGTGAAGAACCAGGAGTGCCGCATTTACTGAACAATTTTATATATATATATATATATATATATATATATATATATATATATATATATATAAAATAATAATTTAATATAATATATATATAAATATATAAAATATATAATTTATATGTATAATTGTATTTATTTTATTTATTTATTATTAGTTAATTAATTTAAATAATTTATTTTAAAATATATTTTATATTCTTTTGATATGTTAATAATTGATTATATTGTTTAGGCTATATAAAAACAAAACGGCAAATATATATGATAATGTTGTCGGTACATTATGTTGGCTTGACAATAGTCTGTTCTTCGGATACAACTATTATTATTATTAGGCTATAGGCTATCTATTTAAACTATGTTAAACTAGGCTTTCTCAAGCTAACATCAAAGTTTGTTTACAAACCTGACTCATCTAGTTAAAAAATTGTAACATTTTAATACTTAATACTTTTAAGTGTATATTTTTCGTTTTTGTATTTTTTTTATTGTTATTTTTTAAAATAAATTTTAATAGGCTGTATTTTAAATTCATATTTGACATGTGTACAATGGTTTATAGGCCTATTTATCTTTTTAAAATCACACCTCATCCTTTCCTGCGAATAACAGAGGCACGACACTGCACGCAGCGCATTAGTGACACCATGTGGTCAATTTAAGGACAGACGTTACCATGAAAAAAAAGATGGAAATGTTTGGAGACGCATCAAAGTCTGAGTAATATTGAACAGTATTCATGCTAGTCATATTCCTTATTTTTATTTATAGATAGATAACCCCCATCTATATATAGTAGAAACAGTGAGCATAAGGTACTAATTTACATCTGCCCCCCTGTACCTGCTGTGCTGTCCTCACCTGCATATGGAGATATTTGAACTGGCAGGTGTCAACTTTACAGCACCAGGAAGCTTAATGCATTGCAAATGTAATGCATGTTTCGAGTCCAGCACACAAAACACACACTCTGCTTCTCAGATGATTTGCAACACATTAAACATCTGAGCTGATGTTATCCTATCATTGTCTATATGCCATTAGAGGGCATTGTTCTTTTATTCATCTGCCTGATCTAATAAAACCTTCAGTGTCAGCTTGAAAGCAATGGATGCTCAGAAGGGCATCCAAGATTATTTCTTAAGAACATTATTTATTAGGACCGTTTTATGCATCACACACAAAACATATTATGCACTGTACTTATGCATGTTTTGCATTAGATGACTGGAGTTACTTACAAGACATAAAAGGAAAGCTTGTGTGATATACACACAAACTTAAAGTCTTCATGCAACCTTTTTGAGGCATTTAAGCTACTTGTAGGTACCATCTCGACACATCAACCTGTTCAGAAGACATGCACGTGCCCGAACAATTCCCAAAGCGGGACATAAAGAAAAATGCTTATTTATAGAAGACTCACAGATGGAACTCATTGATGTGAAGAACATCTAAAAGCTCTCTTAATCAGTCTCTCAAAATGTTAGGAGAGCCCATTAGGTTCTTTTATAGGATTCCTTGACTAAACCCATCCAGATGTGTACACTGATACGCAGCACGTGAGTCCCACTGGACAGAGAACAGGACAGTCTGAAATGTATTCATGTGTTTTATTATTATTAGGGCCCAAGCCCTGAAAGGGCGAAGGCCCTATTGTTTTTCTAAGGATTATTTCTTCTTCTTATTTAGTTATTATTAATTAAGTCTCTGTTTATTTAATCAAAAATACAGTAAAAAAATCAGTAATATTGTGAAATATTATTACAATTTAAAATGTTTGTTTTCCATTTTAATACATTTAAAAAAGTAATTTATTTCAGTGATGCAAAGCTGAATTTTCAGCATCATTACTCCAGACGGATCCTTCAGAAATCATGCAAATATGCTGATTTGCTGCTCAAGAAATATTTCTTATATCTTTTTTATTATTATCAATGTTGAACACAATGATACCATTGTGGTAAGATTAAAAAAAGAGAAATTAATACTTTTATTCATCAAACATTTATAATGTTACAAAGGATTTCTATTTAATAAATGGTTTCATAAAATAAATAAAATAAATGTGGTTCATCGAAATTTCTATATTCATCAAAAATCATGAGAAAAGTATCTCAATTTCCACAAAAATGTCTTTGGACATGTCGATTATGTCTTTAGTTTTAGATCACGTTTAGTTTTGGGTTTTGTTTCATGGTCATGTTTCTTGTAGTCATAATATATTTTTTATTATTTTATTATATAAAATTATTTACAGCATGATGCATTCTGCAAATTGTTCCGATTACATAATTTCTTCCATGATATACGAGTATATAATTTCAGAGAAGGTGCTTGCGTGAAACTCATTCGTGCAAGACTCTCCTACTGATTCTTAACAGCTCCTCAATCGTTGCTTTTAATCTCCACGTATCTCACGTGAGGATGGCACCAGCAGACATGTTGTGGCAAACGTGGCATGTCCAGATAAGCTTTTTTTGGGCCCGGTGAAAGCCAAGGCAGTGGCTGTGGTAGAGAGACAGCCTGGTGTGGCGATCCACAGGTGAGGTCACTGGGTTTAGTGAGTGCACAGAGCTTGGCTGATGGTCACCGGAGACTTATGAGGCTCTGATAACGCAAACCTGGCCAAGTTCACCCACCTCTAATGTCACATCTACTCTCTTCCTAGCCAGACATCCAAAGAGGGCTTAGTGCATGCACGGTGTATGCCAGACTGGTCAGAAGGATGTAACTGGAGCGCTCCGTCAGGGCATGGAGAGCCCATAGTGCTGCTGCCTGCTTCTTTTGGGGTCAGAGGGGAAATGGGGCTTACGCAGCTGCCAGTTCCAAGCACAGGCATGGGAGTGACTCGGTGAGTGAATGTGCTAGTGGGTGATTCTCACGGAACATGGCCAGAAAAATATTTCACTCTACAATTAAAGGAAAGAACTTTTTTTCTTTTTTGCTAAACTAATTTGCTCACAGAAAGCTTATTTTAATAAAATAAAATGGTATTAATAAGAATTAAATAATTAAAAATGATATAAGATGATATAAACATATTTGAATAAATACAAGTAAAATAAAACTTTTTTTGTATAATTTCAGAGAATTAAGCTTTGAATGATATAAAATCAGTATAAAATATAAATAATATGAATAAATAATTTAGTAAAAATCAAAGTTTTAATAATTTAGTAATAATTTAGTTTTAATCAAATAAAATCACATAAATATATTTGATTAAAACTTGATAAAATAATATAATATACAAATATATAAAAATATTTTATAGATAAAAATAATATTTAAGATTACATTTCAGAGCATTAAGAATGTTTTAGAAAGTTTTAGCACCAGCATTTCCATTGTATAATTAAAAATGGTTATAGCAATGAAAATCGAAATTGTAAAAGGTAAAAATAGACAATAGTAAAAGTAAAAGTAAAAGTACATTGTGCCTGTTGAATTTCTGACTAGTTGAAATGTTTGTTAATACATCTTTGGAGCAGCAATTTCAGTGTGCAGACATTATTTTTCTTTTACCTGTTTGTCCTTTACCTGAGCCCAATTTTGGTTTTGGATGTGCATGCCTTTTTTTGTATCTTTTAGTCTCAAAAATTGAAAGTAAAGCATAAATGAGATTACCCTATTGAGAAGTAGAGGTAAAACATGCTTAATTGTCCTTAAAATAACATCATATTGAACTAAAACATTTTTTTTTTCCGTTATTAAGGGATGAAATATAATATATAAGCCAGACATTTCATGACAGGCTTCTTGAGATATTCAGGATATTCTCATGGTGAGCTTAACTGTGGACTCTGGCTCAGGAGACTAATGTGCTGCATATACCAATCTGCGCCCCGCTGAGCCCCCAGTTGCCTTCTCCCTGTCATCACAGGGGCCGGGTTGCTGCTGGCCTGCATTTTCTCGCAGTGAGCCCTTTCCTCGAGCTGGCTGGTTGAGTGCTGTGGGGGCTGCTTCAAGCCCAGTGCTGCTCTGTTTGAAGGTGCTGTATGACTGAGGAATGCGGTGCTGGGCCTGCTGTTTGAGGGGCCTCACAAAAGGGAAAGGAGGAGGGAAAGGGGGGGAAAAGGGAGTCGGATTGAGCCAGCGGGATTGACCTTTGGACAGTCAAGTCAGGAAGTTGTGACTCAATTTCACAAAGCAACAGTGATGAAGGGCAGAAAAAAGCAATGAAAATGGAAATATATATATGGCAAGATAGAAAAGAATTCACGAAAGAGGAGGAATGGGGTGCATTTTTGATTGTCCCAAGCTCTAGCAGCTTAACATGGGAATAATATTCTTTTCATTGTTCTATATATCAAATTAGTAACAGTGCCAAAGTATGTGGTCACTCTTGTCAAACAATCCATTTTCATGCTCTCCACTTTCTCATTCAAAAGATGTTTATTTGTAAGGAAGAACCAACAATGTATACAATGCCGTTACACAAAACCAGACCCAACATGCCGTTTACCATTTTTCATGCTGCAGCACTTTTTTCCCACAAAATATTCTATAAATGAAAACACACCAACAAACAAAACCATAATGTCCAGGATGTTACTCCTTGAGCCTATAATGGTGAAAGGAGCTCTGTGCTCCAAGGAAAAGGAAAAGTGTGTGCGGGAGACTTCAGACTCTTTGTTTTCAAAGCTCCGTCTCAACCTTCACCTTTCCCATCCGTTCACTCTTCCTTCTACACACGTCGACTCGCGTGCATCCAGACACGCACACATCTGAAGCCTCGGCATACACTTCTGCACGTAGGCCTATACAATTATGTGAACGTGATTGTCCTCAAAAGACATTGGCCGCTGTTCTGAACTGGAGCGTTAATTCAGTATAAACACTGCCGCCGTGCAACCACAAAGTAAGGCACGATTCGTGTTTTTGGGTGGGGGGATTCTATTTTTTCCCAATTTTCGGTTTCACTTTCAAGGTGTGGCCTTGCGTTCCCTCTGCGGCGGTGTTCAAACATAGTTTACAGACTCAAGGCTGCAGTTCGTGTCTGCTATGGAAGTGGGCGAGTGCGGATGTGTGAACACAGTGAGGTTCTTTATGTGCGCTGCGATTTTCGCACCAAATGAATCACCTGCTTTGAGTTCCTGCAGTGGGTTATTACGACATCAAAGGCCACGATTAATAAAAGAGTTTCAGATCATCATCAGAACGACCACAGAAATGCGACTTGGTCAACAGAGTGGTCTGTGTCTGTCATCACTGGCGCTCACAGGGTACGGACGAATCAAGTGTCCCACCATTAAAAAAAGCAGATAAGACAAGCTTACCTTCTCTCAATGACTTAAAGAAGCTTAACTTCTCAAGCTTCTTCAGAAAAATATGTTAAAATATGTTATCACTTTTATTTAGGGATTAGTATGGAAATTCTGTAACAGCTCCATTTACATTTGGATAGTATATTTTTTCAACAAATGAATGAATGAATGAATGAATGAATCAGTCAGTCTTACTGAATTTTCTGCCCCCAGCAGGTTATTTCATATTTCAACAGAAATCATTTCAACATCAACAAATTGTAGTCTGTTACTGATTGCAAATTACATGACGAAAAATGTAGTTAGTAATTTAGTTCATTACATTAGACATTTTTGGTAATATAATCCGACTACTTTTTGATTACTTTTAGATTAGTTTTGACCAAACTCGTTCATCATATCGAATTGAATAGGGTAATTTTGCCTCATATAAAAAAAAAATAAAAAAAAATAAAAAAACCCCAAAACAAAACAAACAACAACAACAACAAATATATATATATATATATATATATATATATATATATATATATATATATATATATATATACACACACATTCTTTGTTTTCCATAACATGAAGTGCATTAAACACTAGATTACGCCAGAGTTTCCAAGGCTGGGGTTCGTGAAGGAAGTGCAGGGAATTTGTGAGTTTAATGAAAAGCTAATAATTAAATAAATCGGTTACATTTTATTTTACAGTTCTGTAGTTATATTGTAATTACTTAAATAAGTACCGAGTACCATTAATTAACAACATGTACTTATAGTGTTACATTTTGGGTTAAGGTTTGGTTTAGTTACTTGTAATTGTGGATAGTTTACAATTACTATATACTACATGTAGTAACGTGTAACTACGGCACTGTCAAATAAAGTGTTACCAATAAATCATACATTTTTTTAAATTAAAATAAATAATTTTAAAATAATAAAATTTTTAATAAAAAAGTAACTGTAGTCTGATATTTTAAAATGTAATATAATCTAATTACAAGTATTTTTAGAATCTGATTATGTAATCTAGATTACATGTAATCAGTTACCAGCACTGCATACTAGAAATAAATAATAGTTTTTGTAAAATGTGTTTATAAATGTCCTTAACGTTTTAGAAATGGCATATATGAGATCTAATAATTGCTCGTTTATATAAAAAATAGATAAACAAACAAAAAAACAGTCAGTCATTTCTCCATTTATGTATTTTGTATAAAATACCGCACAGATTATAACAAAACTCATAATGTGTAATGTGCGCCCAGTGAATGAACTTGAGTGAATCAGATTAATAAGTAAATGTTCTGACTGATTCAGTGCTTTTCATTCACTAAAAAAAGATCATGGTAGATCATGGACACTGGTCGCACTGCATGTGAATCACTAGAAGAACTGACTCATAAGAATCATTCGCTTGGGAATCAGACTAGATTAGAAGCGCCCTAAGTTTTTGATTCACTCAGAAGAACGGCCTCAGAAGAATCATTCATACAGGAATCGGATTACATTAGATGAGCTGTGTGTTTTTGATTCACTACCCACGTAGGAGGCGACGTTCTCGCGACCTTGCGCAACGTTCCCTAAAAGTTCTGTAAAGGTGACAAAAGTCCCGAACCTTTAGAGAACATTCGGGACGTTCCTAAAACGTCCTCTTTTGGTTATGAAAGTGCTGCTGTTCAACGTTCCAGATATGACTTTACGAGAACGTTCTGTATTGGTTATTATTTGGTCACATAGCAACGTTATAAAGAGAACATTTGGGACTTTAACAGAACGTTCGCACATGGTCCTTTGTTGGTCACTTTATAACGTTCCAGATATGACTTAACGGGAACGGTCTGTATTGGTTATTATTTGGTCACATAGCAACGTTATAAAGAGAACATTTGGGACTTTAACAGAACGTTCGCACATGGTCCTCTGTTGGTCATATTATAACGTTCCAGATATGACTTTACGGGAATGTTCTGTATTGGTTATTCTATGGTCACAAAGCAACGTTATAAAGAGAACATTTGGGACTTTAACAGAACGTTCGCACATGGTCCTCTGTTGGTCATATTATAACGTTCCAGATATGACTTAACGGGAATGTTCTGTATTGGTTATTCTATGGTCACATAGCAACGTTATAAAGAGAACATTTGGGACGTCAACAGAATGTTTAAAATTCTCATGCAAATTAATTTTCAACTATTCTGTCATATATATATATATATGGTGAACGTTGGATATAGCGTTTTAAACCAATAAGAAAGGTCTTGTGCGGCGTGTGCCCCAATAGCGGGAGAGGAGGGCGGGACATCTATCCCAGCATCCATTGAGCCAGACTAACGACATTTGGCGGTCTTTTCCCCACCACCCCGGCCAGCAGCAGTTTTTTATGGTGAGTAACGTTAACGTTTGTCTGCTAATTTGATTATCTATCAAGTTATTTTAATGAGCAGTTTTTGTGAAAAGTTATTTTTCTGATAAACGTTGAAGTTCTGTTAATGAAGGTAATGTCGTGACCACACTTTGCGCAACCAAAGTCAGCTTTAAAGTTATCAACATGATCTCACGAGAATTCGCATCTGTTTTTCGTAAAATGTGGTTCTACAAAATGTATGTTTACTTGTATAGAGACTGAAACGTTTTAACAGCAAGTTAAACACAGTTCTGTCGTCCTGACAAAACGTAAATGATTTATGTATGAACAAACTTAACCTTCTTACAAATAAATCCATATGAATATTGCAACCGTGGCATGTACATTATATTGCATTTTTCATACCAAGGCAGGTGTCTTGATAAGTTTACTCATTAACGAAAATGATCACGTTGTGTATAGATTTCAGCTGCCAGCTCATTTCGAACAATACAGTTCAACAAGAGTAGCTCACGTTAGTCATTTTATAAACACTTAAAATTAATAGCATTTTCTGCCATCGTTTAACCATTGCATGCAGGCCTATTTAGTTTGCCATACGTGGGACCCAAAAGACCTTTTCTCCGATATGCTGTGACTGACAATTGAACACACACCAAAACGCAAAATAATTGTACTGCAGTGAATGCAGTGTTCTATTACTATTCACTTTTCTGTGCTTCCCAGACCCTGCCTTGTGCCCTGTCCTCAAAAAAGCTGCAATGTCATCTCAGAAGGTAGGCTTGACATGCAAAAAGTTTTTTTCTCCAAAATTACAGCAGCATATTGCTGACAGGCCAGAAAAATGGCGTAAATTTCACATTATAATAATGTGATTAGTTCTATAACAAGATGTTTTTCTCCTTATAACACAATTTTGACATTATTAGGAAGATATATACAAATATTGGTTTATAACAGGGAAACCTTTCTTGTTATACTGTTGTGTTAAATCCAACCATGAAGTATTGAAATAATTAAATTGTGTATATCCTGTATGTAAGGATTAGTTCAATGAAGTTTGTATGCCATGATAACTAGAATTATGATTTTTTTATAGCTCGCAATGGGCGATATGGCCAAATAATTCATATCTCTATTTTATAATTGGTTTATATATATATATATATATTATATATATATATATATATATATATATATATATATATATATATATATATAATTAATTTTAACATCCTGCTCAATTTTGTCCAAACAATGTTTATATTATAGGCAATGAAAACAAATAGTGAAAGTAGGCTATGCTCTTTGTAACATTACAATCTAAAAATAAAAATAATACTTTTTAAAGCAGAAGTTCAATTCACTAAACTAAAAATGAAGTTACATAAACACAGGAACACAGATTAATTGCGTTATATTTAGATTACCCCATTACTGTTATCTGCTATCATAAAATACATTTACTTGTAGGGTATAAATTATACATATGAGTATGGCACAATTACTGGGCTTTTGGGCTATGCATGTGTGTGTGTGTGTGTGTATATATATATATATGTATATGTATAAAATCTCTAGAATAGCATAACTGTTTGATTTATCCCTTCACTTATTTACTTAGTACATACAGTTGTGCTAAACCTACCTGAAACATTATAATTTTTTTTTTTTAGCTTATTCTGATACGGATTTTTTTAAAAGTAAATTTATTGGCTAATTAATTGTAACAAACAAACTATCCTTTAACACAAAGACCTGTAGTCTTTTGAAATAAGAGGCAACCACTGCATTTTAATCATGATCCAAACAAAGAGGAAAGACATGTTGCACGAGCAGTTGTTTTTAATTTGAATGTGATTGTAGAATTTCAGGATTTAAAACAAAAACAGAATGGTCTGACTTTAGGTTTTATGTATTTTATTTTTTGCTACATAAAACATCTGCATGAAACAGACAGCAGGTCTGAATGAGGCTCAAATTCACTCTCTAACAGCAGATAGACATGATATAGCGTTTCCTTGGTTACTGCTTTACTATTATTTTTGGGATCTACTGGGGCAGTGATAAAGATCCACCATCTCAATCAATAGGTTGGTGACCGCTGTTATAAAGGGTTTGCAAACTTTCAAGCACCACTGTATATACCTAAGTGTAATTAAAAACCATTAAAAAGTAATTGAAGTGATCAGTATATATTGTTATTTATGCTTTTTTTTTCAGGCAGCAGAAGAACAACTCGGGGCAGCTCCAGAAGATGCAGACAGTGAATGAATCACGCGCGCACACACATGCACACATTTTATTTAATTCATGTTCATTATTTCTTACACTGTTACTGTTATTTTGGAAAATGTTCATGCTCTAGATGTTTATGGCAATAAAGCCCGTTTGAATTCAGTTGAATTGATTGTGCTTTCTCTGACCCCTCTCTCTCTCACCCACAATGGAAATGAATGAAGAATTCCTGCTTTGTATTTATCTTTTAATATGTTAAGTGTAAAGATACAGTGCTTATGCCTGATTGGGTTTTGCAGACCAAGAACCAGTGTGTGTTGCAGTAACATTATAGTTTGATCCCCTAAAGTGTCCTGTAATGTTACTAAAGGTTCTGAAAATATTCAAAAAATGTGATGGAAATACCTAAATAGGAACAAAAAATAATATTCTAGGTTGGTCCCCCAAAGGTCTTGAAAACAAATAAAATATGGTCCCCTAAACGTTACGAGAACGTCCTGAAAGTTCTGCCAAGGTCCCCCAAATAACGTCCCCTAACCTTTTAAAGAACTCGACATCATGACCTTCTCAGAACGTTCTGGGGACGTTACCAGGTGACGTCCTTACACCAGCGGGGACGTTCTCAGAACGTGCTGGAAACGTAACATTTCCAAATAAAATATGGTCCCCTAAACGTCCAGAGAACGTCCTGAAAGTTCTGCTAAGGTCCCCGAAATAACGTCCCCTATCCCTTTAAAGAACTCGACATCGTTACCTTCTCAGAACGTGCCGGGGACGTTACCAGGTGACGTCCTTGACACCAGCGGGGACGTTCTCAGAACGTGCTGGAAACGTAACATTTCCAAATAAAATATGGTCCCCTAAACGTCCAGAGAACGTCCTGAAAGTTCTGCTAAGGTCCCCGAAATAACGTCCCCTATCCCTTTAAAGAACTCGACATCGTTACCTTCTCAGAACGTGCCGGGGACGTTACCAGGTGACGTCCTTGACACCAGCGGGACGTTCTCAGAACGTGCTGGAAACGTAGCATTTCCAAATAAAATATGGTCCCCTAAACGTCCAGAGAACGTCCTGAAAGTTCTGCTAAGGTCCCCGAAATAACGTCCCCTATCCCTTTAAAGAACTCGACATCGTTACCTTCTCAGAACGTGCCGGGGACGTTACCAGGTGACGTCCTTGACACCAGCGGGGACGTTCTCAGAACGTGCTGGAAACGTAACATTTCCAAATAAAATATGGTCCCCTAAACGTCCAGAGAACGTCCTGAAAGTTCTGCTAAGGTCCCCGAAATAACGTCCCCTATCCCTTTAAAGAACTCGACATCGTTACCTTCTCAGAACGTGCCGGGGACGTTACCAGGTGACGTCCTTGACACCAGCGGGGACGTTCTCAGAACGTGCTGGGAACGTAAAATTTCTAGCGGGGTAAGAACCAGCTTTTAAGAATAATTCGCTTCTACGCTCTGTATGTTTGAGATTCACTACGAAGAACTGACTCATAAGAATCATTCTCATGGGTATTGCATATGCTTTTGATTCACTAAGAACATGCGTGGCATTGTCGAAAGGACAAACGACTGATGTGATTGGATGTTGAAACAAGCTTTTATTTCTAAAAGCATCACTCAAATGTAGACCTAAGTCAATGACAAACCATCACACTAAACAAACTGAGTGTGGAGGAGAGCACTAATCAAAGCAGCGCAAATGACGCATGGTCATATTCTGGCAATGAGTGTATATAAGCAGCGACCACAGTAAAAAAAGGCCTGTTGATTTAGGCTGGACTAAATGGAGAGAGCTTCTTTATGTTACAGCCGGGGAACGCCTCAGATCACGCATGTGGTTTGTGTGAGTGTTTGTACTGCTGCTGATCTGATGTGGTTCAAGAGGGAGAGTGAGAGAGAGAGAGCCTAAACTAGTATCCAACTGGAGCACTGCTCTGCCACAGCTGAAACTTTTAAACTAACTGACCACCCGAATGCAGCAATCCTGCTCCAGGCCTGTTTCAGAGAAGCTGGGTCTGTAGCTTTTGCCCTGTGGAGCTCTAGTGTGGTTAACGTACACATTCATCCAGGCCCTTCTCCCTTCGTCTGTCTGCTTTACATGCTTCAGACCAGCTCACCTTCAGTGGCATTTCGTGTTAAGCGACTGGCTGACGTCACAGCACACAAGACATAATTCTTGCTGTTTTCATTTGTCATTGTTTTCCTTTCTTCCTTCTCTCTCACATCAATAATTCATTACAAGTCCGTTTTTTCCTTCCCCTATTCATGTGAAAGCCTTTTAATTCCAGATAGCATTCTGCACGGCTGAGTGGAGCGGTGAAAGATTTTTGGAGGGAAATTTTAACTCTATTTATTCTCTTTCTTCTGAATGCCAAAGGAGAGGAAAGGAGGAATTAGGAAACTATAAAACATAAATCCACCCTGGGAAAGAGTGAGAAAGGGTCTATTTAGCTACATGTCAAACAGCGGTCAAAGGTCAGGTGCCTGTCCTTTGTAAGTTTTCTTTAGAATGCACAAATGCATAGTTTAACAAAGACACGGATTTTGAATCGCAAAGTTCAAAGAGAAATAAAAAAATTGTCATTATTTGCCCACTTTCATGTTCTCAAAACTTTTATAGGCCAATTCACAATAGACCGATAGACGACAACAGACAATTTGTTGGGTTACCCCTGTCAGTCTGTTGGCATCTGTCGAAGCTTGTTTTCACCAATTGAACATGCTAAATTGGAGTTAGAATGTCTGAAAAGTGACGTGCTGCAATCTGGTGGCTGTCGCTGTTGGTTCTTCTATGAATCATAAATGGTACATTTTTGAAAAATATCCTGAACCTCCTCTAATGAGATATAATTGACCTAATCACTGAGTCAGTGAGTTGTTTTGAAGGACCGGATCAGTTCAATTAGCAAAAGAATCATTCAGACCATTTTGTGAACTGGATCCAATGATTAATTTATACGATTCGATGCAAAAGAATGATTGGTTCATAAATTCATCACCCCCGCTTTCCATGAGCTCATCCATTTTTCATAAAAAATTATGGCTTTAGAAGACTTGGAACATAGTGCATTAAGTCGTTTGGATTTAATGTATGGTCCTTTTCAAGCATGACAGCCTCAGTCCTCATTCTTTTCTTATAGTGAAGAAAAATGGCCAGGATATTTATCAAACATTCACCTTTTGTGTTCAATGGGAGAAAGAAAGTCAAGCAAATTTGGAAAGACATGAGGTTGAATAAATAATGATAATTTTCATTTTTGATCGAACAATAAAGACTTCAGATACTGTTCAAAAATTTGGGGTTGACAAGATGTTTATTGTTTTTTAAGTTTCTTAAGTTTAATACATATATATAATTTATATATTAAAATGTAATGTATAAAAAAATGAATTTATTTCTGCAATGGCAAAGCAGTTATTACTCCAGTCTTCAGTATCATGAACCTTTTCAGAAATCATTCTGATATGGTGAATTGGTGCTCAAGAAACATTTATTATGAATGTTGAAAATAGCAGTGCTGCTTCATATTTTTGTGGAAACCATGATACATTTTTTCAGAATTATTTGAGAAGGTTGAAAAGAACAGTATTTATTTGAAATAGAAATCTTTTGTAACATGACAAATGTCTTTACTGTCCTTTTTGATCAAATTATTACATCCTTACTGAATAAAAGTATTAATTTATTTAAAAAAAAATCTTACTGCCCCCCAACTTTTGAACAGTATAAAAAATAAGGAAATAAGGCAAAATATCACACTCAGCTCTTTAAGTTAACTCAACTTAAAAACTTTTGTTCATCTAATGAGTAGCATTAGTAGTCTTCTGGACTTAAAACATCTTGTGAAGGCAACTAAAAAAAACCAAGTTGACTCAATTTGAAAAAAAGAGTTCCTGTAGGCTGATGAATGCTTCAACAATGTCATGAACTAGCAAAACAGAGTGCATTATTGATCTAAGGACTAGAGGGACAAATGAGCAGGAGAACAGAAAGGTGTGAATTCTACAGTGAAGTTATGTAGTTGAAGGAAATTACTAAAGATGGAAAAGGATTGCTGAGTGTTGTGCGTCATAACTGAGAAACTTCCACTGGATGTGAGATAGAGTGAGGGTCCGTATCAGGGCTGGAAGACCTGCATTTACTATGTGGTTTGAGCATGTAAACTGTAAAATTTAGTGTACAAACAATTTTCACTCAGAAACTCAATTTCACAAACAAATAATCACCAATAATCCTTGTTTTATCTACAACTTTGAAAAATCATTTTTTACAATGTATAGGGGTGATATTCTACATTAGCTACAGGGAAGAATATGTGAACACACTGACAAAACCATTCATTTACAAACACTTCCACACTGAGGTCTAGCACCTGCAGCCCAAGTGCAACCCTGATGAACACACAGCTGTGTGTGAACAGTGTAACAGCGGCATTGCACACTTTGATCGACACGACACACAGGCAGCCCTGAGCTGCAGAAACATCACACATCTTGTCTGATATTCTGCATGCGCAAACTGTGAAATTCCAGCCGTGCGAAACTCAAACCCGTGACAAATGATCAGCCAGGGGAATTCCAGTGGGTCTGTTGCCATACGGCAGGGTGTGTGTGTGTGTTACAGTAGGTCCGTTTAGGTTCTGTGTGGATTCCTCCCAACCGCACACACCGATCCAGTAGAGAACTTGGCTCTGAAGCAGTAGGAATCCATTTTGGATTATTATATTAATGTTAAGCCCCGAGGGGTGGGGTGCTGAGTTAACACTGACCTTTAGCAAGTCCAGGAGACAACTATTTCACTCACTCGCTTATAGACCACAGTTAAAGTCCATGTGAATTGCTTTTGCAACCCATTTACTTTTATATTCTGTATTGTGACATATTTATGAGTGAAGTAGGATATTCAAGAAGAAAATTATGATTTCCTCCACTGGAAACTGATTTGTGAAAATTGAGAATAAAAAAGGAAAGTCATTTCAGAGTGACTCAGTGAAGGATTCATCAGAACAGGGCCGTAACCACCATAGACACTGAGGGGGACAAGTCCCCCCCAATAATTAGAAATGGCCAAATATTTGAAAATCTTGCACTGCTCTGCCTAACTTCATTATGCAGCACTCTGTTGTTAGGATGACAAAAAGGTATAAAAGTTACAGTTTTAGTCTGGTCTGCCTCAGCGGTCTAACAGCACACATCAATGTCAAAATGATTGAGATTGATTGAGACCAATCAAATAAAAGTAGGCGGGGTTTACATTCTGTCTTCACGCAGATGAGCGCATCAATCTATCGCTTAAAGGCCCACTGAAATGTCTTGGAACGCGCAGCATTATTCACTGTGTTGACGTAATTTCAACTGAAACAGGAAGACAGAGCGGGATAAATCGAACAGCCCTGCCCCTTTTTAAATATAGCCAATAGCTCGGCCAGAGCCGCTGAGCTCAGTAAGGTTTGGTTTCCTCCTAATCTCCTCTATATCGCATTAAAATACAGCATTCTGTGCAGAATTCAACACGTTTTGTTGTCTGCACCAATACATATGATGCTCTGTGCTCTCGTGTCTCTGGAACAGAGCAGGCTGTTCTCGCGCTGCAACGGTTCACGTGTCAAACGGACTTCATTTGCGTCAATGGAAAGCATATTTACACTGTCTGAATCGTTCCCTATCCTCTGTATAGTGCACTATGTGCCATTCACCATGTAGAAACTAGTAAATGTGTGATCGATTTCAACAAGTGTCCGATTTCAGCCACAGCTTCAGTGACTGTTTATAGACAGGGGTAGTTGTGGCCTAGTGGTGAGGGAGTTGGGCTTGTAATCAGAAGGTTGCTGGTTCGATTCCCATGCCGGCAGGAATTGAAAGTGGGGATTGTGAATAAACAGCACTCTCTCCATCTTCGATACCATGACTAACATGCCCTTGAGCAAGGCACCTAACCCCTAATTGCTCCCCTTGTACGTCGCTTTGGATGAAAAATGAAAAATGAAATAGACAAGGTGGGGCAGGACCTCAGATTCTAGAGCATTTGATTGGACAGAAGATTTGATGGGAAGCTCAAGTGTGTGGTGATGTCATGAAAATCTGTGATCCATTTTAGTGGAAGTGAGAGACTGTAAATTTTCAATGCTTATATCTCCTAAATACAAATTTTGCCATTGTTTTGGAACACACAATCTTATTTTCATAACCTTAAAACTAACATTTTAATACTAAAAGCTAAAAAACTTAAATTTAGATTTCAAGGAGACTTTAATGCTATTGCAGACACTCTTTTCTTTCCAGTGAAATCATATACATATATATATAACTATACGAGGGCAGATTCATTTTTTTTCAAGTGAAATACTTTAACAAGCACAAAAATGGCAAAACAATTCATTCAAGTGTCAGCATTTTTTTTTTTATGAACAAAACAGAACAAGAGTTCAAAAGCTTCTTTTCCACTGTTGTGCCTAACGGTTTTCATTGCATAACCGTTCCATTCCGTGCCGATCCGGGTCAACTTGTATGGTTACAGTTTTATTTTCCAATGTGGGGTTGATAATAACAGCCGCTCTTTGGAATGTAATACACAAGCATCTGTCTTGGTTTACTTATGACATGAGACATAAATAACAACCGCATTATGGATGATCAGTTATTTCTTTTAATTTTATTATTAATTTGCTACTTAAGGAGTTTCAAAGACTTCATCTGGTTGGTTGAATACTACAGGATGTCCGGGAGGCGTGTGTCGCGTTCTTTAATGGTCCGCTTGGAAACAAATGCCGTGATGGCAAACCCCCTTGTGGAAAAAGACCGCCGTCGTATTTACAAGCGTGACAATGAGCTTCGCAGCTCCATTGTTGCAGTAAACTTCCATCTCCATCTAAAAAAAAGACATAAAACTAAACAAATGATTTACAAGTTTAACATGCGTTAATCAAAGTAGGAAATCCACACATTTAATCCCTTGCACACAATTAGTGCTCTCGAAATACGAAATGGAGGCGGGTCCGGATTGAATTCGCTCCGGGTCCGGACTGTGCGAACTCCGGTGTGAATTGGCCTTTTACCAAGCCCTTTAGAATAAAACTAGAAACATGCATAAAAAAGTACATTTTGATCATGAATTACAACTCTAGGAATCGTTTGCTACTTTACCCAACCAACATTGGAGGATAAGCTACATTAACAAAATTAAAACCTGCAGACACAGAGGGAGGGAGAAAGATTATTATAGGTTACAGATCATTACTTTCTGGTGGTATGCGTTATGCATTCAGAATTCAATATGCAATACATTTTCACTCCAATCTGTCATCAATATTGGAATGCTTGCATCTTATAACCTAAATACAGCGGCGTCAATTTTTGTACAGTATGCAATAATGTCAACATAAATTCAAAACCACAGTGAGCAGCATAATCATACACTGTAGGTGTGAAGCCTGTAAAATGTCCATTTATTTCCAAAGTCCGTTAAACAAACGCAGCACTGCGCAACTCAAAAGCTGATGTAATTTCCTGCCATTTCCCTGCCTGGGCTGGATGCCATCAAATACCACTTTCCTAAGCCATGCTAAAGTCAAATGAGATCTCTAAATGATTGAGTCTTTTACAGCTCATTTCCAAACTTCCATTCACTCATGACATTTTCAACAGCTTTACTTGCTGAAGTCCTTCCCTCACTACCTCCCTGGTACTTGTGCGACTTTGACTTTTCTAATGGATTGATTTAATATAAAAATATGGAAAAATAAATTAAGTTCATGTGCCTGGCTGAGGAGCAGATGACATGTGGCCATACCAAAACCAACAGTTGCCTCTCTCCAACGAGTACGGAGGTATTTCTGGAACCGTGGGTCTCTTCTGTCTCTTTTCATTTCACTCAAACAAAACTGGATGTTTACATGGTCAGAAAAATGTTTTATCCTTTCTGTTTCTGGTCACATGGCCTGGTATCCATCAACATCTTCTTGTGTTGAGGTTGAAGTCACAAGGGTGGTTCTGTAAGTAAGCCCTTTCTTTTTTCTTTTTTCAAAGATATCGACCGTAATCTGGGGCTGATGGTGATCTGTGCCAGAAAGAGACGGCTGCAGATTTCACAAGAATGCTTTCAAGATCTTAACAATTCCTCTGTATGTGTTCGACAAGGTGTTATCAGACCGATCTCGATCGCACAATCATGGAGTATGACTTCTAGTTCTGGCATGTCTGGAGACACGCACACATCGGGGAGAAAAAGCCCATCATGTACAAAAAGTAAGACATGGTACAAAACTTATTCTGCTGTGACAGTTATTTCTTTTCCCCCAGCTTGATTGTTAACCCAAAAATTCTGCCATCATTTACTCACCCTTACTCAAACCTGTCAGGGGCGTTTCCTCCGAGGAGGAACGGGAAGCAGTGCTTCCTCAAAAAACTGGATGAGAAACTAATCCACAGTACAAAATTCAAACAATGCAAATATACCATTTAAAAGTGTATAAATCACACATTTTTCTATATTGACAGTGGAGAGTTTGAAGTTCCAGCGAGAAGGAGAGTTTGGCCGGGGGTAATTGAGAATTAACGGGAAAAAGTCACGTGAAAAGAGCCGTGTCTCCATCGTGCTATGATTGACTACGGGTTATGATTGCTCAGTAAATAACCCTCAGATCACATTTTCAAGTCATTTCAATGACGTTGCATAAAGCGGTGATATCAGATGGGTGAGTTGTTTACTCTTTAATTAGTCTTTCCTTTAACACCATTATTTAACATAAATGTAAAAATGATGAGAAATATAATTCGTTTTAGTAAATTACATTGTTGATGTAAAAATACAAAATAGAATTGCTTTGTCTGTTGTTGCTGTTTTTTTTTTTTTGATAGTGTAAGTAAAGGTTTTTTTTTTTACCCCGAAAAACATGTCAACACTAAGTGCAACTGGAACATGACTTTATATTTAAAACAAAACAAAACAAACAAACAAAAAGCTGAGGATATTGCCTCCTCATTTTAGAACTCCACTGCCTGCCACTCAACTGTTATGCATTTACAGGTTTGTTTATTTATACATGAATGTTGCAATCGAGGTTCATGTACAATCCCCTTTTATAGAGAAGGACAGTCTGGTAAGCCCACGGCACAACTGTTGGGTAGATTTTGGGCCTGCTGGAGAAAGTGTTGTGGAGGGGCCACTGGTTTGGTTGCTAAGCGACGAGGGGTGCGCAGGTTTGGGGTAATGAGTGAGAGCTGTCTGCTCAATGTTCCGGGTCTTGACGAGAACAGACATGCTGGCCTGGGACTGCCTGTGTGGAGCTGCCACCATGGCCACCTGCTCACAGCAATCATCACCAATGCTCAGGCCAGCCACTGATACAGCATACAGACCCAATTAAGAGCCCCTGCATATCCCCCTCCAACCAGCCATCACTAACACTCTTGCCAGGCTGACAAGGCAGCCTTTTTCCCCCCGAGCACAACTCTAATTAACAGTGGTGGATGTAGAGAGGCCAGGCAATGTGGAGCTACTAAGAAGGCCCAGGGCTCTGGGCAGGTAATCAGCTTAAATACAGGTTTATTTCCTGTCCTCTGCATCCTGCTGTGTCCAGCAGAGAGTGCACTCTTTTATCTGTTTATCTCCAATTTTCTCTGACTTGCATCATGTCTTTCAGACTCACTGTCACCTTGGCTTAAGTGCTGGGTCTTGGGCGGCCATCTCCTCTGATCAGACACTTCCAGGAGACGGGCTTGCGGTTAGCCTTTCTGACAGTGTCTGCTTGAAAAAGAAAATAATCAAACAAATTAAATGAATAATTATTTATAAATAATTCTAGTTGATTATTAGTCCATTAAATAATCACATAAATGTATCATTTAGAGTCATTTTAAAGTATTTTAAAAAACAAACAAAAAAAACAAAAACAAATATATTTTGAGAAATTCTGTTGTATGATGAATTTAAGCAAAATAATATTTTGCGGTTGAATTTCCAGCAAAACTAAATAACTATTTCATGATATATGCCATTACAGTGATATAAAAGTATTCACGCCATGATTTCAGCAATACAGCATACCACATATAGTCTACTCGCCAAGTTAATAAATAATAATTATTAAAAAAGGAGCGAAGCACTTTAGGTTAAAGGGATCCTGCTTTCTGATCTCTGTGCTTTCCAAAGTTGAATAGTCCTCTTAAAAAGCAATCCAAAATGCAGTCAGTGAAGTTTATGACAGTTCAATATACCTGCAAAATACATATACACAAACTACTGCTGTTTGACAAACGCGAAGGATTACAAAAACTCAAGGAAATGGGATCTATGTGATTGTTTTCTTTACTGTAAGCCTGAAGATAATGGAGTTCAGTTTGCCTGTAATAGTAGAAAGAAAAGGCTGCAAATGACATTGTGAAATGAGCTCATTATAGCGCAGGATTAAGCGGATGCTGTGTTCCAGCAGCGAGCCCTGGACGTGGGAGAATTTCCTCTTTGTGTCGAGGTGTTGTTGTTGGAGGCCCGTGGATGGCTGTCGTATGAAATATCCTTTTCCCTCTTGCAGATTTGACTCTTGCTCCAGGCCCATGACTTGAATTTTGGTTTGGGCAGGTTGGTTTGTGGAGCTCAAGTTCAAGTCCGTTGCCAGTTTTTGGGGCACTGGGGTAATATAGGTCTTGATTAATAAATTTGATGTTTGTTTTTTCTGTCATGCAACAGGACTGGAATTGGGTCAAACAATATTGGCCTCTAAAGCCAACAGACCCACCTACTTTTAAGCATAAAATGCTGCTCTATTTCATTTATGAAGGAAATGTGTTGTATTAAAAATGACAAAAACTATTAAAAAGTTGGAGGCTAAAACCACATAAACGGCAATCAACTAACTATCAATACTGTGCTCTTATGCCAAGCACTACTTAAAACCTAGTTACTAGTTAAGGTAACTATATATAATATATAAAATATATAATAATGAAATTATCCTGCTGAAAAGCATCTTAAATAAGCCTGAATTGGTTTGCTGGTTTCAAATGGTCTCTCAGCTTGTCAAGTACATGAAAAGTTCCTACCAAAAACCCTCTCAGAGCCAGCCAGCAGACCAGCAAACCAGCTAAAGTTGGTTTAGCCCCCAGAAGAGCAGTAATGTTATCTACAGGAATTTTCAAATATGACACTGATTAGAACAAAACTGCCATCCAGACTCAAATGAAACAATTAGAAAATAGTTTCTAGACTCCAGAACATAACTCACCCTATGTCATTTTCTCTGCTTCCGGCAGATGGCACTGTTCGTCACATGGGGCTCCGCCGTGCATGAGGCATCGGCTAGAGACCAATGTAATGTTCACTGCCTGTTTTCAACACAAATGATAATTCACTGGTAAGTTTTCATCGAATATATCAACCTATTCACCGCCACATGCTCAGAACTTGACCTTAGATACAGAGAACTTTAAGAAAAGCTATTGTTGTGACATTTGTATTTTGAGTTAGTCTGATCCAACCCCTAACTGTGATGCCAGAAAAACGTTACCTACAGTGAAACATCTTAGCAAAAGCTATATATGTAAGTGACTCGAAATATAACCCAGGTATCATATTATTCATGTCTAAAAGTTTGTAAGAACACCTGAATTAAACGTTCACACAACCGCACGAGAATAAAGTTGTGGTTTCTGTTATATACGGTTGTGTTCACGCATAGTTCGGTTATTAACGAAAGACAGCTAAATTTCATAACCAAACAAATTTTTCCAACTTTTCAGGACTCGCAACCGCATTTTCGGCAAACTTGTGCCGTGACCGGGACCCGAGCGGTCTAATAGTTGTATGTTATGTCATAAAATGCTACAGCGCCCCCCACTGGCCGCTCGTGTTTGTCGCGTTTCAACGCTGAAGCTGATCTCGTTTGTCCTGCGTAAACCAAATGCACTCTACACTGAGGTAAAAACTAAACGTTTCCCTTATTTAAGAAGATGTTCTCTCGTCTCAATTAAACCTGTATAATATTCAGCTGTGATAACATTTTCAGATGTTACTGACGCCGCCACTTCGTAAAATAATGTCAATTCAAACGCTAAACGTAGCCACGTGACATGCGTACTAGTCCCAAGTAAAGCATTTTGACATTTCTTGTTTTTATGGAATGTTTTGTGCTGGGTAGATTACTTACAAATCGTAGTCTGTTACAGATTCCAAATTACATGAAAAATATATAGTTAGTAATGGATTATCTATTCATTACATTACATATTTTAGGTAATATAGTGAGACTACTTTTTGTGTATTTTTTAATTACTTTTGACCTAACTTGTTTATCCCATTAAATTGAATAGGATAATCGCTTTCAAATTGCTCTCGTGGTAGATTGTCGTCATAAACCGATCGGTCTGTGCATTGCCGCTTCAAGTCGAACACACCTAACTTCTCGAACAGTTGTTGGGCGGGACTCGATTTTGTCCACCGGGAATTGATTGGATTGTTGTAGTTTGTTGTTGCTGATTTCATGAGAGTGACAGGTTGTCCCACTCTAGTGTCGGTAAACACTTCATCAGAGGAGATGTCCTTGTAAGAGGGAGGGAAAATTTATAGGCGTGTTCGACTAGAACAGGGGTGTCCAATCCTGCTCCTGGAGAGCCACTGACCTGCAGAGTTTAGCTCCAACTTACCACAAAACACCTGCCTGGAAGTTTCATGTATGCCTAAAAACCTTGATTAGTTGGTTCAGGTGTGTTTAACTGGGGTTTGAGCTAAACTCTGCAGGACAGTGGCTCTCCAGGAGCAGGACTGGACACCCCTGGACTAGAAGCTGCGCTGTGCAGACCAGTCGGTGTGGGACATTAAACAGCGAGAGCAATTCGAAAGCATGTGGAACCGCCTGCTCTCTAATCACTGTTGCGGTGCTTTGATATCACCGAACAGTTTGCACAGCTCCGCTTCTAGTCAAACATGCCTATATATGTTTTTTGGATAATAATACATTTAATAGTGTCCAAATATATCTGTTTTGCTAATGTGCTTCTTTTTTAAAAGTTCACAGCGTTGATGACATAGCACAGATAACGTTAAACAAATATTATTTATCAGGTTAGATATTGATTATTAATAGCTTAAACCCATTTCTGGGCATCTGTACTTGACTGTTGGCTTTACGTACATCCTCCATGCTTGTAGTTCTTTTTTATTTACATATTTCTTTTATTTCCAACGGAATTCTTCAAAGTGCAAACTAATGTTGTGGGTAATATTATCCTTTAGTGTGCATTGATCGACCATCAGGAGACATACTATACTTTGAGACACTTATTCTAATCTCACATATACTATTTAGGATGGAAAATATGCACAATGTGACGCAGGGAGTCTCAGCCTTGTAAAACAGTAACATATTGTTGGTCAATGACATGTTGAACAGTGGTCTTCATCAGAGCACAGAATGTAGGTTAGTAGTTTGGAAAGGGCCTTCTCTAATAAGAAAGTTTTCTCTAGTGAAGCATCTACACCAAAACATGTGGCTGGGTGTTTTGTGTGTTGCTGGTGAAGGGTTATGAATTCTTAAATGCATTATGACTTAGACTGGCCTTTTACCACTACACCCAATACAGAGAGTGAACTATTGATTATCTGTACAGTTGTCCTCTATTCTTCTCTGCGAGTAGCCTCATTATCCTGCTTAAAAATCCAGCACAAACCAGCATGAATTCCATGTTGGTTCAGGCTGTTTAGAGCTGATATAGTGACGGACCAGCTCAATAATGCTGTTCTCCAGCAAAATTGAGCTGGTCCATGCTAGGGACAGACAAATTAGCAGCCAGCATCCCATACTGGTCGTAGCATTAAAAACAGTAATCTTGGATTCTTCAGCAGGGTAGATTTGTTCTTTGTTTTTTGGGATAAAAATTGCTAGGGATGACAGAGATGAAAGAAAAACCCATTTTTACTTGCTTATTTTTAACACTTCCTCTGTTGAACGTTCATAGACACCTATATGGCTATACTTGTGATTTGTTGCATAAATTCTGGTCCATTCTGCAGTTTAATTTGGATTCACTCAGATCCACACACCGTTTGACAGCTAAAAATTGTTTTTACCCATGCTATATATGCTATATATATATATATATATATATATATATATATATATACGCAAACTATATACACAAACACTCACATCATTTTGCCTATTGAGTTAGAAATGTAGATGGTGGGAGCAAGTAGGTATTGCAGGAAGAGGAAAAAGTGGGAAAAGGGGAAAAAATCCTGGTATTCCTAGTATTGGTCCAGGCCTGGCATTTGCACCAGGGGTCTACGTCTCTAGGGTCTCGCATTCTCCCTCTCTTTCGCTCCCTCAGTCTTTCCTTCGCCCAGCCCCTCAATATCCTTCTGTCTCTCACTCCGTGGGGCCACTCTGGATGAAATTTCAGCAGGGTATGAGGGAATGGTTCACAGAGTTTAGCACCTTTTTTAACATAGGCAAAATAAATGACTTCTCCTAATGCTCTAATTGGCGGTGGTTTGATGATCAGGTATCATGGCCTTCAGGCTTGAAGCACCTCGTTGTTTTTCCCTGGCCTGCTGAAAGAGCCCGTCTGTACCTTTTAATGTCCTGACTTTTATTTTTGATGGTTTTATACTTTAAGAGAGTTTTTTTTTTTTTTACCTTAAAGAGTTACGAGGAGAATTTTGAAATAGTACTCTCTATTAACCACTTACTCTAGATGGGAGTTGTCTTTTTATTACCTTTGTTCAAATGCATGCATGTTTATTAATTGGTGTAAGTGTTCCTTTCCTCATTATTTTATATTTTTATTTAATAGTTATTTTATATGAATGAATAATTAAGTATCAATAACTTATTTTAAATTTAGTTTTTAAATTAAAAATATTTCTAATTAACTTCTAAGTTTCTTTTTTTACATAACAGTGTTTTTAATTAAATTGTACTTGAATATGAATATTAAATATAATAAATAATAAATGGGCATTGACAAATCTTAATCATTAACTCTAATGTAACATTATACCTTAAGAACAGCAGTCAGCCCAACAGAACATATGCTCAGAGTCTATTTTTATTTCTTACGCTTACAAATCCAATGTGGTTGCTTGGCAGCAATTTCAGTGTGTATGCCTGCTACTTTACATGAATGCAGAATCCAACACAAGAGTTTATGTTTATGATTTACTTTACGAATAAGGCAGTTCTCACATAGTTTTCTTTATAAGTACTTGAATTTCTATTGTGCAAAAGCTCTTTATGATGGATGATGTAAAGTTTGTGGAGAAGAGCTACTGTAGATCAGTTTGTCTGTTGCAAGGAGGGAAGACAGACTGTCAAACGTCTTTTTATGGTTTTGAGTTGAAAGAACTGCATTGGAATAATTCCTTTTATTTATTTGATTTTTTTTCTTCCTGCTCTGGTAAAAGCATGGTTTTGATGCCAGACCTCTTAATCTATGCCAGAATGGGTCCGTGACGCTGCTTGCTTGTAAATCAGTGTTAGTAAACTGAATTAATGATCAATGAATCAAGCCTGCTCACTGCGGCCAGACAGCCTGGGCCTCTGCCCAACACCAGGCATGATCTACAGCTCAGCCATTGTTTGCGTTCAACTACAAAACATGGATTTAGCTCTCTTTTTTTTTTTTTTTTTTTTTAAACAGGGAAATGCTAGACTCCCTTGCAGATATTTTATTTGTCTACTTGTAATCAAACTGTGGTTGTGGATCAAAAGAGAGCAAACTGTCACCAACAGTTGTTTGGTATTCAAGTGCTGCTTTTTCTTCTTCCCAAGTCTGAGTTTAATTAATGTGCAATACAGATATTCGCTAACTGTTAACTTTTAACCTTTGTAACTGTAGCAGGCATTGCAGTACCTCCGTATTAACAACATTGTTCAATGAAATGGCTATTTATAGTGGCCTTTGTCATGCTGAGTGTCCTCTGTTGTGAATGAAGCATGGAGGTTATGATAAGGTTATCTTGATTAGGATGGGAAATGGTTTAAACAGTTCATAGAAGCAGAAAAAGAGTGCTGATATATTGTACATTATGTCTAATATAAAGTAGCTATCAGCTCTGTTCAAAAGTTTAATGTCTGTAAGATTTTTAAAATGTGTCTCACATTTATTTTTATTAAAAATACAATAAAAGATTCATATTGTGAATATTGTTGCAATTTAATCTACTTGTTTTATATTTAAATATTTAAAATGTCATTTTTTTTCTGTGATGGCAAAACGGAATTTTTCAGATATTAGGGGTCTAGCGATACCCTCATGTCACGATTCGATACATATCACGATACGATATTATTGCAATACTTCAAGGTCAACAAAAAATGTACTGTTGATTAAGATGCCACTTTTTACTGGTAATATGATATTTGACATTATCAGGATCAAAAATAGTCTTTTCCTCCATTGCATTATTATACATTATATTCAACATTATATTTAGTAGTTTAATGTAGGACTGACACAAAAATTCTGTAAACTTGAAACTTTCATTTTGCGTGAACTATACACAATACATATTGTCACTATCGATACATTTGTTGCATTTTTGTATTGCGATATATTGTGTCACAATATACTGTTGCACCCCTATCAGATATCATTACGCTGTTTTGCTCCTCAACAAACATTGGCGCTAAACACATTTAAAACTGGAGTCAAGTCGCAAGCTCAAGCCCTCAATGTGGCAAGCTGAATCTTCATTGTACTCAAGAAATAAATGAGCAAGTGAACTTGTGAATTGCTGTTGTGGCAAACTACCATACAGTGAGAGCGAGTGTGAGTTAGTTGGTGTTAATAGTTTTGCTATCATTTAGTTGAGTCTTTCTTCTCCCCTTCAGATCCATCAGTGTCGTCTGTTGTATATGATAGATGGATCTAAGTGTACTTTGTCATGGTCAGCTTTTTCTGTTCAAGACAAGAGAGCTCAGACCGCAATTTGTAGGGGTTGTTGGCGAGCTGCAGGCGGTTTCATTCATCAGAGAGAGACAAACTGCTGATGCTGGGAAAGTTTGTGCATTGTAGAAAGTCTTGTAGTGTTTTATTAAATTTTTTTGGCATTGCTTGCTGTTGTTCAGCCGCAAACCCCACGGGCGTAGTTATCGCCATACAGTAATACAATGCAAAAAGTAACAAAGGGTATGAAGAATATTACAGAATACACATATTAAATCTTATTGCGTACTTTGACAACAAGCTTACGTGTTAAGAAACATTGAGCTCATTGTTATGATAGTCTGTCAAAAATAACTCTGAGCACTGTTTCCTAAACGATCCGTTATTGTGTCAAGGGTCCTTTTACTAATAACCTTCAGCTGACTGGAAGAGAAAATGTTTTTGCAGGATTCAGGGTGGCAAAGGGTGAAAGAGAGCGACATGAAACTCTGTTTCCTTCATACCTATTTTGCTCTTACTCTTTCTCTCACTTCTTTCGCTATTGTGTCACTGACTGCTCTTTGAACCTGTGTGGTTGTAAGCAGGTCTCAGTGCTCTCCGTCAGCCACAGGTCGGTTCGAAGACAATACTGTGACAGGAAGAGGCTCTCCTCTGGCCTCCCAGACCCCAGCCACACTGCCTGCGCTCAGGCCAAGGAGCCTGTTCTGGGGGAATAATGAGAGGAAGAGGCTTGAACACTCAATTACAGCTCAATTACTGTGTCCTTAGAGCCAAGAGAGACAAATGCGTGCACAAAAACTGACCATATTTAGTACAGATGCCCTGTTCCGAAACCAGTTAATTGACTGCATAGGCAACATTTTAAGGCATCGTAGGTGCCCAAAAGGTAGGCAAATGAATTATGAACTCTTTAAAGACAGAGGGTCCCAAATACGTTGGTCCTTAAATACGAATATTATGATTCCCTTGCTAGGGATCCCCTCCTAAAATATGAAGGTACATGTATATAAAAATCTTGTATAGTAATACACTATGTGAAAAATAATCAACGTTACAACCATTTAGTTCCAAATTACTCAAGAGTAAAAATTCTGAGATTAATCATAAATATATGAAAGTGAACATCATGAAAAAACAAAACAAATAAATGAGGAGTTTTGTGAAAAATGTCCCAGAATACTCTGTTCCAAAGTTTGGGGTAATATATGTACTATTTAACTATATATGTATTATAACAGTGTATTTTGGGATATTTTTCACAAAACTCCTGATTTAGTTTTTTCTTTCATGCTATATATATATATATATATATATATATATATATATATATATATATATATACGAAATTATATTTTTATTCAGCAAGGACACATTAAATTGATCCTGAAAAAAAACAAAATCCTGAAAAAATTGTTCATGCATCACATTTTCCACAAAAATATTAAGCAGCAGAAGTGTTTTCAACATTGACAGTAAGAAGAAATGTTTCAACCGAGCCTTGCCATGACAGAAATAAATTACGTTTTAAAACATTATTAAATTGTATTTAATATTTTAAAATATTAATATTGATCAAATAAATTCAGCCTGGCTGAACATAAGAATGGTGTGTTTTGTATTTATTTTCCTCTCTTCCACTATGTAGAGCGTTCCAGATAATTCACGCAAGAGTCTTCAAGTTCACCAGTTCACTTCATGCAGGTCACCAGGTTTCTGAAACCGAAAAAAGGGGTGTCCATGAAGTTCCTCGTCTCTTCCTCGAAGAGATTCACACTGCTGTTCTCATGTGTTTCCCCTGTTCTGCTGTTTCATGCAGCCATCTGACTCTCAGGGCCTCAGCCAGGCTAAAACACTCAGCTGATCTCCTTGACTAGTTTAATATCAGCATGCTTATTTATGCCTCTAAGCTGCGGAGCAGCGGTTTCAAAGCCGGCATCGGCTATCTCTTGGGCATCTCCCAGGAAGAACATTGTCACTGTGTGGTCAAGATAAGCTGCTTTTCAGGGGATAAAGTGCAGATGAATACTGGTGTGGTTGTATTTGGATAATTTACCAGGGGCTGCATGAAGAAAACCCCCTCAAAGTCATCTAAACACTTGCGCGCCTCTAAGTCTCTCACGATACAGGCCTCGCTGTCCTTTCTGCTTTCTTTGAATGGAAGAGACGTTTCAAAAACATGTTGTTCTGATACTTTCCTCTCCATAACGGTCCCCCTATATGACCTCTTCTTGTTTGCTCTTAATGTGAACATAATGTGTTTTCCTGCAGCTTGTGTGCCAACTATGTTTTTAAAGAGATATGTACTGTCCTGAAAAGCCTTTGCCAGTGTGTGGCATTTATTTTTCGTGGATGGTCGTAAGTATTTATGGACAGGATATCAACACCGCCTGGGTCTCTATAGCTCTCATCTCAACATAACATTCACCGGTCACTCAAAAACAAAAACAGGCAGTTCTATACAACCAAACACACACGTCACACAGTCAGTTATTCTCACACCAGTCTTTTCCAAAAGTCCCTCTTAGTGCTGTTAAAACCATGCTGTTTATATTCTGAACTAATCCTCCTTTAAACAAAAAATATTTTTCCTGTGTTAACTTCTCTGTTAATCACCTCAATGAAAACAATGCCTGCAGACTGTTCAAAATTGGTGAAAAGTTTGTTTTGTCTAGATTTTCTGTTATTTTTGATATAGTGTTTCAGAATATTTTCCACTGGCAACGTTCCCTACATTATTCTGGAAGTATACAAATATTAGTATTATGGACAAATTAGATTTTTTCGGAAAATATGGAGAAGGCTTATTAGATTCACTCTGATTCATTTGCCACAGTATAAAAGCTTTCTTTATCATTCTGTATAGTGGAACAAATAAGCTTCTTCATATCCGTAGTAGAGCGTAGATTTGGCTGTTTTATGTGATATGTCAACCATATTACTTGTGTATTTTTGAACCCAGTTTAACTCCGTATTAAACTGATACAGTATAGTGTGAATTCAGTCCTACCTTCTAATTTTTTTGTATACTGTGCAATGAAAGAGAGACTTTCAGTCTAGCACAGAGCTGAGGTTCAACAAAATGCATGTTTAATTGATAGTATTCAATCATACCTCATTATTAGAGCCATCATGCACTCTATTAATGGAGAAGTTCACACAAAAATTAATATTCTGTCATCATTTACTCACCCTCACCCTGACCACTTTTGTGGAATCTTTTTAAAAAAATGACTTTTTTTCATGCAATGAAAGTCAGTGGCATCCAGTGTTGTTTTGGACCCCATTGACTTTCATTGTATGGACGAAAACAGTTCTGCAGAACAACATAAGGGCGAAAAAATGATTAAATAAAATTCCGTTTTTGCATGAACTATCCCTTTAAACGTGTCAAAAGTATGCCTAATGCTTAAGGAATATATTTTGATGAACTGTATAGAGGTAAATGTATTTTTATTACTAGTTTGTTTGCCTTCTGATCATGTAATAAAAGTAATTCAGGATTGTTATTTCTCTAAATTATGCTCACTACATTTTGGTAGCCCTGTCACCTGAAAATACAGACTTGGGTTCAGTCTAATCATGAACCCCGGTCAGACTCTTTCTGCGAGCGAGTACCGCATTCATTTTCCACTCAAGTAAGTTTTCTAATGGCTGAGCCAAAACATCCTGCCTCCCTTCTGCTCATTAGCTCTTGCACTGCCACCTGCACTACACTTAACTTAATAATGAGACCCAATTAACAGCAGCCCTGGCCCCAATCTAGTTGCATTGTGGGTGAGTGCGAATGCAATGGAAGGAGTTGGATGTACCTGGTTTACTAGTTTGTAGAAATAATTAGCAGAGATATGGGTACTAATGAAAAATGGCAAAGATATTTCAAAAACTCCCTTAAAAGTTATGACATCTTAAGAGTGAAGTAGTTAAAATACTGTCTCCAAGGCCCAGTTTAATATGCAGAGATGACTAAAAATGGCATCTGTAGGGGTTGTATTTTCTGAAAAGTAGTTCAACTCTGATGTGTTTGGTTGAGAATCCTGACTCATCAAAGGTTGATGGCGTGAGATAGGGCGGGCCGATCTTATCCAACCAATGAGACGTGGGAATAGTCTTTGGGAAGCCTGTTTGAAAATTAAATAATTTGGTTATTGTTGGCTGAAATGGAGATTGACCTAGTCTAGGTTCTAAATGCCTGATTTTATTGTGAACTCGTAATTTTCTTCTTTTTTTTCTTTGACCTTGTAATTTTAATTCAAATGTCAACTTGAAACAACAAACTTCTCTCTGGCGACGTATGCCAGACTTCTCAAATTATTTCATCTGCGTAAACCCTGCATCTGCATTCAATCAACGACCGGTGGATTGAACCAGGCCTCAATCAATTTCATTCACATCTACATCACAATATGCAACAATACTTATACGACTTTACCTTTAATTAAAACTCCGATCTGTTTAAGTCTAGTCCAAAGTCACCATTTCTATTGGTCTGAGTGGCTGCAGTGAACTCTGGCCAGTCATTAAGTCCATTAGGTTTGCCACATGTTGACCACAGGACTTTGGCATGGGTGGAGGAGAGAAAGAGGAAGAAAGACAAGAAAATGGGGAGATCAGAGCAGAAGCATTTATTCATGGCTGTGTGTCTGACTGCACTAGAAATAGAACGGGAAAGGAAGGCATTGAAGTATAGGTGGTTTGTCTGGTGGCTTTGAAGGGTCGATGGTGCCTGAATGTCAGGTCAGCAGGGGCTCAATCGCTGTCTTTATGAATGGTCAAGATGGCCTTTAGGGGGTCTGTAAGATGGTCTGTAAGGCCCCACTACAGCTTGGTCCTTTAGTCAGAGCCCACTTTCCTCTGCCAGTTCACTGAACCCAAGCAGCAAGTACAAATAAACAAGAGCACGATTACATCCCCTTAAAACACTGTTTACAGCCATTTTTTTTTTTCCTGGTGTTATTTTTCTTGGGTTTCTAGTGCTGCTTGCTGCATTTCTGAGGAAATACCACCCAGATCTTAATAGGAATCAGTTGCATTGGAGAAATAAAGCAATGCGCTGCTCATTCTCGCCAAGGTTGTTTGTTTCAAAATACTTCAATAGAATCAGGCAATTTGTGGAGTCTAAACTGACCTAACATCAGCTTATTGCAAGATGATTGGTTTGGATCTTTACTGTGAAAAACACTGATTGATTTACCATAGTTTTTTTGTTCTTTTTGTTCTTCTCTTCATGGTATGTTTTGCGCACATAAGAAGAACTTGATGACTTGTGTTGGACAGCGAGAGGAAAGAATAATTAAATGAGAGGAACTCTTCACATTTTCCATCCGAGAGAGTTGTAGTCTGTATATACTGCCGAATCCAGACTGGAGCTTGGTGATGACAGCCCCAACTTCCCAGAGTGTTGGGAAAACTTCAGAGGCCAGTGTTTGTTCACCTGTTGGACCTGGATGGCCTGTGACTTCAAATGACATTGAATCATGCTGACCCTCACCCTGAGCTCTCACCACATTTGCTATTATGACTTCCTGAATCACGGAGAACAGTTTCGTAGGACACATAGATTATTTATTTATTTATTCACTTATTATTATTTTTAATGTGGACTGCTTAGTGTACAAATAATACTTTTTGTGTGCAAAAACAAAACAAAAGTAAGAAATTTACTCAAAAATATCTTCTCTTCTGTGTCATTCTCATACGTTGTTTACGTCCACTGTGCTGCTTCCAGGTTCTGTGTCAGGTTGACTCATTATTGGCCGGCTCCTGCGTCAGTATCACTCGTATACGTTGTGCTGCTCACGTGGTTTTGGCCAGTACTGCAATATGGAAGCCTTCTCTGTGCTTACTGTGGCAACTGCGTAAAGATAAGGACAGGGAAGAAAAGATTTGGTTTAATAAAGTCGTTATTTTTATTTTGTTTTCTCGCTCAAAAAGCATTCTTGTCGTTGCATAAAATTAAGGTTGAACCACTGCAGTCACGTCGACTGTTTTAACAATGAATTTTGTACCTTTTTGGACCTTGAAAGTGTTGGTTATATTGCTGTATATGGACGAGTCATATACCTCTCAGATTTCATAAAAAAAATCTTAATTTGTGTTCCGAAGATCAACAAGTCTTGTGTGTGGAACGACATGAGAGTGAGCAATTAATGATAGAAATTTCTTTTTTTGGCGGACTAACCCTTTAAGTAAAAAGTTATTCTATGGCATAACTTCAAAAACCCTCTTATAGAACCTTTATGTTAATAGTGTATGTTCCTAATTTTGTTTTAGAGGTCTCCTACAATAGGTTTATATACATTTAAGGTCAAAAAACACTTTCTTATAATATACATTGCACATCACCTCTTTTCTCCCAGTGTATGAAAGATGGGCCTGTCTGAGTATTTCACAATCTGCTCACTTACTGGGATTTTCATGCACAACCATTTCTAGGGTTTACAAAGAATGGTGTGAAAAGGGAAAAACATCCAGTATGCGGCAGTCCTGTGGGCGAAAATGCCTTGTTGATGCTAGAGGTCAGAGGAGAATGGGCCGACTAATTCAAGCTGATAGAAGAGCAACTTTGACTGAAATAACCACTCGTTACAACCGAGGTATGCAGCAAAGCATTTGTGAAGCCACAACATGCACAAGCTTAAGGTGGATGGGCTACAACAGCAGAAGATCCCACTGGGTACCACTCATCTCCACTACAAATAGGAAAAAGAGGCTACAATTTGCACAAGCTCACCAAAATTAGACAGTTGAAGACTGGAAAAATGTTGCCTGGTCTGATGAGTCTCGATTTCTGTTGAGACATTCAGATGGTAGAGTCAGAATTTGGCGTAAACAGAATGAGAACACGGATCCATCATGCCTTGTTACCACTGTGGAAGCTGGTGGTGGTGGTGTAATGGTGTGGGGGAGGTTTTCTTGGCACACTTTAGGCTCCTTAGTGCCAATTGGGCATCGTTTAAATGCCACGGCCTACCTGAGCATTGTTTCTGACCATGTCCATCCCTTCATGATCACCATGTACCCATCCTCTGATGGCTACTTCCAGCAGGATAATGCACCATGTCACAAAGCTCGAATCATTTCAAATTGGTTTCTTGAACATGACAATGAGATCCCTGTACTAAAATGGCCCCCACAGTCACCGGATCTCAACCCAATAGAGCATCTTTGGGATGTGGTGGAACGGGAGCTTCGTACCCTGGATGTGCATCCCACAAATCTCCATCAACTGCAAGGTGCTATCCTATCAATATGGGCCAACATTTCTAAAGAATGCTTTCAGCACCTTGTTGAATCAATGTCACGTAGAATTAAGGCAGTTCTGATTGCGAAAGGGGGTCAAACACAGTATTAGTATGGTGTTCCTAATAATCCTTTAGGTGAGTGTAAACCTACGTAGATACGTTATGGAAGTAAGACTGGAATAGCTGATGACCCTTTTTCGGCAGTTCAGAATCGATTCTTTCTTTTAGGAAACAACTTTTTTTTTTGTGGACTTTGATCTTTAAAACTTTGCAGACATTTACATTAACAAACAGCTACAACACACTGCATGAGACGTACTTGAAAGAGCATAATGGGGCATGTTAAATATGTAATATGTCTATTAAACTACTACTGAACTGAAAAACTACTGAACATCTCAAGATTAAAATGCAAAATCATTCTGACAGCATATTTCATAGGTTTCAAGAATCCAGCTATCATACAATGTTCTACTGTTCTTTGAACTATTGAAAAGAGTGAAATAGATACTGAGATACTTCCTTTGAATAAAAGAAGTCAAAACATAGATTTGTTTATGACTTCTTTCTTAAAACTCCCTGTTTATTTTGAAATGGGGTATGCAGGTTTTCTTGTGCCCAGTGGTATGGACTCGTGCCACAGAAATACTCATAAACTGCTGTTTGGCGCATTCTGAAAGCAGTTTCCATGACCTGCTTTCTAATAGGCACAAAGCCGAGCATCTGTAAGAAAAGTTCTGCTTTGCTCAGGGTGTTCTTTCTCACTTTCTTTCAAAAGGTTCCATTTTTTTTCTTATTCATTCTTTAATTTGTCTCCCACATCAAATTTAAAGACACCATTTGTAAAGCCGCCAGTTTCAGTTTCCTTCATACTGTAAAGTGTTTTATTTTTTTTTACTCCAAGTTAGACTAGTCCCTTTAAATCCTTTGCACACCTAATCGAGATATGAAAACATTCTTGACCTAAAGCTCTGATCGTGTGCTTAGTACTCAAGTTAAGAAAACAGAAACAGAATCTTAAGACAAAACATAGTTGGCTGTTGTTTTGCTCCCCCCTCATGGCACAGCAACAGGAAAGAGTGACATGGAGGCAGAGAGAGTGTTTTTTCAGGAAAAAACGTCACACTTTCTTGTAACCCTTCTTAGGCATGACCCTGACCACATTTTAGCATTTCCTGTCACCTTCAATCTTCATTGGATGTCTCCCTATCTGCAGTGACATCAACAGGAAGTACCTATGACTTACATTTTGTTGCTAGAGAGCTCTTATTTACAACAGTCATGTGGTGCACTGGCCAGCAAAGCTTTATTAATTTTTACATTTATTTACTTTATTCATTTATAATAAAAAGTATTACTGTCCAATGAAAACATAACTATCCAATGATAGAATTTAATCGGAGCCATATTTTATTTCTGGCCCAATGGGATTTAAAAGACTGTTTTTTAAATAAATCTCAAATAGGGGAGTGTAATCAAACTTAAATTGGTAAATATATACTAATAGGCCTACATCAAAAAATCCTAATTTACATAATCAAGTTGAAAGATCATAGGGATTCAAATCACCAAATCTGTTTTTAAATGTGAACGACCCGATTCACAGAATTAATCAGACTTTTCAAAGCTACATGCAGTACAAATCATCTGAGAATCCTGAAAACAAAAATGTTTCACTGTTTTTAAACAGCACAACTGTTTTCGACGTTGATGGTAATAATAGGGAATGTTTCTCGAGCACCAAATCAGCATATCAGAATGATTTCTGAAGGATCATGTGACACCGAATGCTGAAAATTCAGCTTTGCATCACAGAAATAAATTACATTTAAAAAAAATAATTAAAATAGAAAGCAGTTGTTTTAAATTGTAAACTTTTTATTTATTTAAAATAATCTTACCTCACTTTTTAATGTTATAGTGCGCATAAGCGGCTTTCACGCTGGAAGAACCTTTTCAGAGTTCTATTGGCGGAAGTCCCTAGATTTTGCCGTGTTCGTACTGCAGGAACTAGGAACGATTTTAGTTCTAGAAACTCCTTTTGGGGGAGCTAAATTAGTTCCTATTTCAGAGTAGGATCTAAACCAGCACTGTAGGAAATATCAGTGACGTAAGTGTATGTTGATTAGTGAAAAGCATGGCAAACACTGACACCCCGCATTTTTAAAAAGCTGCGTAATCATATATTTACTACATGAACATGGAAAACAGTGATAACGGCATTTACCTACTGTCTGCTTGGTTGCGTTCTTTTCTCAGCCTCGATAATATGTAATACTGCAAGTTGTCATAGATTTCATCTCATAGCCCCATTTAATTTGCTCTTTCAATTGCATAAATTGTGTTTACATTCCATCTCCGTTATCACGAAACACACGACGCACAACAAACGCAGATCCGATCACTGCATTCCTCCATTTTTTGATATTCGTAAATGCCACGCTTAAAGACGCCGCTATCGGCTGCTTCAGAGTTCCTACCACCGATGCGAATGCAACTATGAAAATGGCCTGGGGGAGAAATTAGTTCTCGGGGAACTCTAGTGGCCTAGTTCCTTTAACTGAATCTCAGAGCTACCCGTGCAGAAGCCCATATAGTAGTTTAGTACAGGCACTCAATCCGTTCATTGAAATGAACCATCTGAATGAACCGATTCACTAGAACGAATCAAACTTTTCAAAGCTGCATATGAAAACATTTATGTTAGTAGCATCACTACTCTTAGTGAGTCCCCAACGTTGGTGTGAGCAGAAGCACAGAAAGTCTAAATGTTGTTTTCTGCAGTATGCCTGCTCTTTATGTAAAGTGTGTGTGGATGTTAGCAAACTTAATGCAGAACCTCTATAATTTCCACAGGTCCATCATTGTCCTCGCAGTTTCAGTGTGTGTTTAGAACAGGCCTCTACTGCTTGGACAATGCAAACACACTGTCATTTTCCACATGATTATGGGGCAAACAGAGTTTAGGGAAATATTTGAAAGGCACGTTCTGTTTTTAGTTTTTTTTTTTAGATATATGGACGACCGCTGAAATGACATGCTTGAGACTCCTCTCCGCCCAGAGCCGAACCCTCCTTTGTTCCACAGCTCGCTCCAGCCTCTAAATTACCATTGGTGCTGCCAAGAGGAGATGCAATGCGACGGTTCCCCTCCACCACTAACAAGCCTTCTCATGTTGGGAAGACAAAGAACTTTCTGGACACAGTGACAACATTTTAGGAGTTTAGACCAAAGACTCCCTTCTTAAGAGGCGACGAGTCTCGCTGTGAGCAGTTTTGTAATTTATAATGTCTGTCTGAAGAGGCTAGTCAACTAGTAAAGACATCAAAGTCCATGCTGCAAAAGCTGCCCTTTACAGACAGGCTTTGATCACCATTATTTGATTATCCAAGTGTTTATCTTCTTGACTTTTTACCCAGAACTTCTCAGGACACTGAGTGCTCAGTCTGAACAAGTGGGGCTCTTGAACTTGGACTGAAAAATTTGTTTATTGCATGCAAGGCTGTGGGCTGAGTGCTTGTTTTCTGAGTTGAAAAAACGTAAGACACAGCCCTTTATGAAAAAAAAAAAAAAAAAAAAAAAAAGGTCAGTCTCGCCACAGCTGGACCAGCGCGATCTGATGTGATGAATTGGATGTGGGCGCGCGGGCCTGTGGCGAGGAACCGAGAGTGGAACTAATCTAAAGAAATGATTCCCTCCTCTAAAGCCTCGAAACTCGACACAATCTGGCACTCATTTGACAGCTTGAAGTTGGTAACTCTTAGCCACGGTTACAAATAGCAAGTCAGGAGGAATTTACTGAGTAATAAAGACTTTTTCTCCTCTCCTGAGTTAAAATAATGTTGTTCTGGATATAATCATCTAATTAGGGCAAGAGGCTGCTCTTGGAAAGGCTGAGGATCGCATTTCAAAGGGTCGTGTCTGCCAGCCTCCACACTGATGGTAAGATATCCAATGGTATGGCGGCGCGATCCTGTGCGAGTGTGTGTGTGTGTGTGTGTGAGATGGGGAGAGAGAGCATTCCTGTGTGCTTGTGTAGGGTTGCGTGCGACCGTGTGTCGCTCGATCCACGAATAGTATGGAAGCCATTGTGCATGTTGTACCCTTATCAGCAGTCCATCTTAATCAGTCTTGCCTTATTTCATTCCGTGTCGGGCCCCTAAACTCTTAGTGCCCTCTTCATGGACCCAAAGTAAAGCTGTGATATCTTTCTTACACATCAAAAGGTGCACCATTTACCCAGTCAACCACAAACTGGAGTTGTTTAGAGAGCATTGAGGTGCCATATAAATAGTATAATAGTAAAGAAGTAATACTGCTGACTTGAATGTATTGTTAAAGGGGATAGTTCACTCAAAAATGAAAATTCTGTCACCATTTATTCACCATAATGTCGTCCCACACCTAGAAGACTTGTTTATCTTCGGAACTCAAATGAAGATATTTGTGTGATTTCTGTTCCTCCATTGACAGTCTATGCAACTACCAGTTTGACGGTTCAAAAAGTTCATAAAGAGATCTTAAAAGTAATCCAAATGGATTGATTTTAGTTCAATTTTGATTGTTTTATACACTGAACATATTTCATTTAAGCTTTTGTTCACATAGAAACATTCAATGCCCACATCTGATATGGTAAACATAAGCTAAGCTTGCATGCTTGACATGCGAGAACCAATAAGTTTCATTTTTGTGTGTTTGAGCTTCCAAAAGAACCAATAAGGATTGTTCTTGCATGTCAAGCACGTGCGGTTGAGCTTCTGTTTATGTTCGCTGATCAACGTTTATATGTGAATAAAAGCCTAAATTATTAAGCGATTAAGTCCAAATTTGGACCAAACCGCTAGATTCATATGGATTTGTTTTATGATCTCTTTTATGAACTTTTTAAAGCGTCAAAATGGTAGTTGCATAGCTGTCTATAGAGAGACAGAAAGCTCTCAGATTTAATTAAAAATATCTTCATTTGTGTTCCGAAGATGAACCAAAGTCTTACAGGTTTGGAACAATACGAGGGTGAGTAAATGATGACAGAATATAAATTTTTGGCTAAACTGTCCCTTTAACTACTCCATTCTCCATTCATTGTAATTACACGGAAAAGACAAGAACAACTGAAAAAGAAAGTTATAGGCCTACAGATTTGGATTGACACGAGGGAGAGTAAATTACCGAATTTTCCTTTTATTCCTTTAAATTTCATGACCCAAGAAGAAAGCTAAGTTGGAGAGCAGCAGAAATATTTATGTTTTAACTGTAAATGGAGAGCAAGCCTATAGAGTACACTAATCCCAGTGCTGCATTCTGGGTAATTACAGACTCCCATGTGGACATTAGTAGGTTCCAGTGATGTGCATGTATGGCTACTTTCCCACTGCACTTTCGAAGAGAATGAACTGAAACCCCTTGGTAAATGTTGACAGTTTAGTGGAAGTTTGAAATAAGACTAAAACTTCTGTGTGACCATTTCAGCTCTTTTTGTTGTAGTTTGTGTTAGTATGCACCGCAGTTCAGCCACAAATATGCACTCTGAATAGGCACTATTTTCTTGTCCGTTTTGATTCTGCTATTCCAAACATGAGGCAAGTGCAATTAACTACAAAGATTTGGTCTTTCCAGGTCTGTCGTCACATCAGGGTGAAATTTTGAAAGAGGCAGTGAAGGAAAGGGATGATAAGTTCAGAAATGTTCAAATGAGTTGAGCAGCTCTCTTTTGATCCCCTTGGCCAATCCAAGAGCAGTATTAACACACATAGTGAGTAGAATTATGGCTAGCTGGTGTGCAATGTAGTCTGAAACAGATGTAGGCTACAATTTTAGTATTGTATGTAATGTTGTCTCCTTTACTCTATCCAATCTGGCTTCCATATCTTCAGTCGCTGAGAAATCCAGTCATAATTCATCCCACAGCGAGCGCACTTCGGTCCTCTTTTTCAGTGAATTCATATGAATTTATGATAAAGCACCAACATTTTCATCTAAATGTTTTCGTCAATATGCTAAGTTTAAGCCGAAGACAAAATATAGAACCCTGTGAACTCTGCAGAAGAGCACCGTAACCTTTGGCAACTCAAGCCCAGAAATATTTCCTCCAAGGCAAGCAGAGACACTCTTTAGGTCATTGGATTTATTTGGAGCCTCTGCTACTACAGAGGTCACTGCATTAATTGATAATCTGCTCAGCTTCGCACACTCTGTCATCTCATATTTCCACAGTTGTAGCCACTTACAGGGCATTACATTCTCCCCGGGTTAACTCACAAGTATGTATAGGATTGCAGCGGAGGTCTGCTGCAGGGCTGTATTTTTAGCGTGTTGAGCAGGTGCGATAAATCTTTTTTTTTTCCTTTTTGCTTCTGTGGTCACGTGAGCAGAGGGGGAAGTTAGGAGTTGGGACAGATGCAGGCTGCTGTCACTTCAAAGGTCCAGTCCTACCGACTGACATCTTTATTTAAAAAGAGACACATGTGCATCCACACACGGTCTTGTCTGACCGATCAGCTGGTGTGTCGAAGGGGCGGAATCGTTTCTTTCTGTGGTTGTGTGTGAAAAAGCTGTCAGAACACTTGAACTTTATACTCGCAATGCTGTACATCACATGGAGCCCTGATAGCTGTGTTGAGGATAGATAAGTTGTATGCATTTTTTTTGTGTTGTGTTTAGGTATCTATGTATACTAATAAATAACACTTTTTGAATGTATTTATACGGTTCCATTGTTTAGAAATAAGCCATTTAGTTTATTAGTTTCATTATTCTTAATTGAAAAACTGTCATATTAAATGAATTCCAGGTTAATTATTGATTTACTAAAGTCCTTATTTATAATATAATATTTTATTTATTTAGTTAGTTAGTTATAATAACACCAACATTAATAATTAATATATATTTATCAATCATACAATTCAATCTATATTATATTATATTATAATGTGTATATTTATATACAAACTTCCTCTTAGAATTTTTAGGTCTAAGATGATGTTTTTGAAAGAACTCAAAAATACAGTGCAACACTAATATTGTGAAATATTAATTTAAAATAAGTGTTTTGTATGTAGTTTATAATCATTTGTGTCTTGTATGACCATGTTCAGTTTTTTTTTTTGTGGAATGTGGTTTCCAGATGTGTTTGATGAATAGAAAGTTTAAAAGAACAGCTTTTATTAGAAATAGAAATCTTATGTAACATTATAAATGTCTTTTACTGTCACTTTTGACGATTTATTGCATCTTTACACCGTGACTACACTGGACTCGAGTAGCACGATACTAAGAGACAAAAGACAGTAGAGCCCATTGTCATGATGTATCGCAGCGCGGCACGACACGACACGACAAATCCCCGACAGTAAACTGGTGCTTCGTTCTATTTAAAACATGCTCCAAGCACTCACGATACTTCTCATAGGAAGCACAAATGAATTTTCACTTTGTTGCATCCAGTGTAGACAGCTTCTAGCTCTTGTGGCACATGCGATGCGTCGACGGTCGCTTCTGGTGTATTAACAAAATCCTAATGACCACAACTTTTAATGGTAATGGTAATGTATATAAACATCTCTTTGTATTGTTTATGAATTTTTGATAGGCTATTTGAAAAGTTTGCACAAGTGATTTCCATGTTATGAATCTGCAACAGCCTGTTAGCATTTATAAGCTGAACAAACTCCTCTACTGTCTATCTGCACGAGTGACTATGTAGCTAAACTAATGAGCGATCCTTTGGCTTGCTCATACTGTTGTAAGAATTTGAGGCATGGGAATTTTGAAACTCTGTCGTGTAATATTACATTGTGGTTAGCATCTAAATACGGAGTTAGCTTTGAAGTTCTTGTTCTCGTTTTCTATATCACAAGACAGCAGAGCTAAAGTCAGCATCTGGGTCCAATTTGGTTGCATAAAGGGTTTGGTTTATGTCTGTTGAATCAGTGGAGTGAAGTTCTGAAAGTGTTTGTGATAAAGTGTCATTACAGCTCTGTGGTTCTATATTAACAAAATATTACTTACTGTAGGAATGCCATTAATGACCAGTCTGGAAGTCTACGTCGAGAAGAGGAGGCATGAGAAAGTTTTTTTTTTTTTGCTAAATTCATCCACATTATCCTCATGTTATTCAAAATAATATGACAGTATAGGATTGTCATGGTACCAAAATTTCAGTAGTTGATACCAATGCCTGTAAAATTGTGCGATTCTCTGTACCAATTTATAATATATAGAATACCTCTGTTCTAGAGCAAAAACTGTCCAACAAAAAAAAAAAAAAATCCTGTTTTGTCTTGTCCATTGGCTATCACTCAATCTTTGCAGTTTCTGAGATTCAATCATGCAGAGCCCTTTCTTTATAATCTCTAAAGTGCAAACTCACCAAATTCTGCACTCTTACGAAAACTCCCTTTATAATAAAAAAAGCTGTCGTAATTGTACAATGAATCTCCTATTTACATCATGTTTACACTTTGTTGGTTATAAAGAAAGGATTTGCGAGTGAGCGTTAAAACCCAGATTCTGGCTAGCTGACTATAGTAACTCTGATTGGCCAGTGCTTTTAAAAACATATTGTAAATAGAAAGTCACGCCAGGTCGCAATTACTGTAATTACCAGATTTATACTTGTAAAAATTAATTACATTAATTACAACAGCTAGGTATTCAATACTACCGCAACGACACAAATGTTGACTGTCTTTTTCCATGCAGTAACAGTGAATGGGTATGTATATTTTCAAGCTTCAAAAACAATGTAAATTAAGCACTATAAAAATGGTCCATGTCACTCATGCATTCACTATTTTCCAAGTTTCCTGAAGCCATATAATGGCTATGTGTTAGAAACACACCTAAAATTGACTCATTATTACCTGAAACATTTTAACATCCACCTAAGCTTATGAGAAAAGATTATTTTGAGTTTGAATCATTTGACTCATTTAATCACTTATTTGGTGTTCAGCTCACTCATCTGGACACACATATTCACAATGATACAATTGGTTATAAATACAAACTTATTTTAAATTCAGTTTTAGCTCAACAAACCTTTTTGTTTTTCACATATGAAATATTGCTAATGTATAGTGCTCTATTGTTTGCTTAAAAAAATTACAATACCATTTCCGCATCTAATGAGCACATATTTGTTTGACACTAATGGCAACTAACTGGCTGATGGACGTTAGAGGAAGGTTAGATGTTGAGCCGGTGATGATGTGACGCATCCCCTTCCAGTGTTTGGGTTCCAGCATGTCCTCGGAGGCGTCCGACGTCCCGTGGCGCTCTCTTATCTTAATGACCATTAACCATCATTGCTCTATGTCAAAGGGAGAGAAGGCGATGGAGAAAAGAGAGCGAATGGGAGGGAGGGAGCAGTAGGGAGAGCCTCAGTTAGAGAATTCCTGACAGCTGATAAGAGGAAGTAGGAGATCCAGTTTACTGCACAGATAGGACAGGAATGTGCTGCCAGATGATGACTCTGCCCATGACTACACCGCTGCCCCTATCATACCCTGCCAAGAGCCATCAACGCTGCTTCTCTCTTTCCTTCGCTCTCCCTCTTTTACTCTCTCTCTCTCTCTGTCTTTTACTCAGGATGAGGGCTGTTATAATCCTGCATATCTCTTATAGAGCATCATAAACTCATTTAGTTTATGGCCGCAGATTGAGAATATCAGAAACTTCTGGAGCAGAACTGTAGAACAAGGAGAAAATGTTGATTATATATAAACATATTTCACTCAGTACTGAAAAGTATTACTGTAGTGCATTATGATTTAAAATGTATTATTTTACCCAGTATTTATGTTTAGTATATTTATATATTTGTGTATTTTAATAATAATATATTGTTTGTTAATTTTAATTAACAATAGTTTAAATTAAATTAATTAAGTTTAATAACACTTAAATGTAATCTTCAGCAAATTGCTAAATGAATATCAGTTTTCATGCTGTGATGCCTAAAATCGCTTTTAGCATTTAAAATGATTTATTTTTAGCTTTTAGTGTTTTATTTACACATTCATTGACACAAAATAGAATATGCATTTTAATGTCTAAATAATTATCATATTTTCACATGAAAATAATTATCACCTTATCTGTAACTGTGTAGGATTTTATTACGATGACAATCATTATTAGTATGATAATGTTTATAATTATTATTAGTAGTAGTAGTAGTATTTTTTTTTATTATTGATATATAAATAATAATAATTTTTAACAGCCATAGTTTTATGACAATAATGACAATTATTATTAATAATTAATAGTATTATCATTATAAATGATGATTATTAAGCTTATTAGAGTATTGTTCTGTTACACTGTAAAAAAAAAAAAAAAGGGGGATCATGTACTGGCAGAAAATTACCAGGACATTATCCAGTAATTTTATGTACATTTCCGTTAACCCTAAAACACAATACAATGAAGTTCAAAATTCAAAATACAGGTAAAGCACCTATAAAAAATAAATACGGAAAATTCCGTTATTGTGTCCTATTCTTACAGATTTTTTTTTAGAGTGTATCTTAGTTGCATGCTAGATTCAAACTCGATTGCAATACTTTGCAAGTCGGCTCTCTGATGCAGAGCTCTATATGTGTAGAGTGCACCTTATGTAGAGTATTTCAAATCAGTCATTTATGAATCTCCATGATGGTTAGGATGCCATCTTTGAAGGCAGCTAGCTATGTGGGCAGCACGAGTATCAGAGCTTACACTGTGTGAACACTGTGAATTGTGCTGAATATCCCTATAGCCTCTAAGTACCAAATCAAAATTGACTGGACTGAGAGTCTTCTGCAAAACAAGCCTGTTATTTCAGATACATCAGCTCTCTGTGTGCATTATTCAGCTTTTAGCATTACAATGTCCGTGCCAGGCAGAGAAATGCAATCCTTGTCAGACAGTGTGGAAGTGAGCCAGCCAAACACAAAGAGCATTTCAACAGTGTGGTCTGGGCCACAAGCCTTTTTAAATTAATTATAGATCAGTATGGACACTGTGACTTGGTGAATGGGGAACAGGGCAGCATTGCATGCTAAGATTGGGTTAGTGCTAGCAGAGGAGACATAACTCTAGTACCGGTGGTGATATTAATGGGACAGATTGTGACAATTATCATGGTGGTTGTAGAAAAGGCAGCCAACCTTACAGTTAAAAGAACCAATTGCCTGTTTGGTACACCTCTTCTATGCTGTCTCCTGTACTGTTTTCTTAGCCAATGCTTGTTCCCTCTGTTTCTTGTTTATAGAATTTCATGGATTTCATTCTACATGCTTTGTTCATTGGAAAAGAGCGGGTTAAACAACTGGATAATTTTGGCTGGGACCTCAGCAGCCCCATTTCTCTGAGAACAAGTATAGGAGTAAAGGGAAAATAATCAGTAAAACCTGGTTGTGTTTTAGTTTATGTCTTGTCTCGTCTTGTCTTCCTTTTTTTCTAATGAAAATCTATACTATCTGTCCCATCTTTTATGTCCGACCATCAAAGATCATCTATGACTGTCATTGTCAAAGAGAGCAATTCTGATGCTGTGCTGAAGAATCATTGGCTGCCAATGATCCTCTTAATCCTGCAGATTCTTTCAAAATTTGTTGATTTTTAATATTCTGGTCTTGCTTCTGATTTTCAGTGCAGTTCCAATTCAAGCTTTGGGACATTCAGAAACCTGTGGTTGTGTTGTCTTAAAGCTTTGTAGCATAATAAAAAAATGTGAAATAAGTATTTCAACATGTTTTACATTTATAATGTCAGGATAAGGATTGATGGCTGTAATATTAACTTAAAGTTGAAAATCAAGCTTTTAATGTTGTTTATATGTGGTGTTTTTAACATGCTTTAAGACAAACCATGTGCAAATTCATCAGTCAACAACATTGCAGAGTATTTTGTTCTTAAAACTACAGTAAGCCAAAGACAGTCCCCAAAACGAGGTTTGAAATCACGAACTACCTTGTAACCAATTACGTCAATGAGTGGCTCTCTGAACTGGTGTGAGCAAGTCGAGGCGGGAATAATTTGCATATTCATAAAACCACGTATACCAAGTGAGGCAAGGGTGTAGAGTTACATTCAAGCAATTTTAAGGCATGAAGAAATATATTTTTAAGAAACAAATGTTGAAATATGTAATTTTGGTGATCAAAGATGAGTTCTAAGGGATAAAATTATTGACCACAGGGTTCCCAAAAAGTGACTTTGACAAAGTCTTTTCTGAAAGTGCTTTAAAGCGAACACAAAATTCACTGAATCACTAAGACCTGGAATCTATTTGTTTTTTTCTTCCAACAAAACATTCAAAACTGATGAAAAATAAGGGAGTTGGTTACATTTGGCAGACCTTATTAACTTTTTGCAATTGAATGCCTAAAATCATACCAGTTGTATGACATGATTAAAACCAAATCTAAAGTAAAAGCATTATAACAATCATACGTCTTCCTCCTCAGTGTTCCATCCCACGATCAGATCTGATTTACCGCTTCCTTTTTAATGCATATGGACAAACTTACTTCCACCGTTTCAATAAGGCACTGCATCCACAACAATTAAACGGTCAGTTCAAAAGAGTGTGTCAAGGTCTCATTTGCTTTCCTTGAGATGCGAACGTGAGCTTTGTCACTGTGGCAGGATGGAAAGGAGGTTATGTGTGTATGCGTAGTCAAGGGTCACGTTACATAGCCATCACCGCTGACCTCTCTCCTCCTCCAGCTAGAGGAAACGGGAGGACGCATGGGCAGCAGGCTAGTCGTCAACCCCTGAACTAAACTTGACCCCAATTTTCATGTCCAGTGCTGCAACGTGGAGCCAGGCACGTTCACTTTTTCATACATGACGGGCATTTTGAGCGCAGGAGACTTATTTATTCGAGTCATTTCTGGCTAATTGCACCAGAGGAATCAAACTTTGAGTCAGATTATTATGATGTGTCATTAACCAGGCTGTGATGATGCAACAAAGACTGGCGACATGGCGAATGATCTGATCTCTGTGTCTATTCTTGTGTCTGAGCATCTCCGATTATCTGTGAACAATAGCTCTGGACGAGTTTTTTTTTAGAGTTTTTCCCTGAATTATCTCTCCATCGCGCCCTGATGATAGCGCAGAGACTGGCGTCTGAGCCTGTGATCGCTGTCTCTCCTTCTATCTCTCTTTCTCTGTGCAGCAGAGCGTGGCATTATGGAGGCGGTCTGTCCAGGGGGTGGGGAACCCTTTGTCGTGAGAAAAAAGTACAGAGTCAGTCACTAGCCTCTGTGAGTGTGTGTGTGTTTGTGTTTTTGTGTGTGAGAATGAAGACAAGATGGCACCGGCGGGAGGGCAGAGCAGACTGGAGCCAGCAGGGAGAGGCCAGTGGTATTATCACCGGCTCTGTGCGCTCTGGTGACGCGATGAGCCCTTATCTCCATCGTCATCGGACTCTTTGTCTGCCGCTGAGTCATGGCCTGTCCTGCTCCCAGCCCGGAGAGGCAGGGTGAGCCACCGTTAGTTAGCGAGGCTGATCTTGTGATCTTGGTGGGTGCAGCACAGGAGGACATCTCGCCTGTGGTCCCATCATGCATGCCCGCTCCTTAAAAGGCAGCACGGAAACTGCTCGAGGAAGATCCCCTTAAAAATGCCCTGAAAATATATCCTTGGTTGGTCAACCGATCCAAAGACAAGTGACATTTCACATCATGTTGTTCAGATAGGTGGCAAGTAGCAAAAATCTTATCATACTCATTTTCTTTTTAAATGTTTGCAGTTTGTAAAGCAAATCAACATTTTATTGTTGTAATATTACTGTGTAACGCAGTTCTTAAGTATGGGAAGAAGGAGGCGGGAACCGGCGAGCATTCAAACATAACTTTAATAAACCCCAAATAAACAACAAAACAAACGTAAAACATAATAAAACACGACATAAAATCCAGGCCTGGTCCTCTCTTGTCCTTCACTGTAGTCGCTCCTCTTTTATGCTTCCGGAGCTGCTCTGTGACAGATACGAGACCGGTGCAGCACGCAGCTGACGCTCATTATCAATCACGTCACCGGCCTCGCGCCGTTCCCTCACGGCTCTCGCCCGTATTATATTTACATATTTGCACTGGTTTCTGGTTAAGTATCAAATTGATTTTAAAATTCTTGCCTTCATGGCTCTCAATAATCTTACTCCTTCATAATTCGCCGATTTTCTTGACATCCACACTCCTACTCATACTAGGGGTGGGTGATATACCAGTAGACATGTTTGACCGGTAGAAATTTGTAAACCGGTAGAGATTTTGGACAAACTTTGCGAATCTTTTGTTTTGAATCAGTGATTCGTTTCTCGTATCAAACTGCCAAAATCACGGTCAATACTGACATTTCAAAACACTCATGACATAACAAAGCCTTGTATACTGAAATCACGTGACTTTGGCACTCCGAACTGAAGAAAAGATTTGTAAAGCTTTGAAATTGTGTTTTGAAATCGACTATCACTAGATATTGTTGAAAAGCCATTATTTCGTTTTTTTGGCACACAAAAGGTATTCTCGTCCCTTTATTATATTAAGGTTGAACCACTGTACTCACATTAACTGTTTTAAATGTGTTTTAGTACCTTCCTGGGTTTTGAAAGTGTAAATTGTCTTGATGGCAATAGAGGCCTCACCGAGCAATCGGATTTCATCAAAAATATCTTAGTTTGTGTTCCGAAGATGAACGAAGGTCTTACGGGTGTAGAAAGACATGAGGGTGAGTAATTAATGACAGAATTTTCATTTTTGGGTGAACTATATCTCTTGACTATTTTCATAAAAAATCATGTGTTTTAGTCAGAATACAAGTGTGTTTATTTCCTTAATGTAATGTCATTGTCTGAACATATGGATGAAATTGAATATTTTGCAAAATGACAATACACACCATCATTCCTAAAATAAAATTCAAAAACAAATGAGGTTCATGTGCAGTGTGAACAAAGCCTACTTTTCATTGTTTCCCATTTTGATCCGCACCTTTTCCTCCAAACAAACTGTTCTGTTTCTACTGCTCTTGTTAAAGAACATCTTCAGTGGGTCGTCCCACCCACGTCTTCCCGTCAATATATATTTTGCTGGCAGAAGCATGACTAAAGGTGCAAAGGGTGTCAGTACACTGTTAACTACTTTTAATCGTTTGTTTGCTTTTAATTGTACTTTAATCTATTTGACCTTGTACGCTTGCCTGCTTCTCCATAAACCCTAATAAACTTGGTTAAGCAATCATATCAGTCTTCTGTCAAGGTTTCCAGTTTTTATTGTCTTAAGTAAGCTGTACATATTTAGGGATAGGTGAGGCTGGAGAGTAAAATCACAATGGTCTTTCTTCAGATCGTGCAGAAATTCATAGTGAACACCTCACAGCTATGTTTAAACTTAAAAACAGGTAGTAGTGAGTATGTTGGGGCTTTACTGTGGATTAACCAGTCTGGACTGGTACAGTCATTAAACCACTCCTGAAAGAGGAAGAAGAACGCTATGTTTGGAATCTGGTTGAAATATTCAGTTTTAATTGTCAGTTTGTGGTTGCGATTTTCCTGAGTGAAATATTTGCTTGTGTTGCCTAACAACAGTTTTCAACTGTCTTTTTTGAGTAGATTTAACTGGGCGATGATTTGGATCCTGTAATGTTTCACTGGTGGTTGTTTGGAATGACTTATCCTTTCTTAGACGGACCACCTCTGAGAGGAACTTGTTAAAAGATATTGAATTAAAACAGATTCTTTAGGATAAACAAACTGTGGCCTCTTTCTATTAAATGTACCATGGGTTAGCGTCTCCTTTCTGACCTCATTCTGTGTTTGACGAGTTGATCCGGTGCCATGACAGGAAGGAATGGTAAGGACCACACCGTGTGGAATAGAGGACTGTGTGAAGTGGGTTATTGGATGGAATAATTGAAGACCTCAACTCATTGTCCAATGACAATAAGTGAAGGGTCTTCTTTGGCTTGTCTCAGAAAAATGCCATATTATTAGATGACTGTCATTTTCATAACCATATATATAAGATATATTTGATAAGATATAAATATATATATATATATATATATATATGTATATGTACACACACACACACACACACATATACATATATATATATATATACATATACACACACACACACATATATTATATATAATGTCATTATTTTAATTAAAAAAATATATATATGTGTGTATGTGTGTGTGTGTGTGTGTAGGTGTGATATATATGTGATATATATATATCATGCAATAGTTAATAAAACAATCAATAAAACAAATTACTGATGGATAATGTTAGCTTTATGCATAAGAATGAATGTAAACATATATTCTCTGAAAAGCCTTAATATCTTGAGTAAATTTGTGTGGCTTTATATATGTTCTGAAATTTTTACTGGAAAATTAGACAAAATATAAGAATGGCAAAAAAAAACATCTCTGTATGTGAAACTCTGATGTACTGCAGTCATACATCTTAATGTCAGACATAGTTTTGCTACTGAGCTCTTAATCATTGCATGTAGCACATAACAATAATGAATTATTTTTATTGCTTTAATCAGTTTTTCTTCATGTAGTGCTTTCATTATATTGAAGACTGCCCCATTTCTGCCCCCCCCCCCCATTCCCAACCCCATGCCAGACAGCGTGATACCTGAGAACTATGATGCTGTTATTCCACCTCACCCTCCCGAATGCAGAGGGCCATATTTCAGGAGAGCCCCCTTTTTCCTCCACCCCTTACCCAGACTCTGTTTAGTGTCTCTCTGCCTGTTCCAGGTCAGCAAAAATAAGCAAGAGTACAAAAGAAACCGCCGCCAGTCCTCAGGCGCTGACTGTGAGGTTGAACGACAGAGAGGGACAGAGTGAAAGAGAAAGAACGACTCGGTGCCAAGTCTGAGGAGGATCATCTGACCTGACAGCAGCATGAGCTGTATTATACATTGCCTGATGTGTTTATTTAGTGAAAAAAATTCATGTCATAATCATAATTCAAAGTCATTTTAACTGCAAACAGGTATGTTCTTGATCAGATCGTTAAATCCTAATCAGTTTTTTTCCCCATAGAATATTCTAAACATCCAAAGTGAAATTACTAATTGTATGAGATAATACGAATTTTAGAGAATATATCTTGAATTAGGTTTGTTTACATTGGTCACAAGTTTACATTGTTTACATTATATGTATTTATACTACAGGGCTGTTGAATGCTTGAAACTGATTGGTTGACCAACGGAATTATTTTCAGGGAAACGCACATCTAAAGTAGTTCTAGGTAGGTCTTGACTTCGACAAATGATTTCACTTATTTTCAATAGATCCTACTGCCTGCAACCACAAAAGAAACAAAACCCACAATGACACTGACCAAGCATATAAATATATAGTAAACAATAAGATGAAAACGACAAATTATTGTCATGGTTTTTGCCACAAAATACGTTTTATTGTGTCCTGAAAGCGCATACTCTCTACCGCTCTCTCTCTTTCAACAGCGTTAATAACTGCATTAACTGTATTATTCCGCTATCAAGGCTCAAGCCTCCGTTACTAGTTCTGAAATGACGTTTTGGAATTGGCAACGGAGGCTTGTTTTAAGAAGAAAAACCTGCCAAATCTCTTGAAATACAACATTGAAACAGTGTCTTGAGGTGTGATAACCATAGTATAAGGAGAATGATTGACTCCGGGCTGTTGAATTCTTAGAAAATAATGCCACTTGAGGTGTAACGGCCACTAAGCTTCGCATTATTTCCTAAGAATTCAACGGCTCTGAGTCAATTATTCATTACACATATACATATATATACATACGCACACACACATATATAAAAATCAATAAATTTTTGATTAATGTCCTCATATCTATGATACAGTTGTGTGAACTATCATAGATAGTAATTATAGAACATTTCCCTGGCTTTATTACATTATGTGTATGCAGCATGTTGATATATTTGGTTTTGCACTCTTCTGTCTGAGCACTGAAAGAGTGTGAGTGAATCTTGGTGTAGCTGACATTGTGTTTTAAGGAGTGAGGCTGCTTACGCACGCAGGTTTGTTTTGCTATTAAAGTGAGGACATTCCATAGGTGTAATGGTTTTTATACTGTACAAACTGTACAGTCTGTCCCCCTACACTACCCATCACAGAAAACATTCTGCATTTTTACGTTTTTTATAAAACATTGTTTAGTATGTTTTTAAAGCTATTTGAAAGATGAGGACGCATGAAATGTAGTTGTAATACCAGTGTCATACCCATGACATTATACAAATCTGTGTCCTCATAAATCACAAAAATGTGCACACACACACAGACAAGACACAGGTTGTGTAGTTAGGAGACAGGGATATTTGAAGCAGATGTGGGTTTAGTCCAGAGCTGAGCCAAAGCGTTCTTGCTCTGTTATTGATTGCCAATTTTCTGCCATGTTTGGCCTATCAGGATCTCACTGCAGCCATGATAATCAATTGTGATAGTAGGAGGCATTTAAAGCTGGGAGAGAATTTAAGGCATTGTGAACATGGCATATTTTGTGTTGTAGAGATAATAAAACAAAACAAACAAAAAAACTGACAAGGATGCTCTGGAATTTAAAGTGACAGTGCACCCAAAAATTCAATCAAAAGTTTTTCTCCTTCATATCATTCCATACCCATGTAACTTATTTTAACACGAAAGATGTTTTTATTAAAGGTCTTAAATCACAGTCGTGCATGTTCACATTTACATTTTGAAGCATCAAGTTTGATGTCACAGCATACAATGAGTCATAGTCAGCATATCGATTAAACAGGACAGGTCATAAATTAGATCGAAGTTTTGATTGTAATAATTAAAATTATTTAAGAATAAATATTAAATATTGATTTATTTCTTTAGTAGATGCTTTTAAGTTTTTATTGAGTAACTTGAGTATATTTCCCTATACTTTTAACATCACCTCAGTAGTCACCTCTCTTCCGGGGTCTGACCGGCTAGCCATGTGTGCGTCTCTTCTCCTGCTCCCCATACTGATGTGGCTCACTGATACATTTCACTCTCACCAGGCAATTAGGCTGCTTTGCCCTTTGCTGTGAAAAGAGCGAGGGAGAGAAGAAAAGAGGAGAGATTAGGGCTGGGAGGAGAAGCGGTCAGGGGAGGGCAGGGTGCAGTCAGAGTGTCTACTTCCCCAGGCCCTGGTCCATTCTCTTGGCTGCCACGGCCCCGACGCCGCCACTGCCTTTCTTATCAGCCTGCTCAGCTCAGCACAGAGCAGCTCAGCGCAGCGGCGGCTCAAACAAGAAGCTGTTTATCTGAGCTCAGCCTTGTATCTACACTCTGGCTCCAGTCAAATCTGCCTGGCCAGACCAGCTCCCAAAAAACACAGTCTGCAGGGGTAAAAAAGACAGAAAGAGGTTACAGAAGGATAAATCAATAGAGAAGACACCCTCTGTCTCCATGTTTCACTATCCCACAGTCGCTCTTTGCACGGTTCTTGTCTTTATTACGTTCTGTCCTGTCACATGACATGCATTGTTTCCTTTGCTGGGAATTTTGAGTTTTTCCACAAAGCCGGCTTGTTTGGATGTAACTAAACTACGCACGCATGTATGTCGCTCTGTGGCTTTGATCTTTTTGTGTGTGGGATTACTTACATCAGCGTTATTAGTTAGCTAAAATTAAAATTTGTTACTTAAAATGAAATTAATTTGAACTGAAATAAAATAAAATAAAAATAAATTAAAAATCTTTATTTTATTTCATCCTGCCAAGGCAACATTTCTCATTCATTTAGACTGACTTAAACTAAATTAACTAAATTGAAATTAAAAACTATATAAACATACATATTTAAAAAAAAATCTAATAGAATAAAATAAATAAAATAAAAATATTCAAAATATTAATAAAAATTATAATAGTATCTCAAAGATACTAAAATAACACTGATTTGCGTAGGTTCTGCTGTTATAAATAAGACTAACCACAGAATAGCAGTGGTTGTATTGGCTTTTTATAAACTTGTACCTATAAATCCCAGAAGCAGAATCTGCCTGTCAGATGTGTTTGGGAGGCTAAATATGGTTCATACATAGTTTGGCAATAAAAGAGGGTGACAAAGTGGCTTCTTTAAATATTAAGGCCTGACTAATCGAATTTTGAGATTGATTTTGGTTGATACATGCTCTATACACAGAACAGACAATCGGAAACCAGTTCACAGTCATATTATTATGAACAAATATATGGCAAGAGTTATGTTTTATTAGTAATATTATGGTTCTAAACCTCTCTTTAGTAATTAATGTCAGAAAATAGGGGTTTTGTGTTTTTGTGGGAGAGCGAGACTGTTTAGTGTTTAGTCAGAGGACAAACTTACATATATCCATAACATTGTTGAAAGCAGTGTGAGCTGCCCAAAATACTAAAGAATAAAATGTAAATACTTAAAGATGCAATACAAAGTTATAGTTAGTATTAATTGTCAATCCTAAACTCTGACGTTGTCATTTAATAATGCATCTCAATAAGCTTCAAATACCTTCAGCTTGGCATTCCTGAGATGTGGAGCAAAAAAAAATAAAACCCTCTTAATTCCTCTACTATCACTGTGAAGGGGAACTCTGGCAGTCTGAAAGACATACCAGCAGACAGATATGCTTTAGCTATCTGATGCTTCTGCATTCATTTAATAAACAGGTTTGAGTGGAAGACAAAGACTGACAAGTTATTTGATGGGTTAATGGAGAGGAAAGAAAGTCTCACCAACCTGGAGCCCTGAAAACATAAATAAAAGCACACTTTAAGCACTTTTTTGTATGATTGACAGGTGCATCAGGATGTGGTCACATGTGTTTTTAACTACCTCTGAATGTAGTTTGAGTGATCCAATCCCAAAACATTTTGGACCTCATTTACACCTCGATTTAACCCTAACTGCTTGAGATTGGATCACAGATGTGTGACTTTGGTGACTTTAGACATAACAAGTTTCATGTTTGCACTTTTAGGACATTAGGGGCTTTCACACCAGAGCAGCGTTTTCATAGTTCCTGTAACTATTAGCGGAAGTACTCGCTTTTTGGCTTGTTCACACCTCAAGAACTGGGAATGATTTTAGTTCTAGGAACGCCTTTTGGGGGAACTAAATTAGCTCTTACTTCAGAGTAGAGCCCAACTCAGCACAATCGGAACTACCAGTGATGTAAGTGTACATTGATTGGCCGAACACATGCCATACGAAACACCAGTGCCCGCCATTTTTAAAAAGAGGGTAAACACAGTTTACATGCTTACCTTTGACTGGTAATCCAAAGGTTGTGGGTTCAATTCTCAATACTGGCAGGAAATGACTGAGATACCCTTTGGCAAGGCACCTAACCCTCAACCCAGGCTAAACATGGCTGCTACAGGTGCTCGTCCACGGTTTTCAGTGTGTGTTCGCTACTGCAGAGGGTACCGAGAGGGTACTCACTGCAGAGCCATAACCTCCAGCTCCCCTCTCTCTTGACTAACTGTGGGCATGATGGGGCTGTATCCCCCAACCACACCCTAACCCTATCTCTCAACCCATTAAACAGGTTAAGCTTTTTTTTTAAGTGATGATATGCATTGTCATAGGAGATTTAGTCTGTTAGCCCTCCTTTTTGCTACTCAATCGCATAACTTATTTGTCTATATTCCATCTCTTCCATTATCACGAAACCCACGGCACACAACAAAAACACAGCTCTGATCACTTTCTCCTCCATCCTTCAGTTGTTGACATTGTTGAATGGCGCACTTAAATTATGTCACATCAGAGTTCCTACTGGCGGTGCGAATGAAACCAGGAAAATGGCCCTAGGGGATAATTTAGTTCTCGGGTGACTGCCTTGGTAGCTAGTTACTTTGTCTGAGTTCCTATTGCTGCCCCATGTAAAAGCTCCCTATTTACACTGTATTCAGCTGACTAAGCAAAGGAGTTTTCTCTTTATATCCCATATGTCCCTGTAGGCATTTTGGCATAGATTTTGACCTAAAACATTTCATAAGAGACAAGGCTTTTTTAACATTTGTGGTCAACATATACATCATTACTGGCACCAGTTTTCAAAAACACACTAAGGACTGCATTGACCCACATATTGTTTAGTTAACCTAAAAGGATTTTAACTGATGATGCATATAAAACAGTATGCATATAATACACAGTAATGATATGACTTTAGCAATGCTTTCAGAACCAATTTAACCCACTGTAATTAAATGAGGAGGATTATAATTAGCATGTGGCCACAGTTCCATTGTGGGTGTATGTGGGACTTTGGACGTATATGTCATGATTTAAAAAAAAAAACAAAAAAACACGTATCTGCGTGTGGGTGTGTGTGGAGATCAGCTTACTCTCAGCAGGAGCCTCTTTTCTGTAGTTTACTTTATATGCTTCAGTTGCCAATATTCAGCTGTACACACAATATATTCTTTTCCTCATATGTCAGCTTCAACATCTGATTCTTCAACAGCTGACAAAAGCCTTTCATTCACAGAATCAGGTATATGTAATCTATAGCTAACATCTCCAAGGCGCCACTCCAAAAACCTAAGCAATCATACTGAGAGAGCAGTGATCTTATGTTTACTTTGTCAAGTTCAAGAGCCGGCTGGAACCATTAAACAGTGGGCAGGATAGAGATGTACTGATTGTCTCCCTGCTGATAATCACGAGACGGAAATGACTCAGTTTGTGTTTATCAAGCGCCATAACACGTCTGAGAGCCTGCATGCATAATGGCTGATTATTCAAATGATGACAGAGACGTGTCAAGTACAGGCTTTAGTCTTACTCTAACCAAAAGACACAAGCAAATGTATTGGACAGTGGTGACATATTTGTGTGCAGTATTTCAGCATATATTTCATATATATATATATATATATATATATATAAAATGCACTGCCTCCCTGTTCCGAATTTGCTGAAGTTTAAGCTTGTCTTTAATCCTTGACCTTCATATTTCCCAGAAGTCTTGGTCCTCAGAGGGAGCTTAATTATTTTCTTCTGGATGTTGCATAAATGGCCCAGTGGATAGATCTGACTCCTACCCACTGGATCCAGGCATATTTTTACCACTGGTTTGGGAAATCCACAATCATGCAGAAGAGCACGGTTCTAATTACCATCCTTAGATTGCAGTCTTTCAGAGCCAGTCTCTCTCTCTCTGTCCTGTCTCATCAGGGTAAGGATAGTGGTTCTGTATTCCTGACCCAATTTGAGTGCTCTCAGCCTGTCTTCAGCTGTAATTTCGCCCCTCCTTGCACAGGGGTATCTGTTCCCTGATTCTTGAGACACATTCCACACTTTTCACTTTGATATCTATCAGAGGTGATCGCTAGTATGTTCTTTACGAATGTAACACATCTCATTTACATTTTTTAAATGTACAGTAAAATCTTTGTGAACATAAGAGAATGGATGTGTGTGTAACCATTCTCTTAGTCCGTGTTAATATTAATACAGTTACAATTTAAATTTACTATTCTCTTTTTAAAATGTAATGTATTCCTGTGATGACAAAGCTGAATCTTCAGAAGTCATTACTTCAGTCCTCAGTGTCACATGATCCATCCGAAATCAAATTAAATTTCTACAAATTAAAAACAGTTGAACTGCTAAATAGTTTGGGGAAATTGATGAAGCATTCTTTTGTAGATTTTTGATAAATAGAAAGTTTAAAAGAATAGAATCTTTTCAAACATTATAAATGTCTTGTCTGTTACAGCCTGATCAAGTAACAGTTCTGAAATCGGTCTTCTTATAGGTATAAAACATGCAATGCTTGGTTTGGACTGTTGTCAGGGTGATTATTAGTTTGTGGCTGTGTGTTTGAGTGTGCACACATGTAGGCCTCCGGCATGGCTCCTTCTGTGGCAGCACCATGAAAGCTTTTATGAGTTCGCATTCAGAAATGACAGAGAGCCGCTGGAAAAATAGAGCCCCGCAGGCCACTTTTATTAACCCATCTTGCAATCTCATACATACTCCATTGTGTATCCTAAGCTTTTTATCTATACCTGATATACATAATTCATATTTCATTAAGCTCAGAACAATGGTCTTTACCCATCTTTCACTGAACTATGTATGGAAAAGACATGTTAAAATTCTCATCTTCTGTCACTCTCTCTTTCAGTGTCGGAAAAGTAGAATAACGTGTGAGTGTTCGTTTTTTTCTTAGTATTTGAAATTGTATTTTGACTTGGCACATAATTTTTCGACATTCTTTTTATTCCATAATACCTCACCTAAAAATTTCAAGTTCTGTCATTTACTCATCCTCCCATTGTTCCAAACCTAAATGACTTTTTTATTATATAAATTTAAATAATTAAAAATCATGATTATCCATCCTATAACTGTCTATAGCATTATATAGCATATAATAATGTTGCTCATTACATTAACTAAATATTGTGTGTAATTTAAACTCAAATTGTTGAGTTAATTGAATTTTTTTTTAAAAAGTAACTGAATGAAATAAAAAAAAGTAACTGAATAACTTTATAACTTTAGAAAAAGTAACTGAATGACTTTATAACTTTGGAAATTGGGTAGTAGATTTCTCGTTCCCAGCATGCTTTGCAAGGACTGGATGAGGAGAATAAATGTTGCAGTTAAGTGTTATTTTATGTTTTTTAAGACCTGTTAGTGTTTAATAATGTCATGTTAGACATTTAAAACAGTTTCTGTAATGTTGAAGTTTGTGTGGTTACCATTGTGCTGAAGAGTAGATACATGATGGTAAACACTGCATTTGCTCTCCAAGAAATGCTAATGCCAGTGACAAGTAATGTCTAACTACTTGTTAATTAAATATACAAGCTAAATAAGGTCCATTTAGCATATGCTATGGAGATTCATTGGTTCCAACACTTTATTATTCAGGATAAAACTCTTTTCACATCTTGATAGCAATCAATAATAGAGGTGGTCTAAATAAAAAATACATATATCTTCTGTGGAATCTCAGGATTAAAAAATGTTCGTCCAATAATTGCATTCAATTCGGTCGCAAACAAGAGCAGCAACCTTTTACAGTTCCTTCTGAACCAAAATAACCGTAATTACAAGATGGCAACCTGTGACATTCTACCCGGAGCTGTTCACGTCCTCACAATCGGATTTATGCATGTCTATGTCTATCAATGCCAAAAATGAATCTGCAGCTGTCAGATGGTAAAAGTAAGAACTCTTTAAGTTGTTTACCTTCATTGCTATTGTAATGTTTTGTGCTTTGAGATATGAGGTAATTTAATGATGTTTCTTGTGATACATTGCAGACTTTGCTCTGGCTGTTGGTGTTCATGTGTTTTGGAGGAGGCGTGGATTTGGAGAGTGCTCTGAATGGAATGCTTTCAAAGATTGCTTGCTATTGCTAGCCTCTCCGAAATTACCTACCCTACCTTTAAGTTCCTTTAACTCAATATTTTTTATTGGTTGAAAATAATTTAATTCAAAGTTGTAACAAGTCAAAAATATTGTTGATTTCGCTGAATTGTTGACAAACTGTTGAATTAATTTTTTTTGTTATTGTTAAGCCAACATTATTTTTTAGAATGTATGTTCTTCTATTGCATTGTTGCGAAAACCCGACAAAACCTTTGAAACTCTTATTTTTAAGAATGCAGTCCCTGTGTTCTAGGGCCTGAACTGTTCGTGTTGTGCATTTTAAACCATTGAATAGGGGGATAGGAGGGCAGTTTGTGAGTGTGTGTGTGTGTGTGTGTGTGTGTGTGTGTGTGTGTGTGTGTGTGTGATTGTATGTGGTCTGGGGCCTGGAGCTCCGTCTAGGTGGGTGGACAGTGCTACTGCGAGGCGCCTGTAGAGCTGGGAGCTGCTAGGCTGCTGAGCTCTGTGTTTGTGTATGGAGCGCGGCTCTCTTATCTCTGGGTTGTACTGACGCCACTCTCTTCCTGTTTAAAATCCGTACTGCTGATTTTTCTCTCCATTCCTACTTATGCTAAACTTCGCCTCCCTTGCTCCCTGGCTCCTTCTTTTTACTTCATTCGGCACAACTATTCATGCTTTGTTGTTAAGTGTGTTTGTGTAAACTTTGATATCAATTTCATTATAGATTACCCGTAGTCATTGCCATGACTTGTGCAAGGGATTGGAATGTTGTCTCCACGGACACTCACAAATGTTATTCAATTTCTAACTTGAATATCTAACTGAACGGAAAGGAACTGTGGAAATATTTGCATAATCAATGGCCGCGAGATCCCCAGAGCCTCCCATTGCAGACAGGACATGCTAATATGGCAGCTAGACAGGAAATATTCACACATATACATACACTAACAGAATTGAATCAACAGTTGAATGCACATGTATGCATGCAATGTTTATGCTTAAAGGACTTCCGAATTGTGCAAATTGAATGGGTGTGCATGGATCTTTAAAGAAATAATTAAGCACAATACTTGCATGTTTTGTGTACAAAGAAGCAGTCTTGGTGCACATTTGTTATTTTATCACACTCCGTAGGGAATTAAAAAAAAAAAAAAGAAAAAGTATAACATATGCACAGGGTTGGGGAGTAACGAAATACAAGTAACTTAGTTACGTATTTAAAATACAAAATTTGAGTAACTGTATTTCACTACAGTTACATTTTAAATGGGTGGTAATCAGATTACAGTTACATCTGAAAAGTATTTTAGATTACCAAAGTGATTACTTTGAATTTTAATGTCATTTAAACAGCAATTGGTGATTCTCTGACTCTGACAGTCTGAAAAAGCGGAGTTAAGTTTCATGTTTTCGACTGTTTTCATGTTTTGTGATCGTTGTTTGCGAGTCATTTTATAATTCACTCGTCACTGCAACTTTTTCTCACAGTTTGTTTTTTCTTCTCACAATTGTGAGTTTGCATTTCACAATTCTGACTTCTTTTTCTCAGAATCGCGAGATTTAAACTCACAATTGCAAGTTATAAAGTCAGAATTGTGACATATGAACTTTTTTTCTTGCAATTGTGAATTTAGTATGTGAGTTTATATCTCATAATTCTGACTTTTCTCAATATTGCGATTTTATATCTCATAATTCGGACTTTATAACTCGCAATTGCAACTTTATATCACACAATTCTGAGGGAAAAAGTCAATTACCTTTTTTGTGTTTGTTCCATGCTTATTAGTATTCCAAAGTATTCTAAAGTATTTAGATTAAGTTACTAAACTTGAGTAATGTAACGAAATACGTTACAAATTACTTTTTAAAGCATGTATTTTGTAATCTGTAGTGAAATACGTTTTAAAAGTAACATATACCCAGCCCTGCATATGCACATTATTCATTCACTATTTATTTATTATTTAGTGTAATTAGGCCCATATTTTGTATAAACATAGTTTTTGTTTTTGCATGAATGTACAGTCAAAATATCTGTTGGGCATCTTAGAACAATATTTAATATGTATTAAGTTATTACTTAAAGTAGATATGTTAGGGCTTAGCCTATCAATAAATCTCTATATTTATAATTATTGATTTCCACGAGTGAATATGTTATTATGTCATGTTAAGGTTTAGGCTTGTAACGCTCTTGAAGTACTTAAAGAGCATTTTTTTGGCCAAATCACATATCGAAATACCTCAGATGAGTATGATAATGTATATATATAATATATGCTATCTGAGGGTTGCCAACACTTACACTAAAGTTATATAATTTCAAAACACTTGACTTTGGGAAGAGTTCATATACTTCTGTTTTCGTTGTGCTTTTTTCTGACAGAAACCAAATCAGTACCATCTAAAATATATAAACTCTGCTTCAGGCTGTTTCACCGACTAGCCTTTCCATTTGGTATTTAGTGGACGTCACCACTTGTCTTCCTCTCCCCCGTCTACCACGTACAGTCGCCTGGATGGCCGCTTTTGATGGCGCCATGGACTTGCGCCCCTCTGCCGTGTTCAGGAACGGCGTGGGGGCAGCCTGCTATCGACGAGTGTTTCTTTCCTTTTCCTCTGTTTTCCATTGCATTTCCTTCCTCATTTTCCTCGATATTCTCTGCCTGGAAATGTGAAGCCAGACACATGCTTATTGAGAAAATGAACAGATAAATGAGGGGAAAATCCTCACTGGCCCTAGCATTCATGCAGCACAATGTCTCAATCTTGGCTCAGTCACAGCCCTTATTAACTGAGAAGAGGTTCCTGAGTGTGGTTGACATATAGATATGGTGTATAAGTACATTTCATTTGTGATGTGGAACAGCTCTGGATCCTCAGGGGTATTATTACTGTCAGAGAAACTCTAGCATTATGTATCATTTCTGTTGAGACTGAAGTATCAGATTTCTTTTGCTGAAAATGTATGATTACATGCTGATGTTTAATGTACAGATCTAACATTTCCAGGGTAGGTTGTGTGGTTCCATCTTACTAGTTTTGTTAAGAGGAAGCCATAAAGCACATTAAGAGGAGGATTCATTACTGTTCTTTTGAGAGGTAAAGCCTCAGTCTGCCATAAGCTTCACCAGCCACGATTCATAGTTTTTCATAGACCCGAACCTTCGTAGAACTGCAGCACAGGCCTGTCAATTTCCCATCTGGTTCAAGCCATGAATATTTATATCACTTCTCATACGAACAAAAAAACAAGTTTGCAAACTGCAAAGCCAGTGATATTAAAAGAATGATACTATGCATAATATGTACAGTTAAGATGAGCCAGAATGTGAACGCACCATGCCAAAATTACATGCAGTGCTTTTTTTTATAATGGTTTTCTATTGGAAAATGCTTAACGTGAAATATTGCGTATTGTTTTTATATTCTGGGTTCATCTGCTTGCCTGTACATATTAGTTTTATTAATAAGGTGTTTACTGAATTTGGTCCTTTAATAATACTGTCTTAAAGGGTTAGTTCACCCAAAAATGAAATTTCTGTTATTAATTACTCAAACTCGTGTGGTTCCACCATCGTTCATCTTCGGAACACAAATTAAGATATTTTGGTAACACTTTACAATAATGTTCATTAGTTAAACTTTAGTGAATGTATTAACTAACATGAATTAACCATGTTTCTCTATTTACTAATCTTTGTTAACATTAGTTAATGAAAATACATTGTTTCATTGTTTGTTTATGTTAGTTCACAGCGCAAGATTTTAATGTATTAGTAAATGTTGAAATTAACATTAACAAAGATTAATAAATGCTGTATAAGTATTGTTCATAATTATTTCACTTTGACTAATGGAGTTACTAATATTAACTACTGAACCTTATTGTAAAGTGTTACTGATATTTTTTGATTAAATCCGTGAGCTTTCTAGCCTCCGATAGACTGCAATATTATTAACACTTTCAAGGCCCAAAGAGATAGTACAGACATCAGTAAAATAGTCCATGTGACTACAGTGGTTGAAACTGAATGTTATGAAGCAATGATTATACTTTTTGTGCACAAAAAACAAACAAAAATAACGACTTTATTCAACAATTTCTTCACGTAATGAACGAAGTGCAGCACTTCCAGGTTCTAAGTCAGGATGCTGGCTCAGTATTGATGCATTTCACGTCAATAATTTCATGCATTTCATTTCACGACGCATGCGTCGTGTGATTCGTGTGAGCCGGCCAATAATGAACTCTGACTTAGAACCTGGAAGTGCTGCACTGTGCTTACGACGTAAACGGAGTATGACAGGGAATTAAATTGGTGAATATAGTCATTATTTTGGTTTTATTTTGTTTGCTGACCAACAATAGTCCCATGGACAATTTTAACAATGTTTTTAATACCTTTCTGGACATTGAAATTGGTTATTACGTTTGCAGTCTATCAGAGGTTAGAAAGCAAAAATATCTTAATTTGTGTTCCAAAGATGAACAAAGGTTTTACGGGTTTGGAACGATATGAGGGTGAGTAATTAATGACAGAAATTAAATTTTTGGTTGAACTAACTCTTTAATCCATTAAGCCACATTAAGCATTTTCTTTGGTTTTCTATGGGAAAACACCTAATCGTTTCAACCCATGAAAGCTTCTTCACAGCTTTTTGAATGCTTTGTGCTATAGTCAATCTTTGTAGGCAGAAAAGCAGTCATAGGCTTCAAAGGGACACTTTTCAGTTTCCATGCAGTGATTTTTGTCAGCTGAATGAATCTAATCCAATTTCAGATTATGATAGATCTGTTTATATGTACCCAAACATGTGCAGTACATTAAAATTTCAGTGCATCTGTTGTTTTCAGAAACCGCAAGAATAATTGCAATTTTTGGTTTACATGCTGACATTTTGTTGCTAATCTGATTATTTACAATATATTTGAGACTCAGCAATTGAATACGAGCTTCCTGAATAGTACATATTGACTCAGATCTACATAAAACAATATCATGCTGAATTTCACATGCAGCTCTAAGCTTGGGCTTCACGGCAAGGCTACATAGTGTTCTCAGTAGTGACTCACACCTTAGTAGAAAACACTAGCCCTGTTTTGGCAGCCATTTTTTTGTAACAAGCTCTCACTAAGAATCTATGGATCAAATGAATTCAAGGATGTTTTTATATCAACAGCAGAAAAGCACAGTTTACTCAGCTCTAAAGGAAGCAACAATAAATCACCCCCCCCCCTCTCGTCCAGACACATTTCCTTGTGTTGTGTGTTTATGATAGAATAAAGTTGGGATCAAGCATTTTTACCGTGGCAGATATATACCATACTACTGACAGAGGTTCAGAAATGTTTCCCGAGAGGGTCTTTAAACGTATAGTCTTTTAGTGCATACTAGCAGCAGGGATATTATAGTCATAACTAAAACCATAACAATTATTTAGTTACTCGAATGTTAACTGAAATAAAAATTAAAAAATGTGTTAAAAAATTGTTATTTGAGTCAACTAAGCGCCAAAGCAACAGTTCCCATTTTCACTTATTTTAACTTGATGTACTAAAATGATAATGACATGATAATTAATAAAACTAAAACTTTAGCTAAAATGAAAATGGAAGTGGGGAAAATGAAAATTCAGTGATACTAGAATAACACTGACTAGCAGACAACCTCTAAATAAAGCTATTGACAGTCAAAGACTTCAGAGAGGCCGCCTCTAATTATTTCATTACATTGTCTGTCTTAGATGGCCTTTCTGAGTACATAAACTCCACTAGGATATCCTCCCCTGCCACTGACTGTGAGTTACCCATGAGGCTGTGGGGCTACTTTGGGCCGCCCATTGTGATCAGGCCTGTGCACTGAGGTCATGAGGGGAGCCAGACTGGCAGGCACTCTGCGGCTTCCTCTGAGATACCAGATCAAGTAAATCAGAATTAGAACTCGTTAGCCCTTCAGGAGCCCTTATGACTGCGACTCCTCGCTGAGCACCCGACGGTACCAGAGAGGCGGCCCACTGTGGGAAAAAAGGTGCTGTTTAGAATCTTTGAAGAGGCCGTGTCAACAAGCATTTCTTGTGTATTTGTTCCCCTGTCGTGCATTCTTTTGGTGTGTTGAACTTGAGGCTGAGTAAGGCTGAAAGTGTTTGTGTTGATATTAAAACACAAAGGCCCTACAGACGAGGTCCATTAAAGGAATAGTTCAGCCAAAAATAAAAATTCTGTCATCATTTACTCACCCTCTTGCCGTTTCCGATCTGTATGACTCTTTTTCTTTTTCAAAACACAAAAGGAGATATTTTCTAGAGTGTTTGAACTAGGGCTGACCGAAATCTCGATTGTGTCTCAGTGTGATTTATCAAATTGCAAAAGGCGGCTGTGTTAATTAAATAAATATGCGCTGCTTGTTTCTCAGTAATGCGTGGCTCTCCGTTCACTTACTTGTTGTCAGCTCATGATCTGTTGTTCTCAGCATCTCAGAGTGACTCTCTTCACAGTAAAAGTCAGTAAAATCTCTTGGGTCTTTTGGAAACACAACAGGTGTCAGTCATTTCCCCAAATTTCTAATTAGAAGCCTTTTAATGAGAAACTTTTAGGACTTTCTGCGGTTTTCCATTTAAAATAAAATGCATTAAAAGGATTTTTTCACATAATAATATTATTATTATACTTTTTATTTGACAGTGAAATTTTAATGTAGTAATATTACAATATTAATATTTATTTTGTTTCTTTTTTAATAATAATACTTTTTTGATATTATTATTTTATTATTTCTGTTAGTATTATTACATTATTAATAATACTATATGCTTGTTTTTATTTTACAGTGAAATGGTAATATTACAATAGTAATATTTTTATTAATAGTAATAATAATAATAATAATGATGATTATTATTATTATTATTTTAGTCACATTGATATGGCCCCGCAAACAAGCATAGCAAATCTGAAGCTTTTTTAAAGTCACATTTTAAATCTGAATCACATTTTTTTTTTTTTTTATCAGAAAAAAATGCAATTCGATTATTTTCCAAAAAAATCATGCAGGTTTGCAATGACATGGGAGAACTGTCACTTTAAGCTGCTGAGATCCATGGCCTCTGGTGCCAAGCTGTTACTCTATCACCTCTTAAACAGATCCATTTTTCACTGGCTTCCCCAGACCATAAAGACAAGAGACAAACCAATTGATTTTAATATGGCTCCCATGTCAGGGGAACTCAGGAGAGTGGACATATGGAGATTAATCACTTCTGTGCCAGTAGCCTATTTGTATATTGGCTGTGATGTGTGGAGGAGGGCTGATCTAAGGCACTTTGGCCACCTTTAATCAAAGCTTTATTTGAAGACTCTTCACTGTTCAACACAATATTTTAAGGACCCCTCCATATTTTTAGCATTTTAATTTGGAATGCAGTTCGATTGTTTTAATATATTAATAATTAATAAATTTAAGTACTTTTAAGTCATCCTGAGGCCCTCTAGTGGGTTCCGGGCTCTTGGTTGAAAACCACGGCTCTAGTCTAAATTCCCATTGACTTGGTCTGAGTGTGCACATGCCTTTTTGTCATATAGCTGTAATGTTGATTGATATCTTCTGCACATTATGCGCTAATCGCAGTGGCAGTGGGTCTCGGCATCTGTTGTGTCATTGTCAAGTTTTCAAGCTAATCAGTCACCTGAGAAACCTGTTTACGTTCAGTGTAAACTGCAGCAGTAAGAGAACGCTTAAGGGGAATAAGCAGGAAATAGATAACTGGGTCTTTGGTTTGGATACAGCAAGTTTTTGAAATGTGCTCATGAAGCCTGGCTCAATCAGCTCTGGAGCTTTGCAAATATAGTGAGAGTGTCTGCCAACTGTTTTCTGTAAGGCCTTGGTGTCCTTTTCAGGTTAGCAAACTATCCAACAGTGCTCTATGCCAGCCTTACATTCGTTCTTTTTCCAAGCGCTCCCAAACCAGGCCATGCTAGGACTGTGCAAATTCACATATTTTCATAATCAACTAGTCTGTGGGTAATCTGAATGATTGGTAAGGGAGCCCTGTGGGTAATGAGGCTGATTTTGTGAGCCAAGCTTTATTTGTAATTTTTCAATTTGTTTATAACAGAAATTTATTTACCGAAATCTCTCTATGGAAACTTGTTTCGATTTTATATCTCCCAATTCTGACTTCTTTTCTTAGAATTGTGAGATATACACTCTCAATTGTTAGTTATAAAGTCCTATTCTGATGGGGAAAAAAAGACTGAGCATCCATAAAGTAAGAATTACAAGTTGTCACCTGAATTCTGACTTTATTCTTGCAATTTTGAGTTTAGGCATCTTGCAATTCTGACTTTATAACTCGCAATTCTGTCTTTATTTCTTGCAATTGTGAGTTTATATATCGCAATTATGAGAGAAAAAAAATCTGAATTGTGAGATAAAAATTCGCAATTATTTTTTCAATTCTGTAAAATTCTGTGACGGAAACAAGCTTCCTAAAATGTTACAAAATTTATTAAAAGAATAAAATAGAATTGAAAGAATAATAATATATTGAATTGTAATAAAAATATTGAGGAAGAGATTCAAGAGGAGGAAATTATATTTCTACTGGAGTGTTCACATAGAATCCATTCTTGCATTAAAAAAAGTGGACAAAAAAGTTTTTACATCCTGACTCATTCCTACCTTATACTTGATTTAAATTCCTCTCTGTGCTATTTCTCTGTCTCCCGCCTTTTCTCCCTTTTCCCTTCTGATTTATTTTGCCAGGCCGGAAATAGAGGCATAGCACCGTCATTACTGCATATGTTCTGTACACCTCCAAACAAGTGGCTCTTCTGGGAGGATCAGGCCAGGGCAAGGCTGAGGGTCACGGTGGAAAGTGTGCCCGCCATGCCAGAATAAATCAAGAGTGGAGAGAGAGGGTCACAAGGATGACCTCAGCAGCACCAGCAGGACTTAAATCACCCGGCTTCCCTGGGTGGAGAGAGACAGTGTGAGCTACATAATGAAAACAGCATGTTCCATTTGACATAGCTGCTGCTCAAACAGAGGGTCTGCTTTCCAACACTCTCTGCATGGTCTCAAAAGCAGCAAGGATTGAGTCCAAAAGCTGGTAAAATATTTATTGGCAATATTGGTGATTTTTTCCCCCAAAAATCAGTAGGTCTTGTGCAATGGTGGACGAAGTACACAAAACAAGTACTTGAGTAAAAGTACAGATACGTGTAATAAAGCATTACTCAAGTGAAAAAGATTAGTGCTCCTTTTCAATTTTACTTGAATGAAAGTACAAAAGTACTTTATTTTTAATGTACTTAGTCAGTATGCCACATTTCTGTGTATATATATACATATATATATATATATATATATATGTATATGTATGTATGTATGTATGTGTGTGTGTGTGTGTGTGTGTGTCTGTGTGTGTATAATATCTACATAAAAGTGTGGGGTCAGTAAGTTTTTATTTTTTCATTTTTTTCATTTTTTATTTGAAAGTCACTTTTGTTCACCAAGTCTGCATTTATTTGATCAAAAATACATTAATGAAGGATAGAAGAAAACAGCATTTATTTGAAATATTTTTTGATCAAGTTAATGCATTCTTTCAGAAAATATAAATATATAAGTATATAATTATGTATAGTGTTTACACACAAAACTGTAATTAATACTTATATTATATTATATTATAGATTGTAGATTTTAACAGTAATTTCTCTAGCTTTTTTCTCTATCATGCATTTATTTTTGACTGAACTTGACACAATGCAGTCTGGTAATGTTTTTTCTTGTGAAGGACACATGCAATGCTAAATTGTTAAAAAAAAAAAAAACTAAGGAAGGCAGCATAGTTTAGTTGGAAGAGGTATGCGTTGGTACTGTACCTTTGATCACTAGGTTTTGAAACGGTTGTTCTGGTTCCTATAGCATGGATTTCATACATAGCCTACCCCTACCAACACCGTTCTAGTGCGGGTTCCTGGCCTGTGTCCATTCTCAAAACGATTCGGGACAGAAAGGTCAGTTCATCTCGGGCCCTAAAAACTTGCTGGTCTTGCAACTGTTCTACAGTGCTCTTTAAATCTAAATATAAAACTGTCCGCACAAGAAATGCAGAAGTGCCACAGTGCTTACACAAACAACGGGATGAGCACTGTTTGATTTTAGACTTGTTATAGTCAGGTAAAAAACATGTAGCAGTGTTACATCGCTGTTCGGTCCTCAAGTCTGGAAGACTGGAAGTCTGGAAACACGTGGCCAGTTCATAACAGGCTCCAGTTCGCCTAGCCGAGAATAGGCTGTGGCTCTAGAGCATGAACCTTTCTTGTAGAAAAGGGGTAACAGTGTCACCTCAACTTCCTCCATCACCAAAATGGTCTTTGAGAGGTATCGTGTGGAGCATGAGAAAGGCCCGGACACAACTGGGCACGCAAGTGTCCTTTATCAGAGCTGACCTCTGTTAATCTTGACCTCTTGTTGGTTGTGTCCACCACCTCTCTTGCCTCCCATTAACAGAAATTGGCCCGATGACATACTCTTCCTGTGTCTGCCCCTTTGCAGGCCCCTCTCTGACGAAGGGGATGGCGAGGCCCAGCATAATGCTCTATTTTGGGAGGTCATTTTGAGCCGGACGCCCTGTCTCCCCAGGACTGCCTGTCTGCTGATAGCCTATCAGATTGCTGGCTCTTAAAGGGGAGACGCTGCCATTTACCAGCCTGACGCCAGGCAAACCAGTTATCATTATCAGTACCCCTGACACCAGATTAACCGCTCCCAGCACTAATGAGCATTTTAAGAAAGGGTAACGTGTGGGAGTAGTAAAAATAACATCAAGGGTACAAAAAAACAAACAAAAATAAAACCGTAATGGACACTTCTGTAATAAAACCTGATTAAATCAGTAGCTGTTCTTTCATAATGTAAAGAAATGACATTCTAACAAGACTGTTGATCTGGATTAGTGAGTAATTGAAGATATCATTGACATCATTGACCATTTATTAAAATGAACACATAGTTAAAATTCTCTGCAGCTTTATCTAGTCCCTCGGAACTCAAAGGTTTTTGCCCTCTTTTATGCCCCTTAAAAGGGTAGTTTACCCAAAAATGAAAATTACAGGGATTACAGATATAAAAAGATATAATTATGGATATTTTTCTTACAAAAATGCACTGCTTCGCATTAGCCGTATTGGATTACTTTTATGATGGATGGATGCGCTTGTTTAAGCTTTAAAATTTTTTACCATTCACTCCCATTATAAAGCTAAGAAGAGCCAGGATATATTTTTTAATATAACTCTGATTTGTGTTTGGCTGAAAGAAGAAAGTCATATACACATAGGATGGCTTATTATGGGATAATTTTATTGTTTTATTTATTTTTTATTTTTTTTCCCTTTAAGTATCTCTGAAGCACTGTAATGGTTTTAACTCCTCTAAGGTCTCTTTACTTTTCAGTTAATTCTTATGAGAAGGTTTTTAATGAAGATTTAAAAATGCATTTTTTTAATCAAAGATATACTTTAAAAAACTTAGATTTACTTTTTATTATTTAACCTTTTATATATTTATATATACTGTATAAAAGGTTATATAAATGTACACACACACACACACACATACACACACACACACATAGCTGGCATGATGCTAAATTATAAACAAACAAACAAACTTTGGTCCCTCTGTATAAAATGCATGTTGTTATTGGCTTCTCACTCATTTGCAGCAATGAGAATTCTGTCTCCACGACAAGTTCTTCCATAAACAATGTTTACAATCCTCTATCCCTGATATTTCCAAAGGATGTGACTAAGAAACTCTCAGATATCCAAGCCAAGCTCAACACGTGCAGTGAATAAACCAAAGAGACTGAGTTCCACAGCACAAACAACTGTTATTGGTTGTGGTGTTGCATTCAGTCGAGAGGTAACAGGACATATAAATTTTAAAATCATTCACACACACATTTTATTTTTTATTTTATTGATGTTGTCTTTGCTATTCAAATTAGTGGAGTTGCACAGTTGACTAACAGTTCTTGTATTTCTTTCTGTCCTGCTTTTCCTTTGAAAAAAAAAAAAGGATTACTCTTAATTTTTCTGTAATTTAATTACAGACTATAGAACAATTCTAAATAAAATAATTGTGGATTTAACTATAACATTTAACATCTGATGTGTTTTTTAATGTAACCTTCTCCCTTTAAATAATTTGGTTAGTTCAAGAATAATTCATGCAATTTTATATTATTTATTTGAAAGAATTAGTTCACTTTATAATTAAAATTGCCCCAAGCTTTACTCACCCTCAAGCCATCCTAGGTGTATTTGACTTTCTTCTTACTTTCATTTTACAGTAACCAATCCCTTAAAAGAACAGTTTTATGTTTACCCTTGTATTGTTTAGGTTGATAAAGGATTTAGAAAGTCATTAGTACTAAGTAATTAGCCGATTATAGAAAGTCCTTAGCCTATTTCAGTCATATTCACAGGCTTTTTGTTTGATCTTATAGACCTTATGTCTTGGTCTTATAGACCAGAGAAACAAACGCACAGCCGTCTTTAGGATTTTGTTTGCCCATACCCATTCACTTGATATTATGTCCCGTTTTGTTGTAAACGATCGTTCTCTAATCCCTCTCATGTAAATACGGTGTTGAACGTTTTTTTTGTTTTTTTTTAATCTTCAAGCATGGCCTTCAGAAAAAGAAAAAAAAACACTTGACCTGCGGCTATAAGAATGGCTCCCTCTGCCAATGTAAGGAAGATGTTGGCTATTAAAAGGGCCTGTGAATGCTCAGACAAACATCAGCCCACATGCTCAGTTACTCTGCCATGCAGGAATGCTGTTGATCTGCGTTATCAAAGCCTATGGAACATGTAAATTCCAGAAGTAACAAGACAATATAATGAACTTCTCAGCCCTGAGGCTCACATTAGCACTTGAGTGATGAGATTTGCCACATCACACTTCAGATCGTCAATTAAGCAGGAATCCAACAACAGATGGTCTTCATTAGCACAAGCAAACTGTAATGAGCAAACAGCTACTGATGTCTTATTTTTCATGTTTTTGAGACATACATTCAGAACCATCATAAAATGGCTTGGTGGGCCGCTCTTGTTGATGCGGAGTTTGATGGGGTAAGCTCAGGGTACATAGCTGGCACAGTAACTCAGTTTTTTCTGCGCAAATGAAGTTTGTGAAATCATAAAAAGTGTCTGTGGATGATGTCATTCTTGGCAATTTGGTTCCAACATGGGTTTTTGGAGTGCTAGATTTACTAGCGTTTGGGAAACATTATAAAGTACAGTGGTTCGCATTGAGAGAGCTTTTGCTTTCTCCAACGGTCCTCTGCTCCACACCGCCGTGCCATGGCCGGCACACATTAAAAACACACTTTTATTAAAACATTCAGCACTTTGATACTTTCATTTCACCGATTTCGGAATAGGATTTTTCTCCTTCCTTCACCCTCTGAGAAGTTCTTTTTTTGGATGTAGCGTGTTGTGAATTACAGAATCGGTAAAGCGTCCACAGTGTTTCAGCGTTGGGTCAGGGTTGGGGTTAGTCGAACAGTCTGGTCAGCTTTAACAGTTGATACCAAGACAAATCTACGGCTGCACCAGGCAATCGTCCTACCGACAGCAATCTATGCTAACATTTAACGTTTCATCAACAATGATTCAATCAAGTTACCAACAAGGAAATTCGGCGAAATGGATCTAGGAAATTGCAGGATATTGTAGTGGAACGTTGAATGTGGTTGGCAGGTCATATTCTTCGCCTACCAGATAATCGATACTCAAAGAGTGTGGTGCGATGGCCGTCAGGTCTCAAGCAGAAACAAGGCCGACCCCTTAAAACATGGCTCCAAACAACCAGAGACCAAGGAAACACTGGCTTCAGATGGGAAGATGTCGAGAACGCTGCCTCAGATAAGAAGGAAGCTTGTTGCCCTATATGCCTTTCACTGAAGCAACCAATGATGTTGATGGTGTTATGAATGCTTTGTTGTGCTAAGTCAATAATCTGTTATTGGTGGAGGGTATGCTAAGTGTGTTTAGGGCCTATATGTGAATGTTTTTGCCAGAGTGTGAGGACTGGGTTGTGCCAAGGTGTGAAAGTCTGCCTGGTGCCAGTTTATTTTGGCCCTCACTCTTTCTTCTGTATGTGTTGGCATCTTTTCTCACGCAGTGTTATTCTTACTGTAATGGATCCTGGTTACTACTGCAGGCAATCCTGAGGAAAACTTTATGAATGTATAAACCTTTATGTAAACATACTGGCCGTAATGAGCCTAGTCTATAGTATTTTGATACACTTGGTTATGATCACATTTATACACTTTTTTTTTTTTTAGGTATAGCTACATTTGAATTGGCTAGGCTGAAAGGTTGCATAGTTAACAAATACTAGCTGTTATTTGGCTGTCTGATTTTCAGTGCTACACGAGCTTCTGGGATAGTAGTATCTTATAGCAAACTTGGTAACAAATATATTTCTAATATCTTGCAATTGCAACTAATTATATTAAAATTTCGTTAAATTAACGGTAAAAAACGACAGTTTTACATTTACACTGTAAAATTACAATAAATATATGGTTAGATTTATTACAGTAAATTCACCGTATTCAGTACGGTAGTAAGTTAACCAATTAATTTTTTTAATGTTAAAATCACGATAATTTTTACAGTTTATATTATTTGTGATTAAACAAAATGTAACATTTTAGTATAATTTAATATTACTCCGTAAAAGCATGGATTTCATCAATATTCATTTGTCCTGTTATGTGTTGTGTTCATCAAGATTTTGGTGATTAATTTTCTCAAAATTGACATATTCTGGACTTCACCGCAAGTTGCGGTGGTCAGTGAAGCTGTATGCGGAGAGCCCATTGCTGGTGTGGTATTGCTTTGATTCAACAGTTCAATAAATAAAATGTTTGAGTATGAATAGTGAGTAACTTACATTTTATACTCAATATTGTTACAGTTACCAACGAAAATAGTTTCAAACAAATCCAAAGCAAAATTAAAAGTTGCATATCCAAGCATAGCCTTGCATATCCGGACCTTTACCTGATGAACTGGTCTCTGAAGCCACTGTGGTTGGTAAAGAACTGTCCATTTAGTCAGCAAGAGGCTGTCTGACTGACATGTAAATTGACCTATCAATATTTAGGGGCGGGTAAATGTTGCTAAAATAACAGACAGCATGTTAGAAGAACTTGTTGGTAGTTTTATGTTTACCTGCATATGCTGCAGATGTTCCTTTCACAGGGAGGTACTTCACCTGCATGATAGATGCGAGAAAATGCACAACTAATCAACTGAAATCTCTTGGGAATACAAAGGGTTGGCCAAACTTAGAAAATAGTACTTTTCCTCATATCACAGACTTTTAAATGCCTCAAACAAAATGCTTGACTATCTTTTAACGTTTTTAAATCTAGCATTTATTTGCTCCTGTGAAGCAGTTGCGGAACTTGTAAACGCAGCTTTTGTTTCCTGGTGGACCGTTAAACCCCCCCCCCCCCAACACTAGACTCTAAGAGAACTTGTAGAAGTCAGCCAATACGATTTTGACTTTTGCCTTCATCCCAGTGCTGTTATACTGCTATATCAGTGCTCTTTTAGCGCTCTTTAGCCAATCATATACGAGAATCTTAAATAACTCTTGTATAATTGAAGATGTTGTAATTCTGCTTGCAATGTTGTAGTGAAGCATGACGTCAGCCCGAACCTAAGTCAACATCTAATTCAAATTAAACTCAAAGTTCCACAAAAGTATCATTACAAGCAATTAATCTGCCAGAGAAGTCACAAACAAAGTTTGGGTGGTTCACAGAAGAAACAGGTTGTCTTTCCCATCAGGGTTGCCTTTCCTCAGTGAACAAGCCTCTAATTTAAGGCCTAGAGGAATGTGTGCGTGTGTGTGTGTGTGACTGAGTTTAAATCAATCTGGCAGAGACAGTGCAATTAGAGGTTTTGACTTGGTTATCTGGCTCTCAAAGACAGACTGTCTCCATGACCCACTGAACAAATGCTGATAAAAAGCTGGAAAATATTATTCTTCACACAAGTTTGTCTCTGGTTTGGGATCTGGTGACCCAGTCATATGGGGCTCAGCCTCGCCGTCTCTGCCGGTCAGGAAGAGAGATAGGAAAAAACACGCAACACTCAGATAACCAAACTATTGATCTGTATTCTGCGACGCCAGTTTCGAAAACCAAATATGTGATAGAGACACAGCGCAGGTGTCCTGATTTGATTCGCTTCTCATGTTCAAGTATTAATTAGTTGTGTTTCCCAGGACTTGTTGATGAAAACAGGGACATTTAGTCACTTTTTTAGTGTGTCTTTAAACAGTCATTCCTGCCTTTCTGGGGTCGTGACTTCTGACAGCGGCATGACAGAAAGCATGGGAGGGAAAGGTGCAACGTGTGGAATGTTTACAGGCAAGCTTGGAAGAGCAATGTATTACAAACCTAAATTATTTCCAGATTTATTACTCGATCCACGGTTCCAAACTCAGAATCGCATTGCAAAACATTTCATCTTAAACTTTTGCTCTTATAAATCTACCCAACATGAGTCAGTGTGTCATAAAACAACATAAAATATACAAATCTACATTTTTATTTCTGCGAAATGGCCAGCATTCTTAAACCTGACCTGAATTAAGGGCTCGTAGCTCTTTAGAGGAGTTTTTAAAGTGAAATTATAAATTCTGAAAATACTCACCTTCAAACCTCGGCCGTCTTTCTTTTGTTGAACACAAAATGTTTTTTGTTTTTAAGCATACAATGAAAGTCGATGGGGTTCAAAACAACCCTGAACCCCATTGGGTTTCATTTTTAAAGACAGAAACAGTTCTTAAGTCATACAGGTTTGGAATGACATAAAGGTGAGTAAATGATGACAGAATTTTCATTTTTAGGGGAACTATCCTTTAACTGTCCTTTCCTAATGTGTTTGAGTAGACCATCCCAAGCGTCCCATAATCATGCAACTGTAACTTTTATTCTCTTGCGTTCCTTAAGCTCCCTCAGTGGTAGAATGGACCCAGAATGGTCCTTATCGGCAGGAATGTGATGGTGAAGCCAGGCCACTGACAGCTCTCCCCTTGGGGCATGAATTACCCTGACTGGTACTAAGAGAAGATGACACACGCAGCCTTGGGTCTTTTCTGCCTGGTCTACCCGTCTCCAATACAACCTAGTGAATCAAATTGCTTCCAATTAAAGATTCAACCCACTTTTTTTCCTTTTCTTTTCCCCCCAATATCCACCATGCTTTGTCTCATAACAGAGACATGTCTTGTGGCATTTACGAAGAATCGAATGATTGTACAGTATTGAATATAGAGGGGTGGGGTGGGGATGTCTTGCGTCTTGATCTCTGTGTAGCATTGAGTGAATAGATTAGCTGCAGAATGCCCTCTACTCCAGTGCCCTCCGCCCCCACTGCGTCCACAGGCCTAAGTGTGCGAGCCTGTTTCTCATTAGTATCTGTCCATACCAAACTCCCTCGCTCTTCCTCATGGAGAATTAATGCCTTCTGCTCTTTGAATATATGACTGCTGTCACAGGCTGGTGCATTTTATTGTTTTGTTGCATGTACTCTCTTTCTCTGCTGATTTTCTTCCTACAGTCTTCCATACTCTCCTTTATACTAGTGTTTCTCAGACTTTTGTTATCCATCCATTCACCTGTCGTTCTGTCTGTTACTATTAATTATTGCATAAGTGTCCCATGAGATGCTTGGTCAATTGGATGGGAATCACTGCTCTAAACAATCTCTTCATTTATCTTTAATTTATTTATGATTTTGCATCATCCTTTTTATTAAGGAAAAGCCCAATTCTCTCCCTATATATTTTCTACAGCGTTTCATATTTGTTAGCATCACAAAATTTTAAGGGCCAGATTTACTAAACGGAGGAAATTGGCGTGAGAGCATAATTCCACAAATGCGCCGATGGGAGAGGCAAATTAAAGAACACAGATGGAGTCAAATCATTTGCATAATGACCAACGCAATCTACCTAGAGCAGTGCAGCTTAACGGTCGGTCACAAATAAGCAGAGCTGATGCTCATCAGGTGTGGGTTGACACAGGCACAACTTGTTACATTTAATCTGACAAACCCGTACACATATATATAGGCCAACATGGCTTGGCAAACAGTATGTTCGGATAACGTATTCCTCTGGCATTCCAAAGAAATTAATTAGAGTGGAAACTATTTTCTACCATGCTCTCTCTGTTCTCTGCGGTGTCTTCCCCTAGCAGCAACAATTGCAGCCATGTCGCAAAATGGGTCAAGACATGCCTTTTTGGGCGTTAAATAATGGCATAAATACCAGTAAATTGACTAGCGCAAACATTAGTAAATCTTGCTGCGTGATTCATTTAAATGCTCTCCTTCCATAAATTTTGCACTCCGCGTCTTTAGTAAATCCCGACAGTAGTTTTTTTTAATACCAAAAGAGGGTTTGCGCTGGCGCAAGCTTGAAAATCTAGCCCTAAATTTTCAAAGCTAATCTTACAATTGAAGAGAGACAACGTAATGCTTGCTGTTGCATATCAGCATGTCATACAAACAGCTCATTTTATGCAAAATTTCTACTGGCAAGACTAAATGTTCAAAGCAGCTTTTCAGTGACTGAGTAGTCTAATTTGAGACATTTCTACAGCTTGTCCAATCCAATATGAGAAGAACTCCCTGTAACTGATCGAAGAAAGTTTATATTTCAGCTGTGCCATAATACTAAGACAGGACATTAATATCTCAGATACCTCTCTCCAGATACCATTTTTCTTCCTTATTCCTGGAGCTTTTGTCTGCACGCATCTCTCGGTTGTGTTTAATTTGATTTGTTATCCTCTCCCTCTGAAGTGTCAGTGCTGTACCAAGCTGGCGTGACCACTGGATTATTACCCCGGGGTTTCCAGTGGTGCGGACAGTCTGCTTTGCTGGTCACATAGTGCAGAGCAGAGCAGGGGGACAGTCTGTGTGAACAGCTGGGCCCTGTTTTCAGCCCTCTGACTCAATTACCTCGTCTTCTTTGAAGAGTTCTTTTCTTACACACTTTCACATATGCAGCAAACATTAGGGTCAATAGAGTATACACTCTTAAAAACAAAGGTTCCAAAAGGAGGTTTTCACAGAGATTCCATAGAAGAACCTTTTTGGGTTCCTCAAAGAAGCTTTCAGTATTTTTTCTTAGTGTGAAGAACATTTTAACAGTGTAAAGAACATTGTTCTGCTATAAAGAGCCTTTTTGTGTACGGGGAAGATTCCATGGATGTTAAAGTTTCTTCACGGAACTATAGATGCAAGAACTTTTATTTTTAAGAATGTAGGCGATTTATTTCATACTTTTTACATATATATAAAACAAATTTAGTAGTATTTTTCTTGTTTGAAATTTATTTTACAAAAACATTTCATGCATTGTCTTTTAAAATATTTTTAAAATAAATTATTTACAATTTAAAACTTATACTATATAAAACAATGTTTAAAAATCATACGAAAAGGCAACAGTTAACAGGTAGTCATTGCAAAATTGGTGCATTCTAAAAAATCCTGGGTTATTTCAATCCAAATTGGGGTCAAATAAGGACAAATCAAACTGTTTGGTTAAAATTTTAATTTAAAACATTAACCCAACAGTTGTGCTTGTCCATGTACGACCCAAATTTGGGTTGAAACAACAGCCCCTAACTTAGGATAGAGGAGGAATTACTCAGTGACAACCTCAGGAAATAATTTATGGGGTGAATAATCCATTATATGATATTAGCATAGTGACTAATGTAAAAATATTCCAATAATATGTAAATTACACTTAATATGTGTTTTGTACTCAACAGACATCATGTCCGTGAAACCACTAATGTCGTTCCTTGGCCAAAAACATCATCTTAATGCTATTCCTTGTATTCTTTTTGCATAGCGCTCATAATGTTCCCTTAAAAATTCCCTCTTTTCATTTATCATCAAGTGATTGGAATTGAGAAACAGAATAATCTCTGCCAAAACCATTCGAATGCCAAGTCTCTCAAGGCTTACATGGTGTTGGACTGAAAACAAAACTTGTTTTATCATTGTTTCTCAATGCTTGAAAGGTAAAACTTTGCCTCGGGTGAAACATTTTATTTTAACCACATTATATTGCAATAGCCAGTGAATGAAGTCACTAATCATTTATCACAGAACCTCCTGTAGGCACAAAACTATACAGTATGGTCACAAAGAAACAGTCAAACAACATGGTCTGAAAAAGCACTTCCCTAATGAACAGTAGTAGCTTTAATTCAAAAATAGTGCCATATTACAGATATTCTAGCGAAACTAGTACCTACCAATGGACAGGTGGGTGAATGGCTATCATTAGCACTATTATACTGTGAGTGAGGCTTTCACAGATTTTTCAGGAAAGTGTGAGAATGATTGAACATGGAGTGCAGTGCTGCAATAACAGTTTTCTTTGCCCTGTCTGACGTGTGATTAAGTTACAAAAGAGAATGTATTTGCAACAGGTGCCTCTAATACAGAGCAGGCATAAGGGGCTCCATGCACTCTCTCTCTCTCTCTCTCTCTCTCTCTAACCTCCATGAACCTGCCGGGGAAATCCGATTCCCGCTTACACACGGGCAAATACTACTCTTAGTCATAGAGCAAGGGGCAGAAGTAGAGGACAGGTGTGTGTGTATGTTCATCATGAGTTGTTAATCTACATTATATGAAATTTTAACTGTAAAAAATCAGATGTTAAATTTATAGCACCAATTTTAACAATTTTAAGGGGAAAGGGGCATGTTTAGTTTTATTTTGATCTTATTTTTAGTTTTGCACATTGGAGTGTTTTATGTTACATTTTATGTTGTTTTGTTAATGTTTTATTTTTATTTCATTATTTTAATATATATATGCTGACATATTAACATGACATAAATGTGTTAGCCTATCACTAACATGCCGCCCTATAATGCGTAAATACATTGTAACTATATCTTAACTGTCCAGTTTTATTTTTTAACATAAATATTAAAAAAGTATTTTCATGATTTATCACAACATTTTTACTTTTGGTTAAATCAACTTCAATAATTAATGTTGTTCAGATAACATAATATGTTGAGTTTCTGTTGATTAAATCAATTGCCTTCATTGGATTAACTCAATTTTTTTATTTCAATGAACTCAAAGTTTTAAGGCAACCAGGTAACTTACTCGTTTAAGTTAAACCACCAATTCTTTTTTCTTTTCTTTCCTTTTTTTTTTTTTTAAATTTTTTTTACAGTGTATAGCTAGTTTCAAGAAGAGTTAAACACCCATTAATGCAATTCTTGTTTGTTTTAATTTGAATATATGCTAATCATTTTTATTTTTTGTGTGTGCTTGGATCCCTTAAGTAAAACAATTTTGATATTGGCAAATATTTTTCATTTTGGGATATTGGAGTCCTTATTAGATGGTTTGGATTGGATCTCCTCCCACACAGTTTAATTTCACATCCTCTTGATCACTTGATAAATAAGGCTGTCAGCACAAGTCCATTGTTAAGACTGTATTTACATAGCTTCTTGCCGAATAAGCGTGTCAAATACTGTGCTCTGCTTTTTGGCATGCTGCCGGGAAATTTATTTCATTCACTGTCAATTGTAACAACAGTGGGCGCGTCTATTTGCGTTTTTCTTCCTCTTTCAACCAATCCATGTCTCCGGGGGCATGCCGTAAATGTTGGGCAACCAATCGGGAGTGTTTATTGCTGAACTTTTGCTACTTTGAGCAAGTTAATACAGTGAGAGATGTCGCTCCGCCTACTCTACTCCAGCCAGTCTTTAACCCTTTATGTGCATATGTGCATGAGTGAACAAGATAGTACAGAAAAGTGATTTGTACTTAATGCAATATATAGTTCATGCAAAGTACTTTACATTTGTATATATATATATATATATATATATGGTATATTGTGTTTGCAGGAATGTATTACATCTCAGGCTACTCTTCAGTATATTAGTATATTTAAGGTTTTTTGGGGATGGTTGCATCTCACAGTCTATGCATGACCCATTGCTGGAATTCACACCTGAATGAGAGCTGCTCGCACCTCATGAGGTCATTCTATGGAATTTGCAAGCTTCCCAGTCAACTGAAAATTCCTCATGTGCAGAAAATGCACACTTTTCATCATAATAACAAAACTGATTCAGAATCCAATTTGGATGTATTTGCCCAGTACTTTTCTGAGGAACATGACAGTTACTGATGTAAGACATAGATATGTAGAAAATAAGTAGATCAGTTCTCAAATACATATAGGTATAAAAAAATAGCAAGAAATTCAGAGAAATTAGTTATCAGTGAGATACAAATGTTTTAAAGGTGTTTTCAGTCATTCTTACTAATTTAAAACAGATATATATATATATATATAAAAAAATGAATAGCACATTTGAGAAATGTCATTAATGTGATCCCTCATGTGAAACTAAAATATAATAAAAAGCTTTTTTATTTTACATGGAGAAGGTTGCCCCTTCATTGACACCATGTCATCCAAGTGAATTACTACAATTAATAATAACATTAATTATAATAATAATAATAATAATACTGAAACAGTAGCATTACAGCAACCACACTGCGAACTTGCTATGTTCAGAGATCATCATTTTTCCCTGTAAATTTTATCAAGTGTAGTATGAGAATATAATATAGGCAACAATAAAGATCAAACTTCATGCATCCAAACCTATAGGTGTCAGTATAAAGTCCAAAACTACTGATACCTTTGCAGTAATTAATAGAGGCTGCTAAATATAAAAAGTGCACATTTAAAGACCTTAAATAGTGTGTTATATTATGTCGCTCAGATGCCTTTGTAGAATAGCTTATGCATGTAACATAATTAGATGATCTTTTGTATTAAAAAAGAAGATATGTTAGTTGTGGACACAGCTTCTGACTCCACAAAACTCAAAATTAAGTTATGAGCGCAGTTAAGTTGCATTGACATCATCTTGGAAATGTTTGTTAAATAATTCTTGCATTTTTACATTAGTTCTAATTTACTCGCAATTCTTCCTCTGCTTAGAATAAACAATCATCTTAGGATATATGAAGAAATAGAAGTAGATGGATGTTACGCCTTTAAGAGTTAAGAAACTTGAAACCTTGTTTGCGCAACAATCAGTGCAGCTCAGAGCCGCCAAAGTGTCTAGACTAGCACATGATGGTAGTCAGCCAATGGCTCCATCGCTCTCCTCGGGGGCCCTGTGTGTGTGTGTGTATGTGTGTATGTGTGTGTGTGTGTGACAGGGGGAGAAAAAAAAGGAAAAAGGGAGAGAAACGGAGAAAGAGAGAGAGATCTGGGTTGCAGTTTGACCAGGTCTGAACACGGAACCAGAAGCACACTATAAGTCCACGGATTGTTCATTTTCTGGCCCCGGCGCGCGCACAAGGATATTTTTGGATCGCAAAATAGAGTGCGCTGGAATAGTGGAAAACAACCGGAATAGTGAATTCTGTGAGGAATTGTCTGTGGATTTAATTCGCCGAGGAGCAGCTTCATTCATGTCACCAGACCCGCTGTTGAAGAGTGGATTTGAACGTGTTTCAAAGTCCGAAAACATCTGAGAGCGCGCGACTAGTGTAGCTTTTCGCGTTTTTTTTTTTTTTTTTTTTTTTTTTTACAACAAATTTATTTTATGTAGTTAAACCCCGTAGTGCATTTCAAATCTAAAAACTTTGTCCACATGTAGGCTACTGACAGCGATGAATACGTTTCTGCGTAGCCTTGCGGTTGTTTGACGTTTTAATGCAATATAACATTGTGCCTTCAAAACTAATGTTGTGGTTTTGCCACCAATATATGGTGCTCGGCTGTGCACGCGCTGCACGGCAGTCGGCCAACATTAATGTTGCACGAGCTCAGAAATAGTTTTAAATCGCTACGATCTGAACGTAAATAACTCATCTAGAGTTTCAAGTTGTCGTATGTTCAGGACGAAACGCTCAGGTCTTGTGCGGCGACTCTGGAGAAGCCGTTTGATTCCAGATAAAGAGGGGGGCGATGGATATGGCAAAAGCGGCGAGGGGTCTCGAGACGATCTGCTTGGCACCAACCCAGAGAAAATTCCCAAGACGGAGTTCAGACCGATGACCCCGAGCGGGTCGCCTGGCGTGGACTATGGGGAAGTGTGTACGAGGAATCCCACTGAGAGTGGTGGTGGTGGCACCTCAGGGGGCGTTTTGGACCAAGATGGGGGCACGGTATGCACTGTGGGAAGCCCTCGGTCTGTGCAGGACAGCGATTGTAGAACAGTCACTTGCTGTTTATTTAAAGATCGGGACCATCATTCTGGATCTAGAAGCCCGGAGCCTGGCTCGTGCCAGTTCGTGCTGAGGAACATTGGCTCTTCTCGGGACCCCGGTCCTCTTGAGAGCCAGGAGACGAAACCTCGCTCCGTCATGGAGCAGGAGCTCAAGACCGCCACCTATTCGCTATTAAAGAGGCTAAAGGAGAAAACCTTGGATACTTTGTTGGAAGCCGTGGAGTCCAAAGGAGGGGTGCCGAGCGACTGCGTGATGGTATCGCGGACCGAGCTGCGGTTAGGCGGCCACATGGCTCCTCCACAGCTGCTCATCTGTAAGCTTTATCGGTGGTCAGACCTGCAGCACACGGCCCAGCTTAAAGCGCTCTGTGAGTGCAAGAGCTTCGGAGCTCAGGACGGTCCGGTTGTGTGCTGCAATCCATATCATTACAGCCGACTCTGTGGGCCAGGTAAGCGATAAAACTCAAACTGACTATATTGTCTCATTATTAGGCTTTGCTTTACACCTGCTGTTATGCCAAAGGTCTTTCCTCAGGGTTCCCCCAACAGTTGCATTGAAGCTGTGTTGTTACAGTGATTCATGCACTACAGAATGCCATTGATAAAACTGAGCGCAGTAGCTTTGCTTTTATTTAGTGTGAAAATTACTTTTTTTTAGTGAAATGTAAGCAATTATTAATATTCAGTGTTGACACGTGACTCGATTTGCACATTATCCATAATGTACCAGCTGTTTTATGAGAATAACTAGATGAATTGGCAGAAATAAAATACCAACTGGCTAATTAGTTATATAAAATGCATGTCGGTTTTTTTTTTTTTTTTTTTTGTCTTAATTGCAGGTTACTGAATTGAAGATAGACAACATGATTATCCATGATTAAATCAGGCTACTGGGTTGATCAATTTTCTGCTGGTCAGTGGGTGAAAGTGTTCTCCAAATAGGTAGTAGTAAAATAATTGGTTGGGGTAGTTATTATATTTATTTGTTTTGAAGAATTTTCAGTCTGATCTCACTGGCTGTGTGGCCTAGAAGATTTTAAATCTAAGACCTTAAAAACGTTTTCATTCCCACCATTTCCTCAAGTCCTTTAGCAATAGTTTACTCAACTGCTGGATTATTTCCTCTCACAAGGCTTACAATCACCAATACTTGTTAATTTCTACATTTCAGATGTTATTGTGACATAAGCAAATCTCTTCTCAAAAAAAGTAGCTCTTCACATGCTTTAAAATCCCACAGATTGATGGGATATGGTACGGTTGGAATTCCTGCATTCATTGACAGTATAGATTGACATCTTGTGAGGATACCATTGGGAACCTGAGGCGCTTGGCAAACTATAAGTCATTTTTTCCATAATAAATCTTCAGATATTAAGAGATCATTTTAATCAAAGGCTTCAAACTGACAATTACACTCTTTGCTCAGCGTTTTATTGGAGTTTCTCAGAGCAGAGACGCTTGAGGGAGACAGCAGCCCCTCTCTCCCCTCCGTCCTCTGTAGACACACATAGCTCACAGGCGCTCATGCGTGTCCCCATGAAGATGGTATTTCTTTCATGCGATTGAACAACAGAGCCCTCTCAATCTTCAAACTCCATCAATGGTTTTGACGGGGTTTTTTCAAGGTTAATTTTCACAGACGACGTTGAAGAGAGAAATCCTATTGTTCAGTTGTTGCCCTATGCCTGTAAGCGCATCTATCACGTAAAACAGTGTTTAAGAAAACATTTTAATGTATTTAGCAAGGGCTACAAAGACACTGTCTTTTACTACGGCATTTGTTTATCAATGTTTAGCGATAAATACTTTTATTTTGCTTGGTTGTAGCTTTAGGTTAAGATGCCAGTATTTACGTTTCCCTTTTTGCGAAGACTTGTCTCTTTGAAATGATATCAGTTTCAAGTTGCGCTTTAAAAGTCGTTTTTTTTCCTAAGGAGGACCCCTCATGCTATTTAGGTGAAGGAGTGGCGGTAATATACAGTTTGCATACAACTGGCGCCAGACTGACTCGCTGTGTATCTGAGTGACTGAGTTTAGGATCCTGGCAATTACTGCCGCCACTCTTAAAGAGACAGTCCACATTATGCTTTTCTTTCCCCCCCACTACCAAAAGGCGAGGTCATTACTTGTCCAGAGACTTTTTTTCCTTTGTGCCTTCGAACTTTTAGTGGTTTCCTTTGTTACTAGATGAGTTTTTTTGAAAAGATGAAAAACTTATATACAGGCTTATACAAGTAGTTTTTGTATTAGGCTGATCTTAAATGGAAAAATCGTCTGAACGCCCATGCCATTAAATGGTGAAAGACCTAAAAACGGGCAGTGTTTTTTTTTCAGCTTCAGATGAGATTTGCATCAGAAACACTCAAATGAATTAAATATATAGGCCTATAATATATTATTGCATGTTTACATGCATTTTGATTATAGGCTTACCCAAATTTAGTGATAAATGTTTTTTTTCCCCAAGGTGTTTTTCTGTTTTAATCATTTATTTAAATAATAATAATAATAGTTTAAACAGTGGTAAGAGTATACTCACCAGAGAATGAAAATTAAATTTGCTATTAAGATATATATTATGTTTGTGCATTTATTTTAATTTTTTCAGGTTTTTTTCATATTTGTTGCAGAGTGTTGATGTACAACATGCAGCACCAACATGTTTCTCATATTATCTGCTCTGATTTTGGGGAAAATCTGCGTGATTCTGTGGAATTTAACTCCGGAATGGTGTTAAACATGTTAAAATTTGAATAATAATAATATGAATAAGAGTAGTACACTCTCATTGATATCTAAAAGAATTATAAAATTAGTAATAATATTGAATAATTTTGTACACATGCAGGGCATGTGTAGATCTTTGTGAATGGCCTGCAATTTAATTCTGCAGAAATGCTTTCTATGCAGTTTTGTGTATGCAGATTCCATATGGAGTTATACATACATTTTCTACAGTGCTGTAGAAAACATTCCATAATGCCTACAATGTGTTTTGTCATTTAATATATTGCTCTTTTTGTGTGTCATAGACCCAACCTATTATGCCAGGATTAAATAATATATTTCTATTTAATTCCCCATGTTTTGAAATTTCAATTGTAATTATACTCTTGTCATATTTTAGAGTCACCCCCTCCTCCATACTCAAGACTTTCCCCCAGCGAAGAACACAAGCCACTGGGTAAGTTTCAAGCACGCTCTAATTGCTGATTAAATATGTATTTATTTAAGTTGTTGTAAATGATCATGTACATGCACATTCTGAGGGAACAGATGATGGCAGATCATTTACTGACAAATTTAATAAAGTAATCTGTGTAACAAAATAACCTAGACAAAATAAGTCAGTGCCATCAGTTGTCATCCACTGGTTCAATCCCTGGGCTTTACGGAGAGCCAAAGGGGAAGCAAAAAGTAGAACAACGTGAAGAATTTTAATGGTGGCAATTAGGCACAGTGACCAACTGAGAGCCAGTGGAGGCTGTAGCCAGTATCCGGCAGGCCCATTTTCAGCATGCCAATCTGGAGCCGGCCTGGGCTCGGCCCTGTCTGTTGTGAGGGATGCTGGGGCCTGGCACTGGGCTGGGATATCCTCTTAGTGCCATAGCTCAACATCGGGCACACTGTTGACAAGAGGTGGGGTGGAGAGAGGGTACCATCTGGAACTGATGCTTTGGTGGTTTGCAGCTCGGCTTGTTAATTGTGATTGCGTTTTTTAGAGATTAGCATCTCAGAAAGCAGAGATGATGACACATATTTCTGCTCAACATTTCTACTGTTTATACCAATACCAATGAAATTCCACAATACTCAATAGCAAAGCAATAACTAATATGCTTGTGAACACACTTCTTTTGGTAAAATGCTTTAAAAACGGTACACTACTGTTCAAAGTTTGAGGTCGGTAAGATTTACTAATGTTTTTGAAGTCTCTCATGCTCACCAAAGCTCCATTTATTTGATGAAAAATACAGTAAAAACAGCAATATTGTGAAATATTATTAGAATAAAAATCACTTCAGTATTCTTTAATGAATAGAAAGTTCAGCATTTATTTGAAATAAAATTATAAATGTATTTACTGTCATGTTTGATCAATTTAATGCATCCTTGCTAAATAAAAGTATTATATTTGTAAAAAAAAAAAAAAAAAACTTACTGACCCCAATCTTTTAAACATTATTGTATTTATATAATATAAATATTAACGATTTAAATTAAAATCAGTGGCATTTTGCTTGTTACCTGTACTTACCTAGTTGTATCATCAAATGAAAAGTGAAATTTCTAATTAACTAACAAACTCCCTCCATCTCCTCAGATCTGTCAGATTCCACACTGTCTTACACTGAAACGGAGGCTGCCAGCTCGCCTAACGTCACCCAAGGGGAATTCTCAGGTGAGTTTTCTCATTTAAAAATATTTTGGCTCTGAAATCTAGTGTTGCTCTGTCAGCATGGCCTGTGATACCATTGTCGGACTTGTTGCTGTTTTTTCCAGTCCCGGAGAGCTCATGTGGTAACATCTTTGTTCAAACAAAGGCTACGTGCCTGTAGTGGTGACCTTGCACCAGATATTTACTTTTTTTCCCCCTCTCTGCAAGAGAGAGCAGTGAGCATGCAGAGGGTGTTTTCCCTTTTAGTCTCCCTTTTTTGTAATACAAATCTCAAAGTTGGGCATCCTTTTGCATGGTTAGGAAGGGTTAAAGTGCTCCGTAAAAGTCTAATATGCAAAGAAAACAGCAAGGCATACCTTCCGCCGTCCTAAGTTCTGCTGGTTCCCATGGAGTGTGTTTGAATAAATGAGCAAACTTTGCAGGTAATTTGGTTTTTATGTTGTGCTTTGCTCCTCCTCATTAAAGGCCATTAGGAGTGGAGAGAGTGCAGTGGAGATAAAGCTCTCATTGTGAGCCCAGCAGAGGTTCAGTGGGCCGTGTTGGCTGGCTATAGAGCCTGCCTCCCCTCCTGTTTTCTTTCAGAAATATTTGAGTGGGATCAAACTGTAATAAGATCCAAGCTCGCAGGGACACACACACACTCGAGCACACCGAGTCACGTTATACGCTCTACACACAACGGCGTGTATCGGAACACGCACACATGTATCAGCCTTTATGGCTCTATCTTGACCGGTGTGGGCTTTTTTTTTTCCGTTCCTGTGAAAGGGCCACACCGAGAGAAGAGAGGAGAAACAGTTTTGTGTCATGGTTTGAGATGAAACACTCCCCTCTCATGGAATGAAATCAACATGCTTCTCTCATAAAACTGGAACCGTACAGTGTATGCGGAGGATCATGGCCACAGAGGCAGAAAGGCTAAGTCCTTGTTTTGCAGTGCTAGAAATAGTATTCAAAGAGAGCGGGTCAATCTGCCCCCTTTCCCAGAAGGAGCTACCTGAGCTTGTGGCTTCATGCCCCCTGTCACCACCACTTCACAGGCCGGCGACACTCCTTGCGCAAACAAATGATGTTTCAAATGCTTGCGGAGATTTTTTTTTCTCTCTGGATTGGGTCTGTGTGAACTATGATTTGCTTTGTAGGACCATAGTAAGGCCTTTTTAGCTTGCATGCAGGATCATTTTTAACTAGAAATGTTTATTATTGTCCTATACCGACTGAAGTACAAATATAGCATGCATGTTGGTTATCGGCCAATATTGGATTTTTGTTTTTTTCTATGTTTAATATTTAATTATGCATCCTCATTTCCCCTATTTTTACATTTAGATTACATTTTCCATCATCTAATGCACACGCAAATTATAGTTCTGAAAATGTCTCTAAATATAAAACAATAGCTGAGTCCACACCACAACTATAACGATAATTGGAATCACTTTCAGAACGTTTTTTTCCAGCCGATAAATGCTAAAAACATTGAAAGCCTATCAGAATTCATCCTGCTTTAAAGAGCTTGAGCATTCAAAGAGGCAGACGATAAAACAGCAGCGCACGCTTATTATGAGCAGAGTAATATCTTTTCCTGGTGTGGACGCTAATATAGTTATTGTTCTTGTTACTTTTATAGTATTCACTCTTGGTGGGAACGGATCTTTACTTTTGCCATCGTCTAATGCTCACTTAACCTTTAAAAAGTTTTAGTAACACTGTTAGATATAATCTTTGGGAAATTAATGTTAATTTACTTTATTTTACAGTACGTGCAGTTACATGTACAGTGTACTTGCTTAAGAAAGTACTGAAAAATATATAGGTTAGGTGTAGGGGTAGGTTCAGGGTTAGTACTGAGTTATTACCCAGTTATTGCAATTACATAATAATAAGTACATAGTATGTATGTGGGGAACAGGACTGTAAAATAAAGTGCTACCCATTTTTCTACTGTACATTATTATAATGCCTACATTCACTTGAAAACAAATTTTTTGTTTAATTTTTTAAGACAAAATTGTATCAAATTTTAATATCGTATTGGCAAGAATTTTAATACCAATGTATCTGTACAAGAAAATCTTTTTAGTTAAGCATGCAAAACTCATCATGGGCCCTGTTTACACCTGGTTTCAGACCACACTTAGATGAAGATACATTCCTGTTTACACCTTGTGTTTTAATCTGTCTCTTTTGTCCACTTTTGTCCACTTCTTTGAGGGAAGTGTAAATCTATGGCTTTTTCAGATCTTTCGATCTAATGGTCAAAATAAGTTTGCGCAATTTAAATGTGAACGTGACCGGAGAAGACGGAAAAACGCACGGAGAACAGCAGCTGTAGTTTCTGCTCTAATATCCGCAAAGTCCACAACGAACGTGGTGAGTACTTTAGAAATCATGAGTGGTGCTTGGTACATTTTCCGTATTAAAACCAAATTTGGGTCTTCAGCCAACAAAGTTTAAATCCTAGCGCTTCCCCTAATGTTTACGCATTAGGTGGAGAGTTGGTGGTCGTTTGTAGCTGTTCAACCACATGAACGTTTACAATACGAAAACAATCAGGTCCTCTGGAAGTGAAAAAAACAAGTGGACAAGCTCAAAACGTTTTAGACCCCGTTTACACCTGTATGTTGTGTTGTCCACTTGTGATCCGATCGACCAAAACAGATCATAATACCTGGTGTAAACAGGACCATATGCGTGTCTTTTTCAGTACAGCTTAAATAATTTGGTGTGAAGCACAGTTTTACAAAAATTCCAGTGGATAAATTGCCATTGGTGACCTTCTCCAAATAAACGAACATAAGGTATGTAGATTTGGAGAGGGTGACCTATGGAAATGCGTCTCTTTCCTTTACGCTACCTGTAAAGAAAGAAAGGAAACTGTAGGATCTAAAAGCGTTCATGCATATGGCCATCCACCCACTCTGAGTCCTTTATCCCACCCCACCCACATGCAGGAACTAGTAAAGCTCTTAAAAGTGAGGCCAGAGGGGCTGAAGGTAGGAGGGGAGCAGATCACAACCCCCGGGGCGAGTGTAACTCCTTCTCTGAACACTCATCCACTCTGTCTGACAATAGCAATAGAACACATTTCAACGAGTCTGATGAAATCTCCCTGCCGCCCAAGGGCAAGATTTTAGAGAATTTGGTGTCTTGGTTTGAAAGACAGTGTGTGGATGCTTGAGATCTGAGGCTATTTATGTAGAAGATCTTTGATGTCTTGCTGCCTCAATGAGTTTGTTTGAGGCGCAACTTTCAGCTCAAATCTTTGAGTTAAATGTAGCATTTTGCCCGTTTGTGCACGGCTGCTTTTTTTTTTTTTGCACGTCCTGGAATCCGTGTGAATATTTCTGCATGTTTTTGTGTTGGTGTCTGTGATGTCTGCGCTCCCGTGTGTTTGGGTACATCTCTGTCTGTTTGTGTTGTTTGTATCTGGATGTCTAGAGCTCGCCGTTTCACCCGCAGTTTCTCGTTTAAAAGCAACTGTGTTTGTCAGTTGATGTCTACGCTGTGTCAACGCACAGCTATTGATTAAGTGTTCACTATGTTTTCAAAGCACGGCCGTCGAAACATGTGGTCGTGATGTGCTACACGTGTGTCTGTAAAAATGTGTGTGTGTGTGTTTCCAGTCACATTTTGTAGCTGTGACTGGGTTGTAATGCAGCCCACCTGTTTCCTCACTCCTTGTTGTGGCCGTGTGGAGATCAGAATTATGCTCTTTGAAGTAGGTCTCATTGCTTCCTGTATAACTGCATGCATGTGAGTTTGTGTTTCCTCTCTGTATTGGGGTTTTTGTGATCTTTGTGGTTCACAAGTCCCTGTATTGGGAGGTGGTCTCCTTGTACTCTGTGTTTCTAATGCTGACTGAGAATGTGAGTGTGATCATTAAGGCGGGCTCAATTTTGTCATGATTCATGCGTTGTTATTTGAATGGAATTGGATATACTATAATATAGATATATAGTCTATATTGTGTGCATATATATATATATATATATATATATATATATATATATATATATATATAGAGAGAGAGAGAGAGAGAGAGAGAGAGAGAGAGACTATATATCTATACTGGTCCATAAAATGAAATTATTCTATAAATTTTATATTAATATTAATAGAATTTTATATAAAGTACTGCAGAGCAGTAGAATTGTTTATCCAGTGATGACCAGTGGCTGTTTACATGTCACTCTCAGACCAGTCAGAATAAACCTGCTGGAATTTGTAAAAGGAAGCAAATCCAATAGGTTTATGAAGAGCTGTTCTGGACTGAGGAGGAGGAAAGGCTCAGTCAGGTTTAGAGGATTGGTTTGGTGTTCTGTAATTTTACTCTGGGTTCACTCTTGGTGCTCTGTGATGTTTACACTGCCCTCACTGTTTTTGGGGAGTAGACCACAGCCTGGCTGGCGTCCCTAAGTGAGGTCTATCGTTGCTGTATGTCTTAAAAATGGAAAGCAGTGACAGCCTCATTCAACTGCACTGGATTTTACCAAACTGATCTGCATTGTGACTGACCTTTTTCTTTTCATCAACAGAGTGTTACTGCTGGTGTTGGTGTCCATTCTGGATTTTTTTTTTTTATTAAAAGGAATTAAATAATTAAAAGATTAAAAGGCATTTAAAGGAATAACGAAAAAGAAATAAGAATGGCAAAAGTTCCAGGTCTATAGTTGTTAAGTAATCAGTTTAAACCATTTGTAAGTAATATTTTAAAAATATATACACTCTTATTTGTACGTCTAATATGTGAAAAACGCAAAACGTTTCTTGTCTCGTCACATTCAGTTATGAATTGAAAAAATGCTATTATATGATTAATAATAATAATAATAATAACAATAATGGGTTTTCAATTAAAAACAGCGAAAATTCATAAAAAGGTTGAGTATGGTATATTACTGTAGGTCGCTGAATATTTCAATCAAAAAACAGTCGTCATATATTAAATGTTTAGCTGCTTACTTTCCACACACTCTTTCACTGCTAAAACGAAAGCATCGCAATGGAATTCGCACTCGTCTTCTGTGAACAGTAAGCCCCGCCTTCTTTGATTTGATTGGCCAGCTCAATCATTCTGACAGTAGTGAGTGCTGTTAGACCGCTGAGGCAGACCAGCCTAAAAATGTCTTTTAAAGCGTCTTTTGTCATCCTAACAACAAACAGAGCTGTGTATAATAAGAGTACAGCAGAGCAGCATCAATAATGTCAAATATTTGGCAATTTGGCCATTTCTAATTATTGGGGGGAACTTGAATGGCCCTGGGGTAATGTCCCAAAGTACAGTTTTCAAATCAAGAGTTGCAATGCGGGTCTATTCAGAGAGCACCATTTGCACCATTTTAGTGGAAAAGGACTTAGCATCATGAAGTATTAAAGTTGTTGAATCTGAACTGAGCAGAACAGGTAGCATTGCTAGCACAAGGAGCCATTGGTTGATCACAGAATTGATAGTACAACTTCTTGTCTTTTTTTTTTTTTTTCATAAAAGTGCCATTTTACAGGCCAGTATGTGTTTTGTTTTGACTGATAGTCTGACACAAGCATAATCACATACTTTCCCTCTCAGAGAATCACAAAACAGACTTTCTTTTTTGTTGATAAACTGGCAGCACTACACACATGCCAGTCTGTCTAGGTCTGACCTGACCTCATTTCTGCAGTGCATGAAAAGGGCATCTGGAAGTACAACAATTAAAGAAAGTAATCGAAGCATGTGACGGCGTACTGATTACCACTGATTTGATTGCATCCATAGATTTTGAACAGCCTTAAAAAGGCATGTGATGTCTTCCATTCAACTTATTAGCTGGTTTGCAGATGCCTGAAAATATCTAGACTGTGTTTCAAATTCTTTTAATTGTCAATGCCTAAATCTTTCAGATTTGTTTGGGCATTTAAAAAATTTAAAGGGGCATTTAAAGGCATAATTCACGCAAAAATGAAAGTTCTGTCATCCTTTACTCGCCCGAATTTTAAAGAATGTTTGTGCTGCTCTCTTTTTTTTATATGATTGCTCAGTGCAACTGTTTAACATTAATATTAATCATGCTTTCATAAATTTAATTTGCATATTCGGAAACATGTTCTTGTTACTTAATCTTAAACTAAAGAAAATGAGAAACGTTGCCTTGGCAACTAACTGAAATGTTTAATTTGAAATACAAAAATTATTAACTGAAATAAAACTAAAATCTTAAACTTGACAAAAAAAGGACAAAACGCACGTAACCAAATTACTAAAAATCATACTATAAATAAAATGAAAACTGAAAATTTAAAAATAAACAACCACTCAAAATATGAATAACTATAATTTAATATACAAAAATATCACTGATTCAAACTTTCCATTAAGTTCAAGAAATTAAGGTAAAATGAGAAATTTCTTTTTTGGATGAAGTTTTCCTTTAAACAAAGGTCTGAAGACTTTAAGTGAACTGTATTTTGTCCGTCGCTGAGCATCATGGGAGTGTCATCAGCTGTATTACGTCATTTACAACATAACTATGAACGATGAGTCGTTCAACTTTAAGAGTCTAAACGGTTCTGCATTGGGACCGTTTCAGTTTGAGCTATCCTTTTCCACTCTTTTCCTAAAATCCTATGCCAGTCCATATTACCGAAAGACAGAACAGTCCCACACATGCACACCCTGCCCTGCCTCTGTAACGGTGTTACTATGCCAATGAAAAATGAGCCACGGTGGGGTGGACAGTGCTGGGCCACCCTTTTGCCCTCCCCCCTCATATTCCCTCACCTCGGCAAGCCTTGGTATCTCTCCCCCTCTCGCTCTTTCCCTCCTTTTATCTTTTTTCTCCCTCTCCCCTTTTCCCGTTGCCTGGCACGGGGCCTCAGGTTTCCACCGCAGCCCCAGAGCCTGCCCACACTCCCCCAGGGCCCCAAGTGCTCCAGGATACGGGATGTGGAAATAATGTGACTGGAGTACTTCCACCCTGCCTCCAGAAAATCAGGTTCTGCGGATTGTTTATTTGAGGGGAAGGAGGCCTCAGCCAAACATCCTGTTTTAAAAAGCTTGCCTGGGTTTTGTAGTGCATTGGCTGCTCAACTACCCCTTTGACGGCAGGGGGAAACTGAGGAATGTTGAAGAGAAGCCCAGCGGCCTGGAGGTGATGAGTTAGGATACGTGTGTGAGAATACATGTGTCTGTGTGGCATTCTTTTGATTTCAAGTTATGTTATGTTTTTTATTTTGACGGAGAGATGCACAGCATGTAAATATAACACAGGCAGCTCCGTGCCATCATCGCTATACCATACAGCTCTCCTTGAGCTTGTGTTCCTGTCCTGAATGACCGACTTCCTCTTCCCCTTATATAACACAAACAAATGCTCATCAGCCAATAGCAGACTGCAAAGTTATTCACCCACATCTACTGTATCCCACAACAGATTCCAAAAAAGACATACATAATTGTTTATCATCATGTTGTTTGAGTTTTTGTAGAATTACATCAGTTGAGTAGGTTTACATGTGTGTGCACAAGCAACTTTACCTTCTTGATGAGGAATTGGAGTTGGATTTTAGAGATATAATTTTATATTTTCTATCCACTTTGTCTGAGCGCTATAAATATTTCAAGATAGTTTTGAAAAGCAGAGATTCCCCCCCCCCAAAGAACTCAGACTGTCTTTGTAGGATTGTTGATATCAGTCACATATTTCACAAAATCAATATCAAGAATGAATTGGTGATATGATAATAACTCTTTCTTGTAACTGAGTGTGACTTTAATTTCAAACAAGCATGTTCATTTAGTCCAATGTGTATATACAGAAAGCGTCGAAATGCAGGTGCAGTATTACTGTATGTCCTCTAATCAGGGTTGTTGTTTTTTTATTTAAAAACAAATCATTTTTTTAATTACATAGTGACATGAAGCATGTTTATTTATCATCCAACATATGACCAATGTGTCTGTCCATTTTAAAAGACACTCCTAATGAAGAGCTTGTGTACAGGTAATCATTTCCTCACTGGCCCCACCCCCAACCAGTAATGAGTGCGGGATTGAGTCCTGCAATACGCTCTGGGAAGGCTGGGGCAGCCCATCTCTCCTCTCCCTCCACCCTGCACGCCGCTGCGCCTGCCTGCCTCCTCCAATAGAGCCATTCATTCAGTCCGGGCCACGGGGTTAGGGAAACAAATAAAGAGGCAGCCATGCCATTAAAAATGTATGGAATGTCCAACTGTTAGTTTAGTGTTTTAGCGAGCCTCTTCTCAAGGCTGAGGAAGAGGGAACAATACTCCGTTGAGCGACCGTCACCGTAAAAATCTTTTGCTTTCGGCATCAGCTGGCCTGCAAAAAAGTGGCAATAGTAGATGCAAAGGCAGCTTTTATTTTCCAACCAGTTTTGGATTCCCGGTAATTATAAATTCCCAAGCCTGGCACCGGGGCGAACAAGCAGTGATTTAGGCCTGCGGTTTGATTGCCTAGCTAAAATAAAGTGAAGAATGTTTTCCCCCCTTCCTCCCCAGAGGAACATTGACAGTTGTGCGGGGACCTATGGCAGCCAGTATTTTTAAAACTGGGAGAGCCAACGCATTCCTCTTGCCTGCAGAATGCACTGTGTGGATTAACTGCAGGGGCCCATAGAGTCCAACATCCTCACGTTAACCTTCATTAAGAGAGAGACACGGAGCACGCATGGAGAAAGAGACATGGTGTATGGGGCACAATGGAGCGAGCGCTAGTCTTTAAATGATTAGTTCACTCAAATTTACTCATCGTCATCTTTGTGATTTTTCGGTGAACTATTCCTTTCAGTTTTGTCTATGTCTTCTAGATACCGTTTGAGTAATTTATGACGTAATGTTATTGTCACACTGATACTTTTGTCACAGTGCATTTGCACAATGCGTTTTCTGACTTTTTAATGTTTCATTTCCCAGTTTCTTCCTTTCTTTCTTTCCACAAGTTTGGCCAAGCAATGATGATGTTCTCTTGTTTTAGAAACGGGTGCTACAATCAAAAGGGTTGAAGGCAGTGCACACTTGTCAGGCTAACTCATATTGGCACTGGCGTATTTTTGGATTTTTCCAGAACTCCACAAGGAGAGTTGTTTTTTCCCTTTGTGTCTGCTGCTCAAAATTATGGAAATATTATTCAGACTTACCCAGCAGGATATGCATGTCCAAAATGAGGACTTCTATTTTACTATCACAGAAGTCAAGAAATTAGTTCAATAAAAATGTGTGTGTGTTTATGTATATACACACACACATATATATATGTATGTGTGTGTGTCTGTGTGTGTATATATATATATATATATATATATATACACATACATACATATATATATATATAAAACGCATTTAAATAAAATATATTAAAATTGTTCAATAATTTCCCATTGCCATTTTTTTTTGATCAGACAACAAAATCTTTCACCAAATAGTACACGGGTATTGCAAAATAGTCAACTTATTCTAGTGACTAGAAGGAGCCGTCTGCTTTTCTTAACATTTAAAAGTCCTTGATCCTCAAGCTAATGCCTGAAAAACAGATAAGGGAAAGAGAGATAGAGATATAGCAAGAGAGACAGAGAGAGTCAGGCCTGGCGATCAAACTGCAATCACTCACTCTTTCACTCACTTAGCCGCAGCACATTCTCTGATGTGATTAGTGGTATGACGAAGCACACTGTACCTGTTTTAGTTTGCCCTGTTGGTCAATCTAAGTGCGGAACAAAAGACTCCCTCAGAGACACAAAACAGGATTTGTGAGCACCAGAGAGCAAGAAGAACACTAAGTTGATCTGCACTAACTGGACGTATTTGCTCTGTGTCCAGAGTTTGGTCTCTCTTTATAAATTCAATTACAGTCCTCAATGGGGAGTTCATGCCATACCTTAGTGGCCCTTATTGAGGACTTTGAAAGCCCACAGCAAACAAGCCTATTTACTTTTGCTTATTGTGGGGGGGATTCTATGGATTTTAGTGGTATTTTTGGTATTTTCAAGTACAGTTGTCATGCTCACGGTGCCAAAATTTCTCTAGTCAGTACCAATACCAGTAAAATTTCGGTACCAAAGCAAAAACTGCTGAAGTACTTTAAAAACTTTTTCACTGACTAACTTTCTGAATTCTGACTAACTTACTGACTAGCACCTCTAAAAGGTCATTGCGTTCACATGCTCAACTGATATGACTGTGATTGGCTACAATGCTCAGCGCTTGTAAATAAATATGTTGTAAATAGAAGCCTTTGAGAGCACACAAACGAGCATTTGAAAGCAGCGTATATCTTCAGGAACCAAATATACCTGGTACTTGGTACCGGTAGTAGCAGGATGTTTGACAACCCTGTTTTGAGTCTGAGGGGAGTGTCTTTTAAAGTATATGGTCCTGGTGTGCCTCAAGGCTATGTCACTAGCTCTTGGCTATTTCAGACTCTCCGTTTCTTTGTCCATCTTGCTTTGTCTTGGTGTTGCCTGACAGGCTTTTCTCAATGCAAGCTTTCTTGAGCTGGATAAAAAAATTTTTTTTTTAAATTATCTCAATTATTTTCCTCTTGATTATATGCGAAACTGTACTTTAATCAATATATGTTTGTAAATTATTAAAGAACAGTGTTTTACAGTTTTTTTCTAAATAAACTAGAATGACTAATTAAATCATTTTAATTTATATGCTTTTATGTAACAGCACATGGAAACATACATTAAAAGCTGTTCATTTATTGTTGAAGTTATTGAGAATATATTGTGAATATTCAGTATATATTGCCAAGCCCTAAGAGCCTTGAAAGGCCTGATACCTCACAAACCAGTAGAAGTGCTCGCTTGTGCATTTTTAATAGGGTAACATAAACAGTTTGCTTTGTTTTAGGAAGCCGCTTATAGCTACCCCGCACGTGCGTGGCTTCGAGCTTTTGTGACTGAAACAGAAGGCGAAGACGGCACGGCTGTCAGGATGTATTCACTTGAGTGTTTATGATCCATTGGGCCGATCAATAGCACGCCATCATCTGAGCTGAGTATGTGTCCATCACCTTGCAGATGAGCTGTATCCAAATACACAGCTTTCACCCTAAATTAACCTGAGATCAAGAACTGTCTCAACCACTGGCCTGCCTCCCTGCTCTGAAACTGTACCTGCTGTGTATCATTCAGCTGCCAGAGCCCATTTCACATTAATGAACGGCAAATATCTTTTATGACAGGAATATTTGCGGTAATCAAACTCTGGTTTTCTGATAAGTTACACTTAATAGATCATAGTCACTCGAAAAATAGATGATCTGTATTTTCATGTCTGTTTTCCTTGAATAACAATAAGGATGGCTCCGGAACCGGTGGACAAGAGTTTTGGGATAGTTGACGTTATTTGCCCTGTTGGAACAGTGCTGTGTTCTCAATATTTTTTACATTAATTTATCATGCAAATGTGTTTTTATGTCTTGCAACTTATACATTTGGTTGCCTGGATTGAACGTTGCTGTTGTTAATTCTGCTGTTTGAAATGTCTCCAAATTGTGATAGTCTGCGCAACATCAGCTAGAAGGGGTTGAAAATCATAAATCAGTCAGTTTTTGTAATCATAGTGCTGTCAATTAAGCTATTATTGCCCCCCAAAAATTGTTGTAAGAAGATTTACGTTAGATTTAATCAAAAATATGAATTTTATTTGTATGTGATTGGTCCAGGGAAAATATAGACAGGGCAATCCATATTGTTATAAAGGTTTATAAAGATTTTCAAGGGTGATGTAGAAGTTCTGGCATGTAACCGCAAGATTGAAATAAGCTGGAGTGTCCCCGTAATAAGCATACTGTAATTTGCTTAGGATAAGTGTTGCCTAAATGACAGATGAATAAGCGTTTCATAGTTCATCAGATCTTTAAGGCTTAACTAATGCATAACTTCATGACTTCTTAGATATTGTGCAGAATTACCTTTTAATCTGCTTTATTGCACCCAGAGAGCGGTAAAGATTCACATACAAACACAAACCAATAATCTATCCCACGCTCCCCTATAGAAGCAGCAGCAGTGTGATGTTGCGAGCGAGCTGTAGAAGGTCTGTATTTCTGGGAGTTTGTCCTTCACACTGCCCCATCTGTTCTCATGTTAAAGGAATTCGGTTTGGATCCCCCAGTCCTTCTGGCTAAGTCTCACCCGTGGAGATCAGTACACAGATCTGTGGGTCTTCACACCGTTTGACTCTGCTGTGGAAATCATTGCTGAGGCCCAGCAATCTGACCTGGGGAGACCGCATATTCGTTCATTTGTTGCTCTGGGCTCAGATGGCCCATGTGTTGAAATGTCAACACTAGTGAGTGTTAAGGAATCCGGCAGGGCAGCAGCGACCGACAGTGAATCTGACTAGCTAAGCTCTGCTTTAGTGTCTGAGGTGTGAATCTTGGGCACATTTGACCAAGTCGTCATTAACACTATAGAGCCATAGCGAAGGGATTAAAATATGTGCTCGCCATTTGCAATGCAATCCGCTTGCAGTCTGTAATTCTAGTCTGTGAATTCTGTATATTTGCATTTTAATAAATGCAAAACAGATTGCGATTGCGTAGTCCTTTCTTGCCCTAATTATAGGGCTGCACATGTTATCGAATAAAGAATAATAATTATGGTTTCTGCTTTGAATTATGAAAAATGTTGATTATAGCATTTAATTTGTCTGGATGCTAGTCTATTTGCATAATTTTTTGCTGGAGTTAACCTTTAAAAGACAAATAAACGCATAAATGCGGCGACTGATTATAATTTATTTTAAATGTAGATTTGAAAAGTATATGTAAATGTGTAGATTTTATGAGGACAAAGAATGACCTCATGCATTCCCGTATACATTTTTTTAATATGAATTAAATTAAGCTGCATGTGAATGTTTTTATTTTTATTCTTATTTTGTCACCACTATAGAAATAGGAAAATTAATAAAAAGTAAATTAGTAAAGGCACTTAGAAATGTATTATTTATATATATATATATATATATATATATATATATACACATACACATACACACACACACATATATGTATATGAATATATATATGTGTGTGTGTATATATATATACAGTATATATGCATGTATGTGTGTGCATGTATGTATGTATGTATATATATATATATAAATATATATATTTATATGTGTGTGTGTGTGTGTATGTTAATTTTTTTATCTCTGTTTGTTACCATTATAGATCTTGTGAAATGGAAAAATGAATGAAAATATTCATAAATATACATTTTTAATAGAAATTCATAAATATAAATGAATACTAAACAAACAATAATTTTATTATATGTCTACAGTTATATAAAAATATGTATATATTATTTCAGTCGTGCAGCCCTATTTGATTTTTGTTCTGTTTTTTTGTTTGTTGATTGTTTTTTAGTTCTTTGTCACGAACCTGTGAAGTGGCTCGAAAGCACAGTTTTCATTCCTATGTTGATGTATTTCCTGTTTAAACAGGAAGTTAGGACGGGACATATCATGTTTTTTAAGTCAGCCAATTAGCTTTAATTATGTCACAGGCATGAACCATGATTTTGCTCCCTGATGGTGGTCCAGGTGGTATTAAAGCAAAGGACATTGCCATTCTGGAGAGCATTTGATTGGACAAAAATCTGTCTGGTGCAACATGAGTCAGTATTTTTGGTCTGTTTTCCTGAAAGGGAAATAGCTTGATTTAAGTATTTTAAATATGTATATCTACTAAATGTTAAATTAGCACTTGCGTACAGATGACCACAAAGCAGCCCCAAAACTGTCATTTTGTTTTCCATGGTATAGAAAGTTCTTCCCTCTCTATGATTCCATTGATTTTGCATCTGCCTTTTTAGATATGTCCTCTCACCACTTTACAGCCAAGCAATGGAAACAAGGAGCCTGAGAAAATAGTAAAAACTCTAAAATTAATGAAGTGAAGGGAAGAAAAGGAGAACGGGTCAAAGAGAAAGAGATCTGTGTGAGAGTGCCGCCCCAGTTAGTGCGTCTGGCTGATAAAGCAGTCTTTGATGGCAGAGATAGCACAGACGCCAGCCTAAATGTGGCCCGTTAGTGTGTTGTAAGTCGCCCTGTAGTGATAGTTGTCTAAAAAATCAGAGCCGTACCAAAGAAAGGCGAGAGGGAGGGAAGTATGCCGGCATTGTTTGTTATGTTTCACTTTTTCCCCTGGTCCAGGCAACCGTAATTCCAGCTTCCCTCTCTGACCCCAGTGAGAAGAAGAATGCCCAGGCCTGTCAAGAGTGGCGTCAAAAGATGAATTCTGTCCACCATAAAACTTCACTGTTCTGTTTCTCCTGCTCACATAAACACTCTCTGTCTTTCTCCCCCTCCGCCTGTCAGCGCAGTGGTACAGTCTAATAGCTGGAGGGAATCTAATCCTTGGCACAGGATAAGAGACTCAGACTCCCCCTTCATTCCCTCCCTCTCCATCTCTCTTTCTCTCTCTCTCTCTCATTCGCTCTCAGTTCAGTTCAATTCAAGAAAGCTTCGCTGCCATGAATGTTAGGATCACATTATTTCCAAAGCAACAGTGTCTCTCTCTCTCTCTCTCTCTCTCTCTCTCTCTGTCCTGTCTCTTTCCCTCTCTGGTTAAAGGGTCTGGCAGGAGTGCTGTGGAGGAATGAGTTCATCTTTTCAGAATTCCCTGGATTAGAGGGGATGAAAAAGACAGGGATGTGGGCCTGTAGTTTGGTGGGAAGAGATGACAAGCTGCTGTTTTTCCTCTCGATCTTTCTCTCGCTCTGGATCTGCCCAGAGCTCTATGGACGTGTGTTTAGCCCGAGGCGGTTCTTTTCTTGCCTTTTCTCCTCCCTGCATGGTGTTTTTAAAAGCATTAGTGGATAATCACATAGTATCACCATTGAAATCAACCCCCATTTGTGTATTTAGAGTTAATTACCTCCAACTCACCCCAAATGAATTTTTTTTGGTGTGGTGTGGAGGGTGGGGTGTGTGTGCAAGCAGATTCTCCAAATCTCTTTTTCGGCCTTTTGCTTCGTCGTTCCACCTCACATGGAGTCTCGCTCATGTGCATCTGCAAAAATGTAACGCGAGACATTGTTTGAAATACAATGTATGATCCACATTTTTTTCATGCATAATTCATATTCTACCATTCCTGTTGTCTTTGCTGATAATATGCTGCCTAAGGTCTAAACACAATGGGACAAATACATGAAACAGCTTTGCTGTCTCTACTGCTTGTTCACCTAGCACTTACAATTTAATTTGACCAGGTGCTGTAGCATATTAAATATTTAATAATAATATTTTATATACTTTACATAGTAAGATTTTTTGGTTTTTGAAAGAAGTCCCTTGTACTTAACAAGGCTGCATTTATTTGATAAAATGTATATATTATTAAATATTTGTCAAATATCATTGCAATTTAAAATGTCTGTGATGACAAAGCTGAATACATTTTTCTGATTTTTTTGCTGAATAGAAAGTTCACAGGGATAGCATTTATTTTAAATAAAAAATATTTGTAAAGTTATAAATGTCTTTACTGTCACTTTTAATCAATGAAATGCATCTTTTAAAAAAAAAAATTACCGACCCCAAACTTTTGAATTGTAGCGTAAATAGAAGTATTAATATAAGTAAACATGACTACATTCATTAATATTTATATAAGATTATACATTTCAAATGAATGAAAACTGCTATCAGTGGAAAACAGCTTACTATTTTGATCAGTAGAGGAACAGGACCTAAAACATATAAACCAATATTTAGCCACATTCAAAGCCATTGTAAAATAGTTAATATACACATGACTGTGACTGCACATCTGGTAACCGTAAACAACTAAACTCCGCCTAACATTGTTCCTAACAACACCCCTTATTAACAAGTTGGTCTTCGCCTTGACTTGTCTGGGACACATCCCATTCTGTATTTTTGCATTACTCTACGTTTGCACGTGTAAATAACGTAAACCAGTCCTGCCCACCGATAGCCACACACTGTATATACGGCAATACCACCCATTCCAACATAGATTTTCTTTAATGCGAACGTGGCTGTCTGGCCTGAGAACGGACTGTGAATTGCATGTTTACCTTACTGTTCAAGTAGCACGTCCACCAGAGCATTATGTACAAGCTTTGAATTTCAAAGGAAATAACTTTGTGGCTGCCTAGCTGAGCGTGTGTGCGTGTTTTGTTCATTTCAAGGGCTGGTATTTGTCTGAAAACAAAATGGAGACTAAATAAAAGACTTTAGCCTTCTGACAAAGTAACCTTTAGTCTCACAGCCTTCTTAAGCTCTTGTTTTGTAAGTCAACAAGGCCCTCGCTGTTGTTTGATCTCAGCTGGACATGTTTGCTTTCCTTTGAGCGATTTATTGCTCTAATATAATCTTTTCCTCAAGCAACTGTTGCGTTTGCGTTGTGTGCAGAACTATACACACTCTTGAACTGTCACTAAAAGTAGTCGCTGATTGTTTTCAACCATGTAGTTTTCGTATGTTACGGCATACAGGCAGCATGACCGTATGTTTGTGAATCTTTGTGTTTTTCAGTCGTTCCAGCTGAGCTCGGGAAGGGGGTCGGACGCCGCCATCCCCTCGGAGCCGATGACAGCGTGTGTCTCCTAAGAGATTGACACTGGCGGAGACAGTTTTGAGAATATAATAACAATAATAACACACTCTACCTTTCTAATGGGTAAACCGAGCTGTTGAAAGGTGCTGGGGTTAAATGAACGCAGAGCGGCGTAATTGCTCCCAGCTTTTGTCTTCTACCCCGGTGAAGTGCGCGTGCGTTGAAAGAGAGAAAAACTGAAGAGTTCTGAGGTGTTCTCACTTAAGCTAGCACTTAGTCTGCCACTATTATCTGTACTCAAAGTGATGGGCCCACAGCGCTTAAGTGTTGTTAACTAAACCGTTACTGAGTCATTCAGGTACATGAGTTGAGATGTCCACCGCCTTTGAACTAACACCTACCTGCTGCAGTTGATGCAGCCTAAATGAGGTTTATTATACTTAAGTACCATCATTGGCTGCGATTAGAGCCGCGGTGCCGTCCGTCTGTCTGTCTTTCCTGGTCTGAGTAAGACTGTATTTCCAGCTCTGGCGGCTTGTCAGAGGCTCTTCACTGACTCATGAGTGAGGCCTCCAGGGAAGGGGAGACAGGAACTATTGTATCCTGCTTGTTGTGTGCTTGCTGATGTACATTTTCCAGCTTCTACCTGAACACATGCACGCACACAAAACACACTACCACGCGGTGCAATCATTCAAAGTTTTGTCAAGAGATGAATTTGCTTCTTGAGATGATATGTGCAAATAAAGGACCCTTTTAATTTGTAATCAAAGTGCTTGTCAAGTTAAATAACGTAATTCAGAAATAAACAACTTCATTCTCTTGTGTTACGCAGCACGTTTGAGCTTCTGCAAGAGCCAATGAGGTTCATTCTTGTGTTACGCAGTACGTTTGAGCTTCTGCAAGAGCCAGTGAGGCTCATTCTTGTGTTACGCAGTATGTTTGGGCTCCTGCAAGAGCCAATGAGGTTCATTCTTGTGTTACGCAGTACGTTTGGGCTTCCGCAAGAGCCAATGAGGTTCATTCTTGTGTTACGCAGTACATTTGGGCTTCTGCAAGAGCCAATGAGGTTCATTCTTGTGTTACGCAGTACGTTTGAGCTTCCGCAAGAGCCAATGAGGTTCATTCTTGTGTTACGCAGTACGTTTGAGCTTCCGCAAGAGCCAATGAGGTTCATTCTTGTGTTACGCAGTACGTTTGAGCTTCCGCAAGAGCCAATGAGGTTCATTCTTGTGTTACGCAGTACGTTTGGGGTTCTGCAAGAGCCAATGAGGTTCATTCTTGTGTTACGCAGTACGTTTGGGCTTCTGCAAGAGCCAATGAGGTTCATTCTTGTGTTACACAGTACGTTTGAGCTTCCGCAAGAGCCAATGAGGTTCATTCTTGTGTTACGCAGTACGTTTGGGGTTCTGCAAGAGCCAATGAGGTTCATTCTTGTGTTACGCAGTACGTTTGGGCTTCCGCAAGAGCCAATGAGGTTCATTCTTGTGTTACGCAGTACGTTTGAGCTTCCGCAAGAGCCAATGAGGTTCATTCTTGTGTTACGCAGTACGTTTGGGGTTCTGCAAGAGCCAATGAGGTTCATTCTTGTGTTACGCAGTACGTTTGGGCTTCTGCAAGAACCAGTGAGGTTCATTCTTGTGTTACACAGTACGTTTGGGCTTCTGCAAGAGCCAGTGAGGCTCATTCTTGTGTTACGCAGTACGTTTGGGCTTCTGCAAGAGCCAATGAGGTTCATTCTTGTGTTACGCAGTACATTTGGGCTCCTGCAAGAGCCAGTGAGGTTCATTCTTGTGTTACGCAGTACGTTTGGGCTTCCGCAAGAGCCAATGAGGTTCATTCTTGTGTTACGCAGTGCATTTGGGCTTCTGCAAGAGCCAATGAGGTTCATTCTTGTGTTACGCAGTACGTTTGAGCTTCCGCAAGAGCCAATGAGGTTCATTCTTGTGTTACGCAGTACGTTTGGGGTTCTGCAAGAGCCAATGAGGTTCATTCTTGTGTTACGCAGTACGTTTGGGCTTCTGCAAGAACCAGTGAGGTTCATTCTTGTGTTACACAGTACGTTTGGGCTTCTGCAAGAGCCAGTGAGGCTCATTCTTGTGTTACGCAGTACGTTTGGGCTTCTGCAAGAACCAATGAGGTTCATTCTTGTGTTACGCAGTACGTTTGGGCTTCCGCAAGAGCCAATGAGGTTAATTTTTGTGTTACGCAGTACGTTTGGGCTTCTGCAAGAGCCAGTGAGGCTCATTCTTGTGTTACGCAGTACGTTTGGGCTTCTGCAAGAACCAGTGAGGTTCATTCTTGTGTTACGCAGTACGTTTGGGCTTCTGCAAGAGCCAATGAGGTTCATTCTTGTGTTACGCAGTACGTTTGGGCTTCTGCAAAAGCCAATGAGGTTCATTCTTGTGTTACGCAGTACGTCTGGGCTTCCGCAAGAGCCAATGAGGTTCATTTTTGTGTTACGCAGTACGTTTGGGCTTCTGCAAGAGCCAGTGAGGTTCATTCTTGTGTTACGCAGTACGTTTGGGCTTCTGCAAGAGCCAATGAGGCTCATTCTTGTGTTATGCAGTACGTTTGGGCTTCTGTAAGAGCCAATGAGGTTCATTCTTGTGTTACGCAGTACGTTTTAGCTTCCCCAAGGGCCTATTGAGGTTCATTCTTGTGTTACGCTGTACATTTGGGGTTCTGCAAGAGCCAATGAGGGTCATTCTCGTATTACGCAGTAAGTTTGGGCTTCTGCAAGATCCAGTGAGGTTCATTCTTGTGTTATGCAGTACGTTTGGGCTTCCGCAAGAGCCAATGAGGTTCATTCTTGTGTTACACAGTACGCTTGGGCTTCCGCAAGAGCCAATGAGGTTCATTCTTGTGTTACGCAGTATGTTTGTGCTTCTGCAAGAGCCATTGAGGCTCATTCTTGTGTTACGCAGTACGTTTGGGCTTCCGCAAGAGCCAATGAGGTTCATTCTTGTGTTACGCAGTACGTTTGGGCTTCCGCAAGAGCCAATGGGGTTCATTCTCGTGTTACGCAGTACGTTTGGGATTCTGCAAGAACTAACGAGGTTCATTCTCTTGTGTTATGCAGTTTGGTCTCGTGCATCACGGAAATACTGTTGAGCTTCTGTTAATGTTCGCTGATCATTGTCTTCAATCTGTTCATCATATAAAGCGATTGTGTCTCGTCAGAAAATTTGGTCTAAACCGCTTAAGTCATATTGATTAGTTTTACGATCTATTTATGAACTTTTGTGAAGCATCAAAGTGGTAGTTGTGTAGCTGTCAATGGAGGGACAGAAATCGCTCAGATTTTATTAAAAAATCTTCATTTGAGTTCCAAAGATAAACGAATGTCTTACGGATTTGGAACATCATGAGGGTGCATAAAGGATGACACAATTTTCATTTTTGGCTGAACTCTCCCTTTAAGCTGATATGAACACTGGTCATTTGTTGTTGGTATACCAGCTTAGACCAACTAGAAACCATCTACCATGTTGCAAAGCTATTTTAGGCTGGATATTTCAGCAGGGAGTGTTTAAGGAAGAGTAAATCCCAAAAACAAAGAGATGGCACTGATTGGTTTTGAGTTCTAAGATTCTAACGAGTTTGCCCGATTTGTTCTCTTCCTTCCCCGTCTCCTTTCCCACTGACACGCACTCACACGGCACCGCTCAGGCGAGAACAGCCAAAACACACACTCCTCTCTCAAACACAAACATTGGCTGATATTCTCTTCAGCTCTAATATACTTAAAACACATGAACACACATGCACAACACCCTCAGGAAAAGGGCCGGTCTCTGGGCTGAGCATTGTTCGCTCCCAAGCTAAACATTAAATAGATTATTAACCTTTAATCTTTGCACCTCTGTTTAAACCCACAGAGCAGGCAGTGCAGACTCAACCACCCCCTTTCTGTGTCTCTTTTCCTCTTGCCCACATTGAAACGGGGAGTGGGGGGGTATTAATCATATCACAGCACTTCTACATTAGACGGCCATATGAAACTTCCTGCTGCATTGTTTCATTTTTGCATCTCAAGGATTTAGGTATAAGTTCGAATTCAGCCCTCATTAGGCTGCATAGCTGGAAGCATGTCTTCCTGTATCTTATCCGTTAACTTAACAAAGAGCTACTGACTTCACTTAGGTTCTTTATGAAGAAAACTCTGCGAGACAAGATCTGCACAATGATTATGATTTAGTAACAATATTCTCCATGGCGTGTTTTTGGATGTAAAGGCCAGTGCAATGGTTTCATTAGACCATTCAGGCAGAAAGCTCAGAGGATGTAAGGAATTCTGTAATTTTAACACGTAGGGGCCCAGAGCGAGGAGCCATTTCAGTAAAGAGAAGTTGGTCCTGATTCCACATATCCAAACAGTTGTGCTTAAATGGGCAGCAGTTCTCTTACATTTAATTTGTAGGTTTGATCGCTGTATTGATTTATGGTCAATAATTGCTCCTCTACAGATCTTGGCACTGGATAAAGGGATAGTTTACCCAACAATAAACATTCTCTCATTTATTCCCCTTTATGTAGTTTCAAACTAATATGCTGTTTTTCAACACAACAAAATTGAAGGAGAATCTTTATGCACCTCTACACCATACATCAGCTCAATACATTTATATTGACCCTACAGAGTCAGTCCTGCACAATCAGACTTTTATGCTATATTATTCAAAAAAAGCCACACAGTAGCTCTGTATGAGGAATCAATCTAAATTTAAGTCATTGTTCACTTATTCAGGCCCTCCATTTGGTCAACGGGCTGGTCAACAAGGTTTCATGATACTGACATATGTTAGTGATGCAGTGGAGTTTGTTTTTGTTTTTTTTACTGGTTTTGGTAATGGAATTTGGCTAATTGGATACAATGAAGTTTACCTGTTTATTCACATTTGTGCACAAAGTACACTCTGACAGAAAGAAAAAACGTCATCGCTCTGTCACTTTTAATTTACATTAACTGTTCCGACCGAATATTTTAGTTTGAAATTTCGTGAAGCAAGACTAATATTGAATGGTCTAATGTACATTCTATATAGAACCTTAAAGGGTTCTTTCAGGCACTTCATATATTAGAACTTTTTGGGAGTTCTGATCATGGCATCATTTTATGGATTTAGTTTTATTTAATTTCATTCATTTTCAATTTCAATGAAATTTAAAGAAACAAGCAGCTCGTTAACATATTTTATCACAAAAAAATGAAATAACCTGTTAAACATGAAAATATTATGCAATCATTAAAGACATTTCTCCTTTTGTAGAATCTTTAAGTGTTAAGTGTTCTTTAAAATTGAGTCAGGAAACCTAGGGTTCTATAGAACCTCGTTGAACCTTTTTTTCTAAGAGTGCAGTTTTACTTTTGTTTCTTTTTAGTGTGTGATGTCCTTTTTTGGAACATGACAGCCTCGGTCACGGTGAACTCTCGCATAAAGATTCTTAAACTTACAGCGTGCAGGTTTGGAACGACATGAGTGAACTATTCCTTTAGTGACCTGGGCATTTGTTCGCCCCTGGGAGTCACGGCAAATGAATGAAAAGGAACCATAGACCTGGCCCTTAAAATCACCCTGCCAATAGCCTCTCAGGAGCAAAATAATGGCATCACTCAATGTGCAAGTTAATCTGAGCTGATAGCGTGAAGGCTGAGGGGTCAGGAGGTCACAGACTTGCTCTAAGTTGTCAGGGAGCTGAAAGCTGTCCCCAGACCCACAGCGTGAGCTGGCAGGGAGGAGACGCTCACTTTCCATCCAAGCCATCACCACCATCACCCACCCAAAGGAATGTGGAAGAGAACAGAGAGGGGGGAGGGAGTTGTTTCCGGATATGAGCTCACAGCTTTTCCATATCCCCCCTTATACCAAAAAATACTTTCTCCCCGGACCAAGAACGAGCGGGCAGAAATATACACAATGCGTGCCTCGTGGAAGCCTTTAAGTGTGTGTGTGGCTGAGATAGACACGTATTCAGGGAGCTGTAAGTCACTCAGGGTTTGGCAAAATATATGCAATCCACAAACAAACTCTCGAGCTATGAAAGTGAATTAAATATGCTGGTTTGGAGGGTTTTGGTTGGTCTGTATAACGCGTGAATTGCGAATATGCTTTCTTTTTTTTTTGGACAGTATAAGATTCAATTGGAATTTTTCCTCAAATAATATTTCTTTGTACTTGTTTAGGGACCTTTTTTTCTCAACATATGAGTAAATAACTTTAATAAGTTAAGTTTTGAAGTAGTGCCCTCTTGAGGTAATACATAACAGTGCAGCATTCAACTCCACTTCTCTAACTATCTTTCTGGCCATCAAATGTTTTCACTTTGTTTGTATTATAATGTCATAGGAAAATTTAATGAAAGACCCATTCTCTTTTCTTGTTTCAGATGCCAGTCTGTCACCTGATGCCCCCAAGCAGAGTCATTGGTGTAACGTGGCGTACTGGGAGCATCGGACGCGGGTAGGCCGCCTCTATACGGTGTACCAGCCAGCTGTCAGCATTTTCTATGACCTACCTCAAGGCACGGGCTTCTGCCTCGGCCAGCTGAGCCTGGACCAGCGCAGCAGCACCGTGCAACGGACGCGTGGCAAGATCGGATACGGCTTGCTCCTCAGCAAAGAGCCGGACGGAGTCTGGGCCTACAACCGCAGCCAGCACCCCATCTTTGTCAACTCGCCTACCCTGGACGTACCAGGGAGCCGTAGCTTGGTGGTGCGCAAGGTGATGCCTGGTTACTCCATCAAAGTGTTCGACTACGAACGCTCATCCATGCTTAGGCAGGGTGCCGAGTCCGAGCTGCTAGATGGACCGTATGACCCGAACAGTGTGCGCATCAGCTTTGCAAAGGGCTGGGGCCCTTGTTACTCCCGTCAGTTCATCACTTCCTGCCCGTGCTGGCTCGAGATCCTCCTCAACAACCACAGATAACACATACACACATGGACTCGATCGTGTTGAGAGACTTTCGGACTCCACAAACTATCCCAAATATCATCTACTTAGATTTAATATAAAGTTTTATATATTATATGAAATATATATTATACTTGTAAATACTGGAGTCATTTTTACGATGTAATTATTTATGTATGGTGCAATGTGTACATGGACAAGAGGAAAAAACGGGAAATGCACTTTGGCTTATATATATTATATATATAAATATCTATAAAGATACCGAATCTTTCAATACCAATTTGAAAAATTATACAGCAAAAATAGGAAGAGCCTGGTTTTGGTGTATAGTTTTCATATACTATTAATATCCAGATGAAAAGCTAACACCATTCACACATTGATAATAAAGTATTCGCATAATATCGTTTTGCTTTTTGTCTCTCACTTATGATTATTTCACCCATAAACCACACTTGAGTCTAAATTATTGTTGTTACATGAAAAATGAATGCACTGTATGCTCTTAAAGTGCCCCTATTATACTATTTTAAAGGTTATTAATTTTGGAGGTCTCCTATAACAAGTTTACATGCATCAAAGATCATAAAAACGCGTTCATTTTCTCATAATATACATTGCACATCACCACATTTTTCAATGATTCTCAATTGACTCCGATGCTTCAGTATCTCTAAATCCCTCCTTTCCGTGAGCCTGCTCTGCTCTGATTGGCCAGACGGCCCAGTCTGTTGTGATTGGTCTACCGCTTACACCCCATGCGGAAACAAACGCTCATTACATAACTGATTCAGCTCTGGAGGCATCCGAAGCCCAGCAATTGTACACATTGTAAAGAGAGTAACCAGGACGTTGATTTTACCATATAAATCCGTGATCGATGATGAAACATTCAAAGAGTTAGTTATTCAACTTGAACCTCCATTGCAAGGATGACTTGAGCTGAACGTTTCTCGGTGATATGCTACTCAGTTTGACGTATATTATGAGATGTTGCAACTGTAATTCCTCTACATCAGCATTAATAAGTTTATCCATCAACAAACCGATGTGTGTGTATATGTTTCTACACGTGCGATGACTGATGTAACATTAACGTTTGTAAAAAAAAATCTTGCTCCATTCTTATTTGAGAAGCAAATATGAAAATGTCATTCTGCTGTTGTATCGCTGTGGTAATTTTAACCACATCCTCATCCTTTGGGAGTGTTTACAAAGAGAATTTGCTTTTGTTGAGCAGAAAACAGTGTCTTCTCGACATGTATACAACAAAAACCAGCTACAGCGTTTGAGGGCGGGTCAAAGTAGACGTTGTTCGCAAGCAGCCAATGAAGACCATGGGCGAGCATTAGGCAAATGTGTGACTTTGTGACGTGTGGCCATCACGGAAGTGGGATTCAAATTCCTAACGACTCGACTGAACGACTGTTCAGAGTTGATTATTTCTTTTGAGAGGCAATAACTTTATTTATCGTGCCCTTTCAGCTTCACAACTTTGCAGATCATTTACATTCACGGACAGCTACATTACCCATTACATGAAAAGTAATATTTGTAAAAGCATAATAGGGGAACTTTAAAAGTAAAGGTTCCAAAAGGTGGCCCTTTGGGGTTCCCCAAAGAACCTTTCAATTGAGCATTTCTAAAAAAAATTAAAAAAAAGATGTTTTGTGAAAAACATTTCCTAAAAAAACCTTTTCTTCTATAAATAACGTTTTGTGCAATCTAAAGGATCCAGGGATGTTAAAGGTTCTTCATGGAACCATAGATGCCAATAAAGGACCTTTTTTAAGAGTGTAAACTATCATTTAAAAGTGGTTTGTGCTTTATCATCACATCCTCAGTTGTAATTTAAACAGTGCCATAACCAGATGCTACTTTATACTTTAAATCTGATTGGCCAAAAATCCTGCTCTTCATAACAGTACGTTAAACATAAAAAATCTCCCTGGTTAGGAGGTGGTGTTGTGCACGACCTGCTGTTGAAACAAACTTTCATCACCGTGGAGGTGAAAAGAAATACATACTTTTGAAAGTGAATTTTCAAACTGGGGCTTTGGGCATTGGCTGTCATTCTATAAACTGTTCAAACCTCTGGAATTAGCATTTTAAAACCGAGGGAGGCCGTTTTGCTGGTGAAAAGTTATTTCAGGCATCAATCTCTGTTTTCGCTCTCGAGCCAAGCTCACATCTACATGTTGGTTGAGAGGAGGTTACAGCCAGAGTTCCTTGAGGTCCTTGAGAGCCTTGCTGGCTGATGTTGAAGAGGGAGGAGTTTTTCTGAAGAGAAGATGATGTATCCTCAAGCATGGCTTCATCTCTGCTCCGTCCCTGCAGATCCTAGCTGACTAGCTTCCACAGTGCCCATGGTCAGTGGTTTATGGGCCCAGCTGTGCTTCTTTCTTCTGCGAGGAGAGGAGGTGGTGGCTCCCATCCCAGTGCATTGATATATCTCCATGAATGCACATGGCAAAACCAAGACCTTTGAAAGAAACTATGCTCAGGCCAGTAAACTGCATCCAAGGTGGATGTGGTAGGGCTGGCTTCCTTTCTAATTGTGGGTGTTGGTTGTCAAAGTCGCTGGGAAGAGAGGAGGAGGGGGCGGTGGACTAAGGCCCTGATATACTCATGGCAAATTTCTGTTTCATTTTTTGCTTAGGAGTAGAAAGAAGTTTGAGCAGGGCTATACTGTTAAGGCCGTGACACACCAAGTGGGCCGTTGGGCAATGTGTCTTTTTTGAGCGTTGGTCGGCTTAGTTTTTTTGGTGTGTTCTGCACCATTGGCTGTAGTTGGACGTGAGGTTTTTTGGGCCAGTTCAGTGTGTTGAATTGATATTATTTATTAACACGCAGGTGCAGAATGCACAAGCTAGTTGACAGTCGACTTTAGTCCTTTTGGTTTGAGCTTTTTGGATGCTGCTGACACGAGGCGTCAACACAACTTTCGTTCCCGTTAGTTCTTTGACGTCGTAGTTCTATAGCGACCATAAACACAACAAAAATGACAGAGGTGAGAAAGCAGCAGTTAAGAAAACATCTGATCATGGCAACTTGGATATGTTTGTACAAGCTCTGTAGATTATACGGCAGATTACTTTAAAGCAAGCAGCTTTACAGAATTAAACATGGAAACTTTGTGCTTTGCTTTAAATTAGAACTTAAATTTCTACTATAAAGCAGCTCTCCAGTGTGTTCATGCTTTTACTTGTGTCTATCCTCAACCGAATAAACTCAAGAACATTTCTAAAGCGGACTGTAAAAGGTGTTTACCAACTGGAACAAACTTTTCCAGAAAGTTCGCTTTGTCAAGCTGTTTCAAAGTCCTGAAACAAACTCCAAACTCACTTCATTTTGGTCTGATTTTGTTCAAAATTATATCACACCAGTTTGTTCTTCAATTTGCTTGAAGTATATTGGAGACTAAACCTGCCAGAAGCTAGTTTGAAAACAAAAAACAAATAAATGTGCAACACTGGAGGTATTGCAAAAGCGGCTTTGCCATCTCACACAGAGAGCAAAGCATTTTCTCCCTACACGCTGTCTGCCGCCAGCCCCGTGCCGAGTTCAAACAGCCCAGAGGAGTGGCTCCTCTAACTGCAACTGGGGGCCATTATCCTGCTCTTTTGTGTCTGCTTTATGGGAAGAGGTCCCGGATCACCACTCGGGGAGGAACTGGCAGACTATTATACTGGGCAGGGCTAGAGCCTGAGACACATAGTACGTAGATTACACAAGGCACCTCAGCGGGTACAAAAGGGGGCCTAATTAGACCAGGCCTGGGTGAGGTCCAGAGAAATGGGGAGAGAGAAAGCTACCAGGCCTGGGAACGCGCCCTGCTCCTTAGCAGCTCCAGCGCAGAGTGAGTAAGAGAGGGACGGATGGGGGGAGAAAGAAAAGGAGGAGGAGAAACGGAAAAGCCATGTAAGCAGCTTTGCGAGTGTGCCGCTACCTCAGGGATGGTATTGATTAACAGGGTTTCAGAGCGCTCTCGCTGCCAAAGATGTCTTAAGCTGCTATGAGCTGGTGAGGGCCAGCAAGCACGCCATTTTGTTTGCCCTGTTAATGTGCATTTCAGTGGCCTTTGTGCCTTGAAAAAAATCTTTAGAATGTCCTTTCTCCCTCTTCCTTAATATGTCCTTCTATACGTCAACTTTTTTTTTTCCTCAGATTTCAATAATGTCTCAGACTTTAAATTAGCAACCCCTGAGCAATGTAATGTTCTTCTGGGTCTTAATTTTACTCTTTTGACTGTGTTGACATTTTTTATTTGTCATCAACAAAAAATACTACATTTTTTTTTACAGTATACATTCTAAAAGTGGATTTTGTCAGCATTTAGGAGTGTACATCGCTTAAAATCTAACACATGGACTAATGGGACATTTACATGATACAGTTTTCAACAAAAACTTAAAACCTTTTATATGTTTTGCCATTCATTTACACGGCAACAGTGTTTTAGGACTGGAAACTTTTTAAAAACAGTTTTCAAAGTGCAAGTTTTTAATAATTAATGATTCGTAACATTTTTATAGCGCTTTTCTTTTAGAAAACGATAGCGTTATCATCTGCGTGTTACTACTACTACTACTACTACTACTAGTACTACAAAAAACACTTAACGTACAAAACACTTAAAATGCCTTAATGTAACTAAAAGACCAAATTCCGTATACACCTTATTGATGATGATTACCATATACAGGTGAGATGAGCCCAGAATATAAATGCAATGTGTTAAATGTTTGTGTTCTCTTTATAATGGTTTTCCATGGAAAAATGCTTAAAGAGAAACTGTGTTCCATTTATATTCTGCGTTCAACTGCTTGCCTGTACAAAGTTTGCATCATCAATAAAGTGTAAATTTAATTTGGTCTTTTAATGTTACTGTCTTACTTCATTAACACTTTGTACAAACCTGGTAAAAATCACTGATGGGCAATGAAAGAAAGACTTGTTTTGCCCTCCAGGTGGGCGTTCCTATAAGTGTGTGACGTCAAGTGAAAACTATGAATAGTGTTTCTTTACAAAGTGACATCGCCAACTAATGGCTTGGCATGCATAATACAGTCGTTTTGGCGGATCCATGTGAACAGGCATCGTTTTGACAATGTTGTCGTTTTTTATGTGAAAAATGTGAAGGAAAAAAACATTTTTAGTTCATGTGTTTTGTGTGTAAACACCCTATAAAACAACAACTCCAAATTTGATGCAACAACCAGTATTACTCTTCACTGACAAAAAAAAAAGTGTTCTTAAAATTGTCTTTGAGTGTTCGTGCTTGCTCTTGAATGTCCTGAGTTTACGTCTGACTGCTTCTTTTAAGCATAGTTTGGAGGCTTTGTGATTATGACGTGCTTCTTGCCAAACCCTCAGTGAATTCCATTGGCTTCAGAGTACAGGATGCTGTCCCTCCTTGAGTCTGCTCCCCTGTTGCATACAGGATAATTACTGCTAAACACTAAAAATCGACTTGTTTTTGTCACGAACAAAGTGAGCTGAAATGATGGCAAAAGTAGTCTTGCATAGCCCCACCTTTTACTTCCAACACAAAGTCTGGTTCTTCATGAGGCTTATTCTAGAGTCACCCCCCAAAAAAAGACCATCTGAATGAACCAAACGCAGTTTTTGTTTTTCAGTGTGTAATCTGAAATGCAAAATTTGTTACCTTTTTTGTATGTGTGTTTTTCTCCTGGTCACCATGATTTGCCAAGTAAGACATGTTCCTGGATCAACATTTTCTGTTAATCCTGGAACAACATTGCTATCTGAAGACACAGTCCTAACCCTATCCCTACCCCTAAACCTAGCCCTATCCATTACTTATCCCTAAAATCAACAGGGAAATGATAGGTGAATAAAACTGACGTAGAAGCACCTGAATCTGAGTGGAATGTTGTTCCATGATCGACAAAGATGCTGATCCAGGGACGTGTTGTATTTGGTGAAATCACTTTCACCTTTTTTCCTCCTGATCCGCAATTTTAGGATCTCTTCACCGGGTGCAGACGGTTGCCTTACAGATGCGTGCATTAGTCAGTTGCACTGCTGACATACTTATAATTTTATACCTCTAAGGTATTATTTAAAAATTCCCGCACAGAACCCACCCACATTTGTCTTTCTATAAACTAAACAATGGCTTAGACTTTCTTTATGACTCACCATTTCCTGTGCCATGCATTTATCACAGAAGTGCATTTTTCTTTAAAAATAAAGAGCAACCTATGATAATAAACGGGTTTACTGGTTTACTAGATTTAGGGCCAGATTTACCAACAGCTTGCATCAGTGCATATCCTCTTTCGGCGTTATAAAAACTACTGTCCGGATTTGACACAGTGAAAAAATAGCACTGAAAAAGCGTGGACAGGGTCATTCTTGCAGCTGAACTTACAGCAAATGCATTTTTATTAGTTTCCCTTTCAGATAAAATAATCATGGGAGGAGTATATTAAAATGAATCATGGATGATTTACGAAGGTCTGAGCTAGTCAATTTACTGGTATTTGCGCCATTATTTAACTCCCAAAAAGCATATCTTAAACCATATGATAATTTGCACTGCTCTTGGTCATTATGGAAATGATCCGGCTACTTATGCGCTCTTTAATGTTGTCAGTAGATCACACGCAGAACTTTCCACTCCGATCAGTGCTTTTTTGGAATTGCGCTCTCCCGCTAATTTGCCCTGTTTAGTAAATCTGGCTCTTAAGGTCTTAATTGACTTTATTGAGGTCTCATTTATGTTTCTTGTAAATATCCATTTTACTTCTAAAATTAAAAAAATAGAGATCATTTTTGACATACAGTAAAATCATAGTGGTAAAAAGGAACGTAACATAGATAGCATTGCTTTGATAAATTGGTCACAAACATATGACTTTTAATTGCAGGCAAACCTGACCACGGTGTAACACAAATCTCTATTTTCAGAGAATTATTTTCAAAACGATTTCAAAAATTCTGTCATCATTTAACCACCCTCATGTCATTCAAAACCTGTATGACTTATTTTCAAACAATTTTGAGTACTTTATAGTGAAAAAAATGACATCAACAAATGTGGCCACAGATGTGAAATGTTATCAAGGGCTCAGGTTTATTCTTGTAAAATCACTCTTACACCACTCCCAGCTAATTTCCTAGGCTGTTATCAGTGTGTTAGATGATACAGCACTGGAATATGTTCAGAAGCTGTTTTATTGCATGCTGTCACATCCTGTGAATCACTCATTCTTTACACAGCCCTGATAAAACGTCAACTTAATACAACGGCCTCTTGTATGTACTTCTTCCGCTTTGTTTCTGTGACAACCGCTCAACAGAACTGCACTGCACAAACTGCTTAAACTCCGTGTTTAGCTCTGACAGCCAGGGAGTGGAGGAGCAGTTAGCAGCAGCTGCCTGATTACCGTACCGCACAGTAGCTGCTGCTGCAGTTGATGACCTGCTCCAGCCCAGCACATCTGGCGCCGACACAAACACACTGGAGTAATAGCACATTTGAAGGCAGGCGATAGAAGAAGATTACATGGAGCGCCTGAAAGACTTCCTGCTCGCTCGCTCTCATGAGCGAGACCTGCGGAAGTCTTCTCACCTTGGCTCAGGGCGCTCTAATTACAGAACTTCACCTGACAGCAGTTAGACGGACATGCACGCACACGCTTTCACGCTTGATGGTTCGGGGATGTACAGAGCAGGAGATGAGACCACACTCGAGGTATTAGAGAAGACAATGCCGGAGATGTTCCCTCCTATTATGAAACGTAAGATTGGATTAACATGCCTTGGTGTGACTGAGGCGCATCATTCACACCCCAGATAATGGAGCATGTTAAACCATTGTTCTCTTTGAGTCTTCTTTCTCTGACTTGCAAGTAATGTGTTAGGCAATAAAAGTTTATAAAAGTACATCGGGTAATATTTTGGCAAGATCACCTCAGTTAGAGATAAAATTGGCCGTCCAAGAGGTGAAATGCCTGTCCCGAAAGCTTGAGGTACTTTTGAGAGCACTGCAGCAGCAATGTTCCTGCACTGCTCCCTCCCTCCCTTCTATAATTGCAGGGTTAAGAGGGGCCTCACTGACGTACACACAGGATTTATTTTAGTGAGTTTCCACAGAGCTTAAAAGAATGCCATAGCACACCCTCCACACACACACATACGGAGAGTTTTGAGTCTAACATGCAATAAATACAAATGCACTCTCATTCTACTGCATGCACTCACACACACACACACACACACACACACACACACGGCCTTGGGCAAGTTTCTGATAACATAAATCATCCGGTACATCTTCACAGCCTTCACCTCACTCAAAGCTCTCTTTAGGCAAAAAAACACACAATAGACCTTGTTTAGTTTTGCGGTTTCAGTTTGGCTGTTTACCAATGTTAAAGACCTTTGATAATTTATAGTCGCTGCACAATTTCATTGAGAATTTTTCCTTTAAAAGGCTTCCTTGTTAGCGCAAGCACTGATACAATGGGCCAGTTTTGTAAACTACTCGGGTTTGTGTTTGGTTTTTTGCATTTTAAAGACTGACTCATTGTGTTTAGGTCCTATTTGAAAATGGAGCACATTAGTATGTTTTCTCTCTCTCTTAACACAGAGACGCTGCGCCTGACTCCACTACAATCTTCCCATTCAGCAGCATGTAGCCATGACAGTGGGCCGTGTCCCTACTCCTGAAACCTGGCCAGGACCCCCCTTTTTCTGAAGAATGAGAAAGGCATTCCTTTTTCAGTTAACCCCTACCAGGGGACAAGACTCCATTAAAATGGAATCAGACTTAAATTACTTTGTCAGAACTTTTGTTTTAAAGAACGGAAAGGTGGTTTTTCATATGGATACTCGCTGGTCCACTAGAAACCAGCGTAGATCACTCATTCACATTTGTTTGTTATTTTTGTTGGGTTTTTTTTTTTGCATACAATATAATGGAAAAAAAAGTACCCAATAATTATTTCTGACTAAAGTTCTTTGTGGTGTGGACTTCATATCCTCATAGAATAAGAATAATTATTATAGGCCAGGGGTGTCCAAACTCGGTCCTGGAGGGCCACTGTCCTGCAGAATTTAGCTGCAACTTGTTTCAACATGCCTGCTTGGAAAATTCTAATATGCCTAGTAAGACCTTCATCAGCTGGTTCGAGTTTTTTGCATTTTTGCTACGTTCAATAGTTCAAGTTTGCTGAACTTATGAAGGATGACAAGTCTTGTTCGTTGCTATGTTCGAATAAATTTCACATGTTCAAAGTCAAGTGGCTTTACTTCAACATATTTCTGTGCTTGTGTAACCGGTCCTACTCAACTCGGCGTCAACCAGGATGCCAAAGACGCAGTCACTAGCGTGCCTCTTGAGGCCAGGGGAGTGAGGTTTACACGCACAGCTCTAGCTTGCTTCTGTTGCACGCCCCAAACCTCACTCCAATCTGGGACATGGCATCAAATGTAACTGGTCCAACTCAAGCCGTTTTGAGCGGGAGTCAAACCGGAATCTCCGGTATGGGAGGCGGGCGTGCTAACAAGGATGCTAAAGAGCATGAGTCTCTAGCGTCAGTCTCTAGCATCAGTTTTTAGCATCAGTCTCTAGCATCAGTCACTAGCGTGCCTCTTGAGGGCAGGAGAGTGAGGTTTACACGCACATTTCTTACTAGCTTGCTTCTGTTACACTTGCCCCCCTAAACCTCTCTCCCATCCGGGTCACGGCACCAAATGTAACTGGTCCTACTTGACCCTGTCTGAGCGGGAATTTGGAATTATGTTTTTTTAAATGTTTGTTTCTAATAAGTAACTTAATAAGGCAGTTTGGGGATGTGAGTTTACGTTGTAGAACAAAACGTCAAAGTATGGTCAAGTAATGTTCACCACAGGCTTTATTTGACTCATAATTAAAAAAAACAAAAAACATTTTAAAACCCCATAGGAAAGGAACCACTGGGGAAATGTCTTCCAGGTTCTGACGTCATACCTGCACTTGATTGATTCTTGTCTTTCCAAAACTCTTATATGGACAAGATTTGCGTAGGTTTCATGCAAATTACTAACCTGCATTTTGAGCTATCTAGATTTATGAACATTATCGACAGTAAAAACAAATTTATGTGCATACGCAATTGTTGTGAAATGGACATAAGTTTGGTGTAAGAAGGTTTTCTGCGCAGATAAATTATTAGTTAATGTGAACCATTGTTTTGTTTGTTCAGTTGTTGATTCCAATAAATTTTCTATATGATATTAATATTTGGTTGGGTGATTAAATGAAAACAGAATGCAGCCTTTTAAGGCTTCAACAAGTTTCCGCTAGACTGTCTTCCGTTTTCAACTTATGAAAAAAAGAGTAACTGACGCAACATGGATGGATGCACTTTCTTGAGCTTGAAACTGGTTGCCCCCGTTCACTGCCATTATAAACCTTGAATGCGTCAGGATATTTATTAACTATGAATTAACTATAAACTGATAGTTTGTTAGTACTTTATTACCGTATACTTATTATAATGTGTTACCAATTTGTCAATGTGGATTGTGGGAACAGACAATGAAACAAAAATGAATGTATATCGCTCAAGTCATTCTTGATGCCCTCTTCTGCTATGAACTTTTGCCACAACATTCCCTCATGTCCCGTTTGTTTTTACAAGGCATAGCATTCAGTGATTTAAAACGATGTAATGCTACTTTAATTTGGGGTGAACAAGCGGCTTTTCTTTTATACTGGTCTACCAGCCTGTCCCATCAGCAGTAAGAGACACAGTTTTTTTTTTTTCCAAGGGGGCCTATTAAATAGAAAATGTACAATGCCTAACCACCTCTCTCTTTCTTTTTCTCCCTCCTTTCTCCCTCTTAATATGTTCCATATTGTGAGTTTAAATAGGGTGGACTCAGGAAATGCAGTCACACTGGCTTGCCTTTCCAAGATTCCAGGCTGAGGTTTGGCCCAGTGTGACGGTGGTTCTGCGGACCCGGGCTCCTGGGCAAGCCTGTGTCGGGTTTCCTCCTCTTGGGAGAATAGGTGTCCACGTCGCCTGTTTTTGCAAGTTATATGCTGAATGGTTTGTTCTCTGCTGTTGCATTGCAATGCTATCCTTTTGCAAATCTGGTGTAGTTGTACAACAGGGTCATTTAAACAGTTATGGAAGATTAGTTATCCTGTGTTATACTCATAAAAGTCTGCAAATAATTTTTGTTGCACAAGGTGTGAGAATTCTGCACTAGTGTGTTTTTGCATGCACAAGATCATGGCTTCGATTGCACATCCTAAAGATTCCAATCTCAGTTCTGGGAGAATCTGGAGAACTTCAAGAACACTTCAGCAAAGCAGAAGAGATCAGAGATGTTCTGTGAATACCTCCCTCTTTCTCTACTCCAGCTAATCAATCACAGAGCTCGGTTTTCTGCTGCCAAACATCTGAAGTGCTTCTTGCGGGGGAATTAGACAGAGCAGCGTTGTAGTTCTCATTCATGTCTTTATCTCGGGCTGTATCTCATGCAGAATTGCCCGTGAGGAAAGTGCCTCCCGACTTTAAATAATATTCTTATTGTGGTTTTCAGCTCGGCTGTTTGCAGCTTCACCTCAGGAGGAGTGTGGATATGTGTGTGTATGTGTGTGTGTGTGTGTGTGTGTGTAGAGGAGAAAAGGGGGGTTTGGGTCCTTCTCTGAAGAAAAAAGATGAGTGAATAGATTCAGCTCCAGCTTAGAGGTCAGGTTACACATTCCAGGGGCACACACTACTGCCTGTCTCCACACTGAAATACCTGTTTGCATTTGTGACTGTGTGTATGTGTGTGCTCGTTCACTTGTGCGTGTAACCGTACACATACTTTTCATAAACAACTGCATTTCAATACTCTGACGCACACGCTGTATTCCTTTTCATAAATCCACAGACGCACACTCATTCCAGATATGATATCCAGCATATAATTACAGTATTGTAAGAGGCGAATTACACTGCATTAGTCTGTGGAGGGCTTTTTTGTGCAGAAGACTTTGACATTTCTGTGGGAGAGAATGGAGCTGGTATGAGGGCCAGGCTCCAGAGCAGTGCTGTGGAGAGGGGTAATGAGAGAGAGGAGCCCAGAGGCAGCCACTGTAATTGGGCTGTAAATGTCCAGAGAGCCCCAGGGACCAACCCCCACACATGGACTTTCCAGATGTTGGACGCCCTCTTCAATCATTCTGATATCTGAGTCACAGTAGCCACACCCATCTGTTGCATTTTTTTTTTTAGTTTGATAAACAGTCGATCACATAAACTCCAATGCAGGACACTGAAAGTTTGGTTTTCGATTTCATGACTAATTGTTTTTAGGCAATTGTGTTCGATTCCCAGATTTTGTGGTAAACATCTGAAGACGAGTACAAACTCAAACTGATTTCATTACTGTAAGTAACAGGCTCACTACCACATGTATCTGCTAGAATGAAAGTCATAAACAATCACATTTAAGGGACTACATGAAGAAAGAAAATGGAAAGAGAGAAAGAAGAAAAGAAGAGAAAGAAAGAACGCTGCTCTTTTAGTCTAATTTGTGGAAAAGCTTGTGCCCTTAAAACTCTGAGGAATCCAGTAAGAGAAACCACGGGAGTGGCTTTAAGTGCTGCTGGTGCCTACTGGACTGCTGTGTGTATGTGTGTAATTGAAAGAGAGAGAGAGAGCAAGCAGGACAAGGCCCTTCCACACTGTGGCTTTGATTAAGGCAACAATGCTGTTTATTTGACTATTTTCTGACTTCTAGACATAGAAACAAGGAAGAGAGATCTAGAGGCAGCAAGTGATGTTTCAATTAGTTATACATCCAAACCATCTGGTGATTTTAGATATTTACAAGTCTATAAGATGAAGCTTGCTGTACTTGACGCGTTACATTCTTACAAAAGAATTCAACAGTCCAAAGAGGAAATAACAAGAGCTGCATTTATTGCTGAGCTGAAGTTATACTGGTGCTGGTCATATAATTAGAATATCATCAAAAAGTTGATTTGTTTCACCAGTTCCATTCAAAAAGTTAAACTTTTATATTATATTCATTCATTACACATAGACTGATATATTTCAAATGTTTGTTTCTTTTAATTTTGATGATTAAAACTGACAACAAAGGAAAATCCCAAATTCAGTATCTCAGAAAATTAGAATATTGTGAAAAGGTTCAATATTGAAGACATCTGGTGCCACACTTTAATCAGCTAATTAACTCAAAACACCTGCAAAGGCCTTTAAATGATCTCTCAGTCTAGTTCTGTTGGCTACACAATCAAGGGGAAGACTGCTGACTTGACAGTTGTCCAAAAGACAACCATTGACACCTTGCACAAGGAGGGCAAGACATAAAAGCCATAAAAGCTCATAAAAGACATAAAAGCTCATTGCAAAAGAGGCTGGCTGTTCACAGAGCTCTGTGTCCAAGCACATTAATAGAGAGGCGAAGAAAAGGACAAGATGTGGTAGAAAAAAGTGTACAAGCAATAGGGATAACCTCACTGGAGAGGATTGTGAAACAAAACCCATTCAAAAATGTGGGGGAGATTCACAAAGAGTGGACTGCAGCTGGAGTCAGTGCTTCAAGAACCACTACACACAGACATATGCAAGACATGTGTTTCAGCTGTCGCATTCCTTGTGTCAAGCCACTCTTGAACAACAGACAGCATCAGAAGTGTCTCGCCTGGGCTGATGACAAAAAGGATTGGATTGCTGCTGAGTGGTCCAAAGTTATGTTCTCTGATGAAAGTTTGCATTTCCTTTGGAAATCAGGGTCCCAGAGACTGGAGGAACTGAGGAGAGGTACACAATCCACGTTGCTTGAGGTCCAGTGTACAGTTTCCACAGTCAGTAATGGTTTGGGGTGCCATGTCATCTGCTGGTGTTGGTCCACTGTGTTTTCTGAGGTCCAAGGTCAACGCAGCCGTACACCAGGAAGTTTTAGAGCACTTCATGCTTCCTGCTGCTGACCAACTTTATGGAGATGCAGATTTCATTTTCCAACAGGACATGGCACCTGCACACAGTGCCAAAGCAACCAGTACCTCGTTTAAGGACCATGATATCCCTGTTCTTAATTGGTCAGCAAACTTGCCTGACCTTAACCCCATAGAAAATCCATGGGGTATTGTGAAGAGGAAGATGCGATGTGCCAGACCCAACAATGCAGAAGAGCTGAAGGCCACTATCAGAGCAACCTGGGCTCTCATAACACCTGAGCAGTGCCACAGACTGATCGACTCCATGCCACGTCGCATTGCTGCAGTAATTCAGGCAAAAGGAGCCCCAAACTAAGTATTGAGTGCTGTAAATGCTCATACTTTTCAAGTTCATACTTTTCAGTTAGCCAAGATTTCTAAAAATCCTTTCTTTGTATTGGTCTTAAGTAATATTCTAATTTTCTGAGATACTGAATTTGGGATTTTCCTAAGTTGTCAGTTATAATCATCAAAATTAAAAGAAAGAAACATTTGAAATATGTGTAATGAATGAATATAATATACAAGTTTCACTTTTTGAATGGAATTAGTGAAATAAATCAACTTTTTGATGATATTTTCTTTTCTATGACCAGCACCTGTATAATCATTATCATTCAAAAGTTAGTTCTAATGCTCAAATTTGATTCTCTACTCTCTATATTTATTACAACAGCACTGGGACTTTGCATTGTTTATGATTCTGCTTGTGTTTGTTTGCATGTTCCAGACAGACTGACAAAATTAGTAGTGGGGATTTTTCTTTTTTGTTTTTTTCCCTTCAGTTTCTAGAGATTCACCAGCAGGTGGTGACCAGTGACTGTCTTTATGTGTGTGTTAATGAATTATTCAATCAACCAATTCATTCTGGAAAGAAACGCATGACTGGCTGCGTCTGAAAGGACAGTAGCTGTTTCCATTGCACTGTTTTTATGTGCATTTTGAAGTATTCCATCAGAAACGAGGGATGGAAATGCCAAATTTCAGTTAAAAAAATCCCTTGATTCACAAAAAAAGTTTTTACGCTTGCTTGAAGTGGTTTTTGACTTGTGCGATAAAGATTTAATGAGAATAATCAGAGATGGAAATAAATTTTTTGAATAAATTCTGATGTAGCGAACAATAAACTCACTAACTGACTAATCGGCTGTTTCTGCTGATGGTGTTTTATTTACTGTTAGCTACTAGGTAACCAATACCACTGTCATCTGCACGAGCAACTTGATGGAAACACAGCTAATTAGCATTTGTTTTTGTTTTTTTCTTTTTAGCGAACTTTGAAACAATTCGCTTCACATTTTGATGGAATCCCATGCAGCTACTCTCTCAGTAGGTACCTATTTTGAGTAATCACTAAAAAAGTATGTTCTGTATGTAGTATGAATGTAATCTGGAAGTACTACACTCATCATGTTGTCATTATCATGTAACCTCCCAGCATCAGTTGGATGGCTTCACTGCCATTCACAAATCCTCTCCCAAGGCTTCATGGGATGGTAAAGAGTCCAACGTATACACACGTTAGAATTTCTCCAGAAGAAGTAGGCCACCCAGGTACATTTTGACTAGCCTTTTATGAGCACTGTAAATTCGGGCATTCTACTCTTGTTCCATACTGTTTTTGCCTACCATATAGTACTGAAGTATGTGATTTTGGATGCAGCCTGTGTTTATGAGTCATTGAATCATTGACTCAACTGACTCATTTAAATTGCTTTGAGGGTTTCTGCTGAAATAAGTGCTGAAATCATATTGTTTACATATATCTATGTTTCATTAAGATTTCAAATATAGTTTGGCCTGATGAATAAAAATGTATTAAAATATCTTTACTTAGAGTAAAAAAATATATAAAATGAAAATTATCTTTGCTTTGGGTACATGAAAATAATCTTGCATATTTCCAAATATTACAACATTAAACCAGTAGGTGCGGGTGACAAGAGTGAGGTAAGTTTTGGCTATTATGATTCATTAAATCATTTACTCAAATGATTCATTAAAAAACTGATTCTTTCGGGAAGGAAATAACAGTTCTGTAGATACATGATGGTTTCTTATTTAGCTTCATTGGGAACTGTTTTCGTTCGCTGAGAGAAAAATAGTGCAAATAACAGGTAATCGTTTTTAAAATGTAAATTAAAAATATTTACAACAACAATACACTTGCTTGCCATTGCTTAATTTTAGTCAACATCTAGAAAGTTCAGCATTACAGTTTAATGCAAAAGAGCGTAAATGCTTCATTACTTTCACTCTCTGACATGATTATTGCCAGTTCAGGTACATTATTTCACAAAGTAATGAGCAGAAAGTGAGGATATGGGCTTATCCTTCTTTTTGTGTACTTCTACTCAACCGTATCTTCAGCGGAGGAGCCCAGGGCGCCCAAACTTGAACAAAAAATTCTGCTAAAGGCTTTAAAAGACCCTGGCAGCTCCCTGTGTTAATAACCTGTCTTATTCCTGAGCCGCTGTGTAACCGAAGCCCGCGCTCACATTCCTCTCTCTTTTGTTTGACTGCGTTTTGAGCTTTTGAGACTGCAGGAGCTCCTGACTGCTTTGCTTGTCTTGTGCCATCCTACTGGAGGCTGTTAGGCCTTAATCTGGACCTGTCTGTCAGCTCTGCCCTGTTAAGGCCTGAACTGATTGACTATGAATGCTAACTTCTGTCAGCGCCTGGGAGTAAAGACCTGAGGTTTGGGGGATGGAAAGGGGGACATGTGAATGAGATAGAAAGAGAGGGAAAGGTAAAAGGGGGGAAAAGACCGAAATGCACAGTTGACAAGTGAAGGTTTTTCATGTGTGCTCCATTTACTGACAGAAGCTTTTCTGTTAGCTTCATTTTGAAAATTGGCCATATGATAATTGCATTACATGTATTTCAAACGTCTGGAGTTTGTAATCAGGTCTTGGCCTGATGGAGACCTTGAGGTTGTTAAGGCAGGTTATTGGAGGAATATATTACATGTCATTTTTGAGCTTTGCAGACCTGCTTAAAGTGAGAGGGAGCAGCGAAGTGTTTCCATCTGGCCCCTTCCATGGCGGTTTAGTTTCTAACCCGAACACACACTCTCACAGACAGACTGATGTCTGTAGAATGTATACCATTAAACCTGCAGGTACACCAGGCAGTCACACCAAAACGTGCAACCTTCTTGCAAATGAAGTGTCATGTGTCACTGGAACATAGTTTTTTCTTTGCCTGGTTCTCACGGATTCCTGCGGGGAGATTTATGTAAGCGCCCTTCCCCACGCCTGAGGCTGCAGGTACGAGTGGCGGCAGTCTGTCAGGGATGACGACGCTGACAATGTTCAAACAGTCATTAACAAGGCCAAGAATCCCTATTAGGAATGACCCTGCAGGTACGAGAGAGCAGGTTTAACCTAGGGCTCAATATGTGGCGAGTACAAACTCATTTCTCAGAAACCCACACAACATTACGCTTGCCAGAGTTATCTGATAACATTATAGTTTTCTATTTTAATGTATTTGAAAATGCTTGTTTTTTTCATGCAATGGCAAAGCTGAATTTTCTGCATCATTACTCCAGTCTTCAATGTCACATGATCCTTCAGAAAACATTCTAATAAGCCTATTTTGCTGCTCATTATCAATAGCTAAATATGTTTGTGAAAATCATGATACTTTTTTCAGGATTTATTTGAAACAGAAATAGTTTTGTAATATTATAAATGTTACTTTTTAAATAAACTTTTAATCTGGCCTTGCGGAATAAAAGTATTCATTTCCTATTGAAAAAAATCTTTGAATAATGAATGTGATTTGTGATTTTGCAATGGTAACTAGGCAAGGCTAACTTGGCAAAAAAAAAAATTAAATGGTTTTAAAATAAACATATAGTTACCATAGTAAAGTTTGTGAGGTAATGCTATTTCCTATGAATTCCTTTTCCTTGTATTTGCATACATTTAGTCCCTGTCGGCATTCCCCTTATGTCTGTGTTTTCTTCTGCTTGTATGAACAAAATGAAGCAAGATTATTAATATAAATGCAGTAATAACTGCCCAGAGGCTACTTCAGAGTCAGTATAATAGCAGGCGCCTTAGAAGAGAGAGGGAGACAAGCGGGCCTCTGCATTCTTCCTGAGAGACCTGCATGCTCAGGCTTGCTGCTGCTGTTTGGAAAGTGTGCAGCCTGTCTTGCTAACACGCTTCTCTGCTGTTCACACAACCAGCCAACTGTGCAACAGGTAGTCCAGCGTCTATAACTCAATTACTTAATTACTCACCCTCATGTCGTTCCACACACATTAGACCTTCATCTTCAGAACACAAATTAATATATTTTTGATTAAATCCGAGAGGTATATGACTCGTTCATAATGACTTAATTCAACAATATCTTCTCTTCTGTGTCATTCTCATACGTTGTTTACGTTCTACATCAGAACGCAGACTCATTATTGGCTGGCTCCTGGCTATGCATGTGTCATGCTGCTCATGCTCATGTGACCAGCTTTGGCTAATACTGAGAAACCTTCAAAACACGGAAGCCTTCACTGTGTTTACTGCAGTAGCTATAGACTCACCTAAAGGGTTTTAAGGATCACCTGTTCAATTTCTCATTAATGCAATTATCTAATCAACCAATGACATGGCAGTTGCTTCAATGCATTTAGGGGTGTGATCCTGGTCAAGACAATCTCCTGAACTCCAAACTGAATGTCAGAATGGGAAAGAAAGGTGATTTAAGCAATTTTGAGCATGGCATGGTTGTTGGTGCCAGACGGGCTGGTCTGAGTATTTCACAATCTGCTCAGTTACTGGGATTTTCACGCACAACCATTTCTAGGGTTTACAAAAAAAAATTTTTACAAAAAAAAAGGGAAAAACATCCATGTGGCAGTCCTGTGGGCGAAATTGCCTTGTTGATGCTAGAGGTCAGAGGAGAATGGGCCAACTGATTCAAGCTGATAGAAGAGCAACTTTGACTGAAATAACCACTCGTTACAACCGAGGTATGCAGCAAAGCGTTTGTGAAGCCACAACACGCACAACCTTGAGGCGGGTACCACTCATCTCCACTACAAATAGGAAAAAGAGGCTGACAATTTGCACGAGCTCACCAAATTGGACAGCTGAAGACCAAAAAAATGTTGCCTGGTCTGATGAGTCTCGATTTCTGTTGAGACATTCAGATGGTAGAGTCAGAATTTGGCGTAAACAGAATGAGAACACGGATCCATCATGCCTTGTTACCACTGTGGAAGCTGGTGATGGTGGTGTAATGGTGTGGGGGCGGTTTTCTTGGCACACTTTAGGCCCCTTAGTGCCAATTGGGCATCGTTTAAATGCCACGGCCTACCTGAGCATTGTTTCTGACCATGTTCATCCCTTCATGACCACTATGTACCCATCCACTGATGGCTACTCAAAACAGGATAATGCACCATGTCACAAAGCTCGAATCATTTCAAATGGGTTTCTTGACCATGACAATGAGATCCCTGTACTAAAATGGCCCCCACAGTCACCGGATCTCAACCCAATAGAGCATCTTTGGGATGTGGTGGAACGGGAGCTTTGTGCCCTGGATGTGCATCCCACAAATCTCCATCAACTGTTGAATCAATGTCACGTAGAATTAAGGCAGTTCTGAAGCCGAAAGGGGGTCAAACACAGTATTAGTATGGTGTTCCTAATAATCCTTTAGGTGATTGTATAAGGATAATGATGGAAGAAATGAGATTGTTGAACAAAGTCGTTATTTTTGTTTTGTTTTTGCCAAATCACCAATACGGAAGTGACTTAAAACTGCAATTCATCAACTGGCCGCTAGGGACAGGCTCCAAAAGAGAGCCGAATCTCACTCAGCCCCCATGTTAAAATGCCTAACTTTACAGCAGAAAAAAACGTTTACAGCCTGGTACAAATTGTGGTTGTGGTCTATACGGATAATTTTGCCCTTCATGACAACTGTGAGGGGGATGGATTTTTTCATAACTCATACGTTTAAATTATATTAAGCCTTAAAGCTGTGCATAATTAAGGGCGTGGCCACTTGAGTGACGGGTGGATTGCTGCTGCTATTACTACCTGCCGTTTATCTGCTGTCTGTGAGCCATCACGGCTCCTCAGCTAATTCCAGCTGCTAAACTCGGCTTCTCTGCCGTGTTTGTGCTTTTTTCGGGATTATTTCATATAATTATCAAGTAATATGGCTTGCTGTGCTGTTAGACAGATAGCTGGTCGAGACGTCTGTGTTCATGCACACAAATGCATAAAATAAACAGAACACATATTATTGGATTGTCTTGGCATTGGCTAAAAGTTCAGATTTACAACATATTTAATTTTTGGGTGAATTAACACTTTAAAAAGGACATGTTCATGTTTTATCTGTACGATTTTTATTATTATTATTATTATGGTTGTGGTCAGTGGTTAAAAAAATCTTCCTTAATTAAATTACTAAAAATGCAAAAAAAAAAAAATCCAGATTAATTTATGTTTTGCCTTCAATGACAGGTTAATTAATTTAGTTTAATACAACAACACTCTGAGGTTCTGTGAATGAAAAAGTTTCAAACGAAGTAGCGTTATCAATAAGTACAGTATAGAAATACCAGAAGCAATATTTTAGCCATTATCGAGGGCCTTTGAATATTTGTGTTCGAGGGTTTTCGAGTCTAAAAGGGTGAGAACCACTGGTTTATATCAACATGCTATTCTAAAAGGATGTCCTTGATAATTGTTCTTACATTCACAAAATGCTAAATTGAATGTAACAGAGCACAGGTGTCTTCAGATGTGCTTTTAAAAGAGATGTTTGCGTTTTAACTTCATTTGGCTTTTTTAAAAACATTGCCCTCAGATACTCAAATGAGATTTTTGATGCCCCATATAAAATCACACAGTGCAAAAAAGGTGTATAAACAGCCCCTTCAAAGTGTGTCTCATGACACCCAAATTTTGTTCCATTTCTCTGTGCTGTTCTATCTGTTTTTTAACACAAGAACGCGTCCTGTGTGAACGGCCCATAACCGTTCCTGCTAACACAAAAGAAGACATTTTTGAAGAATATGGGTAACCAAACATTTTATGGGCCCCATTGACTTCCATAGGATGGGGAAAAAAAATACATTCTTCAGAATATCTTCTTTTGTGCTTAGCAAAAGAAAGAATTTCATACAGGTTTGGAACAACTTGAGAGTGAGTAAATGATGGTAGAATTTTCTTTTTTCTGTAAACTATCCCTTTAAGTGGATACTTGAACAAAAAATGATTATTTTCATCATCTCATGTCATTCTAAACCTGTATGACTTGTTTTCAAAAGAAGATATTTTGAAGAATGTTGGGGTTCAAACAAAACTGAACCCCATTTCCACTCATTTCCACCACCAACTTAAAAAAAATTAAATAAAAATCTTTTGTGTTCCATAGAATAAAGACATTCATAGCGTTTTGGAAAGAAATGAGTAAACATAATTTTCATTTTTGGATGAACTATCCCTTTAAAAGCATGTTGCGTTTGGGTGGCATGCTTTTTAAGACTGCATTATATTTAGCCGTAGCTTCTTTGTATTCCACAAAAATCTACCACCTCATTTACACAGTTACAGTGTTTGAGGAATTTTGGTGCCGACTTTGTAGATGTCAGGGTGCGATACCCGATGAAGTTCCCGGCGGATACTGTATATGTCAATGGCATCAGTGTTGCAGGTTTCAGAAGGTGTTTGCTATGAGGAGACGGAGCAGAGGGACATACAGGTCGCAGCTGACTAAGCCCAATTTATAAAATGTCAAAGAGCCATTTTTATTTTGTTTTGACTGGACAAATATTTGTGAGTCCATTATGGGGTTACACCTACAGACACCCGCTTAGGAGACAGTAGGAGTTTGTTTTCATCCTTTTCATCTTTTCACTCCCTCCGTCACTCCCCCACTCTCCCTCCCTCACTCCAGAGTTTTTAATATCAAAGTGCACTGTCTGACAGGAGTAAGTCAGGAACAAGGGGGCTTTTGTTGGATCTTTCTAGAACCAGCCAGGGACGACAAGAGCATGTCAACCCTTGTTCAGCGTGAAAGGGAGATGCGAGGGGGAAAAAACACCAGGATGGAGAGAGGTTCTTCTGTGGAGCACAAAAGAGATTTTTCTCTCTCCGTCTGGTTCAGGCACAGGTTTGAAACTGAATAACTTAATTTCACTTTGTCGGGACAGACAAGAGATGGGTAACAAAGGTCTCCTTTTCTTAAACCACCCCAGCACTTTGTTATTTACAAGATCATGACTTCTAACAGCATGAAAATGGCTGTACTCCCCCAAAGGCATTTGGATGAAGAGAGGAGGGTTTTTACAGTGGTTAAACTGTGCCTTGGCATATTATAGATGAAAAGCATACTTCAGCATGACTGATTAAGTGAGACCTGTGTAGCTGAAAACTAAAAGGCTGCTCAACTGCCAGGCGTTGCTCGAGGATGTGGTTTGTGTTGTCTTGCACACTGCACAATCGCTAAACAAAAGTCGGTGTAAGGACGTTTTTGTGCGCTACAGACACAAAAGGATAGAGAAAGCAACGTCTTCGCTGCTTCATAGCTCCTCGGGGTGTGTGGCACCTGTGTGGTGAGGAACTGAATAAGAGGTTTACCTTCCTCCTAAAAACATGTTCTGAGTAGCTGCTCCTCCATTGTATTATTTATTGCCTGTAATTAAAATGTACAATCTCATGTCACGTCAGCTGTATTTCAATAAAGAAGAACCATTAAGAGCATTTTGGTTTAGTCTCTGAAGTTAAATTTCCATTCGAAGTTCGATTCAATTTGATTCTGGAGCTTCCTTTCCCAGCACCTTTATTTCCATCTAAAGCCTTTCAAAAATCGTATACAAAGTTGTAACACCACCCGGACTGTATAAAGTATTTAAAATGTAATCGAGAAACATTTGTGCGCTTCCAATGCTGTTTCACCAGATTATCAACAAATGGTTGCATCTGAAATTGCATTCTCTGAGTAGGTACTTGAAAGTATGTACTAAACGACCATTTAAAAAACTATTTACGAGTATAAATGTGTGTATTATGAATGTAATCCGGCATATTTGGCATCTTTTCATTGTCATGTGACCTACCAGCGTCAGTTGTGTCTCTGAGGCATTAATCCGGATCCATTTGAAAACAGCCTTTCCATCTCAAAATGCCCGTTTCTGCCACTGACAAAAAAAGATTATTGTGACTTTTTATCTCACAATTCTCACATTTTTTCACAGAATTGTGAGATATAAAGTCACAATTGCAAGTTATAAAGTCAGAATTGTGAGATAAAAAGTCACAATTGCGAGTTATAAAGTCAGAATTGTGAGATCATCAATTGTGAGATCAAAGTCAAGTTCCTTGTCTGGTATTGTTCAGGTAAAATTGTTGTTGTCCTGTTCATCTTGTGTCCTTGATTATTAAAAACATTTTATGCATTCATTCTTAGTCATACGTGTGACAAGTAGGTCATCCGCTTACTTTTTGCCTACTGTTTTATGAATACTGTGAATTCGCACGTACTCTTTTCACATACCGTTTTCACCTGCTATATAGTACAGAGTTGGAATATTTGGAGGCAGCCAATGACTCCTGATGCAGTTTTTTAAATGAGTCATTCAAAAAAACTCATTCAGTCAGTAAATTGTTCAGAACCATAAGTGACTCCTTCCCTAAATCGCAAGTCATTTTTCGGTTATGTCTTATTAGAAACAAACAGGGAACCTAACTGTGATATACTTATATTAGTAATTGGTTATTCATACAAAATAGAATTTTGCTATAAAAAATTAACACTGGTATTCTATTTTTATTAATACTCATTTATCGTTTAAATATTTCACTTATTTGCATTGTAAGTATTTTACAGATACATTTAAAAGGCTTACATGAATTCAATATATTTATACCACTAACATTTATTAAGAGACCAAATGCTTGTTGGGTTTCTCACAAAGAAGACATGTTTCATCACCCTGAAAGTAGCCTAAGGAATATAGCCGTAGTGCTGACAGATATCCTCATAAACACCCTGATAGAATAGAGAATGAACGCTGAATCCATCGCTCAAGGTGCTTCTCATTTTCAATGTTGCAGATGAAATAATTTCATCAGCTCTGACAAAAAAACATTGATGGAAGACAGTGATGATGTACGATGACAATACAGCAAGTCCTCTTTGAAGTGCTTCTCAGTGCATATCTTGAACATCTAAGGCCCTGTTCCAAATGGCACACTTCATGTGCACTTGCGGTCTTTTGGACTTACAATGGTCCACAAGACCAAAAGGTGTCCCATTTGTCATTGACTTCTACCAGACAGTCAAAGTGGCATTACGTTATGAAAGTGAGGAAAACTGCGAGGGCTTAGGGATCCATTTGGGACAGAGCCATTAGTGCACAGGTTCAGTGAAGCCATACTGCCTTTCTGATAGGATAGTTCCAAATAGTGAGACCATTGAGGACAGATGATTACAACAGATCATCTATGCTGGCTGCGTCCGAAAACCTCGCTGCCATATCAGGCAAAGTCTTTGCAGGCAGCGTTTGCTCACAAATGTACCTCACAAAACCCTTTTTGGACAGACTTCTGAGATAGCGTAATGGTTTATTGATTTTTAGCAAATAGAGCAAGATTTGGTGATAAATAAGCAAATATTTAATTAATACAATAGTAATTTCTCGCTAGGTATGGCATCAGAAGTTGAAAACCTTGGTCAAAATCGTACATTTACACACATGTTTGCACTCACTACCAACCATAAGTTTCAGATGCCATATTTATTTTTGATCTTAACTGTCACAAAATGGAACTCACAGGATTATGGGATATCAAAGGATACATCCATGCAGCCTTCAAAAATTGATCAGATCAGCTATCTTAGCAGACAGGAAGTGAAGCTAACATTGGATTTGGACGTGCTTTGATGCCTTCGTACCTTGGAATGCTTCCTCCGAATGAATGAGTGATGTCCGGTGGGGTGGGGGTGGGGGTGGGGGTGGGGGTGTCTCACAAAACTAATCTTGATTATTAAAAAAAAAAAAAGAGCAAACTATAGCTACCGGTTTTATTTCACAATGGAAAAAAATGCATAGAAAAAAAAAACACTGGAAAAAGTATATATTGACTAACATAACATAATCAGTTATTAATATTTTTTTTGGTTTTCTCTTTTTTTTTTTTGCATGCATGTTTTTCATTTCTTTCTATGACAGCCTCACCAAAAAAATATGTCAGTACAGTTTAGCGTTTTATTGCTTTTTCACAAATAAAACAATTGACTCTAAGCACAAGTACATATGCTTTCAAAATATTTAACAATTTTTTTTTTTAAATTCCAAAAATGTCAATTTTCCTAGCCTGGATATCACTTTTGGCAACGATAGTAATACTGAAATTTACAGTTAACGAAAATTACCATTCACAATTTACTTCCGTAATGTATTTCAGATATTGGTAACACTTTACAATAGCTTAACATTACATTATTTAACATTAGTTAATGCATTAACGATGAACAATACATTAAAGGTTTTTTATAGTCTTAATTAAAATATTAGTTCATGTTAGCTTAGATATATTAAATATCAATGGCATACACACCTTTTGATTTATTAGTATTAGTAAATGTTAAAATGACCCATAACAAGGGTAGCCAGGATATTTATGCTAAATAGCAATTTGACTTTTGGTCAACATTATCCGAATTTATGAGGCCTGAGTGTTTTATGTTTCATAGTTGTAACATTTTTTTGCTTAAAAATTACGAAGCCAAATTTTGTGCAATGTTCATTGACAAATCATCAGGAATAAGACCAGAAGCATGCAGTTAGAAAATAAATAGACTCAATTTTGATTTCATGTTGACTTAAAAAAGAATCAGAGTAAGATTATAGATTCATAGAACTAAAGCTACAGTATAAACCAGCCCAAGTGTAAGTTTGGTTTGATTGAGTGCCGTGGGTTGTTGGCAAAGAAGAGCTTTACTCTCTTTGATATGGATAGTAGCCATCAGTCACTGAGCCCTGCGCTGACCTCTGTTGTGAGCTATAGATCCAAAGGCATTACAACTGACTGAGCATGAGGGGGAAGCAGGCTAGAGCTTTGGGGGCTGCTGGCCAGCTGATACCCCAGATGTGCAGCTCTGTTTGGGGCCATGTCTGGCAGTAGAATCATGTTCTTACAATAAGGGCTTACCCTGAACAGACCCTGCTGGTCTGCTGAGCATATGACAGATTTCATTTGCTATTCTCTCATGATCTGTCTGGTTACAAATATTGGAAAACATTGAATAGATATGGAAAAACCCTCACCTTTAAAAGCCAAACTACTTCACAAGGGGCTCTTGTATCCCATACGTCTTCCTAAATTAACATCTACTGTTCATTTACCCAACAGCATGACATTTCCGCAGCTCTGCACTTCTTTTTCCATATACAGCGCTCTAAACAAAGAAATGCTAAACAAATAGACACAGAAATAAGCTGCGGTGTCTTGTTTATCATCCACATTTGGCTGAGTTCATGTTAGGTCATGTTGTCTCTCTTTCCCCTTGTACTTCCTTCTCATCTCTCTTTCCAAACTCTCCCCCCTCAGGTCCCGCGCTGAAGGACGCGACGTGTTCCTCTTCTCCACTTGGCCGAAGCGTTTTCCATGCGCTCAGAGAAGTGGCACTACTTCAGTTGTCCTTTCCCATAGAAATCCTAGAGGTCTCTCATCTCTCCGTATGTTTACTTTCCATTGCCTGGTACAGCAACCGTATACCAAACTCCAAGAGTGAGTCCACTTACTATTTCTAGAAGGTACAGCTGAGAAAAGGTACCTCCTTCCAAAGGTTATGCAATTACGAATACAAAATTGTACAATTTTTCCATTTTGGATGGGATTTTTCATAGGCCCTTTCACTTTTTTGTTAATACTTTTTATTAATGTTAGTCTGTTTAAGAAGGTTTTTTCATGAGGCATGGAGCTGGATGAAAGATGTGCTCTTTACTGTCCTGGAAGCGCCTCAGTTGCTGACAACTGCACACTGAGTAGCAAAACTGAGTGTGGAGTGTTTCATGCTCTAACAGGGGCGTCTGGTCACGATTAGAGCTCATTGGTTTCTGTCAGAGTGTGGGGCTACTCGCCTGTCCTGTGATAGATGAATTAGCGTAACTGAACGAGGCTCTTGAAGAGAGCCTTCCAACTAAAGATTAGATTCACACTGACAGTATAATGTAATGTGCAATTTATGTGACACGTCTTTCCTGAAAAGGCAATTCCATTGGTCAGACACACAAGATAGCTCCTCTCCAAACTCACGCCATCGGTTGAGACGATATTGTCGGGTTGGTCGGATTTTCTCTTCAGCAGCTTTGAACATGTTAGACTGAATGCAAAACATTTTAACAATAAATTACAATATTTAACTGCACAAAATTAACACTGTTACTTTTTTTTCCATTCCCAACTTGTAGATACACTTCATGATGTCACATCTAGGTGTAACTTAATTGCATTCTTCCTTCCCTTTCTGGCCACAAGGGGGCCCCTATAACTATCACACTGAGCCATAACAGCTACTCGAGTCTTACTAGCAGCTGTTGGTATATTTAAAATATATTTATATACATACTGTTTATATAGCTTTAAACTTTAAAATCTTTAAACAAAGAAAACAGACTGCACTAAAATGTCAAGTGTGAACGAATTTGCAAAATTAAAGACTGTTTCAAACAGGTTTCCCCATTTCCATTGGTCAACCAACCAATAATCGTGCCTCAATCACACACACACACACACACACACACACACACACACACACACACACACACACACACACTATATATATATATATATATATATATATTCTTTTTTTGCACACATAAAACAAGTAAAACATAGTTTTTAAATATATTGATATCACTGTAAAAGACAAAAGGCATTTTAACTGGGTTTGTAAACATTTCTATATTCCTTATTTATTTATTTATTTTTTATAAGATATCTGTGAAGATTCTTATCTCCATATTTCACTTTCACTGTTCTCTCTTTCACTTCTACTCCACATGTGTTTTACGAGCGTCGTCCACTTCCTCTGAATTCTCTCTCTGCTCTCACAGATAAATAAATACCCACATGCACACATACATGGCTGTCATTGTGGATAATGCATGTTGCATTTCTAAAGAGAAGAGATAATGGCTGAAGAAAGAATGTAGAGTGCTGTAGAGTTGTCCCCCCCCCTCTCTCTCTCTCTCTCTCTCTCTCTCTCTGTCTCTCCCTCTCTCTCCCTCTCTCTCCCTGGCCTCCCCAAGGGGATCGGATGTTCTCAGCAGTTATAAGCAAGCAAAGCTGGCGGCCGGCAGACCGGCTGGCTCCACAGCAGCCTGGGCACAGAGACAATGCCAGACCTTCTGTCATGAGGCTCGCTTTCACTGAGGTCAGCTAAACCAGCCTGCGGGCCATAACACAGACATACACACCCGCAAACACACACGTACTAATACACAATGACATAAACAGCTTTGCATTTAGCATATTTGAAATGTTGGATTTATTATGTTTTGGATCATTGAGCAGTGGCACCAGTGAATGACCGAACAGCGTCAACATGTCCCCACTATCTCTCTCATTTAATCTGATGGTAGACAGAAATCTTTATAAATAAAACTTTTTTTCTTTCTGTTTTGCTTTTGAGTGACAATAACCCCAGTCTTAAAGATTCTCTAGAATTTATAAAGACATTTACTGAAGTGAAACACATGAAGCTGAATGCTTTACCCATGTTGTAGCATGTTACTGGTATTTTTATGTGGGAAATGATGATGAAAAGGGAAAAATTATACTTTTAAATAAAATTCAGGAGGAACTGGCATTGAAGTTTTCTTTTTTAAATTAATAATAATTTTACTTTAAAAAGCAACTCCTGAAATATGTCAATTTGGGTCTTTCTACAGATGTAGGTGATATGTGTTTAACAGATAGGTCAGGAAAACGTCTGTCAATCAATCTATCTATCTATCTATCTATCTATCTATCTATCTATCTATCTATCTATCTATCTATCTATCTATCTATCTATCTATCTATCTATCTATCTATCTATCTATCTATCTATCTATCTATCTATCTATCTATCTATCTATCTATCTATCTATCGTTCTAATTTGTATGTTCAATAAATTTATTAAATAAAAACAAATAATAATTATATGACAATTTTTTAATTTACAATGATCACAAAATGTTATTATATAACCAGCACAAGAACATTTGTGTAAGCCAGAGCCAATTGTCATGAAATTGCATAAAAGCACTTATTCAAACTTCGTTTTTGACCAAAATAATGTTTACTGTAATCCGAGTCATAGGAGACGAGCTGTTGAAACGAATAGAACTCCAGTGACGGCTCATAATTGATGTGTTACTCAGGAGGGAGGCACATACCATTTGGATCATAAGAAGTGCTGATAGTCAAGACTTAGTCTGTGTATTTCTTTCTCCATAGATGTCAGTAAAATCAGCATGGCTCCTGAGACACAGTGTTACGGAGTTGAACTAGGTAGACAGGATTTGCCCTCCTGGCTTTTGAGACAGACAAATCTGCTCACACTCAGGAGAGAAAGAGTAACTTTTTAGAGAGAGTTATTCCAGCTGAGCCTGCTAGCAAAAGATGTCTCGGCTGGTTTTAATTTTACCCATCTGCCACCCCCTCCCCTCTTTTAACCTATCATGCCCTACCTCCCCCGGCTCACACATATATGCACCTCTCCTGCCTCTTTGAATTCTGACATGCACCACAACAGGTGTTTACACTTCCCTATCTGTCTGCACAGGTCTAATAGTGATTTATAGAGGATAAAGGGAAATTAACCATGAAAGAATACTTTGTATATAAGATACTACAAGCACTGGTGGTGCGTGTGTGTGGTGTAAGCATGCCGGTGCTGCAGCTCCTGACACATTTATGTGTGAAAGCATTCGGCTTCTCTGACTGCATGTTTCATATGTACATAAAACATTCACAAAATATGTGATACACATCTTGTTGAGTACATTCAAGTTTTATTATAAATAAGAGTTTACTTTCTTATTCTTCATTATTCCAATTAATATAAATTAACAAATATATAACATATTTGTTATTTTTAGAAGAAAAGAAAAGAAAAATAGGAATGTTTATATATATATATATATATATATATATATATATATATATATATATATATATATATATATATATATTAATGCTGGACTTTTTATTAATCGCAAATAAAAGTTTGTGTTTACATAATATATATGTGTGTACTGTATAATTATTATAATAATTATTATTATTATAATTATTATGTATATATAAATACACACACATTCATGTATATATTTAAGAAATATTATAATAGAAATATATATATGTGTGTTTATATAATTTATATTTTATATATATATATATATATATATATATATATATATATATATATATATATATATATATATTTCTTACATATATACATACATATGTGTGTATACACAGTACACACGATTAATCGAATACCCAGCAAGTATTATATATATATATATATATATATATATATATATATATATATAGTTCTTCATGGATTCAACAAGGTGCTATAAACATTCCTCAGATATTTTGGTCAATGTTGACATGATAACATCAAAGTTGCTGCAGATTTGCTGATCATCCATGATGCAAATTTCCCATTCCACCACATCCCAAAGGTGCTCTATTGGATTGAGATCTGGTGACTGTGGAGGCCATTTGAGTACAGTGAACTCCCTGTTATGTTCATTAAACCAGTTTGAGATGATTTGAGCTTTGTGACATGTCACGTTATCCTGCTGGAAGTAGCCATCAGAAGATGGAAACACTGTGATCATAAAGGAATGGACATGGATATGGTCAGCAGCAATACTGTGGCATTTAAACAATGCTTAATTGGTATTAAGGGGCCCAAAGTGTGCCAAGAAAATATCCCCCACAAAATTACACCACCACCAGCAGCCTGAACCGTTGATACATGGCAGGATGGATCAATGCTTTCATGTAGTTTTTACGTGAAATTCTGACCTTACCATCTCAATGTCGCAGCAGAAATTGAGACTCAGCTCATATTCTATTGCCCGATTTTGGTGAGCCCAAGTTGTAGCGTCAGTTTCCTGTTCTTTGCTGACAGGTGTGGCACCCGGTGTGTTCTTCTGCTTCTGTAGCTCATCTGCTTCAAGGTTCGACATCTTGTGTGTTCAGAGATGCTCTTCTGCAGACCTCAGTTGTAACAGATGGTTATTTGAGTTACTGTTGCCTCCCTATCAGCTCGAACCAATCAGGAGCCTTTCACCCTCTGGCATCAACAAGGCATTTTCGCCTACAGAACTGCCGCTCGCTGGATATTTTCTCTTTTTCAGCCCATTCTCTGTAAACCTCTAGAGATGGTTGTGTGTGAAAATCCCAGCAGATCAGCAGTTTCTGAAATAATCAGACCAGTCCGTCTGGCTCCATCAACCAAGCCACATTCAAAGTCACCTAAATCACCTCTCTTTCCCATTCTGATGCTCAGTTCGAACCTCAGCAGATCGTCCCGTGATTGTCTGATATTTGTATTAACGAGCATTTGAACAGTAAAAATGTAAACAAAACTGTATATTTTAAAAATTCATACCCGTTCTCTTTAAATATATAACTTTAAATATAAAGGTTTTAAAATCATGAAACATAAATTGAGTCAAATGTGTCCACATTTTTTGACTGTTCCAATATTTCTCTGTGGTATTGTGCGCCAAGGCATGTATAAAATGTGCTGCTGATGAAGAAGATTTATTTTCGTGTTTATGTTAAATTAATAAATATTGGACTCAGCCTATCTGCGAGCTCAGCTGCAAAAGTGCAAATAAGATGGAGGAGAGGAACAAAATGTGAATGGAGAGACCTTGAGGAGAGTTAAATCATTCGTTTGTTTCTCGGTGTGACCGAGAGAGCACATCAGCGTGTGATTGAGCAGTCTTTAAAGCATGCCCCAGAGAACGACAGAGAGAAAATAAACTGTTTAGTGTTTCAGTGGAAACTTTTTTCTCCCCCCTCCTCCCACTCTCTCTCCCTCTCCCCCCATTTCTTTCTGAATGAGAGGCTGAGTAGGAGTGCTGTGGAGTGCTAAGGTCTATCAGAAACATATGTGTGGAGTTCAAGGGCGGTTGGAGGAAGAAAGCGGATAAGTCTCTCAAAACGGTCTACATTCAGTTCAAGACTTACCCTCAGAGAGGAAAAACAAGCGCTGAAATGCCATCTCCTTGTTCAAAAGAAACTAGTGGAATGCTTAAACCAGCTAAAACCATAAAACAAAACTTGCCCTCACATCAATTGTAAAAAGGGCTGTATTTTTTTTCTCATTCTTTCCATGTTCTCTGAGCAATCTGCAAGTCTCTTGTGTCTCAGTCGGTCATTTGTGGGTTTTTGAAAGACTGAACCATCATACGGTTTTGAAGAATGCATATGTACATTAAGTGTATGCATTAATCGAGGACTCAAGTGATTTTTCATTTTTAGACAGAAGGATATCTAGTAAATTCAGAGCAGTGAAGAGTGCTGAGGTGGCACTCTCCCTGTCTTATGTGTTTATTGTGAGTCAGTGGCTAACACACATCACATAGGGGACGTTTCATTACTGACACATGTTACCAGAGTACCATAGCTCCCTCTTTTGAAGGGAACTTGTGGAACTTGTGCTCATCGTTCCTGCTTGGAAAGGAACTTTTAAAGGAGATTTTATCCCCACCTTCTGGTGGTTTAGCACAGTTCATCTTCGCTGTGTTTCCACATAATGTAGAACCATTGTAATTTCTACTGATTAGGTGACATTCCTCTGCTTTTTCCTATAGTATTTAAAAAAATAAAATAAAAGAAAGAAAGAAAGAAATTAATCATTTTACTCAGCAAGGACACATTAAAGAGATCAAATATGACATTAAAGACAATGTTACAAAAGAATTATATTCCAAATAAATACTTTGCATTCATCAAATAATTCTTAAAAAAGTATCACGGTTCCCACAAAAATATTAATGGTGGGCGATTTCAAAGCCCCGCATCCTCTAAAACACATAAACGCACACTTACAGAGCAGAGTCTGTAAAGCTCATGAGAGACAGAGTTAAATGACCTTATATCGCAATAACATTACAATATAATAAACATGAGCAACTTACAGAGCTCTTACTTGCACCACCTGAGTGCTGCAGATTCATTTTGGTGATGATAGTGTTGACAAAGAAATGCAAAAATCTTAGTCCGAGGACCCGTGTCACAGGTTTCCATCGCGTAATTACAGTTATGATGTGGCGTGAAAGCAGCATAAGCTCGTTGTTTTGGTTCAGAAGGAACTGTAAAAGATGCTGATTGTTTGTGGCACTCGATGACTGTCTGTCTCTGGATAGCCTCATTGAACGCACTGATGGCTTGTGATGTCTGCGTGGAGGTATGGAAATACATATGTTGATAGGCATGTAGGACGTCGTATAATTGCATTCGGGCCAAATGTACTGATTGGATGGACACTTTTCGGTCCTGAGACTTTCACGGAAGATATACAGTATGTATTTTTCTATCATGTGAAGAGAGACTCAACCCGAGTAACAAAAAGTGTTTATAAAAAAAATGCCTACCCTACCTTTGAAACATGACAATAAATGTGTCTTGAGCAGTTAATCAGCATATTAGAATTATTTCTTAAGGATCATGTGACACTAAAGACTGGAGTAACGGTGCTGAAAATTCAGTTTGCATCACAGGAAGTAAATGACATTTTATTGTATATTCAAATTTAAAACATTTTATTTCAAATTTAAATAAAAAAAATTTAATTTAAATTTTAAAATTAAATATATTTTAAAATGTATTTTTCTTTATATATTTTTAATTATTTATTTTTTAAAGTTTATTTATATAGTATAAATTACAAAATAAATATTATTACACACATATATATACAGACACAAAAACTGACAGTGTAGTTAAAGCAAAATTGACTGTTCATGTTGTTAATACACAATGTGCATTTGAATTTCTTGCCTCTGTCTTGCCAAGCATTGTGAGTTTTTGGTTTGCCAGTGTTTATTTGGGCTAAGCACGGGAATGGAAAAATCTGTGGCATTTAGGTAGAGCTGTGTCATAAAGGCTGCGCTAATGAGGCCAGGCCTTTGGGAGAGGGGGAAATGGTTTACATATGGAACCGAGAGCATACAGCCATCACAGCTATGCAGTCTGTGTGTAATGAGACAGAACAAGCTCTCACACACAAGCACTTTCTAACATTTATGCAAAATTTAACTAGCAGGAAAAGAGTTAGAAATGAAGAATGAGAGATAAAGGAGGAGAAAAATCCATTTCTCCATCTCAACTTCTCCCCCTGTCGCAAAATCTAACACCGCATCGCTATATCCACATACATCATTGTCCAAACCAGCCGAGTTTTACAGGTCTCCTGCTAAAATAAACAGTAGAGTTGCAATAACCAGTTAAAGTGCTCTCAACCTCGAGCTGCTTTCCTTCAGGCACCGTAGTTCAACCTTTGACCCCTACATGCAAACACATATGCTCTCACACACACAGGCTCTCATGTAACTACACGCTCGCAGGCACATATCATGTCAGGAAATACCATTGACTGCTCGTTGCTCTGCCAAAGGAGGGAGATGAAGGCAACAGCAAACCGCCCATAAAACGGCGTAAAGAGGATAACAGTGGTGGGCCGAGCATCAAAAGGTCATCGCCCTCCCTTTCAGCGGGGGAAGAAGAACAAATGCACTCATAAAAAGTCAATTAATGTACTCCAAGAGCGGCTCCTCGGGCAGCATTAAAAGAAGAAAGTGGATGTAAAACTTAAATAAGCTTAGAAAATCTATATTTTCCAAAGGTACACGCTTTGTAAATAACTTCTCAGTTAACCAAAGAGGAGATATTATTGATTCAGACTGTAGATTAAACCTGTCACTATACCAGCAGGGCAAGATATAATTAGTCTGGTATACTTTATAGACAACAAAACCCATTTCAATATGCAATTGGATGAAAGCAAAGCAATTTACATCCGTTGTGTTTATTAAACCATAAAATAGTATTGGTCTTTTTTATTGCCATAGTATTTTTATTACATTGCCCGAAGCTTCAGAAATCAATCAGATTAGCGGAACAATGCATTCATGGCTCTTTTGTATAGTAATCAACTGTTATAATGTGTCTCATTGTGGCTGACCAATTTACATATCAATTACATTTTTAGAAAATAATGATTATTGATGCACTGCTGCATCTGAATATCTCTCTCCAAGCCAGTGGTGCAGAAAAAAAAGCTTATGAAAGATATAAAATGAGAGGGTAAAAGTGTAGTGATAGCTTAAGGGATTGTTTAACAATTTTTTTTTCTTTCTTCTATAATGTTTTTTATTTGCACCATCATTACCGTTTCCATAACTTAAAGTAAAATTTATCTTAAAGCGAAATGATGGTTTGGCCATTTAGAGTCAAATCTAAACCTGTGGTCAGTGTTGTTGAAACTTACATTTAAAAATAGTGCATTACAATATTGTGTTACTCCCTAAAAAAGTAACTAATTGCATTACTTAGTTACTTTTTATTCAAAGTAATGCTTTACATTACTTATGCGTTACTTTTTCTCATCTGGGCTGGGTTTGCTTGTTTTATAATAACATTTTTTGGCAAAAAAAAAAGCCCTTTCACACTAAAAGTGAAAGGAATACACCTTAGTCATTTTAAAATGCTTTTTTACTCCTGTACAGTAGACGGTTGCCATTTTGGATTAAAGAAGAATAAAGCAAAAGTGAAATTAAATACATAAAGTATATTTGTATAATTTAATATATTTATTTACATTTACATTACAGTTATATTTATTCATTTGGCAGACACTTTTATCCAAAGCAACTTAAAAGTGAGGAAAACAAACAAGCGATTCATCATGAAGAGGCAAATAGACACAGGAAGTGCTCACAATGCAAGTTTATAAGCTTTTATTACAAGTAATATAAGCTAGAATAGGGAGGGATAGAAAGGATAGGTTTTTTTCAAGCACCTAGCAAAGTAACACATTACACATTTCTTACAGGTTTACGTAAAATTCTGAGATTCCATTTCCCTGTTTTTATTCATTTCATGGAATACTGAATGTTTTCGACAAGTGAGATGAGTAAACACATGTTCACATTTATAGAACTACAATAACCATCATGTTCACACAGCGCACACAACACCTCTGCACTTTATTTCTCGCAACATGGGGACAGGAGAGCTGTCAGTCAATAAATATGAAGAAGTAACTTCAATATTTATTGTAAACTGAAAAAGTAATGTTTCTTTACTACTTGAAAAAGTAATCTGATTACGTAACTCAATTTACTTGTAATGCGTTACCCCCAACACTGCCTGTGGTGACAGGCTATTTGCCAATAATCCAATAGTTAGTCAAAAGCAGGACACACAATTACACAATCTGTGTTGGGGGTTGTGTGTGTGTGTGTGGGGGGGGGGGGGTGTTATTACAGCCCTCCAGCAACTATGAGCCATGAAGAATCTCTGCGTTCACACCACAGAGACATTAGTCACCACACGAGGAGACGTCCCCAGCCACTGCCCCTCCAAAATAAGCATGTTTTAATGTTCATGAGGAATGCTTAATTATCCGTAAATGGCAATTTACAAGCGTCTTGCTGTAAGGCACAGCCACTTCAGAAAGGAGACAGGCCCTAATTTAATGGAAAAAAGCATTACTGGGTGTGCAGTGGAATTATCCACAGCATTACCCCCATTTCATAACCCACTTTAACGTTGGCAATTTCATGCATATGGAAACAGTGGCTCCTAGCATGGGGTGATTGGGGGATGAGGTGGGGTTGATTGCACTCAAAGTAATTTTACAATGATTAGGTTAGTTGGATAATTTTGTATATATATATATATATATATGTGTGTGTGTGTGTGTGTGTGTGTGTGTCAACATAAGTCCCTTATTGTATCACAGTGTTTGGTGTTTTTTGATGGCTCAGCGATGGTAAATGTCATTGATGCCCATAAGTCTCTTGTCTTGCCTGAAGGTAAATGCACTGTCATGTGCTCATTTACCATAAAGCGTGAGCTGATGCACGCATTAATACGATTCCCCTCCTTCCGACTCCTCCTGGGATATTACAGTGTTAAAGGGCCTGTTCTGGAGATGGATAGGCATGATCATTGACAATTAACATCTGAATAGTGGTGTTAGGTTTAAAATGTCCCCAGAGAGAGGCACGCTGGCTCATGAATTAAATGCGTTTTAGCACTTGAGCTTTAGAAACACTGTGTGAAAGAATCATGGGTATCTATAGGGTGTTTTCCTCTGACTAACATAATTCAAAATAGTATTCGGCATGTAATGAAAGGAATTAGAAGGCTGAGCTGTCAGTAGGGCTTCAGTTAATGAGTACGTTTTACTATAAAATAGTTAAAATGGAGTTAAAATGTGTGTGTGTGTATCGACTGCTTGATTGTAAAAGCTTATTTAATAGGTTCAAATCTATTTAATGTATGAAGAGGGCAGTATAGTATAGGTTTATGAGTTACTAATCACAGTTATAAGCAGGTTATGGTCTTTTTGCTTAAAACATGCAGCTTATGCAGACCTTTGTGTAGCGTGATACGATGTTCATATTGATCATTTTATCAATTTAGTTTGCATTTTAAAAATGGTTTTGAAGGAAGTCTCTTATCCTCACCAATATTGTTTGATATTATTACAAATGTATCATTTATTTGTATTATTTTAATATATTTTAAAATATAATTTATCATTTATATTCCTATGATGCCAAATATGAATTTTCAGCATCCTTGTCACATGATAATTCAGAAATCATTTACATTATGATTTGGTGCTCAAGAAAAATTTCTTATTATAATCAATGTTCAAAACAGCATAATATTTTTGAGGAAACTGACGTACTTTTTTCAGAATTCTTTGATGAAAAGAAAGATAATTTATTTGAAATAGAAATATTTATAACATTGTCTTTTCTGTCTCTCTTTTTTCGTCAATTTTATGCATCCTTACTGAATAAAAATATAGATTTAAAAAAAAAATTTACTCACTTTAAACTTTTGAACATTATGCATATTAAATATTATACGTAAAAATATAAATAACAATTCATAAATAATTCAAGCATTTTAATGACAAATTTCGTTTATAATATATTATTTTGTTGTTCAAAAACCAAATGTAATATGTTTCTAAAAAATAGATTTAATATCATGTAACATAAGAAAATATTGCAATATTTTAATTAACCACTAGGCGGAGACATATTGCTATGTTTTTAAATATAGCTCTTCATCAGATTACTTTGCAAAACTGAGTTTTAGTCCTTAGAGTTTCCAGCTCTTCATATCTTTATATGTGATATATAGTTATATAAGTTTGCAAAATATGTAATATATTCAGTGCTTTTAATTAATCACATTAAGAGAAATATATCACTGAACATGGAACATAAGATCCCCACTATTGAAGTCAATGGGGTCCATCAACTATTTGGTTACCCATATTCTTCAAAATATCTTCTTTTGTGTTCAGCAGAAGAAAGAAATTTTTGAAACAGCTTTGAAACAACTTGTGGCTGACTGATGACAGAATTTTCATTTTTGAGTGAACTTTCCCTTTAAGACTCTCCTTTCCCATATGCCTGCATGTCGTCAACAGTGTTGCAGTGAAAAGAAAAAAAAAAACTTCATTAAAAACAAAAGTAGTAATCTGATTAAAACCAGGTTATCATTAGGTTATATTGCTGATGCAAAGTCAGACAGCAGAAATCTCAGTCTTTATCTGTTAGGAAATAAGTAAGTAGAAGGTATTTGGGAAAAGAGATAATAAAGTGGGGAGTGTGTATGTTGGAGGAGTGTGTCTGAGGGGTTTATTATGGGGTCAGGGATGGATGATATGGGATGGGGGTGTGGGGGACAGCTCAGACATAACTGATGCTGCCCCAGATTTTGTTTAGTGCGACTGATGCATACGGGCTGCAGTAATGAGTTTAAGGTGGCACCCTACTTACCCATTCAGAAGTTGTGTAATTAAAACCTGTATATCCTACTCAGTATTTAAAAAAACAACAACTATGGTACACATTTAAACACAACTGGCTACTAATTGATATATAAATATATCTATGGATGTCACAAAAAATAAAAACCTCTAATGTAATTGTTTGCAGTAAGACACACAATCAGTTTAGGTTTCCATCAGTGTTATTAAGTTTTATTGTGGTTACACAAAAGCCCCATAATCCTTTGCCCCCTCCTATTCACACCATTGTGTAAAGTCCAGCTGATCCTCCCACTCCCCCTTTAAATCCGGACTGCTTCCCATCTACCCAGTGTGGAGTACGGCACAATACCATTGTTATCCGTCGGATTGTCTGCGGTCATTACTCATTCGGCCATCCACTCTGCCTTTTGTCCACAGCTATCTTTCACTGTGGCCATGGACCTGAGACTCTGCCATTCTCCCATCCTGCTCGACCTCAGCCCATCTGCCCCCAACACACAACACACACACCGACACTCTGTCCACACTCCGTACCAGCTGTCCCGGTGAAGTCCCTGGGGTGGAAACAGGTGCTGGGCTTGTGCGGGCCGAAGCAGACGGCACATGGCAGCACACACTGCCTCCTCTTCACCCTCCCCAAAAACACATGAACTTGATGTTGCAAGAGACTCAGATGGAATAAAAGTACACTAGCATTCAGAGGTTTGCGGTCAGAAAGATTTTTAAATATAAATGAATACTTTTATTCAGAAGTGATGCATTAAATTGATAAAAATACTATTGAACTAGTACTATTGAACTTATTCATCATCAAAAACAACAACAACGCATCATAGTTTCCACAAAGATTTTAAGAAGCCCAACTGTTTAACAGTGATGCAAATGAAAATCTGCAAATTAGAATGATTTCTGAAGGATCATGTGACACTGAAGACTGTAGTGTAAATTCAGCTTTCCCTTCACAGAATAAAGCTACATTTTCAAAGATATTATAGTAGGAAAAGAAACTGTATTGTAAAACTAAATTACTATACTTATCAAATAAATGCCATCTTGCTGAGTATAAGAAACTTTTAAGAAAAAATTGCTGACTAAAAAAAAATCTTACTGACCTCAACATTTTGAAAGGCATTTTACAATTTGCTGTGTCAAGTTAAAGTATTCCAGGTGTAACGCCGGCAGGAACAATAGAGATGGCAGGTGTAGAGCGGATCTATGTGCAGGTTTTAATATTGCAAATAAACAATCAACTAAGAGGGAACACAGGAACAAAAGAACACAGACGTGCATGTAACAACGACTGACAAGGAACAAGATAACAAGGGATAACAAGAGACAGGTGAAAGTGAATAGTTGCTATGGAAACAAACAAGGGTAACTATAGAAACTAATAAGACAGGTAATGAAAAAGGAAACAGGAAAGTCAGGAACAGGAAAAATAGGAACAAAACTGTACTTCAAAATAAAAGTCCACAACATAAGACAGGAATCATTTGCTCAGGCGACAGCATTTGTGGAATAATGCTGAAATCACACACAAAATATTTTTTTTACACAGCCCTTATTTTCATTAAAAATGCAAAATTGAGGTTACGCTGAGGTACTTACAATGGGGGGGGGGGGGGGTCTTATTAACAATTGTTTACTTTATATATTTGTGAAACAGAGAGAATAATTTGACTTCTGAGTTTCTCTTTAGGCCTGATTGAAGTGGTATGAAACCGTGCCAGATTCCAGCATGAAATTATTACATGGTGTCCATTGATGGTAAGATAAAAATAGATTAAAGGAAAAGGGGACTATCAGTATGGGCCTCTGGGTAGAGTTATTTATATCGTAAGTGCAGGGGGAGGGGGATGGTATTCAGTACATACTGTATGAACAACAGCCCACAAACAGATCAGAATACCCACACCCCAGTCACCTTAACAATTTCCACAGGATGCATTCAAGGTGAAATGAAATTACTTTTATTGGGGGGGATCAAAGGGTTAGCCAGAGAGGGGTCCTCTATTTTAGGACCTTACATTGTGGGTTGTAAAACAGGGAATGTGTCGACACTTCACATGCTGGGGCAACTGACATGCCTTTTCTCTTTACTATGCCAGATTGCACGTTGCTCTCAGAGGACGTGCATGGCTTTAAAAATAAGTCAGAGCTGTTTTTGTTTCACTGGGTGATAAGGCAGTGTTTTCGGGGAATTTGGTCTTGCCTAATATTTGAATTACTGAATAAATGTTGAAAGAATTAAGTGAGTCGCAGTTACGGATATTTGATTTATTGGAATAGGTTTTAAGCAGTGATTGTGATAAAACTCGTCATACTTTTGTTATCAGTTTTGGGCTGTTTTGAGTCATCCAAACATAGATGTGAGCTTTAAAATGTCTTGATTGATGCGTCACAGAGGAGAGTGTCATGCAGAGATGGATTTCCATGGACTCAAAGCCGTTGTACTCCCTCCAGCTGGCCTGAATTGATAGCCTTCTCCTGAATGAACGTGAACTGATTCGGGACATTCCCAGTATGTGCATGCCCCAGGGCAAGCTGCAACAGGCCTGAATATGTATGCAAGTGGTGTTGTCTCAACCCCTGCCCCCTCCCACCCCCGTCTGGGGTCCAGAATCATTGTACGCAAGTTAAGCCAGAGTTTCAGGTCCAAATAATGATGTCTCGAAAAACACTTTTTTTTTTCAGCAGCCACTGAACAGCCATTTGTTAACAGCTTAAAATAGCATATTTATGGAGTTTAATAAAATTTTGTTAAATGAAAGGCATTTTGCTTAAAAAATCCGACTAAATGCATAAAAAATAGTTTAAACAACTAAATGAACAAAACAAACAAAGAAAATGAAAGACAACCGGTAAAAGGTTTTGTATTTTTGAAGAATTATATTTCAACCAACGCTAAACTTTTTATTTTCAGAAGATAATTAAAGTACAAATAATCTTAATATTACGTTAAAACTGACAGTACAAATAATATAATATAATATAAAAAAATATAATATGATAGAATGTTCACCCATTTTCAAAATGCTAGGGTTGTGGATAATATAATGTAATATAATATAATATAAAAAAATATAATATGATATAATGTTCACCCATTTCCAAAATGCTAGGTTTATGGATAATATAATGTAATATAATATAATACAATATTTTAATAATTTTAAAACTTACACTGAAATGTATTATATCTTATTTTTCCGAATGAATGAATGTTTTTATTTTCAAAATCTCTAAAGCTCTAAACTGAGGAGGAGGATGAGGAGGAGGATGAGGGGCGGGTCCAGACAGCGCTGCGTCTCGCCGGATTTCATCTGTGTGCTGCTTGTTCCCTTTCAACAGACATGAGGGGCTGAACATCTCATCCACCGGCAATGTGAATTTGGCCATAAAAAAAACTTTCTGTTCTTTTTGATCGGGCAATTTAACAACGTCCTTAAAAGCACAGAACCTCGTAGTCCTCAGATAAGGAATATATTTAGAGCTGTTGTTGATTTCCTAAAGATGTCTATACTGCCTTTCACGCCACCGATTGTAAAGAGACTTCTGGGCTGGAAGAAGGGCGAGCAGAACGGACAGGAGGAGAAATGGTGTGAGAAGGCAGTGAAGAGTCTGGTGAAGAAGTTGAAGAAGACTGGACAACTGGAGGAGTTGGAGAAGGCCATCACCACCCAGAATATCAACACCAAATGCATCACTATACCGAGGTACATACTGTAGGCTGTGTCCGAAACACAGTGAGCGTATCATTTTGGACATAATAGCCACATAATAAAGCAAATTCGGTTCCCAAAAGGTTGTCTAATTTGACAGCTCTCTAGTGTTTTTGAGACCCATCCATACACAACCAAGAACTGTGAGGCTAACGCTGCTAACTAGCAAAAGCCAGCGGGTATTCTCCATTTAACAGGCTTTTGTAATACTGCTTAAATTGTTAATGCGTTGAGTACTTCTGTCAGCCGTTTTGGGGGTTTCATTTGCCAGTAAACCATCTAAAAAAAAAAATTGACAGTTACGCTGAAGTGAGCGCGTTAGTGAGTTAGTTGGCTAACTTGCTAAAGCCATTATTGCTTTGCATTGTTGCTTCGTAGTGTCATATCTCGCGTCGAGAGAAGAGAAAACGCTTTTGGTTAATATATTAAGTTCAGTAAGCCAGTTTCAGTTTGCTAGAATTCATACAAGCACTTGTTAGCTAGCCAGAACTGCTGCCCACGTTCAAAAATATTCGTTACTTTTAACTGTTGAGTTGGCTTTGAAAGCTTATATGGATGACCATAAACTTCACCCATCTATATTCATAACAGAGAGACAGTTTAAGCGACTGCGATAAAGTTAAATGTTCAGGCTCGTGCTAGTGAATAAAAAGCCAACCATCACTGTGTGCCAAGCTAAGCTGTTATACAACAGTCTGTGATATCTGGGGCAGACGGAGGCTTTTTTATTGTTGTTTATTTTTAACAAATATTAATTTTAAGTGCTGGACCGTATATGTAAACTTACAGTTAATGTTTACAGATCAAACCTTAATGAAGTAGCTGGTATTCAATGAATATTTAGCCAGTGGTGAGGTTAAAGACTATTAAAACAAATAATTACAGCTAGAGGATGTGATGGCCTTTTACATAATTTTAATGTTATTGGGTTAGTTACCTGATGTTTTGTGTCTTTTAGTGCACTCTAAGGTACATCGTCCATGTTAATAGTGTTATTAAATTTGTCAGTAAATCAGTATACAATGCCCTGTGTCCTAGATGGTGCTGATGGAGGAGAGTAAAGCTTGTTATATCATAACCACTGTGGTAGTTTTATCCAATTGTGCTCAGGACATTTTGTCATGGGTAAAAGGATTTGGAGAATTAGTAGCCCTACAGATGTAAACGCAAAGCCTTTGTGGCTGTTGAGAATAGCCAATATGAATATTTTTACTTGATAATATCAAGTTTTATATGTAATTTTCATCCAATAATTTTGCAAGATGAAGTTGAGAACGCTAATTGAAAAACTATGCTTTACATTAAATGCCGTTGGACTTCATCTATGTATCATTATTTTGATGAAATTATGGTTATCAAACTTGTTTCTCATACCACTCCCTCTGTATGGCATTGGTCAGAAATAATAAAATAATAAAAATAATGTTGAAGAACTAGACTTCCACATCCTCATCTTCATATTTGTTGCTAATAAATAGGGTTGCTTGATTAAGGCAATTAATAATCACTGTTATTTTGGTCAATGCTGAGAGCAAGATTATTAAACATGATTACTCATCAACTTTGGAAACATCATGTATTTATTGATCTGTCCTTTCATTTAAATATTATTAATATACTATCGTTAAATATAATTCAACTGAAATATAAATAAAATAAAGTACACACATACTAAACATGCAGTACATACATACACGCTCATGTATATATATTTAAGAAGGGACATAAGTGCAACATTACAAAGGAAAGGATCTGCATTTATGACACACGTCAATATGAGACCATCATTGTGAAACCGAATGCAGTAGCGTAATTGTATTGTCTTATTTAGCTTGTTTTCAGTAATTGTAAATAAAATTTGACTAGTTGCCCAGTTCTACTAGTAATATCAAAAAGAAATGTTAAGAACATTTTAGGTCTGTGTAAACATATGAATGGTTGAGAATCAGGTCAAGAAATCTCAGTGGGATTCCCCTGGAGACTAACATAGTGTTAATAAATAGAGGTGATATCAGTATGCTGCATTTGAGCCTGGGGTTACATACTCGAGTACGTAAGTGCATACTTTGCCATCTGTGTCGATTAGAGTAGAGAATTCTGCAAAAAAACTGTATCGATTCATATTTTATCGCATCTTCCAGTTGTTTTCCATATTTTGAGATCACAGATTATGGCAGGTCAGCTGGAATTGCTTAATCGTTACGCTGTGCTTGCTTACCACTGGCATCCCACTGGGATATGTTCTTGTTTGCCGCCTTCCCGTTTGGTTTCTGATTTCCTCACACACATCCCTCTATTCAAGGTTGGCAAAGTTCAGGAATTACTCCAGCACTGTCCCTCAAAGGCATTGTATTGAAATATTGATATAATACTGACTTCAGTGTCAATATTATTGATTTTCGCTTCAGTATTTTTTAATCAGCACTTGAATGTGGGTACGATTAGGCCAAATTAAAAAAAAAAAGCAAAATTTTGGACAGTAAAATATTTCTTTTTTTTTTTTTTCTTTTTTCAGAACGATGATCAAAACATAGAGTAGATCGCATCCATCAACACCCCCAAAATTTCACAGTCCTGTACCTCTTTATGGGTTGACAGTTTATTCAGTAACGTTAGGAAGTTTTGATGTGTTTTGTTTTGTATGTTGTTTAATGTGCATAAGAAATGCTTATATCACTTGTTTTTGCTGCTTCTTCACTTGTGTTTTTAACTTACATATTTTTACACGGGTAAGTTGTCATGTGTCAACCCAAAACAGGAAATTGACCTCATTTAATGCTTAAAATACCAACAGTTGTCCAATTTAATGTGCGTAGGCTGTAATTTAGCCATCGAATGTTTTCAGTTAAATACAAAAAAGATGTGTGCCTTGTAACATCTGCAGTGGCGTAGGCTGTAAGGTGTATGGCATTTGAAAGTAGCTTATGACGCAAACAACCCGGGTTCGAATTGAAATTCCAACATCATTTGAAAGTTCAACCAATTGAAACCAGATCTCAGATGCGGTGGGTGGGTATAGTGGGTAGGGACGATGTGTAGAGACAAAGGGGACACTGTTTTACAGCTGCAGTGCACTTAGATTGATTGGTTTTAGGTTCAGATGATTTTTTTTCCCTCGCCATAGAATCGGAGAGCACAGCTAAAACAGCACTGGAAGATCACTCATCCACCAGGAGCTTATTACTTGTTTATTCTATGCACTTTTAATGTGGCATGTATTCGTCAATTAATTGAATGTCGATTTATTGTTAGCATTCCTACTATCTACTCTACTACTTGTCACTTATGCAGTATGTGCATTGTCAGTCTTGAGCTACTTTTATAAAAAGTGTCAGGAAGTTGTGCCTTACTTGATTGCTGTTGTTGATAAATTTTGACGTTCTGCAGTTTGACCACATACATCCTGCCCCTTTTAAAGGAGCATTCACACAGGAAATTAATGCTTCTCTGCTGCATCTCTTCACTGCTCTGTCAGGCAAACCTCCAAACTACTGTCATCTCTCATGGTATTTAAAAAAAAATAAAAATTTTATGGCATCACACACATATATTAGTGAGCAAATGCCCACAAAACGCCTTTCAAAACATTCACCTCGATGTCTAAGCCACACACTCGAACTCAGACAGACTTTCTCTGTACTTTAAACACAGCTGAGAGTATGTTTATTCAACACACTATGTGGCATGGTTATTCAGAGATCAAGAATGCAGTGCAAGGTCTGTGGAGGGCGTGGGTTGCTCTCTGGATTGTGGTTGAGTGTAAAAAGTTGCTGTTTGGCTGGTTTGATTGTACTCAACTGTGACATACAATCTGTGAGGTCCTGATGCTGCCTAAACTGATTTGTTCTGTAATCTTTTGGATGAAATCTTCTCTGCATTAGTGTCCAGCTGGGTGGCAAAGGGAAGACTGCACATGTGTGCGACAGAACAAGACCAGGAAATCATCACCTGCTCACAGGCTTCTCTTAGTTTCTGAGGTTACGCTACATCCTGCTCCTCGCGCTTATTCAAATAGATCAGATATTCTGAGAGCTACTAACCAAAGTGAGACATACTAACTGCTGAAAATATTTTTTAATAGAGGGCTCTCAGTTATGTTCACACAATCCAATAATAATAAAACAATAAAAAGAAAATAGTTTGATAATATTTAAATATTTAATAAATAATTATATAAATACTTATAATATATATATATATGTATATATATATATATATATATATATATATATATATATATACATTTTATTAACATAAATATTATATAACAAATAAAAAAATTTAATTGAAACATTATAAATGCTTTTAATTAAATAATAAATGTTTTTAAAAATATGTTATGTTCACCATGGCTGCATTATTTTTTTGATTAAAAAAATACAGAGGAAACAGTAATATTATTACAATTTAAAATGACTATTTTCTATTTGAATATATTTTGAAAATATGTTATAGAATTTATTCCTGTCATGTCAAAGCTGAATTTTCAGCAGCTATTACTCAAGTCTTCAGTGTCACATGATCCAAAATTAAATTAATCAAAAATCTAATAAAAATGTATCAAAAGCACCCATCCTCAAGTATTCATAATTTTCTCTGTCCCTCCATTAATTTGTGATTATTCTACTTTATTGTGATTATCTATCTAAAATTTGGAGTCATCTGTCTGCCTGTAGTGTAGTGGCAATTATGGAACTATTTCGTTAAAAGGAGTTGTCGTAAAAAAATACAGCATAAAAAATTCAGAGGCAAAACTGGTTAGAATTGAGGTCAGGGGCCTTTGGGGCCATGATGATGACTAATGGATTTAGTGTGACTCCACAGATGTGAATTGTGTGAGGTAGGCCTATGTGGGAGGGTAGACAACAAACACTCGAAGAGGAAGCTCATGAGGTAACTGGTGAGCCACACACTCCAGGTCTTCCCTCCTCAACTCTCTCCGGTTCCCTTTTTTATTTTAAAACACCCATTTTATTTACCGTGTTGATTTCTGGTTTTAGTCATGTTGTTGTTGTTGTTGTTGTGAAGGACTCCATTGTTGATTTTAGAGAGGCCGTGTGTGTACAGGAGGGGGTGGTCTTGGCTTTGACAGAAGGGTGAATGAGTTCTGCTGTGTGTGACTTTCAGGTCAGTCTGGAGGTCAGGTTGACTTGAACAGAAGTAATTGAAATTGTCTGTCTGTTTTCAGCTGAGCTGTGGCAGTGACTGTGGGAGACTCCAGGACTTTGCTTTGTCTATGTGGTCTGAGTCAGACAATGGGATAATCTGTCTTCTCTTTGTCAGGTTGCACACTCACAGAGGGTCTGGTCAACAGCTTTTTGTGCGTTGTCTGATGTTGCAGTCAAGGCAGGCATTATTTCTTTAAATGTGATTTTGGTATACATGTTAAAGTGAATTAAAGGAATAGTTCAACAGGCATGCTGTAATTTTTCCTGCACAAAAAGGACATTTTTTGAAAAATCATTAAGCAGCTTATAGAGTTCATAGTGAAGGTCAGGGTCCAAATATCCTGAAATGTTGCTTTATTTAAAATCTTCCCTCCTCCAATTGTCATCTCCAATATGGTTTAATGATGTAACTGGCATCCAACCTGATGCAATCCATTGAAAGGCGCCATATTCTAAAGCCCCAGTCGAGGTCAAGATTTACTTAAAATTCACACAAAACTAACTTTGCAAGACTTGCGGTGACGATGCGTTGTGTTTGTTGTAATTCCTAGAGCTTGACAGATGTGGTCGCTCTGAACTTTTTATTTGTGGAACAATATTCTTCAAATTCTCCTTTTGTGTTTTATGGAAAAACAATGCAGCATTCCATTTTAGAATGACACTACAATTACATAAATTTCAATTTTAGGTAAACCGTCTCTTTAAAGGACTAGTTAACTTCAGAATTAAGATTTCCTGATAATTTACTCACCCCCATGTCATCAAAGATGTTTACTTCACCGGGGTATAACGGGTTGAAGGTCCAAATTGCAGTTTCAGTGTCGCTTCAAATGGCTCTACATGATCCCAGCCAAGGGATAAGGGTCTTGCCTAGCACTCGTGATTATGTAATGCGTGGCGCATCGCAGTTTTCTATTTATAGGCCACCATTTTAAAATATCATATCATCCAACCAGTAAAGCTTTTTTTTTTTCCATTAACACAAAAATTTTTTTTTTTTCACATTATTGATTTGACAGCTCTCCTGTCCCCATTGAGAGAGAAATAAAAAGTAATGTGTTGTGTGCTGTGTGAACATGATGGTTATTGTAGTTCTACTAGAACTAAATGTAACATTTTACTACTCATTCTCTCACTAACAAAAAACACTGAATGCAATCTCAATTGCACTTCATTTCTATAAATACATGTATCATTTATGTATTTATCTCACACTTTATGAAAATGTTCTTTGCTCAATGATCTAAAACTGAACTACTAATTATCAAAAATTACTTTTAGATAGATTTTAGAAATAGAGTGATGAACTTTACTTACTCTTTGACCAGTTGGCTTATTCATTTTTTTTTTTTGTTTGAAAGGGCCTATTATTGCCAAATATAGAACTTTTTTTTTTATTAAAAAAACAAAACAAGCAAGCCAGCCAAAAAGTAAAGTAACGCATTACTTTTCATAAAAAACAATTAGTTACTTTTTTAGGGAGTAATGCAAGTAGTACTTTTAAAAGTAATTTTCCCCACCACTGATAAGGCAGCACATTACATTTTGGGTTAATGTTTTTTGTTCTGTCTGGCAAATACAGACTTTTCTAGTGCATACCGCTGGCATTCATTCCGCTGGTGCATAGCTGAATGAATAGGTAAACATTACATTGGAAAAGTGTGCATGCCTCGTCTCGGCCTGCTCTGCCACGCTGTCTTTCCCCTCCTTCTGAACTCAAGTCAGGTACTTCCTCTAAATTCACTCTCTCGCTTTCTCTGTTCGTCTTCTGTCAGTCCCCTGAGCCTGAGCTTTTTAAAGAATTAAGATAATCCTGATGTAGGGTGAAAATGCATTATTGTGATGAAATTCATTAGCAATGGCTGTCGTGGTTCATAGACCACAATAGCATGAGGATGATTCATGCTTTCTCTGTGGCTTTCTCTTTTCACAGCCGGTGACCTCTCCCCCCTGTATGAAAATAAGGCCTGATTCGCTTTCCACTAAAAGGGTCTCTTGCACCATTTGAATATCCTGACTTCTGCGAAAAATGAATGACCCGGTGCAAGGCTATTAAAAGACTTACAGGACATGATTAATAGGGCTTTCTCTTTAATTACATTGTACATTGGTGCAATCAGGCATGTTATGTTTTAGAAACAGTTTGGTTATAACATTTGAACTGAACTTTTTTCTGTTTTGTAATGCAAATTTTGTGGATAGGAAACCAGTGAATTAATGTTAATAGTTTTGTCATTGTTTATTTTCCACTACTAGGGAATCATAAAGAATTTAATGAATCTCTTTCAAATACTGTTCCACTAAATAATACCATTAAAGATTCTAATGCTCCCCCTTTAATAATCAACGAAACAAAAACATTACTATTAGTATTGGTATTTATTTACATATTTTTCCTTAAAAAATCTCAGAGGGGTAATTAAATGTAGCAAATCATATAAAACATGTAATTTTTTATTGAAAAATTAAACATATTATCAAACTTTGATAACTGCCTTAATCTTTTAAACAACTGAGAAGATGGTGATCAAACTACTTTTTATAAAAATCTGTCAAGTAGATAGTCAAATTGGATGACTACAGGGACTCATCTCATTTAGCATCTCACATCTATTACCAAAATTATGAAAAAAAAAAAAAAAGTTCACTTAAGAATGGGGAATGATTGAAAATATTCAAAGCAGGAATGTCAGAATCAGAATGCGGAGTTGTTGCATAAAAAATATCAGTCAAAACCAACACATGTTGAATGATGTTCACTAACCCGGTGAACTTTTTCAATTGGATTGATGTTTTTTTTCTTTAGCATGCAATGTGAAGTATTTCACTCAGTTCCCTGATAATTCTAATTCAGTTTCAGCGAGTAAAGAGCAAATTTATATTATAATTATGAATTACGTATGTTATCGTCTCTGATAGACAGCGTGTTGAAGCCATTTTCTCCCTTTTCTCGGAAAGCGATGACTCATTCAAAACATCCGATGTGGGTTTTACAAAAATGCATGTTCTCGCTGGACTTCTGCTTCTAGTAAATACTGCTGAGTATTGTGCACGTTATTTTTTTTTACTGACATCGATGCTGTGACGGAAGTTGTTAATTTTTGACGGATGTGATGATGTGCGTGAGGAGTGAACTATGTTCATTATAACAAGGCTAATTATAAATTGTGCTGAGGATTTTCAAAATGCTTTTTGCATTAAATTTACATTACTGAACGAGGTTTATTTCACGGCTTAAATAAATTGCATGTTACTCCGAGACTGACATGTTTGGCTGGTCAAAAATGTTACTTTCAGCTGTCATAAATTCATTGACTTTTGATTTACCAGGAATGGGGTGCTTTTGATGCACAAAGTTGTTTTTATTGTCTCTTAACAAAAATCTTTCATATAAACCCTTGAAAATGCAGATCCTGTTGTAGATAATGTTGTGAAAAAAAATTATTTACTTTTTTTTTAATAAATAATTTTACCGATTTATATTGTTTACTTTTAATACACTTTATCGTAGGTAAAAACAGTAAGTAATTATGATTTAGATCTCATGGGCCGTAAGTAAAACATAATAGTTACTAGGACAGTTCTTGGTTTGATTTCGACATTACTAACTGAGGACTTGACTGCTTCAGTTTAGTGATTCAGTGAGCAAGTGACTCATTAAATGGATTCAAACCAGTACATAAACAGCTCATAAATAGACTCTTCTAGTCATGCTGTATGTTTAGTGTTCTGTCAGCTTTAAGAAGGAAGAATGATTTTTGTGTTAATTGTTAACTTTTATGGGACTGGTTGTTTAATTGTTACCTGAACTGTATGTGCAGGTCTTTGGATGGCCGCTTGCAGGTATCTCACAGAAAAGGCCTCCCCCATGTGATCTACTGCCGGCTGTGGCGTTGGCCTGACCTGCAGTCCCACCATGAGCTGCGTGCCGTAGACTTGTGCGAGTTTGCTTTTCACATGAAGAAGGATGAAGTGTGTGTGAACCCTTACCACTACCAACGTGTAGAGACACCAGGTAAGCCCCGAAGGTGTTTTACCTGTAGTCAATCGATGGCTGTTTGCTTCCATAATCAGTTTTTGGTATGAAACTAATTTGAGTTATTTATTGGGATAAATGCATTTTTTTCCCCATTTGTTTGTGTGTAGTTTTGCCTCCGGTCCTGGTCCCTCGGCATGCTGACATCCCCACAGACTTCCCTCCGCTGGATGATTACTCCATCCCTGAGAACACCATATTCCCAGCGGGCATTGAGCCTCCGAGCAACTATATACCGGGTGAAAACATGTTTTCTGTTTTCTCTCTGAAAATCACACATTAACTTTCACCCAGACATGCCCTCAGGACTACACAACAGGCATAACGGCATAACTCACTTTAACACACACACACACACACACACACACACACACACTGGTTCATAGCCACATCTGCTTGAGTTGATTTTGTAGTGTCTCTGTTCGTTTAAGCTGTTTTCTCAAAATCTAAGTGTTTAGTCTGGTGTCTTAATAAAGTTAGTAAAAGCGAATAAGACAAGGAGAGATCAAAGTTATGACCTCATGACTGGTAACATCAATTCAAGGCTCAAGACTGTTGGTGTTAAAAGTGTTTCACATGACTTGAGTGAAAGAATTCTTCCTTCCAGGTGGACCCTCTCACTGTTGGACGCGTTTGCAGTGTGACATTTGTGCTTAATAAAGCCAAGCTCATGTAACAAAGAAAGCTTTCACCCTTTCAATTAGTGTTAATTTTGTCAGCTATTTTTTAATTTAGTCTTAATTTTAGTCCTGTGTTAAATGTACGTTTTAGTTTTTATTATATTTAGTTATTATGTTTTTTAGTCAAGTTTTCATTGACTGAATGTTTGGGGTGTTTTAGTCTAGTCAATGAAGAAGTTGAATTTGAATTATTCTGTACATAGTGGTTAAACTGATGATAATGATTATTTTGCTCAAAATTATATTGCAGTGATGGTTGTCATTTGAGAAATTTATTTTTACATTGAATCAATAAAATTTCGACTCATACACATAGTTTATTTTACTTCACCTCTGGTACAGATTAATTATTGGCTATTTATCATAGAAATTGATGGGTTCAGCCATCTCTAGATATTGTTATATTTGTTTTTTTGGCACACAAAAAGTATTCCCTTTATAAAAAGGTTGAAGCACTCTACTCAATGAACTGTTTTAAATATGTTTTTAGAACCCTTCTAGGCATCTGAAAGTGTTAATTACCTTGCTGGCAATAGAGGCCTCGCTGAGCCATTGGATATTATCAAAAATATCTTAATTTGTGTTCCGAAAATGAACGAAGGTCTTTGGGGTGTAGAACGAAATGAGGGTGAATAATTAGTGACAATGTACATTTCTGAATGAACTAACCCTTTAACACTCTCTGTCTACATTATGAGAACAACAACAAACTTCTCTCAAATATTAACAGTGAAATTCCATATAGCAATTCCAATAATTTCACATTTCATTAATAATTCTCTAGTAAAAAAAAAAACCTGTATTGCCACACAGGAATTTCGTAACTGCACTTATTCAGCAACCCCAATTGCAAACAATGTAGTTGAGATCCATGTTTAGATTTATTATAGTTTATCACTGAAAATAACAGCTCAAGCAGCTCATGACAGAACACAGACTGAAAGACTCTTTCATTTAAGCACAATATCTCAGTTTACTGAACTCCAGCTAACTTATTTGTCTGAGTTTTCTGTGTTTGCAGTTCATCGGTGGCACTTCCACAGTATAAAGAGTGCGTTGGTTGCCAGATTGCAAAGATTAGTTAAAACAGCAGGAAGAAAATGTAGCCTTCTAATGGAAAAGCTCAGATTGGGGGATTTAAACTCTTGACATCTGGTAGCCGTAAATACAAAAGCTCATAGTAGAGGCTTTTACAGCAGTCTGTAATAATTTGTCTTCTCAAAATATTTTTCGACAAAAATATTTTGAGTAAAGTTTTTATTTTATAACTGCATTTTAGTCTTGTCTTTTTTCGTCAATGATATTGCATGTTGATGTAGTCACAGTTATCGTTTAATAACCTTACTGTCATTTTGTCATCAAAGCTTGTTGATAAACAATTTTTCGTCATAGATTTCATTTAACGAAATGAGCACTACTTTCAAGTTTTAATTCTGCAACTAGTTTAGTTTCAGCCTCTGGTACCACAGGCTGTAAATAAATGGTGAACACACCCTGTGCAACAACCGTTGAATCTTTAACTTTGAATTATACATTTGGCATAGGTGTGGTGCTTAATAACACTACATATCTTATTTATGTTTCAGAGACCCCTCCTCCAGGCTATCTAAGTGAGGATGGCGAAACCAGTGACCACCAAATGAACCACAGCATGGACACAGGTTAGAGCCCTGGGATCACAAACGTGCAGATGCAATTAGATACCAGAGCTGAATATTTTTTTCTTTCATTCTTTTTTTCTTTCTTAATTTTCTAATTGTTTTTTTTTTAGGTTCCCCAAATCTTTCACCTAACCCAGTCTCTCCTGCAAACAGCAACCTAGGTAAGATCTCAGATGGCCAGAGTGATATAAATTTATCATAGGTTCCAGATTATCAGAGTGATATAGATGAATAAAATAACTCTTTACTTGAAACTTTAAACATCTTATACTTCAAGTTTTTCAAAATTGCCACGTTTTGTTGCAAAAGCAACTTTGGCTTTCACTTTTGGCACCTTTCCCCTTGCATGTGTGGCAGTAGTTGTTTTGTTCCATGAAAAAACAATAATCTCCTTCAAAAGTGTTTGTTGTGATGGGAACCCTGGAGAGTCAGAGTGATTTCTGTAAGTACTCCACCCCACTGTGAGTCTGAGTTTAATCTAGCTGGATTATCTCTGACATATTATCTCCATAACGTTGGTCTGCCTGCCTGGTCCTGTGTGAGGTGATTAGTGAGAATGGAAGTCTGCTTCAGTGAGCCCATGAGAAAACACTAGGACGAGTCACTGCCGGTAAAACAGATGAGTAACCTCACCAGCATCCTGTACTCTCTCCATTAAGCACGTCTACAATTGTTAACAATAAGAAGGCAGAGTTGAAAAAAGAGAGATTTTTTTTTTTTTTAATTATTTTTTTTTTTAATATTATTTATACTCATTAGCTGTTTGGAATATTTGGCCATATAACAAGTGGATTTGTGCATATATTTCAAAATCAACTAGTTGAGGTGGTTCTCTGAGCCATTAGTCAGATTAAGAAGTGTGATGTAATGGTCCTGGTTTAAGGTCATGTTAAACAGACACCAGTCAGATATATTTCTTAAAGGTTTACTGTATACTACCTTTCAAAAGTTTACAGTCTATAAGATTTATTTTAAAACACATTGAATTTTCAGCATCATTACTCCAGTATTCATTGTCACATGATCCTTGAAACATTTCTTGTTATTATCAGTATCGAAAATAGCTGCTTAATTTTTTTCTGTTGCTGAAACCATAATACAGTCGTGGCCAAAAGTTTTGAGAATTACATAAATATTGGAAAAGTTGCTGCTTAAGTTTTTATAATAGCAATTTGCATATACTCCAGAATGTTATGAGGAGTGATCAGATGAATTGCATGTCTTTCTTTGCCATGAAAATTAACTTAATCCCAAAAACCTTTCCACTGCATTTTATTGCTGTCATTAAAGGACCTGCTGAGATCATTTCAGTAATCGTCTTGTTAACTCAGGTGAGAATGTTGACGAGCACAAGGCTGGAGATCATTATGTAAGGCTGATTGGGTTAGAATGGCAGACTTGACATGTTAAAAGGAGGGTGATGCTTGAAATCATTGTTCTTCCATTGTTAACCATGGTGACCTGCAAAGAAATGCGTGCAGCCATCATTGCGTTGCATAAAAATGGCTTCACAGGCAAGGATATTGTGGCTACTAAGATTGCACCTAAATCAACAATTTATAGGATCATCAGCAACTTCTTGTAAAGAAGGCTTCAGGGCATCCAAGAAAGTCCAGCAAGTTCCAGGATCGTCTCCTAAAGAGGATTCAGCTGCGGGATCGGAGTGCCACCAGTGCAGAGCTTGCTCAGGAATGGCAGCAGGCAGGTGTGAGCGCATCTGCATGCACAGGGAGGCCAAGACTTTTGGAAGATGGTTTGGTGTCAAGAAGGGCAGCAAAGAAGCCACTCTCCAAAAAAAAACATCAGGGACAGATTGATCTTCTGCAGAAAGTATTGTGAATGGACTGCTGAGGACTGGGGCAAAGTCATATTCTCCAATGAAGCCCCTTTCCGATTGATTGGGGCATCTGGAAAAAGGTTTGTCAGGAGAAGAAAAGGTGAGCCATCAGTCCTGTGTCATGCCAACAGTAAAGCATCCTGAGACCATTCATGTGTGGGGTTGCTTCTCATCCAAGGGAGTGGGCTCACTCACAGTTCTGCCCAAAAACACAGCCATGAATAAAGAATGGTACCAAAACACCCTCCAACAGCAACTTCTTCCAACAATTCAACAACAGTTTTGTGAAGAACAATGCATTTTCCAGCACGATGGAGCACCGTGCCATAAGGCAAAAGTGATAACTAAGTGGCTCGGGGACCAGAACGTTGAAATTTTGGGTCCATGGCCTGGAAACTCCCCAGATCTTAATCCCATTGAGAACTTGTGGTCAATCCTCAAGAGGCGGGTGGACAAACAAAAACCCACTAATTCTGACAAACTCCAAGAAGTGATTATGAAAGAATGGGTTGCTATCAGTCAGGATTTGGATTGAGAGCATGCCCAGTTGAATTGCAGAGGTCCTGAAAAAGAACGGCCAACACTGCAAATACTGACTCTTTGCATAAATGTCATGTAATTGTCGATAAAAGCCTATGAAGTGCTTGTAATATTTCAGTACATCACATAAACAACTGAAACAAAGATCTAAAAGCAGTTCAGCAGCAAACTTTGTGAAAACTAATATTTATGTAATTCTCAAAACTTTTGGCCACGACTGTATATTTTCCCATGATATACTTTTTCAGGATTGTTTGATGAATAGAAGGTTCAAAAGACCAACATTTATATGGAATATAAATCTTTTGTAACATTATAAGTGGTTTTATGGTCACTTTTAATCAATTTTATGTGTCCTTGATGAATAAAAGTAAAAAAAAAAAACTAAAAAAAAAAAACTTACAGACCACAGATTTTTAACTGGCATGGTATAAATATATGTACGTGTATATATCCAATGAGTATAAATGTATATCAGTAAATGGGATAAAAGCTAGTTATTGAAATGACTAAACAGGCTAAATAACACTAATTTTGTTATCGCAAACATTCCTCACATAATGTATATGTAACCATAAATATTCAATTTAAAAAATAATATAGGTATGTTCTTGATTCCCATCCTTGAATGATGGTTGGAGATTAGTTCTGTCTTGTGTATAATATGTAGGGATCCCCAGTCCCAGGCTCTGCCTCTCAGCTTTGCAAAAGGAAATCTCAAATAAAAGAAGCCTTTGTTTCTGTCCTCTCAGTCAGCCCAGGGTAATGTAATAATAATAATATCCTGTCGCTGGGTTGTTCTATCTCTGCAGTGAAGCACCAGGAGGCCCTTTAATAAAAATAACAAATAACCCATTTCACACGAGCAGCCTGCTGTTTTCAAAGGGCCACATTCTGTCAACAGTGTGATCACTGCATGCTGATTTACACCAGAACCCAAAGTCCAGTGCTTTTCCTGTTCTTTCACACTTTGTTCTGCACTTGTTTAGTTTCTCTGATCCTCTCTCATGCTCAGATATGTGTTTCTTTTAGATCTGCAGCCGGTAACATATTGTGAATCTGCATTTTGGTGCTCTATTTCCTACTACGAGCTGAATCAGCGTGTGGGAGAAACATTCCACGCCTCGCAACCGTCTCTGACTGTGGACGGCTTTACAGACCCCTCTAATGCAGAGCGCTTTTGCCTTGGCCTGCTGTCAAACGTCAACCGCAACGCAGCCGTGGAGCTGACGCGCAGACACATCGGTACATTCAGCTCACATTTATGAAAGATTTACAGAAAATACTCGAATGAGAGATTCTGAAGTGAACCAAATCTGTTTTTGCTCTTAAACCTCATAACCTTTCCCCAGGCCGAGGCGTGCGTTTGTATTACATTGGCGGTGAGGTGTTTGCTGAGTGTTTGAGCGACAGTGCTATTTTCGTCCAGAGTCCGAACTGTAACCAGCGGTATGGCTGGCACCCCGCCACAGTGTGTAAGATTCCTCCAGGTGAGTCAGTCTGTCTGTACACTGTGATTGGATGAATGTGCAGCTGTGTATATATACATCCTATGAGTCACTCAGACATGTTCTACTGTCAAGACTTCCTCATTATGTTCCCTGGAACCATTTAAGCATACATATTTGTGTGTTTTTGCTTCTGACTTCCTCTCAGGCTGTAATTTGAAGATCTTCAATAATCAGGAATTTGCAGCTCTGCTGGCCCAATCAGTAAATCAGGGATTCGAAGCCGTGTACCAGCTTACCCGCATGTGCACCATTCGCATGAGTTTTGTCAAAGGCTGGGGGGCAGAATACAGGTAAGCCAAGACACATCACAGGAAAAAAAAAACATTTTATATATATATATATATATATATATATGTATGTATAAAATATATAATTTCACTCACACACACACACACATATATATATATATGTATATATATATATATATATATTTTTTTTTTTTTTTTTTTTTTAATACCTTTTAAAACATTTCTATTTTATTATTAAATTAATCAAAATAACAGTGAAGATATTTTTAATGTTACTTAACCTTAATTACAAAAGATTTCTACTTTAAAAAGGCTTTTATTCTGATCCCTCTATTCATCCAAAAATCCTAAAAGAAATTTTTATCATGGTTTCCACAAAAATATTAAGCAGCACATCTGTTTCAAAATGGATAATAATTTTTTTCTTGAGCAGTAAATCAGCATATTAGAATGATGATATATATATATATATATATATATATATATATATATATATAGAATGTGTATGTGTTCATGTATGTGTGAAATTAAAATGTATTTCTTACTGCTCTGTACATGTAAATGCTGAGTACTAGAAAAAAAACCCACACAATTGGAACTTAATCACTTTATTTCTGTTACGGGAGCGCACAAAAAGCCAATGGTTGCCCTTGATTATGTAAAACGGTTATTCCAGGCTGCTCTGTAGTGTGTTAAAAATGCTTGGCAGGCTTGGAAGCACATTACTGACCCAGATTCTCCTCTCTGCAGGCGGCAGACTGTGACCAGCACCCCCTGCTGGATAGAGCTGCATCTCAACGGCCCCCTGCAATGGCTGGACAAGGTGCTCACTCAGATGGGCTCTCCAAACCTACGTTGCTCCAGCGTGTCATAGGACAAAACCTCGGCTCATTTCATGTAACTATAACCATCTAATGACATCCAGGACCCACCCTCTATTGCAGAGGACGGGGGAGACAAACACCTGCTGGACTTATTGTCACTTTATCAATTACAGATCCCAATGTTTTGCTGTGAGCAAAAATGGACACGTACAGTTGAAGCACTTTGAACAATGACACTCATGGAACATGGCAGATATTTCCTCAAGTGTGATGAGTCTAAAATGAGGCATTTTCCTCATTGTGAATTTAAATGTGATCATGAAATTGTTTCTGTCAGTTTGTGTTTTGATCGAGAAATGTATCACACTTTTAATTTGATCTTAAGGTATTAGAATCATGGGCTCATAATATATCTTAAATGTCCTCATAGGGGCCCTAGTCGACATTTCTGGCGACTTAGTGCTGCACCAGACAAGCCTTCAGAGAAGAGTCCTTTGTTTTTCCACCACCTTCAGTGAAGGGGTCTTGTGTGAACTGTTACAGTATGTTAGCCTGGGCAGCTTTGTCTAGTTGTTTGTGTCTAGTTGTGCTCAAGTAAATTGCACTGCACTGGACAGGTCAATACAATGTGATTGCAATTGCTGTCTGTCTCAAATGCATGGTCGACCAGGTTATACTTCTGACAGGAACTAAGTGTGTAAAAGCTGCTTTGCCTTGATTATGAAAAGCACTAGTTTTTACAACATAATAATGCCATAATCAAGAAATTTGTCATGACAAATGCTAGGAGCTAGTGCCATATTTCTTGAACTTGATGGTTAACGTTTGAATTTTGCTCAGCAAAGACATTTTTGTGAAAAGTATTTTTGCGAAATAAACCGAGTGGAGATTGCGAAAGTATATTTTTCCTGCTGCCCTAGAGTATTGTAATTAAGACTGTGTTGTAAAGTATTTATCACCCACATCTGCAGGTGGCCATCACTGTCATACATAGATTTTAAGAAAAATGGACTCCCTTAAAGGGATAGTTTACCCCAAAATGAACATTTTGTCATTAATTGCTCACACTCAAATTGTTCCAAACCTGTAAGAGTTTCTTTCTTCTGTTTCACACAAAAACGGTAACCACACAGTTGAGCGCACCCACTGACGTTCATAGTAGGGAAAAATATATATATCATGGAAGTCCAGTTACCAACATTCTTTAAAATATCTTCTTTTGTGTTTAACAGAAGAAAGAAACTTATCCAGGTTTGGAACAACATGAGGCTGAGTAAATGTTTGGGTGAACTATCCCTTTAAGGTGTGATCACATTAGCGAAATTTGTGCAAGATTTTGGAGGGGTGAAAATGTTAGCAACATTTCACTGGTCCGTTGTATGGTAGGCTTTGGATGAAGTAGTCTGATAAATGTAAATGTATGAAGCATTGCTCACACAGAAGTCCCTTTCACAGGCAACTTGTTGCAAAATCCGAGTAGGGAAATCTTTAGCGAATTCCAGATCGTGCCGATTCATATCAAAATGACAAAATTTGCCAAATAATGGTAAATGTGACCGCACCGTTATTCATCACATTTTTCTTTTCAACAGTCACTTGATTTCATTGTCCTGTAATTGATTCTCTTCTGTGTGCATGAAAAGGGACGTTTTAGACTCAGGACTATCGATCCAAACTGACTGAGCTCATGAAGTTGTCGAACAACTAACAGCATTTCATATCTCTACATATTACACTATTTTACAGTAAGTGATTTTTGAGTGGGTAAAAATTGCCACAATTGTATTTATAGTTTTTTTTTTTCCACAGAAAAATGGAGCGCAAGTACTGCTGGCAGCTCTTGGAAAGCTTGTATTTTTACATAAAGACTGATTTCACAAGAGAATAGTGTGAATGGCTAGATTTGTATGTGTACACTTTGATCTTCAGGTTATTTAGATTCCTGAATTTGTTGTACTGACATTTAACAACCAACTCAATGCATGGCCAGAAATCAGCCGTCCAGAAGCGTATTTCTCATTTAATTGGGTGATGCCTGGTTTCTCTGGATGCACTGAATCATTGCTCATGAAAATCCTGACAATCTCTGCTGGATTTTGAAAATCAAATGGATGTTTCATGGAACCACTGACGCTTGTGTTTGATTCCCCCAAGCTTTGCGCTGAATCTTGCCGGCTCTTCATCTGTGACGCAACAGGGTCAAAGGATTGACAGAGGACTGTTGATGTTATTTAGATTTATCCTTTTTGCTAAAACATTGCTTATATCCGGTTTCTTTTCTTGCACTCTTGATTTGGATGCAAATACAACACTCTCTGCCTAATTGTGTCAGTAAATTCATTTATATTCTTAAACCGGTGCTTAATTCTTGTTTTCCCTGAATTCCTTTTGCTTTTCTGTAACATACACTCACTTCACTTTTCTTGTTATATTGACTTTTGTTATGTACATTTTAATAATAAAATGTTAAGAGCATCATTTTCAGTTTTTGCACTGACTTTTTCTCATGTAATGTTTTTTTCAAAAAACAAAACAAAAGAACATCTCAATTTGACAGATTATTCTTTTAATTGATGAAGAGCTAATGACATGCTCAAGCATAGTCCGTAATTGTGACTTATATCAAGAAAACAAGGAAAAATAAGTTTAAAAACAATCCATTTTGTCAGCTCATCTGTCATATGATTTACAACTCTTGACAGAACCATAGGCTTCATCCTAGCATGTGGCTTGCACTGAACCACCAGAGAGCAGACAAGATGACAATCTTGCCCCCTGCAACCCATCCGATGGCTCCGAGATTAAAATGTTTAAAGCCAAAAGCCCATAATGACTCCGTACTGCCTGATTGAGGTGTTGGACATTTAGATTATAGTAACAGCAGTAACATGAAAATCTCAGTTGCTGTTTCTGCCCACTTTCTTGCATGTTCCTAATGCCGGATCTTGGTTGCTCGGGCAGGACAGATTTGGGACGACGGGGTTCGAAGGGTGGGCCGAGCATCAACAGTGGAAGCTGGTTAAGAGGAACTCTGGCCTTAACTCTCCTCCCCTGATGACAAGCCATCAATCTCATCCTGATCTCCACCAATAGCCATCCAGAATGCTTTAGCGACCTGATTGTGGGTAAATCAACTGTTATCCAGTAAATCAATCAAATATTAAAAGAATTAGCATTAGTGTTAATAAGATAATATTACCTTCTCTGCATGTACTTTCCTCTGTTCATGTGGCAACGAAGAGGCCTTGTCTACAAGAAGGTGTAAGAATATAGTGAATACTATTTGTAAAAAAAAAAAAAACGCCTTCAATCAAATGTTTCAATTTAATTTATGCATATAAAAATGTTTCAATAAATAAATATCCACATACATATATTTTTACATATTTTGAACAGTAGAGTATAGATGTCTTTTTACCTTTCATCTCTTTCAATTTTGTAAAGAGTCGTTCAAAATTCTCTACATCTGCATCCCCGGCTGTTAGATTAGCCAACTCTTGGATATCTATGTCAATCATGGGATCTGTGACAGATTGACAATTTTTTCTTAAAAACGCTAACAGAAGTACATTCAAATATTTAAAAAAAAAAAAAAAACCAGCTTGTTCCATTTGTACTTTATATGCCAATATGTTATTTTACCATTAATTTACCTCCAAAATGAGTATAAATATATTCCCCTTTACAAAAGTACCTACCAACTGCTGTGTCTACTGCATTATTCTGGTTATTCTCCACTCTCTGGCTCTCAGTGCCTTCATCTGTACTGTTGGATGGTGAATGAGAGGTCTAATAACAGGGGAAAAAATAGCCTGTAACAATGAGATGACCTTAAAGGGATAGTTCACGCAAAAAATGAAAATACTGTCATCCTTTACTCACCCTCAAGTTGTTCCAAACCTGTATGAATTTCGTTCTTCTTCTGTTTGGTTACCGACATTCTTCAAAATATCTTCTTTTGTGTTAAGCGGAAGAAAGAAATTTGGTTTGGAACAACTTGAGGGTGAGTAAGTGATGACGGAATATTCAGTTTTGGATGAACTACACCTTTAAGACTCTCAAAGCTAAACAATGTTCATCTGCATATTTTAAAGAGTAGAACTTTAAAAAAAAAAAAAAAAAAAAAGCTAACCAGTGTCTCTTGACTGGGCCGTGGCGTGTTGTGATGAGAGGCCACCAGGCTGCTCATTAGCCCAAATCCCTGACTATGCTCTGAGGGGAATAAATGATCATCAAAAGAAAAGTTAATTAACATCACTTAGAATGAACCTGTGAATATGGTTGGTTGAGCTGAATAATGACTTATCTTTTTACAGATGAAATTCTCATATTTGATGAAGTTTGCATTATAGTGTTACTTTCCTGTTTATTCCTGTAAAGCTGCTTTGAAACTCTATTGTATAAAATCTATTGTATAAAGTACTATAAAAATAAGTGTACATTTTGCAGTGTACATTAGGGCAGCACAATCTCACCATCTTTCATCTCGACACTGGACCACACATTGGCGTTGAGGGCCTGCAGGATTCGTTTTATTCCAGTGGACTCTGGGAAGTCATCTACGGGATAAAACAATAGACTGTAAACAAAAGCATTTTTGTGCACAATCATGACTTTATAATGCCTTCTCTCTCACCATCTTCATCAGGTAGATCTTGAGGGTTGAGCTCTACTAATTCAAATGCGTGAGCCAAACACCACTGCTGGGCTTCATGTCTGCTAACACCTGTAACGGTATATTCACACCAAACTTAAAAAAAAAGAAAGAAAATATGAACTGAATGACGAACGATACCAAACACACACTCACCGCTGTCACACACATGGTCACACACTAGGATCAGCACTTCTGGAGCCAGCTCCTCCACTACTGATAACCAGGGGTTCACATTGTTGAGGCCGTCTTTCTGGAATACACAAAGAGGTGAATCAAGGCACATGCAGGGAATGGCGAATTTGTCAAATGATCAGTATGTTCATCACTCACAGTTTTGCTGTCAAAATAAACGATGAATGCTTGCATAGAGCGGGCGACCTCTGCATTCATGTCGAATGTACTAGAAACCACACATAGACTGACGTCTGCTGTGTAGTATTTGTTGTTAATTGTCCATGGAAACCAAGAAACTCTTTCCTCGATTTTTGTGGCTTGTGGTAGTGATTCTGAGCCCAGGATCTCTGGAATGAATACGGACAAAACTGTTATTGTCCAAATGTGTATTTGATATCACTTAAAAAGATTTGGAGTGAAAACAGCCACTAAAATAAGCCATTATAAGTTAAATGAAGGCCAACACTGCCGCCTGCTGGACACTTACACACACACACACACACACACACACACACACACACACACACGAATATAAAGAAAACTGAATATAAAGAAGCATTACATTGTTTTTTTTTATCCAAATGTACTAAAAGTAAAGCATTAACTAGATAGATAGATAGATAGATAGATAGATACAACGTTATAAACATCATAGATAAGAATAAACCTTACATAACCAATTTTACTGGATTTTATACATGCACAGTCTGAACATGTATTATGTTTCACAACATATCAGGTTATATATTGCATACATATTATCTAAATGTTGCACTGTATGAAGAATATTTGTAAACACCAGAAATGATTCGCACATGTTTTCCAGTTGTATCATGTTTTATTAATAATCCAAGAGCAAGGTATTTGTAAAAAACCAATATGAGAGACAAACGTGTAAAGAAAGCAATATAACTTTTACAAAACATGAAATGAGCAAAGAGCCAAATGTAGATTTATAAGATGACAGTTGGGTAATGTTTACAAAAAATACTACTATATGCTATAGTTAAACAACATATTAATGCACAATACATTTTATGCAATTAATAATTAAACAGCTATCGCGATCGACATATTTTGATCTGTAATCGGGAGACACCACAGATGGATGTTTCTTGTTGACAGCTAACGTTAGCATAGCTGCAAAGCTAACGAGTCAAGGATAAATTCCCCCCTTTTACTCACGTCTGATGAGCTCCTCTTCTTTAAAGCTTGAATCACAACTTGTGATTACGATACACGGCAGAGTAGGTACTTCATCTCCTTGATCATCAGCCATTTTAAGCTTTTAGACACTTGAAAATAGCTCGTAATGAAAGTTAGCACGTTAGCAACAGCTGTCAACCTCCTCAGGCAAACCTTTCACCTCTAACCTCAACGTACTTCCGTGTCTGCGCGTGCGTGAAAAAAACTAAAGTTTACTTTATAAGTTAAAGCAAAACGGTTTTTCCGTTAATATCTTTAGAAATAGTTAGTCAGTAAGTGGCACCCACTTAATAACGAAATGATAATAATAAATAAAACTGTTTCTCACACAGAATGTCATGCCATACGCGTCGTGTTGCCATAGTTACGACCAGACCTTTGTTTAGAAAAAGTTATTTAGTTGAGAAATGGCCGACGTCCTTAAAAATAAGGATGAAGTTGGGCATATTTTAGTACAGGTAATGTGACGTTACAATAGACAAGAAGGCTTGGGAACTGTTGATGTGTTTGATAGGCAAACTTACATTATATAATTGAATATGACATAATTACGTTTGTAAGACAGTTCTGTGAGTTTTCTTGTGTCTTAGGTGCAGGATGATTTGAGACAACTAAAAAAAAATCTTGTTGGATTGACTGTGCAACAGAATGGGGAGGTTTTGGACATTCAAGCTCTGGATACAGCCATTAGCAGGACAGAAAATGGAATAAGGGTATATAAAATACAACTTTATGACAACTTGACTAGAATATTTCTGTATAGTTGAGGTATATCCTAAATACACAGCATACAGTACCAAACTACTGTACTGTCCTGGGGGCGGGGGTGTGTGTGTGTAAAAAGAGTGTGGTGGGGAGTTTATAAAATTGCAAAATAAAAATATTTTTTCTTTCATTTTTTTTTCAAAGTTTTGTAGGCCTGTTTTATAATTTAATTAAATTTGATATTTTATCTTAATCTATTTAGGTCCCTGGCTTGCAAGATTTGTGCAATAAAACACAAATATGTGAAAAGTGGATGTGTGAAGCATGAAACAATAATGTACTACATGTAACTGTGATCTGTTTATTGATTAATAGAGGCATGCGGACGATTATCTGAAAACCATTAATAATCAAGTTTTGACTCTACCGTCTATTGAAGAGCCTGAAAAGAAGAATGCCCCTGCCAAGCCTGTTAAATGGTATTTATTTATTTATTTTTTTAAAACATACTTATGTAAATATAAAAATCTACAATATCAGCAGTATTTCAATTACATCTAATATATCTAACATTTTTGTAGGCAGCCACCATACGAGACGATACCAAATGCTCGTCCTCAAAGAAGCCAGATTTCTGGTCCATCACCAGGAGAAAAGGTTTCCATCTTTACAACTTATTCATAACATTTAAATATCTGTTTTCGGTACTCTGTTTCTATCTCCCACAGCACAAGTCAGCATTTATCACGCGTCTCCTGAACAACCCTTTTCACCCAAAGAACAAGGAGCTCATGCAACAAAATTATGGGATTCAGTTTCCACACCTGCACAAGAGAAACGAGGCTAGTGTGAGTGTCTGACAGGAATGATTTTATTTATTCCTATTCTTATTCAAAAAGCTCTGTTAAAGGGACAGTTTGAAGATGACAGCGAAGAGAATACATTTTTGAATAAAGTCGTTATTTTTGCACACAAAAAGTTTTTTCGTCGCTTCACAACACTAATGTTTAATCACTGGAGTCACGTGGACTATTTTAACGATGTCTTTTCCTTTCTGGACCTTGAATGTGGTAATTACATTGCTTTCTACGGGTATCAGAAAGCTCTCAGATTTCATCAAAAATATCTTAATTTGTGTTCTGAAGATGTTATAGAAGATCTTATAGGTGTGGAACGACATGAGGGTGAGCAATTAATGCCAGAAATTTCATTTTGGGGTGAATTAACCCTTTAACTTACTCTCATGTTGTTCCAAACCTGTATGATTCTCTTTCTTCTGTAGAACACAAAAGAAGATATTTTGATGAATATTGGTAACCAAGCAATTTTTGTGACCATTGACATTGTACAGAAAGAAAAAACACAGAGACATCTCTCAAAATAATTTCTGTTATGTTCGACAGAAGACAGAAAGTCATACAGGTTTAGAACGGCATAAGGGTGGGTAAATAATGACAGAATTTTCTTTTTTGATTGAACTATACCTTTAAAACTATAGTGTTCTCGTTTCTTTATTTTCCATGTGTGGCTGCATTAGAATCCAGCAGCTTTTATGATTAAGGCTTATTGATAGTGTTGATTATATGGTGGCCAGCGTTGACTGTTACCTTAACACCAGCGTCTGTCACATGAGCCTCACGAAAAGAAATGACGTGACTGGCGTGTAATAATAGATGACTTCAGTCACTTTGCTTTCAAACAGGAGATGCGGATTTGAAGGTCACCTGGTTTGGCAGTGACAGCTAAATCTGTCTGTTGGTAAACAAATTAATCTTTCTAAAGGTCACCATTTGTTTTGGTGCTCTGTTTCCCCCCCTTCTGCTTTCCGCTGCGGTTCTTCCTCTATCTCCTGCATCCTCTGCCTGTCACTCGTGAGGAGGCTGTCATGTTGTTGAGAAGAAGGTATGAGACTTGGCTGCCGAAAGCAGACAGACGCAGATTGCGGCACATCAGCATTCTTCTGAGGACGGCCACCGCCTGATTGCAGTTGTATGGGCTGCTGCTTTACAGCTGTCTCAGGACAGGCACTGGTACCTGTTCCCGCATGCCAATAAGACAGCCGTGGCTTACCCAACTGGCACTCGCTGGCGCTCTGCCTGCTGCGTCAATACCTCTATGCTGTCGGCTAGTTCTCCGCTGAGTCTCCAAAGGAGCTCCCACTGTTGTCCCCTTGTACCACTTAAACAGCTGCAAGCCTCAAAACCACTCCAAACACCTGGCTGGTGCTCGTGGTTTGTCAGGGAGCTCAGTGGCGTGACAACAGGCAGGCCAGAGAACATCAGGGGGAGAATCCGGAACAGCAGGATGAGGAGAGTACAGAAGGGCTCTTTCTGGCATGTGCCCACAACTTGACAAACTCACAGTGTGCTCTCCATTATATGTTTTTCGGCAATGAGGAAGTGACCGACCTTCTTCTTTGATGCTGTTTTGTGTGCTATGATTAATGCATGTCGTATTCGTTGCATTTTTTAACACCAAAAAGTTTATCTTGCTTTTAATAGGCTATAAATTGTCGGTAGATAACACGTTTTTATTGGGCTTTTGAAGGGACATTACGTGTCCCTGGGAGCAATTTGTGAATTTTGGTGCTTGTTTTTAGCAAAATGATTGTAAAAATTAATGATGAATTATATTAGTCGCAATATGACTATTGCGAAAATCCTGGTTATTGCAGTACATCCATTTTATTGTGGAATGTGGAGCACGACTTTCATTTGATTTATGAACTATTATATGATAATAAGGAGGTAGGAGCATTTTAGGCATTGCTCTGATGGAATTTAATTCTAGAAGATTTCAAACAGCTGTTCACTTGAGAGAAGGTGCGAGACAAATAAACCGAGCCGTGCTCAAAGTATCCAGAAAGCATTGCCAGCATGTGATTGATTGCTTCAGGGAAGGGGGCTTATTGGCCAGTTTACAATGTCATTAACTGCCTGTATTTTAGCTCCAGCTTTATTTTAATGAATGCGGAAAATCTGTTGGTTGTAATCACACAACATCATCGCTCTCTCTCTCTCGCAAATGTGCACGCGCTTGTGATTCGCAACAGCCAACGGAACAGAAAGAAAGACAAACCATATTTCTTGACATCTACAAGCTGCCACCAGCCTGATTAATGGATAGTCGTCTCACAGCCTTTTTCAACAAAGTTTTGTTTGGAGGGAAAATCTGATCAGTGACCCGAAGCTAATAGCATTCTTCATGAGCAAGTTATTGAGCGAAGTATGTTCCCGCTCTCTCTTCTTCTAGTATTGGGTGAATGGTGGCTTTAGAGCCTGCAGGCAGGTCTTTTTGGCCCAGTGAGATGGGGCAGTAGGTTAATACTCTTTGTTCTGTCACTTTCAATACCGCTGACCTTTGACCACAGAGCCATCATTCGGGGCTCAGTAATACCTCCATGTTTGGACAATGTTTTATTGCCTTTTGGAGACATTCCCATTACTTCCCATTACCTGTTCATCCAAGCTTAAAGCAATAGTTCACCCAAAAATGAGAAATCTGTTTCCATTTACCCTGTTGATGACAGTCAATGTGACTGTTTGTCTTAACTGATCGTAACACAACAAACTTGAATATCCACGGGAGATTTGAATGCTCAATCATGAATTTTAAATATCGAGAGCAGTGAAATAAATCATGACAGATTTTAATTTCTGTGTGAAGTACTATATTCCAGCTTAGGTGAACCACAAGGGTTAGAAAGAGTATAGTGTGCATTTATGTAGTGAAAATTTGCTTACCTTGGTTTTTCTAGGTTGGGACTCAAAGAGTGGCCACTGGCCCCGCTTTAGGGAATTTCGCCACAACACATGGAGGTCTGCCTAAACAACTACACCCCAAATCACCTTCTGAATGCGAGCACATGAATGCAGGTATAAAGCTCTTTAAATAACTGAAATTTCTTCATATATTATATACACTACTGTAAAAAAAAAAAAGTTTTAAATAAGATTTTCAAAATGGTTTTTTGAAAGAGTCTTTGCGCTCCAAAGCTGAATTTATTTGACAAAAAATATGGTAAAAATAGTAATATTGTGAAGTATTATTAAAATTTAAAAATATAATTTATTATATTTTAAAATGTAGTAAAGTCCTGTAAAGCTGAATTTTCAGCAGGAATTGACCTTTCGCGGGCAGAAGGGTCACATTAAAGAGCCACTATACCGTATTTATTGTTTTAACTTATTAAAAAAATTACAATGAACTTTGTTTCATATCAAAAGTATAACCGCTCAGTATTGTCTGTCGAAGCGTTGTCAGTGTCTTCTTTGCTCCGTGGTGTATTTTTCACTGTGTGAGAACATGTGTGGCGTGAGAGCACATGGCTTGTTGGGCATAGCAACAGAAACTAAAGATCTTTGCAAACTTCATTAATCATTCTAATATGCTGATTTGGTTTTTAAGAAATATTGCTTATTATTATCAACGTTGAAAACAGTTGTACTGCGTATTTTTGTTTAAACCGTGACATGTTTCCCCTCCAAGATTCTTTGATAAACAAGAGAACAGCATTTATTTGAAATGTATTTTTTTGTAACATGTAAAAGTGTTTACTGTCACTTTTGATCCATTTAATGTGACCTTGCGGAATAAAAGTATTTCTTTCTTTAAAAGAAAAAAAATCTTACTAAACCCATGCTTTTGAATACTAGTATATGTTTGCATACATTTGTTTGTATGTTCTCTCTTTTTGTGTTCATGAGTAATGTGCTGCAGTAACAAACCCTGAAATATTGAGTGTACAGATCCTCCCTGTAGATTGTAATGCGACTTGTTTGTTTCATGCATTTCAGGGCTGCAACCCTCAGCAGCTGACCTCTCTTCAGTGCAAACTCGACCACAGCCCAAAGCTGTCCATGTGCTCCAGAGAGAGGACAGTGGCCAAAGTAAGATGGGTCAGTCTATTTCCATAGTGCCATTACACACTTGCGGCCTACATTTAAAGTTAGAAGGTCAATTTGTATGTATCCAAAAAAAAAAAAAAAAAAACAGTTTCGTATTGGATCCCCACAATCTAAATTCATAGGGAGAGTAAGCTGAATTACTTTGGGAGAGTCATAAAAATATACAAAATTGCCCGCTTCAATGAAATATCTAAATAAATATTACATATATTTAATCATTTTTATTGTCTATTATAGTTTTTTATTCTTCATAGAGTCTTTGACATATGTTCTTCTAATCTGGTTAATGACAGATGAGTCAGAAAAGGCTTGTAACCGGGAGATGGACTTTAGCAGAGACGGAATGGCTCTTGGAAGATCAGCGACTGAGAGTCCAACATCCAGGACCATGCGCACTCCCCCTCCTTCAGCTGCTTCTGCAAGCTCTGACAACAGAGTACTAACTCGTGGTTTAGCCCGACTCACCCCACTTAACCTGCAGGTATTATTTATTTATACTGAGGTGCATAAAGTTATTTATGACAAGGATATACAGTGTGCTCTGCTCAGTGAGGTAACAAACATCTCATTTTCCATTGCCACCATGTCTTCTGTTTCTAACAATCGTTTGTTTCTCAAAAGTACTCTTCCTGTATGCTGTATTTTGCCTGTGAACACATACTAAACATGCAATCTGGTCATGAAGGCTTCCTGACTGATAATCAATTTTCTTTTTATGCGTAAATTGACCTTTTACCCCTAATGTAATGTTAAATGTGTCAAAAGTAGCTTCAGGGCAGATATAGGTAATGATTTGAAATGGTCAAGCCAGTAGCCTTTCGATTTATGACTGCAAAAAATAAGCTTTCACAGTTGCTTCCTGTTCATTAAGTAGATTTCATTGTTGTTGTTTTTTTATTTATTTATATGTTACAAAAAGTTTTTAAGTTGTGTCCCAAATAACATACTATGCATGATGCACTTATACTACGCACTATGTACTCAACCATGTAATTGTATGAATTTTATAAGGTTATTTTGTGATTCAGCATTGGAGTCTGATAGCCAGTTGAGCTGCATGAAGCACCCAACATTTGTTTTTTCTGTTAATAACTTAAGTACATCATTTGAAGTGCATTTTTTTCCTTTTTGGAATTTATACTACAAAATAGCATAGAGCAGTGCATAAGAATGCAAATTGGGACACATCTATAGTTTTCTTAACCCTTTTTTTTTATTAATAATAATAACCTTTTGCCTTTATATAATATGCATTTCTCTCTTCTTAGAGCATTCCATTGCCAGCTACTGTGAGCAAATATCCTTTCACCATTGTTGAGGGTCAGATTGACCCGGATGCTCCTGACTACTGTAGGTTTAAAAAGGAGTATTGTCTGTGCTGGGGTACAATTGTGGAGGCTCTGCACCAACTGCAGCAGACGCTACTGGACTTTGCGGTGCCATTGGCGCGGGTGTGCGGGGAGCGGCTGGCAGTTTGTGCTCAGAGCAGTGAGCTCGACTGGAGAGGCAGCAGAGGCTGGTGCACCCATGTGGAGAAGCTGCTCTCGGTGCTGGAGAACAGGGATGAGGTATGGGATCTGATGTGTCAGCCTGGCCAGCGCTACAAAGGCAACGGGGGGCATCAGGCAGCGGCTGTGCGCATCCAGACCTGCTGGAGGCGTTACTCTGCCCGTACCGCCTACCTGCTCCAACTCAGGCCCAAATGGGCGGCACAAATTATTGCCATGTCTCTGCTGAAACGTGCCAAACGGGGCCATTTGAAAAAGAGTCTGCAGGCCTCACGTCTCCGCCAACTGGAAAACTACCGCATCCGGGCAGAGGTAAATCATATACTACAGTTAGTTGTGGTCCTCAAATCTAAAAAGATGAGCAGCAGTCCAAAAGCAATGATATAACGTTTTTACACTGGAATATTTCATTGCTTGTATTGCTACATTCGCTATGTACATTAAGTATTACATTTGATGAGGATCAAACAGGGCCATCCAATCATGAATGGAACGGCCCAAGGAGGGGCCCCGCTCCGCTACCTCACATTGGGCTCTGCCCCATATTTGGGATGGCCCTTGGAACAAAGAATGAGGATGGATGTGTGAGTGTGAATGTGTCTAATATAAATTAAAATTGGACCTGCTACATCCACCAGGTTGGCTTTGTCATGTGTTCGCGGCCATTAACAATAACTTTCCCGTGGCATAATGGGATAGTAAAGTGTCTATTGAATGCAAACTTCAGAATCTCGGCAGAAATATCAGTGCATTCGAGTACTTTTCACCTACTGTGTTAGACATACTATTTATTTCAGATACTGTTTTTTGCCTACTGTATGGGGAGTAATAATGAGTCAGTCATTAAATTCAACCAATTGGTTCATTCAGGAACAAAACAATTGTTTCTATGAGTTAATCATTGAATCTTTAATTTTACCAGTTCTTTTAAATATGGCGATTCATTCAAGAATGAAACAACTCTTCTTATTTGAGAGTCATTATTCAACTTATTAATTTAAAAACACTGATTCATTTGCAACTTTTTTATGATTGAGTTATTTGAAACATTGATTCAACCAATTCGTTCAAAACACTGAATCAGTGTTGCAGTGTTGCTCCTGTGGTTACTTGAAAAAAAGTAACTGACAATACTGTGTATTCAGTGTAAGTTACCCTATATTAACTTCTTCTTTGTTGTTGTATAAAAAAGCGAAATTACACAGCCATGCTGCCGCCTTGTAATTTTGAATGTTTTTTTTTTTTTTAAAAACTGTATACTTCGTTATTGTTCTTGGTGTGACCAGGTCTTCACTCCACTAACTTCTCAGAAGTGGCTTAAGCTGTTAATTGGTCAGATCTTATGAACGGCAGATTTTAAATCAATGACATAAGAGAGCAGTAGTTCCTCTCACTAGAAGTTTTCTGGGACACTCTTGGGTTTTATCCTTACTTATTTACATACTTGTTAGCTAAAGTGAAATCAGGCTGTTGTGAAAACACCTGTAAAGAACATGTTTTGTCAATATAGTGTTGGAGAAAATGTAACTTTAAATGCAGAGGTGCTTATACAAACAGTAATTGTGATGGCACAAGCTCACGTTTAGATTAAGTTTCTATATTTCAGAACAGATGTTTCATCTCTGCTGTCATTCCTGTAACATCTTTATGAATCTAGCATGTCTCTTAATTAGTGCCCACATGTTCATTTATCCTCACCGTCACTCACTGTGAGAGGAGACACAAGCTTGTGTATGTTTCCACCCTTTAAACACTCACATCCTTTTAATTAAGCCTTAATCTTCCCCTGGCAGAAAGCTTCATGTAGCCTGCTAATTGAATTAATAGAGGGAAGATGTTTCTAAGTATGCACTTAGCTGATTTAATTAATGTGATTTATGCTTGGTTTGTCTCCATGAGACCCATGGAGAAAGACAAGCATAATTTCCTCACTTTGCTGCCATCGGTGGGCCGACAACATGATAAATCCATGAGCTGCTGGGTGCTGCCTGTCACTGATCACTTTTATTCTCTTTTATTCTCTGCTGTCTGTGATTCACAGAGTCTGGCAGCCAACTGGAAACACATCACCTCCGCCAAAAGGACTATCATCCACGTCCCATCATTGGGTAATTCCTTTGCATCTGCTATGATGGCTCCTGGTCACATAATATTTTTAAAGGCACAATATGTAATTTTTCACCACTAGAGATCGCTTATTCAAAGCAAAGATGAAGCTTGATGACGCCTTGATTTTGCAGAATCATGGGAGGTGTTGTCAACTTGTTATAATGCTTCTCTGTGCGTTCGCTCGACGGTTATTATGAGACACTTGTTGCACACTACAGTATAAGCTAGATCGATATTAGGCATGGTAAAACATGGTACTCATGGTAAATCAAGAAAATGAGATTAAAACAATAAGACTTACTGTGTTGAGCTATATAACAATTATTAGTTTTCTGTCAATGAATATATCCAAACAGTTGTGTCCTCACCTGTCTAATAAAACACATAATATATTAAAGCGTCTTAATAAAACCGGAAATCGAGAGTAACGCAGGTATGATGTCATTGATAGGCGATGCACGGACATGGTCCGTGTCCTGCCTAAAATTGTTTATTTCGCTGGATTTAAACATTCTTTGAAACATTTGGCATAATGTAAGTGCACAAGTCAACAAAATATACATTGTTCTAATAGTTTTTGGATATTTTAATCTATATATCTTACATATTGTGACATTAAGGGAAAAATAAATGTATTTAGGTGTACCTGCAGAAAAGGTGACAAATAAACACAAATTTATTTATCAGAAACTTGTCATTGAGACCTGCACTGGCTATTGAGATGATGATTGTAATGTGTAGTGTGAATTGTAATCGCCAGCAGATGGAGTGTGATTTTTGCACTGGGGGTGGCTGAGGAGAGGCCTGTGTGAGCGCAGATAATTAAGAAGTTGAACCCTATTGTTTTTATTGCCTCGCTCTGTTAGTTTGCATGCGTTTAATCATTTCATTATAGAGATTAGTTTCTAACAGTCTTTTTGAGGATTTTCTGACTTAGAATAGAGTCTTTAAATTATTGATAAAATGTTTAAAATCTCATTTCAATTCATTTTAATTTGTTTGACAGGATACTCCCAGCATCAGCGACTCAGTCTCAGGGGATTTGATGTACTTCAGAATACCCAGATGGGGCGACTATGTGATATCAGAGGTAAGGGTTTTAACCACGACACAATCAAATTGGATTTGCAGAAGACACATGAAAGCAAACACGGCACTGTTTGTGTCACATACAGATGAGAACATTGAAGTCATCTATGTGTCTCCTGTGTGCCTGGGAGAGGATGTTCTCCAGTACTACACTCGCCTGCTGGGCCTGCAGACAGCCATTGAGCTGGGTGACGCTTCTGCGCCTGAGTCCCACTGTGCCAAACGCTTCACCATCCTCATGCCAGAAGCAATGGAATTTTTTTCAGTACGTTGCACCACATACACACACACACCTAGGTGTTCATACACAGACCTTTTGTCTCCCTTCAAAGGGATTTCTGAAATATGGTGGTTAATATAAATATAATTATTTGTAAATAATTTTCATAGAAGAATTTGTTGTATTTCTCACCTGTAGAGGGTGGCAGAGGCGACCTGTGTACTCTGTGCAAATCTCCTATGAATGATTAGGATTTAATGTGATGACCTCTGGATTAATATTAGCATTTTTAGACATTTATAAACATTTGATTTTGTATGAAACTAAATGCAAACATTGACTGAAAGAATAGATAGATAGATAGATAGATAGATAGATAGATAGATAGATAGATAGATAGATAGATAGATAGATAGATAGATAGATAGATAGATAGATAGATAGATAGATATAGATTTATACTTTTATTTACTTTATGAGAAAAGTCTAAGTTATGATATAATGGCAAAATGGTTGCTAAATTAAATAATTAACTTTCATATATGGTTTAAATTTAAATGTAATCGAAAATATTTACTTGTGTATCTGTGTCTATTCACTGTTAATGTTAGATGTATAAACCTGAAATAGAAACCATTTCAATTAAATTATATTTTATTTTAATAGTGTTTATCAAAATAAATGTTACCTTAAATGGTTAGTTCACCCAAAAAATGAAAAATTCTGTCATTAATTACTCACCCTCATGTCGTTCCAAACCGTAAGAGTTTCGTTCATCTTCGAAATCCGAGTACTTTCTGACCTCCGATTGACTGCAACGTTATTACCAATTTCAAGGCCCAGAAAGGTAGTAAAGTCATCCTTAAAACAGTCCATGTGACTGTAGTTGTTCATCCTTAATGACGAGAATACCCCCCAAAAAAATAACTATTGAAAGTATTCTCGTTATTTCATAGCATTAGGTTTGAACAACTGAAGTCACATGGACTATTTAACAATGTCTTTACTGCCTTTCTGGGCCTTGACAGTGGTAATTATGTTGCAGTCTATGGGGGGTCAGAAAGCTTTTGGATTTCAAAAATATAATTAAAATATTAATATCTTAATTTGTGTTCCGAAGACGCATGAAGGTCTTACAGGTTTGGAACAACATGAGAGTAAGTGCTTAAAGACTTCTCATTTTTTGGGTGAACTAACCTTTTAAAACCTTGGTTATCAATCAGAAGGTGACAGTGGTGAAATTACACAAATGCAAGCTATTCTTGAAAACATAGTATGTACTTTGCAAGGAGAGTTTTCACAATGCCATGCAAATTTGTTTCTACAATTATTGTAGGCCTGCACGTGCAACACAGCGCGCCTCTGTTATTTATTGCCGCGTAGTGCACGAGTGGCAAGCGCTGCCTCTTCCCTGTCGATTCCTCTCTGTGTGTAAACTCTGCCAGACGTGTCAGCAGGATAAATCTCTGTTAGTCGTTGCTGCCAGCGTGGCGTGCCAATGACAGACGGGACAATTCTGCTTGGATCAAACATACAGATGTGGAGTAATTAGTGCTTTCCCCACGGAGCCCATCACTAAGCACATAGTAAAGACAAGAGGCTGCAGAGGAGTACGGCCCTCCCCTGACTCTCCTTTATCAATTTAACGTGTTGGAGTACAGGAGAGGTCATGACCCCTCCGGCTGCATGTAATGGGCTCAATGTGTTTGCACTCGTTCATAAATTACAACCATAGACAAAGGGAGGGGGTAAGACCTTAGAGTTAGAGTGGAAAGGACAGTTATTTATGTACACAAAGACCTCTGAGATTTCACCTTTGTGGGGGAAATATACATAATAAAAAATGATCTTAGTAATGTATTCTCTTTATTAAAGCTTATTATATTTATACAGCATTAATTCTGCAGCTTTTGTACTCTTCAAATTGAGCATTAACTCACAGCGGTGCATTATATTCCTCTTTCAGACCCGAAACATGTGTCTAGCTTCACTCCTGAAGTACAGCCCACGAACACTAAAGCGCATCAAGAATTTGATCCAAGGGAAGCAGGCCTACATGGTCGGTAGTGTCACACACATTGATGACCTGGCTGTGGCAGATGAGCTCGAAGTTCCTCTTCTGGGCACAGAACCTGCGGTAGTCCAACTATACGGCACTAAATCCGGAGGAAGAAGGATTTTCAGTAGTGCAGGGGTCGATATGTCTCCAGGAAAGTGGGATATATACACCCTGGAGCAGGTCAGTTTGCCATCCGTCTATCTGTGATATATTTATAATATTAAGAGTAATTCATATGTCTCTCTCCCAGCTTTACGAAGGTCTGGCCCAGTTGATGACAGAACACTTGGAAGTCCAGCGATGGCTCTTCAAGATAGATAGCGAAATGAGTGGACGGGGAACGGCTTATTGTGACGTCTGCTACCTAAAATGCCTCCCATGGGCACGGCAGAAGTTCAGCCGCCACGGGCCTAAGCAGTGGAGAACATCACTGCCTCAAGTTAGGGTAGGACTGCTTTATGTTTAGTTGAATTAACTTTAAATAACCCTCAATTATACGATTGAATTTTTTTTTTTTTTTTTTTTTTTTTGAGTAAGGATACATTTTGATATTTATTTTTATGTATATTATTATTTATTATTTAAACTATACTTTGCAGGATAATTTATTCACATCATATTGGATGTTATTTTACATTTCATTTAAATAGTTCTTTGAACTATTTTAGTTCTAAAATACCCTAATACGTTAGCATTATATTTAGTAAAACCCAAATACAATAGTGAAAACACTAAACATTTCACAAAAAACCAAGGCTTTTGGTAAGACAGGGTATATACTAGTGATTTTTCCCTTTAAAACAAATAAATCTTTAAATAAATAATCTGTTGAGAACATTTGTTCTGATTTGTCCTAAACGCAGTTAGACCTTTCAAATACACAGTCTGCATGAGTGTGTGCCTATTGTGCAACAGTAGCAATTGAGAAATGTGAAGTGGCTTGTTATTAAATGCAAAATAAAATGTGCCATTTCTTTTATTTCGCAAATGCAGCTACACTTCAGTCACGAGCGCTGTTCAATTCGAATTTCCGCTTTGCCTGGTTTTTATATTTATATTCTGTACAAAATGCATCCTTGTCTCAATGGCAAGCCTGTCATTACTGACCAAGGCCACACTTTGATGCCATCATCGTGATTTGTCTAGAGAGTGCTTATGACTCAAATTCATGGGAAATTAATAATGAGTCATTTGAATTTTAGCATATTTATGTATTCTAATTCAAATGCAATTTATTCAACACTCTGTTGTGTGCTTTAAAACACATCAGTTTTATCCGCCTGTAATCATGATCATAACACTCTCTTGCATCATATGCTTACAATTTGGCCCTTGATTTAAATACCGTGTTTTGCCATTACACCGTAATCTTTGTATAAACTAATTACAGGGTTATCATTATCATACACGGCTGTGTGCAAAATCAGACCTAGCTTTTTTTTTTTTATTCCAGCCTTTTATTGTAACCTTCTATCCCGGGGGCAATAGGAGGCCACGTGTCCAACCTCCAAGCTATTAGCTCAGTCCCTAATTCACACTGAGGCCGAGAGAGGAATCTGGGGCTGTAATTGTGGTGGCATTGGCGCTGTTAATTACAGAGGTAAGCGGTTGAGGCCCAGCCAAGCTCCATTATGGTGATGGCGGTGAAGGAGCTTTAAATGGGGGGCTCTTCACCAGCTGGGGTCCCAGTGAGAGGAGAGTGAGCTGGGGCCTGATGAGCTGGCCTGCACCCTTAGGGCTTCGAGGCCATATGGAAGCCAGTACAGGCTTTTATTCTACCTCTTCAACCTTTTTAATCAATGGCAAGCTCTGCTAACAGAATGGAGAGCACAGAGGTTATTTCAGCGTGTCATTCATTTTCTACAAATCTGTATTCACTCTTTTAGTGGCAATTTTGCCATTCCACAGCGCCCCTCATGCCTGAATTTTACTAAATGCTCAGTGTTCTGTTTACGGTTGCGTATTTGCATGTCATTCGTTTTATTTATCTTTTTGGTATGCTCATTGCATTTTATCTTTGTTACTCTAAGCTAATAAATTCAGCAACAAATGCAGAAATATTGTAGAGCAGATTTAGCAGAGTAATGTTTTAATTGCTGTGGGTAATAAAGGGTAAATATTGCCTTTTGTTCTTTAAGTACAAAAATTAGTATGTATGTCTGCTGCATATTTGCAATTAAATTTTAATACGTGCATTTGAAGGGCCACTATCCTCTGAGAAAATTATTATAATGATTTTGTAATTATCAGCACTCAGTGGCTTCACTTACGTTTTGTGTTTTGCTTTAGTTATAGGAGTCATAAGAGTTTAAAGGCTGTTTTGCTTCTCTAGGGAGCTGTTTTTTAGTATAATGCATCCTTTAATTTTCCCCCTGTCAAGCCTGGGCCTATGGTGAGCTCCCCCTCTATTTACCCTATTTACTGTGTGCATATTGTTTAATTATTGATTGTGTAAGGTGCCTCTTATAATGCAGGGGAAAGAATACCAGAACCCATGTGGTCCTATAGAGGAACAGCCACAGAAATGAGTGTGAAAACAGACCTAGAGGCAGTGTAAAGAAAGACTGTGTGATTCTTTGCAGTGTGTTTAGGAGGCCCACACCCCGAGGGGTGTTTCAGCCTGGGGCGAGCCTCACAGCTATTCAGAGAAGATGGGTTAAAGACATGCAGATCTCACTCTATTCAACGGCTGGGTGGACCCATACACGCAACACTTTACACATTACAAACATGCACTTTCTGCCAGCACATGGGTCATTAGACACGAGGGAGCATTATACTAATAGCATCAACAGATAGACAGATTGTCTCCTACTTATTTTATTCAATGCATGTAGGATTACGTGTTGTGCCATCTTTATTATATTCTATTTTGAATGTAACAACACTTTCTGTATTCCCTTTGGTTAATGTTGCATTTGGGAAGTAATCCACAAATATGTCCATATAAGAGCCAGGCTTTATTTTCAAACCCATTCAAAATGTCGATTTACCTGATATCATCACTTTATATTTTTGCAGGAGTTTTTTTTGTATATCTAACTTCTGATGTATAGGAAAGTTATATCAGATGGCTTACGAATTTTTTTTTTTATATATATATAGTACTGTGCAAATGTCTTAGGGCACCACCAGCTTTGTATTAGCAAAGTTTTAATGACCATCTATATTTATTTTTTGGTCTTTATTACAATACAAAGAGAAAATACAGGAAAATTGTATGCAAAATGTAAAAAAAAAAAAAAAAAAAAAAAAAAATGTAAGAAAAAAAGGCTTCTTTAAGCAAAAACCAGTATTTTGTGTGACCTCCTGGACTTCTTCCAGTTTCTCAAAGAAGAAAATTGAGAAACTTCTCATCAGATTTTGAAAGTTTTCTTTTCCTTTTCCATTCCATTTATATTTAAGAGATCCAGGCTATTGCTCAAGTGGAACGCGAGGTCACTAAATACTTGCCACTTTAGCCTATAGAAGTAATTTTTTCTGATGTTTTTCATTTTTTAATACTGCATAGAAATTTTCTGTATTTTCTGGTTATATTCTAATAAAGAGACTGAGAAATAATCATATATGGTCATTGTACCATTGCTAAAACAACATCTAATGGTGACCTAAGACTTTTGCACAGTATATATATATATATATATATATATATATATATATATATATATATGCATATTTGAAAAATGTTTCACCTGTTTTTGTCCATATAATGAAAGTTAATGGGGTCCAAAACAACTCTGGACCCAACTGAATGTCATTGTGTGGACAAAAACATTGAGACATTTTTCAAGATATCTACTTTTGTGTTCTACAGAACAAAGGCAGGATTGTAATGACATGAAGATTAGTCAATTTTAATAGATGCTCATTTTCAAGTGAACGATTCCTTTAAGGAAAGCTTTGAAAAAGCCCCATGTTCCTCTTAGGAGGTATGCTGTTGAATATGCTTGCAACTACAATGTCGTTCTTTCTAATGTAGAGCTCAAACAGCAATCAAAGCACACAGGAGACATTTATTTTATTTATATATTTTCAAATAGCTCATCTTTATGTGGAAGCCAAGCAAGGCCCGAATCCTCTCTCACAGTACAGTTCGCAGTTTAAGTCCAAATAAAGAATGGAAAAAATTATTCCCTCTCGCTTTCCTTCCCTCCCCGCTGTTTGTGTGAAGTGCATTGGCAAATTCTCAGAGCGCGCCTGCTCTTTCGCGGGGAACGAAGGCCGTTTCCTTACACTTTTTGCCGCACCATTGTGTGCTTTATGGCTTGTGTCGGGGGTGAAATCACTGCGCAGCGATTGACCCTGGCTCTTCTGGTACTTGAATATGATGATGGCTGTTTCATGACTTGAATATCAACAGCGTCTTATCTTCCCGTTTTGAAACTTCTTCAGTCATGTCAGTGGTGACATTTGTTTGAATGTTATAAATGTACTTGAAACTGGTGCTAGACTGTACTTGACTTAATGAAGATCAAAAATATGATTCATCCTTACCATTTTCCAATCTAGAGCATAACCTGCAATTCTCAAGGTTGTAAAACCGGACCTATTGACTTTTTATATGCGTTTGAAATAAAAAGGATCTTTTCTGAAATATTTTTCCAATAAAAAGATTCTTTACCCTTTTATGATGTGCTTAAGTAGAAACTGTTTTCTATATCAGTTGTAAGCACATAAATGATGTACGTAATGTGCTTGTGGTGGCAGTCTTTAAGTGCTCTGTCCATTCTTCTCAGTTTTGAGAGGTCCATAAGGTGAAATTCTTTCTCTTACTAAGCAACAGATTTTAAGAGGCACTCCTGGAAAGTCAAACATTGCAATTAACAACTTAATTAAGTGTCAAAGCCATTATGGTGTTTTCTAGTTACAGAAACAAGGGCTGTATTGATCAGAAACAGACCCTGATTGATCTCTTGATCGATTGGCTTCCATAGGTATTTATCTGCCAGCATGTGTCAGTTCTTATTGGGGACAGGTGCAGTTACTATTGCCTTCAGTTAAAGCTATTAGACTACTGTGATGCCTTGGCAATGGGCTGTCAATCAAAGTCCACCCCCATACACAACCACCTTCTGTGCTTTTGTAGGGCATGTCAAATTAAGACACACTTCAGTAGTTACTGCTTCATCAGGGGTATCGACATTGTTTTTTTGTTTGTTTGTTTGTTTGTTTGTTTGTTTTTTACATCAAGCCCAGGCACCCTGTTCAGAAAATGCTTTATGGGATGAAGGTTGACATATTAGTTTTATTTAGGTTGCTCTATGGAGTTTAGAGGATTTTCAGTATGGCTGACTGTGCTTTTATCTTTTATTTTTGGTGCAGGAGCCGGTGATGACCAAGATCTTAGAGGAAGTTCCTAATTTTCTGGCGTCCTATGCCCGGCCGGCCAACACATCCTGCTATTCCTCATGGACCTGTTTCTTAGAACACTTCCTCAGGGAAGGTAAATTTACAGTACCTTTAACTGAAAAAAAAAATATATGTAAAAAATATTTTTTGATTATAGGAGAACTTTCATGCTTAATTCAATGAGTTACTTTCCATTTCTTGGTGAGGCAATTTCTTAGTGAAAATTGTTTCCAAACCAATTTTTGTGTGTGTGTGTACTTGTCAGATCTTCCTTGAGACAGTTTTTCTTTCTCTTTGTACACTTACATTCCAACACTTTTTTTTTTTTTTGTTAATTAATCATCATCAATGATGAAATTATTCATCAATGTCATTCATGACATTCATCATCCGGGTATTTAAAGTGCACTTTTTCTTTTTGGAATTTTCAGTGTGAACACAATACTCACACTATTTATACTACAAAACAACATAGACTAGTGCATACTGTGAGAACGCAAATTGGAACGCACCCTTAGTGTGAAGAACATAATCTAAATAAACTTTTGTTCCGTTATAAAGAAATTTGTGATGTTTAACTGTCTTCATGGAACCGCAGATGCCAATAAAGATGCTTTATTTTTAAAAGTGTATCCATCTCTTTCCCCAGGTGGAGTGATAGAAGCTTTTCCTCCTTCGGACAGTGTGACATGTCTGACGGTGGATCTTCTGCTGGAGCCGGGTGGAGATGTACACATGTTGTCCTGTGGAGATCAACTGCGTGGCCCCAGTGGGTTGGAAGTGGTGGGCTGCACTATACCCCAGTCCTCCATCTGCCCTGACGTCCTGCACTCCATCTGTAATCGTATAGGTCAGGCCTGTCAGCAGCGCTCCATTATGGGCCACCTTTCCCTTGATCTAGTCACCTTTTTGGATCCCAGCAACCTGGAGCAACAGGTTAGAGAACCAACTCAGTCTTTAAAACACTTCTCAATATAAAACACTTTATATTTACTCTACTGTTCAAATGTTTGGGGTCAGTAAGATTTAGAGTATGAATACTTTTATTCAGCAAAAAAATGTGTAATGTAATAATTTACGTTATAAAAAATTTATTTCAAATAAATGCGGTTTCAAACATTGATAATAATAAGAAATGTTTCTTTAGCACTAAAGTTCCATATTTCTGAAGGATCATGTGACACTGAAGACTGGAGTAGCCATCACGGGAATAAATTACATTTTAAACTATATTAAAATGAAAACAGTTATTTTAATTTGTAATAATATTTTACAATATAACTATTTTACTGTAATTTAGATCAAATAAATGCAGCCATTTTTTAATTGAATGGTAGTGTATATTTTATATATATTTTATTATATTTTACAGAGTGCACAATTAAGTATAGATAGGATTTAGGTTAAATTTATAGGTGTGACATTTCTAGTCATTTTTATCTAAAGCAGCTTGGTATAACTTTTTATGAGTAGAGTTTTCTGGAATCAAACCCACATCTTTGGTATTGCTAGCACCATGCTCTACCATTTGAGATACAGGAACAATGGAAGCACTCAGCTCTATCTATCTTTCATCAAACAAGCTCGCTCAGAAACAAATTGACCCTTAAATGTCAGTGGTGTGTTTTACAGCTCTATGAAAACAGAACCTGCCATGTTAAGAAGCTGTTGAAAATGATATGGGATCTGACACGTGGCACTGCTCTCACCTTAGAATATAGATGGTGTGAGGGTTCAATCGACTGACCCTGGGCCCTTTTTAAGATGTTATAAGATCACTCCTAGGTTCCCCCTAGGAGCTGTACAGATGAGACAATGACGGGTGGTTAATGTGCCAAAAGGCTATCTAATAAACTGTCAGGTCTTATTGTGTCAATAAACTAATTCTCCTTTTAAGGCCTTGCCCCCTGACCTTACAACACCCCAGTTATGTACTGGTGTCAGACAGAAGGTCAGGCTGGAGTGTCATTTCCTCAAACGTTGGGGTTCTTGGTCACTGTCGAAGACAGATTGAACAACATTGCTGATACTGTTGAAATAGAAATAGAACATTTTGGCTTGGTTATTTGCAAGATTTCCCCCTTCTTTTTTCAGTTTCTGAAAAAAATATTTGAGTAGATTTTAGGGACTATATGTAATTTAAAAATGCTATCTAAAGAGCTTTTTATACCTAATTTGTATCTAATTTATACCTAGATGTTAATGCACACATCATGGAGCTCATTTTTAAGGTTACCTAAATAAACATGTTTTTTTTTACAGTGCAGAGCCCCCCCTAACAGTTGGAGGCTAACTAGCATTCCTTGTGTTTCAGACCACGCAAGGTTTGCTTTGCATCTCTGCCAAAGGACATGACAACTGAAAAATCTCTGTGGGGGAAAAGGGAGGGGATACATTAAAATAAATTTAAGTCTAATGTGGAAAAAATGAAATGGATTTGACCTCACTGACCTTACTGTGTTTGATATTGATTTAGTCATTTTTCAAAACTTGTGTTTCTAAATTTAGGTCTATTTATTAAGTCATGGGATGTTAAAATCCCCTGTGGAAATGTTGTACATAGTGCAAATGATTAGTGAGCAAAGAAGTGATTATATAACTAGGCAACATGATGCATAATTAATTAGAGTACTGTGATTTTTATCAATGATCCTTGCTGGCAGGCCTAAGATGGAAATGTGTCTTGTCACATTGTTTTTTAAGCAATTCATTTCCCTCTGCCACTAGAGGGTGGCAGAACACACTCCCATTGAATTCGCTATATCTATCACTATTTCAAAAAGAAGACCTCTCAGTTGTTCTTAATGCTGGAGGGTCTGTCTGCACACGGACAGACGTTTTGGTGTAAGCCAAATCTTAGTGTTCTAATCACTCATGCATGTGCTTGAAATGCCAGGGCTTGGAAAAATAGCTTATGACATTTACTTAACACAGTGGAAATCTATGATTTTTACAGCTTCATATTCACATACTAGCTATTTATCACTCCGAAAGGGTAAGTCTAGTATGAAATGCTATAGAACAGATATATTTTCAAATTAGTGTCATATACTGCTGTTTTAATCATCGACTCAGTAGGCATGCTGTGATTTTAAAATAGATGATTGACTTTGGAAGGCAGAGAACGCAGCTTTTTTAGATAAATTACTCATCGAGGTAGAATGTACTTTTCCACTGAAAATTTCACACTTGAATCTAATATACACTCCTGATAGAATGGCTTTTAGTCCTGCAAATGAAAGTAATTCATACATTCTTCTGATTGAATAGCACCAGGACTCTCTATATTGTGAATTTACAGAGGCACGGGATGAATTTTATTCAGCGTGTCTTACTGAGAATAAACTGCTCACACAATTAAAACCCACAAAAGAAATTCAGGCGGATAAATCCAAACATCACTGTCCCATCTCTCCTGGCACAGAGGAAGACAGATCTGCCAGACTAGTGCTAACCTGTCTCTATTTAAACATCAATTTACATTCAAACCTGTTGCTAAAAGCAGTCTGTATTTTTTGTATGTGTGGGGGAGAGGTGGGTCGCATGTGTTTGCCCTTGCAGGCTTGCCTCACATTGTGTGCGGAGGGAGGCTCAGCTGCAAGATTGCAGTTTTTAATGAAAGTGAAGGGGCTATAGAAGACAGGTACAATCTGGGCGTATATATCAAGCGCCTTTGTTGAGGTTGACAATGAAGCAGGCTTGGCTGATTCTACAGACTGGCTAAATGGTCCCACCTATCCCACAAGCACAGGTATTAAGTATGGACAGGATGCACTGACTGCTGGATGAATTCAGCTCTATATATACTGAGGTCTTCTTGTGAGTCCTGAGTCCTGTTTTCAGAGGTCATTCTTTACTTGATTCCTTTACAAGGGCTTATTTCAGTGCTTAGTTTTTAAAGAGCTTTAAAATTGTCACATTTTGAATGAACTACTTTCGCAAGCCAAAAAAAAGGAATCTTTTTTATGAACAAAATCAACAGAAAAAAAAAAAACAGGAATATTACATACATTTTCTTTCTTTTTAGTTGTTATTATCTAATGAAATTAAAGATGGTGTAAGATGATGATTCAGTGTACTGTATATTTCAGTGTGTGAACGTTGAACACAATACTGTGATCAGAAAGTGATTTCAGCAGCCGGGCCACCATTTGCATTTGCTGGCAGCAGCGTTTAGGTTGACAAATAGGGACGACAGGAGAGTCAGCCAACTGCCACTTAGTTATTAACAACTCCTTCAGTGGTGATTTATTTGCCACTTTTTGAAGAAAGGGCATAGCTATTAGATTATTATCAGGGAAAATTAGCCCTGTTTAAGCATAAGGCCACGACTGGGCCTGACCCCTTAATATCCTTATAATGATGCCATTAACCATACAGATGTGAAGAGTCTCCAGTTGGGCTTTAGACACAGTATGTTACTCTCTCTCTCTCTCTCTCTCTCTCTCTCTCTCTCTCACACACACACAATCATTGTTGAATCTGATTGTGAGCTCTATTTTTCCCCTCAGCAAATACAGTTGTTCATCTGTCTGTTTTGGATTTTTTGTCATTGTCTATTTGTATGCTGATTTGTACTGTATTTAGGTATGGGCTATTGATCTTGACCTGGGCTACAGTAACCAGCTGGCCATGACCCAGCTGATGCTCATGATGACGAGGGGGACGCTGGACTGCCGCACCGGTAAATTGGAGGCTTCTCCTCCAGTCAGACATGCAGGAGTAAAGATCAAAGCTGTAAGAATCTCTAATTTCAAGTAAAATATCCACTCTTTCTATTGGCATTAAAGGGTTAGTTCACCCAAAAATGAGCCTCAGCCTCTTGTCATTCCAAACCTGTAAGACTTTGGTTCATCTTCTGGACACAAATGAAGATCTTTTTGATGAAATCTGAGAGCTTTCTTTCCTTCCATTGACAGCCTACACAACAACCACTTTCAAGCTCCAGAAAGTAGTAAAGACATCATAAAAGTAATTCATGTGACTGCAGTGTTTAAACCTCAATTTTATTTTATAAAAGTGATGCGAGCGGTTCACAAAAAAGAAACATAAATTACCACTTTATTCACAAAATATTAATCTCCAACACTTAACGAAAGCAGACGTTTTTGTGTGAATTCACATTGGAGATTTATTTTGTAAATAAAGTGATAAATTATGTTTTATGCACAAACAAGCACTCACGTCCCTTCATAAAATTGAGGTTAAACCACTACAGTTTTACTCCCTTTCTGGGGCTTGAAAGGTGAAGGCCATCAATGGAGGGACAGAAAGCTCTCCGATATCATTATTTGTGTTTCGAAGATGAACGAAAGTCTTACGGGTTTGGAACGACATGAGGGAGAGTAATTAATAACAGAATCTTCATTTTTGGGTGAACTAACCCTTTAAGAAGACATGATACTGGATTTGAAATATTGTATTAAAACGTTTGTCAGATATTCAAGACTTGAATAGTCCAGTAATAATCTCATTGAGATCAAAAATGAAAAATTCTGTTACTTACTCACCCATATGATGTTCTAAACCTACTCAAACCATTCAAACGTTTTGGGTTGGTACGTTTTTTTTTTTTTGAAAGAAGATTCCTATGTTCACGAAAGCTGCATTTCTCCAAATCTTCAGTGTCATGTGAGCCTTCAGAAATCATTCTAATATGCTGAATTCTTGCTCAAGAAACATTTCTTCTTATTATCAATGTACAGTTCATATTTTTGTGGGAACCGTGATACATCTTTCAGGATTCTTTGATGAATAGAAAGTTCAAAAGAACAGCATTTATGTGAAATAATTGATTTTGTAGTCTTTACTGTCACTTTTGATCAATTTAATGTAGCCAAAATATCAATTTCTTACCAAAAAAAAAAAAAAAACATTTGAAGAGTGGTTTTTATGACTTTCTTTTTTCTGTGGAAGGAGAAGTTTTAATGATCATGCTTTTCTCATCCTTTCAAGGAAAGTGGACGTGCACCATAAAAGCAGTGTGTGCAACTTGTGTCTTTTATTCCAAATCTTCCTAAGCCATGTGATAGTGTGAGGAAAAGACTGAAATTGAAGTCATTATTCACTGAAAATCTTGCCTTGAAAATCTAGCTTGAAAGCTGTGGCCACCATTCACTTTCATTACGTGGAAAAGGGCAGCTTGTATATCCTGCTATAAATAACGTTCCTTTTATGTTCCACAATAGAAAGAAAGTCATAGGCCATAAGGGTGAGTAAACGATGACAGAATTTAAATTTTTGGGTAAACTATCACTTTAAAGGTTAATGCTCTGAACACTTTGTGATGCTTTCAGCTCTTTAAAGCAGAAAAATGTCATTATCCAGAATGTGTTCCTTGAGACTGGACCAAAGAGCAATAAGAGTCCTCTGCTGGATATTATCCCGATAAATCACGGCATCCATAAAGATTGATCCAGCTAAGCTTTGTTGTTTTATTTTGGTTAAATACAACTAAACGCTGTAATTACGCTTCCGACCTGATTGGTGTTTAGAAGAAGCTGAATTCATTATCATTTTGATAGATGAGCCTAAATAATCAGCCCATAAATAATGCATACCATATTCATTATGCATGCGTATGCATGCCTGAGCACCTCATCAACCTGATGCCAGCCCCTAAACAATAGAGTTCCTTTATTAGCGGCAAACCGGAGTTTACGCTTGTTAATCTGCGACTTGTATTATTTTATCAAACATTCATTTAGTTTGTATGTCCTCATATCGCCCGGCTCCCGCCTGCCTGTCTTAATGGCTCTGGCTTTGGCCATCATTTAGGCCTAGAATATTACAAACACAATTAAAACCCTGCAGGAAAAGCTTTTTATTGTTGTTTGAGGATAGTGTGTCTGACAGCTGAAAACAGAGTTCCATAGAAGAGAATTACTCATGCCCCGCACACCGTACGAGGGCTTTACCCTCCGCTTCATATCTGTCACAGAGAATATGCCTCATGCCCGCTATGAGTCCTGCGAGCCCTGCCACTCTTAACTAATCCGCTCCTGTGGCGTTCTTTTAGACACATCTTTTATCTGCTGCGTCTGTGAGCATCGTTGGGTTTTAGAGGAAACCTTTCTGTTTTCTGCAGCGGTGTAACCTAATAACACTGGACTCGGTCTCCCAAGTGCCCTATATGACTGTGAGACTAATGCCCCTTTCTCCATGTGGGCTTTTGAAACTCTTCTGTTTGTTTCTAGCGTGGCTGTTATTGCTGTCCCCGAGAGGTCAATTTATCATTTAGATGTACTGGTCAAATTTTTAGCAACAGCATCACACGCAATTTGTTGTCTAACTCTTTGTGTGTACGTGCTCTCCTCAGCAAACCTCCGTGACCGGTCGCTTTGCAGTGATGTGCACCCGACTTCTGCACACCAATCTTTCTTTGGTATATTACAGCACTTTTTTTCTGATGTGCAAAGCGCAGGGCATAGGCTATGATGTCAAGGTAAAACCTCTGCTTGTATCCCACTAATACAGCTGGAGTTCTTTGATTGCAGAGCAAGTGTTTTTATATGCTTCTGCTAATGTTTCAGGCAAGGCAAGGCACCGTGTTCGCCCTCCATGACAGCAGAGATAGAAGGAGTCTTGGCATGCTGTGAGTTCCCACATATAGCATGCAGACGCATTACCCCTATCTTTCTCCAGCTCTGTTTTTCCTTCCTCTGTCCCCATTACCACTAGAGATATATCTAGACCTTGAGCACACTCCCAAGAGCAGATTAAACATTATGTAGTGAATACCTCAACCTGAAATGTGTCAGTGCACAAAATACTGCCAAGTTGAATTAAAGGCATTCATCACATAAATCCTATACCTATCACATTGAAGCCCTGCTTTCCTTCCTCATTTCTCCCTAAAGAATAGCACACTCTTTAAGGCTGAGAGTTCTCATTAAGCTCCTTACAGCCCCTCAGCCAAACAAGGTGATTGTTTTTTTGTTTTTCTCTGATGATGGTTCTGGGGGATCATTAGTAAGCTCGTTTGTTTCTGCGTGTCGTTAACAGAACAATCTCGGAGAATCTCCAGGGAGCGCTGCTGACCTTTGCTCGCAACCTGTCAGTCATTCATCAGGAAATATCAGCTCCAAATATGCAAGGAACAAACAATTTTAAGGTATGCGGATGTACTTATTTAATTTTTGACCCTGCTCTTAAAAGTCCTTATGCTAATGGTATATTCTCTGCTTCATTTTAGTCATCGAAAAAACACATTTTAGATGTTTCACGTTCAGGTCAAGTGTATCTACAAACTAGCAAAGAAATCACAACGAAAAAAATGAAATTTCTGTCATTAATTACTCACCCTCATGTCGTTCCAAACCCGCAAGACCTTCATTCATCCTCAGAACACAAATTAAGGTATTTTTGATGAAATCCGAGAGCTCTCCGACTCCTCCATAGACAGCAAATTTATTTACCACTCTCAAGGCCCAGAAAGGTACTAAAACAATGTTAAAATAGTCCATGTGACTACAGTGGCTCAACCTGAATGTTATGAGGTGATGAGAAAACTTTTTGTGCGCAAAAACGAAACAAAAATAACGACCTTATTCAATAATCTCTTCTCTCCTCTGTCAGTCTCCTACGCTGTAGACGTAGTAAACGCATTGCAGCGCTTCCGTGTTCCACGTCAGAATGCTGAATCATGACTATGGGGGATTAAAAAAAACTGATATTTCATCAAAAATATCTTCAATTTATGTTCTGAAGATGAACAAAGGTCTTATGCGTTTGGCACAATGAGGCATGAGGGTGAGAACTTAATCACAGAAATTTTATTTTTGGGTGAACTAACCATTATAAAAAAATAATGATTTTAATGTTTTTTGAATACTCAGGGTCACTTTACAAAGACAAAATAATGAGCTGAAAAATCTAATAATTAACAAAAATATTTCCACAACGCAGCAGTAAGAATCAGTCACTCAGTAGAGGAGTTCCTTCGAGTCCACTTCTCCACTACTTGCTCCTAAAGGCTCTGCGAAACCTACGTGTAATTCTCGTAATAATAAACTTCATGATTCACATTATTCAAGGTTGTTCAATTTAATATGGGTGCTTTTTTGTTATTTTTCAAGTCAAATTGAGTTTTGATACAACAATTGTCAGCATATCACCTTTGACAAATGATGAATAGGCTGGGCCATACAAGTGTAGTGAAAAAGGGTTAACAGTTTGCCCAAAAATATTTGTCGCAATCTTGTCTATGCATTCTATTCTAAATAAATGATTGTAACTAAAGTTTATCATTATACTAGCATTATACCAAAGTTCTCAGGTGAGGAAATATTTTACTTGAGCACATAAAAAAAAAAAAAAAAAAAAAAAAAAAAAACACATGCCAATTGTCTGTCATAATAACATCTTATACAGTAAGGTATTTATTATTTATTCATTTATTAAAGTCAAGGCTTTATCTCTGGCCATTAACTGTAGCTGAAGTCATATAAATGGTGAATGTTTTGGACATTGTCAGACACTGTGAGTGAATTGGAAATTCTTTAACACTTGCTAAATAACTGCATTCAACACACTATTACTTAATTTTCTAGAGGAATTTTCATTCACTGTTCAGTGGTTAGAGGTTAGGATTTCTTTAGTCAGACATATACTGAATGTCTGCTATTGTTTGCTTTTATAAGGATCTTATCAAGGACATCGAGGAGGTCCTGGGCATGACTATACAAAACCAAACCGATTCTCAAGAAGAAAAGGAGATTTCTGCATTCAGAAGCGAACAGTTATCACCTCATAAACCTCACAGACTATCCCCAAATAAATCAACATAGTTATATCCTATCATACAATAACATATGCACATTCAGTTATAATTGCTGTCAACAAACATTTCTGTAGAACTCAGTTATTGCTGTAATGTGGTTAACATGCAGTAACATCTTTTTTTTTTTAGGTCTAATTGTTATAGGGGTGTAAAATGTTGTGAAATTTTAATTTTTTTTTTTGTAAAGATTAACAATGAGAATGTTACATGTGCCATTCATGACATTTTCCATACTTTTCATATGTAGAGACTACAACTGGGAAAAGTTGCTTAGTTCATTAAGCCCTCAATTATGTTCCGGGGACAATAAATACTATGCATTAATTCTTGTTTAAATGCATCTATAAACTAGAATCAGTCAAAAATAATCCGTTTTTAAAAAATTATATTCATGTTATAATGTATTGTTTAAATAATGTTATATTACTAGATTGTATTTTTTGTGTAATTCCAGCTGGAAGTGAGCATGGGAATAAAGATCCATACGCAGTATGGCACTTATGCTAGAGCAAATAGGAACAAAAAAAAAGAGCTTGGTTGTTTCTTCCCGGAGAAGATATTTATCGTACCACTGAAGGTTTTTATTTTGAACGCCTCATAATATCTGAGAAAAATTAAGACATGAATCGTTGCTTCGTCAAAGTAGCAATGTAAATGTTTGTCAGACGAGTTTTACAGCCGCTCCGGGAAGTTGTGTAACCTTCACTGACAACCGAACCGGCACTAGGATTCAAGATCGCAGAAAGTTTCGGCGATATTTTTGCACTGACTAAAGGTCACAAAGCGGCTGTTTGTTGGGATTTGATGCTGTTTATTTCTCGTGGCTTTGTAAATAAGGTGTCACGTTGCTTAATTTCTTTTTCGTGACGAAATAATGACGTGACGCGTCTTGAAACTCTAGTCTTTAGGGTTTCCTCAGAAATGACAGAGATTCTGCGGAGAATCCACAGCGGCTTGCTGAAAGTGGCGCTTTTCCCCAGCACATTTGGGAATAAAGCGCTTCGTCCTGCCGCTTCTGAAGTATTAACATGTCACCTCACACAGCGCGCGCTCCCGCCCTGGACTTCGTTCTGCGTGCGCTACCGTGACGTCATCAATGACCAGTTCGGGCTGTCGAACTTCAACTGGCAGGTGCAGGGAGCAAACTACCACATCCTCAGAACTGGTGCTTTCCCTTTCATCAAATACCACTGCACCAAAGCTCCTCCACAGAACCTGAAGTTTGAAAATATGTTTTTTGGTGCATTGAAAGTCATCAATTTAGGTGAGCTTAAATACACATATTATCTGATTTTTCTGAGAACACTCCAAAGGCATGTCTAATGTTTCTCCTCTCTTTCTTTAAGGTATCCCATGCTTGGCATATGGCTTGGGTTCATGGATGGTAGTCGGTGTGACAGAGACAGTTCAGACATCCGCAGGACCTGTTACTGTTTACTTTGCATACAAGGAGGTGGAGGGTGCTCAGTTCTAATAATAACAGAGTATTCAGAGTGTTTGAAAAGGACTCGAGGTTTACAGGCCAATATTTGTCATACAGAATCTCTGAAAATGTATGCTAATGGCCTGGAATGAACAAATGCACTTTTGCACAAACGGTAATAAAATAAATTAAAATGCTTAATTTTCAACTTTGTTTTTCTTTTCAATATAACAATTTTTGATTAATTTGTAAGTACAAATTAATAAAGACATAGAAAACAATAATAAAATAAAACTCCAAAAATAAAGTTCAATTAACATTATTTAACATTAATAAACTGCCTGAACTGTATTTCCCTAAAGCTATTTAAATAACCAGTTACATAAATGGTTTACAATAAGGTTTCATTAGTTAACTACTTTAGTTAACATGAACCAACAACACTTCTACAGCATTTATTAATCTTAGTTAATGTTCATTTCAATGTTTACTGACGCATTATAAAATCAAATGTATTCGTCGACATTAGTTAATGCATTATGAACTAACACGAACGGCTGAATTTTTATAAACTAACATTAACAAAGAATAAATGTTGTAATAAATATAATGCTCATTGTTAGTTCATGTTAGTTAATACATGAACTAATGTTAACTAATGAGACCCATGAGTTACCACTTAAATTATAAAGGACATTAAAAACTGAGGGGTAAAATTCTCATTAAAAAGTTTAACCAGGTTGTTCAAGAACTTCTGATCTTTTCAAGGTAAAGGCATAGACTTACTTTGAATATTATTTATCAAATTAGTTATCGTGTCTTTTAGCCATTTGGTGCCACTAGGCAAATTTATTTTTAAATGTGACATTTCCACATCTTTCAGAAGTTTTCCTTTTTAATGTTTTGATTAAATGACGTGGTCAATCGTGGGATGCAGGTCATTATGCCATTATTAGGCATTAGTGTGATGCATCTAAATGTATTCTTTGAAGTTTACAAGCTGTGCAACTCCTCGTTTTCCCACTTGTTTTCCTCCCTAAAGCTAATGCAGAATTTTAAATACCTTCAGCTCATTTATTTAAAGTCAAATTAGAGCCCACGCCCTGCCTGGCACATCGTCAATAGGAAGCAAGAGGGATTGTTTGGAGGACAGGTCTGATAAAATGGTTTTTAATTACAATAGAGGAAGTGTGGCCTTCGTTCAGGGCCCACCCTAACCCCTTCCCCCTGTCATTCTCAGGTGCTTTGATTTCTGATAATGTGCTTTGCTGACTCTAGCTCTCTTCCGCAGGATCTTTCGTCACATTACCTCTGAGATCGGCTTTGACAAACTACCATATTGATCCCTTAGACTTCTCAAAGCTTTCTGCTGGGCACATTAATCAGAGGCCTCGATTTTCTGGCCTTGCTACCTTCTCTCTTAGTAGCAGTAGCAATGTAATAATTTCATGTATTACATGCAAATCAATTAACCTCTTGGCTTGTGTCTTGCAAATTGTAGCCATTTAATCAAGCCACTGTCTGATGACTAAATCTTGTAAGAATTATGGCAGTTTCAAACCAATCAGGGTTGTATTGAATAACCAATAACCCCCTATGAAAAATTTCATCAAATTTGGCCACAAATGACGTAAAAGTGTTTCATACGTACCTGCCTCCTCATAAACAGGCAGGCAGCCCCTATATTGCATCATCAGTGAGTGGGCTAATTGGCCTTAATGGAAATCATTTAGACACCCAGCGAAATCTGATCAGCACTATTACCCTGAACGGCTGGCTCGTCCTTTTCATCTTGGAGTGTTGAACTGCTGCATGGGGAATGCTCAGGGAAGCATGTCTTAATTCCTCATTGACTCTTTGACCTTTTCCTCATCGCTGACACTGTAGCAGACCTGGAGGAGGAGTAGAGTGTCACGGCGTGGTGACAGGCCAGGCCTTTGTGGCTTTGACAGGCTGACGTGAGCCCTGAGAAACTCAAGCCGATGTCGCGGTGTTCATGGTGTTCCTGCTTTTGGTCTGGTCCGCGAGTGTGGTGCCAAGACACAGGAGACGACATTAGTCTGAGCGGGTGCTTATCGCTTACACCTCACCTCGGTCAACGGTCTAGGATAACGGAGCAGCAAATTGGCTACTGTAAAGTAACGGAAAATTTAACGGTGCCATGTTAAGAGATCAGTGCCTTGTTTTAAGGGCCGTGCAATCAAGACTCGTGTTTGTAATTGGAGGTCTAAATTACCCTCTCTTGAATATAAGGTACTAATCAACAAAGGATTGAGCACTTGTATTAACAAGTTCAATTACATGCAAATAAAGGAGACCAAGTTGAAATCTTTAAATACAAACACTATTTACATCTTAGGTAACTAATGAAAATGTGAAAGCTGGATTTGATTGTGATATGAGGGAGCTACATGGTGCATAATCTATTATTTAGCATGAAAAATCACATTAATTTTTGGATGACATGGAGATGTATGGGTTTGGCAGAAACAATTATTGTATGAATAACCCCTGCAGCTAATTCTGTGAAGGTTATCATCGAGCTCCCGGACCAACTCCAAGATCCTCTGCCTCGCAGGGTGCTCTATCAGCAGGGGAATGTCAGCCGCGTTACAGTTTGTCTCATCTTTTCCAGGTACGCCGTGATCTTCCATGTCAGCAGAGGTGCTGAGACAAATAGGTTTGGAATTGAACTTCTGTTGTCATAAGTCATTAAATGATGGTGACAAACCAAGGTAAGCAATTATAGCTCACTGAATCACATTAATGCGGATATATTCAAGAATGTCACAAATCTGCCAGTGTATTAATTGCATTTGTGTCTCGAGATATTACAGTATTGGCTGCAGTCCTGAATTCTGATTGAATTCATTTTAGTGAGGAAAATGGTTTTCTTATATAGAATATGATCTCTATTAAGAGTGCAATTTCATCTAGAGTGAAACCATCATGTGAATCTAGATAAATAAAAATAATAATATTTATCTATTTATTTATATTTTTTTGTCAGATTACAACTAGTTTCACATGTTCAATGCACAAATATCTTGGGGTTAGTTCACCTAAAAGTGAAAATTCTGTTGTTAATTTCTCACCCTCATGTCGTTACAAACATGTAAGACCTTCGTTCATCTTTGAAACACATGAAGATATTTTTGATGAAAATCTGAAATCTCACTGTCACGCAACTACCACATTCAAGGTCCAGAAAGGTTGTAAAAACATCATTGAAGTACTCCATGTGACTCCAGTGGTTTAACCTCAATGTTATAAGCAACACAAGTGCTTTGTTTGCACAAAAAAAAACAACATAATTTATCATTTTTTATTGCAAAATAATATTATCCAAAGCTCGTTCATGGAACCCGTTCTTGAGTCAACACAACACAGATGCAAAGTGGTGCTCCCCCTACTGCATTGCTTGTCAATATTTCCTTATAGTGGTAAATTATGTTTTTTTGTGCAAACAAAGCACTCATGTCGTCGCTTCATAAAATTGAGGTTAAACTACTGAGGAATATATAAGGATTACTTAAATGATGTCTTTACTACCGCTGTAGACCTTGAATGTGGTAGTTAGGTTGCTCCCAATGGAGGGACAGAGAGCTCTCGCATTTCATCAGAAACATTTTCATTTTTGTTCTGAAGAGGAATGAAGGTCTTATGTGTGTGGGGGAGTAAATAATGACAGAATTTTCATTTTTTGGTGGACTAATCCTTATATAGTAGAGGAAACAATGGTTTTAACACTTGTTGCTTTAATGTCTATAACTCTGATTTTTTTGCTCCATTTGTCACAAACTTTAAAATAGTTTTCCCACATTTGTCTGCACCAAATTAAGGTTGTTCTGAAACATTTAACTTATACCTAAACTGTTTAAATTAATGTCAAGTACAAATAGTGCTGCTGTTACAAACTGAGTAGCAACAGTTTGGACAGTTTACAGTTCTACATGCATTGAAAGCTTTCAAAATAAAAAGGAACAATATTATTTTAAAGTCATTACAAGTTAGAAAAACTAACACTCAAATTCTTCTGAGGCTTTTTAAAGATTAATGCAATTTAATTAATAGTAAAATTCCATCACATTGAATTGAATAATACTTACGCAATTTAATTGAATAATTGAACCATCCTTAATCAATTATTCAGTTAAATTGTAAGGATTATTCAACTTAATTTGAAATTAATTAACTATTAGTACTAATAGCTATTTATAGTTGTGTTTGTGTGTGTGTGTGTGTGTGTTTTACTTTTACAATAGGTGATGGTGGTTTTGAGTAAATGTTATAAAACAAGAATCAGATTCAGAAGATGCCATTTTGTCATTTAATATGCATTAACCTGATCAAATTAGAATCAGAAGTGAAATGTTGCATCTCAAAATTGTTTTTCATCATGTAAATCCTTTATATTTGACTGTCAGCCCAGGAGGAATGTGGTCATGCCTGATGGTTATTTCATCCTTGTACTTGACAGTTGTTGTTGTTACTACTGACCCTGTGCTACAACCATCCCTAGTCTTCCCTATAGTCTAGTTAGTAAGTATTTTTTAATGGAGATTTCCCTTATTGCATCATGTTAGCATAGCATTATCAGACTGAAAAATGAAAATGGATTTAGTGCAATTGTTAAAGCCTTAGTGATTTCTGTGTATTATAATTGCTGACCTCACACCACTGAGGCTGGAATTACTTGATGCTTTTTTCACATTCTATTGGGTGCCGAGAGTGGTTCTTATAGAGAGGGGAAAAAAGCCATTAAAAATCTATTAAAGCAGATCTTTTTACCCAGAGGGGAAAGCCTTCTCATTACTAAGCAGATTGGAAGGGATGACAAGTGGCTGTATATTTCTATTTTATTTTCCTTTCTTCTTTTTTTTTCTCACTGCATTTTTATTTTTATTTTGAAAAGGCCAACAGAAAGGCAACATGCCCACTGCGCCAATCAGTATTTCTACAGCTACAGGCTGCAGGTGGTTCCAGTGGCTGTCAGTCATGTGAGGCGCTGACCCTTTCAAGTCTGGATTCAGGCAAGTGATTCACGATTCTCGCAGAACAATTCCTCAAGGCCGTCTCTGAAGAGCTCTTTAGTTCGTGTTTAAATAAATGCAACATTAATTAATGCAGAAGTTCATTAAAAAGTTGTTCATCTGATGTGTGCAGTGCAGATGATGTTATTTATGAATGCGTGATACAACGTGCTTCATGTTAATGGCTCATCATCTGACTGACACATCCGTGTAAATGTAAGGCATCTGAATTCATGTTTTCTGTTTTGATATTTAGCTTAATGCATTGTTTTTGGTTCTCCTTCGAGCTGATTACAACATCGCTTTTGCTTCTCCCTTGGAGCTTGGAAGATGCCTCGCTCATATTTACTGTTTACAGTGTTGACATTAAGAATAATGGATACTAATGGTGTCTCCATGAATTATTGTGAGAGTTAAATGAACTCTCCATTTTATTATATATTATGCAGTATTTAAAGTTTTGGGTCATTAAAAACCAGACGTCTCCCTCCCCCCGCACCAAGTTTGTCTTTTACCCCCTGCCAGTGTGCAGCGATGCCCTTGTTGCCACAGGCTACATCAAATCTGTTCTTCAGAAAAGCATTATTACAATATTCTGAACTAAGGCTTTTGTATCTTGATTCTGCATTCAGACACTATTGTAATTTTATTGGAGGAGTCTACAATAATCTAAGGCCCCGTTTACACTAGCGTTTTAACAATGTTTTAAAATGATCTCCTCCTATAGACGAGCGAAAACGCACGTCACATGACCGTTCATGCACAATGGGCATGTGCCTACAAGTGTAAACAGTGTAAAAGTATAAAAACGACATCAAAGCCAGTAAAGATTGCAGTTTAGTCTCCATATTATTGTTTACATGGTCGTCAAGGATATGCAGAGAGAACATGGGCAGCCATGCCATCGTTTTCAAAATGATCCGTTTTGTCTGTGTATTTAAACTGTGTCTGTATTCCTTCATGTAAATAGCAATCCGTCATTGTACAAGCGCAACTGGCTTTTAAGGGGAATGGGAGATGACCCTCTGATTGGTTTATTGCACGTTACGCCCAAAACACACCCATGACTCATTAAGAGACTAGGTACAACCCTTTGGAACCATTTTTTCCATCTTTAGACTAGCAAAAGTGGATTTGGACACGCCCTAACTGCACCTTCGCCATGCGCTTCAAACCATGAGCTAAGATAGTTAAAAGAGGGCCCTTTATATTAATCTCTTTTATAAACTTTTGAAGCATCAAAGAGGTAGTCACGTAGCTGTCTATGAAGGGACAGAAATTGCTCAGATATATTAAAAATATATTAAAATGTGTTCCGAAGATAGAAACGACATGAGGATGAGTAATTAATGAGAGAATTTTCATTTTTGGGTGTTTAAGTAAGTTTATACACCTGTGCGCAGTGTTGTTTCCTTTTGAAATCTCAGGCATCCGATGCCGTTTGTGGATATTATTTTTCATAGGTCCACCAAATGGAGCCATTTATTGAAAATGCCAAAATTACAGACCTGAAAAGCAAGTGTTATAGATTTAAATTAGGCAAATGCCCTTTTTTGTATATGCATCGTGTGTGCTCTCAGTTTTAGTGGATATGACGCATCTGACTTCACATCCCTCTAAAAAATTCTAAAGTTACAACCACCCTGAAAATTTAAATAAATGGCGTGGCTCATAGTGTCTATGTGTCAAGACAACAAAGCTGACAGCAAAGCCAGCAAAGATTGCAGTTCAGTCTCCATGTTATTGTTCACGCAGTCATCAGGGATACGCAGAGAGAACATGGGCAGCCATGCCATCTTTTTCAAAAGTATCCGTTTTTGTCCGTTTACACTGAAACGCAACCGCAGCATTTTCAAACTAAAACGGGCTCTGCAGCGTTTTCAAAAGTCTCAGTTTTTGTTGGAATATTGGAAATGACATCCATAACTGTAGTTATGTTTTTTACAATGACTACAAACTAGTGTAATGCTATGACTTGTTTATGTTTAAAATAAGTATCAATGTTGTAAAGCTTGTTTCTGTGGTCCTTTCACTTTCTTTTCTTGTTTTTTGATTGTAGGTTATACTTATTTAACACTGATTCACCTCTCGAATGTTTATCGACAGTCCCTTAGGATCGACAAAGTTCTGCTGTTCCAAGGGCACATTCTCTCCCCCTAGAGGTCAGCGGCACCTAACAAAGGTCAAGATTGAGTTTTATTGTATGTGTGTGTATCTGCCTTCTATACATGCATATGCATGCATTCTCATAGTTACAGTAGGATTCATTCCAAGCCAATGCAGCTCTTATAGATGCATTCAGTGAAATCGTCATCCTTTTTAAATACCTCTTCAGAGAGCAAGCAGCAAAAAGAAATACTTTACAAAAGAAAAACGTGAAGGAAAGAAAGTGAAATAAATCATTCCTGTTATCCACTTTGATACTCATTCTCTTTTTTTTTTCTCAAATGTGATGTTAGATCTCCAATCTTTCTGCAAATGAGCCCTGGCTCTCTGTAATGGCTTTCTGCTTCTCATGGGAAGTGCGAGTCGTACGCTCGACCCAAAAGCTGCTGATTGAAGAGGAAAATGTAATACAGGTGTAAAGCAGACTTGATGGGGGTCTTATGCAAGGGTTATGAATTTTAACCATTTTCATCTACACACTTGTATGTACATACATATCCAATTGGATGTGAATGTGCTGGCTGGACTGTTTGCTGCTCCACAGAGACCGAAGGGTTTCTGCTGGGCTGTCGCTAATTCCAGATGAGAGGATTGCTATTATGCTAAATTAATAGGAATTAAGGAGGATTGAGTTGGTTAAGCAAGCACTTGATTAAGCTTTACACAGTCCAGCGGCTTCATGAATGAAGGTGACGCAAACTGTGACTGTACAGGACAAAAGAGCTTGGACGGAGATCTTAAAATGCTTACACATTTTTTTTTTTTTTTTTTTTTTTTGTCATTTTGGTCATTGCAATTAGACATTATACAATATTGCTTAATTAGTGATTGTTAATTAATGTTTTATTTTTAGTTTATAATAGTGAATATTATTTTATTTATGCAATGGAAAATTATTTTGTGATCTGAAAATGTTGTCCAAACCTGTAAGACTTTTGCTCATCTTTGAACACAATTGAAGATCTTTTTGAGAGCTTTCAGTCCCTTCATCGACAGCTACGCACTTGACACTTTGATGCTTCAAAAAGTTCATAAAGTGATCGTAAAAATTATCAGTATGAATTGAGTGGTTTACTCCAAATTATCTGAAGAGACTCGATCACTTTATATGATGAACAGATTTAATTTAGGCTTTCATTCACATATAAACATTGATCAATGAACATAAACAGAAGCTCAACCAAACCTGCTTGATGTGCGAAAACAACCTCATTGCTTCTTACAGAAGCTCAAACTCTCTGCGTAACACACGAGAATGAACCTCATTGGTTCTCGCATGTCAAACAAACATGCTTGAGCTTCTGTATACCACAACTGATGTGTGAGTTGATGAATGTTCATGTGAATATAAGCCTAAATTCAGATGTATCAGAAAATCCAGTAATGACAAATGAAATTGGCTAATTGACCCTTCGTAAAACCTCTTGCTCAAGATCTCTTGCTATGCCCGACATTCTCACATCACACATCATGTTTTCACGCAGTGAAAAATACATTGTGGAGCAAAGAGGACATTGACAACGTATTTAAAATATTGTAATTTTTTAAAGAAGTGTAAACAATAAATACCGTATAGTGTCTCTTTAATGTGTCGTGACAGATCGCTGTAGCTCCTTCAAGCGGCTCATGAACCGATCATCTCTTCATACTAGTTCATTTATAGTATCAAATAAACATGAATGAACATCAGAAGAAATGTTGTTTCAAGCGCAGAAAGATGTGAGTACACACAATTTTCAAATTCACCAACGTTAATCTACTAACTCCCATGACTGCTTTGTTGGATACAATGGCGGATTCTGGGTTATGATTGGTCAGATCGCCTGTCAATCAAACTTTTTGCGAAGGGTCAGTTATTTGACCAATCGTGGCAGTACACACGTATTTCAACTGTCTATATTCTGCCATGTAAATAGCAATCTGCCATTGTACAGATTTTTTCTTTTAAGGGGAATGGGAGATGACCCTCTGATTGGTTTATTGCACGTTATGCCCAAAACACACCCATGACTCATTAAGAGACTAGGTATAACTCTTTTGAACCATTTCTTCCATCGTTAAACCAGCAAAAGTGGATTCGGGTCCATCTTCGGCATGCGCTTCAAACCATGCGCTTTGATAGTTAAAATAGGGCCTTTTATATTAATCTCTTTTTTAAGCATCATAGAGGTAGTCATGTAGCTGTCTACGGAGGGACAGAAATTGCTTGGATTTCATTAAAAATGTATTAATATGTGTTCCGAAGATGAATGAAAGTCTTACGGGTTTGAAACGACGAGCAATTAATGACAGAATTTTACATTTTGGGTGAACTAACCCTTTAAGTAAGTTTATACATCTGTGCACAGTGTTGTTTCCTTTTGAAATCTCAGGCATCTGATGCCGTTTGTGGATATTATTTTTCATAGATCCACCAAATGGAGCCATTTATTGAAAATGCCAAAATAACAGACCCGAAAAACAAGTGTTATAGATTTAAATTAGTGGGCAAATGCCCTATTTTGTATATGTATCGTGTGTGCTCTTACTTTCAGTGGATATTATGCTTCTGACTTCACATCCCTATAAAAAATTTCAAAGTTACAACCACCCTGAAAATTTAAATAAATGGCGTGGCTCATAGTGTCTGAGGACACAAACCAGGATGAAAGCTTGACCTTAAAAGCCTAGTGTATCTCTAGCATGGTCCCTCTTCAGGGATAAAGTAATTGAGGGGTGGAGTCTCACAGCTGCTAATTTATTACCTATATGTAAATTTAATGACGTGATTGGAAGGGTGCAGACCCGAACCCTCAGGCAGGGAGGTGGGCATTTATACAACATCCTTGTTTAGTTATTGTCCAACAAAGGGGGAATTCACTTAACACAACCTGCAGAGATTAGTGGGTAATTGTTGCCATAATCGATAAGTCAACAGAGCGTAAAATAAAAGGTGCGGTTGAGTGAGGGAGGGCATCTGAAATGGGTTTACAAGGTATTTTTGGTGTGTAATGGCAGCTATAGATTGCATATGTTCAGTTTACTAGCCATGTGTCCCTTCATGCAAGCCTGCATTTAGAGTTGAAGCTTGATTTTGGCATATGTATAAGAAAGAGAGTATGTATATAGAGTATGCTTGTGTGGGTTCAAACAGTGGGGCTAGGTCTGCTTGGATGAGCCTCATTGTTCCTGTGCGGCCTAGTGACAACGCTGGCGGGCAGATAGGGATGAAACCTGAGCAGGGTGACAGTGATAAATAGCCCTTTTAATAACAGCTGCCCCACTTGGCCAGCCACTCACAGCCTGTGTCCTCTGTGTATTTATTTCTATGTTTATTTATGCATCTATAGCAAGAAGGAAATCACAACCGTAGGGCTCCAATATGTCTTTTTGGGGGGGGGGGGGGGGGTTGGAGGGGAGGGGATCTGGTGATTTCACAGATTTGGATTTTTAGAGGGTGTTGTTTCTCTACCCAACCAAATCGTTCATCTCGTCTCAGGTCTCCAATGACTTTGTGTTTCTGCATCAAGGCTCTTTGCAGATCCATGTTCTTGCATATTCAGCGTGAATACTGGCTGTGCTTTTCTTTGTATTTCTTAGAATGACTGGTAAATTAGGGATATTTTCTTCATTTTAGATTGTTCTATCGTTCTTTTGTCAGTCTATCTATGTATGTATCTATCTGTCTGTCTGTTATTCTATCTGTCGTTCATTCTATCCATCTGTCGTTCTATCTATTGTCCGTTCTTTCGTTCTGTCATTCTATCGTTCTATCGTCATCTATCGTACTATCTATCTTTCTGTCTGTCTCTCGCTCTATCTATCGTTCTGCCGCTCTACCTATCTGTCTGTCGTTCTATCTATCGTTCTTTCGTTCTATAGTTCTATCGTTCTATCTAGCGTTCTATCGTTCTATCTGTCATTCTTGTCTGTCGTTCTGTCTATCGTTCTGTCGTTCATTCTATCTATCTATCTATTGTTCTATATATCTATACTTCTATCTATGGTTCTGTCTGTCTATCTATCTATCTATCTATCGTTCTTATCTGTCGTTCTATCGTTATATTTATCCATCTATCGTTTTATCTTTCATTTTATCTATCTATAGTTAAATCTATCGTTCTATCTATCTGTCTGTCATTCTGTTTGTCGTTCTGTCGTTCTATCTGTCTATCATTCTCTCTATCGTTCTATCTATCTGTCGTTCTATCGTTCTATCATTCTATCTATGGTTCTATCTGTCTGTCATTCTATCACTCTGTCTATCTATCTATATATCTATCTATCGTTCTTATGTCGTTCTATCGTTCTAATTATCCATCTGTCCTTCTATCTTTCATTCTATCTATCTATAGTTAAATCTATCGTTCTATCTATCTGTCTGTCATTCTGTTTGTAGTTCTATCTGTCTATCATTCTATCTATCGTTCTATCTATCTGTTGTTCTATCTATCCGTCTGTCATTCTGTTTGTCGTTTTATCGTTCTGTCGTTCTATCATTCTATCTATGGTTCTATCTATCTGTCATGCTATCGTTCTATCTATCTATGCCTCTGCTTTTACACCATTTATATCTCTTCAGCTCATAGTGCATGTGTGTGGCCTGAAGAAGTTCTCTCTTGTATTTAAAGTCATGCTGCTTGCTTTTATGTTGATTTTAACCAAGCCATTAGACGGAGGGCAAGTTCTTTTGTCTGCCGAAATATGACCTGGGGCTTGAATGACTGACTAGCGAAAGTCACGGCAGTATATCAGAGATGTCAGAGCAGGTTCCTTTAGGGCACTGTCTCCCTGCTCTCATTCAAACCAATTCTCCCGCTTTAATTGGCTCAATTAGTTAAGTATCCATGTACATTATCATCTATGCATTTTTCATGATCCGTTTTAAAACCTTGGCAGCAATGAACAAGGCAACTTTCGGCTATGATTTAGCATTTGGTGAAATGTTAATGTCAAAGCTGGTAACTGATTGGGATAATTAAGTAATTATAGGCAGATGTTGGAACAAATGCCAAAACAGGCTTTGCCCTGCAGAAACTTTTCTCTGCGCTGATTTTGACACCCCTGTTGTGTGGGGATATCCCAGAGGTACCTGTAAAATAGTTACAGTTTCACCCTTGTGATTATTCGGTTGGAGTCTTTGATATTGAACAAAAATGGTCTTTTATGTTATTGTGTGGAGAGGAAATGGGCTGTAAAGAGAGCGCGATCGGAATAGCAAATCACAGCACCTAATAGCCACGGCCAGCGAACCACAGCTCTGTCCTGGAGTTAATGCTGAAACACATACAAACAGTTTTTTTCTTCACAAATTTGACTCTAGATGGATTTCTGATAAAGCCAGTATGTACTAGAAAACACTTTAAAATAAAGGTTCCAGTGATACCATAACATTTTTGGTTCTCCAAAGAACCTTTCAGCGAACCATTCTTAAAAGAACCATCGACCACAATGTACTAAAAACGGAAAAGTGATGTACAGACGACAACATTTTGAAAACGATCCCTGTTCGCATGGATCTGCAGAAACGAGTAAAAACACTGTATTATGCTGCCAGGCCAGTAGTTTGTCACTTTGTAAAGAAACACTACACGGCTATAGACTTAACACGTAATATGCATGCGCGTGATGTCACCTTTTCCACAAATTTGCATTTTTGTAGTTTACACGGAGACAATAATGGTAGAGTTTTCTAAAGCTTGCACCTTGAAACCTGTTTTCAGGCCCCCAAAATGTCATTGACATGTAAATGTCTGTTTTTAGTTAAAAATGGTGTCTTGTAAACACCCCTTGGTTGAACATTTTAATAATCTAAAGAAACTTATCCCTCTACAAAGAACCTTTTGTGCATTAGAAAGTCTCGATGGATGTTAAAGGTTCTTCATGGAACTATTAATGCCAAAAAAGAAGCTTTATTTTAAAGAGTGTATAGTATCACATCAAAATAAACAGATCAGACGATCTGTAGTAAGTAAACGGTGTGCCGTGAACTCGCATCAGGTGTGTGGAGAGCCCTTGAATGCTTTTGACAGCTGTCATAATTGGAGTGTGGCTGGCAGGCATTGCAAAGTGTAGATCGATGAGCAGCAAATTTTCCATTAAAGAAAGATTACGAGAACATTGCTGTAAATAGCCAGGAGCGGCTCCATCACTGATAGACTTAAATTGGTCAACATTTTCAACGCTGGAGTGACACGCTAGGTACTAGTGTTGGGGAGTAACCAATAAAAGTAGCAATGATTTTCCAAAGTAGTACATGGCTGTTATTAATGTCTGAGCTGAAGGAATAATCAGACACACCTAAATGGTCCGCTTTCTCTCTCTTTGTAACGAAAGTCCAATTCATCTTCTGAATCGATTGTTTTTGGATGCTTCATGCAAATGAATAGATTAAAAAAAATGATTGACTGATTCGAGTTTCTACTATGTACAGTAACCTGGAATGATTTGTAGTATTAGCATAAATTTACTTGTTCAAAATTAATACTGAGAAAAAAACATCTCTAAATTATAAAATGTAATATTGTGTCATTGAATATTTGGGTAGTATTGAATAAATATGAATTGGTTTGTTCGTATGTTCCTCTCTCATGTTATGTAGCTTTGGAAATTACAATTAAATCTACTGAACTGTTTTCAGACTTATTTATTTAACAGATATTGGCAGTGTTGATATATTAAATTAATTAACGTGATTCATTTTGTGATATGAGTTTAGGGGGGATATGAGTTTAGTGTAAATCTCTTCCTTTTTTGGTGTTAAATATTTTAATCAAGTTTTAATTAATTTTTTTTAAAAAATATATAATTTAATGATGGCCCCCTTGTGGAGAACCACTGGTTTAGATGATTCATGTAAATTAACACTTTTTTTTTTTTTTTACTCCCCGTTCTACCATGTTTGTGATTCTGTTAAATCAGAGTGCCTTCTTTGTAGTATACATTTACCTGTTCCAGTTTGTTATTTTCATCTCTAAATGTATGAAATTCAGCCCTTTAATAACTCCTATGTCATTAGCTTTATAGCTTGCAGCACAGTTAACTTCTTTTTCAAAACAAAAGCATGGTTGTAGTTAAACCACCTCAAATTATGATTAGTTTGTACCACAATAGCTACAGTTTCAAAGTAGTTTCCCCAGCACTGCTACATAGGGTAATCTCTGTTCTGCTATGTATTAGAGCTATATAGCTACATGTATAGTTGTGTGTGTGTGTATGTATGCGTGTATATCTATACATTTAGATTAATGTGCATTTATGTTTACCATGAACCACCTAGGGATAACCATAATGAGACAGTAGTTTCATCTGGCTAGCAGTCCAAAATGCCAGAGAGCTCATCATAAACACATCATTACACATAGATCTACAGGCCACCAAGGAGCACAAATCTATAGTTAATTGGTAGAGAACTGTGAGGGATGATTAAGAAATAAAGAACGCTGGGAGCTGGAAAAAAAAGACACAAGAGGCAAAAATCAACACTGGCTGCAGGACAATCAATCAAATCTGTCAGCGCCTTTACCACACTGTGTAATTTATTGGAATTGTTCTTAGGAAATGGGTACACTCTGTAATGTGTAGCTAAGATCACTTTGTAACACCTCGCAGCAGTTGACATTGAAACCAATCTTGGGCTGTGTCCTTTGATCTGTGACTCTGCCCTTTGTTGTCGTTGTCGGTTTTAAGCTTTTCTTCTTTTTTTTTAAATGAGTAGGTGGTGGGAAATGTTTTAGGTAGTGGCCTCTCCCCAGCCAGTTGAAATTATGCACAAATTAAGTATTAGCAAGAAGTGACAAGATGTCATGGGATTGGCAGTTATGATTGAGGTCAAATGCATTATTGTTTTAGACAGAAAAAATTCGGTGTTGTGAGTCGAGGTCAAATGCAAGTTTGACGGCAGTTGATTAGGCTTGTGGAATACATTTTTGAATCTATCAATCCAGTCTAAGCTGACACTCACTAGATGATTATCATGATGGTGTATTGCTTAAGCACAGGTCAGGTTTGTGTGTAGGTGCAGTGTTTAAATACGAGTCAGACCCGTGTGGTGTGTAAAACGGCCCACTCTAACTCTCTCTCTCTCACACACACACACACACACACACAGGCTCTAGCAGACCTCTAAATCATGTTTCCTAATTCCCTGAGCCACATCTCAATCATTTTCCCTGCTAATTTGAGAGTCACCCTCATTTCTTTTTAAACGATTCATTTTCAGCACATTTGTACAGTAAATGGCCCCGATGTGTTCTACAATTTAGTCAATTACTGTTTCAGCCACTGGGGCTCCAGGGAGGCCGAGCACACATGGCCTGAAGGTACCATCTCAATAATTGTTTCAGGAAAGTTGGGAATGGATCGGTAACGCTGTGTTCTACTTATTGAAATGTCAATTGGAGCCAGGACTTCACACTTACCATTCTCTATTTATACATTTCTATGTTCCATTAAAAATGTATAGATCTCCTTTCTTCTTTATGTGTCTGACCTGAAGCAAGGAGAGTGCAACAGATGTTTGGTTTGTGTTGTTCACATTTGCTTTTCGGTTTCAACTTGGTTTTTTTATTCCGCACTCATAATGAATGGAAAGGAATGTGCTTTTGTATTGGATTTCAAAGGCTAAGTGATCATAATTAAGAAAGTATGACATTGTCTTTCTGAATTTTTCTTTCGGAGGAATTGCTGCATTGTGCTTCAGTTAAAGTGAAGTGCTTCACTGCAAACAGTACTTGACTCTTTGACACCTCTCACAAGGTAATTTGTTAACATTTAGTTAATGCTTTTGGTATCATTAACCAAAGAACAACAGTCTTCCACAGCATTTATTTATTAATCATGAATTTATAATGTACATAATAGCTATGTGAACTTGAGATGGTAAAAAAACGTAGTAGTATATGTACAAATGATGAACACTAACCAAGATTAAATGCTGTAAAAATATCGAATGTACATGTTACATTTGTCTGTTACTGGTATTTGATGTTATTTTCTGCTCTGCTCTCTTTCTATTTCGTATTTTCCAACAGTACACAATTTTTCATTCATATTATAACTCAGGGACTCACTCTTCCTACATGTAATTTTCCAAAGGGCCATAAAATTTGCAGAACTTCTCCTGAGGTCCTCTTTAATTACAAATTAATTAAACCAGAATCAATTAAAAAATTAGATCCCCTTAAATGAGGTCTTAATGGGTGTTAATGAGGGGGAGAATGTGTAACTGGACCAAACAATGTGACCCGTAGACCCCAATTAACAAGCTAATTTTTTACCATTTATCTTCTATTTGGACAAATGTCATTAAAATCAGATTTCATAATGGCAGCTTGGAGATCTAGCTGTACTGTGTTGCTTTAGAGGTCAACCTCTAGGCTGTAAGGTCTTATTGAAATTGATCAAGCTATAGGATGATATATATGTATATGTATATGTGTGTGTGTGTGTATGTGTGTCTGTCTGTCTGTGTGTGTGTGTGTGTGTGTACTGAAGAAGCACCTAATTACTTTTGTTTTGCACTTTCAGGAGGGTGCCCTTAATCTAAAATGCATCGTCTTTTGTTCATTCTCTTAATGCTGGCCTTATTAAACAAGCCTGGTTATTAGATGCTAAGGCTGGTGTAGCATTAAGCAGTCAGTCTATCAGTATGTATTAAGTTGTCACTATGCAGTGATGGAGGGGTGAGCGGTGAGCCTGAGCCGGGCCAGTCGGCTGAGATGGACCCAGGCCTATTAACTCCTATTGACAGTGACACACATGTGGCCTCCTCAATGAGTGGTTCCTCATTGATTTTTCTCTCTAGCGCTTTTCACTTCCCCTTTCATGCAGCTGAGGGTAGATCTTTATCTTGACTGATTGGCGATGGTGAATTGTTTCACACATGTACACGAGCCAGGCTTGCATAAATGGGCTTGTATGAGCTGGAGTTTTTGCATATTGGTCTCTTTATATAATATTACTGTTTATACTAATACAGTAAGACTGATTGACAGTTTTATTATGTTATCGTTGATAAAGTAAATCATGTAAAGCATCAGATAAGGCCCGTCACTACTCTCCCAAGCCACAATGTTTCCAGCCTCTGTTGCCAAAATGAACTCTGACAGCAGATATCGACTTAATATCAGGCCAGGCCACTGGGAGAAAAAAATGATTATCCTCTGGTAAAATCAGCTATCGATGGGCAAGCAAATAGCTTCCACCTCATACCTTGAAGAGATTTATTGATGTAGGTTATTTGATACATCTGACACACAGGGGAGGGTACGGCAGTGCGAATTGGAAGACTGTGGCGTATTGGGTTTGTTATTGGCTGTCTGTGGTCATGTAATATGTCACACTCTCTTATTTTTCACTTAGCTGTGATGTAGTAGGCATTTTCTTTGCATTTGACATTGTTGCTCTGTCTGGATATGTGGTCTGCAAGAGCTAGATGAAATTGCTTTTTGCTATTTCCAACTCCACAAAGGCCGAAACAATAATCAGTAATCTGAACGGTAATCATAGTAAAAACACTTAAAATTACAGTACATTGGTAACACTTTACAATAAGGTTAACTAATAATGAACTGCACTTCTACAGCATTTATTAATCTTTGTTAATGTTAATTTCAACATTTATTAATACATTATTAAAATCTTGTTAACATTAGTTAATGCACTGTGAACTAACATGAACAAACAATGAACAACTGTATATTCATTAACTAATGTTAACGAAGATTAGTAAATACAGAAACAAATGTATTACTCATGGTTAGTTTATACATTAACTAATGTTTAACTAATGAACCTTATTGTAAAATGTTGCCAGTAAATTTACAAACTGGGGCTATCCTGGTTTCACAAACAAAGCTTAAAGGGACCTATTTTGCAAAATACCCTGGAGGTCATGGGCAGGAGCAGGTAGGTCAGGTGGCCTCCAGGGTAGAGCCGGGAGCTTACGCGACCAGGGCGGCAGCCTGGGCGGAGCCGGGACCTCAGGCGACCAGGGCAAAGCCGGGAGCTCAGGTGACCAGGGTGGTGGCCAGGGCTGAGCCGAGAGCTTAGGCGACCAGGGCAGCAGCCTGGGCGGAGCCAGGACCTCAGGCAACCAGAGCGGAGTCCAGGGCGGAGCCGGGAGCTCAGGAGTCCAAGGTGGCGTGGCCTCCGTGGCCTTACCTCGGACCGTCTGCCATGCCACTATGGCACAGGTATCTGGCTCCCCCCAGAAAAATTTTAAGGAGTGGAGGGCCCCACTGGAGTGGACTCAGGAGGGAGCTCTGGCTCTGGAGTGGACTCAGGAGGGAGCTCTGGCTCTGGAGCGAACTCAGGAAGGAGCTCTGGTTCTGGAGCGGACTCAGGAGGGAATTCTAGCTCTGGAGCGGGCACTGGAGATACAGGAGATACAGGGAGGACCGCAGGAGATACAGGGAGGACCGCAGGAGATACAGGGAGGACTGCAGGAGATACAGGGAGGAGCGCTGGAGATACAGGGAGGAGCGCTGGAGATACAGGGAGGAACACTGGAGATACAGGAGGGAGCGCTTGACATACAGGAGGGAGCACTGGAGATACAGGCTCAGACCACAAGACAATGAGCCACTCCATTTCAGCCGGTGTGCCCATCTTGAGAATGGCGGCGGCTGGTTGAGGGAGTGGCTCTGGTGCAGCAGCAATCTTGCACTGCGGCTCGCGCTCATGTTGCGGCTTAGGAGCAGCGGCCGTCTCACGTTGAGACCCGGTAGCAGCGACCATCTCACACCGAGGATCAGGAGCGGTGGCAAGGCGAGTGCTGGACAGATGATTGGAATGGTCGTAGAACCTCTGTGGAGCGGCACCCACAAACAGCAATGGCCGGTGCCGTTGGAGCAGTATTGGGGTGAGCTGGCGAGGCTCTGTGTGTTTCTGATGGAACTGGATGAAGTGGACGCTCTTCTTGAACTTCACTTACTTCAAAAAGAGAACCATTAAACCAGAGAATAATATTAATGGCCTCGACTAGGGAGAAATCACGGATGGGTTCATAATAACGCGTCCCATCCTCATCCAAACCCAAGCAAAAACACACAATGAGGAAGGCGTCTGGCCAGCTCACCCGATGAGAGAGCTCGATAAACTCCACATATCTCTCCAAATTCTTTTATTGATGATTCAAGGAAACATCCAACACAACATGTCTGTGTACAAACGAGAATGGACGAGGACTGAGGGAAAACACAGTGAATATATACAGATGGCGAACAAGGTAATGACACGACACAGCTGATGATGATGGACTAATGATGAATAATGAGTGGCGGGAACAACCACAACAAAGAACACGTGACAGAGAATACATATAACACATAAGAGTTGGAGGAAGTCCCATCCATGACTGGGGACGGAAACTGCCCTATTTGCTTAGCTCCTCCCCTGAATGAGCTGTACACAGTCCGTTGTGTTTGTCTCCTCGATACGGCATTTAACACCAGTATTCAGGTAAGAAATGTATTCTTATTAAAGCAACTAAATTTATTTAGTCAAGAGCAGTGAGTGATATTCTTTTTTTCTTTTGTTCATGTTAACAGCATATAGATACTATATATTATGCTGCTGTCACTTTAATACACAGATCTAAATTTCTTTCCCTGCTGTTTACATTCACAACTGACTGTTTGTGAATTTTGTGTGTTTTCGAAATAAGACATGTAAGAGAAATTTATATTACATCTTGTAAAAAAGGGCATAATATCTTAAAATATGGTAATGCCATTGTTTTGTTTCAGGATACACACCAGCTTTTTTTCCCCTAAGGAATGTTTATGAAAGCTACTTAAATATCTTAATTGAACTAAAGCCTAATCCTGGTTTAATCTAAGCCGTTTTATGAAACCGAGCCTATATGTCCTTTCTTATAGTGACCATCCATCATCTGGAGCTAATAAGGGAGTGGACATTTATTTAGGCGCGATATGCAATATGATTTTTGCATATGCAGAAAAAAGTAGTTTAATGCCGTATAGTTCGGTCCTCCAGTTCTTATATACCGTATGTCTATAGTCGTTGCAAAATTCATTCCATGTGCTTGAATAAAATTTCCAAAGCAATGCATAAAGATTTGTTGGTTAAAAAAAAATGTTTCTTTGATCATTTCACCAGTTTTTATTTTTTCTTTGCAGTTTTATCCAAGAAAAGCTGGACACAGTCTGTAAGTGAAATTCTTATCAAATTCTTTCTCTGATTTTCAAGCCTGAGAGCCTTTCTTGTATTGATTTTGAGTTTGAGGGATGAGCACATTTCCTGACATGCACAGATTTAGTTTGGGCAGATCATCCTTCTCTATTATCAACAGTGTCCGCGACCTAATAACTTTATATGTCATGTCTGGCCCTGTCATCTGAATCTCGGCAATCTCAAGTGCTTTATTCCGATTAAAATTATTGATTACCCTCCTTACCATGAACAATATCAGAGCAGTCTTAAGACATGACGTCTATTAATGAAAAGTTAACCTTGAGGGATTTCTGCTTGCTGCTTAATGTGATAGACCTCAACTATAGCTCACTATTGCACTGTGGTCTTTTTATGACAGCATAATTGGAGATGAGCAGAAGCACCTGACTAGCCTGTATTCAGGGAAAGTCAATACTGCAAGCCAAACAACTTCTCACTCAATTGAACTCTACAGAAAATCCATACAGCACAGCACTGTCCCTTTATGGCAGTGAGAAACAGCCTTGTCTCATTTAAAGCCGCAATGCCTTGCTCTCCAAGCACTGATTTTATTATTGTTTTTTTTTTTTTTCATTAAAACATTTAGCACAAACCAGGCTTAAGGCTAGTCCCAGACTAAAATGCATGTTTGAGGTGTTTTAACTGAGTCAGTGCCATTGTTTTGCCTCAAGAAGCATACCAGTAATGTTTTTTTTGCACGTTACTTAAAGCTACTTAAATATTTATTTAGGCTTTATTTAATAACCTCATTGAGATTAAAAATCTATTTTACAGGTGTGTCCTGGCCAAGATGGGTGGCCCAATTATACAAATACACATGTAACAAACAACAAAACAACACATAATAAAAATATAATTAAAAGTACACCCTTAGAAGCATTTTCAAATCTCTAAATAATTTTCTAGTGTGCGCTTAAGTGTTTTTGACATGTTAAATCTGTTAAATGCCATAATTGAACTAAAACTTAATCTAAGCCCTGTCTGTGAAACCGGGCCATGATGTAATGATTAATTTTATAGATTTAAAAATTATGCTGCTGAAAAGTATTAAAGGAATATTCCAGATTTAATAGTAAATTTCAAATGACAGCATTTGTGACATAATGTTTATTACTACAAAAAAGATTTTTTGTCTCAAACATTGTTTTATTTATATAAAAAAAAATCATGGCAGAAAATTTTAAAATTGGATACCTTTACACAGAAAAGGTTAGTAAGCATTTTTTTCTCAATAAAGTCATGTAAACATACATGTTGTTTTACATATTGTGGCTGTACTAATGAAAATTAGTACTTTGGCACCATTAACTTCCATCATAAGTGCCTCATTGTAAGCCAGATTTTTGCTTTTATGGAAAAAATGAGGGAACAATTTGAAATTAATTTGTGTGCTTAATGCTACAAGTGCTGTTACGCAGTTGAGCGTAACTTGCAGTAAACCTGAAATATTTCTCATTGTTATACATGTATGATGATTTTAAAGGGATAGTCCACCCAAAAATGTAAATGATCATTTTCTAACTGTCATGTCATTCTAAACCTCTATGACTTTCTTTCTTCTGTTGAACATAAAAGAATATATTTTGAAGAATGTTAACAAAATTGTTTCAGTTCCCATTGACTTCAATTGTGTGGATTAAAAATACAATAGAAGTCAATTTGACCCGGAACTGTTTGATTGCCAACATTCTTCAAAAGAAATACACACGGGTTTGGAACGACTATCCCTTTAATATTGTTCTGAATGAGTGTATTTGGATGTTATTATACAGTATGTGCATGGTAATAATCCTGCTAGGTCATAACCGTTTTCTGTGACTGTGTGTGAGTTTGTTTCTGTATTCATACATTCCTCCAGAGAGTGGCATACCTGAGTAGGTCAGACCTTGACATCGAGCCAGATGTACTGTATTTTCTCTGACGCTGGCTGAGCTCACCCCTGTTGCCATTTGACTGGGCTATAATTTGTTTTTGTACCCCAGTGCTTGTTGCCTGTGATGTAAAACACAAAGCACTCTGAGGGTTGTGCTTGCATGCAGTTATTTGTATCAGAATAGGGCATCTGGGATATGGCCCTGTATTGCCTTTTTGGAATATAATTCAACCCACTGGTCTATGGGGCTTTAAACCTGCATTTTTCCTGGCCGTGTCATTACAAGGCCATAACAAGCGTGCATTTTTTTCTTTTATTTTGACACGCACCTACACTCACACACCTAATATTTGCACACTACCTTTTTGAGACAAAGATATTTTGAAGCCTGACACTTCTGTTGTTGGTGATGTGGCTTTTTAATCACTTTCTTACTCTGTAATTAAAGCCCAAGAGAAGCTGTGAAGAGGTAAAAGGAAAGAAGCATTTAGACATAGCCAGCATTATGGCCTTGCTGTAATTGAAACTGCGGATGTTCCTCCGTGCTTATTGTCTTTGGAGTGCTCCTTAAAAGTTCCTCATTCTGAATACTTTATATAAGCGAAGCCCGACCGTAGATTCAGAGCTGTGCTTTGACCTGATCGTGGTGGCCGATTTGATACCTGAGGCCAAATGGTATCATACCCTGATGGTGAGCTGATCTGCCTCTCTCTCTCTATCTCTGAGCTTTTGAGAGTGCAGTAAAGGGTCTTTTAGAGTGGACCATGAATAGTGCATGGCCAAGCTTTCATTACAGGCCAGACTAGATTGTAAATAAGATACAGGAAGACCAGGATAGTGGAGCCCCGTTGCTGGGGTCAGACGAGTCTGGGTAAGTAGGAGCTGTCAGTCAAAACTGCATTGCACAAGTCCATTCATTCCCCAAGGTTACCAGTTATACACAGCGGCATGGGTCATTTTCTTCAGATTTCATAAGAAGATGGCTCTATTTAACCAGAAAAGTGGAATGAAAAAAAAATTGCATCCATGTCCTTTGACTCCAAGTTATTATACGTTGCTTTGAATAACTCAGTCGATACAGAAAGTGCTCAAACATGCCATATGATGTTGGAAAAATTGAGGAGATCCATACAAGAGTGGTGTGCCGGCAACACAATCGCAAAAATAACTGCGAAAAAGAGTCAGTAGGCCAACGTAGAGACGCGGAAGCGCTTAACGGCGTTGTTGCTCAAAGGCTGTATCGGTTTGGCTCGTGAAAAACATCTTGTGCTGACAGAAGTCTAATTACCTTTGTGCTTGCATACATGGAAGAGGGTAATCACTATAAACTGTCAGACACCATAAGGCTCCTTACGCTTCAAAATTAATATCTCTCTCCTCATTTAATTAAGAAATGAAAGTGTTGCTTAACAGGTATTGATTGTGGCTCATAGGAAATGTAACCCATCAGTGCTAAAAGGCCCTTGACTAGAAGTTCAGGAGATAATGCGGAGAGCCCTGTGAGAGGTGGAGGTAAACCTAACCTCACACTGACAGCTTTCATCACTGATAGTCTCCCTGCCATCTGCTCAATAGAATAAGGTGAATAGATCTGATTGGGGTCTCATGCAGAACCACTTTAAAATTATATTTACTCCCAAAAATGAAACTTCTGTTATTGTTTACTTACTCTCATGTGGTTTGAAACTCGTGGGACTGACTTTCTTTCATAGATTGTGAATTTTTGAAGAGTATCCTGGCTATTCTTTTTTGTATATTGAAAATGAATGAGGACTGCTGCTGTGTCATAAAGGATCAAAACTTTTTCATATGACTTGATGTACTCTAAAGTCATGTGATAGTGTTGTGTGAGAAATAGACTTTTAAAGGGTTAGCTCACCCTCATGTCTTTCCAAACCCGTAAGACCTTCACTCGTCTTCGGAACACAAATTAATATATTTTTGACGAAACCCGAGAGCTCTCTGCCTCCTCCATAGACAGCAATTTAATTACCACTTTCAAGGTCCAGCAAGGTCGCAAAGACATCGTTAAAATTGTCCACATGACTACAGTGGTTCAACCTTGATTTTATGAAGCGTCGAGAATACTTTTTTGCACACACACAAAAAAAAAAAACTTCACTCAACAGTTTTTTTTCTTCTTTATTCAGCCGTTATACTCACCATTTAAAAAAAATAATTAAGATTAAATACATTTTGGTTTTTAAAAAAATGATAATTAAGGCATAATAGTTTTATATGAAAAACAGACCATCTTAACCAGCTCTCCTTGGTGCATTCAAGTTTATGAGAGAAGTATAAACTTGAGAGAGATGTCTGATTTGAGAACATTCTTTTAAATCTGATCTTTCAATGAATCCAGTTCTCAAAACCAGTCGGAATGATTCGTCCGGTTCTTGAGTTCAGCTCACTTAATGCGATCAAAGTGGTTAACGGATCTAAACGGGATGATTTTCGCCGAATAACCATTTGGATTTCATTCTGTTCCTCATACAAACAGATCATGTGTTTGCAGAAGACTTTAATTCACAAGTCACGTGCACCATTTCCATGACATGGTTCTCATTCTCTTTCATTTTACAGAAACGAGTGGCCAGTGTAATTTAAATAATGATGACAGAATTGTAATTTTAGTTTGAACTATATTCTTTTAATCAGTTGTCTGGAGAAGCGCCATCTTTGAATACACGGAGAGTTGGGACTTTCATGATGTGTCAGTTTTTTATAAAGAGGAATACAGTTTCAGTGAGACATGATGTCCTGTCTGGTGTATTTCACTCCCCGATGCTTGTTAAATGTTAAATGATCATCATGGATTCTGTAAATGTCTGTGTAGTGTTTCTCTCTCTCCCCCTCTGTGTGTCACTCTTTGTACTCTATCAGACATCTGATCTGAGAGTCTGAATGAGCTAGCATTATAATTAAATCATCAGCCCCTCTCTTTTAATCGGCATGTAACCTGACGCACTCTGGGATCTTGTAAGAGTACACTGAGTGAGGCCCGTGTGCTGACAAACTGATGGGCCCATGTTGCCCTGTGAATAGATCAACGAAGCTTGCCCATAGACCCAAGCTGGCCCACCTAACACCCGACCAGTGCTTATCTGAACATCTCTGAACCGTGATGCTTACTTACTGCTGGAGCGCCTTTATTTACTGCCTTATTTACTGCTTCTCACTCACGTTCATTCTCTTAAGCCGTGTCTGGCTGCAGTAATTCTGTGCAACGTTATGTCCTATACTGCATTACCAGCTAAAAGTTTGGACACACCTGTTCAGTTTTGATGATTACTTCAATCAAGATGTAGTTAGAATAAAAGTTCAGTGAGCAAATCACAAGATAACAAAAACTCGTGTGTATTATGTAGTCAAAATATCTTCCACACAAGTATTAAATTGTTAATTTTTTTATCTAGGTTTTAATGTCATATTTTCAATTTTCATTTTAATTTAAAAGATAGTTGCAACTTTTTTATCTCGCTATTCTGGCTTTTTTCTCACAATTGCGAGTTTACATCTCACATTTCTGTCTTTTTTTCTCAGAATTACGGCATATAAACGTAAAAAAAAATGTTTTTATAACAATTGCGAGTTTATATCTTGCAATTCTGCCTTTTTTCTCGCAGTTACGTGTTTTAAATCTCGCAATTGCGAGTTTATATTTGAATGTTTTCGCATAAAGTCGCAATCGTGTGTTATTAAGTCAGAATTGCGAGATATAAACTTGCAATTCTGAGAAAAAAGTCAGAATTTTATTATTTCTTATTATTTTTTTATTCAGTGGCGGAAACAAGCTTCTATAGATTTTAGCGCTTCACCTTAATCTAATATTTATATTTTATTTTGTTTACCAAAAAAAATTGTAATAGTTTTTAGTTTTTAATTTTAGTTAAAAATAATAATACTTTATTCATAGACATTTTATTTATTTATTTGGTTAGTTGGTCTAATTTCAAGCATTTAATCATAAGTAAAAAAAGATAAAAATACGAGGAACAAAAATTCAGTCAAGTATTACCAGAAAAGACAGACATCGGTTAACTCTAACAGCAATATATTCTTGTGTGTAATTTTAGTACATTTTCACAACTACAGACAATACTGCCCTTCCACACATATGGCTCTGTTTATGCTTGAGAGCAGTTTATAGGAGCCGAGTCAGCTCTGCGGGGTTGTAGTGGCCGGTGATGGTCATCGTGCCCCTGGTGACTTGTGCTCCACTGGGGGAGAGAGATACAGCAGAGTGTGGGTGATGAATGACTGTGTTCAGCGGGCGGATTGTAATTGTCCTTCTCTAATTGTTAGGTGAGCACAAAAGGCACATTTTGTAATTGAACTGTTTAACTGTTGGTATTGAGCTAAGAGAGAGCTATTTTGTCCCTAGAATGACCTCGGTAACTTACCGTCTTTCTCCCTCTCTCTGACGCTGTCTGTTGTTTCTCCTATTCTCTTGCTTTTTGCGCTGTCCGTGGTGCTGACACAGTTCACGTTTACCTTGCTGAATAAAAGTATTAATTTAAAAAAATCTAAAGCTTTGAACAGTGTTGTATATATTGTGTATATGTTGTACATATGTTGATTGTATTAAGTTAATTATTATTGTTGATGAAAGCCATCTCGTCCTGTTCAGTGGAATCCCACACGAACCTTCTCCTAAAGAGAACGTTCGTCTCTCGTATCACATTTGATAGCTCTGTCTGGAGATGGCTGCATGAAATATTACATCTGTACTTCGCAAGGTCAGTCTTAAATATTTTTCAACTTTATAATTATTAAGTAGTATTTTCAGACAAGGTATTGCCGAGCCAACTGGCAGCATTTCTGTGTGTTTAACTTTTCTGCCTGCCTTTTTAAATCTTTTTTCTTTTCTTTTTTTTATTTAGTGCAAGGATAAGGTCAGTCTAAATGTGAAACAGCTTCACAAATCCACAGGCATCCATCCATTCACACCTCTCGGCCTGAACATGTCTGTGTGAAGAGCTGTTAGATGTTCCGTTGGTCAGTTTGTGTGTGTTAAAAGCTACATGGGCAGATGCAGTCTGCTTTTAATGAGTGGGGAACCAGGGGAATGGCAGTAGTTAACATCAAGAAATGCTGGGATCATTTAGTCCCCTGTGGCTCCTGACAGTGACTTAATAGTTGCACATTTTTGAGTGCAACCAAATTGCCTTTTTGCCTTACTAATGCATTGGCTGACTCTCCATCTATAAAGACTACTTAAGACCTCTGACACCTCTCTCTTCTGTTCTTTTCCGAAGAATATGATGTTTGCATTAACTGAAGGGGAGTAAAACTAGTAACGGCTAATGGCTCTCACTGTCCTAGTAACAATGTTGACTTTTTATAGTGAACTATCATACTGTTGGGTATTATAAATGGGATAGTTCAAGTCCAGTCCTAGGCTTCTGAATGGTCAAAACAGCATTCCATCTATGTTTTATTAGTAGTAGTAATAAGTAATTATATAAAATATTATAAATATTGTTATTCTTTTTTATATAGTAACCATTTCATGTTTAATTGTCGTAGTAGTATTGATAATAATTATTAATAGTATAATTATTGTACACAATATATTTATGTATAGGTGCTGTCAAATAGTTTAATCATGATTAATCGCATCAAACAAGTTTGTAAATATATAATAGGTGTGTGTATATATACACATTTGGTGACCGCAAATGTATATATAATTTTTGAGAGCCTTGTTACAAAAACAAAAGTCTCAACATTAAGAGCCAAGTCCCAAGCACAAAATTATAATTTTTCATTATAATATTATGTAGCTTATATGACTTGCGCTGCACATGTTACACTTAACTGTATTTTCCTTTTTGAAGGGATTTCAATCATATTTCAAGCTATTCAAAATCACAATGCCGGACAGTGGACATCTGAAGTGTCTCAGCTGAAAGAAATAATCCATTATTTTTCGGCTTGAATATATCGGCCAAATTTTCTTATCTGGCTGATACCAATAACATTAAAATGAACATTTATCGGCCAATAACGATATAGTAGCTGATATATCGTGCATCCCTAATTATTATTAATAATAATAGCACTTTTTGTTTATTTATATATGTGGATATTAAAAAATTCATATTAAATATTAAATAAAATATTAAAAATATATTAAATATATATATTAAAATATAATCAATATATATTCAATATAAATATAATCTCAGTTGTCATTGTTGAAGGGGTTGCAAGCCATGATTATACTCCTAATAAAGTATCACCGCCTCATTGCTTAATTATAAGTGTAGCAAAGTTTGAGCTATTATTTGCTACGGTTAGGATTAGTAACAACTTGTTTTTACAGCATTACTGCGTATCCTCCCATTCTAGCTCACCAAGAGACCTTCCTCTCTTTTCTTTTCCCTGCCCTCTGTGGTCCCATCAGTCCTGCAGTCATTAAGACTCCACACTGCATCACCCTGCTTTCCCTCATGGCCACCCACCCATTGTCTCTCAGCACAAAACTGGCCATGTTGTAATTACCATTAGCACAAACAGGAGAGCAGCTTCATTGATATGCTGTTGGTGGCTGGGCAAGTGGCAGGCTGGCACACAATAGTCTGGGCGTAGTGTTTGCACCAGGGACACGGGGCAGAGCTGCCTTCTTCTTGAATGCACCAGGGCTACCCGAGCCACGCGTCATTCACTACACGCACCAACTTTAATTAATTTTCATCCTTCTATCTCCTGGTGTTTCAGTGCTGCTGACCCCCTCATCTCAGTCTGAATGGAGCCGTCTACCCATCTATGGCTGTCAGAAGGGCTGGTTCTGGTTCTCGATTTCGAGAACCCGGGCCCCTGAGGCCGCACATTGTCTTTAGCGTGAGTGAATATGTGTTTCGATGCAGGTACATGATAATTACTGCAGTTGACACTAGTGACAGGCTACTTTTTGAAACAACAGTCTCGATTGCACTTCAATATGGCTGCCGTGTTCAGCTGATTAAGACTATTGATTCTACATCTGTTCTGTACGGACTTCCTGCGGTGACCGCAAATGGCTTTGCATCCCTCCCATTGCTGTTTATTGACAGTTTGGGCCATAATCTTAATTTTATTGGTAATTGTTTGAACCATTTGAGAAAAATTCCACACGGCTTGATTTTGCTCTTGGCAACATTTGCGCCCGCTTTGATTCCTAGACATCTGTGGCTAAGCCAGATCGTGAGGCTTATAAAATTGCCATGGTCTTGAACTTTGCCCGACTCAGATTAAGCCCCAGGAAGAAGTGTATCCTCTTGGTGAGTAAGTCTTTTGTCCTTCATGCTGTTTGGGTGTTTGATGGACTGAAATGGCGTGCTGGGTCTTTGTAGGATGAAACAGGGCTTGAACTGTATGTTGTCTCTGAAGTGGTCTGTTGCTCATGATAGCTTTAATATATATAGTGCTCGACCAATGTTCATTGTAGTCACGGCGTTGAGTTGCACCGCAGGAGGCCGTAAGGAGGTGATTAACTAATGGTGGTGGTGCTTTAAGAAGAGAAATCCGGTCGTGGGAGCAGAGGTCGCTTCAAAGCCATTGGACGCCTATTAGAAGATTAAACCAGCTGCCCTTCTTCATGACTCTGAGCCAGTCTGCCCAGTAGCAGGTAGCCTGACACCCAATTGAGTACGGTCAACACCATCATACCTCCCAGGATGGGAAGCTGACGTCCAACCTCACAAAATCATCAGAGCTGAGTTCAGGCACTACAGGACTTTTAAAATCGGAACAGATTTGGAAACACAAGGTATCATACACCTGCCGGCTTTTTGCTAATGGTTACTAAAGGTTTTTCACACTTAATGATGCTATTGACCCCTAAACATGATGTTCACTTTGCGAGACACCTCGTTCTTAAAGGGATAGTTCACCTAAAAGACACTTACTCACCCTCAAGTTGCTCCAAACCTGTATGATTTTCTTTCTTCTGTTGAACATAATTTAAAGATTGTTGGTAATCAAACAGTTGATGGTAGCCAATATCTTCTTTTGTGTTTAACAGAAGAAAAAAAACTCACACAGGTTTGGAACAACATGAGGGTGAGTAAATGATGTCAAAAAAATTTGAACTATCCCTTTTACTAATATTGTAGTTGGGCCATAAATGTGTATTTATATATAATAATATAATAAAATAATATTTAAAGACCCATTGATATAGTTATTAGAAATGTGTACCGTATTATCTGGAAAACTAAATTAAACTAACAACAACTACATTAACTTCTGAAAACTTCAGGTTAATGACAATTGCATTTACAAAAAATCTGTGTGGTGTGTGCGAAACCGAACCAAACAACTAGTTGTAAATGAAGTATTTAAAGGGGTATCTCCTCTGTATACACAGGGATGAAACAAAAAAAGCCCAAAATAAAACAAAATCAATCCAAATGCTTTAAATTGAAAATAACGTCAAAATATTGCGACCTACACCTGCTCACTTTAATAATTTCATAAACTCATACTCATCATATACTCGTAACGTTTTATGAGCCAAGCCCAAAGACGCTAAGTGGACATGGCAACACTAAAAAGCCTTGCGAACATAAAAACATGGCACCTCTATGGTTTAGTATAAACTGCAGAACATGTCGGTGCCGATAGCCTTGTGGGCAGCACGCCAATATATAGCCTCTTTGCCTTTCCCAATCCCGTACACCCCTCTCTCTCTTCCGCCTCGTTTCCTGTCCACTCCATGAACTTTGCTATGGTTACCACCTTGTCAATCATCGCAATTTCCGGAGGGAGTCATGTTCCATACACACACCAAGCGATAATTTAGGGAAATCATACACTATGCGATTTTCCTATGAAATTTGTCGACTTCGACTGACCAAAATCTGCAAACTGAATCTATATTTGACAACCAGTGTTGACTCGTCCAGACTACAAGTTTGGGGCAAAATCTGTACAAAATTCATCTAGTGTATTCCAGCCTTAATTCCTTCCAAGAGCAGAGGAAGAGTAATCTGTACTCTGAGTCCGTTTAATCCTGAAATCAGCTATCACCTTTTGTGTCTTTTGAAGTCACAATGAAATCCAAATTGATTATCTTGTTGTTGTTATTTAAAGAATGTTACAGTATTTATTTTAAATGATTTATCCATGCACCACTTGCAAATACATGTGCCCTTATAATCTTTAATAATAATAATTAATTAATAATAATTTCTCCTCCCACTTGTAGCGATACTTCTTCTTCTTTGGTGCGAGGACGGGACAATCTGTCACTCACAAGAGCTGCACAGCAATAGCGAACCACAAATATAAGTTCTGCCTTGCGTTTTTTTTCTTGCTCGAGAAGCCATTTCAATTGTATATATGTCACAATAAGGAAAACAAAAGACAATCGCAACAACTGTTTCATGCCGACTTTATACATTTATTTACCTTAGAAAACTCTGTGGCAAATCACACTGTTCCCACCGAATATCTTCCATCCTGAATGTATAAGTGTTAGTTGTTGACTTGCCCGCATTAACATCTTCTCCCCTGCGGCCCATAGCCTGTGGCAGAGTGAAAGCACTGTGCCTGCCTCAGGGAAAACAGATGAAGTGGCTCCACACTCTTGTCACTCATAGTCGTAGTGATGGCGTTGAGGCCTGTGCGACTGGCTATTCCCAGTTGCGGTGTGTCTGTGTGCGTGTGTGTGCGTGTGTGTACGTGCGCGCTCTGCCCCCGGCATGTCTCGTTTCAGAGTGCTGTCACTCCCTGCTTCCCAGCATCTATTAACACTGCCATTATCATGCTAATCTACATTGTATGATTACATAAAGTAATTTATGCACACTTTTATTGCAAGGCTACACACAGAGAAGCTTCTGTATTGCAGAAACATGTAGGAAAGTGCCTCTGTTGGCTGCCCACATCTTTTTATCACCCACTTCACTCACCGCTCAGTTTAATTGTGGACAGAGCTAACTTTAATGGTAAAGTGTTTCTTTTATTGTGCTGAGAAATTTAAGAGCAGGATATGCTATATAATTTATATGCTGTATATATTATACCATACATCAAGGTTTACATATATATATATATATGTGTGTGTATATATATATATATATATATATGTGTGTATATATGTGCATATATATGTGTGTGTGTGTAGTATTTATTATTTAAAGTGTAAATATTCATCTGTCTTATAAAGTGCATTTCACAAACATTTAATTTAAAAATTTCCTAATATTGGGGAGATAAAAGATATAATGTTACCTAAAGGAAATATGTTCCAAGTAATGTTTTTCATTTGTTTTGGCTTAAGTATTATGACAAGTAAAAGTCGATGTGTATTCATGATATCATGCATATTAAAGTAGGATCATCATATTTAGTTGTCATTGGCAAGTTTTCGAACTCCTAGTTTACTACTAAAGAGAGTTCTAAACAACAAACATGAGCATAACAAACTGTAGCCTGAGTGTAAGAAGCCACAGATTCTCTCTATTTCTCATTTAGTCACAGACACTGATCTAATTAGAAATGCACAAGGCTGTTAAATTAAAATTGTATCACACTTATTAACATTTTAACTAGCAACCCCACCTTCATCTGATGCCAAACAAGGACACTCTCACCACCAACACGTGGCAGACGTACCCCTGAGATGAGAGGCCGATTGTCAGTCGGCCGCCGTCGTGCTTTACGCAGATTATGCTTTACATTGTTTACGCACTTTATGCAGGTCGCCCCACGCAAATGGCCTCCTCCTCTATCCGGGAGCATAAAGTGCAGCTTTTTTCCCATTTCTTGGCTCTACAGAAACACTAGTTGTTAATGGAATCCTATTTGTGCTCCTATTGGATGGGCTAATGGTCTCCCTTTGAGGGGAACGCTCCAAATTAAATAGCACAGATTCACATCTGTCAGACAAAACCAGGAGGCTCTTTGTAATCAATGACCCAGACCGGGAGAGGCTCCATGGGGGACTTTTCCTCCATGATGGTATCAAACATGAGGACACACCAGGGACAATGGAATCTCCCCCAGCATGATCTGCCTGCGTTCAGGACTATCTACCGGAGGTAGAGGGGGGCAAATGGGGTTAATGTACATTTATAAAACAGGGGCGTAAAATACTTAAGCCAGGGTCTGATTTATAATACCACAATATGACCGAACTGTAAGAAGAAATCTCTCTCTCTCTTTTTTTTTTTTTTTTTTTTTTTTTTATTCTGTGCAAATATTGCCGCCGGTGTTGTGTTAAAGTGTTGAACCCCATTAATTTTATCACCCCCCTCCTTTTTCTCTCTCTCTACATCTTTGAATTTTGTTTGGAGGAGAGGTAGAGCAGAGAGCCAAAGCGTGAGAGAGGGTATAGAGGCCTCCTGCTGCTGTGGAGATTTTCTCCTCGTTGTTAATTTTCCTCGCTCCATATGGCGCCACAGACTCCTCACCTGCAGGCTGTAGCAGGCTGGCAGTGGGAAGCGGGTGGAGAGGACCGGAAAAGAGAGAAGAGGCAGGCTGGAGCGGGAAACGCCAACAGACGTCCTCGGGCCCAGCCTGTCATTTATACAGCCTTGTGCATCTGTGTGCGTACCGACCGGCCTCCCCTGTGCGTAAACATACTCCCACATGGCGTAAACGTACATTTGAGTACAGCAGATTCCAAATGTTTCGGAAGGGGTCAGGGGTCAGGAGAGGGGACTGTGTTGAGATGTGTTGTCCCTGCACCCGGTTTGGCAGGTGACACTAGCATTGCACGTGATCTGAGGCTCAGTGTGTGTTTGTGTGCCCTGTGGCAGAGGGACGGATACATAGGGAAGATGTGGGAAGCTTTTCTTTGTTACTGGAGAGTAGAGGAATGGATGGGAGGGTTTCATCCTGGCTTGTCATTGATTAGAGAAGGCTCTTTAATTCCCTCTCACCCCATGGTGTGATTCATTTGCATGCTCTGGCAGGAGGTAATGGAGTTTTGTTTTACGATTCGCTCTGAAAATCCTTGAAGACATGAGACATGATCTGATGCATATGCAGCCGCCAGCGAATTGCCTTCTGATTGATTGTTTCTTTCGCTCTCTCTTTGCCTTTCCTCTTCTCCCTCATTTTTTTTCTTTATGTTTGAAAGTATTTGTCATAGTATGATACAACTTTGAGAGCGTTATGCTCATGCTATCTGCATATACCAATATTGTTTTGATGTTGCATATGCTGTACAAATATGAAGATGTGTTTGGAAAGAGTGACACCTTTACATATGTTGTATGTAAATCATCTGGAAGAGCTGAGAATTGGAAGTTCAGCTCTTGTCTGCAATATAAGTGTGTGTGTGTATGTGTGTGTGTGTATATATATTTATATACATAGTATATATTTATTGGCAAAGCAGAATTTTCAGCATCATTACTCCAGTCTTCAGTGTCACATGATCCTTCAGAAATCATTCTAATGAGTTGATTTGGTGTTCAGGTAACTTTTCTCATTATAATAAATTCAAAAAATGTGCTGCTTTTTGTGGAAACTGTGACGCATTTTTTTTCATGGTTCTTTGATGAATTTGACAGTTTAACTGAACAGAATTTAAAGATTTAATAGAACATTTTTTCTGTCTTTGATCAATTTAATGCATATTAGCTGATTAAAAGTTTTTATAGATTTTAAATTAAAAGTAGTTGTTTTACTGAACTGAGATATAGCCTAGCCCATGTGTCAACATCCCCATGTGACAACTAGCCCCTTTCTCCTTATTAGATGTATTGTAAATTAATATTGTAGATTTGTTTGTATAATGATAACTAAAGTTTTACTTGATTGTCTCTGACAACCTTTTTCTATGTAGTTATAGTTTCATGTCTCTCATATCACTCCACTGTCTTTTTCTTTTCAGAGAAAAAAAAAATTGGGAAACACTTTAGTATGGAGAACAATTCTTACTTTTAATAAGTTGTTTATTAGCTTGAATATTCCCAGAATATTGGCTGTTTATTAGTACTTATAAAGCACTTATTAATGTCATATTCTGCATGACCTTATTCTACATCCCTTAATCCTACCTCATACCTAAACTTAAATTCTACAACATCTACCTCACCATTAATAAGCAGTAAATTAAGTGAGTTAGCTCAGTGAGTAACCACTCACTTCTAACGTACCAAAGATCAGGGTTCACCAAGGGCAACTTCTCACTTGTAAGTCACCAAATGAGTAAAATGTAAAAAAAAAAAAAAAAAAAAAATGTTATAAAAAATCTTTTTCAAATGAAATCTATATATCATATCCTTGAAAAAAATTGCACTCAGTAATGATTCTCTGGTAAATGACCTTCAACATAGTATAAAAACTGCATTTTATTCAGAAATATGGGAATGCAATTCATTTCAGCATGATCTTTTTATGGTGATTAACAACCAACACTGTACCTGCTCTCAGGGACACTACCACATTATATGACTGTCTTATGAATTAGTTTGTTTGGCTAACATTTTCATTCGAACTCATATAAATGTTTCTGATCTGAAAGAAATGTGTGGTCCTGGTTAACCCTACAAATGGCAATATCCAAAATCCTTGTCCTTGTGGGGACATTTTTTGGTCACCTTTAGAATATACACTTCTATAACACAATCTTGGCATTTAACTCTGTCTGACTGTGTGCGTGCCAGAGGCTGGGGTTTCGGGTAGGATCCTCGGAAAGTGGGCGTGATAAAAAAAAATTGTCCGCTGCTGAGAGAGGCCATGTCTGAGGTCACAGCTAAACCCGTGCGCCGCGGGCGCCGGGCCTGCCCATAATTCCCATACAGATGAACGGAGTGCTAACCTCTGTCCAGACTGAGCTAACTCGCCTGGATTTCATTTCACCCACAGGACTGTCATTTTGATAACAATGGGGCAGAGTGAAGAGAGACACGGAGGGCTTTCCTCTCCCCCTCTCTCATCTTACGTTCTCCTTTACTCTTATCTCCATGGAGACCAAAGCCAAATGCCCTTGCTCAGCACCCAACGTCCTCCCTCAGCTTATTCTCTTCCGAAGTGAATTAGGAGCTCAAAAGCAGCTGTTGATCACAGGTAGTCGCCCTTTTTTCAGAAACTCCAAGGTCTGTCAATTAGATGGGTTTTGCGGTTGATTTTATCTAGTTTGGTTGGCTGTTTGTGGATTATGTGAAAGGGAACCAAGACAACATCTGGTCTTTTTCAACTTTGGCTTGACACACATTGTAGAGTTGGTAAACGTAATGTATCTACAACTTTTTACATGCACCACACAAAATAATGCAAAGAATCATTTTTTAGAACCAAAGTGTCGAAATGGGCCAATATGGCTGATGAGAAATGATGCGATGAGGAGGAAATATGCGCTTTTATGATTACTTTCAAACTCTACTCTGGAACCTTACCCATAAAGATAATAAATATGCAAATTAAACTGTACCATTCATTCCAGAAACATCTCATTTGAATTTTAACATGAAAAAGCATTGTAATGTGATAAGTAATCAGTCTGCAAAATGTGCTAAATGCAAGTTTGAATTCCCTGTGAGATAAATAAGCAGGCGAAATGTGAGTTTTATTGCCGCTTTTAATGACAGTTCTTATTGACTTGGACAAATGGATAATACACCTAGCAAATGCGCATTAATATTATTTTCCAATTGCTCCAGCATGTGGTTGGCAATTAGAGTTATTTTAGCAATGCAGGATGAATTCATTATCCACGTCGATTGATACTTCATTTCTCCGGCAGCAGAATGGATATTGTGTCAGGTAGGGGGTCTCTAGGTATTAACGCAGGGGGGGCGAGTAAAGCCTTATTTGATTTAGAGAATGAATCAATAAATGCATTGTAGCTTTGTCAAAGAGGCCCTGTAAAATGAGCACGTAATTTACTGTGTCCCGTCCAGGAAATAGAGCATTGAAGAGAGCCACAAGCGGGGAGAGAGGGCGCTCTGTGGCGTCTCAGGCCCGTCTTCTGATTGATTGAGTCAAGACACAACAAACGTTTCAGAATCCCTACTTTCATAACTCTGTTTTAAAGTTGTTTTCTGTATTCTTACATAATCACACGCGTTCTCAGTCAATCAATCAACAATTTTTATTCCTCGTTAATCCAAGATTTGATTGGCAGTTTGCAAAAGGACAGCTTGTCTTCTGCCGGCCTGTTGATTTTCAGTTTTTAATGTATGTTTTTTATTTTATTTTACTATATATTTTACAATTTATTATTATTATTACTTTTTTTTTTTTGAAGATTTTGACATGTCCTCCTTAACTTTCTTTCACAAACATTTTACATATGCACAGTCATACATAATCATAGTCTGTACAAAGTAAAGGGCAGAGGATAGAGAGTGATTCAGCATGCACAAACCGTGATTTCTTAAAGGGAATATGTTGTTAATTTAACCATATTTATTCTCTGAGGAAAAAACAAATTGGATATAGTCCTCTCCTCGTTTTTGTGTCTTTTAACCCTGAGGAAACATGTCATTTTGTTATTGCATTTGCACTCTTTCCTCTGCCTGTCTCATGTTGCCTTGATACTCCATTTGAGCATGATCATTGGACATGCAAATGATTGTTTGTTGTGAATTTAAAAAGAGTTGTTCAATCCTATAAAAAAAAAGACTTGCCAGGACTTGTTACTTTTTGTTTGTGTTGAGAAAGAAAGCTGCGTTCTCATCAATCATTGCCATTCTGAAGTAAATGGATAGAGCTAAAATCAATTTTTAAAGTAAAATATACAACATACACTTTGGCACGCTCCCAAATATGCTAATTCCCATTTATGGTTTCATGTCAACTTCAAATTAAATGAGCTTTTAATTGAAAATGAGAATTTTTGTGTGGGGCCTCTCTGGAAAAGTGTGGCATGGGAGCGGCGCTGTGTTTTTTTTTTTTTTTTTTTTTTCAGCCTGAGAAGAACGTTGTAACAGAGAAATCAGAAAAACAACATTTGCGAATGGTTTGAGTGTATATGTGTGTTTCTTCAACCTTGCAATTCTCCAACAACCTAAGGGCTAGTGAAAGTGCAGTGTGAAATTAACGTTCTTTTCCGTATTCCCCCTCCAAATCAAGGCGCGGGCTATTAACATTTGTGTATTTTCATTATGGAAATGGTGTTAACACATGCCCACAGATTGCCACTAGCAATGCAATAATTTCCTCCCTGTGATCATAATGTGTCCGAATGAGTCGTTTTGATTATGACATGCTAATTACATATTGCTTCTCATCTTCTCTGTTTTTTTTCTTCTTCAGCTTTTCAAATGCACTCCATCCAGGGATCTTTAATAGTGAGCTTTTATGAGTTTGACGGAAAGGGGAGAGAGAGAAAGAGAGAGAGAGAAAGAGAGAGAGAGAGGGGAAAAAATATATCATCATGCCCCATGTTCCTGTCGGCAGTGTGAGACCCACGCTTCACTGGCTCCCTTTAAACTTCCCAAATTGCATTTCACAATGAAGAAATACCCAAGCCCTTAACTGCCTGTATTAGATTAGACACCATTAGACGTAATAGAACATTTCTACCCCTGTGATATTTTCATAAGAGTTTGATGCGTTTGATTAATCTGGGCACATTTTATTGCATTAATGATTTTTCCTCGCTGTTCCACTGTAAAGACATCATATGTAGGCTAATGCTGTTTTCTGCCCCCGCTCTCCCTCCTCTTTCTCTCTCTCTCTCTCTCTCTCTCTCTCTCTCTCTCTCTCTCTCTCTGCCTCTGTAGCCTGTTCAAGCCTGCGCGTTTATTGCAATGCATTGCTGATGAGGTGAGTCGCCGTCTTATGTGCTTTCACTCCTAAAGTCATTGGTAATGGAGTGGAAAGCTTATATTTTGTTTCCTAATGAAGCACGGTGGAGTTGCAGGCAGAGCGACTCCATCTCGCTCAGTAACACCAGACTCAACTGCCCCCAGCCATCCTGCTCTGAGCTTGAACCAGACAGGCCAGGCAGAACCGCACAGCCGGCCTAAGGAGAAGGGGAGCTCGGTGGGCAGTACGCAGCATGTTACCCGGAGGGTTATGGCGAGGCACTTTCAGACTAGACAAAACGTGCAGACAAATAGTAATAAGGTAGAATCTTTCATTGGTGGTTTAATGTAAATATTTAATAGCTGATTTTATGAATTGGTCGTTACATGCACCTGCGGTTCTACAATTTGTAAGTATTCAGTGTAACTGTAACTGGTCTGTTGTCTGTGTTGTCTGTGTTGTGTGTTTTGTGTGTTGTGTAGTTAGACACAGGACAGCAGGCGGCAGACCAGTAACACTTGGTGCCATGACCCGGATTCAAGTTCCGCTTAGATCAGGCGGTTCGAACAGGAGCGGTTACAGTGGTGCCGTGACCCGGATGGTGAGTGTAACAGACATAGGCTAATAAGAGCTGTGTGTGTAAACCTCACTTCCCTGAACTCAAGAGACTGCGGTCTTTAGTTTCCTTGTTAGAGCACCCGACTCCCATGCCAGCAGACCCAGGTTCTAGACCCTCCGTTGAACAGGAGGAGTTACATAAAGCTGAGTCACTCTCTTTTATTGTGTATTTTTTGTAGGTTTTTCAAGGATGTCAGTTAGCTTGTCCATATTGGCATCTACCTGATTTGGTTGGCTTTTTCCATGTGCCGAAATACCATAAGATATGGGAAGTGTTTTCACCTTCCTTTTAAATGTTAATTCTACTTTATTACATGGTTAGTTATATTTTATTATTTGCATTTATCATTGTTTTTTCCAACAGACCCACAACCTGCTTTCTTGGGTTGTGACCCCTCAGTTGCCTTCAAGCTTAGTTTACAGCTCATAAGTCATCGCCATAACAAATAGTTCCCGGTTATGGGCCAAAAACAGCTTTTACTCAGCGACATTTCATGCAGTGCAACACTTACAGAAAAGACAGTTCGTGGCTTGCCCTGAGACAATACTATCTTTGCAATACATATAATTTTGATTGGTGAGAGGAAAAAGATACAGCATTTGAACATTATTACACTCATATGCCCTGAGTGTCTAAGAAAAGAGTTATACGGAGTTATTCTGAGCCCAGCTTCAAGAGCAAGGTCATTTTTAAAACACAATCTTTCTGACATTAACTAGGTCACCATTCACTCGTGTTTCTCTCTCTCTCTCTCTCTCTCTCTTTCTCTCTCTCGCTCTCTCACTGACTTTCTCCTAAACTAACTTCATGCCACAGCTGATAATTAAACACACTCAATTATCCCAAATTTAATGGGATTTCGGCACCAGTGTTGTATTTAAAAGGTAATGAATAATATTTTAATTGCATACAGTAACTGTGTGAGCCAAGTGTGGTTTTCCGTCACCACGTGTAATTATTAAGTTAAATCCATCTCTTCTCAAGTAGCTCTTGTTGAACATAGAACATTTCTATATGGCTTTTCTCTAAACTGTTAGTTTTAGAGTGTCTCTGTTCTTTAAGTTTTAGAATGTATCAGTGATTTGTATGTCGCCCTATTGCTTTAATGACAGCAGCACTGAAGCTGCATGATCTTCACATGTTTGCGATGATCTTGATCTCCAGTATGATTTGAGAATTTAAATATGTTGATTCCTCATTTTAAATGTTTCAAAATCCTATTAGGCTTTGAATCCCACATTTAATTGTGGTCTCTGATGTTTGGACCCCACTGCATGTGTGTTTTAGGTTACACACAGGGCCATAAGCTGGGGTATTGGGGGCCCTGGTGCAAGTTGTTGCTGTGGGCCCACTGTTCCGGGGCCCCTGGTTACACAAACACACACAACAGTGAAGTTGTCCTTTGCTTTGTAGAAGTGTGTAATTAATAATTAAGTAGCTGCACTTGTAATGGGTTGACCTCTCTGACCTGTTCATTACTCAGACGGCAAAGGAATCATTCAAAATCAGTCGCTGCGCTGCCGCCCCTCTCTTTTCCCCCTTGGCTAGAGAACACCTATTTCAGCATCTATATTCAGCTGACCAGCGGCCTAATATGGGTCTGGACTGAATTAAAACTCCTAGTTCCACTGAGGATGAAAAGCCTCTAAATCCCACTGAACAGCTTCCTGTCATAATCCTGTTCAGCTTTTACTCTCTGGCACGAAGAAAAAAAGAGACAAAAGAGAAAAATATAAGCCTGGTCGTGTGAGGTGAGAGCCACACAGAACGGTTGCACTGAAAATGATTTTACTCAAAACAATTCTTGAATATTTTTCCATAATGATGTCTGTTAAGTTTGTAAAAAATACATTTGTACAGTATGAAAAAGGAAGATTCATTCTGAGATTTGTTGATGATTAGATTTAATGGCGTTATCATATTATTAGTAGTTTTCGGTAGCGATAAATTCTGCATTCCTTATCCATTCTTATTGGGACTACATAAGGTTTTTTTTTGTTGCATTAACAAAATATTACAGAAACTGGACAAAGGATTTTCGGTAACACTTTAAAATAACATTCATTAGTTAAACATTGCTTAATGTATTAACTAACATGAACTAACCATGAGCAATACATTTGTTACTGTATTTACTAATCTTTGTTAACGTTGGTTAATGAAAATACAGTTGTTCATTGTCAGTTGTTCATTCAACTAAACCAAAACCTAATCCTAACCCGATAGTAAGTACATGTAGTTAATTATGATTACTCAGTACTTAAATGTATAATTACACTGTAATATGGTAAAATAAAGTGTAACCAAATCATTTTTTGCAGTGGTTTAATATGAATATGAAACGACTAGCCACAATCAAATTATGTTCAGCCAAAAACTTTTTTAATGTGTTGTAGGTCTGGTGTCGGTCACTGCATGCGTTTATCCACTCCTCCTTCTGTTTGTGATGACAAAGACAAAAAATAATGAGGAAACATTACAAGTATCTTGCATTTAACCGTCTTTACAGTAATTACCACTTAGCCTCTTTGCTTTAAATCCAATTGAACCGCTGTAGTAATATGTATTTACTAGTCACATTCTGTGGGTGGGATAAGCTGTTATGTGTGTAGCATTTAGTAATGATGAGCATTAGTGTCCTCCAAAAGAGCTTTCATCCCTCTCTCTCTTTCTCTCTGCTACATGAAAGGCTGCTGCCATTATGAATACATGCATGTCTGCTGGCCAGATTGCCTGGCTCAGTAGATGGAGCTCACGCAAGGCTGCCTAGCCTGCGGTGCTGCAGTTAGGAGGGGATGCAGGACTCTGGATAATGATACATTGCTCATCTGAGCAGCCACAGCTTTTCTACCCCCTCTCACCTTAAAAAAAAAAAAAAAGAGGAGAAACGTTGCGAGTTAATTTAAATGGCCGAATGCATTATGGCAGGTTACTGGGGCTGAGGCAAAGCAGCCAAGAGGTGTTTCTGTGAGCTTCAATTAGATTGCGCATGTGAGGGTTGATAGCTTGCACTTATTGCCCTTGTGTTTCGCTTGTGTTGTTGTGATTGTTGCTATGTTCACAGCAACTCCGGGACTGTTTTGGTTTGTAACATGAATGAGATTGATGTCATGGTTGAATTCTCACTGTGTATACAGCAGAATTGAACAGCTCTCTCTGCCATGATTGTAATTTGCTTTGAATTGGAAGGTGAGTTGTTTACTCTTAGCAACCTCAGATTAGATATTTTCTTTTAATTACTAATAGTGTTTGGGAAAAAAGTAATGAGTTACAAAATTGCATTAGGCCGCCTAGTAACTAACGTTAGAGACTGCGGTCTTTAGCCTCCTTGTTAGAGCACCCGACAAGCATGCCAGCGGACCCGGGTTCGAGTCTCTGCTTCGAACAGGAGGGGTTACATTGGTGCCGTGACCCGGATGGTGAGTGTAGTAACAGCTGTGTGTGTAAAACCTCACTGCCCTGAACTCAAGAGGAAAGTAATGGTTTATGTTACTTTTGTGATACTGTTTCTCACCTGAGCTGGGCTTGCTTGTTTGGTTTTTAATAGCAAAAATAGTTAAGGTCATGGAATTTGGCAGCTGTACAGTAGAGTGCACAGCTCAACTATCATATTGCAGAAGAATGTGACGTAACGTTTTATTTATTAGTATGGTTGAATTGGATTATCAAAGGTCAGCAGCAAAGATTGATTAATAAAGTGATAAGTACTTAAAGTATATTTGTATATGTTTTTGAATTTTATTTTCAGCTATCATTGTTGACTGCCAGGAACTGGACGTTCATTATTACAGTTTGGGACCTGTAATATCTGTTTGGTAACCATGGTGATTTCGGTTAGAACTTAACTTAAGGGATAGTTCACTCACCTTCATTCTAAACCTGTATGAGTTTCTTTATTTCTGCTGATGACATTGGACCCAGTTGATTTTTCACATTGAATGGCCTTTTTTCAACATGTCTTCCCTTGTGTTCCACACAAGAATAAAAAATCATCCAGATTTGGACCATCATGATGGTCAGTAAATGATTTTGGGTGAATTATCCCTTTAGGGGCCATATTAAAAAACATCCTCATCTGCTTTTTGTTTTGGAGTTATACAGTGCACATGCAATGGTTGATCATGCTTTGGTTTTGAAATGGTTCTTTGGTGGAGGAAATACAATTAAATATAGCTGATCATATTTTATATTAATATTGCAGTCAATCTGGCTGTCTTCTGCTCTCTATAGTACCACACTTTATATCCATTGTCCGCAAGTAACAAAGGGGGTCCAGGTGCTAGAAAAAAAACATCATGTAGACTGTGATTATAACCCAGAAGGGACATAATGGTTTCTGACTACTCTAAGCTCTTAATCAAGGGCAAATCTAAATACTGCCATTATTGATTTCTGTTACTCACCTGTTAAGAGATGAATATTGCTCTACTGAATGTGGAATGAGAAGAGAATTAAGACCAAGTATGGTTTAAAAAAGATTGGTGTAAATATTATTTATTTATTACTAGAATTTAGACATCAAGGGAATATGAGACACCAAAGAAGGTCATTGTGTGCATGTGTAACATCTGCTGTTTGTAGACCGCTGGCCTTATTTACACAAACTGGTTGCCTTAAGCATGGCATTGGCCTGGTCATTAGAGGACCAATACCCATCTCTCCATAGCTATTTATAGTGTAGCCCTCACATGCATAATTAATCAAATGCTAACAGGATATACCCTAAAATCTCATCCTCTCTCTTCTTCATCATATCACTTCACCCTTTTATAAAGGCTAGTGATAATAAGATTCAAGATCCATACATGCGTTTTGTGTTTAATGAACAATTATTGTGAACTGTTTTTGAAATGGCTAAGCACATATGGAACACTGTTAGGCGACAAAAATACCATTTGCACACCCCCACGTCGTTACAAGCCTGTGTTACTTTCTTTTCTTTTGTATTTTGAGGATCACAAAAGAAAACAACTGAAAAATGTGTCAGCATTTTGCCCATACAATGAAAGTCAATAAGGTCTGATGTTGATTTGGAGTCTATATACTTTCATTGTATGGACAAAAAGTTTAAATATTCTTCAAAATGTCTTCTTTTGCATTCTTCAGAAGAAAGGCAGTCATACAATTTTGGAATTTCATGAGAGTGAGTAAATGATGACAGTATTTTAATTTATGGCTGAACTATCCCTTTTAATATGAGTTAGAAAACTTGTATTCGTGGACAAAATTTGCACGCTTTCTCACATTTCCAACCTGTTAGAGATGTCAAGCAGATGGTCACACCTAGATCGCTCAAACTGTTTGCACTTGATACCTCAGAGACCATTGAATTTAGTACTTTGGATATTGGCCCCATAAAGAGCCCAAAATTTCAAAAATCTTCAATCCCACCTCTTTCAGCATAGAACTTTTACTATTCTAATAGAAGTTAATTCACTGCTACTCCTACAGAGAAAGATGATGAGGATGGAGATCAGATCAAGGCTCTCAGTGAAGATAGCCGATGGCATCACCCCACACAGTTGCTCCTTTCTGCATACATATAACCCCTCTAGAGCCTTTCCATCTGTATGGAAATGTAGCCTCCACAGCTGGAATCCAGCAAAGCACTGTCCTTTTACTAATAGTTATTATCTCTGTGGACTATCCCTCTGATAGACCTTGCAAAACAAGCAAGTCGCATCTTTATGTTAATGCCCTGCTATAGTATACCAGCGCCTCAGGCGGCTCACGGGTCCAGGCGCCGGATTTCATTACTATTATTCCCATTATCGCAGGCTGAGGCTCATTCTGTGATTGGCACTATTGGCTAACATGCTGAGGTGATGGAACTGCCTTTTTGAGGTGATGCTCTTTTCGGGATATAATAAGCATTTTCTGCGGCCTGCAAAAATCAGTCGAAATGAGGTCAGGCGGTACTTTCTCACCTCTTTAACTTCTACACTCTACACTCTTAAAAATAAAGGTTCTTTATTGGCATCTGTGGTTCCATGAAGAATCTTTAATATTCATGATACCTTTCCATTGCACAAAAGGTTCTTTATAGTGGAAAAAAGGTTCTTCAGATCATTAAAGGGATAGTTCCCCCCAAAATGAAAATTCTGTCATTAATTACTCGCCCTCATGACTTTCCAAACATCTTCAGAACACAAATTAAGATCTTTTTGATGAAATATGATAGATTTCTGTCCCTCCATAGACAGCTACGCAACTGGCACGATTCAAAAAGTTCATAAAGAGATCATAAAACTAATCCATATGAATTGAGAGGTTTAGTGAGCGGTTTTGTGTGACGAACAGATTGAATTTAATCTTTTATTCACATATAAACATTCATCAATTCACACATCACTTGAGGTAAACGGAAACTTAAGCATGTTTTCTTGACGTCCGAGAACCAATGAGGTTCATTCTCGTGTGTTACGCAGCACATTTGTGCTTACGCAAGAGTTTTGTTCTCGGCGACAAGCAGGTTCGGTTGAGTTTCTGTTTATGTTCACTGATCCGAGTTAAACGGCTTCTCAACCAAGAAGAAATATAGGGCGGGACTTGATTTTGTCCACCAGGTGGGAATTGATTGGATGGTTGTGGTTTGCTAATGTTCATGTGAGTGACAAGTTGTCCCGCCCTTGCATCGGTAAACGCGTCATAAGAGAAGAGATGGCACTGCAAGAAATTACGAAAACAAATTTAAAAAAAAAAAAAAAAAAATTTAATAATATGCTCAAATTAACCATTTAGAATAACCACTGCATTCAATATTCTTCAACAACTGTCCACTGAAAGATTCTTTGGAAAATCCAAAACTTTAAGAGTGTAACTGTTGTTAAATGCTTCTTTTAAATATAAAAGAGCTTTGTCAGCCAATCTGGACTCTATAAGTTAGCGTGTGTGAGGCGAGAGCGTGCTGTGCACATGTTTGTGATTTGAAGAATGATTGACAGTTGTGGTTGTGTGTGAAAGGGTTCCCCTTTCCTCAGGATGCCCTCACTGTCACACTGCCTTTTAGCACCTTTGTTCCCATCTTCTCTCCTGAGAACAGGTCTCCACAGTGACAGATGAGGCCCCGTTTGTGACAAAAGGGTTCTTGTGCTCTTGGCTGTCCTGAACAGACTCAGACACGCATACGCACGTCGCAGATAACCTCTGTAATGTCTTCCACTTCTATACGGGGTGTAAATTCAAAAATCGATTCAAATTTGTTGAGATAAATGCATCCTACAAGCGCATGTTTCAAACACCCACAGCAAGATAAAGTGATGTACTTTATAGCAAGCAGAAGATGTAGACAAAGTGTTGATATTTGCAGCAGGTGTGTGTTTGAGAGCTGCTGAGGAAGGTTTCGAAGGAAGAAGATGGGCATCAGGCAAGGAGTGGAGTGATGTCTTGTTTACACATTAGCAGGTTGAAGGAACACCTGCTTTTACTCTCAATACTCTCACACTCCAGAGATTTCCCTAACATCCCTGTCTGCTGCTGTTTCTTTCAAGCGTGACACTCATACACACATGGCCGAAGCTCCTTTGGTCTCCTATTTGACCTTGACAGACTGTATGGCTTTTGAAGTTTGGCTGGTGTAAATCTACACTTGGAGAAGCTACTCCACAGCACAATTAGTTAAAAAGAGACTTTATTCCCAAAATAACAGAGCCAGTGCTGTGGAACTGAAATTGGCCATGGCCGGCAGTCTGGGAGCTCTGAGCTGCGTTTTACTTTCTTGGGAATAAAACTATTAGTATGTAAATCTGTAAAGTCCCCATTATTATACTGACCCTTTTAGCTACCACTCTCATTCTGCCAATCTACTCTCTCCTATTTCCCCACTTAACAGCCTTTCATCAAGTGCATGTCATATCATAATTCATACAGCCCTGTAATGCATTATGCAATGCACATAAACAGCTGCATAGCTATTCTTCCTGTCTGTAATATATGAGTATGGATAGTCTTATGTAAATCGACGTGCCTCTCTCTTTCAGACACACACGCAAACACGCTTTTCTCTGCCGCTCACAGACACGCTGCATCTCCCAACACCATCTAATGAGGTGATGACCAACCACTTGTTATAATTGCTTCAGACTCCTTTTAATTTTCAAGCTTATTAATCATATGTAGAGTTATTTAAAAATGCATAAATTAATCTTGGATTAAAAAGCCGATCAAAGCCTCAAAACAATTAAAGAGTAAGGTGAGATTTCCCTAGGGCTGGCAGTTTTATTTTAATGGAGTGTTCAGGTGATTATCACAGTTTGATGTGCAGGCTGTGATTAATGTAGGAACACTTAAATGAGTTTTTCTTTCCTTCAGTCTTGTAAAGGTAAGCATGATCCACGTAATGACCCTCCTGATTCATCTCTTAATAACATTCTCTTTTTCTTGCTGTCATTGTGTAATAATAGAAGGTGGCTTTAAAATGTGCGGTTTTCTGTCCAAAAAGCTTTTAATCCTCTGGTTTAATGTTCATAAGTTAACCATGACGTGTTTGTGATTTGCCTTCATTTTTAGGAATGACACCACTCGATTCTTCATTTACTATTTTGTTTTGATACTGTTTGTTTTTGATACTGTCATTGACCAACCCAATTAGATAAGCAAGTATTAACCTTGCTGGGTTTTTTTTTTAGTCTCTGCAATTTAAAATCTTCTAGTGGAGTCTAAGCACAGTGACCCTGTGTCAAGGGAACCAAGAGTGACAAGTTCGTTTTAAAAGCCTTGTTTGTTTTGTACCTAATTTTCTGAGTTGACAAGTAAAATTACCGTAGCTGCCAATCACAAATGGGCAGCCTCACTACATCATCAGGTGACCCTACCCTGACCCGTGTAGACGCGGTGGAGGACAGAGATTAAAGAAGCATATAAACCTTTTTTTACTGTGCACTTATTATTTTCTTGAACTTGTGTATATTTGTAAGAATTATGTAACCCCTACCCGTCATATACAAATCAAATTGACCGACTGAGGTCGTGATTTTGTATGAATTAGCCACCTCGTAAAATATAGCCTACGAATTTAGCGTTGGAATTAGGCTACAGAGTTAAGTGGCTTTCAAGAGAGTCAACATTTTGTTAGCGATTTTTTATTTAAAGTTATTTGATATATTTATATGGGCCTATTATGTGAATATATATATATATATATATATATATATATATATATATATATATATATATATATATTAGTAATGTGATATTTGTAGAAATAATGAGGTAAACAAACGCAAAGGTGACTTCTGTGCAGCGCGAGCTCCACAATTAGCAGACTTTAAATTGTTTTTACTGATTTTGTATATATAGCATACATGGCATATTCGTAAAATTAATGTCTGCTTTTTAAAACATCCAACTTATAAATTTATTAAATAATTAATAAATAAATAATTAACCCTGACTGACTGCTTCGCCATTCACAGGCTCTTTTGTGGTGCAGCTGTTGCGCCTTTCCCCGGTTGTATTGTGAAGTCTGTGCTGCACAGCCTTCACTTTTCAGTCCACCTGGGTTGACACAGTGTGCCAGTCCTCATACACAACTATTACAGGGGCGCCTTTATCAATGTCCAGTAATTAAAATGTCACCATTTAATTTTCTGGCCACACAGATCCTTTTGGAGCAATGCGCTCTTAATAAAGGATCTAATCGAAATGCTATTTCGAAGTGAAACAAAAAGGCGTTGAAACGCGGCGCAAGTGTGGCGATCGATGAAGGAGAAGAGGATTGATTTGTCCCTAAAATTAAATTTATTGGGGTCATGGTTTTATGCTGAGAGCTTGTAGAAATGGTGTTTACTCTCAAGCTCCTTTCTGAGGCGAATTTTATTTAATGTTCATATTTGTTTGTTTTGGGAATGTAACTGTTAAAGAAAGTTTTATGTTGTCCACTTTTATTTCAAAGGCCATTAACTTGTCTAAACGAGCTGTCTAACAGGAATGAACAGGGGTCACTGGAAACTCCCTGCCGCTTTGACACGGTGCTCCGAGTTCTTGTTCTAATCCGTCGATATGCCAGCACACGCAATCCAATAATAATTAAGCTTGAAATATTGCGTTTGGCTTTTTCGGGGCTTTTTACTTTTGTCAACATTAGCCTATAGTCTTATATTTTGAGATTTAGTTTTTTAATTTCTAATATTTAATATTTTTACATTGATATTTAGCCTAAGGCTAATTAATCAGGCTTATTTGACTTTTATGAATTTATGCGTAATTGATATTCTTGATGCCTATCGTCTTCGACTTTTAGGCAAACCTTAGTTTAAACAGCTATTTTAGAGGAACTCGAATTTGCGTTTTTAATGCTCTGTTTTAATAATTCTCTTATATTGAAATACTGGAGAAACTACAATAAAGTATCTTTTCCATTATAATAACCTAATCCTAACCTATAAAGAACTTCTGTTATTTTACATTTGAAATCATAATAATGATTATTATTAATTTAGTCATACAATTAGTATTATGATCATATATAGTCATTATTATTGTTGTTGTTGTAATTTGATTATTAACTTAATTGCAGTTAACATTGTATTTAAGAAGTTTTTTTTTTTTTTTTAATTATCAGGCCTATAACAAGATATTAGCTTACTTAAGTGTTCTTTGTTCTAGAACGGGGTCTCTAATTTCTTAAGGACCATGCAACAAAAGGGCTAAATTAAATATCGTGTGAGGTGTCGGATTCCCGTACCTGCCCTGAATTTAACCATGATGGGTGAGTAAAAGAAATAATGGATACCAATATGGCATTCAGCTTGGTCCTTGAATAATTTAAAAGAAGTGAATAATTACAGTCCAAAATGGTAATTATTGTTGGCGAGAAAGAAAGTCTCTTGCCTGTGAAAGTCAATAGCACTGGGCTGGGTCGCATTACTCCAAACTCCCTCCCCAGGACCTCCCTCCGCTATCAATATTGCAGAAAGCACTCGTTTTCACATCGCAAGCATTCTGAGAGACTATCATGAACAGTTAAACTTAGCGAGGTTAAAAGCAGGAAAATATAGATAAAACTTAACTCTTCACTTTATTTATGGAATGCACTCTGGTTTCGCTTTAAAAGCATTAAAAATAAGGAGGTTTAACAATCATTTATGCCAAGCATTTATAAAGTAACCTCGATTTTATTTTTGTAGCCGCAATTTAAGAGTTTATTAGGCTATTTTAGTGTGATAATTTTTCATTAGTAATTATTGCTTGTGAATCTCATTGTCTTTTTAAGGTGGAATGCACTTGATTTTGAAAATATTTAATGCAGACACGGCTTTAAAGCTGGTTTTAAAGCGTAACGTTGTAAATTACGCTTTGTCCTCATAAGAATGATTGCTCCTAAAAGTTAAACTAACCCGTGGGAACTTAAACATATGCGGGCAACAGCACACCCCTAACCCACACCGATCCAAATAGCCCCCGGAGACAATCATTGCTTAGCCTATAAGTCCCCCGGCACCATGCACTTTCAATAACAGTATAGTTTATTTTTAAACAGACACTGAATATAGATGCAAAGGCTCGAGGCCATTCCCTTATTCGTTTTTGTTTATGCACTATTTTTTCCCAAAACACGTTCCATTTCATAACAAAATAAATTGTGAATTATGTACAAAATAAACTGGTTATTTGATCTAGATCTTCTTGTGTGTGTGTGTGTGTGTGTGTGTGTGTGTGTGTGTGTGCGCGTGCGTGACATTACAACAAATCAGTGAATTAATATCATTTATAGGTTGTGATAGTGGTCATTGAGTTTGTGAACACTTAAAATCGTAAGCGTTTCTCTGAGCCTAGATCCTTTCTGCTTTTGTTTTTGTAAACATTAGGCTTGGGACTTAATCAGTTAACGCGAATTTTTCGATTCTTTTTATTTTGAATATTATTTATATTTATTTTTGTATATATTTATTTTTCAGGTTTTGGTGAATTTAAAACAATAATATTCACCGTACAGAAAATATTTTATTTGATTAAAAACGTACCACAACAACACATAGCCTACCCGTTTCCTCATATAAATCCCACGGAAACTGGTATTACACATTAAACAAACTTTTTCGTAGCCTACATACGACTACTAAAGGGCTGACTAATATAAAGTCTTCCCAAATGCCGCGCGCGCGCCCCCGCACACACTGGCAGACAAGCAATCACTTTCATGTGTTAAAAGATCACGTGGTGAACTTTAAACGTCTCCAGGCCTCAATGACAGCACTGACTGTCGTCCCCATTGGTCCCGAAGGCAAATAGTTAATGTAAATATGCTGGCGCTAAGTGGGAGTGCCTCGCCATTAGTTTAGCTGTCACTTGAGCGCTGTCGAATGTCTTCAGTGGTTGTGTCGTTGAGGTCCGCACTAGCATGTGGTCACCCTCCGCGCGCACCTCAACAGTAGTCGCGGGAGAGCCGAGAACGATGCAAGTCCACGCGCTCTAATAGGCCTGAAAGAAAACCGCTAAACAAGCGCTCGTGGACATTTTATATCAGATCGGCGGGATTCCACGGCGTCTGATTGCCAGGACAGCGCATTTATCCAAAGGACTCGAGGACGCATTTTCGAATAGGCTACGCATTTTCCTGCACATATAAAAGGCACTTCGCGTTCTTCTGATAAAGGTGAGATCATTTGTCCATGTCTGCGATGTAAATTGTTTTTTTTTTATCTGTTTCATGAGCTAAAATAACAGCGCTGTCTGTGTCTTTATCCACAATTTTATTAAAATAACACACTATAAGTATGCGTAGCCTAATAAAACATAGGCTATAAATATGTAATATCTATTGAAATATATATAGCTTCTTTTACAAATGGACAAATATATTTGATTTTATTTGTCTATAGCCTATTGTAAAGGGAAAAAAGCGCATTTTTAAGTTAAACTGAAATTGAAAAAACGGAATAAATAAAAATAGGTTGGAATGCAAACAATGAGTCTGTCTTAATTAAACCTCACTTGGTTTTAACAACAGATCCGATGCGTAAATCTTTTAGTAATTACAATTAAAGTATAGCTTAAAGCTTCTTACACCTTCTTTGGTAAAGCTTAAGGAATCGTTTTCTTTCTATTCATTGCTGTTGACACTATTGTTTGCATTTTTCAAAACGGTCTATTGTATTGCACACAAAAAGTAAACTTGTATTGTTAGGGTTTGGTATTAAAATGAGCTAAATACGTCCAGAATTTCGATGCAATAAACGTTGAATAGATGTTGATCTATAAATATCTTTAGATAGATAATTGCACTTTCTTGTGGATTAATTAAACCTGGCGGCCATCGAGCTATAAATAGATGAATTTTCAGCATATGACGTTCTCATTCTTCTCTCCTTCTCATTGTTATTCTTTTTATTATTAGCCTACCGTTTTATTAGGCTAATCGATTTCTGTGTAATAAGACTTTTTTTTTTTTTTTTTTTTTTTTAAAGCTTGTAATTCAGTAGCCTATAATAGTGTCCTTAAAAATATTCTTTTTGTGCCTCTTCGCAGATTTCCAGGAATGGAATCTATCCCAAATCAGCTACCGGCTGGAAGAGACTCCAGCTGTTCGCCGAACTCCAAACAAGACTTGCAGCCTTACTCTGGCCCAACACTCAAGCCGAACCAAGTCAGTGAGACATCTTTATACGGAATACCGATCGTTTCTCTAGTCATAGACGGTCAAGAGAGACTTTGCCTAGCCCAAATATCCAACACCCTCCTGAAGAACTACAGCTATAACGAAATCCACAACCGGCGCGTGGCCCTGGGCATCACCTGTGTGCAGTGCACTCCGGTCCAGCTGGAGATTCTCAGGCGCGCGGGGGCAATGCCCATTTCCTCGAGACGCTGCGGGATGATTACAAAGAGAGAGGCCGAGAGGCTCTGCAAGTCGTTCCTGGGCGCCCACAGCCCGCCCAAATTACCAGAAAATTTCGCTTTTGACGTGTCGCACGAATGCGCGTGGGGCAGCCGGGGCAATTTCATCCCAGCCAGATACAATAGCTCGAGAGCGAAGTGCATCAAGTGTTCGTTCTGCAACATGTATTTCTCTCCAAACAAGTTCATATTTCACTCTCATCGCACGCCGGAGTCCAAATACACGCAACCCGACGCAGCAAACTTCAATTCGTGGAGAAGACACTTAAAACTGAGCGACAAAAACTCACCGGATGACGTGGCCCATGCCTGGGAAGATGTCAAAGCCATGTTTAACGGTGGCAGCCGCAAGAGGACGCTGCCAATCGGTGGGTCCGAAAGTTCGTCCTCGCTTAGTTCGCAACGACCGGGAGGTCAGACCCAGGGGGAACCGTCTGAGGTGCCCCACAAAACTCTCCGATGTGAGGATGACAGGGGGAACGTGACCATGCCGAGCAGCATCCGCAGTTACCCCGTTATTCCGGTGCCCAGTAAGAGTTTTGGGATGTTACAGAAAATTCCACCACCGCTCTTTCCACATCCATACGGTTTCCCGGCCTTTGGATTGTGTCAAAAGAAGGATGACGGTGTGGTGATGGGAGAGCCAAACAAGACGAACCTGTCAGGTGTGTTCTGGCCGAGCGCTAAGGACAGTGCCTATCCCTCCTTTCCGATGTTTTGGCCTACGACAGGCAGCTTAGCCATGCCAACATACCACCATGCCCAACCTAAACCTCCTTCTGACGCGTTATGCACCAGACATAGTGAACTAGACGCGTCAGAGCAAAGTGACCGAAGCACGAGCACTCCTAAAGACAGTTTACTTGATACCGAGCGGTGTTCCAGCACTCAGTCGACCCGGAACGAGGAGGATAAATCTGGGGATGAGAGCAGGTCTGTGGAAGGAATGCCAGCCGCCACCGCCGCCAGAAAAATAAGCTACATATCTGCATTCAGACCGGTTGTTAAAGATGCTGAGAGCATCGCGAAACTATACGGCAACAGGGGTCCGTATTCTGCTCCTCGGTCCGGCTATATGTCACCAGATTTCTTGAGTGAAAGTTCTAGTTATAGGTCGGTGTCTCCGGACGTGGACAGCGTGGACGATCCGGATGTGGATGTGGAGTCACATAAGGCGCACGAGGATGAGGAGTGTCTGCCGCTGTCTGTGGATGACCGGAGGAGTCCCCACGGTTTGGCCGGAGCGCAGAGTGACGGGGTTAAAGGTCAAGAGCAGGAGAATAGCCAGATCCACACCTTGAGTGATCTACACACGACAAATTCAAGTGAAACGCGGTCGTCCGATTTGGAAAGCCAGGACAATAAACACACGACGCGATTTGAAGTGAGTAACTAACTACGGGACCGCGCATAATCCCTGCGATTTTTAAAAAAAAAAAATAATAATATCTCTTAATAATAATAATAATAAAAACAAGATGGCCTAGTAAACAGGTTGTTTTTTGATGTAATTATTTATGATTATAGGCGATTCATTATATAGCATACATTATAACCTATTATTTTTAAATATAGATAGTCATAGTAAATAGATCTGAAATCAAAATTAAGGAAATGTCTTTAAAAAAAAATACAAATCTAGTTTTAATAGGCAATTATTTCTTTTTTTCCCCCTCTTCAACTAGCTTGAGTAATTTTTTTCAATTTGATTTTAATTTTATAAAGTAATCCAGTTTACATTATTCGGAATGATTGTAAATGTAATACAATTTGTGAATAAGCTGAATGCATCCAGATTGTGGATAAAATGGTCTCGATGCTTTTAAAACGTAATCATTAATTCAGGTAATTTGTTGTGAGTGAATATGGCTCTTCCTAATCTTAGTTGATTAAAAATGTAATTATATCAAAATAGCAGTGTTCCACTCGGATTCTGCTCATCACAATCAAACACAAAATGTGATAATTGCGAATAATTGTCTGGTCAATTTTACAGGTCTATGCGCGGGAAAGAGACGAGCACGTGCATCAAATGAGCACATCTTATTTTGGTTCAACGACCACTTACCAGCGCGAGCCGAGCGGTAGGCCTGTTTTCATTCATGTGAATTTTTATTTCTCTTTCTTCTTCTTCTTTTTTTTTTTTTTTTTTTTTTTTGGAAACAAAAAGTTATTAATACACCGCATTTGTAACATGCTTCTAGTTAAAGACGTTCATGAAGAAGAACCTTCGTCTACAGTGGAGGAGATGGAACCCAAAACTCAACAGGATCAAACAAACGTCAACGAGGAGCGCCTGAAGGAACCAAATGATGGTGCGAAGCGTTCACAGGACCTCCTGATATTCAGCACCAGTCTGGTGGTTTTATTCACGCTGTATTTGTTGTGTTTGCAGAGGAGGAAACAATGCGCAACGACACTGGCAGCAGGGGCTCCTTGATTGGGAAAAACATAGAGAACATGGCCAAAGGTAACTAAACAAAACAACATGACTGGACACATCACCATTAGTCAACACATTTAGCAGAACTGATGAGAACATCAAGAGGAAAATTATGACACAATATAGAAATTATGGAATGGCATGGTAATAAAACAGCTGATTTATACGTATTTTAACAGAGGAATTGCAGAAACAACTCGTGGAACAAGTGGAGCTTAGAAAAAAGTTGGAGCGTGAATTCCAGAATCTAAAAGGTAGGTTGTTTTGTTTGCATTCTTTGCACATATACAAGGCTATCAAAATCATTAACTAATTCTCTAGTGTTCGTTTACATTAATGTAAGCAGTCCTAAATTGAAATGTGATAACACTTTACATTTGCTAACATTAGGAACTAACAGTAAAAGATACTTCTAAAGCGTTTATTAATGTTAATTTCAATATTTTTATACAGTATGACAATCAAAAGAAGTATCTATTTATAGTACGGACCTGCATGAACTAACAATGGACAGTTATATTTTTATTAACTAACATTAAGATCCTCATTGTTAGTTAATGCATTAACTTATATAACCTTATTGTAAAGTGTTAGGGTGATATATAAGAACTGAAACTTTGCAAACAATAAAAAAATGCAGTTTGAATAGAATTCATGTTTAACAACTACAGATGCATTACAAATGACCTTTAAAATGCTCATTAATAGTTTAACATTAACAAGAGGGATGCATCAAAGACTATAACTTCAGCTCCGAAGAGCTCTGCGTTACAACGGCTCGCGGTCAGTTTTTTTGAATGTGATGCTGGGGGTTAATTCTTGCCGTTGGACGGCTTTTACAAACTGAGCATCTTTAAAATTTGAGAATGAATGGTACCGAAAACACTGAAATACTGCAACAGAAACAAAATACTTGATAAAGTTTAGCATGACAATGATTTCAACAGAGGAAAATAGACCATCCATTTAAATAAATGTTATTACCCCAAAAGATGTCATGACTGTACGCAATTTTAAAACATACTCCGAAAACTATGTTTCTGTGTATTTTATACATGAAACAGCTTCACATACACATATAAATAAATTTAAAAAATGCAGGGTGAATCAATCAAATAAGAGAATTAGAAATATTTTTGTAAAGCACTGTAATAAAATGTATTTTGATATTTAATTTACGTCACATTTTTCTTCTTAGACAGTTTTCAAGACCAAATGAAAAGGGAGCTTTCATACCGAGAGGAAATGGTGCAGCAACTCCAGATTGTTCGAGGTAAGCGTTCGACTTCACACGACAGCTTCTGTACTGAAACATCAACACACTAAACTGTTTCTATCAGACCTGATCTCCACCTTCTGAGGTCCTTTTTGGAGTTCAAGAGAGTTTGTTCAGTCCTTATGCTTCTAAGCTGTAGGTTTACAGTTTTTCCTTGCCGCGTAAGGGAAGGGAACCGATGGTTTTTGTCAGTTTCTGAAATGCATACACTTGGATGCCAGTAAAGCCCATGCACAAACCTGAACCAGTTTAGATGAGAGGGGAAAAATCCACACCTCTCCTGCGAAGACACTTTGTGCAGCGATTTGAACAATGAGAGAAAGACAAGATACACTATTCCGCAGAAGTTAAAAGGTAACTGATTTTGGCAAGAGCAAGCTAATATTAGCATTGAAAAGACTAAAGAGGCAGGCAAATTCAGATTTGAGCCGTACTGCAGTGCTTTATATCAATTATTGTCCCCTCTACACACACACACCAACCATAATCAACTGCCGCTTTTGTTTTAAATGATCCATTCACTTTTTTCCCAGAAGCTCACGACGCACTACACCATTTCTCGTGTAAGATGCTGACTCCCCGTCACTGCACTGGGACCTGCACCTTCAAGTCTCCTCTTCTACCACCTTGATGGACACCTACTCAAGACATACACGTTCTTTAGAAATACTGCTGTGTCAAATAAAACTTAACTTTTTTTCCTCTGCAAAACACTGTCCACCTTTAGACCTGGAATAAGCAAGTGTGTACTGTAGTATTTTAGCTCTTACACTGTAATGAAGTCATTTTCATTTGCAAAGGAGTGTTTTCAGAGTCATTGTATGTATTGTATAATTTATATAAAGTTCTAGAAAATTACATTATAAAAAAAAATTGACATCCCACTTAAACATATTGTCATCAACTGTAGAAATCACTGGTAATAAGTGGCTATGTGCAATGCATATTTGTTATGTATCCTGTGCTATTTTTTTCTTTTCTTTTCTTTTTTTTTTTTTAGTGATATAGGACATTTTGTTAAATTAGATGTAATTAATGTTTTTGTATATATTATTTATTCCAAGTCCATGTCAGTTGTTTATTCTCATCTGCATATTTGTATATTATTGATGTAAAGCACTTTAAATTGGCAGCCCTATACTGAAATGTGGATTAAATGATCTTGTTTGAGTCAGTCTTTATTTTATTTATTTCTATAACGATGAACTTCATTTGCATATGCGCATAACATTGATGTCAAGATCTTACTTTGAATTTTCCCTTGTTGTTTGGTAATTAGGGTGTTGAGTAAAAATTAATACAACCACTAACATAATCATCTATATTCTATTCTGAATTTCTATAATTTACTTCATGTTTTGTGCATGCCGCATTCATATTCAAGAGGTTGATTTACGATCCTCACCCTTTTATTATGACTTCCATTTTGGTTTATTCACCGTAAAAAAAACTAAAAAAAAAACTCCTGCAATTAGTTTTCACAACTTAAAATTCAACGTTAGAATAACTAATAATATACTGTTTTGACTTTTTTTTTTTTTTTAAAGTAAGTTTTCGTGTTGTTCGAACTTGGTTTTTTGAGTCATCACAAAACAAATCACTACATTTTGAGTTGTGATAACTAATTGCAACACTCATTTTTACAGCATTGATGTTTTGTATGCATTTGGCAGATGCTTTTATTCAAAGCAACTAACATTGCTTTTACGGTACATGCATAGAAGAAATAGTTTCTAGTTCTCATAATTTTATGCTTTTTGTTTAATGCTCATATAACAACATGACGCTGTGAGTGTGCATCTGTGTCTCCTAAAGGCCAAATGGGTGATGAAGGTCAATGATGCACCGCATTTATCCACATATGAATTCTGAGCGTTTGTAAGTTAATAACTCTTGGTTTTTATTTCTACATTTTGGTTCGGCTGGTCTGATGACAACTTTGAAGATAAGAAGATGCTTTTTGCTCTGTTTTTTCTTAACTTTCACAAAACATGTACTTCATGGACAGCATCTCGATGCAGCTGCCCCACATATCAGCTCAAGTCATTTAGTTATGGTAAACACAAATGCTCTGCCTTTATAATTACTTACTATTAAACCATCAGGATTTTAGAATGTTGATATGTCACATAAATTGATTTTAGCAGCTATGCCTATTAATATGCTGGTGTTCAAGTCAGTTCACTCCTCAAGGCAACGTTGCAGACTTCTAGAAGACTATCGAAGCTGTGTTCTGCAAACATTAACAAATTTCCATCTTTAGTGGTTTATCAGTTATTTATTTATTTATTTTTATTTATTTTTTTGCAATAATCCAGCGCAAAAGCCGAAGTATTAGGTACACAAATAAGGCTTTATTTAAAATACACAACGAAAAAACTAAGTAAAAAAACGATTTAATAATAATATAACTTTTAAAGAAACTATGTTAAAAAAAAAATATGAATCCTAATACCCTCCCAAATTTACTGCAATTTACCACAAGAAAGAAGTTGCAAAAAAGGTGCGAGTCTGCCATCTAGTGTACACCTTTCACATTGCGCATTTGTAATAGTGTCGAAATATAATTCGCCATCGTTTTATTCATATTATTACACATATTTTCAAACTAACTCTACAGAATAAAGCTGGAAATCAGTCCGCTTGGCTACTTTTAAAGCGTATTTATAAAAAGAGATCATAGTTTATGCCTAAAATGAGCTTCTATTTATTTTTTTAATGCTCTCCCAAGTTTTCATGCATCAACTGTTAATAGTTTTAACAAAGTTAATCCTGCAAGCAATACACGAATGTTCACTGTGAAAAATTGGTCAAGTTTGGTTCGTCGGAAAATGTTTGAGCAATTGACAATGAAAATGTATGGGATGAAAAGTAGACTATAAAATGTAAGAATCCAAAATATTACTAATAACTTACTGCAATTAGAAACTTGCTAAGATTAGCTACGTGTTGACTCGTATGACACACACACGACTTTGTAATAAAATTAGCCAAAAGGTGTGAAGGATTTAGTCACTGTTTAATGAAAAACAGAGGAGCTTGACTTTGTAAAATGAATCTACGACACATATGAAATGACAACATGCTGTAATATGACACTACAAACATAAAAACACGACACAACCTGAACTGTTTTTAAAACAAATTGTTCGAAAGAACCGATTCTCGGAAATGACTCGTCATTTGATGAAACTGAATCCAAATTTCGTCAGATTTCCCGGAAAATGCACCGATTCCATTTTGTTTATTCAATCAATAAACACATTTATGAATTGTATAAATACATCGATCAAACAAGCGAGGGCGTTTCGTTCCAAGAGATCTCGTCGCTGATGTCTAATGCCATGTATCCCATTCAAGCAGCGTGAAATCGCGTAATCCTCGCGGTAATTTTTAAACTTCAGAGGGATTCCTGTGCATTTGAACAAACACACGTCCTGGTCACGTGCCAAGGCTCACATCACGCTTGCGCCAGAGAAACAAGATGGCGGAGAGTGCGGAATTGAAGGTAAAGTGTAACCCGCAATTTACTGTCAATACAGCCTTTATACGAGACCTGTTCGGCAATGCTTTTCGTCTGACCTATTCATGTGTTTGACTTTTGTACGAAGCGTCGTTCCGTATTTGATTTAAAAGCGCTTTATGAGCAGTTTTAAACCCGGTTAAAGGAACAGTGTTATTGTTGTGATGGATCCAGTTAGCTGCCAGCTAACCCGCACAGCTGTTTGCCTGCTGGTGTGAAATGATCCCCTTCCATCTGAATTGATTTATTAATACTGTTAATTGTTCTTTTAACGTTTAAATGAGGTGTTTAAATAATCCACGGGCCGTCAGCGGAGTCGGTCGTCAGTGTGAAGCAGCATGTGGGTGGTGCGTAGGCTGCTAACAGGCTGGAGATTCGGTACTTTGACAGTTAGGACTTCTGTTTACCCGCTGCATTTATATATATTAAAAAACAAACAACTGCTCAGTATCGTAACATAGATAGCTGACAACCAAGACTGAATTTTGGGCGTCGTGGACACGTTTGAATTGAGTCTGTGACGTCCAGAAAGGGTCAGTGTTTGCAAAACAACAGATTTGAGACGGAATCATCGACCACGGCCTGTTGCTTTTAGTTTTTTGTGTGTTTTAGTTGGAAGTTCGTGCTGGGGCTTATATGGATGATGTCTTACGTTTGAGAGGTCCTGTGAGTTTGTTTATCCTGCGTTATGGATAAAAAGTCATGAAGACATTTTAACGGTGCATTCTGTCATTCATATTGTGTTGTGTAGTCTTGTTTTAATCACGATATGGATTGCTGCTTGTGATAATAAACTGCCTTTGGTCCGCTATTTGTTGTTGTTGTTGTTGTTGTTGTTCTGGAGGTGAGCAACAACTCTTCTAAACTGGCTGTGACTTGGACAAAATACTGTCAAAAGTAGTTGTTCAAAACAGATGACATAGGCATAGCTTGTGTATTCGAAGATGTTTTTCTTCCTTCACAAAAGCTTATTTGGCAATAACACATTGTACCTTGATACTCTTGTTGGCAATAAAATACAGCAATTTTGCAGAGAGCAAAACAGGATGATAAGCGTTCGGCCGAAATCTCCAATGCTGATAATTCAGTCAGCAGTGTTTCTCAGGTAGAACCACTGTTATGTTTTATGTTTATTAAAGTGCGTTTTAGGTGTGTGTCAGTAGAGGATTTCCTGTGGCGTTGCCATTTAAGACAAAAATAAATTTAGAGTACAGACATTAGAAAGGACAATTTACTGCTAAAAGGCAAACATGTTAATGGCTACAGACATTATCAGCATTAACTGTATATTATTAGTGTTGAATGTGAATTCAGTGAAATGAAGTATTTCTTTCTTTCTTTAAAAAAATCATGTAACTTCATACTTGTACGTATCTTTTAACTTACAGAATCCCCTAATAGACAAAACCATCATCTTACCAGTGCTGTATTTATCATTAAACCAGAAATCATACAAAGCAGTGTATTTTTTTTTTTTTTTTTTGAAATCAGGAATATTTTTTAATTGCTTTCACTGTTCAGAGTCTGACATAACTCATCAATTGAAATTAAATTTTGAGTTGTTTAAGGATTTTGTGATAAAACGTACACCTGTTGTTGTAACATGTCTAAAATAATCTAGAATAAGATGTAACTGTATTGCATGGGAGATGTGCATCATAATGTTTAGGGTAATGGTCAAAACAAAAGGTTCACAATTTACACTTTCCTCAAACAGTGGTGGTTTTAAAACTTGAATCAAAATGCAATTTTTCTTCTCTTGTTTTTGTAAGTTATTGGGGATGGGGAGGTAGTTTTTTTTTATCAAGAATTCTGCCTCATTTTAATTAGTTTTCAATTATTATAATTTGATTCATTTTAATGTTATTGAGCATCAATACATTTGTGGGTAAAGCAGATCGGAAGCTTGCTTCACGCAGTTACCAAAATGACATCCTTTCAGAGAAGTGCTTCCTTTAGATTGTCTTTGTCTTAAATGAGTCAAGGCTGATGATAACCATACTCATTGAAACGAAATAAACTAAATCCAGTAACCTCTTTGTTGATTCAAGCAGTTGTTTTAGTATTTGCACCTTTTCTGTGAAGAAGTACTATTCAGACTGTTCTCAGTTCTTCACAAGGAGATCAGACCATATAACAGAGCCTATTATAGTCTGGCTTTGATGTTTTTGGAGTTAGTGCTGCAATCATCAGAGTGCCTAAAGAGAAGATCTGTCGTCATTTACTCACCCTCGTGTTTTTCTAAACTTGTTTTTCTTTTAAAAGAGAAATTCTGAAGTCTGCGTCGGTCGCTCCTTTTCCATCCAGTCATAATGAATGTGTACTGAAGCTGGAAAGCAATCTGCAGGGTTCCCTCGGTCACGAAATCCATGAAATAGTTGTGATTTCTATTCTTGGAAAGGGGTTATGACATTGAAACATCCTTCAAGGTTCAAAGTGTAAAACGTATAAGAACAACAATAAAAGAACTTTGCTTTGACGAGTCTTCTTTAAACAGCTTGTTTGTCTCTGTGCGGACTTCAGAACGATCCCACCCTCGTAAACAAGTGGATGGTTTATTTTTAATGGTGTCTCATCTCGGATCGGGTCGGAGGGTTATGTTTGTTCAGAGCATTTGACTGCAGATTGTTTTGTAAATGAGGCCCTGTGTATTTGAAAGTTACCAAAGAAATTTCTGTTGAAAGATAAAGCAGGAATCTGACACCAGCTACAGTGCAAACGGAATACAGTTTGATGATGATTTGTCTGTAAATTACGGTTTCATAGGGATAATATTTTTAAAACACTTGTGTGCAATAGTGGAGGGTGCTGATGATTCTTTCTATGCAATGATGTTAGCAATCATAACAATGGCCATTTGCTGACAAGCCTTAAAGGAGCCTCTCCTTAACAACCAATCGTTTCAGACAGAGGGTTAGAATGAGGGTTGTAAAGTATTTCGAATGTATAATTGCTTTTTTCCTCCAAAAAAACTTTAACATAATAAGTGAACCTCAAGGAACACATTAAAGTAATAGAAAAAAGCCATGTCATGACAAGAGTCGTGTGAATTTCTGTAAGACAAATCACCATTATTTAAATAGAACTTAATACAATACAGATTGTTTCAAAGCAGCTTTACAGTAATAGGAAGTGTTAATGTTACAAAGTTTAGTTATGAAAAGAATGTAGAATTTCAGCTTTAAAGCAGCTCTAAAAAGTCAATGTCTTCACCTCAGTTTGGTTCAGTCAGTGTTGTATCAATTTAGTTCAATATCCAGGTCAAAGTTGCAAAGTTCATTGGATATGAATCAAACACCGTTCAAATTAAAAGCAGCTCTACAGAGGATAACAGTGTCATTATTCAGCTCAGTACTATATTTAAATCTTGTTTATTTAATCTTCTAGCAATTTCTGCTAGGTATCCTTTTCTTTATAGATGTAATTTTGTTGAAATTTGTTATATCTTCTTGACATTAAAATCTGTGACTTTTAGGACGGCTTTTTTCATCACCTGTAGTACTAGTGTCTCACTGCTTGTTCACCTAGCTCGTGTAGAAAACGTGTGTGCAGCATTCTGCTGTTTGTAGAGGTATATGTAACGTTTGCTTACAGACACAAGAGACCATTTCCCATGGGCTGTCAGTGTCATTGAGAGATGACTTTAGAGTGTAAGTTTTGAAAGAAATTAATCAATTTCACCAAAAGTGCAGACATTTGTTACATAAGATTTTTCTTTTGAACTTTACGTTCATCAAAGAATCCTGAAAAAAGTCATGATTGAAAAAAAAAAAAGTGCTGCTGTTTTTAACTTGAAAAAAATGTTTCTTGATCACCAAATCAGCAAATTAGAATGATTTCTGAAGGATCATATGACTCTGAAGACTGGAATAATGGCTGCAGATATTTTATTAACATTGCTGCAGCTTCTCCAATATGGTGCGTACACGGAGATAAATGAGCATCCTCTTCCGGTACGCTTCGTTCCTGTAGCTGACACCACCATCTAGCAGTTTGGTTTTGTGCTTATAGAACGACGCATGGACACGGACATACGAAACGGGCGACAAAGCCTGTGCATTAGCAGATGTTGTCTGCGAAACAGTAATTCATATGTGTTGTTAGAACTAAGATGAATCGTGATCTGTTTTTTACTGAGAACTGTTACACCCCAAGTTTTTACAAGGCTCAAGGTCCACTTATTATTCCTTTGGCTTCACAGGGTTACAGGGAGGATGAGCTCATCCTAATAACCATTTAAACTTAGAGTGTTTGCTCCTTTCACCCTGTTCTCTCAGCTGGATGTTGACTAGGGACTTCCAACTGCTGAACTTGACCAAGAGTACTTTTAGGTTGTGGGATGTTCATTTGATCTTAGAAGTACGAAAGAAAAGAAAAAAACTTTGTGAAATCATGCTGACTGTATGACTTACCAGAAAGTTCAGGCTTTCTCATGGGCTCTTCTTGAATCACCAAACTTCTGATCTCTCTAGGTTTACATTGGGGGCCGTTCCTCACTACAATAGGACAAGAGCAAGAGTCTCATTATCTGTCTGTACCGGCAGTGAAACCGTTTATTTGTGTTGGGCGGTGGGGTGGGTGGAAATTAATAAAGAGTGTTTGTGTCCGTATTTGTGTGAACAGTCCAGTTGGCACTTGGCAGTAAACTGGGGAGGGGACTCTGGTCGATCCGAGGTGAAGAAATATGATCTTCTGCTGGTCTGTGGTTCTCTTGTTTTCCCTGGAGCTGTGCTCCACTGCTTTTGTTATGAAAACTCACTGGCCCAGGCTCAGGCTTGATCTTCCCTTCCCCCACTATCTCGCCCTCTTCACCATTCGGCCTGCCCATAGATTTTAATAGAATCCAAATGCAAGTACCTACCACCAACACAGCCCTTTATAGTCTCAGAATATCCAAGAATGATGGGGGAGGTAAAGTCTGCTGTTCTGCACATGAGAAGTGGCTTTGATCCCACACATGTAGGTGTTAACGTTTGCACATGTGCCGTACATGAGGGCCGTTACATGTCTGCATCGCAAACTAAACAACACAATACAAATGTGACAGCCTGAAAATCCCTCAAAAACCTGATATGATCTGCATTTGGCAAACCAAACTGATTGTATTCTCACTGACATGCCTTTTGGCCAACATAACTATGTATGACTTATGGCTTATAATGAATGCTTGTTCAAGACTAAGCCTGAAGCTAATATAGTCCTACGTTGTGTATAAGACGTAAAAATAATAGCTCTTACCATACAGACTGGATAACCTCATTTTAAACCACCCTCATTAAAAGTGAGGCACCTAAATACAAGTTAACCTGAGTTAGGTTGACTAATGTTTAAATAGAAAGTAAACGATGACTCTGTGGTTTCACCTTGGGACTGTGTACTGTGTCAGTATTTGCAACATGGAAAAATGGCTTGTAATATCTATTAAAATACGGAAAAATACAGAAATTAATACTTTTATTCAGCAAGGATGCATTAAATTGATAAAAAGTGACAGTAAAGACATTTATAATGCTAAAAAAATATTTCTATTTCCAAAGATTTGCTGTTCTTTGTAACTTTCTATTTGTCAAAGAATCCTGGAAAAATGTTTCTCACAGTTTTTCACAAAAATATTAAGCAGCACAACATTTTTCAGCATGAGTAGTAATAAGAAATGTTTGACTGCTGAAAATTCTGCTTTGCCATCATAGGAATATATTGGATTTTAAAATGGAAAACTACATTTTGATAATATTTCACAATGTTACTGTTTTACTGTTTCTTACCCCAAAGTTTTGAACTGTAGTGTGTTTTAACTATTTAGTATTGTTTTTACAAAAAATAAATCAATTCTTAAGAGCATTGTTTGAATTTTAAAAATAATAGTTTACTTTCATTTATTTACTCAACCTTAGGCTGTACCAAACGTGTATGCTGTCTTCATTGATCATCATTTTTGGGTGAACTATTCCTTTAACCTAGTTAAATGCTCTTAATTATTTGTTTTGGCAGCTGCATAATTTCTCTGCTGTTTCCTCTCTTTTAAAAACAGCAAATGGTGATGAGCCTCCGTGTCTCAGAGCTTCAGGTTCTTCTGGGATATGCAGGCCGCAACAAACACGGAAGGAAGCACGAACTCTTGACCAAAGCGTTACATTTGTTGAAAGCTGGCTGCAGCCCTGCTGTGCAGATGAAGATCAAGGAGCTCTACCGCCGCCGCTTCCCCACAAAGATGGTGTCCCCGACAGACCTTTCCCTCCCTGGCATACACTCCACCTCTGGAGGGGCTCACTCAGGCCTGCCAGCCAGCCTAACACAGCTGGGATTTGATGGGCATGGTTCACCATCTCTACTACCTGTCGCACTGCTTGGGCCAAAGCACGAGCTGGGCCTGCCCCACCTGCCCGCCGCCCTTCACCCAGTCCATCCAGACGTCAAGCTACAGAGGCTGCCCTTCTACGATGTACTTGATGAGCTTATCAAACCCACCAGTTTAGGTGAGAAAAAGGAATGATCTCTAACAGTCAGCTAGTTGATTATGGTTGAATAATACAGTAATAAATTTAGAAATGTAGCTTGTCAGAGAGTGTTTAACACAGTAAAGCCCTTTCCAAGAAGTTTTGTCTCTAAATTAATCTCCTCTTAAACATAAACAGTTTTGTGCCATTTCTACTGCAGCCGTTTTGTTAAAGGTTAGGTACACCCGAAAATGAAAATTCTGTCGTTAGTTACTCACTCTAATGTAATTCCAAACCCGTAAGACCTTCATTCATCTTCGTAACACCAATTAAGATATTTTTGATGAAATCCAAGCGTTTCTGACCATACATAGGCAGCAACTCCTTAGGCATTGCATCTTATAAGGCCATAGAACCCGGAAGCGCTGCACTGCATTTACTACGTCAAAGGCGTAGGAGACTGACAGGGAAGAGAAGAAATTGTTGAATTAAGTCATTATTTTTGTTTTGTTTTCGCACACAAAAAGTATATCCTCGTCACATCTTAACATTAAGGTTCAACCACTGTAGTCACATGGACTACTTTACTGATGTTTTTAAAAGGTGCAATGACGTTGCTGCCTATTTGTGGTTCAGAAACCCTCGGATTTCATCAAAAATAACTTAATTTGTGTTCCAAAGATGAACGAAGGTCTTGCGGGTTTGGAACGACATGAGTAATTAATGACAGAAATTTCAATTTTGGGTAAACTAACCCTTTACAGTTATTTAGCCCAGTGGTTTTCTGAATCCATGAAAGACCCCCAAATATGGCGCACCCCTAAAATATAAAGTTAGCTACATATTTTTATGTGTAATCTATACCGTGTGAGGTCAGTTTTATTCACGGTTATGCTTATTACAATGTAATTACACAAATAAGTTCTGCCTTATATTAATTAACTGCATTCACTTAATGTAGGATTCATTAAGGTTAGACTTAGGGTTTGGTTTGGGGTTAGTTATTTGTAATTATGCAAAATTTATTATTACTGTAGTAAGTACTACAGTAGGCCTACTAATGAATTATTGTAAATTATTGTGGGCCATATGAGTTACGAGTACCTATGTTACCTTAAATAAAGTGTTATCTTAATTATTATATTATAAAAACAACAACATAGTTTTGATTAAAAAAGTTCACTTTTATATTTTTCGTTTATTGCATCGAAATGTTGCTAAGAAAAGCATCCGTTCGGAGCTTGTGGTCATGATGCTGCTTTAAGACTAACTAGACTTTCGGACAAGCCACCAACTAATCGATTTTGAAAATCTGTACAATTGTACATTCCTTATGAGCAATATGGGCCTCTGTTGAAGACTTCTCCTCCCCCATTGATGCAAACATAAAAGTGATTTATGGCTTATCAGATTGGACTGGGGCCACCTGTGCTATATTTAGTTATCCAGCTCATGCTAAGAATAAAAGGCCAATATGGAAAGGAAGTGTGATTAAGCACAAAGGCAGTGCTAGTGCCTTTTTTTTCTTCGATAGTTCTCCCTTCACCAGGTTTAAGTGTTATGATCTTTTACTGGATTTGGTCTTTGTGATTGTTTAGATAACTAGCTTTTGTGTTCTCTCTTCTGGGATTCTTCCAAGTACAAGCCTGTCATTGTATTCAATGGAATTGGCTGCCAAAATGGGTCCTCAAAATCAGTGTATGGAGCCAGTCATGCCAAACTCCATCAAAAGTTGAGTTGCAGTGATTCAGTTGCTGAGCAGATGGCAGTTTGAATCAAATATAGGTCCTTAACCAATAAGTCATTTTTGAGTATGGAAGCAAGCTACCTTATTTCAAGTTTCATTTTCTTACAAGGATCCTTATAGAGTTCAGTTTGAGTGCAAATTGCTGAATAATAACTGCTTTTTGCTTTGCAATGCAAAGGACCCTGTTACATTAAATTGCTTCTCAAGCAACTTCCAGGAAACAAGATGGTCCTTCTTCCATATTGAGTTGAAGCCCCTCGGTCTGACCATTCTTTGTAGGTCAATGTGATGAATTTTGAGTTGTTTGAGCTGAGAGTCCAACCAGTGTTGATGGAGCTTTAACACACCTGAGAATTGAGTACAGATTAATCATCTCCCAGCATCTCACTGTTAAACTCTCTCTACTTCAATCGGAATAGATTTTCCTCTTCACATGGCTACTCAAGGAAAGCGCACCTCTCATTTCAGTCTTTCATTGAGTTCAGCCACCTATGTGTGTGGTGTGTGGAGTGCCTGTAAAATTGCTGATAGAGCTTCCTCTTATCTCTCTCACTCTCTCTCCCTCTCTTGCTCCTGAAATCCTTGCTTCATTTAAGGAGATTGGGTTATGTAACCTGGGGTTATTTTTGGATCTGTTGTAGAGTTTGGCTTTGAACTAAACTGTGCAAGTGTTTAAAGTGGATCCACAGAAAAGGACCAGCAACCTTGTGTCTGTAACTGAGATGCTGCTTTGATATCGGTTTGAGATAATTAACTTTACTTACTGTTGGATTGGTCTTGATGCTGCTAACTGGAGTTCACTTTCAAATGCTATTTTGTTCACTGCTCGGTCAAAGATGCTGTCACGAAATATGCAAACATGTACTATTTAACCAGAAGTATGTGGACCAGCAAAAACCATCACAAGGAAGTTGGTCCTCCCTAACAGTTTCCTTTTGAGTAAACACACCAGACTTACTGAAGCATTTCTGTGCAATACAAAAAAGGCCCTCTCTTTTGCTAACTTGGAAGTACACCATTCTCTAAAATGAGCATTTTATCAGAATTGACGCTAAAGTAATCAAATGGGACTATTCTATGTGTTGCCTGAACTGTGCTGTTTTGTATCAAAGAGTCACATTTGAATGGTAAACATGATTAAATTCCTTGTATACTTATTTTTTAGTTCGTTCTCCATCGTCTATAATCATCTCCTCTCTTATTGTTTTACAGCCTCAGACAGCAGTCAGAGGTTTCAGGAAACATGTTTTGCGTTTGCACTAACGCCTCAGCAAGTTCAACAGATCAGCAGCTCAATGTAAGTTTGTTTGTTTGTGTGTGTGTGTGTGTGTGTGTGTGGGGTGAGGTATCAAATTGCATTATTGGACAAGATAACATGGTTCAAGTGCTTGAAATGCCTTAACTAATTTTGTGCTTCTAATAAATTTGAAACGGTTAAATAACTGTTTTAGCCAAATCTAAAATCCGGCTGAATTTAAAACGGCTGTTGAGCAGTTTACCTGGTTTTGTTAGATATCGTCTTCTTGGAGTTGCATAGCAGGCGATAGTGCTTATCAGACGTGCCCAAGCGAGCGGTCCTGTAGAATGTTTGGTATGCTTTTTTCTCCTACGCTCTATCACACATTCCTTTACTCCCGCCCTCTTGTCTCGACAGGGACATTTCTGGGACCAAATGTGACTTCACCGTTCAAGTACAGCTAAGGTATAAGACAAGTTTCCAACAGATGATCTACAAACTCAACTCAACTGGAACTTTTTGACAAACTGGAAATATGCTGCTAAATAATTACTTAAAGAGTGTCATTTTACTTGCCACTATTGTGTTTTGTGTTATCGCAAAGTCTTATGATAATGTAAAATGTTGTGTTTCACATTTAAAATAGCAAATTATTTGCTATTTAAAGTGCTGTGCAGTTGAATATTTTGTATTTGAATGTGCAGTGTTTTGATTGTCTGCTATGAGGCTAACATACCCCCATCTTCAGAGCTTGCTTTTGTTTGGGTTTCTGAGAGAGTCTTGGAAATCTTTCCCACACATTCCTAAAAGATTCTCAACACATATTTTTCAGGTTTTGCTTATCAGAGACAAGTTGTCCTCAGGAAGATCATTTCCCACCCAACCTTTGTGTAAAAGTGAATGGAAAACCCTGTAACCTCCCTGTGAGTCTGGCTTTATTTTTGGTCACAAATCAGCAAGAATCTTTCAGTCCTTCTGCAAATGACAGACAAATTGTTTGAAACAATGATTAACACAAGTATATTTAAAAGGATAGTTCACCCAAACTGAAGGGTTTTGAACCACTTGTTGACAATGAGAGAATTTTGGGTGAACTATCTGTTTAAATGACTAGCTTTTTTCAAAAGTGTATGAAACCAACACAAATACAAACAGTACATTTTTAAAGATTTATTTTTAACATCTTTTTATTGTAAACATCTTTGACTCTTAGAACAAATTAATGTATCATATACAAACATTTTTCAATGATTTATTGTTTCTTGTGCTGGCTGTTTAACTGAATGTCTTTTTGTGGTTGTCCTCAGGGATATCTTCCTCCAACCAAAAATGGAGTGGAGCCAAAGCGACCGAGCAGACCCATCAACATTACCTCCCTGGTTAGGTTGTCTACAACAGTTCCTAACACCATCGTTGTGTCATGGACGTCAGAAATCGGAAGGGTAATGAAAGTTAAATCTGTTTGAAATTGTCATGTTGCTCAGAATGTGTTTCTAAAAGCTTTGTTGTGCATATAGAGCTACTCCATGGCAGTGTACTTGGTCCGACAACAGTCCTCCTCAGTTTTGCTACAGAGACTACGGTCAAAAGGCATTAGAAACCCTGACCACTCAAGAGCACTCAGTAAGTATTCTCTGAACTTATAACGGTTGATATCCAGTTAGGAGCAACAAACTTCCGTATTCTGCAAAAGAGGTTGCATCGTTTCCAGTTCCAGTCTTTTGTATGTACTAGCTACCATTGGTGTGTGTTGCATATGCAGATCGATATTTAAATTTTTATTTTTCTTCTCTCACAACATTCGGGTATTCAAATAAAATGGCAAAAAGATCATAGCTTGGTTAGCTGATGACCTTAAAAGTCAATAGATATCATCGTCAGCAGGGCTGGGGAAAGTTACTTTTTAGAAGTAATGTATTACAATATTGCGTTACTCCTTTAAAAAAAAGTAACTAGTTACTTTTTATGGAAAGTAATGTATTACGTTACTTTTGCGATACTTTTTCTTATTTGGGCTTGGCTGGTTTTTTTTGTTTGTTTTTATAACAACAAGCTCAAAAACACGAAAGATCCGCGCACAAACATTTGGCTAAAAACAGCCCTTCATCAGTGCCATTTGATCCCGAAAATATTTTGCACCTTGCACTTCTTGCATTTTTTTCGGCCTCTATATATATATATATATATATATATATATATATATATATTACACACCACCTGAAGTGTTGAGCTCAGTCTTAGAATGTTTCAGCTAGTCAATAAGTGTGTCTCTAGCTTAACTCGTGTTACTTGTAATGCGCTACCCCCAACACTGGTTGTCAGTTCTTACTGCTCTAACACTTCCTGTTGGTTCATAAGACAACTGAGCCTTTTCATTCCGAATATTATACGCACAAATGCGAATTTCTGCCAGTTTAAATATTTTGTCATGTTTTCTTTGGATTTTCCAACATTTACCTACAAATGCTCCCATTTAACACTGGAAACTATTGTTTTAATAAAGTGCTGCTCAAAATATAGTGTTTTTCCAATAACCTACCAAGTTACAAGTCTTATTTGAGCTGCCTGTTCACTGTCAGAGAATATTGCATGTAAAAAGACTGATTGGATTTGTGTTCTGTGCCCTCTCCTCAGTCAAAGAAAAGCTTACCGCCGACCCTGACAGTGAGATTGCCACCACCAGCCTGCGAGTCTCCTTGCTCTGTCCGGTATGTATTGGACCCTCAAAGTTTTATTCCTCTAAAGGGATTCTATTAAACCATGTGAAATTCCTTTGGACGCAATTGCATTAATCATTTTGTCAGAATAATGAAACTGCCACCAAGCCCTGCTTATGACTCTCTATCTTCCCTCATTGTGTTTGTTGGCAGTTAAATCATTTTGAGCTATGGAGAATAAACCACAAGCCAGCAGTCTAGGAATAAGATACAACTGTATAAACGTCATTGAGTTATAAAGTTTGAAAGCAGCATGTGGCCATATAATGAATGCTAACATAATGTGTGACCATCTGTGTGTAAATGAACAGCTCGGAAAGATGCGGTTGACGATTCCCTGCCGAGCGCTCACCTGCTCGCACCTGCAGTGCTTTGATGCTACGCTCTACATCCAAATGAATGAGAAGAAACCCACCTGGGTGTGTCCGGTCTGTGACAAGAAAGCCCCATATGAGCACCTTATTATTGATGGGTCAGTACTGATCTCACCTTTCATACCTGTGATTGTGGGCCATCTGAAATCTACAAAAACTTTGTTTTGCTTTTAATGTATCAGTCATTGCCTAATGTGTAAGAGCATCTATACACTACTGTTCAAAAGTTAAAGGTTGGTAATATTTATTAGGCTTGCCAAAGCTTCATTTGTTTCAATAAAAACTGTAATATTGTGAAGTGTTATTACATTTTTTAAAATAACTGTTTTCTATTTTAATATTTTTAAAAATCATTCCAATATAATAAACATTGAGCTTAATTTTCATGGAAAATGTGATTCATTTGAATGAGTAGAAAGATGAATAGTCTTTACTGCCTCTTTTGATCAGTGTGCCATTGCTTACTGCAGTGTGTGCTATTAAAATTGAAGTCATGGCAAAGTTGTTGTTGTTTTTTTTTTAAAGGGTTTTCTTTTTTGTACAGGTTGTTCATGGAGATTCTGAGCAGTTGTGTGGACTGTGATGAGATCCAGTTTAAAGAAGATGGCAATTGGGCTCCTATGAGATCCAAGAAAGTGGTACAGGAAGTGTCAGCGTCGTCAAATGGCATTGATGGTATATATTATATATGTTATACAGTTGTCTCAGTCCTGTAGTGAAATGTGTTGATATCGTACTGTATTAAACAAAAAATGAGAGCGTCTTGACTTGCTTTTTGATTCATGGAGGTCTGTTTTTTTTTTATTCTCCTCTGTAGACTCATGTCGGTCGGTTGTATCAGACCACAGAAACAGTTCGTCCCACGGCAGCAGTAGCAGTAAGAAAGTGGAGGTAATTGACTTGACACTGGACAGCTCCTCAGAAGATGATGATAATGATGAGCCTCCACCTAAAAGAGCCTGTCCATCTCTATCACCCACCTCCCCACCGGTCAACAAAGGGTGAGAATTTATAGTTTGCTTCATTTTGAACAGTCATTTATCATTTCAACCCCAACAAACATTTATGTGAAATGTCTTAAAACATTTTTTGAAAAGTGCATTTGTGATTTCTTTTTAAATAGCATTTGGATTCATATTTTGTCATATAATGCAAATAATATGTTCAGACATTTTGAAATGCGGTTTAAATGTATAGATCATTTTGAAACCTTTGTATGCGTTACTTTTTTCTTCTTCTTTTTTTCGCTGTAGAGTATTGAATCTGCATCATCAGGCGTCTCCACTGGCACGTGCTCCCAGCATGCCGGCGATGGAGACAAACTATATCCCTCCCCCTCCTCCTCTCATCCAGGATTACCGTCACTACTACCACACAGCCAGTGACCTGTCAGGTACCTGCATCATTCCACTGATATGATATTTTTCATTATTAACGGTTGTGTCTACTATTTTTTGATGGTAAAAATCATTCAAATATGTTGATTTGTTGCTCATGAAACATTTATTATTGTTATTATCAATGTATTTGCAAGGTTTGAAGTTAATTTGATGAATAGAAAGTTCAAAAGAGCAGAATGCATTTGAAATGAAAATCTTTTGTTGTATTAGAAATGGAGCTGCGTGATTCTGAATAAATTGAGAATCATGATCTCACGATTCTCCCACAATTCTGAATAAGCAGCTAAACAAAATAACATGTAGTTTACTAGAGGTTCTGACAAAAATCTTAATAAATGATTCTATTTAAAAATACTTAATTTGGAATTTTTTTAAATGGTTTGAATGACTGATTCAATAACTCAGTCAAAAAGACTTCTCTTGTCTCATTACAGGATGAATCAGCATATTTGAATGAATGATTCAATGACATGCATTATTTGACAGTCACTTGTCGCCACCTACTGGTGTAACAATGTAATTCACACAGTCTTTATTTGATGCTCCAAGTTATTTTCAAAAGATGATTAACTCTATTTTGATCACTACCGTAGTTTATATCTGAACTATAAACTTTTATCCCAGTACTTCTGCAGGAATAATGATATTGTGTGGTTGAAAAGCTGTTTGTGAAGCTATTTCATACATATACATGATAACTGCTCTCTCTGGGTCAGCAACAGCGCCATCGCTGAGCTGAATGTTCACTGTGATCGTACTTGTACTGTAATAGACACAGGCGAATCATTGTCATTTAGGAATGAATCGACATCGTGATCTTTTAACGATTAATCGTGCAGCGTATTTGTACATTAAAATCTGAGATTTTGTAAAAGAGATTAGCAAATATATATATATTAGCAAATTTATACCAAACAACTTTTTCCCCCCTTGTTCTACAGATCTGAATTTCTTCTCATTTTTACAAGGGGACAATCACCAGGTATGTTCACTCTCTGAAACAGCAGCACATCACTGCTAGAGGGCAGCATTGTTCTTAAACAAACAAAAATTACATGGATTACGTGCACTAGGACCCTGAGATAGAATTAAAATACTTTCTTCTTTGTTATGAAACATCACCATATTCTAAAGTTGTCTTTCTCTATCCCCTTCGCAGCATTATAACATGGTCATGGCCGCTGCAGCCGCTGCCTCAGCTTCTGCGTCAGCATCAGAAGACCATGAGCTGCTGCTGAACCGCTTCATGCCCTACGGTTCCTCTCAGCTCTTCCTGGAGCAGTCGGGGACGCCCGCCAACAGCTCGCTAGTGCCTGCCAACGGCAGCGGGGGCAGCAGCAGTGGAAGCAGCAGCAGTCTGGTGTCCTCCAGCAGCCTGAGAGACAGCCACCAACATACCAACGCCTCCCGCTCGCGCTCCGACGCCGCCGCCTCCGTAATATACGGCTCCATCCCCGACGTCATATCACTGGACTGACCACACTGGGGCACCCTTGCAAACGGACAAGCCTTTATCACAAACAGCTGGAGGGCGGGAAGGAGCTTTGTGCACTCGTGATAGGATTTAGACATGAATGGGATGGAAAGTTTGGAGGATGAAAAAAAAGAGAACAAAGACTTTTGTAAAGAGAAGAATACAATTGCTGTGTACAGAGAAGAAAAATCTATTTTCAGTTTTACTTTTGTATATAAACAATAGGACGCTGCCTACCCAGTGAGTGACTTCAGTTGGTATTTTCTCCATGGATACTGAAGATGTTTTTCACTGCTCTGTGTGTTGTTCTTTGATTATCTTATTGTGTACCTTTTATACTTTTTGCTATTTTATTTCACTTCAGATAATTATTTTAGTCACAGTAATAGAATGGCAGTCATCTTCATCATTTTTATTTCTGAGACTCTTTCCCTCAGCCATTGTTTGATCAGTGAGGGAACATCACATTATTTAATGCCATTATCCTGTGCAGGTAATTTATTATTGCTTTAAGTTATGTAGGATGTATGCTGTACAGAAGCATTCCCTTATGCCAATACAGAATCTAGCCACGACATGCTTGAAGAGTCGACAGAGGTCACGTCTTATTCCAGTTGCACATTCTTTCTCATCCATTACCACATTAAGTATGTAAGAAGAAGCGGAGTTTAAAGTCATCAGTGCCCAGATTTACTGGTTAGTACCTGAGGTAAACTCTTGTACTTTTTTTTCACGATCTCATATCCTTTGATGTTTTTTTTCGTCTGAACTAAACCTCAAAAGACGAGGTGAGGTTTGCAAAAACGGCACTGAGGGTATTGGACACTATAGTATACCTCATTTAGTTTGTTGCAAAAATGACAGAAAAATAACCAGAATGATGTTGCAGTAGCCGTAGTGCAGACGAGTGATCATTTCCTCATGAACCTTACAGAAGTGCGATATCCCATACCAGCAGACCTTCAGATTTGGTCCAAAGATTTCAGCTATCAAACGGCAATTGACAGCTTTCTGTAAAAATGGCTTTGCCGTCTCGATGTGGCGTCTTCTGTCTCTTCCAGTGGCCGTTTTAAATGTCAAGAACTCCTTGTCATTATCTCAAGGTCTGTGTGGTTTGGGCTACAATTGAGATCGGCACCAACCGTTCTAACGCAACCTTTATCTAATTCTAGCTTTATAGGTTTTGAAAGTGTGCTTGGAAGGTGACCTTATTGCAACATAATCTGTGCTGTCTATTTTCATCTGTGTAAAACTGAATTTATTTATTTTATCTATATATTATATTTTTACTATTTGTTTGATCATGCATTTATTTCGTAAGAGCTCTTAACACTTGCTTTGCATTGTACAAGTAGCTAATTACGTGTCCTTGTCTCTCCTTCTCTCATATTTGTACTATATGAGACATTTGAGGCATTAATTCCACAATCGTACTTGCTGTGTCAGATTCAACTTTGGTTGAAATTAAGCCGTTTAAAGGATAAAAGCCACATCCTCTGGCTTCATTGTGAAGTGACAGCTGTTTTTGATTTGTCATTGATTGTCCTGCATTAAAAAAAAAGATTGTGGAACAGCTAATGTTGGACCTGGATGAACATTAGAACATTCTTTTAATCACTTTAATGACAGCCAGTGCACAGCCCACTAATCTTGCTAAATGAGTGATTGTTGTATTCAATGTTGCAAATTAACAATTGGATTGATGAACCCATGCTTGTTTAATTTATATATTTTTACATTTGCACTGAGTTACGTAATGGCACACAAATTTGAGACGGCCGTCATTCTACACAAATCTCCCATTTGACATTGCACTGAAATCATACATTTCATGTGCCCGCTGAACCGCTACGTCCTTGAAGTAAACCACTAGACAGTCAGTCTGTTATAGCTGTACCAATTACTGGCAAGTATGAACTCTCTGCCTTAAGTTCTTCTCTTACTGTATGGTACGCTATGAGAGAAACCATTATGTACAGGAAACCAATACCAGTTTGTACAAAATATTATATGAATTATTTATTATTTGAATTGGGATACATTGTTTACTTAATGAATGTTACTTGTTTATGTAGAGAGCGGTTTAGCTGTAATAAAACAAATACATTAAATCTTTTCTATTTGTCTTATCTGTATTTTAGTCTTTATTTGACCTCTGGTTGCAGAATGCTAAATCCCTATCACTCTTGAGGTGACTTGAGAACAACGACAAAAAAAAGAGTAAAACTTCGCTTGTGTTTTAGAATTTGATTTCCGTAGCTGGTCTAATATCGATTAATCTTTACTCGACACTTTTTTTTTTTTTTTTTTTTTTTTTTTTTTTTTTGAAGCACAAGTGAATGCGTGTAATACTTCTTACAATTTATAGATTAATTGAAGATTTCAAAACTACTTTCATTTGAAATGGATTAGGGAATTATTGTGCCAAAGTCATTAAAATCATGGATTTTTATTTTTTTTCATTTAAATTTTTGGTTGGTTGCATAAAATGGTTAGACTAGACTTATCTTTTTTCTTAAAGAAAAAAATTGATGACTGACTTGATTATAATTTTTTCTAAGTCAGTTACATAAAAACTTGAAAGATTGGTTTAATTTTTAATCTGAAAATTAAGACTGATTACCAGTGTTGGGGAACGTTACTTTTAAAATTAATACAATAGTTGCGTTACTCCTTAAAAAAAAAATCCACTAACTGCATTACTTCTAATTTTCATGAAAAGTAATGTTACATTACTTTCTTGTTGTTGTTTTTTTAATAACAAATTTTTTTTTTGGCAAATGCATATTTACACCTGTAAACACAAACATGTATAAAGTATATTTATGTAATTTAATATAGGTAATTATTACAGGTTTGCATACAAATTTGCATTCAAATTATTTAAGAATGTAAAAATATTTAAGAAAGCATTGAAGGAGATCCCATAATAATTCAATATAGCTTTACAGTAGTAACAATAAATATATTTTTAAATATGATGGTTTCATTATACATATAGTGATTATCTCTAAGGTGAGATAAGATAAGGGTATCTCTGCCGGAAGCTAGTTATTTTAGTTTATAAAGTTTTAAATAAGGATATTTTTCTTCTAAAAACCCATCGATTTGCATCAGAAGGACTTTATTAACCCCCTGGAGCTTTATTGATTATTTTTATTATGAATGGATGCATTTTGGGGGGCTTCAAAATATGGCTCCTCATTCACTATCATTGTAAAGCTTGGAAGAACCAGGATAGTTTTAAATATATCTCCGATTGTGCTCGTCAATCATATACACCTATGATGGCTTGAGATAGTGAGTAAATCATGGGACAATTTTCCTTTTTGGTTGAACTATCCCTGTAAGAAATGTGCTGAGCTAAATTTTTGTGCCCTCTAGCGGTTTGAAGGAGAATATTATTAAATGCGGAATCTCACAATTCCGAGACGAAAAATAAACATGCAACATGCAATTCTGACTTTATAACTTGCAATTGCGAGTTTAAATCTCGCAATTCCTGTGAAAAACATTTGTGAGATAAATAGTCGCAGTTACCTTTTTTTTAATTTTTTTATTTAGTGGTGGAAACAAGCTTCCATATAGTTTCCTTCACTTGTTACCACTGCTTTTTCTGCCACCATTAATGTGCGTGCAGCTACTAGTGACGTAACTTTGACGTCTCGATCAGTGAAAAAAAGTCGCCCAATCACTGTTGCCATGGTTACCTCGTATTTCGTGCCATAACTTGTAATCAAACTTTTGTGATGACTGAAATCACTTGAAACAAAGCTAGTCGTAATAATGCATATGTGTGCTTTTAACCGCTCCTACCGCCTTCCCAAGGGATCAAACCCCAATAACTGGCACCCTGAGTGTCAGTCATAGGTTACATTCTGTAGCCAATCTTTGCCCCGCATAGGCGGGTAATACCAACGCGTGTGTACCTCTGGATATATTAGTGGAAGCGCACAGCTGGTGAGAACCGCAGAGAACCTCTCCAGCACAACACAGACTGAGCGCAGCGCGCGCGCAGGTGGAACGCGCCATCGGATACTTAACTATGGGTGACACTTTCAACAGCAGCAGGGTGTTTAACCGAACCTCCCAGGGTCATGTCACGTTTGGAAACCTGGAGGATATCGACGTAACCGCGGACAGGAGCCCGGTGTTGAGGATCATGATCTCCGTGGTGTACATTCTCGTGTGCGCAATAGGCTTAGTTGGCAATTCACTCGTGCTCCTCATCATGAGAGCGAAACACGGCAAACAGAGCACCACCATTAATGTGTTCATCGTTAACTTAGCTGTCACGGACATCCAGTTCGTCCTGACCTTGCCGTTTTGGGCGGTGGATACGGCTCTGGATTTCAGCTGGCCGTTTGGAGACGCCATGTGCAAGATCATACTGTCCGTCACCGTGATGAACATGTACGCCAGCGTCTTCTTCCTCACTGCCATGAGCATCACTCGATACTGCTCTGTGGCTTCGGCCACCAAGAATAGGGTCCGTGCACCAGCATCGTGCTCTGTCAAATGGGTTTGCGCGTTTTTGTGGGTCGTCGCGACGGTCGCCACCGCGCCAACATCCATTTTCTCCACCGTGACGAGCGTGGCTGGAGAGAAGCTCTGTTTACTAAAGTTTCCTGCCGGACAGTATTGGCTGGCCTTCTATCATTTGCAAAAAATCCTGGTTGCTTTTATTCTGCCCATGTTGATCCTTACCGTGTTCTATTTGTTGCTTCTGAGATTTGTGAGAAAGCGAAATCTGAATAACATTCACTCAAAGCACAGGATTCATGTCACCAAATCCATCACAGTTGTGGTTCTGTCGTTCTTTCTTTGCTGGATGCCGAACCACGCCATTACTCTTTGGGGAGTGCTGGTGAAGCTGAACGTGATTCACTGGGATGAGGCTTATTATGTTGCCCATACTTACGTATTCCCCGTTACCGTTTGCTTAGCTCATACTAATAGTTGCTTAAATCCTTTTATATATTGTCTTACGAGAAGGACGTTGAGAAAGAAACTGAAGAATTGTTTGTCAAATATTGCGCCTTGGTTATTAAAGAGGTCTTTTTAGAACTCTATAGGCGGCATCCGTGAAGCCAGATATTAAAATTGCATATGCTGAAGAGATTCATGAGCATTATGAATGTGGTATTGCAATAATATATTATTATTATTATTAAGTTTACTTGCATGTGATAACTTATTGTTGGATGCTGTTCTTTAGAGACCCAGACTGAATTTTTTGCAAGACCTATATTTAAAAGAAAAGAAAACAACCGATTAAGCTGAAAAGTGAATATTGGTTATGAAGAATGGTCAAACTGATTATCGTTCTACAATGTCATCTTTTATTAAACTGAGAAGTTCAAAAATGCATGTTTAAAAAGCGACAACAACAGTCTGTCTTTACAAATACTTCAACATTTCAATTGTAAAACGCATGCCCAGTTGTGAACAAGGTTGACATGAATAAATCATTATTGATGTAAACAGTACTCTGACATTAATTCAACGTATGTATTGTTGGCCTCTATTGCCAACCAGGTAATTAACACTTTCAATGCCCAGAAAGCTACTAAAACCAAATGTTCATGTGACTACAGTGGTTCAATCTTCATATAATAAAGCCACCAGAATACTTTTTGTGCGCCAAAAAACAAAAACAAAATAACGACTTTTCAACAATATCTAGTGATGGCCGATTTCAAAACACTGCTTCGAAGGTTTACGAATCTTTTGTTTCGAATCGATGGTTCAGAGAGCCAAAGTCACGTGATTTCAGTAAACGAGGCTTCATTACGTCATGAGTGTTTCGAAATGTCAATAGTTCAAGTGACTTTGGCACCTTGATACGCGATCCGGACCACTGATTCGAAAGATTCGTAAACCTTCATGAAGCAGCGTTTTGAAATCGGCCATCACTAGATATTGTTGAAAAGTCATTAATTTGTTGTTGTTTTTTGCATGTAAAAAGTATTCTGGTTGTTTTGTAATATTAAGGTTGAGCCGCTGTACTCACATGAACTGTTTTAAATCTGTTTTTAGTAGCTTTCTGGGCATTGAAAGTGTTGATTGTCTTTTTGTTTACCCGCATGCGACCATTAACAGACTCCATTATCAAGTCGCTCCGGAATATCAATAAATTTCTTCTTTCCTAGGAGACTAGGAAAATGTTATAATGTCAAGTAACATCTAAGGAGTCGTATCATTGTTAAGTTTAAAAAAGTATTGATTTTAGATTGGGAGGAAATTCTGATCATCTGTCCATTCAGTTGGACATCATGAGTCACTAGTTATATTTCAGCTACAGTTCATATTACTGAGACTGTGTTCTTGAAAATACTTTATCTTTTTTGGGCTGTAAATAAATATATTTATGTTATTAGAATGTAATTTGCAGTTACATAAAAAAAGTACTGTGATTAATTGTAATGCTTTACTCGTTACATCAAAAAAGTAATCAGATTACTTTTTTAATGTAACAAGTAATGCATTACAAGTAACATGCATTAAGTAATCATGCTTAGAGGTCACTACAGTGTACAGTTATAAGTAATGCATGTCACTTGTAATGCATTCCCTCCAACACTGCTTATTTCAAATGAGATTGAAAACACCGGATCGCTAGTTTTTTTCCACAGTCTGAAAACATCAATAGATCAAGGTAATTTCAGTCTGAGGTTTTCGCAGAGAAGAGAGCTATTGGAAGAAATGTGTCCATATTGAACATAATCAATATTGAGTGTTTTTTGTGTAGTCTGAGTTGTGTTTCCATAGAGTTGTACCTTCAGTGGTTGTAGAGATCTTTGATGGAATCACGTCCTCATGTTCTGATATCAAAGAGACACAAAGTTCAGCTTGTATAAAGTTCTTTGTCTGCTGGGATCAAACTCAATTGCGTTTGCAATGATTGACTGTGTTATATTTTTTTGTAGTTTTCACATGATTTTATATAATTCTGTTTGTTAAATACACACAGTATTGCTGTGTTATTACTGTATTATGTTTAATAGTGTCTCTTCTTTGATTAAAAACAAAAATGCGCTATATCCACTCTAGTGGACATCTGAAAATCTCTTTGAAAAATATGTGAAAAATAAAATAAATAAAATTCCAAATCTTGTCTTTCATGCCCTATAGGCCTAGAGCAGCAAAAACACATAAGGAAAAAACTCCTGAGGTTATTAATAATTCATGCATGAAAAGAGTTAAATTATTGAAAAACTTAAAATCTCAGGGGTCTCCAAGTAAATATTTTAAGTCAAAGGGATTTGGCTGACAAAAAAAAAAACTTGGGAATCCCTGGAAGAATAAACAATAATAAACATGACAATAGTGATTACATTACACATTCAAGAGTTTTTCAGCTTTTAAATATGTTTTCCAGACTTTTGTCCAGATCAATAATTAGTGAAGGTGACTTTATGGGGTAGTTGTGGCCTAATGGTGAGAGAGTTGGGCTTGTAACGTGAAGGTTGGGGGTTCGATTCCCACGCCGGCAGGAATTGAAGGTGGGGATTGTGAATAAACAACACTCTCTCCACCTTTGATACCACGACTAAAGTGCCCTTGAGCAAGGCACCTAACCCCTAATTGCTCCCCGGGTGCTGTTGCAATAGCTGCCCACTGCTCCGGGCTCGTGTGTGCACTTGAGATGGGTTAAATGCAGAGCACCAATTTCGAGTATGGGTCACTGTACTTGACAATACGTCACGACTTTTATGTTGAAGACAAGCTAGCAATATCAGCTTTAGAGTTTAGAAAGTAACTGTTTAGTAACAAAATGATTCATCTCATACATGGTGTAATTTACTGCTACTGCTGAAAAAACCCTGCATATGCTGGTTAGGTCTGTTTTGGAGCATGGAAATCTGGTTTGAGGTGGTTTATGCTGGTCTTTAGCTGGTTCAAGATGGTCAAGTGCCAGTCCGAAACTAGACCTGAGCTGGAGCTAGTTGCTTAGGGCCAGCACTTGACCAGTTTAAACATACATAACCAGCATGCTGTTTTTTTGTTTGTTTTCAACAGAGAGACAAAACACACATGCCCTTTTTTCACAACTTCAGTTTTAATAACTTTAATAACTTTATTACAACTGTAAACATTTATGTTTTGCATTGCAAATTTCAAAAAAATGATAAAAGAGACACCTTAACATGCAAAGAGCCGTTTTTACACTACATTAATACAGCGAACAAATTCTGTGATGCTCTAGTCACCTGACAGGGGCGCCAAAAAAGTGCGTCATAGAAACGCAGCGCGACGCCTTCACCCTGTGTGAATTAAATCGGAGCTGGCAATGCCTGGATTTGATTTTCCAGCTATTTTTATTGTTTAATCTGTGAATGGCGCCTAAACAGGACCCTAAACCTAAATTTCAAGAAGGTAAGATGCCCTATAGGAAAGCTTTGTTTCCTCTGAAGGAGTCATCGGTTGTTCGGTGTATCCTCTCATTCATCCGTGTGAAGGAAGCGGGCGCTGCCACTGCACAATGGCGCGTGTGCACAGCGAGATGTGTATAAAACAATTCGTTTTTATGGACGAGCACTGCTAGTTGCCTGCTTTAAAGTGTACAGAATTGTTAACAGCAGTCAAGCGCATGCATGAGAGCACGTTAGCGCTTTCCGTTAAATGTAACCGCCTCTGTACATGCACGCGGCCGCGCGTTTCTGCAACAAAACATTAGCTGTTGTCCATGTAGCCCGTTAGCTTACAGCAGGCCTTGTTTACAGGAAGCTCCATTTATAGCATTAAAGTCCTGGCGGGAATAGTTATTCTTCGTCATTCATAACATAACGTTAAGAGTGTGGGTGATTCGTTTCGATTCAACAATTTAGTGAGAATTTTTCTAACGTGTCGGATTTGTAGTGATCTGATGGTTAGTAGCATTTGCAGATTTAACCGACTATTTGACTGAGATGCGGCTAGTTTGTTACTCTAATGTTGACAAATAAAACTTTTAGGTAAATGTCAAACTTGCAAAAAATGTTTTGCTGAGGCTTAATTTTAATATATTTTTTTTAATGGAAATGCTAATTATATTTAGGCTGTAAGTAAATTTGAATCTTGGTTGTAATAAACTGAGTTTTCTTTTTTGGGGGGAGGTTACAGTAAACCTATGCTTTTATCTAAATTAAATGTATTGTTGTTTTTGTGATAAACAATTGTTCCTGTGCTCTTACATGTTTTCATGGAATTAAATGTTTCTCTTTTATTCATTAGCCTACCAGTGGACGCCATTACACGTTAATGTTTCTGATGTATTTCAGGTGAACGAGTGCTGTGCTTTCATGGGCCATTGTTATACGAAGCTAAGGTATCAGTTTGAATCATTCATGCCATTATTATTATTGTTTTTGTGTAAATGTACTAAGTGTTTGTAGTGGCTTTTGATATCATTTTCTACATTCAGTGAAAGCACTTAAACATGGACACGGACCTTTTTTTAAACTTTTTTTGTCATCCTGATGTGTTCCTTTTTTCCTGCTTGTGTTGTCTGGATGTAATTTTAATGTTACTTTAATCACGTTAGTTATTATACTCTTTTCCTCTAAAAGATGATTTGGATGTTTATACATATTTTATGTGTCTTCACAGTGTGTGAAAATCAATATCAAGGACAAACAAGTGAAATACTTTATTCATTACAGTGGATGGAATAAAAAGTAAGTCTTTGTTTTCAAAAATTCAGTGCTAGTTTGGACACCTTTAACATCCCAATGTTGTTGTAATTACCACCAATGGCCATGCTGTTGTTTTACAGGTTTGGTCAGTTAATTCTAAGAACGTGTGTTTAATGTGTTTCTAGTTGGGACGAATGGGTTCCTGAAAGCCGTGTGCTCAAATATGTGGACAGTAACCTGCAAAAACAGAAAGAGCTTCAGAAGGCAAACCAGTGAGTAATAAAGTTTGTAAAATGACTCCTAGACAGATCATTCAAAGTAATTCATTCAATTTAATGTACATAACCCTTCCGTATCCTTATTTTCGATCATCGCGTATACAATCTGTATAAAAGATTTATTGCGGAACATACTGTTTTTCAGAGACCATTATGTTGAGGGAAGGATGAGGGGTGTCGCACCGAGCAAGAAAATCGCTGCTGTGCAGCAAAAAAATGTAGATGTGTGAGTATTACATGCTTGAGGCAAGAAACGAAGTGAATTTATGGACATGCCAACAGTTCATCTAGAATTTTTAAAATGATCTTTCAGAACTGCAAACTCAAATGTATAGTAACCATGGTTTCTTTTATTAATTTCACTAGAAAAACAAAGAAGAACAAGCAAAAGAGTAAGTTCATTTTCCTATGTAAATACTGATGTATTTTGACCTGATGAAGCTGTTTGATTGTGTTAATGTAATTGACCCTTCGCAAATCCCGCCCCGTTGCTATATCCGACAACCCATGCTCTCTCGCACCACACATCATGTTCTCACGCAGTGAAAAATACAACGCAGAGCAAAGAGGACACTGACTACGTATGAAACAGTTTCATATTTAAAATATTGTAATTTTTTAAAGCAGTTTAAACACTAAATACCGTATAGTGGCTCTTAAATGTTGAGACAGATGCTTCAAATGGCTTGTGAACCGATCATCTCTTCATAGTAGAGCATTTATAGCATTTATAGTTATAATATATAAATAAACATGAATAGACATGTTTAGACATACATGAATAGACATCAGAAGGAATGTTGTATGAACCGCGGAAAGACGCGAGTTCACACAATATTTCAAGTTAATCTACTATAGGCTACTCCCTGACTGCTTTGTCGGATAAAATGACGGATTCGGCGTTATAATTGGTCAGATCGCCTGTCAAACTGGTTGCATAGGGTCAATTAAATAACCATTAAAAGAGTTTCGCAGATGGCTTACCAATCTGTCATACTGTTCTCCCATTTGTAGTTGCACATGCAATACAATTCAGACATTATTAAAAGTGACTTGGATTATGAGTGACTTGGCCATTAATTTTTTACTGTTAGTGAAATAAAAAACTGCTTTGTTAACTTCTCAGCACCGGGGTCTGGAGAGGGCACTAGCACTGGAGACATGCCTCACCCCCCACGCAAGAAGAGGGCACGTGTTGACCCAACTGTGGAGAGTGTATGTCAGTTCAAAGTCTGTTTAAAGCAAATTGGCCAATATTTAGTCTCCTTTTGAACTGGAGTTTTTACATAAGCAAAACCTAAGGTTGTTTTTGACACCCGAACTGGTTTTGTGTGCAGGAGGAGACTTTCATTAACAGAGTAGAAGTGAAGGTGAAAATTCCTGAAGAGTTAAAACCGTGGCTGGTAGATGACTGGGATCTGATCACTAGACAGAAGCAGGTAACTACAAACATCATCCCATGCTCAACCTAATCCATCTCCTGCATTGCTCTTCATTTAGATATATTGCATAATAGTTAAAGGTGCAGTAAGTGATTTCTGAGAAACACTGTTGAAATCAGCCCAAACAAACGCACCCTTCCCTTCATTGCTTCACCCCCAAAATGCACAAACACACACACAATGCAAGAGTGGATGTTTGTTTGTCATAGCTGAAGTGAAGCAAAATATTACTTTGTAAAAAAATAAAAAAATAAAGCAAAGATGGCGAACGAGTGACAAGGTAGAGCAAAAAATGAACCAAGTATCCAAGAGTGTATATACATGCAAGAGTTTGTTGTTAGTCCAGACAAACAATGACATTCAATACTGTCTTGCAATAGCTAGCATTACAAAAACATGGCAAAAACAAATGTCACTAACAATGTTAGCTGAAACAACGAAACCTCGGTGGCCATTTTTAGTATTTTGCTCTGGAAAGCCTTTCTAATACTAATGTGGGTCCTAAAGCTTTGGCCTGATCATAACCCTTCTTTTTCCAGTGATATTCCTCTGACGTTTTCTTTTTTGTAATGTCTCTCAGCAGTCTCTTTCTACAGTCTCTCTTCAACTCTCTATCTTGCTCACTTTCTCCTCCCGCATCATGAGTGGATACGCCTCCTTCTCCTTCTGATTGGCTACAAGTGTGTTGTGGCGCTCGTTCCGATCCACTTTCAACAGTGTTTCTCAGAAATCGCTTGCTGCACCTTTTGAACTACAGATTGCTGTCTAGAGCAGCAACTAAACAAAGAGGAAAAATGATTAGGTATTTGAAGTTTTACCAACCGCACGTTTGCTGGAATTTACCTGGATATCTGCACATATTGGTCATAAACATTTGAGTTTTGAAAGATATGCACCGTGAAAATATTTGTGGTTTTATTTATTTTTTTGTTCAGCTTTTTCACTTGCCTGCAAAAAAGAATGTGGATGCTGTCCTGGAGGACTATGCAAATTACAAGAAATCAAGAGGAAACTGTGATAACAAGTATGATAACTACAATTTATCCTTTTTGTTAAAATCACCGTTGTAATATTAATTTGTTGTGCAAATCATCCAGTTAATTCTAAAGAGACACTCATACAAAATTGATCTTTACTCAGGGAATATGCCGTGAATGAGGTGGTTGCTGGAATCCGTGAGTACTTCAACGTCATGTTGGGCACTCAGCTCCTCTACAAGTTTGAGAGGCCGCAGTATGCAGAGATCTTAGCAAACCATCCAGATACGTCAATGTCTCAGATCTATGGGGCGCCGCACCTGCTGAGGCTTTTTGGTATGTACTTAGTAACCATGAAATCAAAATTGATGTTCTTTTTTTTTTTTATTACAGTATTTAGTTTTAATGTGTTTTTTAATGCATGTACCCTCGTAATCTTAAATCAAAATGACTTCCCCTTCCACTTGCAACGACATCTCCACTGATGTTATGAGGGTGGGACAGTCTGTCCCTCACATGAGATCACAGCATTTGCAAACCACAACCATCCAATGGTCCAGTTCTCAATGGACAAAATCAAGTCCCGCCCTAAAATGTTTTTTTTTTTTCTTGGTCGAGAAGCAGTTTCAGTTGGGATGAAATAGTCACAATAGATAGATGAATAGAATACCGCAACCTCCATTTCATGCCAACTTTAAATGCTAATTGTGTTTTGAAACCTAATTGTACCAATTAAACAGTCGATTTTAAGTATTTTACAAGAAACAAAATGTTGAGCTTTGAATGCTGTAAATGATTAAACCATTAATCCATGGCTATGCTCATAAGTTCATCCTCAAAGCAAGGTAATCATGGAAATACAGCAAAGAACAGCCTTATTTTAGACAATGTTTTAATTACATTATTGGTAATTGCATATTCTTCACAGCATTTTGGGTTTTTGTAAACATTTAATTGTAGCATTTGTGTACTTTGACAGTGAGAATTGGAGCAATGCTGGCTTACACACCTCTGGATGAGAAGAGTCTAGCACTGCTTCTCAGCTACCTGCAAGATTTTTTAAAGTGAGTAGAGATTGATTTTAATTCATTTGAAGGCAGTAAATGACCTGAAATGTAAAAGATTTTGTGCTTGATTTTAGGTATTTGGTGAAGAATTCGTCATGTCTGTTCTGTGCAAGTGACTATGAGGTTGCACCTCCGGAATATCATCGCAAAGCTGTCTGAGGGCAAAGACAGTGAGGACGTTTGGTGCTACGTTCTGATTCTCATTTTATTTTTATTTAAAATCCATTCATCAGTCTTGTGGAAGATTTTAGTGCTCACAACATCAGTCGATATTGGTTCAGTAATCTAAGGATAATGTCTGGTATTCCAGATAAGAAATTAAATCTCTTTGGAAAGCTGCTGGTTTTTGCTCCCGTTTTATTGATCCATATTTTTGGTTTATGTAATATTGACAAACAGAACCTGGTCATGGATAGTTGAAATGCTGCATTGTTTTAACTTTATTTTCTTTTCTTTTTTTAGAGGAACATGTCAGTCAATAAATTGTCCTTCCCAGTCGTGGCTCTGTTTCGTTATTCTTTAACTACAGATAGACTCTTGCCAATTTTCATAGAGTTCAATAGCTTTGAAGTTGAATCATATCTTGATGTTAAGAACAGTAAAGATTTATATGGCAATAGCATTGGCATGTGGCCACAATAAAGGGATAATTCTCCCAAAAATGAAAATTGCAATTGATTCACACTCAAGTTGTTCCAAACTTGTACGAATTCCTTTCTTCTCCTGAACAAAATATCTTCTGAAAGGTATTTTGAAGAATGTCTGCAATCAAACAGTTGATAGCCTCCATTGATTTTTTTTTTTTTCTTCTCCCATGTATTTCCAAAAAATTTTGTTTTTGGTTGAACTGTCCCTTGAAAGCAGATGCTGTTGACATTGGTTCAAGTTTAAATATGTATAGTCCAAGTCTTATTTTTTACTTGCTTGCTTTAATATAATACAGATTTGGGGGTGCAACAGATGCATGTTTACAGTACAGATGGATTGTATGTATTTAAAAAAAAAAAAAAAAAAGGTTTAGAAACCACATCTTACCATAGTAACATAAGTGTAGCTTCACATAACACGGCAGCAGTGATAGTTTGGACACTTGCAAAACTGCTTTTATATTTTTGGCACAGTGTCATAAATACGCTCTATTTGTGAGGCTGCTGTTACATAGCACATATTTTAAAAGCGGAATGAATGAAGTCTTTCAAGAGGCTCATGTTTGAAACAGGTTTGTCAACTGGATTTGTTGAGTTCCCAGACTTGAGCTTGAGCCTTTCAAACAACATAAAATGGCAGACTGTCAAGAACATAACCCTGTTTAATGCATTTTTTATTAGAAGTAGCATCCGCATCATTATTATTCAGTTGTTTTTTGAACTATAACATAAAAGAATGTCTCTTTTTGTTGATATGTTTAGAGGGCTGTTACATGATACCACACAGAGGATGTGATTCACAGGATGTGATTCATAACACGCTCGATTGGCTCTTTAGTAAAGAAGTTATTAAACGCTTCGGGTCATAATTAGAATCGTGCTTCTTCTCTTCCTTCATTATTTTTCTGCCCTAAAACTGTTTGTGCTTCAGAGACCGTAAATCAAAGACCAACTACTAACCAAACGCACGTACACGCACACACTTTCTCCAGACGCTAGGTGGTGCTATTAAAAGATTTTAATTTTCATTACCAACTCTGGAACTGAAAAATGATTCAAAATGTAAAACATGGCACGTATGGACAACAGAAAATATAGTCTTTGAGGTGTCCTTTTCTTTTTTTCCCCCAAACTTATTTGACCCAGATATCACTGCACATGATAATATGACATAATCTCATAAACATGTGACATAATAAAATGTTCCAGGTAAATACATGAACATCAATGTCAGTTTACATGATAAATAGTTGTTCATTTAAATCATATGATAACACTGATGACGCAACAAGTTTGCAAACAGGACAAGCCTGCTGACAGTATATCCAAAACAAACACTCATTGTCGAGCTGCTTTTGAAGGCATCTACAGAGTCTGTGGAATCTGCAGCCCACAAATCATGTGAATCAGCTTTTCCACGGCATGACCTTCATACGGAGACTCCCTGTTCACGCCGATTGGCTCATTGTTACACAGTTTTCCTGAGGATTGGTTCACGGGAGTGCGTCAGGTCTCAATAGAGCCTGAACCTTGAAACCGAGGGGTGGAATAAAGTTTACAGGCAAACTTTGACAAGAGACGCACATTTGTGGACTTCTGGACAAGTGCTTAGTTACTGTCATACTGGAACTATGAAAAGTTTTAAACAACGACTTAAGAAAAACGAGGTAAACATTAGTGGCTAGATACTAATTTTCACTCTTTCGAATGGCTTGTCAAGATTTTTTGGACCAAGCCCATAACATGTCCTGAAACTGAGTGTGTGTGTGTGTAGTAGAGAAGTGTGGGTGGTCAGTCTGCGTGCTTGTAGTAAGTTGTGTATTATTGTGCTGAACTCCAGGAATGAATTCTGTTTATGGCTGAAGCGATAAGGACTCGTGATTGTGTGTCATATCTTTAGAAATTACGCTACAGATGATTTTATCGCTGCATTTCACCGTGTTTGACATAATCTGCTTTGCGCGAGACGAGCAGAGACTCTTGTTGCAAATGTAAACAACTGTTGAAACATATCACAACATTATTATTTCATCGTAATTGCTTGAACAATTCCGGTTTTTTTGTCTGGTTCCTGTAAGACTAACTGAAATAATTTGCAATTGTTTCGCAGTCCTGACGCGATTATTGAGAAATAATCTATACTTCTGTGAGCCGATCAAAATCAGGAATTCAGTTTCACCTTAAATTACATTAAAAAAAAAAAGCATGGTTCTAGTCCTGGATGCTGATTGGTCAATAAATCTTTCCAGTCTGTTATAGTTCACCATATCACAGCACCCATGGCAGAATTGTTGTTTTATTTTTTATTTTTTTTGCATAGCAACATTCTGTTATTTCAGTAGGAAGTGTGTCATACAGCGACTTAATGAATTTCCTTAATAAAATAAAGTTTTAAAGCTGCAATATGTAAAATCTTTGCAGTAAAATATCCAAAAACCACTAGGCCAGTGCTATATATTTTGTTCAGTTGAGTACTTGCAATACCCCAAATGTTTCCAACTATTTGTAAATCGTGAGAAAATAGCAGTTTTAACCAAGGATCCGGGACCTGTGAGTGAGTCCGTGTTAACCTCAGTTTCCGTTTTATTTTGTAGAAACCATGGAAACACCAAAGACACTTTAATATATATTACATGTGGGAACATAGACAAGAGAACATCTGTTTTGATACATTTATAGACAGAAAACTAATTATTCTAATATTGGTCAACACGTTTAGTCTTGTTAGAAATCTAATGTTTAAATCTAATGTTCTTTTTTTTTTTTTTGTGAGTACCATGCTTTACCAGAGAAAAACACTATTTAGTCAAGTAGCTAACATAACATTATCAGATGCAGCTTTATTTTTAGTAACAGTAATACAGAATTTTCTCCATCATACAATGTTTTAAAATGAATTAATCATTCAGCCCTCACAACACTCGCTCCTGCTCTGCTCATACTACAGTAACGTTAATAATCACATCCATGAACATGATTTCTGCCCGAGTCCCATCCCGATTCTTTTCCACCGGCTGTGAGGTGAAGACCACATGTCCCAAGATTCCTCGCTCAAACTTGGCGTTATCGAGCCACACTTTTGTTTTGAATAGGCGACCTCTAGAGGACGAAAAACTACATAGTGCAACTTTAATGGAAATTGCTAGTGTTATACTGAACTGTAGTGAAGATTTCACTTTAAAAATGTGGTTTGTTTCTCTTAAACACAGAAATAAACTTTTAATGTTTTCAAAAACTGTAAACAAAGAAAGTGTTCATTTGCAGAGCCAAAAGAGACAATGGTAAAAGTGAAAACACTTTCAGCTGTAAGAGAATAGGTTGTGAAATTGATTTTTCTGATGTCTTATGCTTGCATCTGTCTCAGAGTACAGAATGGGGAAAGTATGATGAGCGTCTCATGAAGGCAGCAGAGAATGGCGATACAGAGAAACTCATTGCCACACTCAAGAAAGGAACCAACCCCACCAAACTAGACCCAGAGGGCCATTCTGCGTAAGTGCCACTTTCAAAATGATGCTTACTTGATGCTAAAAATAGTCCAATGTACAGCAGTTTTTTTTGTTGTTGTTGTCTTTAATTGAACTTTAGTGAGACCAAACCAACTGACTGACATAATATTCTTGCAAATACAACTTATTTTTACAGCCAGTTGCTGTGCACTGAGCTCATGTTTTAAAGTGGAAGCCGAACCCCTCTGTGAAGGGCTCTGAGATCAAGTGATCTTGTGATCTTTGATTGGAAGTGAATCTCAAAAACATATCTCTATTCTCCCTGCTGGGACTCCACTGATCACTTCTTCTGTATGCATTTCATCGCTCGTCTATTGCCACAAAAGATAGCTTTTTAATAAAAGTGCAAATGTCCAGCCAGGGGATAAGGGAAGAAATTTTGATAGCCCTATTTTTCTGTGGCCTCATTCTCCTCTGCAATGCACAATGCCTTGATTGTTGTTGAATTTATTTCCAGTAGCGGCTTCTGAATGAAAAGTAGGGAGTCTGTAGCACTCCAGTTTTGTAGTGTCTTTCTTCATCTGCATTACAATTGCCTGGAATCATGATGACTGGCACATGCACACTAACCTAAGACTTTACTCCCAAACAAATTTTGAGGCAATTTCACCCTTAATGCTTTTTAAATCCTCCTCCTGCATTATTTTACTCGTCTTATATTTTACCATCAAGGATAAGCTACACAGAATGCCCTATTTGCTTTGTGGAGGGTTTTGTATTGCTTTATTGTATAATTGACAGAGCTATAGTACTGCTTCCGCAATCTGTAATGAGATCTTTCCTCCATGGGCCTCCCGCACACTTGTGATGATAAATACTGGGTAAAGAAGGATAAACAGAGCACAAAAATAAATGTTGAAACATGAACCTCCAAGATGATTAGTATACTTTCTTCAGAATCGAGCTAATATATTTCTGAATACAAGCTGAAGTTTGTAGTCCTAGAATAACCTATGATTGCCTGCAGTACTGTGTGTGCAGTTTGCAGAAAGAATAAATGCATTGACCTCTGATTAAGCAGTTTAAAGGTATACAGTCAAACATTTTGTTTATTATAAATTAGGCCTAACTAAATATAAATAATGAGTAAATGCAATCATCAATCCTTCTTCCAAAGCGTATTTTAGTCTTACCCTTATACACGTCAATCTAAACTGGTTCTCTGAAGTCTAGTACGGAATGTTTTAGGAGTAGTAGGATAAACTTTTTCTCTCTCTTTTTAATTATGAGAAAGAGCCACATTCATCCGCACAGTCACGCAGAGCCGAAGCACAACCAAAACAATGTTCTCCCACAAAATGCATTCAGTTTAACTGCTAGAGGGCCAAAAGTTACATAGTGTACCTTTTTAAAGAAGTAAATTTCACCTTCTTCACCTTCTTCAATTTTTGCTGATAAATAATTGCAGTGAATATTTACTTGGTTATGACTAATGCTCATATATATATATATATATATATATATATATATATATATATATATATATATATATTCTAGATCATGAACATTTTTCTGAAACCAAAACTGCGAAGTCACTGACTAAATGAGCTTTCGGACACAACTAGCCGAATTGTGTGTTAACATCATTTATGTCCACTGTGTAATGGTCTATGACTTAAAACTGAAACATTTTAAAGAAGATTTATATACTTATGTTTGAGAAGATTTGATGAGATCTGGTTTGACCTTTTTTGCTTTTTGTGTTGCGTGTTGTTCAAAACATAACATTAGAGCCATATTAGTTCCTGTCTAGTGAAATCGGAACATTAGAAGTTGTTCCAGAGAGTACATATCATCATAAAAGCTTTCTAACAACACAGATGTTTAACTAAATCATAAATGTGTGGCACAGCAGTGCTTTGGTGATAATATGTTTATGGGAGAGTATTAAACATGGTGTGTGGTGCTTCATGCAGCCTATAATTTTCCTATTTTTCTTCTTTTATCTCTTCCGGTCAGCTGTTTTAAAGGGGGTTGTTATGTGTTAGTATGTCGTGTTCTGTTGTTGTTCAATGCCTTTCAATGTTTTTCTGTCTGACAGAATATATGCATTTCCTTGCCATAATGGAATAAAGAAATGTCACATTGTTTTTATATTTAGCTCCTGTGCATTTGATTTTCATTCCTTTTTCAAACAGATTTAAAAAAAGATTTATTTTCCTCTTTATTTTCTGCTACAAAACAAGTTTACACCCATTACCTACTCCTACATCTAGTTGATCCTTCTTTTGTCCTCTAACTATTTCAGCTTACAAGCAGCAGCAGTCTTGGTGATTTAATTAACTCATGTATCATGCCGGCTTTATAGGCTCAAGGAGTGGTTGTGTCTATTTTCTGTTGAAACAGGCCTTGACTGCCATGTTGTTGCATGTTTCTTTTCACGTTTCTTGGCTCTTAATACATAATCGTATTGGTAAATCGCTGGTAAACTCGCACATGTTGTAAATGCATATTTTGATTTCCATGGAAGTATGGTAATTATTAACCTGTGGAAATATCTGCATTAAATATACATTATTCATATTGTAAAATTGACATTAAAGGTTTAGTTCACCCAAAAATGAAATTTCTGTCATTAATTACTCACCCTCATGTTGTTGCAAACCTGCAAGACATTCGTTCATCTTCGTAAAACAAATTAAGATATTTTTGATGAAATCCGAGAGGTTTCTGACCTCCCTATACACAGCGATCTCTTAGGCTGTTCACATTGTACACGCAAATGCAGAGCTTCTGGTTTCTATGTCAGAACGGCGACTCAGTTTTGGGCGACTTTGCAGCACGACGCATGTGTGTGATGTAGGAGATGGCCAATTATGAGCCGGCTTTCTGACGTAGAACACGGAAGCGTTGCACTGTGCTTACTTCATGAACTGTGTTGGAGACTGACATGGAAGAGTTTTTCTTTTGTTTTTATGCGCAAAAAGTTCTCGTCGCTAAATTGAACTACTGTAGTCGCGTGGATTATTTTAACGATGTCTTTACTACCTCTTTCAATTGGGTATAACGTTGCCGTGTATAAGGAAGTCAGAAGCTCTCGGATTTCATCAAAAATATCTTAATTTGTTTTCCGAAGATGAACGAATGTCTTGCAGGTTTGCAACAACATGAGGGTGAGTAATTAATGACAGAAATTTCATTTTTAGGTGAGCTAATCTTTTAATGATGACAACAATATTATCGACGATACTCATGCTTATATTTTATAATGCACTTGTATATTATTTGTTTTAAGGTTTCATGTTGCTGCTAGCAAAGGCCTCATAAATAGTCTAAATGCTTTCCTGGATAACGGTGTCAATGTGAAGGCTGTAGATGCTGCCGGTAAGACTTTCTGTCTCTGCACTACTCATCTTTAACGATCGGCATCTTGTTCACTCACTTAAAAGTACATATTTAAAGAAGGTCAAAATCATGACCACACTTAAAATCATGCCTCTGACTTTTAAAGCTCACTGTATGTATGTTGTTCCTCTCTGCAGGGAAAACAGCTTTGCATCTGGCTGCAGCAGGCGGTCATTCCATGTGTGTGCAGAGGCTGCTGCAGGTACCTTCCGCAGCATTTTTCCACTAACAATCACAGGAAGAAAGACTAATGTGAAACCGCATTGGAATGTCACATTGTTGACGCGTAACCAACCCCTTTAGCAATTGCCCTGCCAAAGACAGCTCAATGCTTTCTTTTCTTTCCCTACCCTGTTTTATGTTTAAAGCCCTTGCTTATTTGTTTTTTTTTTCTCTGGACTTTCCTTTGCTTTGCTTTTGATCTCCATATGAAACTGTGAGCTTAAGGCAGAGCTGGAGCAATTTACTCCACTTTTTTGTATCATAGCAACAATTCTTTTGCTCCCAAAAGCACCGTTAAGAATGTGAGGCATGTTATCTGCTGTGGAAATGTGAATTTTTTTTTTATTTCATAAAGCTTTGATGTAAATGCATCTATAATTAAATGCAAGTGAAAACGAGGGAAATGAATGCAGATGAGTTTCAATTGTCAGTCAATTGCATTTAAAGCAAAATAATTAAAAGCATGAACAATTTAAAGCATTAAAAGTGAATCTTATGATTGAGCCAAATTCCACCTATACTTTTGCATGTGCTGAGAGGCATTTATGCCATTTACATTCTCTTCAATGTTTTTACATCAGTTTTCTTTGCTAGTTGAGCAGAGGAATATGTAAATGATCTTTTTTTTTTTTTTTTTTACTTTTTAAGATTTGAAAACAAATTGAATTTTTTTTCTGCAGAATGTATAATATTTCTCATGCATGTTAAATATTTTCTTTTACCACAGTGTAAGTGTCCTGTTGACAGCACAGACCTGCAGAGCCGTACAGCTTTGCATTATGCAGGTTTGTGGATTTTTCTTTTATTAAATAATTTTTAAATATAAAATATATTTTTATTTTTATTAATATTCTATTTAAAATTATAGTATTTTTCCCCATAATTTATAATATAAATATTTGCTTTTGTTTCACTAATCAACAGCAATGCATCATTAAAGCTTTCATACTGTTTTTTATTATTATTGTTAATTATGGTCAATAATTATATGACCACTGCAAATAACATCAATGCCAGACTTGCTTGCTTGTTGTTTAGCTTAATGGAGGGCCATTGTATGGAAGCTTGTTTCCACCACTGAATAAAAAAGTAAATAAGGTAATTGTGACTTTTTATCTCACAATTCTGACTTTTTTCTCCGAATTGTGATATAAAGTTGCGATTCCATGTTATAAAGTCAGAGATATAAACTCGCAATTCTGAGAAAAAAGTATGAATTGTGAGTTTATATCTCGCAATTGCGACTTTATTTCACGCAATTCAGAGAAAAAAGTCAGAAGTTTATATTGCAATTCTCACTCTATTTTTCGCAATTGTGAGTTTATATCTTGCAATTCTAACATTATGACTCACAATTGCTAGTTTATTTCCCGCAATTCTGACTATTTTTCCCAATTCTGACATTATAACTTGCAATTTCTAGTCTAATTCTAACCTTTTCTCAGAATTGCAATTACTTCATATTTTCATTAATTACTTCAATATTTCATGCAATTGTTTATATCTCGCAATTCTGACATTATATCTTGCAATTTCTAGTCTATATCATGCAATTTTGAGAAAAGTCAGAGCTGTGAGATAAAAAGTCGTAGTTATATTTTTTATTTTTTATTCTTTATTCAGTGGCAGGAACAAGCTTCCATACTATTGCCTAAGTTAGGCTGGTTGTATTGATGTTTTAATAGTGGTTTAATTTTACAGTGATGACAAATAGTGCTTAAGTTTAATAGTTAATTAATAGTAATAGTTAAAAGTGCTGTCACCAATGAAGGCATTTGTTCAATTCTTTTGTTCCATTGCCTTAAAGATGCTTGGTAGCAGATTTGCTGTGGTTTTGAGAAGATGGCAAGACTATATATATATAGTTAATATAAAGTGCTCAACCAACTGCACAGCAGCAACACATTTTAACACCTCACCTTAATGTTGGACATGATCTCTAGTGTGTTAGAATATAAAATAATTGTAAAAAATGTCTTGACATTCTATACTACATGTATGTACACTTTTTAGTATTCTAAGGCAAGAAACGTATTATGAGAATGACCCTATGTAATATTTTATTAATATAATATTTAATACAAATAGTTTAACCGACAAGCCTACGGAACATGTTAAAAAGTTTTATGTGCACTATTATGCTCTGAGCTTTTTCTTCCACATTCTGAAACTAAGTCATAATGAATTCTTAGATTCTTTCTTTGCATTTTGGGCGTGTGTCAGATTTATTATCATTCTTTTCTGGCAGCTCTTTCATTATGAATTCTTCAACTGCTGTATAAGGATGCATCAAGGACTGATATAATGTGTAGCTGTCAGAGTTGATCTGAGAATTATAACGTCTTGTGACTTGTTATTGTTTTTCAGCATATGTAGGCTGTAAAGCCGCCATCAAAATGCTCTGTGACAGCGGTGCATCTATTGATGCTGCTGATGCAGTAAGTAAAATAGGTTTTGAAACAACTATTCATTTTGCACACTGAGTATATTTAAAGAGGAGATTTCACTGTGAAATTAACACCGAAATGGAGTTGCAATATATGTATCTACAGTATGCACCTTTTTCAGGATGGTAGATCACCTTTGTTGCTTGCTGCTAAGATGAGCCAACCAGGAGCATGCCAGTTGCTTGTGCAATATGGAGCACGTACTGTTCTTCGAGACAAGCAAAACAAGTAAGGGAAAGCATTTACAAATGATCATATTTTCTGTTTTGCATTAATATTGATCCAAACAGTGTTTGCAAAAATCAATTCTGTATTATTGATGTAAGAGGAAGATTATATTTTAAATTCAAATACATTTTTTATGTTCAGTTCTAGTTTGTATACTAATGTTAATCAACTTGCAACCTAATATGAAAAAGTCCATCCCAGGACATCTCAGCTGCATTGCACTAGTGTCCTTAAGAAATCCATCTTCTACAACAAGGAAGTCGCCTGTTTTCTTTCCATTGAAATGGCACACATTTACATGTGTACACTGCAGAAAGCAGCAATAGGAACAGAGTGCATAGCACACATCAATTCTCAGAAGTACTGAAGCTTCACCGTGTACTTTTATTTGTTATTTATCAGCATTCAATGATATAGAATGTGCAGCAATATTTTTAGGGCTGCCAAATTAATTAAGAACAGCATTAAATGTATTTAATAAATAACATAATGATATAGTGCGTTTGTTGAGTCACTTAATTCAAGTAAACGTATATTTAAAGCTTTGCAGAAGTAATCATAAAGTTTGTTTGACCTTAGTAGTGCCGTCCCAAGTCATCATCAACTTTTTATTTTTTAAAGTTGTTATATTTTATGTTTTCTATTTGTGTTTTGTCTAGGACTGCGCTAATATTAGCTTGTGAGAACTCCTGTAAAGAAGCGGTGGAGATTCTCCTGAAGACTAAGGCTGATGTTTCTGCTGTCGATGCTTATGGCCATGATGCTTACCACTATGCCAGACTAAGTCCGAATCAAGACTTGATCACACTTGTACAACATGCCTTGGAAACAACCACTAAAGGTAATGCATGTACTTGTTGAATTATATTGAACATTTTTTGTCTTGTATACGGTGAGATTAAATGTTGTTTCAGTGTGTCAAAACACCATATAGTCTTGTAATCAGCAAGGAAGTACAAATGTAGCATGTAGCAATTACTGAACCTCTTCATGCTGGCAGTTTTAAATTTAGATCCCGTATCAACCATCACACTGTCACTACTGGGTAATGCAATGTCATTTAAGAGAAGCGTCTGACAGATTCAGACTTCTCAAATTTTAACACTAAAAGGCAATCAATTTCTAGAGGTGACCGGTCTGTATTCTTTTAGCAAGAACTGTATTCTTTAGGCTTTTTCCAAGCAAATCAGTGGCTTATTCTTAGAAGATCACTTGGTTACTGAAAGATGCTTTTCATATAATGTCTGCCATATAATAAAGTGCAACAATTAAATCATGGAAATCAAAGCACATTCATGGCATATTAAAATGCACGTCTGAAATGTTGTGCATTAGGAACAGAAACATGTGTGCTATAACATTTCCCTCCGTTTTGTTTTCAGCTAAAGAGACTGCCAATGTTTCACAGAAGATCCAACAGGTAACATTGACATTTTGCAGACAAATGAACCGTTTGACACATGTGCATGCACATTCATAGTCAAGTTCAAGTATTTGAAATCCAAAGGCAGTAACAGCAGACAGAAAGGTCATGGGTTTTCTGCCCTCAAATTAACTCCATCTATTTATTGATCTTACTGCCATCTAGAGTCTTAAATGTTAATCGCAGTGCACTTTAATTAGAGCCATCCTAATACCCAGTCATTTGAGAATGATGATGGTGTGCTATCTCCAGCTCTGCAATGATGGAAATCAATTTGATGATATTGAATGTTTTTCTGCTGCTGTTGAGAGGAATACTGATTCTCATGCTCGTGTGAAGAAGTCAGCCATTCATGTTTAGATTCATAGTTTCGTACACCTAACACATATATTATGGATCCAGCCTTCAGGATATGTCTCACCAATTTACTGTAGGGAAATGAAATTATTATTAAAGAATTGTTAGAGAATAGTATTTATTATGGAATTATAGATTTATTTATTTATGAAGGCAGTGTAAGCAGAAGTTTTTGATAAGAATTGAAAGAATTATTCCTTTTGCTTTCTAAATGCACAGGCTAAACCCTGGACCAAAGCAGGATCAGTAAAGACGGAGAAAGTTTTGTCAGAGCCCCTAACAGTGAGTTACTTTAGAGGATGACATTTGATTTAATTTGATTGACATTTGCTGTCAGGCAGTCATTTTCCTCACCTGTAGCGGATTGTGGTCTTGTGAACAGTTGTGAATATCATCATTAAAGGGTTGTGTCTGAATTACAGAGGGAACATGGCAGTCACTCCACTGAAGGTAACTTGGAACGTGATTTTTATCTATATATATATGTGTGGCAGAACATCAGGATTGCAATCAGTCGTATCACAAAAAGATTTCCAGATCTCGGCAAAATGTTTTAAACATATTTTCTGCTCCCTGAAGGAAAAGGTGCCAAACAAGGTCATAATCTGGATTCTACACAGGTATCCTGCTAAACCTGACTAACTTGATCTGTGTCTGAAGAGTTTGCTTTATGACAGTATGTATTTTTAGGTTTAGTTAACTGCTTTTTTAAAGTATGTGATCTTGATATCTTGCTCACATGGTCCTTCTTTTATCAGCCATTTAAATAAAATTTTACATCAATGTCTTCACCACTCTATCTATCTGTCTATCTGTTTGTCTGTCTGTCTATCATTTGACTCTGTCTATCTATCTAATGACCTTTAACTTGCTCACAGTCCTTTTATCAGGCAGTTAAATTAAACTTTACATTATTATAATATATATAATGCTCAAAGTTTGTTTCCAACTGAATAATAACAATAAAAAGGCAATTACGACTTTTTGTCACAATTCTGACTTTTTTCTCTCAGTTGCGAGTTTATAACTTGTAATTGTGATTTTATTTCTTGCAATTCTGACTTTATAACTTGCAATTCTGAGAAAAGTCAGAATTGTGAGATATTAACTTGGAATTGTGAGATGGTGTCCCATCTAATGCAGTGTATCGAGTAATACATTTTTTATAATGTGAGCGCTTTTTTCTGACAGAATATTGAGATTATAGGGCCATAACCTCACTTTATCAGATTATTTCATATCCTATTCTCACAAAACTGAAAAATGACTTACTCAGTTGAATTAAAATAGAGTACAAAACAAAAGAGTATGTCTTACTTCAACATTACACTTGTGAATTATTCAGGTCAGGCCTTCACAGTCAGCTCCTGTGCCAGTGAGATCTGCTCAGATGGAGCTATTGCCCGGTGAGGTGGAGGCCCTCAGGAGAGAACTACGAGATGCTCGAAGGAGACAAGAAGCAGCAGAAGCGGAGGTGCACAGGTTGGACACGGCGCTGGCTCTGCGTTGTCAGGAATACGAAGGACTGAGGAGGAGCAGCGAACAAGCTCTACATGCGGCTCATAACCGGTCATGGGAGCTGGAGGAGGCCTTGGGCGAGGTGCAGAGGAGGATGGCCGGCTCAGAATCCCGAGTGAGACAGATGCAAGCTCATCTAGTGGCCGTCAGGGAGCACTTGGTGGAAGAGCTGAGAGTCCAGCTACTAGAAGTCAAAGGCCAGCGGGAGGCAGCCGTAGCTGAACTGGGGAGAATGCAGAAGGAGCTCAGCCAGAGCAGGAGGGAGGTAGAACAGCAGAAGGAGAACCAGAGCTCCTTGATGCAGGAACTTAGCCGGCTTTCCCAGGAGCTGCTCAGCAGAGAAGAGCAAATAAACACACTGACTACCAGGTTAGCGGGAATGGTGGCACAGCAGGCTGAGACGTTGTGTAAAGAAGCTCAGACCCCGTCAGAATGGTGCTCTACACATGCGAAGAGCACCATGACTGACCCCGTCACAGAGACCCGTGAACCAACCGTAGATCTGGAGAACTACATCAGCAAGGGTGAGCATGCAGTCATAACTAGCTCACTGAACAATGGACTGCAACAGGCTGAAACCAAAGCTGCCGACGCGATACAGAAGTACCAGCGCACTCAGGAAGAGAACCAGAGCCTTCTGAGAGAACTTAAAGAACAAAAGGCAGAGCTGGACACCATCCAGGAGGCTCTGCAGGCCAGGTTTGTTCCTGTTGTCTTAATGGAGGAAAAGGAGAAAGAGGTGGAGCAACTCAAACTAGCCCTTGAAGAAATGGAGAAGAGACAAAACCAGGCCAGTGTGAGCATCTCAAACACAAAAGAGGAGGGTGTTCAGACAGAAGAACACAGGCAGCCATGCACAAGTGAAGTACAGCATAACCGAGTATCTTCTTCTACAGGGAGTGACAGAGCAGAATGTGAAGTCACTCGAATTGCAGTGGAAAACTTGCAGCCAATTGAAGTAGAAAGCAAAAGTAGCACAATTGCGGACCAGGGGAGCACATCACTAGATAAAGTTGCCAAGGTTCGTATTTTATTACAAGCTTGCATCAAGACATTCCCAAAATTCAGGTATCAATGCAGATTCTATTTTTTAAAAAAAGAAGAAGAAAAAAAAAAAAATAGGTATAGATATATATAATATATATATATATATATATATATAAACTTGTAATGTATCATTTTGTCATTTACAAGCATATTATTTAAGTGTTTTGTGATACACCCATACTAAAATTCTAATAAAGTAAAATGATTGATAAATGGCTGATATTCAAATTCTATACTATTTTGCCTAAACAAATTTAGAAATAAAAACTGAAAATTAAATCAGTTTTTAAATGCTACAAGTGAATTTAGGCATCACAATTTTATAAACCGTATGAAAAAATATTCATATTCATTGAGAGTTATTAATTTCTTAATATTTTGAAAAATCAACTTTAAGTGAGCATTAGATGGTATCAAAAGTTTTATATATTTTAAATATCTCTCATATCAGCAAATAGCTTTCCTGTTAAGGTACCTATATATATATATATATATATATATATATATATATATATATATATATATATATATATATATATATATTAGTACAACCAAGGTGGTTGAGTTGACCACCAAGCAACCAACCAGAACACCCTGATCCCCCAGAAAATGTAAATATTTAATTAAATGTGTTCTCTATCTCAGTCATCAGCGAAACATGAGGGACAGAGGTTGGCTGAGGTCAACATATCAGAACCCATCAGCTCCTGTGAACCATCACAGTCAGACAGCTCCCTCCAGGCTCAAGTCTGCAGCTTGCAACAGCAGCTAGAGGTTAGTTACTCACCAATTGCTCTATTCTTCAGGGCTGTTTTGTTTAAGCTTTGTTAGACTAGAGAGGTCAGTGCTTTTAGTGCAGATTGGATTGTGATAGGATTTTTTAGTAAAGGCAGAGCTGTTGAAAAAAGAGTTGCGACACTCTGTGAACTCGCTGCCACAAACCCACGCTGTCAAGCTGTTTGGGTTTAAGTGGTGCAGATAGCAGCAGCTTGTTTATTTGCAGCAATTTTCTTAAATATCAATGCATAATATGCACTGATTACTACAATGAATATTTATGTTAGCATTTTTTCTTAATGGAGAGTTAATGAAGAGCCAGCATTAATCAGTTGTTTAATTTTGCAGGGTAGGGGGATTGCTCCCATAACATTTACATACATTTACACTATGCATGCATTAATATTATTCTTGTGCTTTTACGGTCATATTTATATTTTTATGTTAAGCCATTCGCATAAGCATGCACAGCGAATAAATCTCAATAAATACCAGACTCCTCAATTTAACCCAAGAAAGAAGTTTGGTAGTGCAAAGTAAACAAGGCAACCAATTTCACTTAACAAAACATTTTATTATATAATACATCTAGGGAGAGAGCGTAGAAAAGTGTTTCCTTTTGCTGGCACTCATTTGGGGTTTAATAGTTGGTTTAGCTTTTGAAGTAGGAGAGTTTTCCCAAAACGTAAAGGGTTATTTCACCCCAAAATGAAAATTCTGTCAGTCATTCCACACCTCTAAGACCTTTGTTCATCTTCGGAACACACATTAAGATATTGTTGGTGACAGAACGCTGTCAGATTTCCTTCCATTGACTGCCTTTGTAACTTCCACTTTGACGCTTCAAAAAGTTGATAAAAAGAGTGGAATACCAATCCATATGAATCTGTTCATCATATAAAACGATCGTGTCTCTTCAGAAAATTTGGACTAAAGTGCTCGATTCATATGGAATAATTTTCTGATCTTTTTATGAAATTTTTGAAGCGTCAAAGGAGCTTGAATTTGTTGCCCAGCCCTATTTATTTGAACAGCAAGAGGCGATTAAGCTTATGATATTCCTATATCGCGTCAGGGGTTACTCTTTTGGCGCAAGTCGACATGCATGCAGCCGTGTGCCGGAAGCTTATTATTTTAGTTTTTAAAGTTTTAAATATGGATATTTTTCTCACACAAACACATCGCTTCGCTTCAGAAGGGCTTTATTAACCCCCCGGAGCCGTGTGGATATCTTTTATGATGTATGGTTTTGGGCTTCATATGTGCTGCCATAATAAAGCTTTGAAGAGCCAGGACATTATTTATTATAACTCCAATTGTATTCATCTGAAAGAATAAAGTCATATACACCTAGGATGGCTTGAGGGTGAGTAAATCATAGGGCAATTTTAATTTTTGGGTGAACTATCCCTTTAAATCACCACATTTGGAGATTTGTGGTTGTCACTGGGATGGTATGAAATATTGTTCACTAAGTAACTAGGGCAGTAACTAAAGCCTAAAGTATGTATGTGCCATGTACGTGTAGCCCAATTTTTGTATCCGTGAGGACGGTGCTCGTACAACAGCGCATGTGCAAATGACTTGAAACGTGAAAAAAAAAGTCCATTAGATAGCCAAAGGAGTGTACTTTGAAAGGCTTGCACACTCCAGAATACAGAAAATGTAATGGAGTAAAAAGTACAATATTTGCCTCTGAGATGTGGAGTAAAAGCATAAAGTTGCATTAAATGGAATTATTCAAGTTAAGTACAAGTACCTTCCATTTGTACTTAAGTACAGTACTTGTGTAAATGCACGTTCTACCGCTGGAAGCAGAACATGTCATAGGCCCCTTGAGTTGAGTCAAACCTGTTGCTGTTGGAGTGAACTGGGAGTTGAAAGGAAAGATGAAACTGATTACACTCATACAGGATACGCCGGGCTGAAACCATTTTTGCAGTCCCACAGAGTAACATGAGATTGTGATATTAAATAAATCTGCTGTGACGGTGATCAAAAACATCATGATCATGAGTCACTCTCAAGAGACATCTTAACTTTCATCAAAGTACTCGCTTTCCCCCCCCAATGCTTTTACTGTAATCCAGCAAAATTTTATGACATGTATTGTACATTTCTAAATGGAATGTAAGTGTATGCATCATTCATTTTTCTTTTGTAACTGATGGGAAAACCAATGCATTATGAACTTGTTCTCTTTTTATTGCCAGAACTCTGAAAAGCATTACAGACATGTGCTTTCAATTTACCGAACTCGGCTGCTCAGTGCAGCACAGGTACCATTTTATTGTTTTATGATGTATATTTTCTAATACACTTTCAGAAATAAACCCATGAAAAAGCAGTGTTTATGTTCTAGAAGCTGTGGTCTTCTTTTGTAGGGTTTCATGGACGAAGAGGCCAGAGTGGCTCTGCTTCAGATCGCCAAGATGAGAGAGGAGCGTGTGTGCTGAGCACTCATTGTGCATATGCATATATGTATTACTTGCCCTACTGTTGAAAAGTCTCATATGCTAACCAAGGCTGCCTTTTATGTGATCAATTGTGAAATGAAATTGCGTTTTCAATGTAAATATGTCATAATTTTGTATTTTTTCTGTAATGGCAAAGCTGAGTTCTCAGCAGCAATTCCTCCAAGTCTTCAGTGTCACATGATTCTTCAGAAGTCATTCTAACATGATGATTTGGTGGTCAAGAAACATTTCTTGTTGTTATCAATGTAGAAAACAGTTGTGCTGCTTTATATTTTTGTGGAAACTATGATGCATGTTTTAAATACATTCTTACTGAATAGAAGTATTAATTTATTTCTGTCAAAAATGTATAGCTAACCCTGAACTTTTGAAATATAAATATATACCTTACACTGTGTCTGCAACGGACGCGACCATTGTTGTCCTGCCACAACACCTCCATGCTGGACACAACGAAGGGACCATTGCAAATCCATTGAGGACCTCTTTCTGGAGCTAAAAGGTCCAACCACACCATAACCATCGCCATAACCTATCCCTAAACCAATTGCGTCCAGTGTAGACATGGTGTTAATCACTAATTCTTTAACAGAAATCGGAGAATCATATTTGATGTAATTTAGGTTTTTTTATGTCCCTCTTTCATTAATGGCTTGTGCAAATTAACTGTGGCTCTATGTAACGAATTTAAACTATAACTATTAAACACGTTAACTCATATTTTGTTTCTTTTTCGAGCCTTTTTGAGTATTTGTGTACATTTCTGTATATTTGGTTTTTTGTGGAATTAAAGGTGAAATGTGTAATTTATTAGGGGTGTAAAAACACATCGATAAAGATGGATTGATACAATACAATGTGTTAACAGCCCATATTTTCACACAGTGTCCATCTATGCATTACCGCCAAAGCGTGAATCCTTGTTTAACCTGTCCAGGCTCAACAATAAGTAATAATTTACAAGGACCACAACAATCTCAAATGTTTGCAATGACAAGCCCTAATTGGGCAGTTATCATGCTTTTCACTTTAGAATACAGTTCTGAAAGATTTGATAGGCTAATACTTGAGCCAGTACTAGTGGGTTAGCATGATCTTCACTTCAGAATTAATTCTACATTATACCTTATGAACCTGTATACAAGCCTAGTTCTTAGTACTCTAGAGGTATGAGGGAAAAAAATAGTTGTAAATTAGCTATTAGTTACTAATTCGTTAATCAGAGTTTCTTGTTAGTTACTAGAATGTTAATATTTCGTAACTCATTTGTTCCTGTGTAGTTAATTCATTAATGAGGGAACAGTCAGGCCTTTGCACACCGTGCTCAGACTGCCCTCTTGTGTTCTGTGCTAAACACCTTTTGGTACAAATGCTATGGATTTTGTATTCTCAAGGGTAAATATTTTACTGTGAGAATGTAGAGTGGTGCATGCTCTCTATGTGGGTGAGCTTTGAATTGATATGATTGATAATTGATATTACGATTGAATCGTAATGCAATCGGTAGCACTTCAAAGTTCATATGGAATAAAAACTACTTAGTACATCATTTGAAAGTGACGTATTGTCAAGTATGGTGACCCATACTTGAAATTTGTGCTCTGCATTTATCCCATCCAAGTGCACACACACACAGCAGTGAGTAGTGAACAAGTGCACAAACAGTGATCATGATATCAAAGGAGGTTATTCACAATCCTAACCTTCAATTCCTGCTGGCGTGGGAATCAAACCAGCAACCTTCATGTTACAAGCCCAACTCCCTCACCATTAGGCCACGACTAATTGAAAGGGCTCATTGGCTAAATCTGGTTACGGTTACACCTGAAATGGTTACACAAAAGATGTACGAGATGATAAAATCATATACCATTTATAGTACCCAGCATGAATGTAAAATGTTGCCTGAGAGAGAGAGAAAGAGAGATGGAAGACAGAGCTCAGGAAGAGAGGACGAGCAAAGGCCCAAACAAGAAGAGACAAAGAAAGCTCCAGAGAAATTAAGAGCAAGGGCAACAGTTACAATCTTCTTGTGTCTCTTCCTTCCTTGACCATGTGACCAATTTTGCTAATTAATAATCAGGGGAAGTTGTTAAAGGCTGGTTGATTTGTTGCTAAAAGTTGCTGAATGTCATTTCGTGATGACGCCAGTGCGTAACCATGATGCAAAATGGGCATAATTGCGTAGAATACACAATGAGATTTCTCAAATCTGAGTGAAAAATATTATTTGAAATGTTCATTTAGATTTGTTTGTAAAAAAAAAACAAAACAGTATCAACATTTCATTTGTAAAAGTAATATAAACAATATTCTTTATGATCAGATATTTTTATCTTTAAATACAACATTGATTTATTGATTACATTTTATGTATTATTAACTACATATTCTGAGCAATTATAGTTTTAAGCAGTATATTGATAGTTAGTGTGGGCACAGTGTACTGTGTTAATATGAAGGAGTTATGTGTATTGATTTTTCACAGTTTTTTTACCTTTATTTTAAACTAGGCATTGCATTTTGTGTTTTATGGTTACAGGGTTACATTTTTCTACATATTTTTTTTTCTTACAGTGTACCTAACCGAACTACAATTATAGGAACAAACTAATAACATGCTGTATCATAAATGAACAAGTATTATTGAACAATTGCAACCGGCAACTTAATTGAAATATAATGTGTGTAGCCTACTGTAAGGCATCTTTCTTCAGCTCTCTCCAGCTGATGTGCTGCTTGGCTGGCTTGTTCAATGGTTTCCTCTTTTTGTGTAATTTAGATGAAAATATGGACCTTTTTATTGTTTGAGGCACTTTTTAAAAAGTTGCCAAATGAATTTTAAAAATAGCTAAATTTGTTGCTAGATGCTTTTAGAAAAGTAGGGTAGTCTGAAAAGTTGTTAAATCTACTTGGCAACACAGCATGTGACTGAAATCCAAATGTGAGACATTCAAACTGACCAATCAGCAGATTACAGCTCTACAGGCCCTGATCACTATCAGCACCTCTTTGCCTTTTCCAAATGGTTGGAATTGGAAAGCAAAAGTTTTTGTTCATTTTCATCCTTACACCACCACAGAATAAAGCAACAACATTTTTTTCTCAGAAATGTTAAATATAAACTCACAACTGCAAGTCCAATTATGAGGGGAAAAAGTCAGCGCGACACTGACCCAGTTTGATTGACAGGCGATCTGACCAATCATAACCCAGAATCCGCCATTTTGTCTGACAAAGCAGTCAGGGGAGTGAACTTGAAAAATTGCGTGTATTCCCGTCTTCCTGTGCTTGAAACAACATTCCTTCTGATGTTCATTCATGTTTATTTGATGTTATAAATGAACTAGTATGAAGAGATGGTTGATTCACGAGCCGAATGAAGGAGCTACAGCGATCTGTGACGACACATTAAAGAGACGCTATATGGTATTTATTGTTTAAACGTCTTTAAAAAATTACAATATTTTAAATATGAAACTGTTTCTTATCGTAAGAACATGATGTGTGGCGTGAGAGCGCATTGTTGGACATGGCAACAGTAGCTAACAGGGTTTCAATTCTGACAAATATCTCGCAATTGCGACTTCATATCTCACAATGTAGAAAAAGAAAAAAAGTGTGCGATTAAAAAGTCACATTTAATTTTTTTTTTTATTTAGTGGAAACAAGCTTCTATAGGCTAGTCATCTTTGATGTCCCGAAAAATCATATTACTAAGTGCTACTTACTGTTTTGTATTAATAAGGCAAAGGAATGAACATCTGTAAAGTGGAACGATGCTGTTTATGTACTTAATGAAATCTATCCCGTAGTCTTGGCAGCTTTTCTCAGTTGTGTATTTTTTCCAAGAAGAGCTCTTACAATAAACCCTAATATACCGACTCCACAAATACTCAACATATGGTTTTGATTTCAGCACTCAACAGAAAAATGAGAGACTTGTTGTTAAACATTGACCTCAGCGCAGTCATCCATCAAGACTTTTATTTGTGCTAATACGATTTATTGTCTACACTGAGGTTTGGCTTGCACCGACCTGTTTTTTTTCTCTTCTATGAACTGACTGTGGTCGTTGTGGTTTCATTCAGTTTCTTGGCTTGGCTGTTCATGTTGTAGCTATAGTTTATCAAAGCTCATGACATCGAGAAGAGCTTTTTGGCCCTGCGTTAACGTTTTATTCCACTGAAGTCTGATGATTTTGAACAGGAAAGGAACATAATACCCCATTAACTTTGAAGTAACCCTGTCCCTCCCCACATACAACCTAACCCCCCTCCATCCACCTCAATTTGTTCACTTGAGACCCACTTCCCTCCCTAGCTATTATTGTGTCTCATATTTAATAGAGGAGCGAACCACAACATTGGTTTCTTGTTTTGTCATTTGTGGTCTGATCTGCCTAAGCTGTTCTCGGTAATTACGGTGAATACTTCTCAATGTGCCTGGAAATTTTTCCTTTAATCAGATTTCCAAAGTACTAACCAGAACCAGATGCCCACTTGGTTTGTCTCATATTACGGTATGCTTAGAGATCACAGTGTGCTGATCGCGCTTAACAATCTGCTAACAAATACTGACTGCTGTCGGCCACACCTCTTCCCCCGAGGGACTCTGAGGGGCCGTGAGTATTGGCAGTAAGTTATGCTGATTTTAATGCACTGCTCATATCCATTTGAAAAAGTGATCAGAACCCCACTGGACCTTATATGATTTTGGCAATTTCACCATGCTCACCTTCAGGACATCAGCATTCTTGGTCTTGCTGTAGTATACCTGTACCTTTTTGTCTTTGTGTTGCTAACTCGACTAGCAGTTTAGTTCAAGTTTGGTATTAGCATCACCTTTTTCTGGGTGTTTGGGATTTTCCTGTTCCACACCAGAATGCTAAAAAAATCATTCTAGTTACTGTAAAGCAAAAAAATATTGATTATATTTATTTTTAAGTTATTTATATGATTTAAAAAGTACACTTTAAAAACTTTCTGGGTTAAAAATAACCCAAGTTGGGTTGAAAATGGACAGAGATTGGGTTGTTTTAACCCAGCAGTTGGGTTAAATGTTTCACTCAACCTGCTGGGTAGTTTTGTTTAACTCAATAAACTGCTATCGTTTAAAATTTTGCTTGCTAGCTTTAAATGAAGTTTAATAAATAATAATTAAACAATAAACATTTATTAAATTATATAGTGTATATAAAAAGTACATACATTATAGTAATAGTTGATGTTCATTTAAATTCACTAGTCAATTTAATCAAATTCAATTACGCTACACACTAAAAAATGCTGGGTTAAAAATAACCCAAGCTTGGTTAAAAATGGACAATTGTTTTGACCCAACCTTCTGGCTAGTTTTTATTTAACTCAACTATTGTTTAAAAAATTACTATATTGCTAGGTTGGAAACGAACAATTATTAAAAAGGTTTAATAAATGAACATTTATTAATAAGTTTAATAAATAATAATTTTAATGAATTAATGAATGTTGACCTTTTGATGAGTACTGTTGCCTCTTGTAATTATGTGTCTTATTTTTCATTTCCAACCTATTTGGGGTTCATTTTAAATAAAACTGCCCAGCAGGTTGTTCAAATATTTGACCCAACTGCTGGGTCAAAACAACCCAAATGCTTAAGGTTTGTCCATATTTAACCCAACTTGGGTTGTTTAGAGTGTATACTATGGGAATCACGTTAAACACATACAGGTTTGTTTTGCTATCTTAGCGAGGACATTCCATAGGTGTAATGGTTTTTATACTGTACAAACTGTGCATTCCATCTCCCTACACTAACCCTACTCCTAAACCTACCCATCACAGAAAACGTTCTACACTTTTACATTTGGTAACACTTTATTTTACAGTCTCATTGTTACACATGTTACATGTAGTTACTGTATTAATAAATATAAATTATGCATAACTACATGTAATTAAACCTAAACCAAACCCTAGTAAGTACATGTAGTTAATTATTATTACTCAATACGAAAAATTTATAAATGCACTGTAACCCAAACACCTTAAAATAAAGTGTAACCTTACATTTTTTATAAAAAAAAATTGTTTGGTATGTTGTTAATGCTATTTTAAATATGAGGACTCATGAAATGCCCTCATAAAACATGTTTACACATGTCATTATACCAATTTGTGTCCTCATAAATCATGAAAACAAGCATACACACACACACACACACATTTTTTATTTATATTTAATTCACTTATATATATTTACATAATTTATTTAGCATTTTTTGACAATTAAGACCTTAGTTCAACATTTTTAATTTATAGATTGTTTTATTAATATGACCCGTATCAATTAATGTCCAGGAAAGCAGTATCAGAGAAAACCATTTGACTGTTTAAACGGTCTATTTTGGGGCATAGTGTTTCACAGTGGTATCAAATCTCTCACTAAGATTCCTCAGTCATGGTGTCAGTATGTCTGTCTCTGATCATGCCAGCCGTGTTAAAATTAGTCCTGATGTGGCCATTGGAGTGCTTCTTAGAGCTTCGTGACATCTGAGTTGAGAGTTGCGTCACTGTTTTTCCCCCTCATTAAGCTACGGTTAACCACCAATGGATCAAGGCCCTGTTCTCATTCTCTCCTCTTCTGTCCCAGCCCAGCACAAATTACACATGCCTGGAGGAGAAGACATCCCACATTCACACGTCTCACAAGGCGCTGACATTCCCTATCTGTTACAGCACCACTGTAATGGGAGAAGAGAGTTAGAGCGCTCCTCACCCCAAACCCACACATTAGTGTGTGAAACGCTGGAACGTCGCAACCACAGGGCATATGGGATGTATTTATAGCATTACTGGGTTATATACTCTGCTGACAGAAATGTTGATGATATATTCCAGCCCTGATGACTTTGTTTTCATCCATCAGGCTGTTGTCAGGTTTGAGCCCGTTCTGCTGTAATATTTTTACTGCAGGGTGTCTGTATCAGACTCTCCCCCACATCTCTCTCATTACATAAACCACATAATGAGGCAATCATCTGTCACATCCTTAGACATCTTGTTAGAAACTGACATGAGTTTCTGCTAAATAATGAAGACAGTTGAGCAGTGTGGCCTATATGGTTAGAGAGTCAGTCTTGTAACCCAAAGGTTGCAGGTTCGATTCTCAACCCATACAGAATATACAGCTCTCTAAATGCAGTGAACATATTCTGAGTATGAGTTACCATACTTGGCTTTCAAGTCACTTTACTAAGTGCTTTTGAGTTTTAGTGATTTCCTTTGGCTTTGAAACCATGCCTAAAAGTTGACAAAAGTAATTTTAGCAGATTTAAAGAATACGGTCTTTCTCTTCCAGGAAATCAACATTTTTTATAAAATGATCTTGAACTTAAAGTGTTAGTTCATCCAAAAATGAAAATATTTTTGTCACTCTCAAGCCATAGGTGTTTATTACTTTCTTCTTTCAGCCAAACATAATAAGTTATGTTAAAAACTATCCCGGCTCTTCCAAGCTTTATAGTGGAAGTGAATAACTGAGATTTTGAACCCCAAAAAAGCACATCCCTCCATTATAAAAGTAATCAGTACGGTCCAGGGGGTTTGGGTTTTTGCAAAAAAAAATGCATAATTATAACTTTATAAACTGTAATCACTAGCTTCTAGTAACGTCAAGAGAGTCGAGTTCCAGTGATTCTAGTTTGTAAGAAAAATATCCATATTCATACATTTATAAAGATGCGTCACTTTGCTTCAGAAGGCCTCTACTATCCCCCTGAAGCTATATGGATTACTTTTAGGATAGATGGATGTGCTTTTTTTGGCTTCAAAATCTATAATATTAACAATATTAATATTCACACCCATTATAAAGCTTGGAGGAGCCGGGATAGTTTTTAATATACCTCAGATTGTGTTTGGCTGCTAAAAAAAAGTCATATTCATCTAGGATGGTGAGTAAATAAGGGAATTTTTGGGTGTACACTTTAAGGACATATCCAAATTTTGGTCCAATAAAACACTCCCTATAATAAGTCCTTTCCCCTAATACCATCTACTTTTGACTTGCATTAGCAAGTGGAAAATTATGGTTCACAATTGTGACAAAAACACATTTTTGGGGAAAATTCCTTTGAAATGTCCTTTACTATCTTATTGTTTCATTTACTTGTTTTATATGTTTTCTTGTCAATCAATGTCACGGTGTAAATTTACTATAAAATGCTCAGTTATGGTATATTAAAATGTTATTAAGCACATCTTTTACACCTCAAAGCACCTTTTTGACCATGTCCAAATAACAGCTAAATCAAAATCAGTGTCTCTAAAAAAAGAAATACCTGTTAGATGACATCATAGCAAAGGATATAAGATGCTCTCATTTTAGTCAGTAGGGTAAGTTAACTCGAACCAACATGATGTACCTTGGTTTCGGCTCAAAGAACCAACTTAACAAAACACAAGAATGGGCATTCCTACATTATTCAGAAAGCTGTAACTTTATCCAGTTTTCTGTCACATGGGGTGGTGACCTAATGCTTGAAGACTAGGGCTCCACAGATAGATGTTCAATTCCCAGAGGTGCCTTTAGAAATGGAGAGTAAGTGAGATACCCATTCTGTCCTGTTGTCATTGTGCAATTGACTTCACTCAAATTGGTATGCTGATGATATTATTTTGTAACGATGAAAATGAGAAAGCATGCAAGCCTCATGGTCACAGATTTTTTAGACCCCAGTGTATATATGTACAGTAAATGAGTATGTGTGTGTGAGGTTCATTGGTGTGTTTATGTGTGCATGACTGATCATTTGTATTGGAAAATGCCTTGGCCGCAGAAAGGGACTGTGGTCTCCGCCATCCATTACGACTCGAAAGATCAAACCCCTCTTCTCCGGAGGGAGGAATCTGCAAGATATAAACAGGCTGTTAAATGGAAAACTACATCTGTGTTCATTTGTTTCAACCAGAGATGGCCACATTTGGTAATCCTTACTGAAAATGATTTTCAATCGCTTCAGAGAATGAAAAAAGTTTTGCCTGCCATCTGTTTCCTATGGGAGTGCTGCAGTGGATGAGTGTTGAGATGTGGACAGCCCCATATACTCACTCATTCCCACCCGACTTGCATCACATCCTCTTTCCTAAAGTATTGTAGACATGTTTTGAGAGGCATCTATGGGTTTAATAGAAGCCATGCTCTGTTTGGAAAGTTAGAAACACTGTTTTTGAGATCGCAAGGGCTGCTGTGGTTCTTGCGGAGCGTCATTGTCTTCATTTGTTGAACTGAACTGAAACCTCCTGATTAAAATGTGATTTGGCAGTCACTCCGGTAGCAATAGATCACGGATCAGTCTACGCCTGAGACTCTTTAAAGTAGAGCAGTCTATGCTGTGCTTTGGAGATTCATAGTTTGCATAGTATAGCACTTCAAAGCAAACCCTAACTGAACACTTTTGTCACATGCTGGTGTGTAACATTGAAAGGATGACATTGATAATGGCATAAAAGAACAGGCTGTATGAAGCATCATCAGGATGTTTTAATGAAGACTGAGACTAAAAATAAGCCATCTCACCTCTTTAGGAGAATGAAGAATTGGGCCTTTTGAAGTACACAGGGGTGTGTAAAAGCTCTGTATGGGCGGTTCTGAGTGTTTGAAGAGGAAAAATATGCTTGACAGTGCTCTCTCTCGCTCTCTTTGTCTTTCGCTCCTCATTAGACTGCATAGAGGGTAAAAACAGCTTCTAATGTCACCTTTACAAGCGGCCTCGTCTGCCCCTTTCATCTCGGATCCTCTACAACTTTTCATCACTCTGATCCTCCTGTGATCCTGAAACTTTGATTGAGCCTTTGTGCTACAAATTTGTTGAATTGAAATGCAGATTCCCTGATGAGTGACTTTAGGGGTGGAAAAAAAGAAATTTGCTTGAAGGTGATTATCCACCTGGAAAACACAAAGAAGAATTGCCTAAAAAATATGGTGCTTTTGAGTGTGTTTGCATGTTCACGTGAGCATGAATTTGTTTCATTCCTGAAACTGATATAAAATGCTTTGAGAAGGGGAACAATTCTCACTTTTAACTAGTTTCTTATTAGCTTGCATATTGGCTGTTTATTAATACTTATAAAGCACATATTAATGCTATATTCCGTATGACCATATTCTACATCCATAAATCCTGAACTTAAACACTACAACAGCTGCCTTACAAACTATTAATAAGCAGTAAATTAAAAGTTTATTGAGGCAAAATAGTGAATATGTGTTATATTGTAGTATTATCTAAAATATTAAACATTTTCATTTGTGATGTGAGTTGAACAGCTTAATTCCTCCATTTAATTCTGGTAACACTTTACAATAAATTTCAATTCGTTAAAATTAGTTATGACATTATGTATCATCCACTAACATTGAACAACAATTCTTTACCGCGTTTATTTGTCTGGGTTACTGTATATTGTTCATTCATTGTAAATGTCTTGCCATAGTACATTAATGTTAAATTTATACAACTTGTTAATGATAAATATTGGTATATCTAGAAATTGAATTATATTATATATCAGGGTGTGTGGATATATATTGTATATCCATAACATAAAAAAGTATTCCTGCCGAAGCTTTCCCTATTTAAGCAATGTAGCTTAGACTGTTTGGCCTGGTTTCAGACAGGGCTTAGATTAAGCCAGGATATGGCCTTAGTTCGATTAGGGCATTGAAGTAGCTTTTGTAAACTTAGAAAACAAACTCTACTTACGTGTATCTTAAGACAAAACAATAGCATTGACATTTTAAGATATGTCAGTGCAAGCTACTTACAGTTAAAATAGCTAAAACTTGCATTTAAGTCTGGAACTAAGCTTAAGCCTGGTCTGTGAAACCTGGGTTTGAGTATTTTTTCTATCGGCTGTACTCATTTTCTCCAGCAGAGAGCAGACTTGTATTGCTGTGAGACATAAATATTTATTGTGAGGCAGTTTCTATCACTCCAGCAGATGGCAGCCTCAAAAGCTACAGCTCTGGTGTTGCTGCTTTAAACAAAGACTGATGAATTGTAGGTGATCTAAAAAAGGTTTGAGTTAAGGCGTGTATGTCAGTGTAACATCAATCATTTGCTACATGGTAAATGAGAGACAATTAAACAACAACAAAAAAATATTTAAAAATTAAATTGTTCAGGCTGATAACCTTGAGAAATGGGTTCAGACATGATATGCATATAATTACCAATACCCTAATGTTAACATAAATTAATAGCTACCCAAAATAGATGGTTGCTTATAGTCTGACCGTTGTTGTTCAAGCACCGTTGAGTTTGCTGTGGGTGTGTGGATAGCTGAGGTGCAGTGGAGAGTAGAGACAGAGTCAGTACTGTGACCCCCCTGTAAACCACAGACCTCAGCACTGTCGGTTTGCACATTGACAGGCTCCACTCCCTGTGGGTTTGGCTGGAGGTGGCCTGGAATTGACCCACAGCCTGTGGGCGCTCAGGGGAGGCAGGGTTAGTACTTTGGCTAAGTGTAATGTGGATAACAGTGTGTGAGTTAGCAGAGCTGAAGTTCCTTTCCCACAGATTTCCACTGAGGTTACAGCTGCGATCTACTGAATATTTTTTAAGAGTAATAACAAATTAATAAGTATGTGGTTTGGGAGTAAGGGCAAACATCTGCAGGACTGTCTCCAAATACACTAAAGAGCATTAAATTAAAGATGTTTTTGCTCATATCTATCTATCTATCTATCTATCTATCTATCTATCTATCTATCTATCTATCTATCTATCTATCTATCTATCTATCTATCTATCTATCTATCTATCTATCTATCTATCTATCTATCTATCTATAATTACAAGTAACTTGATTTATGTAATCAAATTACTTTTTTCAAGTAACTTGTAAAGTAACGCATTACTTTTAACTTTACCCAAAAAATTGGTTACTTTTTCAAATAAATAAAGCAAGTTACTTTGTTTTCCCATTTATTGACGGACACCTTGGGAATTGAAGCAGAGGCTATATAAAGTTCAGTATTCCTTTACAAAGTAAAGTACAAAATAAAATACAAAAATACTTTATGTATTTAATGTCACGTTATTAACCAATGTCTTTGCTTCTGACCTTCGATGATCCACTTCAACCACACTAATTAGCAAAAATAATTCAAATAAGACTGTTGAACTTTTCTCTCCTCCATCCTATTCTTCTGCAATCCAGAATGGCAGCACAGCTGTAACGTTTGTTTAACCTGCGCCTTCTACTGTACAGGCGTGAATTTGCATTTCCTTCGAACAGAGACTTATTCATTTCACTTTTGGCGTAAAAGGGCATTTGTATTTGCCCCCCAATTTTTTTGTTATTAAACAACAAACTAGCAAGCCCAGCACAGATCAGAAAAAGTTACATAAAAGGAACATAACGCCTTACATATCATAAAAAGTAACTAATGCTAACTAAAAGTTACTTTTTTAGGAAGTACCGCAATATTGTAACGCATTACTTTTAAAAGTAACTTTACCCTATACTTTAAGTATAAGTTTCTCTGAGTTTTACAGATAGTAGATGCATTTAAAAGCTGTTGCTGGAGAGTTGAAGTAGGGTAAGGATTTATCGAACAATTTAGTCCTGGACGGGAGGTATGTTAGCAAGAGAGCAGTAATCCGGAATGTGCCCTCCCCTGCGGATCACCAGAGGAGCACGTTGGAAAATCACTGATGTCTTTACAAATATTTACTCTTGCCCCGCAACATCTGCTGAATTTATTGTTGTAAAATCCCCCACCGTTAAGCACTGGATTGGAGTGTCCAGATGTTCCTAATAACGGCTGCTAGCTTATCCATGATGGAGAAATAGAGGTGCCCTTGAGCAAGAACGGACTAGTGTCAGGCTCAACCCACCCCGACCCAGCTGGATTAGAGGGAACACAAGCACTGGAAGGGCCCTTTATTAAAACGTGATCTGTAGTGGTCAGGCTTAAGGTGGGTATGAAAGATCACTGGTATGTCGCTGCTTTTGTCTGTGAGTACTTCTGTCCTCTGTACCACAGTGCTTATGTGTGATCTGAATGAAGCGGCAGGTATTTGGGTAGAGGGCATTAATGATTTATACAGCGTCTGTTAGCCAAGAACGTTTTGAATAATAATAAGTCCCCCCAAGATGTTTAATCATCTGATACCTTTGGACTGGAACACAGAGTCTGCCTGCTTGCTTGCAAAGTTTGTTTTATCTGTCTCTCCTCAGCCTGCCGGATAGATAGGCCTCTTTGGGTTTCTCCAGATCGTTGAGGCTGCTATGGCGCTTCTTCGGTGGGCACAAAGCCATTAGTTCTGCTCTATGTACTGAGGCCACAGAAACTTTTCGGACATTAGAGTCACTCTTAAAAATCTATGAATTTCAGTGCATATATAATAAAATATCACACCAAGTGGCATCTGCAAACAAATTATGCAAATTCATAACATCTAAGTATCTGTCAAGGAGGGGTGTATTAGGGGTGTAACAGTACACAAAAATGACGGCTTGGTACATACCTTGGTATTGACGTCACGGTTCGATACGGGTGGGAGTAAGGAGGAAACTAAGCGCAATTGTTTTTTTTTATTATTATAAAAAAGTGGTTTACTGAACAAATTGTGTCTCTGTCTTTTAAATAAATTCAATTTTAAATTAAAATTTTCTAAAGGATAAAAAAAAATCTATCTCCGCTAATACTGAAAAGTATAGGGAGGCCTTTCTTTCATATTAGCTAGACTAATATTAAAGGTTACACTTTAATATTACAACAGACAACAGAGCCCAAACATTTAAATTTAGTTGCTATTTATTTTTTAGATGTAATAATCAACAAATTGAATGCAAACATGTAAATTGCAAATAATTTCTAATCCAATTTGTTGTTAAATAGGCTATTCATTTAGCTTAACGTAGGCTATATATGTATATATATGTATATAGATGTCCTACCACTTACATATATACATATATATATATTCATACCCAGTTGTAGCCCATTAACCACTTTTAACAACCAATAATCACAATAAGCTCTGTGTTTTAATCGTTTCAATAAGAAACAACGTCATATCCCTCCAAATCTGTCCATTTTCATCACGAAATTCAAACAATAAAGGCCGTTTTGTCGCTCTTTGAGGTGATGTGACAGATCGCTGTATGGTGCCTCAGTTCAATCGGCAGCGCGGAGCGCAAGTGAACGCGACAATCCCTTCCTCTTAACTAGGCCTACTAGTTACAAAATAAACACTGAATGAACATCTGAAGGTATGTTGAAAGATACAGTACAACTTGCTGACACGTATCTCCTGTAATCGCTCAGTATTTCAACCGCGGAAAGATGTCAATAATACAGCTTGTACGCAAAATGTCACGTAGCATTTACCTCAGATTAGCCATTCAGTCTTTACAACTTGTTAGTTCGCTAGAAAACTCTTTCGCTACATATATTCACTATATTATCTTATCACTATATTAGCCTATATTCATTATATTTTACTTTACCTGTCTAGCTTATTTAATGTATATAATGTATGTTTAAATAAATCTGTCATGAAAGTTGACGCCACTGTTTAGCCTACACATACACACACAAAATGTCACGTATATCACACACACACACACACACACACACACATATATATATATATATATATATATAGTAGTAGGCTACATTTTACCAGTAAGATTCTAATATTTTTGAAAGTAGTCTCATGCTCAAAAATAGTAATAAAGAATACAATAAGAGCAGTAATATTGTGAAATATAGTTACAGTTTAAAATAACTGCATGTATGGGATGCTGCTGACAGAGGACTAGGTGTTTCCAGTCATCCTTCATCAATGCAGCCCTGTTGTGAGAGCATATGTCAGTGCTTGCGCTCTTGTGTGTATGCAGGATATTTGGTTCTGTTTACACCCATTAACTCATCTCTGGTTTACACACAAAATAGTTTAGGTTTCTTTATGTATACAGCATCAATATAACTGCATAAATCTCTAATTTTCTTCACATGTGTGCGCCCATATGTTTAGGTATTTGCGTATGCATCCTTGTGGGCGCATGTGACAAGCGTTTTCCTCGCAACTTGGAACAGGCTTGTCAAGGGGGATCTAGCACCCGTTAGTGAGAGGAGGGGGGCGAAGGAGGGATTGAGGGGGGTGTGGAGAGCAGTAAATTATTTGTGCTGGCAGATGTTCACAGACCCAAATATGCATGAGTTTGTGGACCTGGCAGCTCTCGTCTCCTGCCAAACTTGCTGCTTTTTCATGATGCATGCGGGAGCAGTTGTTATTCTGGCGGCGTTACAGAGTGCATTAATCTGAACTGTCATCACCTCCAACCGCTTTTGGTGGAAATTATTTCACCCCTTTATTAAGGGAACTCCAGTGAAACATTACCAATAGCGGTAAGGTCAACATTCTTGGCGGTTCTGTCATCAAGCTGCTGTGCTCTGACGCTAGCCTTTCTGTGCAGCGTATACAGTAATGTAAACCTTGGATGAAAAGTACAGACCATGAGAGGGAGGAAAGGTTTGACCGCCACTTCTTAAACGTGGCGCTTCCAGGCGTTTTGATCACCATCTCGCTCGTATTTGTTTTAAAAACCCACACAGTGATTTGATTCCATTTTAAAGGAGCGCTCGTGCCAGTGGCGTATTACTATAAAGTGTCAATGTATGTGGTTTTGGATGAGGTTCAGAATGAGTCAGGCTACTGTTGTGGTGCCTTATTAGAGTTTAGCCAAACCATTTAAGCTGATGATTTCACAATTCATTTGAAAGCAATCTTTTCCAGGCCAGCCCAGCGTGCAAATCCAGTCCACTGGTTCTTACCACAGAGTGGTTATGGGAATGAGTGTTTGGTCAGTTTGACCATTATTGTTAAGAACATATGCTTCTCATAACAGCTTAGAGAGGCAGATGGAAAACCTCTTTGTACGAAAAAAGTAATCAGCGGTTTATTCAACTATCCCTTTGAAGAGACAGTAAGAAGCCCCTCTCTGCGTGGATCAAATAAAGATGCGCCATGTACATCTATACTTAGTGTCTGTCAATGGTATGTTTTGGCAGCTCTACCGGACGGGCTGTCGTGCTGTGTAAATTGCATAAGTATTCAGCGTGTGATGCCCATTGTGACCTTTGGTCTCTCTTCCTGTTGCACAGTAAAGCCATTTAGCCTGTCAGGGCCTCAACCTTTTTGTAAATGTCATTTTGAGGGATGTGTGAAAGCCATAACAATAGCCATCGTGTAATCAAGTTATCAGCGATGCCCAGAAAAAAAAGTGCAATTATCATAATAACATATCCAGCCAGTCACTTACTGTCATGCCTGTTCTGACTACGCACGGGGGTGCGGGTGGGGGGGCGGGAGGGGAGTCTTTTCTAAAGGAGGGCTTTGGCAGTCTGCCACAGAGTGCGCTTTTCCCTCGAGGCCTCTTACTCACCAGTCAGAGAAAATGAGAATTACACATATTAAAGAGGGTAAACGGCAGTAATCACCGCACTGGGAGGAGGCAAGAGGATTCACGGGCCTGCTGAACGTGTAGTGCAGCAAGGGAAGTGCTACTCTGGTTCACACCACACACCCTTTGGAGAAACGAGTGGTGCTTTGCCCCATATGCTCTCAAGAATGTGTTCCATAAACTCCATCCACTTGTAGGCCAGCAAGCATTACGACTTGTTGTTTTAGGTGTTCTTGGTGTCAGCGCATAGGTTTTGTTCCCAGTCATTGATCTTGGATGAAAAGACCGCAGGTTAATATACGTACTGCAGTGTTTTCCATCACACCATAGTTTGCATATGTGAAAACTCTGCATTAGATATAAATCAGTGTAATTTCTAGAAAAATATTTAATTGTGATTTATTCTCTTAATTTTTATTATTTAACTCAATTGATCCTTCGCAAACAGTTTGATTGACAGGCGATCTGACCAATCATAACCCCGAATCCGCCATCTTATCCGAGAAAGCAGTCAGGGGAGTAGCCTATAGTAGATTAACGTTGGTGAACTTGAAAAATTGTGCGTACTCACGTCTTTCTGCGGTTGAAACAACATTCCTTCTGATGTTCATTCATGTTTATTTGATGTTATAAATGAACTAGTATGAGGAGATGGTCGGTTCACGAGCCGCTTGAAGGATCTGTCACAACATTAAAGAGCCACTATACAGTATTTATTGTTTAAAATTCGTTAAAAAATTACAACATTTTAAATATGAAACCGTTTCATACGTCGTCAGTGTCCTCGTTGTTCCACAAATGATGTTTAATTAACAAAGTTTGGGAGGATCAGGTGCAGATAATTAACCTTATTAGCACAAAGTGGTGAGCATTCAGTTAATCAACTCAATCAATGACAAGAGGTATAAATACAGCAGACTTACCTCTGTTCATCTGAGAGTTTACCAGCATCCCTCCTCCACCCCCTCGCCTCACTTCTAGTTTTATCTATTTATATTACAACCAGGGGTCTGGGTTCGGGCCAAAATTCGAGCTTGGAGCCCTCCCCCTGGACAGCACGCCAAATACGCTTAAACCTTTACTTTACTTAATTATATGTAAGTGTGAACTCGTGAATGTATTTTTCACTGAGGGAGAACATGATGTGTGGTGTGAGAGTGCATGGGTTGTCGGGCATAGCAACAGGTGGCGGGTTTTGCGAAGGGTCAGTTGTTTAAAACAGCCGATTTTGAGTCTAGTCTCATTTTGTCTGGATGACAATCATAATAAAACTATAATTTTTCCCCCACACTGTATGGATTTGTTTAAAGCTATACATCATTTGTATAAATCCCTTTTAAGCGATTATTATACTTCTTGAGGTCTGACGATGACTAAATTACTATATAGAGTTGAAATGACTGTAATTTTGTTGAACATCCATTCTGGGTTTGATTTTTAAATAAAATTAGAATAAATAGATTACAATACGTTAAATAAATAATCCATCAATTTTAAGGTAAAAAATGACCTGTTTGACTTTTTCCCCAAAGTTTCCAATGAGTTTTATTAATCACACAGAACAGAATGAAACCGTTATAATATTCAACAATACTGAACTTATTTCAGCTGAACAATGACAGTATTTTCTTTTAGAGTTTCTGTCCAACCGAAAACTGTTTGCATCACTGAATCATTTTCCTGTTAACACTGTAAAGGCCAAAGTATACTTTGTTTTTTACTGTCGAACGCACAGCCTCGCAAACTAAGTATACTTCACTTGACCCGTACGTGTACATAGGCGTTCGATGCATGCGCATTGCGACAAATTGCAATACTTACATGAGTTACAACCCATACAAACATCTGTGTATTTTTTCATACTAGAGTTGTACAAATTAGGGTTCTTTCTAACCTCTTCGCACAATCTCTCGTCTGTGTAGGCCTCCACTGTTGCTATGACTTGCACGCATTCCAGTGTCATGCGAAACTGAGTCCCCCCAGGAATCGGGTCTCCTTTAGGACCCAGACAGTAATGCCTGATCAAAAGTTGTTATCATGATGTCTTGACTAATTATAACCTATTTCCCTATTATATGATGTTTGTTACATTAAGTACACAAACAAAATGCTTGATATATAAATCAATGGCTATGTATTGCATAATAAAACAAACTGGAAACAGATATTGGAAACAAAAAAACAGCCTACCCAATATAAGCTAAGCTAACAGGCTAATAAAGTAGATGTATGCTATGCTAATACATAAGCTAACTTAAAAAAACAGTAAGAACGAGAAATGCTTGATATCACAACCTGTAGTTTCAGTTATATACTAGCATATGAATCATGTAATTGAAAATAGTCATTCTAAAGCATTTTAAATGATATTAAACATAACGTGATTTTTGTAGGAATTATAATCAGGAAAATACTACCTATTAAAAGTCAGGTGAACCATTGGGATCAAGTCAAGTCAAGTCATCTTTATATATATAGCGCTTTTTACAATGCAAATTGTGGCAAAGCAGCTTTACATTAATAAGAAAATGGTGTCATTGTGCAGCTTATTCTATATATTATTGATTCATTCCGTTGCAAATATCAATAGTTATTAGTCTACTTAATTTAGGTATATCAGCACTGCAGAAAACAGCGACGTAATCGTCCGGCTCAGCTCAGTTTGTATACAACGGCGCCAATGCAGGCATATCAAAAACACTGCTGAATATCAAGCAAGTGTCCCCAACTTAAGCAAGCCAAAGGCAACAGCGGCAAGGAACCAAAACTCCAACAAATGGAGAAAAAAACCTCGGGAGAAACCAGGCTTAGTCGGGGGGCCAGTTCTCCTCTGGCCAACAGTGAACACTTGTCCGATACTCAGGCAGAGTTACAGGTCATTAAACCGATTTGGAATCGCAACAGTCAAAATATTTAATCTAGTTCCATCTAGTTTAAGATCTTTTTGATCACGCCGGTATGGGACGGTTTGTTGGGATATGTGCCACTGGCTGATGAGTCGGTAAGGTCTTAACAAAGGATGAGCTAGTTAACACAGTCTCCGCCGACACCACAGGGCCACATTGCTGCCGCACACAGGCACAGGTTCCCCGTCCGACCCGGACACGGCCCAGATCCAGCCAATCACGTTAATTGGTAAACCTCGGGATAAGCAGAGAGACAAAAAAAATTAGCGTAGACGCCATTCTTCTGACGTACCGAGTACATCTGGTGTTATAGGAAGTGTTCCCGGTTCCGGCTGACCTGATCTATGCAGCCTAACAATCCTTTAACGGATATGAAGACAAAAGTTTATAGTGCGTCATGTGTATGCCAGGTTAAATAGATGCGTTTTTAGTCTAGATTTAAACTGACAGAGTGTGTCTGCTTCCCGAACAATGCTAGGAAGATTGTTCCAGAGTTTAGGTGCCAAATAGGAAAAGGATCTACCGCCTGCGGTTGATTTTGATATTCTAGGTATTAACAACTGGCCAGAATTCTGAGATCGTAATAGACGCGAAGGACTATAATGCATTAAGAGGTCACTCAGGTACTGGGGAGCTAAGCCATTTAGTGCTTTGTAAGTAATTAGCAAGATTTTAAAATCTATACGATGTTTAATAGGGAGCCAGTGCAGTTTTGACAGAACCGGGCTAATATGTTCATATTTCCTGGTTCTAGTAAGGACTCTAGCTGCTGCGTTTTGGACCAGCTGTAATTTGTTTATCACGCGAGCAGGGCAACCACCCAATAGAGCGTTACAGTAATCTAGTCTCGAGGTCATAAACGCATGAACTAGCTGTTCTGCATTTGTCATTGAGAGCATATGTCGCAATTTAGATATATTTTTAAGATGGAAGAATGCGGTTTTACATATGCTTGGGGATCACTTGGGGTCCCAAAGATAACGATTCCTGAGGGGATTTGATTTCTTACCTCACTGGTCTCTTCTGTTTACGCATTGTTTTCATCGATAACCTTGCGAATCGACGCCCCCAGAGCATGGTTGTGGTTGAAGTAATTTCTGCAACAACAACAACAAAAAAATTAAATGTGTATACAAAGTACGCATGGTTACCCATACTATTCTGATGATGAAATTTGCGTCACGCGAACTGTATGTTGACCCTCGCATACGCGTAAAAGTGAAGCGTACTTTGGCCTTTTAGCAGAATTTAGTGGTGAGGTTGCGAATTGCAAACAATGGCTCAGCACTGCGCTCACCCCTCCCTTCCGAAGCACTTTTAGAGAAGCTACGGTGGCCGACACAGAGACAAAGATGTCATTGTCTGAAACAGCAGATTGCCAGGCAAGCAATGAGGTTTCTTCTTGCTTTTAACAAAGAACGGACTCTGCTTCTAATAAGCCAGACGACTACTACTACTACTTCTTCATGCGTATTCAACATAGTGACGATACAAGTTGCCTCTAAAAACACCAACGAACATACAGACGAAACGCACTCTGTAGAGTAGTTTGACCGTTTACGGTAACTTTAGAAACATGTCAGCGCAAAATGACAACATTACATTACCCACGGTGTATGTAGATAGAAATGGCTCATCCTAAGGTACATAATGGTTCATTATGTAAGGTCTTTATAAACCACTGAAAACAATTATGAACAGCATATTACATTGCATTTCTGTCAATAGATCCTCCTAAATTTTTACACATTGCACCTTTAAGCTGAAATGAAACAATCTGGATAGTATAAAATGCTTTATAAATGACTTGGCTAAATGTATTAAAAAAACTTTTAAACATATTGAATTAATTACATGCGTTAACTTTGACTGCTATAGAAATTTAATTTGTATTCTTATGAATGCTTTTTACCTTATCGGGATATGCCACAATATATCTGTTTCTAATGTTGTATTTGATCTCTGTATCTTGTGTGACGGTCTTGCACGGCTCACATCACGGCAGGGCTGGTGAGAATTCAGCCCAAGCATGAAATCATCTGGCTTTCACCAAGCCCTTTAGAGCTGTGATGTTTCCTCCGGTGCAGTCCTGAAAACATTGACCCCCAGGCTACTCTGCTTTCCTTGGCAGTAACTGCGGAACCTTTACAAGGAACAGCCTGTTTGTTTGTTTGGTCCATAGAGTTCACTCAGCGTGGGTTGTGTTTGCCAGGTCACTAGAGCCCAGCTGAGTGGCGGAGAGGCCCGGGGAATGGCCAGGACTGCTGTGGCGGAGAAGGGGAACAGCTGCATGGCGAATCCCGCACTCTAACCCTTTAATTTATTGCTCATCCCCACGTGTGTGTTCCCAATCTCTCTCCGTAAGGAAGATACTAGTGGCTAAGGGCGGACCACCCTAACCTCGCTGGATCGAAGTCTTCACCACGAGCCTCAGATAAGAGGCCTGGAGCAGATCCAGGTGCATTAGAGCTGGGTTGTGCTTCTGACACGAAACAGCCCTCAGGGGGAACCGCAGGCATCTATAAATATTTAGGCACCAAAGAGGTTTATGGAGTTTGTTGTAAAAGGATTTATGATGGGTCGTGAGTCCATCCAACAACTTGGAGAGGGGGCTTTTTCGGGACTTTGGCTTAATGCACTGCCGAGCCACACTCTTCACAGGAACATCAGCCGTGGCTCAGGAGAGGTCCGATCAAAAACAAACACTTTACACAACAAGAACGCAAACAACATCTCACATCCAGCAAGCTTTTCACAAAACAGGTGTGAGCTCATAAAAGGCTCATTACCTGCTGCATGAACGATGCATTCTGGTATGCAGAAGAGATCAACAGATGTTTCAGCCCTTATTAGGACAACACAGGAATTGCGTAAATGTAAATGATGGCCTATGCCCATTCTTGGATTTAAGAAGAACTTAGTAGTTAGGGATGCATGCGATTTCAATAACACATTAGTAACTGACCAATATTAGTGTTTTGTTTTTTAAATTATGTCCGTTGATTTTGGATTTTTAAGCGTGCATGTGTATTTCTCTGTTTATGTCTTCGCCAGAAAAAGACATTCTTTGAATTGGTTCCAAGAAACGTTCAGTGCGTGTGTTTGCCAACATTTATGTATGTAAGTGTAAATTACCTTGCCTGACATCAGGTTCAGAGATGGGGTAAGATTTGTGCGATATATTTTTCAAGTGAAATGTTTCTATTTGCCATTTGAGTTGTCTTATATATTCTCAACAGCAAATATGTTCAGCGCAATGAATTCAGTGAAGCATTTCTACATTGCTTCATTCCAGTGAGTCAGTCTGGCACTGATGCTACTAAAATATTTTTGGTCCAAATAATTTCCCTTTAAACTATTTAGTGTCTGTCTGGGCAGGTTCATTGGTTCACTGTGCCAATGAAAAACAGAGAAAGAATAACTGAAATTGAGTGAATAAAACAGATGTTCCTACTTAGATACACTATGTAACAATTTTTTGTAGTTCAAAATTAACATAATGAGTCAATACATCAATTATTCTTCCAAAATGCGTTTTTGTCTTACTCTTATTTACTATGGTAAGCTTAAGTGTTTATGTTTTAGATCTGCTGGGGTAGTTTTTGTGTGAAATTGCATTCGTGTGAAAAGTTGCTCCAGCAGTGTATCGTATGGGAGTGGCACTTGTTAGTTGTCACTACGAGCAAAAAAAAAAAAAAAAAGGTTGACTAAATCTCATAAATCTTAAACCTCCGGTGAATCACCTGTTTTTTTTTTTATAAACAAGCCAAACAGAGGAGAGTCTGCTGGTAAAAGGAGAACGCGACAGCTCGTAATAAAATGAGAATCAACATTGGCATGACTTTTCGGAGATGGCCTGCAGCGAGACGCTTCTCGAGATGTTGAAAACTGATGTTGTAAAAGGATTATTGTTAAAGGATTATTACTCAACAGATATTTTATTGAATAGATAAATTGCCATGTGTAGTTCTTTAATAGAAAGGGTTAGTTCACTCAAATATTTTGTCATAATTACTCACCCTGAAATCACATGAGTTTGGCTCTCCGAACTACTGATTCAAAACAAAAGATTCATAAAGCTTCAAAGCAGTGTTTTGAATCTGCCATCACTAGATATTGTTGAAAAGTCGTTATTTTGTGTTTTTTTTTGCGCGCAGAAAGTATTATCGTCGCTTTATTATATTAAGTTTGAACCACTGTACTCACATGAACGGTTTTAAATGTGTTTTAGTACCACTTTGGGCATTGAAAGTGTTTATTATCTTGCTGTCAAAAGAGACTCACTGAGCCACCTGATTTCATCAAAAATATCTTAGTTCGTGTTCCGAAGATGAACGAAGGTGTTACGGGTTTGGAACGAGATGAGGATGAGTAATTAATGACAGAATTTTCATTTTTGGGTGAACTAACCCATATTGTGAAGTGTCAGTTCATTATGGGTTGCTGTTGCGCTGCTGATTTATTTTCAAGGTTACCGTATATATTAATGGTGTAGCTGGGTGTAGCTACTATAGGGACGTCTTTAGCTAGTCATCTTGAAATCCTTTCTATCTAAACTGGTTCACTTAAGTCTCTTTTTTATGAGCAGAAGGACAATATCTCTCGTTTTTTTAGTTATTAGAAAAAACAATATTCAACCAAAAGTTACATAGTTACAATTTACTGCATCTACAATGGCATATGTTTAAGATTATGACGTTCTAGGAAAAGCAGATTCTACTGAAGGTTGAAGGGTGTGAAATTCCCCTGTTTAAAAGAAAATAGTAAAATATAGAACAAAACAAAGAAGAAACCTTGTTCTTTGTTTTACATCTACAGCACCATTATGACTTGAGGCAAATCAGGACTCTCACTTTGTATTTTATGAATGCAGGCTTCAGGCCCATGTTGTTTTATTACCCATGTGGCCTACCTAAATGTGCACATTGACCATTATCACTCTGTGACGATTGAAAGTGAAAGTCATTTTTAGATGAATCTAACCCTTCAGACAATTGCCACTCCAATATCCGGCAATGTAACTCAGGCTGCCTTCTGTTTTCTTTGTCAGTTATCAGACAGCGGTATAATAAAAGAGAGACTTGGGCTAGTCTTTTATATCAGGAAATATGAATTATTGAGCTGTCTGAAGATCAGGCTTAAGATTACAAGGGAACATATCTCCAGCAGACATCATATAATGAAAGAGATTTATCATTTTAATATGTGCATGCTGCTGCTGTAAACAGGGCCTATGTTAGCAAAGACCCCAGGAAGGGTCCTTATTGGTGAGGGGTCTGGAGCAGGCAGCAATATTCCACCTGTGCTACCTCTGTTTTCATTAAACCCATGCACATCTTGAACTCTATCATGGAGATGTCAATCACACCCCCTTTTTTGTGAAGGTATTCTGATGGTACACATTTATTTTATTTATTTATTATAAGGCCATTGTGTTTGACACACGATTGCAAGAAGTCAGTAAATCCGTGACACGTGATCTGCTTCATACATCAATTTTAACCAATATATTTTTTCTACAAAAAAGAAGCTGCCTGTGCTGTAGCTTCCATTCTGTCTGATGTGTTTTATGTATACTGTCATTAATGATAAAGTGTACAGTAATTTTTTTTAAACTTTTATTGTCTAACAAAATAAAGCATTTTGAATACAACAAGTGAAGTAAGGCATCGCAATAATATAATGTATAGTATGATATCTGGATATTCATTTTGAGATTTCAGTTTGAGTTTTATTAAATTGTTGTAAGTTTTTTTTAATATGTATATTAAATGAACTTTAGAAAACATGCACAGTTAAATATTCGATATTGGCTTGTACAGTAGATATCCAATATTGACCAAAAATTACTCCAGCCAGATGCAGCAACCTTAGCCATGTGTCCATCCACCTATTTTATGCGAATTTTTGGATATCGCATTAAAAAAAAAGAAGCTGAGTGGATATGCCAAGATGCACATAAATTCTAAAAAAGGTGTATAAAATCTTGCAGATAATTTTATTTTTATCTGATTAGAAGACATGCACATAAACTACTATGGAAAAACATTTACCAAATAAATTCCTAGATGCACATCAATGGGATGGTATAAATGTACTAACCAGTGATGCAAAGCATCTGAAATGTTGTTTTGGTCATTTTGAAATACCTTAACCAAAGTCTGCCATCAAAGAGGTTTGGTATAATTACCTCCCAGAACTGACTTGCACAACTTAGTTCTCAAACAGCAGGTATCCGCCTCCAAAAGCAAGATAACGTGGCCACAGTTATTGCATTTCGTTTACTCACTCTCAGACACAAGTAATTTATTACATAGGAAAAAAGACCCACTGTGGCTCTTCCTGCTGATGCAACTTCATTGTTTGGTGTCAGTTCATCTGGAAGTTGTTCTCCTTGACTCGCTGGATGGAAATGGTGCTTTTTTTTTTTTTATGCGATATTGCAATTTTGAGTTAAATTCGCAACTTTAGATGGAAACATAGCTGTTGATTCAATTTTACAAATTTAGGGCAGGACTATCACTTAATCTAACCAATGGAAGTTGCTGGAAGCATTCGGGAAAGCATTTTTCGGTGATGCTTGGGGTGTAGAAATGACACACTTCTTCTTTAAGTCACTCAGAAATCAAGTTCACGGCACAGCTTCACACTCTATTTCTTTTCACACAATTATTGTACTCTTGCTCTCTCTCTCCCCCCATCTGGCCAACTCACAAATTCCCCTCCTCCTCCCCTCCAGTCATCTGTCCATTTCTCTCCTGGGTTTCTCGGAGGGGGTCAGAGGTCCTCTCTGTCGCAGATTGCCAGAAGATCAAGAATCCTCATTATCCTGTTAACTGTACATTTATCAAACAAGACAGTGGGGCTGCGGTGCCCCGGCCATCATTAAGGTTTAATAGAAAGGGGGTGAAATGAGTGAAGGAGCAGTAAAAAGCTGTAGCAGGAACTAGCGTTTCCTTTTAATGCCTCTGATATCCCTGACAGGATTATTAATCAGGAAACTAAAAGAAATTTCTGGACCTTTTGCTCCCAGCTTCCTCACTTTAGAGTCTTTTAGCTTGTGGCATTACATAGCAACTGACAGGTCATGAGGTCCATCGCTAATTGGTTCTATGGGGTTTTGAATAACAATGAGCCGAGCCCAATTACCGCAGCTACAGAGAAGCACAGATGAGAGAGTGTGTAGGAGCCCGGTAGACTCAGTGCAAGCTCAGATAGTGGAGAATCGGGGGGTGGATTGATGGGTTTGAAAGGGTGGGGGGAGTTACGTTTCATCCCTGCTGTGCCTCTCTCTCTCTCTGTATCTCTATTTCTCTGTAAGGGCATTAATGAGATTTTCAAATCAACTGGCATGTGCTCTAATGGAGAGCTGAGCTAAACAGTAGCATTCCTGCAGGACAGCTCTGCCTCATTGACTATTCCATTTGAGGAAGACATTCACATGTTCTCTGGGAATTATTTTAACGTCCCAGTTATCTTGCTCTTTTTGTATCGCATGTTCATTTATTAGTGATATGTTTTGCTTCCTTGTATCTCACACCGAGGATCTAAATTAAGGTTCCTTGATGATTGGCTCTAAGTGATCTTCATTGGCACTTTAATGTATTCTTCAAAGCTTCAGGCTGCTTCAAAGCGCCCAATTTGTTATGTAGATTATTCTCAGCTCTCCTTTACTGCCATGTCTTTTCCCACCTCGCATGTTTTACTTATTTATGTAAACTCAGATGCAATTTGCCTATTGTCCAGTTTATAACAATATTTAAATGGACAGTTCACCCAAAAATGAAACTTATCCCATGATTTACTCACCCTCAAGCCATCCTATCTTCTTTTAGACAAACACGATTAGAATCACAATCACTTTTTCCAAGTCATCTCAATGGGAAAAAGTGTCCCAATCTCCCTGACTTCAAACTATTTAAAACTTTGCATTCTACAATTAGTAGCTTCTGGGAGACGACCCTACGCATACTGCACAAGTCGAATTGCGCCAAAAGAGTAACCTCTGACACGGCATATGATGTAGGATGTAGGAGTAGCGTAATCTTAGACGCCTCTCCCGGTTTAAACGAACGTGGCTGGGCAACAAACTCAATCTCCTCTTCTCTAATATTGAAATCCTCCAACATTTCTTTTTAAAATTAAATTCTAAATTCGTGACCACATTCGTGAATACGTCGTGCATCTGTCAGGATTATCAGCTGGAGTGCCCATGACAGCCTCTAGAGGGCACTCCACCTTGGACTTTCACACACTCACTCACACACACACATACATGCACATTCACTCCCGGACTTCACTTCCCACAATGCACTACACACTCACTCACTCACTCATTTCAGGCAGACTACATTTCCCAGAAGCCCCATACCTAATCACTGATCACCTCACCAGCTGCAGCTCATTATATGCACTACATAAGCACACTACACTAACACATCCATGCGAGGTCTTGTTATTTCCCTGTGGCTTACATTTCTGAGCGTTTATACCCGTCTTGTCTTCCGGTCTTGATCCTGTCTGTTTTTGCCCCTTGTGATTGTCTCTCTGCCTGCCTTTTGACTATTTCTGTGTTTTACTGGACTGGGATTCTTGCTGCCTACCTCTACATCATTGGCCTGTATACTGACTACGATTCTGCCAATCCTACTCCATACCTGTTTGCTGATGTTTGACCCTGCCTGTTATGACCATTCTATTACAATAAAGCCTGCATTTGGACCCACGCATCTCTTCATTACAGCATCAGGGTTTTTTTTTTTTTTTTTTTTTGTTACTTTTCCACCGATTTGTGTAGGCTAGTTCATATGGATATTTTTCTTACAAAAACACTTCACTTCAGAAGGGCTTTGTTAAACCCCTGGAGCCATGTTGATGTCTTTTATGATGGATGCACTTTTTTTGTTTTAAATCAGGAGCGCCATTCACTATCTTTATAAAGCTTAAAGAGCAAGGATATAATTTGCCTCTGATTGTGTTCATCTGAACTGAACTTTTTTAAAAATGATGCTTGAAAATGATTGTTTTTTACTTTTAAAAATGTTAACTTTTCTTGAAAGTGGTATAAATGTTTGATATGAAACCAATGAAAACTTTTGCTGAAGTCTTTTAAACTATATTTTTAAAAGATTTATCATTGTGCGTCATTGACGTTAAAACCGTAAAACATCAGTGATTTCATACATTTTCTGTGTTTTTTTTTTCTTTCTTTTTTAAGAAAACCTACTTTCTAAAGGCTTTGGTCTGCAGTCTTTGCCCTTGAACTAATGTGTCCACATCGGGTGCGAGAGCAAGAATTTAATTTGATCCCCGTTTAAATAATCTGTTTCAAATTCATGAATTCACACGGAGCAATCCTCCCCGTTCTGAGTATTCATCATTCTCAATAAGCCCTTGGAGAAGCCGTCATTAGGTTTCGGCCTCACCCGCCTGCACTGAACCGCTCCTCAAGGGCTGCAAATTGGAAATGGGACTTAAATACTGCTTGAAATGGATACTTCATATTCACCTAAGCCCTAAGACTGGGCTGTCAAGCGCAAAGAGGGAGGAAGACGTGCGCTTTCCATGCCCGCTGTACTTACGGCATAGAGTCGAATCCTTTTAATTGCCCGAGCTGAAAGGCTTTACTCTGACCTTTTCAAAGTCATGGAGCAAACAATTCTCTCCAAGGTTAATGCGCCTTCCTTGTTTTTTTTCTTTCATGTGCGCTTTTGAGTTATTGACCGAATTGATGCAGTGCTTATGACTTCAACCCTGAGCTTTTGGAGTGAGCTGTATTGAAGAAGCTACTCAGAGGCTGTGCTCGAATCAAGCCGGTGGAGTGCAGTCGCATCACAGTGAAGAGCCTAATCTAATTTTCATTTTTGAATAACTGTAAGCGCAAATGCAGCTCTAGCGATACGTTGAGAGACTGTCTGATAAGAAGTGCTGATTGACCTGCCGCTCATATAACCCACTTGATTGGATCTGCCGTTCGCAGACAATCTGTCACTGCTTGTGCATCAGCATATCTGATTCATTTGTGCTTTAAAGCAGTTTAAAGAGTTGAAAGAGGAAGGCCTCTTTGCCGTAAAGTCTATGTAAATACATCTCTCGAATCTCATCTCAACACAAAGACTCGGAGAGCTCTTTAAATCCCTGCAGTTTAAGAACAAACTGGATACCATCCACCAAACTTGACAGTGGGATCTAATTATGCATTAGCAACTTCCAAATCTGCATATCTGCATACAGTTGTGGAGCTGCAGCTGTTGTCTCTGAAGAGTTTATCATTATTTCACATTTATTTTGTTTCCCTAATTACCTAATTAATTCTGTTGTTTTGATTGTCATGTTTACCATTTGCTTTGTGGAGGCATTATCCTGTTCTGTTTGTCTGTTTGAAGAAGGAGACATCTCGCTGCATAATTCATGCCCCGTTCCAGCATCAGCGCAACGTTTAAACGATGAAGGAGTTTGTGAAATTCTGTCTTAGTCTCTGACTAACATGGGTGCATGCACACATACCGAGTGTATATATATATATATATTTATTTATGCTGCCTGAGGCGATGGCATAGGTGGAAAGTAGAAAAGTGGATTTCACAAAGTTCACATGATTCAACTTAGATAAAGCTGTGACAAAAAAAGTCCTCTCATGTTCTCTCCATAGCTTTAGAAGAACATACTAACTGGACAGTGGTGTTTTTGCGACTGGGTTTAGTCTTGGGAAATACATTTACCTCTGTGTTGAGACTCTTAAGCACTTGATTTTTATCAGGGTCTTAATGACGCTAATTTGGGTCCTTACACAGAATTAGTCACAGTGCCCCTTAGGCTGAGTAATGGCTTGCTGTTCTTGAAGTGGAATATGGGTCGTAATTGGACTGCATGTCTCTTGGTTGCTTCTGGTTTTGCTCTTCTCTTGACATTGGCCTCCTAAGAACTTAATTTGAAGATAGGCCAATTGTAGTTGGGTAAGCACATTGTTCCTCTGCAGTATGTGGTCTGGGTAAGAGGCAGGATACAGGTGCTCCTCCCTGCTAATTCTACCCCTCTGAGTACATGTGAAGAGAGAGAAAGCATCTGTTTATGGTTTACAGGACATTCCTGTCATGCAGTACATCTTGGACTTTTAAACCTTTCAAAACACAGATATGTTTGTGTTGTTATTTAAGGCAAATAATTTAATTTAATAATTTATTTCTATGAAAGGGTTTAACGGGCTTGCAGAAATTTGCTCTGGTCAAGCTTAAACTTTCAATTATAATGTGATAATGTGCACAATGAAAAAATTAACAGGATTGAAATAAAGAGGTTAGCCACTTCTCAGTGAAGGATTGAGCAAGTTGACATTGACAGTGTCAGATTCTTTTTGATATTTATTTGAGGTTTTGATTTTAACAACAGCGTCTACCAAAAATACAAAAAAGTATATAATTTCCTGTAGTAAAAACTGTCTTTTGTTACTTTATTGGATATTTCAAAAGACCAACTTGATGGAAAGTGATATTGAGGACCCAGAAAAAACTCGAGACTAAAAGAAGCAAACAAATTCTCCCTCTGCTTTTGTCATTTTTCATAGTTTTCAAAACAGCTATTTCCATATTTAAACATTTGACTCGTTTTTCAGTGAATTGAGATATTGTGAAAAAACGTATATGGTTTCAATCTTTAAAATTTGAGAGTTGAATGTATTATGCCATTTATAAAGAGACGTGACGTGAAAAACGGCTTAGCAGAAATGACACTTACTCTCAGGTTTTATAGATAATTTTTTCTTCAGTAATTTTCTCTTTTCGGTAAGTGTGCACCCCAGATCAGAGAGTTACACAGACAGATCACAAGCACATCAGCACAGGGTTCATTGTGTACTTATTAGCAATGTCATCCCTAATTATTTAAGCTCAACTGCAATCTCATCTTTCTTTACTTCCTCCCTGTCCATTATTTCCAGTCCGTCTCTCGCCTCTAGCAAATGTCTTTATGGATTCTGAATTTACAGTGACATATGCTTCTGCTATCCACACTCATAATGAGAGGGGATCTGCCCTGCCTACGTGTGTGTGTGTGTGTGTGTGTGTGTGTGTGTGTGTGTGTGTGTGTGTGTATGCGTGCATGTGTTTGTGCAAGTAAATTTGTTTGCGCTCAGAACCCGGGGTGTTTTTTGATGGACGTTATCACATCCAGAACAGAAGCGCCAACAGGTCTTGAGTAGTGCAGTGTGCTTTTTATCCAACCCCCTCCTCCCAAAGGTGCAACATTCTCCCCCTGCTTCGCAGGCTTATGTATTTTCCTGTTTTTGATCTGTTCTTATATGATCATCTTTAATCTTCCCTCTAGGCCTAACTCACTGCAGTACCTCAGCACATCCAATGGGGGCGATATTCCAACCAGCAGTTCATTTCCCAGCGGCACCTACCTGCACAGTCGGCGGGGGTGGGGGAGGTGGTCTCGGTGCTTGTTCATATCTTCATTAACAAATATCTTCATTACCGCACTGAAAAACAATGGGAGAAAAAAAACAACAGCCGTGCGATGAAACTATGGCAGCCCCTCGGGGCGTTCTGCTGTTTGTAGTGACACAGAGGACGAGTTATGCTAATTGAGTGTTCTTTGCATAATTAGAAAAAAGAAACTTTATCATTATTATGAGTACAGAATAGCCAGACTGTGGGTAATTTAGAGATTCCCAGCAGGGTGCTGCACGGTGGAAACCAAGAGCGAGAAAGAGAGAGAGGATGCCCTCTCAATGTTATTCTTCTGGATATGTTCATCAAGATGCTTAGCCAAAGTGTGCCTTAATGATAATTACTTTCCTCAATGTGCTCTTTTCGAAGTGATTTAGCGAATTTGTTTTTGAAGAGCATCCATTTGCGATGGAAATTCACGGGGAAATATTTGGATTGAAGCAAATGGCGTACATTCAGGCACATTGCCAGCATCTTTTTAGCAGGACCAGACGCTACTGAACCAATTAGGCGTCTTTGAAATATTAAGAGGCCCAGAATCCATTCTTGCACATAGTAAAACTTAGTCATTCGGAGTGCTGTCATGTCTCCTCTCCTCTACTTTCCAACATGGCCGACTGTGTAGTCTACCTTGAGACAGCAGAGAACATCCCCTCCCGCTTCAAAGGTTCTCTCGCCTTTTTCATCTCTGTGTACCAGCCCACGGCCAGAGCCATGGATTAATATTTCAAAACATGTTTCTCTCTCTCTCTCTCTTTCTCATCCTGCCTCCTTTCCAGCCCCCCCCCCCCCCCTTCTGTCTCATATACACAGTCCTCGTTCCCTGTTCACCATTTACTCTCTCTCTTTCTCTCTCGCGCTCTCTCTCTCTCACAGCCTGGCTGCAGACACGTGTGATATTTTCCCATATCTCATGTTTTGCTGCTCCACTGCTCCCAGAGCCCAATCACTGGAGCAGTATGTTTTATGAATTAATAAGAGATGATCCTGGAAGGTCCAGGGAGGCAGCTAAGAGAGAGCCAAGAGCACAAAGATGGAGGGAGCGAGAGAGCGAGAAAGAGAAAAAAGGAAAAGAGAGAGGGTGGAGGCTGCAGTCGAATTTTAATGAGCACCAAGGGGAATATCAGATTTTTTCCCCCTAGTTCTTTCTGTGGATATCCAATGGCACACTGCTCTAAATCACTGTCATGCAAACAAGGTATTTCCCATCATGCCCTTGGTTTTTGGCTGGTAAGTGTGTCACCGTGTGGTACAGCTTGGCTCGCTGGGTGCACCTGCTCCGCTGTCCTAATTGAACAGATGATCTGCCAATTTGTCATGTTTATCTTCAGCGCCTTTCCTCGGCGGCTTGCCCACTCCCCACAGCCCCCTCGCAACACGCTGCAGATGTTAGCAGCATTTTTTATGACAGATCTTGTAGTCATTACTGAATAATTCATGCTTGCATTAATGTCTTCAGATAGCATCTCCAGCACCCCCCTCCCTCCTTCTCGCTCTACCTCCATCACTTCCTCTCTCTCTCTCTATCAGCCACTCGCTTTTCACTCATCCCCACCCCCCGTTTCTCTTCCCCAATCACATGGGAAAACTTTATTATGCCTCCCTCTGACGGCAAAGTATACAGATAAAATACCCCCCATTGATATGAAAATAGGATTTAAATTATTCACTGAGGTTTAAAGGTTAGTTGAAGGTTATTACTTGGGGACAGGCATAAAGGGAGGAGAGAGAGTCTCTCAGTGCATTGTTCACCAGCGAGCAGACGAGGCGTCGGTGAAAGGCTAATTTGCAGCGCATGCTGCAGTGGCCTCTTGTGAATAAAGCCCAAAGCCTCTCAGGAGATTTTAACATGGGAGAAGTCAATTATTTATAAGGAAATTATGTCTGGCTTTTTCGCCCCGACAAAAAACATTTCTGCCTGTAAATAAGGTGGGGGAGCGTGCGTTTCCGCTCCATCCGATTGCTGTTCTCGAGATTATTATGACATGTCATTTTTCTGCTCAGCCCAGCCAGGCAAGGATAATAAGAGAGCATCTTGGAAAGGGAGGTGTCCTCTGAGATTGCCTTCAACATAAATCAGATCAGTTGAAACGCTTGCAGGTTTTATATGGGTTGGATAATGGGGCTTAGAATACAGTGGACTTAATAAATCATTCCCTTTGTTGGTGTATGCGCTTTTTTCCCTCTACGGGTTAAGAGCCAGAGCCGGTTCAGCGGTTGGTCCCTCTGTTCTTACGCCACACTGTATCTCCATAGCAACCACGCGTACAGGTACCATGCTTTAGCGGGGAGTCATGAGGAGCTATGTGATGCAGACGGACCTCCTTCTCCTCCTCCTCCTCCCTCGCTTTCTCCATCACAGACACACACAAACACATTCACACCCTCCTTTTTTAATCTCTTTCGATCCTTCGCTCCTACTGTGGAGTGACCTGAGGAGGTTTGTTTACAGAGCTTTGTTTATGTTCTCTTATAACTCCCTGTCTCTTTGTCTCTGTCTCATTTGCATATTCCCACACAGCACTCCTCCTCCTCGCTGCGAAAACACTCGGCGGTTGTTTGCCTTTACGCTCCTGTCATTTCTCCTCTGATTTTATGACCCCCACCATTCACATGTCAAGCTCGATTATAAACTTCACTATTCCGGCAATCTCATAACCCTTAATACCATTAATGTGCGTCATACCAGTGGTTCTGGTGGCCTGGAACGTAAATAAAGAAGTTAATACTGCAATTATTTAAACTTTTTTTTTTTTGACATAATCACTTAAAAAAAAAAAATGCTGTGTAAAATTTACAGTAACTTACTGGCAGCAAGCCTGTATATTAACATGAGTACCATGAATCATCAATTGCAATTGTACTGTAAAATCACAGCATAACATTAAAAACGGCAATACTGTCACATGTATGTTCTGTTTAGTTCGGTTCTGTCTAGTCTGTATGAGTTCTCGTTTGTCACTATGGTTCCGAATCAGTTAAGCCTCGTCAGCTGTCCCTGTTTAATCATCATCATCCGTGTGTTTAAGTTCCTGCCTGTTTCCTGTTCTTCGTCGGTTGTTGTCTGTGCTAATGCACACTGTCTCGTATGCTTACCTGTTATTGTGTGTTTCGTAATAAATCAAACTTTATGAAATCTACATCTTCATCTTCTGTGGGACTAAATGTTACAAATACAAAAGCAGCTGTGAATTTACAGTTCACTGTAATCTACTTTCCAGTATGTTATTGTAATACTACCGTGCACTGAATTTGAACCTGAGTTACCTCATTTTATTTGAGGAAACTAATCGTCTTAAATTGATCAATTGCCATTTAACAGTTATACTGTGTTAGAAATGTGAGTATGTTAGTACTGCAAACTTATTTCATTTAAGTCCACAAAAAGAATGTTTCTTTAATTAAAATAAAATTAAATGAGTTAAATAAACATCATACCTCTCTTAGCAAAAAGATATTTTTAAAAAATGTGAATTAAATAAGTTAAGATCTGTTTCCGATTTCATTATAATATTCTATTTTTGGTATATTGTGTGTGTCTAATGATTAGTCAGGGTGGTGCTTTTTTAATTAAATTGGTGGTCCGATTTGATCAGACTTGATCTGAAAAGTTTATGAGCTACTTGTTTATGCTATTATTGCGGTTAAATTACATTTTTTTTAAATTTCAAGGCCATAAATGCACCCCTTTGTTTTGGTAAATCTGAAGGATATGGTAGAAGTAGTGATTGCTCATTTGGAACAAAACAGTTCATTGTGGTAAAATAAGCACCTCCTTGGGAATTTCCTCCCATTAGTTTTTAAGACAAGTAGGAGTCATTAGTTAGCAAGATTTGCGCTGGCTTTCCTAGGCTCCTGTGTGTGTGTGTGTGTGTGTGTTAATACTTTAAATGGAAGTGTAGCCACATCAAAGATCCACAAGATGAGAGAAAGAATTAATTGCAACCTTGGGAAAGTGAGACAGAGCTGTATATGGTAGTTTGTGCCTAGTCCCTTGTCTCCATCCGTCCAGTCCCTTTCTCTTTCATCCTCTCTCTCCTTCTTTCCCCCTCATTTCGTGTCTTGTCAGGAACGTTTATCTTGAGGTTTAAGCCACCTTATAGATGCCTCTGAGTGATGTTAATTACAACCGTTACCATAATTCATGCTGAGTGTCAATTTTCATCCCTATAGATGCTCTCTCTCCATTTTCTCACCAGTTGAGTATTCATTTGCTCTGAATAATACTGAGCTTATCAAAGTCAATCAGCTGTGAAACTCATTTTCAGATGGAAAATTTGAGGCTATTCTGACTTAATTTGGTAAAGACTGCTTTATTTGCCCATTCACAGAGCCCAGAAATTTGTTGGTTGGGCCCGTGACAGCAGAACACTTTGTTTTTGATAGTTTCTGAGCAGATCATTAACTGAAAATAAGGAACTCGTGAGAGGCTTGACTGAAGCACTCTAGCAGAAAGGCAGTTCCAGATGGCCGAGCGCTGGTCGAGAAAGCAGATGTGCTTAAATAGGAACACACACACACACATCATGCTGTTCCGCTTCTTCAAATGGAGCATGGGAGGCTGTCATATATCACTAAAATACATATACTGGTGCATTCATGCAGGAAAACATGCATTCACACTCATAGGATCCTTCTCTCTGTCTATTGATCTGACTCAGTAACTCGGAAGTTAATGCCTTCCTGTGATGGTGCTGCTGTTTTGAAAGCCTCCCCCCCCCCCCCCATCCGCCCACACCATTTTCATTTTTATGCAGTTTTTTTGTGTTGATGAAAGTGTCCTTTAAATGTACTCAGACTGAAATGGCATATCATTATTTAGTTAATGATGACAAAAGTGTGTCAAACAAAGGTTTAAAACTGAGCTCCATAAACAATATTGGTTAAGGAGTATAATGAAGTATTTGCTACTTTTTAGATGTTTTTTGGTTGGTGGCTTGTTCATAATTTAGTGACTGTCATTCACTTCCTGTTTTGGAAACTGTTTAGGATATCACATTAGCATTGTGAATTATACATTCTGAATAGCATGCAACTTAGTTCAAGTTTACCTGTGCATTTGCAAATGAAAGGTGTAATATCCTGTTTATGCTGTAGAGGTGAGTGTGTGGGTGTGTGTGGGGAAAAGACAAAACAAAACGCAAAAATATTATTATTATTATTTTTTTGGTCACACTTTACAATAAGGTTCATTAGTTAAACATTAGTTAACTAACATGAACTAACCATGAGCAATACATTTATTACTGTATTTATTAATCTTAGTTAATGTTAGTTAATGAAAATACAGTTGTTCATTGTTTGTTCATGTTAGTTTACAGTGCATTAACTAATGATAACAAGATTTTAAAAATGTATTAGTAAATGTTGAAATTAACATTAACAAAGACTTATAAATGCTGTAGAAGTGCAGTTCATTATTAGTATAACACATAACATAACATATATATAAAACTTTTTACAGTCATGATGTAGCAATTGTCAAGTCATTCGTCATGGCTAGTCTTTATCCAAACATTTGAAAACATTAGCATGGTTGGCCCCTGAACTTTTCTGTCGTGTTGAGGTCAGGACCATGACCTTTCCCGCTAGGTATGTTGTACACATATCCGTAGCTCATTAACTGAAAATCCATATTGAAAACTTACACGCAGTGGCATATTATAAAGGCCTCAATTTGCTATTTTTGAATAGTCGTGATTGATGAGCGAAGTTGACTTGACTTATCCTGTCAATGATGCACCTCAGAGAAGTCCACATTCGTCTCTATCCCTCCGTTGCTGTGGAAGGCTCCGGATCAGATGTGCGCTGTCAGACAAGGCCGGACTTAATGGATGGTGTCAGCAGAGGGGATCACTGCCATCTCCCTCCCCACTCATTCCTCCAACAAGGCTACAAAAACTGCACTCCATCTCCGGTGAAGCCAAGAGGCACTTCTGCAAGGAGTTTTTCCTGCTGCTCCAAACAGCTTGTCTGATTACAGGCTGATCAATACTTGGCCTCTCTCCCCCTCCTGGCAAGGGAAATGATGCGACAAGAGAAGCTGTGACATTGACTGGGCCCTGGAGGGGGTGCCTGAGTATTGGTCTCAGAGAAAGGGTCCTGCTATTAACTCAGCTGGCCTCCTCTGCTGTGTCATTGTTAAACGCTGGCAAGGAAGAACAGCATGTATTAAACGGCTGACAAATGCCATCATAATTGCACTCTTCGATTTTAATCGATGAAATTTGGGGCAGTTTACATCACACTGTTTTCAGCTGATAAAAGAAAACTTTTTATGAGTTTTGGCACTTCATTTACACAACAACAGCGTTTTGGGGGCCTAAAAACACAAACTTTTGAAAACGGGATTCAAAAACGACAATGTTTTGTCTCCGTGTAGACTATAAAAATGCAAATTTGTGAAAACGGTGACGTGATGCACATGTGTATTACGTGTTCAGTCTATAGGCGCTTAGTTTCTTTGCAAAGTGACATCGCCAACTACTGGCCTTGTATGAATAATACAATTGCCGTTTTGACAATGTTTTCATCTGTACGTGAAAAACGCAGAACAGAAACTTTTCCCTCTTTAGTCTGTAAACGTCTTTGAACCACGTGATGGTTGAGGAGATTCCCCATTCCATATGTAAAGCACTTTGAGTACCCAGAAAAGCGCTATAAAAGCTTCCCCCCCCCCCCCACGTCCTCTTGTTATATTCTCTAAGGTTCTGTCAATGGCTCTTCTGCTATTATGTCTGCCAGTGTTAGATATCTTGCTCCTTGCCAGTGTCAATTTTCCCCATCTTGTGTCTTCATTAGGCCACTGTCTCTCAAAGATCTCTAATCCCATAACCATCATGAACTTTGAAGGGCACACATTTCTCTCCAATATTCAGATAAGTGGTCAATCAATGAGTGCATGCACACATACACGCACTTGCGCTCAACATGTAAGGTCATGTAAACACCCCGACCTCTGTTCAATTTGTCAGACAAAGGTCATTAAATGTTTAAGCAAAACCCAGTCTGCACCACTGTAAACATCTTTTTTTTTTCTAGCAGCTTATTCAATTTGTGCATGTCGGTTTACATTTTGACGTCAACACCAGATGAAAAAACAGTCAATTTAAAAATTTTAACAAGTCAAGTGATTTATACAATACGCATTGTTTCAAACGATAGTCGTCAAAAACATCTCTAAAAAAGATAATATTGTCATTATTCTGCTGAAGTCAGTTCAGTGTATCAGTTATGAAATTAGTTCAATATAGCTATATAAGCACCTCCGCAGAAGACAATAGTGTCGATATTCAATGATTCAATTCACTTCAATGACAAAATTCGCCAATTATCGAATCGGCTATAAAGCAGCTATGCAGAAAACAGTGGTGTCATCATCCAGCTCAATTCAGTTAAAGTTTTGTTCTCATCCAAAAGTGTCAGTGCAGTCAAATCAGTAATATTACTGAGTATTAAGTGTCCCCAACTAAAGCTTCCCATCAGGTGACCGATATGGAGAAAAAAAAAACTTCCTTTCCTCTGTCCATATGAATTTGGTTTTCTTAAATTGTCCATTTTTGTAATGACTTCTGAGAGTTATCAGTAAGGATGCTTGATTTCTTGGTTATTGGTTTTCTGCATGAAAATAATCCTATTGTCTTGGCCAGAATTTTAGCATTTTTCTGTAAACACATTCAGTATGGTTTTTCCGATAAAGATCATTTACATATCCTCCCACCAGTCTTGAACATAGGGTTACATCTTTGCTCATACTTCATTGATTTATGATAGTTTACCCTAAAGTCAGCCCACTTTTAAGTTATTATGGCTAATACTGCAGCGAGATTAGTGATATGATATGTCCTTTTACCTGACCGTCTCTGTGGGTCACACCGCTTATCTCCCCATCAGAGGTGGCCTGGTAGCTTTTACAGCCTCCGTTATTTACAGCTGAGCCAGCATGTCTTTCTCTCTCACTGTCTCTCTGAGGCCCCGCCATTCCTATTGAACGCTTTTATAGTCTCCCCACCGTTTCCTTGTTTGAAACAATATAGCCGGGACTGTTGTTATTGATTCTACCGGATTGTGCCCTGGGTAAGTGCTCCTTTGAGCCTTGCTGCTAAATTAAGCCATCGTTCCAACAGCGGATGACAGCACTCCTTAGATCCTGGCTGCCTTCTAATGGCTCTGGTATTACTCATATGTTAATTGATTGGGCGGCGGAGGAGGAAGCCGGCAGCAAGGTGGAAATGACTCTGCTCAGCACAGAAGTCTGATGCAGACCTTTCAGAGAAATAAGTTACCAAGCTGAGTGACAATGAGGTCAATCAACTGCACAGAGAGAGGGAAAATTACTTTGATGATTAAATTGATCAGAATTACTGAAGCACCATAATGGACTACCTGCCAGCCGCTGCTATTTCAAGACTGGCCCTCTGTAACATTTACATCTCAGAACACTGTAGAAAACGATTCTTAAATCGAGTAAGACTGAAAAACAACCCTCGATTTACTTGATTATTGTTAAGTTTATTTACTTTTGCAAAGATCTTGCTTGCAGGAACACAAGAAATCCATCTCATTATAGCTTTTCTATTACGATACATACACGAGCACATCAAGTGAGTTGGATTTTAGTTGAAATAATCAAAGGCTGTACACGAAACTGCATACAGTCTTGGGTAGGTACTTATTTTGAGTGAGGACTTTGTGAGAGCTAAAAAGTGTGTTCTGCATAGTATGAATGAAATTCAGACATACTACATTCACCATCCTCTCCTCATGGGGTAGTAAAGCGTACATTTTATCCACCTTTTTCCAGATGAGCCTACTGCGTTTTGAAATGTGGGAAGTTTGGGGAATTGGTTATCAAAATATCTTCTTTTGTGTTCAGCAGAAGAAAGAAATTCATAAAGGTTTGGAACAACTTCACAGTGAGTAAATGATAACAGAATGTTCATTCTTTGGGTGAACTATCCCTTTAATTGTTACAATGCTGGCAGATTTTAAGTCTTGTCAACTTAATTATTTTAAGTAAAGACCTCAAGTAAACAGTGTCAAGTAGATTTCAACTAAAAAGCTATACAAACTGTTGTCTTCATTTTTCTGAACACCTCCTTCCCATCTGGCCTTATTTGTCATCACCCTGCAGATGGGAGAAATGACACAAGGGGGCAATCGACAGGCTTCAGATCGTAGCTCAATGAGCCAAAACAGCCAGAGGAAATGTTTGCAGTTTAGGCGGTTAAATGCCGAAAAAACATCTGGCCTGTCACTGCATAATCCCAAACATAATCCAATTGGCTGCACTCAGCTGAGGGGGTTTTCAGGGTGTTCATAGGGAACTGCTAGAGTCAGATATTACTCTTGTGCGTATCTGAGAGGTTTGCCAGGGCTACTCCTTGTTGGTAATGTTTTTGTGGCCCTATAAACTGAAAGCTGTGCTAAAAAATATCACCTAAGTCACCCGTAGTAAATGCCCCATTCATCCTCTGCTGTTCTCCCTGTCTCTCTCTTTTTCTTCCTCCCTCCTCCTCTCTATGCTGCTCTGTCTTAGGCCTCATTTCCTTTCTTGTCCCATGGATGATTAGGAGCAGCCTGCAGCATTTATCATGGGTTGAGAGGAGGAGAATAGGACAGTATGAGGCTGAAAACCACCAAATCTGCTTTGGTAAAATAAGAGAATATCATCTTAACCCATTTGATCTCCACACCTACAGAAACATGATGGATTTTAAAGAATATAGAGATTGTAAAATGAGCACAAACATGTGGTTTATATAACAGAAATTTCTCTCTTATAGACTTACTTTAGAGTAGAATAAAGTAGATGGCTTATTTAACATGACATGAAACAAAATGAGGCAGAAACATAGTACCCTCAAAATCAGGTCTAATGTTCTCATCCAATTAAATCCAGAATTTTTTCCCCCCTCATATTCTGTTGACGTTGACTTTAACGTTTTTTTTTTCTTTTTTGGTATGTGTGGTTGAAGCCATTTCTATGGAAGTAATAATATTTGAGTTTATTTTGTATTTTATTAATCTGAGAAAAACCCTGTGTTGCAAATTAAATGTAGAAGTTAGAATGTAAGCAGTTAGCCAGGGATCTAGTATAAGGTCATTTGACTGGCTTAGAGATCTAGTATGAAAGAAATAGAACCCTGCGAAACAGTCAGAAGCCACTGGACTTTGGAGCAACATAGTCTTTTGACCTACACGGAACTACAGTTAACTTGTAAGAAAAGTAAAGATCCTGAGTTTTTATTTCTTTTATGTTTGAGATTTATAATTAAACAGTCAAACGAAGAACTCTGGATTCAAGACTTTTATTCGCTGACGTTTTGTGTTGAGTACAAAAGAACTTTGAAGTCCTAAGCTAGTGAGTAAGCTTGTTGCACTCACAGTATCCATGGGACTTCATTGATAGATGTGTAAACTAATAATGGTCATTTTGGTCAATTAACTCCTATTTTCCCTTTAAATGTATTTATTTTAATAGTCACTTTAAATCCAAAGCCCAGTACACAGATATTATTGAAGTTTTATGTCTCTGTTTTAAGTCAAGTCAAGTCAAGTCATCTTTATTTATATAGCGCTTTTTACAATGCAAATTGTGGCAAAGCAGCTTTACATTAATAAGAAAATGGTGTCATTGTGCAGCTTATTCTATATATTATTGATTCAGTACCACAATTTTTACCACAATTATTCTCGGAAGTATGATTACTTTACATTGTAGTGATTTTGTTTCAGTCCTGGCTCAATTTGACTTGTACTTTCTTCATAATAATGAACATGCATGGTATTGTTATCATGGGCAATTTAAAATACAATGCAAAATTATGCATTGTTATTATTTTTTAGAATCCTTTTTTAGAATGTTTTTCCATCAACCAGTGAAAATTGACAACACTTACGTGTATGATGTGTCAAAAATCATGCGTCCTCTGATGTAAATGACCCCAACACTAATGAGATGCATGCATTAATAAAGGATGTGCCGAATGAAAATGCAAATTCACTCTCTGACAGTAGATGGCGCTTATGGAACAGCAGAAATGCCGTTACCTCGGTAACCCTGTAAACAAAGCGTGCTGATTCTGAGTAGCATGTAAATGTTTCAAACCATTCAGGTGTTCATCACAGCACCAAAAACTTAAAGAATGAATAGGATATTTATTTTCAAACTTGTCCTAGTTATTAATTGATTATTGTTAGGTAACACTTTACAATAAGGTTTATTAATTTATTAATCTTAAGTTTATTGATTTATCAATATTAGTTAATGTTAATCTCAACACATACGATTACATTTTTAAAATCAAAAGTTGTATCTGTTTATATTACTTAAAGGTGCAATATGTAACATTTTTGCAGTAAAATATGCAAAAACCAAAAGGCCAGTGTTATATATTTTGATTCAGTTGAGAACTTACAATACCCCAAATGTTTCCAACTCATGAGAAAACTGTGATTTTTACCTAGGCTCCGGGACGTGTTCGGGAATTCAAGCTACGACGTCGTTGTTGTTGTTGTTGTTTTGATTGTACGCCCTCTAGTGGCCAAAAAGTTTACATATTTCACCTTTAAAGGACCTGAGCTAATATAAACCAACAATGATCAGTTGTATTTTTGTGAGGATATGTAATTGTAAGTTCAGATTTTCATAAGATTTGGAGAATTCATGAATCATGAATTGTTTTTTAGGTGTTAAGACCCCAAACAGAACATTATTGTTACAGCCAAATTAAAAATGGTGTCTACTCTGAATAAAGTCTATTACCTTACTGGTGCTAATGCTGTATTCTCTTTCAGCCAGAGGTGACATGTGACACCATGATGGTATTTTTGTACATTGAGCTAATTTGCTAATGGGCCTCTTTTTACTAGTCGCTAATGAATATTAATCACTGCTAGTTACGTGTGGCACGGTTAATTTGGCTAGCTGTGCAAGGGCACCATTTTCTGTTTATGTGTCTTTATATGTGTGTCCAACCTGGTCTTCACCGACCACCCCCACCACTGGCTCGCTGCCAGGCAGAGGCATTATTATGATCATCAGTCAGAGAGAGGGGCGGCTAAATGTCATTATTGCATGCTGCAAGTGCCTCTCGGGAATCTGAGGCTGCCCGTTTAATTTCTCTAACAGCCTGAGAAAATGTTTCTTTGCATCAGTACTCTGGTCCGTGGCAAAAAAAAAAAAAAAAAAATCTATCAGCCACCACACAATTAACGACATAGATCATTTACATAGTCACACAGCTAATTTTCATAATGTTCCCTTTATTATCAGAGGAAGAAATTAACCCAGGAATTTATTTACATATCCACTGCAAACGGTAACAGTGCGCTAATTGGCTGTTAGATGATTAATAGGCTTACAGCAGATGCTAATGAATCATGCACTCACTGTTCTGAAGGTGCTCTTGCAGTGTGTTTGTGTTTTGGCAGCTTAATTAGTCTGATAATTATGTACTTGTTGCGTTTGCTTTCAAGCAAATACAATCAAACATTGAAAAGATTAAAGTGGATTGTATTAGTGAGAGCAAGTGTTGGTTCTAGCACTTAACGACCTCGGCTAGATAATCATAGATTTTTGTTGTTGCTTTAAGTTTGTACTTGAAAATGAGTGATGATTTCTGGGCAAAGTAGATTTTTGAACCAAAAATAGACATGCACAAGCTTTCAATGCTTGAATTTAAGGGAATATTGACAAATTGTAGCATGCAACTCAGTTTGACTGACAGTTTGAGACTTAATTAGGCAAATGAAACCATCTGGCATATAATTCAATGAAAACATCTGTTTCCATTTCTAATTCAATTTAATGGAATTTATTTGTGCAGAAGAGGTTTTTTCCAACTTGTCAGATATTTGAGGAAAATTGCTCTACTCGTTAGTAAACTATGAATGTTTACTTTACTTGCCAATGTGTGTGTGTGTACAGTACATTTACAAACACACACATTCTTTCATTTATCAGAAACAAAATAATACAATGCAAATGGGTATCTTCAACTATATGTCATACATACAATCAGTAATGATACTGAACCAAAATTTGCTTCATTTGAAATGGACATCAATGAAAATAATGATTAAACAAGAAATAATCAATTCAGTAAGTGAGTCAGATATTGATTCAGTTCAGTGAAGGATTTGTCAGAATGATTCAAACCAGTAACCAATCCTTTTGAACTATTCATTTATAAGAGTCATTCATTCAGGACTACACTTGTCATGCTTGTTTGTTTTTTTTTTCATTAAAAAGAACTGGCTCATAATAAGACACATTAGTTTGTGAACTGGATTACACTGGTTTTGCACTGGTGTTTGATTCACTCAGCTGTTCAGTTTTTGCGTGCAGACAAATGGGACTCAATAGAAATACAAAGTTCTGTCATGAAACTCTAGATGAAGCAGGCTTATAGGTCCTTGAACTGAACCTGCTTGTAATCACATCATTATCTATAGGACACAGCTGATTGGTTCCTGCTGTATCAGTAGCCAATGAGCTTGCGTGCTTAGCTTTAAATACTTTGTCTAGCATTTGTGTAGTAGTTTGCAATACGCTTTCAGAAACCCTCCACCTTCCCCAGCTCCACCTGTATAGACCTGCCTTGGGTAATTCATGTACGCTAGATTGTTCAGCTGCAGCATGTCTTGCTCACAGCAGCGTGTCGTGTATGTATTGGCAGTAGCAAGTCCGGTACTTGCTCTGCAGCAGCAGCAGCAAAAACTTACAGCAGCAGCAATAAAAAGAAGCAGCAGCATAGCAGATCTATTCCGCCAAGACCAAACATATCAAATGTCATACCCTTTACCATACCAAACAGTCAGAGAGTTGTCATGATGGAACTGTTTCTTGCCATTTTTTTCTTGTTACACTGCTTTATTTACCATATACATACTCACATTTATAACTCGGTACTGAAACACTGATATGAATATATTCGTTATATTTTTATTTTTATTTTATGTCCTGGTTGAATGTAACATGTACTTACTGTACTGTACTTTTAGATATTTTGACCCAAATGAGGAAGATACACTCCTGATCCACACATTATATCAGTGTGATTATACCATTAATGCTTGGATGAACTCTTGAATTATATGTCTCTGTAACATTTCCCGACTACATTCTGCATATTAACAGGCCTTAGAAACAAGCAGATCAAGAGAAACCCCCAGTGAAATCGTCTGGGACTGCAGAGGTGCACTGCCCTGTAATTAAAAGAGTCCAATAAGTCCATTGACTCGGCACAATATCCTATAATAAAACCTCCAAATCGGCTCTGGCTGTAGAACCATTAGGAAGCATTGCTTATGAATATTTGATGCAAATCCTCCTTTTTGTCTTGGACACAGCTTGAAGCGGGAATCGCATTGATCTGCTGTTATAATCACAGATTAAAAAGAGCTCTCCCCAAACCATTCCCTGATTAAAGGCCTGTTTACATGCCATGCTCGCACACCACTGCTGCTTTTTCAGAGGCCTTGAACAGGCCCCCATAGGCTAAACTGTGCAGCTAAAACCGACTGAAACTAATGGGCCCCTCACTGGCTGCTGAGAGCAGGGTGTCTTTTAGATTTGTGTTTCATCTAGTTAGTTTCTAGATTTGGCCGGAGTCTACAAAATGTCCCTTATGAAATATTAAATTCAGCAAATCCTCTAGGAACTCGGCTAAAAGGGGAATTATATCACGTTGTCTTTGCGGATCATTTCGTTGCAGTGTTCTGTGACCAGAAAATGGTCATTCGGACCTTAAAGCCTTTATGGACAATAAGGAATAAGGCACTGATGTATGCGGGGGTTTTTTTAACCTACTTTTCAGCAGCCATTAAGATGTTCTCTGTAATCCACTTGAATTCATGATGGGGTTTTTTGACTGCATTAGATGACTTTGCCCCAAAGACATACTAGGGACATTTTATGTTTCTGTTTTCTCATTCCTTGGTGTCATGGGACTGTTTGAACAATGCACAATTCTCTTGTATAACCCCCATTTTGTATTACGGATACATTTTGCCAAACATAGTGGTTAAAAACAGAACGTTGTTGATACAAAAATGAAAATTGTAAGTTATCAAATAGCATCACTTAATGACAACAGAACAACAAAACTCATAGTAAACTCATATAACCTTTCTGTTGAGAAGCCTGAAATGAGCATTGACCGATTATACCTGCCAAAAGCGGTTACATTCCGGATTGGCTCTTGGGTCATTCTAAATATTAGTTTTTGTGCTGTTATTAGTAGAAGGACTTCTAAAGGAATAGTTAACTCACCCTCATGTTGTTCCAACCCTACATGACTGGAAACAAAAGGTGAATTTTTGATGGATATACTGGCTGCTGCTTTCAGTATATTGAAAGTTCCAATCAGGGCCATCGCTATAACATATAGAAGGGGGGGAGGGGGGGGGGAGGGGGAGGGGGTTGATTTTTTTTTTTTTCAAGATTTTTATGATCTGAAAAACAGACTTTCACCAAAACAATAGCATCCTGTATTTATTATTAATAAATATTGAAATAGACCAAGTTCTATACAAAACACAAGTCCAACCTAATTAGACCAAACTACACTAAACTAAACTTAATACCAAGTAGCCAACATCTGAGCATATCGATGTCTAACAAAGACTTTGAGTGTACTCACCATTAAAATAGTTACTCACTCAAATAATAGCGGCAGGTCTCTGAGTGATACTAGTCATAAATATAGCCTAATTATATTTCAAGTTCTGTTTTGTATAATAATATGCTACTATGAATGATCATAGGTGGAGGGTGAAACAAACAACTGCAACAGGAGGTTAATGCGATTACCGTTTAAAAACACATTTAAATAGTGTAACAAAGTTCGTAAATATGGGAAGAAGGAGGCGGGAACCGGCGAACATTTAACAACTTTAATATTCAAATAAACTAACAATAAAAACAAAAAGTATAAGGGCGGCAGTTCCTCACGGCGACTGCCGCCCACACAAACCAAATAAAACACAACATAAAATCCAAGCCTGGTCCTCTCTCGTCCTTCACTGTCGTCGCTCCTCCTTTATGCTTCTGGAGCTCCTCCGTGAAGGACTCGAGACCGGTGCGCCGAGCACCTGAAGCTCGTTAACACTCGCGTCACCGGCCTCGCGCCGTTCCCTCACGGCTCTCGCCCGCCCTGCTCGTCACATACCCCCATCGCCCCTCGCAGGCCGGGGGGTACCCACGAGGCTGCGCCTACTCCCCCCAGGGGCCAGTCTCGGCGGCTGCAGCGCCTGGGGGTAAGGACAGATGAGATGAGAGAAAAGGAGACGGAAGCACAAGGAGCGACAAGGATGAGAGAGTGGAGAGAGGAAAGAAAAAAATAAAAAAATAAAAAAATAAAAAAAATAAAATTCTTGGTCCGGCTCCCCGACACACTGGCGCTCGGTCCTCAGCCCGCCGAGAGGCTCTTCCTCGCGGTGCCATGCGATGGCACTGGACGCTCAGTGGACTGCCCGATCCTCCTCCGCCCCCTGGCGGCCGGCGATGGCTCCTCCGCTTGAGGGCAGCCGGCAGCGAGCCCGCCGTTCCCTGCTCCTCCCCGCTCCGGCGGCAGGCAGCTGGCCTCGGCCCACGGCGGACGGCGGCTCCTCCCCGTTACGGCAGCAGGCTTTGGCCCCCGGCAAACGGCGGCTCCTCCGCTCCCTCTTGGACGGCCGCCACCCCACCTCGTCCCAGGGGCGCGGCAGCGAGCTTCCCGTCCCACCTATCCGTCGATTGCTCCAGTACCACCGCTTCGGGCAGCCACTCGCGGTCTTCTCTCCCGCGCTGCCCGACCTCCTCAGCACCGCGATCCCCCTCAGCAGCGAGGGCTCTTCGACAGCATGTCCCTCCTTCCTCCCAGGTTTCGGCACCAGTGTAACAAAGTTCGTAAATATGGGAAGAAGGAGGCGGGAACCGGCGAACATTTAACAACTTTAATATTCAAATAAACTAACAATAAAACCAAAAAGTATAAGGGCGGCAGTTCCTCACGGCGACTGCCGCCCACACAAACCAAATAAAACACAACATAAAATCCAAGCCTGGTCCTCTCTCGTCCTTCACTGTCGTCGCTCCTCCTTTATGCTTCCGGAGCTCCTCCGTGAAGGACTTGAGACCGGTGCGCCGAGCACTTGAAGCTCGTTAACACTCGCGTCACCGGCCTCGCGCCGTTCCCTCACGACTCTCGCCCGCCCTGCTCGTCACAAATAGATTTCCTTGAAATTGCTTTAAGTTACTTGCCACTGTGCAACCTTCATATCCCAACATAAACATAGCTGATAAATTATTTATTAATTAAGCATCTACGTTCACATACCACTGGTTATTTTAACAGATTACGAACGCGGGATTTGGCAGAAAGCGTGGAAAGGGCACCCCCTTTACCTTTACTTACTTATTTAGCGCTTTTTACAATGCAAATTGTGGCATAGCAGCTTTAGAACTTTTAGCACTGGAGAAAACAGTGACATAATCGTCCAGGCTTAGTCGGGGGGCCAGTTCTCCTCTGGCCAACAGTGAACACTTGCCCTATACTCAGGCTGAGTTACAGGTCATAAGTCCGATTTGGAATCGCAACAGTCAAAATATTTAATCCAGTTCCATCTAGTTTAAAATCTTTTTCATCACGCCGGTATGGGACGGTTTGTTGGGTATCAGAGCCGAGCCGAGGAGCTTGCCGACAGCAGGGGGACTGACGGATCCAGGGGACTGGCTGTAACCAGTGACGGGACCGGGAAAACAGGCAGGGAAACAGGTGAAAGGCTTCCGGACGGGACCAGAAGAGAAGATGAAGGCTGAAGGGTGGGGATTTGGGTGGGGAAAGGATCCGCGGTCCACAGATCTATAAGGCAGTGGGCCGCTCCTGGCTCTGAGATGGGCTCATCCACTCGCCTCGCCAACGGGGTCCCGAAGTCATCCACTTCAGCTCCGATCTCGGAGCGCACCCCGGGCTGCCATGCTGAGGCGGAGCGTTCATCCTTCCGGCACATCCAGACCCAGTAGTCCAGGTGCGGTCGAGCCTCTGGGCTCAGCAGGTATCGTAGAGCGGGTGAGTCCATTTTTAAATATCTCGCGTTGAGAGGTCGGTGTTTCTGTAACGCTGGGGTTTAAACAGGAACAGGAGACGTAGGTAGAATCCAACAGACAGGTTTAATCTAGGAATACAGGAACACGTAACAGTGTGCATGGCACAAACAAACACCGACAAAGGAAGAACAGAACAGGAAGTATAAATACACAGACGGAACTAATGAACACAGGTGGAGGAAGTTAAACTAATCAGGGGCAAAAGAAGACAGGTGCAGACATGACGTGAACTAAAACATGACAGGGCTGAAACACATGTGACAATATGTTTATGATTGGTTATATTGCTCAACGCTGCAAAAGTTCATTGTAAAGCCTTTTCGTTCTTCAGAGCGCAAACACAGATGCACACTGGATCGCCAGTATGTTAATATTACGGTGAAAACTGATTCTAGACCAGTAGTTATGTGCAGCTTTTCTCTCTAAAAGCAATCGGAAGCAGCAGCAGGTTGGCAGTGGTCTGAGTGAGAAAATTTGAGTCTTAAGTGTGTGCCCAGACTTACATACACACTGCTTAATTTCTAAATTCAGATTCCTGAAGATGACGTGTTATTTAAAGTTACTGTTGTAGATATAGCGTTCCTGTAAGCTAAATGTGACTGAAGACCCCATTTGTTACGGAATACACAAATGGCCAAATCCACATAAATAAGGTTTTTGCTCTCAATTGTAAGTTTGTTGAATGACCATATGACTAGGGGTGGGGGGGGGGGCATGTTTTGTAATGCCCCCCTTGACGACAAGTCTGGTTCCAATATGACAAAAAAATGCACCATAAAAGTGGTTCCACGTAAGTAGTATATTCAGAGTGTTCTGGAGCCATACAATAGCTTTGAATAGCTTTTTAAAGATGTTATTCGCTGAAAATTTGACCTTGACCATTATGTGAGTGTTCTGTTATATATTTGTGAAACTTTTTATGGTGCTTTTACATCCTTTTTGTGGAATTTCACAGTTGAGGAGATCACTATAATTCTCTGCAACACATTGTTCCTATACATATTTTTCATCCCAGCAAATGTAATTCAGCAATTTGATATTGAAGCTAAATAGAGAGTGATGTAGATTTATCTGCTTTCTCGTTTCACAGTGTCGCTGTCTCCGGAAAGATGGATGGCAGCAGGTTGAGGGGCCCTTAGCAGTGTTCAGCGTGTCTGCCATCAGATTACAGGCTTCTGGGAGCCCAGTGCTCCCCATGTTCACGTCAAGAAGGGGCTTGAAGCATAGCAATTATGGAGAAATCACATAACGTATGGTGCGACTCTTACCTTCACTTGTCATCCTGACCGCGTCTCATTTGCACAGCCTCTCGTCTCAAGTGGCAATGAAAAATTGCTATAATATAAAAGATTACATAATAAGCTATTTGCATCTCCCCGAGTGTATGTGTGAGGCTCCCTTAAGAGTAGCGTAGCGCTGCCGAGCTCTTGTTCAAGGGAGCTGCTTCATGTCTATAGCAGAGACAGAATGGGGCTGTGGGTCAAAAGATCAGCAATCAAATCAGTGTAGTGTTTGGTTGTGGAGAGTACTTGAGTGACAGCTGTCAGAGGGTGCATCCAGAATCGCGCATCATAAACCCTCTGCCTTCCTGGATGAGCTCTTGTAGTGATGCATGCGATAGTGACCTCAAAATAAGGGCAAGTTGATGAGAGGGTTTGGGACAAGGGAATTAGCATAGCTCAGGATGCGTGTCTGAGGCAGCTCTGTGGAGATTTGTGCACACTTGAGTTGGCTGCTCACACACTGTCCTTCTAACCTTCACTTTGTGGCTATACGATCAGTGCACGTTTAACGCTTGCCTGAGTTGTAAGCCACGCTGAAAGTGCCCGAGAATTAAAGCGCCGCTTTCGTTAGTGCTCGAGCATGTTCTGCCTTTGGGGACGGTCCAGCTTTGTAAGATCTGATTTCCCAGCTTGTCAACATTGATTATGCACTGTTGTGTTTGAGGAAACACAGTTTTCCCCCATTCTGTTTTAAAGGGCTTGTAGGAGCAGTGCTCTCTCTTTGAAACATCTCTCTGAAAGAGTAGGTCAGAACTCGGCCTTCTGATAAATGGTTCTTAGATTTAATGCTGAAAGACTAAGCAAAGATCTATTGTAGTTTATAACTTTATTGTGATTATTGTGGGTTTACCTATTTTGGTATATAGCTGGTTTACTTAATTCTAAAAACGTTTTTGTTCGTTAATGCATATTTTTGTGTCTAGGCCTACACTGAAAAAGTGGGTTTTGTTCAGTGCCTCTTCCCAGAATGCACTGAGGCATGAGAATACGTCACATTTTGTCTTGTGATGAGTTTGTTTCTGTTACTCAAAATGTTCAGTTGGTTGATGATTAACCTAGTCATCATTAATTTAATCTTTAGGTCTTTGTATTGTAAGTCAAAGATATTTAATGTGTTTATTGGTTTATGATTGTTTGTGACTTTCTCATTTATTAGTAGAAAGCAATAAACTCTTTGTTCACCATGTGATTTTCTAGTATAACGTACATCATATTGAACATTTAAAGCCATGTAAATAAGTGGAATTAGAGCGTAGAGCTTTTTAAAGTGATGCAGCTTAGACAAACTAAATAGGCAATTGATACAATAAAGGCAAATTTTAAGTCATGGAAACTTGACATTTAAAGTTCACTGAATACATTTGCTTCAAATTAGGTTGGTGAATTTAAAAAAAAGCCTCCTCACTTTTCCCTTATCCTTCACCTAGCTCAAAATTCTTAAATTTAATACATTCGAAAAACATGAAATATTAACCTGTTGGAAGTGCTGGCTGATGATGAACAAGTGTGGGTAGAAAAATTCTGCCCCAGTCATAACAGTGTCTGTCAGTTAGCGCTCAAACGCAGCTGGTTCTTCCCCAACTTGTTTACAGTACTGGAAGGAAACATCCCCATGCTGTCAATCAAACTGACGGTGATGTCATTATATCTGCTGTGAGGGAGTCAGTGCTGTATGAAGTGGGCCTGACCTTGTGGACAACAGCAGCCTTGAGAACGATGGGAAGCTTGTTAAATAGATAGTAATCAGGAACAGAACCAGCAATGCCAGATGCAGACTCCTGTTTCTGTATCTTGACAAATGGCTACTGTGTCTGTGCTGAGAACCGCCCTAAATGACTTAAAAATAAAAAGAAACATATTTTGTGCTCACGGTATCTTTCCTTAAATAAATAAAAAACAGTTACAAATGTGACTATTTTTTATAGTCAGCCACAATTAATTTATTCTGTGTGCCAAAGTTTTCAGAGAGAGAAAAAAGTAGTATTTAGCTGGTCATGCAATGTCAACACGGTGGCCCTTATGGGAAAACGCGGTCTCTTCTCAAATTGTTTTGAAAAGTAAAAGACATTTTTAAGGAGTGTGGCTTAAAGGTATAATATGTAAAATGTTTATAATAAAATATCCAAAAACCACTTGCACAGTGTTATATATTTTGTTCCGCTGTGTACTTACGTTATCCTAAATGTTTCCAAGAATTTGTAAATTCAGAGAAAATCACAATTATAAATAGTGCCCCGTCCCTCACTCTTGTGCCTGTGACGTAATATTTGCGTTATCCCTGGTTTCTCGCGCTACACAGTAACCATGGAAACAGACACGGACAGCTGCGTAAACGTCTTGTGGCACGCTGCTGTTGTTTCATTGAAACATTATGGACCATGGCAAGCAAACTTTGGGACATAAGGAGAAATAAAACGAGGATCAATATCGGCGTGGTGTTTCCAAGATAGCGAGAGCTTTGCGACAAACTTCGACTTGACAGAGACGGCGCTCTTGCATGTTATTAGACAAGGCAAGTAAATATAGGCAACATAAGACTAATCAGTGTTATATAGCTCAACATGATGAAGTGTTAGAATATCATCAGTATGATAATCTAATGTTGATCTAGCTTACTGTTAAGTCTCATACAGACAACAAACTAATACTAAACATAACAACTTTCAACACACTAAAATACAGTTTAGTATGATAGTGAAACGTTAGACCATGTGAAACAGCGCCGTTACCTCACAGTTTTAACTCATCAAATAAACTGACCTGTATGAGTAGTATTTCAGAACTTATGAGTAGTTCGGTAGAATGAAATGTCCTTTGTTGTCTTTATATGTCCCGGGACTTGCGTGTGGGACTGATATCTGTCTCTCATTAGTAATCACATCCGCGATTCTCGGCCACGCTCTGCTTCATACATCACTGTCAATGTAAAAAACATGCATTCACTCATCCACAAAAATTATTTCCCCATTAATATTATTAGATCCATATTCACTGCGTCATCAATCTACGTCTTTGTTATTTTTTTAGCGACCCCTAGCGGACGAAAAAACTACATAGTGCACCTTTAATATTTTTGGGGGCTACTGCATCTGTGTAATTTGGGATGAAACAAATAGCCACATACAACTTGATAGTTTCTAATTGGATGATAGTGATAATGTGTTATGGGTCAGCTTAAACACCTGAACTGAGCTCTGGTGTGATCACAATCATCCTGTTACATTATGACTGATTTCAGCACGGGTTGAGGTACCAATCCATGGAGAGAGAGAGAGAGAGAGAGAGAGAGAGAGAGAGAGAGTCAGGGGCCCCTCTTGAACTCTGACTCCGTTGAATACTGATTGTCTGTCTGCCCGCCTCTGCCACTGAGCCATAGAATTGCTCTCTTCTCATTCTCCAGCACTTGTGCCTTCCCTGGCTGATGGACAGCCGATTCATAAGACGTTCCCACTGAAGAGTAACATTTCTCATTTTGCATCTGATTCCTCCCTAACAAGGCGATTGCGCCGTTGCATTCGAATGCGGAGATAATGAAAAATGTTATGAATATTTCAACGGCATGACAAAAGAGAAGTTTGTTCGATGGCTCTGTCCTCTGATCAATCCCCACCAGACCAAACAGGCTTAATATGAGAGAACAAGCGATCCGACTTATCTGTGATGTGAATGTATAATGTTAGGTTTTTTAATAACTGCAGAGTGGCCTCGGGGCCTGTCTGCAAAATGGCTGCTTCACTTTGGTATTTGTGCATTTCATTTCTGTTGAATCATTAATGTTTCTCTAGGCTAACAGCTCCTCTGGCAGCAACAGTGGGATCGAAGAGAGGCTGAACTAAATGCCTGCATTGAGCGGTATTCCATCAAAGGCATCAAGCCTTTTTATTTATTGGATAAATGCATGTGTTGTTTTCTCATGTGTTTTCCTTTTGCTATACACCTCATTCGTGCCGACAGAACATGCCCCTTGTGACCTTTGACCTCAACCATGTACTTATGTTCTGTCATGCAAGTAGGCATCTAATACTCAAGGTTGTATTCCTGATGAATACGCACTTTAAATGGATGTGAATAATAACCATGGCCAACAAGATCTGTGCTCACTGTGATCAAAAATAGTGTTTGTACAGAAGCATTCACTTTAATAGAATTAATTATAAATGGATAATTGGATCAGTGTGCCTGGCAGAGACTGTCAAGGATACTGAGAAAGTATCTTAAAGCAATCTTTCTCTTACCATTGAGTTACGCTATTAAAAGACAAGGTGCTGGTTTAGAGGTTAACATAATTAAGGTCCAATTCTCTCTTTCACATCTTTCAATGATAGTAATTAATCTTGTACATCTTCAGACTGAATTGCCAAAGTGGTGTGTAAGAATGCTGAATTACTGCTTTTTCATGTCGCCTTCAGACTCAAAAGTCTTGCCGTATTGAACTTTGCCGTTTAAGATAATGGGAGGCTGTAGCTTTAAAGGGGATTGTTTATTCAAAGATGCAAATTCTATCATTTACTCACCCTCATGTTGTTCCAAATTTGTTTGACTTTATTTTTTTTCTGAGGAGCACAAAAGAAGACCAAACATTGTTTTTTGTTCATACAGTGAAAGTCAATAGGGTCCAATGTTGTTTTGAACCTCATTGACTTTCATTGTATGGACAAACATTTTTCAGAATATCTTCTTTTGTGTTCTTTCAGAAGTAAGGGTGTAAATTTACAGCAAAACCATAAAAATTTTTTCATTTTTGTTTGAAGTATCCCTTTAAAATTATCCCATGATTTACTCACCCTCAAGCTATCCTAGGTGAATGTGACTTTCTTCTTTCAGACGAACACAATCAGAGATAGAGGTACATTTCAATAAATTAGAATGTCGTGGAAAGTTCATTTATTTCAGTAATTCATCTCAAATTGTGAAACTTGTGTATTAAATAAATTCAATGCACACAGAATGAAATAGTTTAAGTCTTTGGTTCTTTTAATTGTGATGATTTTGGCTCACATTACAATTATAAAGCTTGGCTCTCCCAAACTTTATAACGGTAGTGGGTATGTTTTGAAACCCATCATAAATATAATCCATACGGCTCCAGGGAGTTAATAAAGGCCTTCTGAAGCGAAGTGATTGGTTTTTGTAAGAAAAATATACATATTTAAAACATTAAATGAAAATAACTAGATTCCACCAGAGGACCGTAAGCATACTGGGCAAGTCAACTTATGCCAAATGTGTAACCCCTGAAGCGATGTGTCGTGTGACATGTGTCGTGTCAGGGGTCACTCTTCCACTGCAAATCGATGTGTGCGGCCGTCTGCTAGAAGCTAGTTATTATAGTTAAAAGTTTTAAATATAGATATTTTTTTCACAAAAACCCATCATTTTGCTTCAGAAGGCCTTTATTAACCCACTGGAGCTGTATGGATAATATTTCTGATGGATGGATGGATGCATGTTTTGGGCTTCAGAACATGCCCCCCCCCCCCCCCCCCCCCATTCACCACCATTATAAAACTTAGGAGAGCCAGGATATTTTTGAATATATTTCCAATTGTGTTCGTCTGAAAGAAGATTGTCATATACACCTAGGATGGCTTGAGGGTGAGTAAATCATGGAATAATTTTCATTTTCGGGTGAACTATCCCTTTAAGAAATTTAAATCAAGGGCCATTTGTTTGAAAATTGCGGTGAATTCATAATTATGCATTGTTGGTTGTCGAGCACTGCAGGGAGAGAAGTTTATGAGCAAACTATAGAACATTTGAATGTAAACGGTGATGTACTTTACCCATCTAAAGCCCTGATTTACATTGCATCCTAAGCAGCCTTTGTGAGCCCAGTGAGGTGTGAAGAGATGTAATGAAACAGAGCCTCTGTTTATGAGGGGAACATTCATATTCATTAGCAGTCAGTCATTAGCATACGATGCCTGTGACGAAGCCTGATGCATGTTTTATGAGCACGGTTAATGGTACATTGACAGCGCAATAAAAACGAGGGAAAGTGTGTGTGTGTGTGAGAGAGAGAGACGCTTCCCCAGGAAAGCCACAGGGCGCTGGGCGGGTTATTGATTCTCCCCTGTGTCCTATTGATCTCTGATGTTTTCATCTCACAAAGGCCCTGCTAAGCTGCCGTGTATCTGTGAGACACACTGACAGCGCAGCCCATTGACTCTGGCTATCAATAGCCAGGGAGCTGGATATCATTAAATCCTCATCATTGTGTTTTTATCCTCCACACACCACTGACTGCCTCTAGTGACCTCCAAATGAAGCTGCATGTTGCACGGGTCGACACCGCCTGGCACAGAGGGCATTCTGGTGTATGGCACCTCGATTAAAGCTCTTCTGACATGGTAATAATGGCATTATGTTTATGCAATCAGTTTTCACAACTTTACACATGAACGTAAATTAAAATTGTACTCACCAACAGTGAATTAGTAACGACCCCGATATATTTCAAGCGAAATCGAAGAGCGAACTGATGTTTCGTCATTTCGAACAAAATCGGGCCAAAATAAAGTCTGCTTTGTGTTCATTTCAGGAGTTTCGAGCTTTGCTGGAAAAGTTCGCACTGGCTGGTAGACGCCTACAAACTACCATTGGCCCATGGTGATTATGTAATAGGTAGGTGTGGCTCTGAGGCTCCACCTTCTTTGACATGGAAATCTTCTCCGGTTCATTTCTTCTGTTCAGTCCCTCGCGGTCGGCGAGTAAAAACACAAACACATTGGAGAGCCGCTTCATAGTAGGAAAATTAATTGTAATTCTAATTAAAAGAGACACTGACATTGTTTTTTAATGTTTAATACTGTAAAGCTGCTTGCTTTTAAACAATCCATCGTATAAAGTGGTATAAATGAATGTGGCATGACTTTACTGGAGTGCTGGATTGCAGAGCTTGTGCAAACATGCACATCGCTAAGATTAGATGCTTTCTTAACTACTGTTTTCTCATCACTGTCGTTTTTGTTGTGTTTATTTTGGTCTTGAACGGAGAGCATTCAAGAACAAAATAAACATTTACATATTCATCTAAACGCCACTCTCAGCAGCATGGATGTGTCGGGTAACAGTATACAGCTGCTCACGTATTTCAAACTTATTTTTACCCCAAAGTGAATAAGAAAAAAGAACTTTGTTGTGAGTATATTGGGGCCTTAACACTTTGCAATAAGGCTATATACTGTATGTGAAAATTGATGCAATATTATACGATCACGGCTCAACAGCAGGGACCTTTTCTGCTGGCCCAGTCAGACCAGTATTTACAATTTTTACTTGCCTTCCTAACAGTTTCACTAGCCCCTCCAAAAAAGGATGATATTGTTTCGTTTTTACTAATACATTTTTATATATGCAGGATAGTGTTCCAGTAGCCCCAATAGTAGAGCATATATAGCCTGAATGCATTATGAGTCACTCTGGATAAAATTGCCAGGCAAATGCAAAAATGTAATGTAATTTGTCAATACTTTATATTTATATATGTAATAATTATATTACTGTCATGACAACACTTGGAGTGTTTGACATGGTAATGGTTATGACAATGTTGATATGTTTGGTCTTGGCGAAATAGATCTGCTACACTGTTGCTGTTATGTTATTGCTACTGTTGCAAAGCAGGAACTAGACTTGCCAATACATACACGACATGCGGCTGTTAGTAAGGAAGACATGCTGCAGCTGTACAATATAGCCCATATGAATTACCTGAGGCAGATCTATGCTGGTGGAGCTGGGGAAGGTGGAGGGTTTCTGAAAGCGCACTGTAAACGCTTGTTTGTTTTCCTCACTTGTAAGTCGCTTTGGATAAAAGCGTCTGCTAAATGATTAAATGTAAACGTGAATGTATAAGCACGCAAGCTCAGAACTTTGTTTATATGCTTTTCATTAAATGTTTTTATACTATATAGTTAAAATATAAACAATAATATATTTTTAATAATTAACATTAAATAGCATTTATAAATGTTGTATAAAGTGCTGTTTGTTGCATATATATGTATATTTATATGAAGGTAAGAACGGTATCTTTCTTGTAAATGTTTTTAGGACAAACACCATTTTCATAAAAAATAAGTAAATAAATCAAGTGTTTCTTTACAAAAGGGAATATGACAGAAATCTTGATAACACTTTATTTTTTAGTGTCATTGTTATTTATGTATTTACTATAGTAATAACTAGAAATTGTGCATAATTACATGCAATTAACTCTAAACCAAACCCTCATCCTAACCCTAAACCTATAGTAAGTACATGTAGTTAATTTTCATTACTCAGTACTTAAATGTTTAATTACACTGCAATACTGACACCTTAAAATAAAGTGTAACCGAAATCTTTTGCTCTTCCTAGCAGCATAATTGTTAATTTTTTTTTACCACAATTTATAAGTCTAGACTGCATGAGTAACTAATAACGAGTTATTAAAATGCAGAATATTCTATAATTTGAAGTAGATAGGCTCATTCCTATTGCATAATGCATGCAGGGAAAGATCAAAGGGAACATGTGTGAGACATGGTGAGATTGTCTCCTGTTGCTAACAGGCCCCATGTAATGGTTTCTGTTGCTGTTAATGGAGGTTTTGCTCTCCTGCACTCCCCTGGCTGTATACCTGGGGGGTTTAGAGGAAGAAGACTAGCACCTGATGAGCGAGAGCCCCCCCCCCCCCCCTTCTCTCCGGAGAGCACGAAGAAACGATTCTTACAGGGACAAGACACGTTGCCCCTCTATCACGCCTCTTGGGGAAGGAGGGGTGACAGCGGGGGCAAGGACGGATGTTGCAGGGATCAATAGAGCTGGAGGGGGTGGGAGGAAGTGCTGGGATGGCAAGGACAGGTGTGGGGGGTTGTTCTAATGCCATGCTCCATTAGAGACTGGAGACTCTTTTGACTCACAAGCAGACAGCCTGATAAACGGCCTGGGTTCTGATAATAGTCTGTCTAATCAATAGCCTGTCCTCCCTCTCTGTTCCCTGGGGGGAAGGCATGGGAGTAGGGCGGGACTGGCTGGTGACCCTGGGGTCAGAGGTCGTGGGTGCTTAAGGAGTGGAGGTGAGAGGGTGGAGTCAGTCATAAACATCCGTCCAGACCTGTTTCTCATCACACCGCAGCTCTGATCTCATGTTTTCGTAACATCTCTCGGTCTCCTTCTATCTCCACACAACCATCTGTCCTTGTTATTATTGCCTCACCCCTTTCAACTTATCGATCATGTGATGAAGAGTCTTGTAGAGGAGGAGGAAGAGTCATTGTGGCTCCACTGATCTAATGGTTTTCATTTTGCTGCTGTGGATCTATGGCGCAGGTTATTGATGGATATTCTCAGCTCCTCAGTCACTCCATCCATTTAGTTTATTACCAGTGCAGTTGTTGGTCTGTTGTGTTCTATTGCAAACTCACCTCAGCCATATGCTATTTGGCTGATACTGGCCTAAAACCTATATATTATTATTTTATGGAATTATCTGTGGAATAGGGTTTATGAAGGAGAGACAAATGTATCATATCTGGACTCCAGTATAAGAATTTATTAATACATTTATAAATGGTTCACTCTAAAAATGAATGTGATGGCTCTACAAAAAAACAAAAAATTAATGCAACAGTTTGCATCATTTTTTTTTGAGTTATTACAACTTTAAGTGAAATTACGTTCAACCGACCAGATATATTGAGTTAGACGAACTTAATATATTTTAGTATAAACACAAAGTTTATGCTACAAATTAGGTTGATTACTCAAAAAATAATAATTAAGTCGCTCCAACTACCCGAGTTGTTGCCCTGGAATCAATTCATCTTATCTATTTCAGTTCAAATCAACAGCTATCATAGCACATGCTAACATAACTTAACATGTATATTTAATGAAAAAATAAGATATTACTCACTGGTATTAGTGCAGTCATTGCTTATAGAGTCAATGTAGTGTTTACCTTCATGTATCTTTTCTTCAGCACAATGGTTACCACAAAAACTTCAACATTACAGAAGCTCTTTTAAATGTGAAACATAACAGCACTAAACACTAACAGGTCTTTCCCTTCACTAAAAACAAATAAATTACCACTTCAATTCAACATTTATTCTCTTTATCCATTCTTAAGTTATCCAGACAATTTTAAGACGTTGCTGCAAAATTTGTTTTTTTAAAAGCAAATTAACGCAGAAATTTGAGTTTAAATTACACACAATATTAAGTTAATGCAATGATCAAGATTATGATGTTAACAGAACTCAAAAAATAATGTTTTCAACTTAAAAGGTTTAATTAAAACAATGAATTAACTTGCAAACATGGATTTATTTAAGTTGTGGTAATAGGTCCCCTGAATTGCTTTTATAAAAGCTAGTAGTTGTTTTACATTTTCACCAACCCCACCACAAAAGAATGATCAATTTTTTTTTTTAGCAATGCATTTTTAGATTTGCATGAAATGTATATTGACGTTTCCTAACAGTTCTACTGTTTACTACATTTATTCCTAATAAGAAATTAATATGCTACAACCAACAAATAAGAACAATCTATAATGTAATTCCAAGTCATAAACACATGGCACAAAATAATAGCATAGAATGCAAAACAGTACTGCTTGATTTATACTTTATATTCATTACTCTTATATTCTTACTGATACTGGCCTAAAAATGTCTCAAACTGGCCCCTTATTGTTAAGCCTACTCTGAAAGTTTTAATTATAGACAGATAAAGAATAAATCCTGTGCAAAACATCCATTTATGTGTGAAACTTATTGATTTGCTCACATTAGTCATTAAGGTCATGCTGCATTTCTCAAAATAGCCAATTATCTTAAAGAATCTGATGTGTGATAGTCCATGTCATACTATGTGGGCAGGAGTTTCAAAACAAACCAATTCATTTAATATGGCATTGTTTTTTTAATATGGAAGATCTGAACTTTCTGAACTGCTGGTAAACTCCAACAGAGTTTATAATTAGATATTTCTACGTAGGTTTTATAAAGGTCAGTCCTTTGGAGGTTTTCACTATTTAATCAGGCATGTTCAAACAGTGTGTACAGTCAAACCGGCGAGCAATTTAAAACTGAAGATGCACTTTAGCGGCCTCGCTGAGTCTGTGGAAAATTATTTGTCTTGTTTAATAGTTAATGATGTTTTAGCATGCATATTCAAAGAGGATGTCATATGTGGCACAGCCGTGCTCACCGCGCTGCTTGTTTTACATAGGCCGGATGGAAAGATGTGAGTCAAAGAGGCCCGCACTTTTATCAAGTTGTGTTGCGGTGTGTAAAAGTCATGAGTTTAGCAGAACTAACGAGGTTAAAAGAACAAGTTCCCTTTCTTGAGGGCAGAGTGTGGGAGGAAGTTAAATCTCCAGAGCGCGAGTTTGCAGCCTTGCACTATAACTCAGAACAGGAGGTGGAAAAAGCGCTAGCTCGCACAAGTACACAAGCTCATGTTGTTGTTGAATGAGTCGCGACCACAAGGCTGTTTTTAAAGTTCCCCTTTTTCCCCCCCTTCTATCGCAATGCGCCGCTGTTATCTCTGAGTGACAGTTGTGGCTTGAACGGTGGCGATACAGCCTGACTGGGAAAGTGAGACACCATATCTTGAGAGAGAGAGAGAGAGAGAGAGAGAGAGAGAGAGAGAAAAAACAACCCACAGACCATAAACCACACGCGAGCAGCCTCTGTACTGCAGCGTGCCTCGACTTCAAACACTAACAAGTTGGAATAACATTTTGCTTGGGGAGGCTTCTGCTGGCTGTGGAGGCAAGCTGATTTGAAAGAAGCCAGATTTATTACATGGCTTGTAGACCTCAGATGCAAGCTAAACCGCATTGCCTAAATAGCGGGGGTTAGGGGGCGAGGGGTGTCGCTGGTGGAGTTCCTGATTGCTCGACGCAGACCCTCACTTCGATTTTTCTGCATCTTTTTTTGTTTGCTCTATATTAGGCCAGTCCTCTTGGGAGACGGTGCATGCTTTCATTTCGAGCTGCATGCAAAGCATAGCAGTGCTCTTTAACGGCGCATCCGGCGAGAGAAAAAAGAGTTCCGGGCGTGTCTGACTCTTTCTGAATATGCTGACAGGGAGGTAAATTATGCCGAAGGGGGGACTGGATGTGTCAACTCGCTGTGGCTGGGGCGCAGCTAGTTCTGTGACAGCATGGGGCAGAGTGCTAGGCTCCACACTAAATTCCACTTACGCTAACTGGCAGGGCTGTCTGTTGTCATGGCAACAGCCAAAAATGTTCACAACTGACCTCCCAGCATTTCTTGCCAGAGTGTACCGTTTACCACGCTTCACAGATTTCTATCTCTTTATCTCCTTTTATCTATGACTGTCTGTTCCTTAAGCTCACTCTCATTTCTCTCTCTCTCCACACCTCTTCCACTCGCACGGTTTCTCTGATGTGATAACAGGAAGTCAGAGCCAATGGGATCCAAACGTCTCCGTGCACACAACACACATCGCAATCGCGCCATTGCACGTAAGAGCTTGCTCTCATCTGCACCCACATAAAAACCAAAGCAGCTAAACAGACAGCAGGGCCTAATGCGATAACTACTCGCACATGTCTGAACAAAGTTGCGGCTTTGCTGGTGGGACATCGACTCATGCGCCATCTGAGTTCCCGATGCCAGTGTGAAAAATGTAAGCGAGAACACGCTAGTTTAACCACACCACACTAAAGAAAGTGGCATGGAAAGTAGTGGTTGAGAGATGCTGTTTTTTTTGTTACAGAATAAGGTCAAGATCTGAGTGTGCTTTCACTTCCTCTGTAATGCGATTCTGATCTATTTATGATTTTCCATCACACAACAAAAGAGAGAAATCACACCATAGAGTCTAACTTTGCTTTCACCTCAGGCTTTGAAAGTAAGGTTAAGGCTCTCAAGAACACTTTAGTTATTTGGAGACATGTCCTTTCAGTGGATTGTGTATGTTGCAGTATGCACAATGTGACATTCTTGAGCTTTCGCCAAGTATCTTCGTAGTATATTTAAACTTGAGAACTTGCATGTCACTGTAGGTCAATTACGTTATAGAGGCCCAAACGTCTCTATTTAGATGCTCTTCTAAGGATGAAAAAGTAGGTAGTGGCTGGAAAAAGGCAGCGGAGGCAGCTCAGACCACCCACCTTGTGACGGAAGTATAAATCGGGGCAAAGTGTGGTCTGGGTGAAATGAAGCCTCAAACCAGATAAGTCTGTGCTTTCATCAACCACATTAGAGGAACCTACATCTGCATAACATTTCCGCCTTCATACAACTCAACAAAACTCTCCATTTAGACATCACAGAGTTGGAAATTAATGACTTTATAGATGCTGATAGGAAAAATGGGCCCATTTAATTTAATGCCAAAATGAACGTGCTGATGTTTAAAGGTGCGTTCAAGTTTGAAGTCAAATAAGCATTTTTTTTTATTTCATTGTTTTCAACAGAAGATCAGTAATTTAAAAGGATTTTCACTTTTTATTTGATGTGACAAGTAAAAAAATATGGCAGTTTTCAAAATGTGTATATTTGTTTATACAGCCAGGAGTAGTAGGAAGAACAGGGGCAAGGATAGGAGAAAAAAAAAACATCTTTGTGTCAAAAGTCAGAAAAAATGATATGATAGACAGAAATAGTGAACATTTTGTTCAAAAATACATTTGCCAGTCCTGTTTTGAAATGAATTGTGTAATTTCTGTACCACTACTGTTTAAACAGGTTTCCTGAACACTGTCTGTCACTGGTTGGACAAACACTAAGTACCTCCCTATGTTACTTTTGTTGGGATGCTGATTGCATTGAAGAGCTGCAATATATACACTTTTTAAAGGAATCAACCTATGTATTACTTATAGATATTTATAAAACTATGAATGTTGGGGAAAATTACTTTTAAAAGTAATCCATTGCAATATTGCGTTACTCTCTAAAAAAGTAACTAATTGCGTTACTTAGTTACTTATTTGAAAAAGTAACTTATTTTGTTGTAAGTTTAAAAGTAATGCATTACTTTACTAGTTACTTGAAAAAAGTAATCTTATTACGTTACTTGTAATGCGTTACCCCCAACACTGGTTTTGGTGTATTAATACAGGAGAAAACTTTTAAACGGATTGTTTCCATTGTACTTTTCTTTCTTGCTTTCTCCTTTTTGTGAGGACAAACACGAGCTGCCAGGTTTTTCTAAAACTCTCTTGTCATGGGCAATCAATACACAGCCATGATTGTAGTGGTTAAGAGCTCCACTGTTGACATGCTGAGACCTCTCCTATTCTTATTCTTGAGTGGTCACACCACAGTGTTCACTGTATTGGATGAATGGCCAAAGTTCAACCCAAAGTGGGTTGAAGACGGCCGAGAGATGAATTATGGGAGCTTGATGTCTGTGTGGTTTTTATCCTTTTCGTATTTCATTGATTTACAGCAGCGAGGCAGGCTCATTGTCCCAGCCACTAAAAATAACAGAGAGGGAAAACAACAACAGTGACACGGCAGCGGTATTGATTTTAATGGCTGGCCGCAGCCTTCCAGCCGCCCCAGGGTGCTTTTTATCGAGAGCAGTAAAATAACAAAGGAGATGGGCTGGAAGTTTTCCATGTATACCAATCAGAGTTTATAAATTGCTCCATTACCTTCATTTCCCTTGGTTACTCCGGGAACATTAGCAATTATTTTCTCGCGGGCTTGGCCCATGAAACTAATAATCTGGTGATTTAGTGCCTTGTGGCATAGTGCACCCTCTCCTGCCTGCCTTAATCCATTCATCTTGCCACCTATCAGTTTGACTTTTGCGGGGACAAATTGCTTTTCTGAGTACATCCGGGAGAAAATGGGTCAATAGGTGTCTTCGTGATCAGTATAAAGGTAATTTCTCTTATAAATAGTGTAGGACTGGACAGAGGGTGGAAATTGTGTGTGTATGTTTCCTGTATACATCATGTACAAGCGGAGAGGCTTATATATTGACTGTTTGTCTTTGTGATTATCTGTGAGTATACTAGCGTGCAGGGCAGCAGCTTATTTTAGTTCTGTTAGTACAGTAGATGGATAGCAGGCTGTGGGAGCGGAGAGGGCAGCTGCGGTGTTGTGGCTGCAGCATGCTGTCCCATTAGCACACCCCTGGGGAGGGACAGACCTGGAGGACAAGGAGACAAGCCTGGATTAGCTCATAAATCACAGCCCGGGGGACTTACGAGAGGCTGTGACATCATCATTTAGAGACAGACGACAGCCTCACACGGCCCAGCTGACTGAACACTCCTCCTGGTGTCTGATTTGGATGCAATGTAGGCTGTGCTCCAAAACCAGCACTGTGCAAAATTTAGAAGTGGCTCACTTTCATTTTTGTTCCGTCTGTCTTTCCATTGATCCATTATTCTATCTATCGTTCTATTCATCTAGAATTCTATCTATCTAGGATTATATCTATCATTCTCTCTGTTTATAAGGCCTTTAAACCTCAAAGCGTTTTAAACTCTTTTCCAAAACTACCAAAAAAGGCTTTGTCACCACTTATGTGCTTTTGTAGTTAACATTAGTTATATGAATTTTGATTCAATTTGACACTAATTATTTGCATTAAAATTTGAATTGCAATTCTGCATCCTGTTTGCTACTTCAATTTACATGGAAATTAATTCAATTCTATATTGCAAAACTCTAATGCCAGTTGTCATTTCAGAATTGAGGGGCACAGAAATGTCAAGTATAATGCCAGTTTTTATCTGACATTTGTGTCTTGCTTTTGAAAGTGAAAGTCGTGACGTGTTGTCAAGTATGGTGACCCATACTCGAAATTGGTGCTCTGCATTTAACCCATCCCAAGTGCACACACACAGCAGTGAGTAGTGAACACACACATACACACACAGTGAACACACACCCAGAGCAGTGGGCAGCTATTGCGACAGCGCCCGGGGAGCAATTGGGGGTTAGGTGCCTTGCTCAAGGGCACTTTAGTCGTGGTATTGAAGGTGGAGAGAGTGTTGTTTATTCACAATTCCCACCTTCAATTCCTGCCGGCGTGGGAATCGAACCCGCAACCTTCTGATTACAAGCCCAACTCCCTCACCATTAGGCCACGACTACCCCAATTTTAATTTGACAAAAGTTAAATCAAATACACTGCTGAACAATAACCACTAATATCTATTATATTTTTTCCCTATTTTATGACAATTTTATGCTGATTTGCTGCTCTAGAAACATTTCTGATTATTATCAACGCTGAAAACAGAAATGCTGCTTCATATGTTTGTGGAAACATAAATATTATTAAAATTTTTTGATAAGATTAAAAAAGAGAAAAGAAAATGAAACTTTTATTCATCAAGCATGCATTAAAATTGATCAAAAGTAACAATGCAGACATTTGTAATATTACAAATGATTTATATTTAATAAATGCTTTAATAAATGCTGTTAATTGAACTTTCTATTAATCTAAGAATCCTGAAAAATAAAATGGATCATGGTTTCCACAACAATTTTAAGCAGTACAACTGGTAATAATCAGAAATGTTTCTTGACCAGCAAATCAGCATATTAGAATGATTTCTGGGTTATGTGACACAGAATAATGATGCTGAAAATTCAGCTTTGATCACAGGAATAAATTACATTTTACCATATATTCACATAGAAAACAGTTATTTTGAATTGTAATAATATTTCACAATATTATTGTTTTTACTGTATTTTTCATTAAATAAATGCAGCTTTGGTGAGCAGAAGAGACTTTTTGTCTATTGTCCATGTTTCATCAGTCAAAATGTTTTAGCTTGTTATTCAGCTGCTGCTACAGCGAATAGCTGGATGACTTTGTCTATAGGGGATTTCCTGGAACGTCATAAGTTACTACTTCTATGAATCCGTTTTGGACTTTTGTATCCTCCGGCTTCGTTCATTACGCGAGAGAGTTAGCACTCCATAATGTTCAGATTGCCTTGTTTTGGATAAGAATAAAACAACACGTCATGCATAGACTATCTTGTCTATTTGAATTTAAATCTAGATTTATTCACCCTGGCCACAATGTGAACACACTTGCCAGAAAAAAGTGCGGGGGACGAATTTACATTTTATTAGAAGTACCACCCTCCCCCGTGTATTCAACGCGCATGGCTAATTCTATACATTCTATATAGTAGTCTGTGTAGATGGTAAATATTCTTTTGGAAACTTTGAGGTGGACGTTTGTGTCAGACATTTTGTGTTTTTCTTTGACTAGGGGAGTTCGCTTTTAAAGCTGGTGTGCGGGATGTGTTTGTTTTTATGGAGGCCTCAAATTTGTCCAGTTCTCAGTCTGTAATAAGGCTTGTGGGTCTCCCTCCTTCACACAAACTCACACACATGGATCTGTGGTAACAGAGTGATCCAGCATTGGCTGACGGCCCTGACCTCATCTCTTCCCAGGCTGGGTGGGATGACGACCGCTGCCAGGCCGCAGTTTTACCAAAATGGGCTGAGAGCTCAGACACCACAATGTGCATATGTGTGTGTGTCCATAGAGCAAAGGGATGTGGCTGTTTCACCAGTGACCCTGTTATACCAATGCCACATACCAGCGTAGCCCACCCAAGAGCTCCTGAACACCAGTAACCTAATTACCCACCCAGCACCTGGCTGCAGCGGCTTGGTATTTGTCTGTGCATCAAAGGTAGAGGGCTTGAGCAAATGTGGTGCTTTCTGTCCACAGCAATTCATGTCACCTCCAAGGCCTCTGTGCTCACCGTAACAGCAGTGCAGTGCTGTGGGATGAAGGCTCTGTATATAATAGGAGTCGACACCCCGCTTTTATACCCATTGGCTGGGGGGTGATGGAGTGGAAGAGTGCTTCTCTCCTAGGTACCGCAGACCCAGATCTCTCAGTGAGCCGTCTCAAGGCGCTGGGGGCAGAAACTGTGTGTCACCCAGGCGCGAGTCACCACTGCCCTTTGTCCCTGTCATATTCTGTTGATAGAATCTCTCAGACTAAACTGTACATTTGCACAGGATATAAGGCTGAGATAAGATTCCTTGAGGGTCCGACTTATCTGGAGGTATCAAAGGGAAAAAAGCAGGAGTCGGGCCAACTTATCTTCCCCTTCTGTCCCACCAGTATTCACAGGCCTGCTGACTGTTAATCAACTCGTGAATAGTTTTTAAATGAAACTGTAACATCGTTATATATTTCACGTGTAGACTACTGTTCTAAAGTTTGGCGTGGGTAAGATTACAAAAAAAATAATATGTACTGTCTATATAATTTTTCACTTATATATATATATATAGTGAAAAAGTATTATATATAATACATATTATATATAATATATATATATATATATATATATATGTAAAAAAGAAAGGAAGGCGGAAAGAAGCGCTTGATATAAATATTAACAGCTGTCACAAGTTTACTGCACTGCACGTTCCCACATGTAGGATTGTCTGTTTTCTGCTTGTTTGCAATGAGTGCAGGCGAGGGACATGAACGTCTGTCTGCCTCTGGGTTTCAGAGGAAATGCTTCACTGCTGCTTTTTACAGCTTGCTACCATATGAAATATCAAAACAGAGTCTGAGCAGGAAGGAAAATAAGACATCACAGTGTAAGTAGCAACTGCGCACTCATCTGAATACATCCTGTGATCTGGGTGCCCATGGAACCATTATAATAGTCTGTGTTACAGCCGAATCAATCACATAGCCATAGACATTGCACACAACTGCAGGGGCCCAGGCACCACTCAGCACTACCGCAGTTCCAAATACAGGGTAGTCGGCTCCACGCTAAACCCCATGTTAAGCGGCTTCCCGACCTCAGCACTAGGGGTCAGAAGCGGGAAAAAAACATCACACAAGAGCCACAATTACAGGCCTTAGACATGAAAAGTGTCTCTTTTTATTCCCTGACAGGGCTCCCGTTGTTAATGGCTGGGTCTGCATGCTGCGTAAACAAACTGGCAAGCCGAGGCCAGGCCGCGTCTGTATTGGCTGCCAGCAGCAGCGGCAGTGGTTTCAGCGGTGGGGGCCGATTACAGGATGCAGCATGGGCTGTGGCTGAGATGGCACACAGTTCAGTCCACTTTGGGCTTCCGTCACATTGTAAAGTGCTCTCTATCTCTCTCCGTTTCTCCCTGACCCTCAGTCTCTCACTTCTCTCCCTTCCGATTTCTTTCTGTCTGTGTTTATCAGTAGTTCTTGCTAAGGAAAGCATCATTAGCTGCGTTTACATGCACTCAAATAATCTGTTTATTTTCAGATTAATGGCTCAATTTGCTCTTCGTGTAAACACCTCAATCAATCCGATTGAAACGGGTGGTGTAGACATGGAATAATCCAATCAAGAGGAAAAAATTAAGCATGTAAACACCTAAATCTGACTATTTTCTTAATCGCATTCAGAAATACCTTGCACACATGTGCAGTGCTGTGATGTTTACTTACATTTTACATTTGTGTTTATTCACATATCATGAGACTGAATATCTTCTAATATTTGCAAAAAAAAAAGAAAAAAAAAAGAAGCTATTCTGACATAAATGTCAGTTTTCTTTTTAGATACGTCAAAGACATCTTTGAGGCTAGTAAGTAATCATATAGCAACACCCTAGCAACAACCCTAAATAGGAAGTAGTAAGTAACATCATGGAGGCAACGTTTTGCAAGGCAAGCACCACTCACATTTTCTTGAGAAAAATTGTTTTGCTTGATGTTTCTCTTCCTTCTGCTCTCCCTGCTGCCATTGAAGTCTATATCATAGTATTTTGGAAGAGCCTTTGGGCTTTACACAGATTTAAATCAACTATCTTTTGGTGTAGGAACTGTGTGTTGTACATCTGTTATGCAGATATGGTCCCTAAAGGAATGACTGTCGTTATGCTGATAAAGTCCATGGAGGAATGACTGTTACCCACCATCAATTGAAAAATGATGCTAATGTACAATATCTTTAGTGCTGAGAACATCATTCCCCAGAGTTGAGAATTATCCTGCCGAACTTATCTTATCCTTTACATATTTGGCCCAAACTGAGCCTTCAAACCTGACTTTAAAGAAGCATAATTAGGTGGAATCTGAGTTCCATATCCTTAATTCCTTTATATGTAGATGAAGTTTCTTCTCATCTTTGTGGAGCACTGAGAATGGAAATATAAATAAGCGCAAGCCAAATTAAATATTGCATTTAAGCTATAATTAAACCTTAAAAGGAAGTAAAAACAAAGAAGTGGGATTAAAGTGCATATTTTATATGTAGTTTAGATTACAAGCATCCAAAGTCCAAGATTTCTTTTAGTGCTCCTTGTAAAGTTTGCCAAAAGTGAGCTCTTGTGTTTACCAAGGCTTCATTTGTCTAAAATACACTGACAACAGTAAAATTATTATAATTTAATGATGTTCTATCCAATCTTAAGGACGGTATTCAAGCAGCCTGTTTATGGCTACCTCCTCAGATAAAACAAGTTGTGTAATCTATCATACATGTAAAAAAAGAAGTGCTTTTAAGGCCTCTCAACTTTTTAGTTTAATTTTTGTTTGCGGGACTTAATGATGGCCTAAATAGGCTCCTTCCGTAACACCTTTGGAAAATGTTTGATGTTAGTTTGGAGTAGACAAAAATGAAAATGAAAACGCAGGACACATTGAATGGAGAAGATTACAGCAAATACAGCCCTTCCATTAGACATGCACACACAAACATCCGTAGGCTTACACACACCATTCCCCCAGCGGCCTCTGAAATAGAGAGAGAAGTGCAGCTGGTGCACCTGCCTGTGTTTGTCTCCTCTCCCCTCCTAAGCTCTGCTAATGAGGGGGATTTTAATTACTGATAGCGTGTCCCAATCCCTCCGCTAACTGTACTCGGCTTCATTAACCGCCATCAACAGGAGAGTGCTGAACATAAACACAGCTCATTAATGCTGCCTATCCTCCCTCTCAACTCGCCTCATTTTTCTCTTTCTCTCTCTCACACACACACACACACACACATTCTCCCTCCCTCTCTCTCTCTCTCTCTTTCCTCTTGTTCTCCTTAGTGGCATTCCTGTGGGATGTGAGGTCACAGTCCAGGTCAGCCATCACTTAGATTAAGATGCAGAGTGCTGAGAAAGTGATGTTTTTTGTTTGTGCAAGGTCTATTTCAGGGAGTTCTCGAGGCAGGTCAATATTTGTCCCCATAGAGGTCACATGACTATATAATCTCCACAGGAGAGATTCACCTTGATATGGAAACACTGGCTGTTGTGTTGCTGAATTATCTTATGAAATGTCACAGAGCAGTTTGAGGAGCAAGTGAGCAGAGAGCACCCAGTGGCACGTCAGATAATATGGATTAATCTGCCTTTCACACTCCAGATACAGCAACAGCATGAGTAGACCCCGTCCCGCTCCCCCTCTCTCCTCGCTCTGGACTGTTCAGTGGACCTGAAAATGTATTTTCGCATCTCAGTCATACAGAGAGGGATGGAGAGATGGAGGGAGAGTGCTTGGGCAGACCTCTCGGATACAAGAAGCACACAAGAACTGTGTTTTACTTTCTCCATCTTCCTCTTTATCTATGTACACACTCACACACAATGCCTTTACACTTTATCAGTCTGACAGACACCCCACGCTGAGTGGGTTGCTGCTAAGCAGCACATTTTCTTTTGTATTCTCACCCAGAAATTTAGTTTTACAACTGTGTGACAATGACAATAACAACAACATACCAATGACTTATTCATGACATATACACTTGTAAACCTAACGCTCAAAATAATTAACTGGTTTGAGTAGGACAAACATAAATTAAACAAATTAGCTCAGTCAAATGATCTTTTATGAGTAGCACTTTCTTTCTTTCAAGTTCACAGAACAGATCTTATGGTTTTAAGTAAATTGAACGGTTTCATTGTTTTGAGTTTTATGAACTTATTTCTTTAGTTTAACTGAAACTCTATTTCCCAGCATGCTTTGCCCATGGCACTCGAAAGGGAGAATGATAAAATTAAGCGTTATAAAATGAATTTTTGTGCAAGATTAATGTTAAGTGGAAGATTTAGTTGTAATTAATGTTTTGTTATGCTAATTTAGAATAGTTTTAATGTGGGTTTTTGAAGTGGTGTATGCGGCTTGGTTTGAGTATGTTAAATGTTTTATATTTCTGTACTCAGCAAGTGCTTTACCAGACTATTGTTAACATGTTAGCAAATTTGCATTTTCTGAATGCGCTAGCTAAGCTTATACTAATAAAAATGTTTTTACAATAAGGGTATAGTTTAAGTTAAATGTATGAATTAGTGTACTCAAACACTTCAAGTTAAAAATGATTAAAATGTATAAGTACAAAATAAAACTCTGCCAGTTCTGCTTACTTAAACTTTGAATTGCTTAACTTAAACATTTTGAGGCAGTCGAGTGCCTCAATTTTTTTGGTTTTGCCAACTTATTCGGGTTTACACACTCGACACACACAAACACACACATAGAGGCAAGGTATGATCTGGACTTTCAAACGGGTTTACCTGAACTATACTCACATTCACATAAAATAAAGTGTGTCAATCGAAACATATATTGCTCCTTTCAAGTGTCAGTATACTCATACTCATATAACTATGTATAAGATTGGAAAAAAGTCAAACCATTTGACTTGCACAACATCTGGATATACGTAACAGTGCGAATAATGCTCGGAAACCTTTGTATTGATTATCTCGACATCTTTCATGGTCCATTTTGAAGTTAAACTGGCTTGAGATAAGCAAAGAAATCTCAGCGATAAAGCTTAAGGGATATGTGGCCTTGCGTGATATCAGTGCTCCAGTAAAACCAGTCTTGGCTCTTGGACGAATGATTAATGTGGCTACAAAGAGAGAACATTTATGACATAATTTTCCCCTCTGGAACATGAAACGTGTCAGATGTAAATGCAATCATTTGCCATTCTAATTACTCTCTAACCAATCTCTTGCTCCATCTCACTGGCAGAGTGATACATTGCACCAGCATTCACACGGCGGCACAGTCATTAGGCAAAAGTGGCGGCAATATCACAGGCCTGGAATGTCGGCCCACGTATTTGGAGCCGCATGAAAATGTTTTGGACCACGCTCCGATTCCTGCCCGCCACACGTCATCAAAGCCTTTAATGTTGGCTGGCTTAGGCGTGCACAATGTAGCAGGTACACTGTGCTCTTTGTTTACCCTCTTCTCTTACCAATCTGGTGCACAGATGGCTAACAATTATTTCTCTGTGTGCTCATTGCTGCTGGCAAACTACCAGCATGCTCTGAGATTGGTGTAATCTTTTATTATTTATGATTGTCTTAGATTTCTGGATCAGTATTTGAGCACAATCTGTTGAATAGCTGAGAGGCGCGACTGAACGGGGGAGGCGGAGGAGTAAAATTGAGTGTAAACAGAGCCGAGAGAAGTGGAGGAGCTACCGTAATGAAGCTGTGATATTGGGGCCGTTTAAACGCGAGACACACTCCTGAATTCAGCTGAATTTAATCCCATTACCACACGCTAAATATACAATTTGTTTTAAGCTTGCCGTCGGTTGTGTGTATGTTAATAAGCGGCATGCTGCAGGCGCTTTCAGGGAGACTTTTGGAGGGCACAGGCTAATAATTAGATTTCAAAAAGGAAGTCAATTTAAATCCTCATTTGAAGGAAAAATAAGAGGCTTAGTTTCACACTGTAGAACCACATTAATTTGCATGGCTTCTGTTCGCTCTTATTAAGATCCTCGTGCCATATGATATCGAAAATCTTAAATTAGCAAACGTAATGACCTCATTCCAGCACTATCAATGTTGTGAGGATTCAGTCCTTATCGCATGGCTGTTTTTGTTTGTTAAATGGGGAGCTATTTCGTGAACGTAGAGGTCTCAGACCAGTGATCAATGTCATTTCCAGCTGGTGGGATCAGAAGTGCTCAGCCATAGTCTCTTGCAGAAAGGCCTCAGTTCCAGCTATAGGCTCGCTCTTAACACCAGGCCTCATCTCCTGTCAGAAATCCCACTCTATCCATCGATCTGTTGTTCCACGCAAAAGACATCTCTCTCTCTCCCTCTGCCTCTTTTCTCGCTCTCTCGCTCCTCTATTATTCTTTGACTCTAGTCGTCCTTCTCATTTTTCTCCTTCTCTCTCACCGTATCACTCTATTACATTCCCTCTCTATCTTTCTCTCTCGTTTTCAACTTAATAATGGAATGGAGTCCCCCTCGGAGGCGGCACAGCACCGTAGATGGAGGAGTAATTTTTTTAGGGAGCATGTGTCAGTCAGCAGCTATAGGAGTGCTTGTGCACAGGCAATTTTGCCTGGAGGAGCAGGGCTTTATTGCTTTTGTGGCAGGAAATAAGAAAAGAGACTCTCCATGGTGTGGAAGTCATGAAATTACAGTATCTTGGAAGAAAATGAATAGGGGCCGTGTGAAGTAAGCACCAGCCTTTGTTCTGTGAAAGCAGCACGCAGTGGCTGCCTGAACCTGTTCGAACGTCACCGTTTTCCTCCCAGTCAAACTGAGAACATGGTCACCCTGATGGAGATAAGGTGTGGAAAAGGAAAAATGCCAAATTTAGTTTTTCACCAAAATAAAAAAATGAAAATTTCTTTAAAAAAAGCATATTTGATTTGATTGTCTTTTTATTGTATTTGCTTGTTCTTAATCATCTTATGTATTTCTTTATTAATCATATGGTGAGGCGAGAGATGTTTCAATTAGTAAAAGCAGGAAAGACGTGTATATAAGATGGCTGTCACTAGTAGCCAAAGACTAGTAGACGGATTGTGGTTTCAGAGTAAATTTGAACAAGGTATTTGTAGCACAATAGCCAATTCAGTCGCTGAAGAGGGGAGTTGGTGCTGTTTTTAGTACCTAGTTTTTATTACTAACTTTTGTACTATTTATGCTCTTAACCATATTTATTTGCACATTTTGCACTTGCAATAAACAACTTTTTGGATGCCAACATGGCTCCCATGTTTACATCTCAGAGTGATTCTTCTTGTCATCGCTCGACTGCTTATCACAAGAACTGAGAAATGGTTCTGAATATAATTTAAAAAAAAAAAAAAAAAAAAAAAGAATACCAGAATCAAATGTTTTTGACATTGGGTCTAGTTAACAGCTTTCACATGTGCCGTCAGAACACTGCAGTGCTAAAATACTCTGAAAGTGTTCCCTGCATTACTATTCAGTGAGAAACACAGTTTCGACCAGTGAAGTCTATTCCTCAAGTTCATTTTAGTGATTCAAATGCATATAGTGTCCACTTAAAGGGACAGTTCACCCCAAAATGAAATTTGTGTCCTCATTTACTCACCCTCAAGCAGTTTCAAACCTGTATGAATTTCTGTCTTCTGCTATCTTCTTTTGTGTTCCGCAGAATTCATACAAGTTTGAAACAGCTTGAAGTTTTGGGAGGGTTTCTGAAGTAATAAAGACTGAACCACAGGTTTGTACTTCTCTTGAGATCAGCAGAGTTCCTGAAAAAGAAACAAATGATTGTTTTTGAAATATAAGAATTATTGAAATATTTTACCACATTTTTTTCCTTTTACATTTATTATTGAAGTGAAATGATCTCATCATTTGACAGCAAAATTGCATTTTTGTTTTCTAATAATTTCTTCCTCAGGAATCGTTAAGAAACCAGAATCATTAAATTCCTCCCAGTTCCCATCTCAAGGTCTGTCAAAGCGTTTTTTTTCCGATCCTCCCACAGGTGTGGTTGGCAGATTCTCTAAACAGAGGTCCTCTGGCCTCTGGAGCACGGGGTACAATTTTTATTATTGTCATATCTGCGTTCATTGCTTGTAATACATCTCTATAATCACACAACACCACTGTTGGCCAGACAACTGATAACTTAATCTGCCTCCTAATCCTTCTCAAAGCATTCACTTGCGCTGAAAGCCTTTTTTTAAAATATTACTTTAATGCATTACTTTGCATAATCGGTTTTGATGTGTGGTTTTCTGCCTGCAGTTGGCAACTTGTTGAGTCCAGGGTCAGGTTGACTGGACAACCATCCTTTCATTTCATTATAAGTCAATTAGAAGAATGAACTGCCAGACTGCTTATCTAGACACAGCGAATGCATTTTGAAAATATGAGTCATCGTTTATCATACGAACGTACGTTGTTGTGTTTCTTTTGCCGTGGAATGCACTTTTCATACTTGTTCCCATGGCAACTATGTACTGCACCTTTGCAAAGAGATTATGTTTTGACTAAAGCATTCTTAATTCCAGGTTTGAAAACGAATATAATTTGTTTCTTATTAAGTCTTTATAAACAGATGAAATAATGATCGATTTTCACTGAACGGTAGCATGCTGGTGCGTGTGTGTGTGCGTAGCGGAAAGCAAGCATAGCGGCGTTCAGTGCATATGACATTCTGGAAGTGAGTAACAAGCACGTAGAAGATAACAGCTTGGCATGTAGACAGCACTCGAAACCTGCGGTGAGTCTCCTGGCATGGAAAAGCATCCAGCGACAGAGCAGTTATGAGAGTAGACAGCACGCAAAAGCTGTTTGTTGCAGGGGGAGGGGGGACAAGCTGCGCCTGCATCTTCTTTCAGCATTAGAAAGAATTTCTGGACGGACACGGGGTCTGGAGCCCCCTAAAGTCTCGAGTCCATCAGGCTGGCACATGAAAATAACAGCCTTACTGTTTCATGCTTATATATTGAGAGTCCCTGCGATGGTTTCTGGCACATTGATGACATGATGACCCAGTCAACCACCTGCAGCGCGCCCCGAGGGTGGCGTTCTCAGCTGCAGACAGACGACTCCCCCTTCTATCTGCTCAGACAAGTCTCCCTGTGATTGACCCACAATCCACTGGGCTTTCAGTTCCCATGGCAACAGATCTCCATGCAGTCTTGAAGTGATCTACAAAATAATGCACATCAACGTTCCTGTAATATGCTCCGCTGTCTCTCTTCCCAGCAGCTCAGCGCTCGCAGACGAGCGTGCACACGCTGGAAATCTGTCAGACAATTAGTTTTGCTTAGATTCATCACAGAACTGTCAAGCACAAAGCTTACATCAATCACACTCCATTGATTTTATCTAACTGCTACGGCAAGAAACGAGACCTTCGCAGATGTACAACAGATAGTGTTGATTTGTGCGAAAATAAAAGAGAGGCAGAATCTAATTAGAATCGGATTAATCTTTTAGGGGGGTGGGTGTGTAAACTGACAATGATGTTTTGAACGGAGAGAGGGAGGCGTGTGAAAAACAGCTTCCTCTGTTTTTAAGATGCTAACGGCATCGTCTTGTAAGGTGCGGTGGGTTTACACCTTGATTATGGCCTATTGTGTTCTTCGTCCTTTGGGGACAATTTGAGCTAGACTTTTACGAGGCCAAAGCAAAATAGCGAGAACAGGGGTAGTTTGGGGGAACAGTGGCGAGTGAGAGGGCCTTGTTGATCAGTGCGGAATAATAATGACACAATACTCCATTAAAATCCCCCTCCCAGTGACTAATCCCTCTCCGCTTTAATGAGAGCGAACGAATCCAACAGAGACACGGAGCGGTTTGTGCTCCGGGAGTTCAAAGGAAAGGCTCTGGGAACTTTAGCGGCTCATTGTGAAATTGATGTAAATGCTGAAGTAAGTGTCGCTAGCAATTATCTAACGGCTCTGCTCTGGCCTAGGCTGAGTGAGATGCGACTCGAAGAGAGCGCGGATAACAGAGGGCCCTTTTGCCGCTGCAGCCATGGGTTTGACGCTAACAAGAGAGCGGAGGGGGTCGTGCCATGTTTACAACAACACTGAAATCCCTTCGTAGGAGAAAAAAAAGTATTCTCAAGTGTCATCGTCTCGCTAGTTTGCGGTTAACCTGAAGCTACGTGATGCTCTATATTAATGGATTGCTAATCAACAATGGCACAAGAGGCTTTCAGTAGCTTTTTGTAGCTAAGAATGCCTGACAGGAGGTCAGACTTCAAGGGTTTGATATCACACAGTCTGCCAGCCTGAGCGGAATAAATGATGGCCGTTACCATTATGGAGGAGGAGAGGCTTTGTAAATGGGAGCATACAAGCCTCTTGACAGATGAGTCAGTCGCTGCGCACAATAGTCATTAATGCGGCTGTGTTCTCAAAACGGGACTCATTGTAGCATTTTATTGTCAGAGGCTGAAATAGCATTAACCCTTGCTCTGAGGATATGAATATACTCTCAACAAATCCTGCAAATGAGCAAAAAATGACCATCTGACTGGTTGTGAAATATTAACAGGCCGGAGGGAGTGAGTGCGAGAGGCGTTTCTTTGGCCGTTAGGCCCCTTCTAAAGCCAGTGTAGACAGGGCTATTGATTTTTACGACAACACAGTGAGAAGGTCATTGTGGTTGAGAGGTTTTGGGGGATCTTTACTGTTCATGCTGCCAGCATTTTACCCTTGGTGGTTCCAGCAAATTGCAGAGGCAGCTGTACCTTTCAGACACTAGCATGTAATGAGATCTTCGCTTGGAGTGATATCAAAATGCAGAGGAATGAGATGAGTAGGATTGCATTCATTAGCGACAGCCAGAGAAAACGATACAAAAATTAGCCAACTAATACGTGCAAAGTCCACATCACAGCTATAACAATAACGATAAAGAGAAACGATATCATTGGGATCACTTTCAGAATGATTTTTTCCAGCTGTTGAACGATATAACTCTGACAGCCAATCAGAATCCATTCTCATTTAAGGGCTCGCGCATTTAAAATGGGAGATGACGTTGCGGAGAAGTTAATCGCAGAGGTCCAGAGAAAGCCACCCCTTTTTAACAAGTTAACCCCTCTTATCAAGGATACTTTAAAGAAAAAGTTTTGATCTGTCATACCCTCGGAATAAATGGTGAGAAGTATTAACGATGAGATCATTCCGGGCTAATTTCGACAACATCGTCTTGCTTCACTGACAGTGCAGTGAAAAAGACTAGGCGTTGTTTTTCTGCCACTATATTGACTTCGTCAGCTAAATTCACTGTTACATTAGATCGATTACACTAGCTATTCCCTCGAAACATAGCATGCTGAGGACATCTGCTGGATAAAGCCATGCAAATGCAACAAGAACTGCAAAAACATGTTGTAAACATGTTTAAACAGACCGTTATTGTTCGTTGGTGTGGACGCAAATATAGTCATCATTATAGTTATCGTTGTTGGTGTAAACGCACCGTATCAATATAATCTGATTCGGTTCGATACACAATACTAGTCTCCCAAGGCTTTGTTTTTTAAATTATTACTTCTAACACACATGGTAAACATAAGTACAGTTTATTAAAATGCTAAAATTGGTGGACTTCTCCCTCATGCACAGGACAATGACAGTGACATCAGAATAGAATATTCATGATTCTACTCAGCGAATATGCGAATATAATATATAACACCGCTATATGCCGTTGTGCTGCCCACGAGGCTATTGTCGCCGACATGCAATTCATTTTTAATGTATTAATAATCATTTATATGAAATGTGAGTTTACTATATTTGATGCTAAATTAAATGTGTGGATACTAACTATACACAATACATATTGTTGCATTTTAATATTGTGACATCATATTGTTACACCCCTAATGACTAATCATCATCAAGTCACATCTAGCTAAAGTATAAAATAATTTGATTGTCAGACGATCTAATTTGTGTACAGTGCAGTGCAGAGACAATGCATTTCCGTTTGCTTGCGGCACGTAGTGCTAATGCCTGTACTTGAGGCTTTAAGATATCAATGAGTGGCTGTTGATGTCAGAGAATTAGAATTTCAGAGTAGTAATTGGCTCCGTTTCCCCGCTGCTGGCTGCATTCAGCCTGGACCGGAGCCTCTGCCAACGGCTCCATCCCTTTTTGTTTGGCGACACTGTTCATGTCTGCATTTGTCCCTTTTGATAAGGCCTTTCATCCTGTTTGCATTGATTACAGCCTGACGAGTCACCCTGATACACTGTGGCCCATTCAATTCCCTTCACCACACACTGGGCCCATTGTGGGCTTGGAATGCGTGTGTGTGATTGCACTCTCTGTTCTTCTGGCTTTTAGGTACCAAAGCACAAGCATGTCAGTGCCCTGGAGACAGCGCTGCGGCACAATGCTCACTCATCACGGAAATAAGCCCCCCATTTTATGCTCCATGAGCGGGAACCTTCCAATTGAATATGGTGGAGAGTGTGGCGCATTACTCATTTATGGGCTTGGAGTTTACATTTCACCCTGGCTTCTTGTGTGCGTCACATTAATGACCACATACTGAGCAATCTGCATAAGGCACCAATCGGATGGTGATGAATGCTGGTGCAGATTCAACAATTTATCTGTGCCTCGTTTTCAGCGTACACACATTAATGGGGCTCACAAGATGTATAGCCTCCTTATGAACTGGCATTATACTGTATGTTTAACAACAGCTGAGCCAGAACTGGAAAGAGCCATCTATAATGGCGAGAGGGAGAAACATCAAAACACACAGGACGACCTGAATAACTGGAATCCGTGCACATAGTTACTCAACCGTCTGAGCGTGACTGGATTGTTTTCAGTCATGTGTTTAGGTTGTGTATATGTGTGGGAAACGGGCAGCGGCTCAGGTTGAGAGCGGGGCAGGCGATCCTTGTTCTGAGAAGAATTAAAAGCACCTCTGCAAATAGTGGCATGTGTAAATTCTGGGGGTGGGAGTTTCACAGTGGCTGGGGTTTCCGTGTAAATAAACAGTGAGGAGGTCTGCGTGGGTGGAGGGGCCCTGGCCTTCTCCCTGGGGTTAGGCCTAGTCTTTTGTTGCTCTAAATCCAAGCACTTTCTATTGAGGAGGTTGGGGGGTTGCCTGGGAGAGATTAGTCTGCCAGTTCTGACACCCACACACACACACACACACATACACATACACACATCCTCCTTTTTCAGCCAAAAGAACAGCCCTGATAAGCACCTCCTGATTTTTTTTCTTTTCTTTTTTTTATCAAAAGGATGGACAGAATCAAGAATATCAGTCACAGGCCAACCACTGAACATGACGTGTGTCTCTATGCATGACACCCTCAATTCAAAACCAAAACCACAGTCCATAAATACTAAAGACTTCACATCACTGAGCTGTAAGTAGTCCCAGACCTGGAATAAACATTAAGAAAATTCATGGTGTATCGCATTTTTTTCCCTACAAGACCACCCTGGTGTTAATATATTGTGCATGTTGATATGCGTATTATAATGTATATTATAATAATTAGGAAATTTTGTAATATGCAAATACAAAAACAAGTATAATACTGAATGGGAATAGCAAAAAAATAGGATATTTTTATAAAAAACATTTAAAAAAATATATATATATATAAGTAACAAAATTAACATACACTATTAAATTTCCTCTTCACCAAGTTGTAATTGCTCTCTAAATACTGACTAACTTGTTTGTAAACAAATAACATCATGTTCAGACATTTTAATTTTTCTTACTTTATTCCCCTATTCAAGAAATAAAATCAACTTATACTGTTATAATGATGTCTTTAAGTTGCATTTTTTAAGCTGGATGTCTACTATTAAAAACATCAGGAGATACGTGTTTATTAACTGTGCGGAAATGCAGATGACATTAGTATAAGTTTATTGATATGTGGGTAACATGTGATTATGAGTGAAGGGATTTTTTTTAATGTTAAGTGTTTGCATGCTCCTTTGCTCCTTTGTTTTATGTAAGGCTCTCATTACCACGTGGTAGTAACAGATTGTTTGAACTGGAAAGAAAAGCCATTCGAAGCTAATTAAGCAGCCATTCCAGGCACTATTCACGGGCAGAAGAGCGAGAAGCACAGGCATTTGTCAGCGCTTGACCCCGCGTGGTATTGATTGACAACAAACCTTCTTGAATGACAGCCTTAACCTTTACTGTCCAATTGCAGTCGAGAGAATATGAATGCTACTCTGTGATTGGCTGAGAAGCTGTAAAGCCGCAAAGGGATCCCACGTGGGTGCAACAGAAGAAACTGCACAGGATTGGGCGCTTCTTCTGAGTTCAGACATGGCCGTTGTTCACGGAGATCAAACCTGAACAATCATCGTATTCCCAACGCTAGCTATCTGTGCATCTCGACGATAGGTCATATTCGTAGCGGTGCAAAATTATGTTATGAAAGAGACATTAGCTTGAGAAATATGAAAAATATTGTTTTGTAAACACCGACCGAAGCGGCTTTGTTTAAATAGGAAAATTAAATAGAATAGAAGTTGAGACGTGTTATACACACCAACTTTAAATTGTGATTTTTATCATCCGTGAGCCAGATAATGTACACAAAAACGTTAATGTGGAGTGTTTGTGTAATCTCATCATCCTCCTTTCATAGACCGTTTTCCTCCTAAAAACTGAGATTGCTAACCTACTTTGACTAAACGTTTAACGTTTTAACCGACATAAATAATAAATCACAGTGTCTGTAATACACAATGTTGTTGTTTTTCTGCTTAGAACGATGTCTGTGTCTATACCGTGACTGTATTATATCTCCAAACAAAGACATTCACTGTGGCATCGGCTCAAAAATACCTAGAAATGTTCAGAGGCAGCATTACGAGCTACCTGTTCTGATCTAAAATGGCGAGTATGATGTCATGCATCAGGATGCAGTCCCCACGTGGGCACGCGGCCCTACAATTGGCAGGCCGGGCAAAACGGTCGGTTCTCTCATCTCATTGGCTAGCAGAAGGCGCTCTCTCAGTGGCTCAGCCCTCGTGTCAGTAGACTTGTCTGTGTGTGGCACAGGGTTGCATTGCTGGACGAAGGGGAAATGCGCGAGCGGCGAAGAAGTACAACGTTACACTTTTAAACGTCCCAAACCTCTTCAAATTCGGAAGTATATTTTTGGCAGCGTTTTCTGGGGATTACACGAACCTTTTTTGCGCTGTGGAGTTTGGCGTCTCTTTATTTCTTTGCCTCGGAGAAGCTGATTCTCATCGAGTCGCTTCTTGCGATAGAGCGAGCGAGCGAGCGCGCGAGAGATGTTCGCCACCGTTCGCGTCTACCAGGAACCGTATCTTTCTCTCAGATATTGAAGCCGTGATTAACATTTCAGAAGTGACTGGACAGTGGAAGTGATTCGGCAGTTCGGACGCACAAAGACAGGTACGGTGGGCTAGCAGGTTAGCTAACGACAATAGCTTGTTATCCAACCAAGCAAGACTTGAAACGCTTCTCACACTCATACACTGACAGAGCTCATCACTTATCACTTTGGCGACTCATTCACGGGCTTTTTATTCGGTTTCTTTCAAGTAATGGGAAGTGCTGGATTAGGTCCTGTCAAAATATCAGTTGCCAAACAAAGAAAAATATCAAATTTCTCCTCAATGTTCGTGTTTTTTTTTTTTTTTTAATAGTAGAGGTGGTGTCGTTTCGCTCGAGCGCATGTAGTTTTTTCCCCTGACACAATGAACCGAGTTGTTTTTGAAGTGCAGGTGAAAATACGCTGCTCTTCTAGAATTCGTGTCAAACGCAAGTTTAAATGTCTAACCCTTAGTTTGATTGTATCGCTCTCCTCCTCGTCTGTTTGTTTATTTTTCATTGTTTGGGTTGCAGCAACAGAGATCTGAGAGGATTTTTGCCCCCAGCGTCCAGTGGGCTTCGTGTCCGGCTGATTTTTACAGTACAGTGGCGTGCCAGTGGACACCCCCCCACCAAATAGACCTCCAATAAATAAAGGATACATTTCAGAATGTATCCACAGGGCCGGCATCCGGTAAGTGCATCTTGAACTGATATGGAACATAATTGCTACATCTGCATCAGTTTAGCTGGAGAGCAAGGGCAGAGCCACCCGTCCATGACGAATGACATCCTGATGTGCATGATGTGCACCTTCATTTGATTTGCTAAGCCCTGGTGCCTGCGATAATGCTTTGAAGTGAAAGAACAGGGCGGTTGGAAGCACAATCAAGTGGGGTAAAAACCTCTGACGCCTCTTGTCAATAAAGTAGTTGACGTTGAATGGTAAAGAAATCGTCTTTGTTCTCTAGTACGTTTTCATGTTTTTCACAAGCACCTGGTTCAGAGAGAGAGAGAGAGAGAGAGGCTGAAAACAACAGCTTTTTTACAGGCGCAGTTTGGCACGCTCAGACCTATCCAAGCGAGGCGACCCCATTTCTCCCGCCGGTGTTTATGTGAGGCACTAAAACGGCGGACTCGGAACTGTAAAGATTCCCCCCCGCCTCCTTTGTCAGAACGCTACTGGTGCTCCAGCTATCTCCCAGATGTCACTGTAGCGTGGATGTCACCCCAGCCCTCATTCAGGCTGAAATATTAGAGCTACTCTCCCAGGGCCCAGAATGCATTAGAAGGCTCGCTCTGCAGTCGGTGGAAAACAAATTTGGTTCTCTGAGGATGTAATTGAGTTTGATTGATGTGATGGCTGTCTTTCAGGCGCCCCACCAGCCTGGTCAGCCAGGCTTCAAATTCACAGTGGCGGAGTCCTGTGACAGGATCAAAGACGAATTTCAGTTCCTGCAAGCCCAGTATCACAGGTAATAATTTAGAGTTATATGCCCGTAAAGTAGCTTGTACAATTACCGCTTGCCCTAATTGTGTTTCACAGGCGACAGGGTTGAAAAATAAATCCATGTTTAAAAAGAAAAGAAAAGTGGGCTTGGTGGAAATGTGAAGTAGAAGTGCATGTCTTGACACCGTATCTGTTATTAGCTAATGTTACGGGTGTTTTTTTCTCTCTGTTGATAACTAATTTAAAGTGATTGTGCTTACTTTAAATGAAGATTTAAACTTTAAAGCACCATTTCTTCAAGAGTGTTTCATATTACAATAAGGACATCATTTTGTTTTCATTCAGATATTTTTCTTCTGTAAATTTCAGTGAATTTTGTTTATTATTATGATGTTTGAATTCCCTTTAGCATTACAAAATGTTTGGTGATTTTTGAGAGTGACAAATTTGTTATTTGATTTATTTCTGCTTTGTTATTACATTAATAGTTTTAATATCAGCTATAACATAATAATGATATAATATGAAAATTATTATTGCATTGGCCCGAATATGAAAACATATTTGTAAGATTGTGTTTATGTCAGATCATTATGTTTTGAAGTCACTTTAGCATTACAAAACTTGAATGTTTGGTTATTTGAGAGTGACTAATTTGTTATTTGATTGATTTATGCTTTATTACTCTTTAGAAAACAAATTTTAGATTTTTAGTATCAGCCATAATATAAAATTAATTATTGTATTGGCACAAATATGAAAACACATTTGTCATAATATGAAAATAATTATTTAATTGAGCTGAATTTTAATATCGGCGCGTCCCTAATTTAAAGTGTTAAACTGATTTTTCTGCTTTTAATAGGAAGCACTGTAAAATGTGAGTTTATTTGTTTAGCTTCATGTTTGCACTGTGGATTATTTTTGTGGGTGTAAGCAGTGAAAACGCATGTTTGTTCAGTAGCTGATGTGTTTTGTTTTCATCCCAGTCTTAAAGTGGAGTACGACAAACTGGCCAATGAGAAGACAGAGATGCAGCGCCATTATGTCATGGTAAGATTAGCCAATATGTAAGCTGCCATTACTAGTAGCTGGGGTGAAGGCAGATGCCTTGTTGCGTGTCTCTCTGTATGTGTGTGTTTTAGAGTGTGTTTGTGAAACCCCCTCTGGTGCTTTTAGTTCAGCCTCCTGCTTTATTAAAGGGCCCTGACTGACTGCTCTTAGCCTCGGGCCCTTTCATACACCAACCCCTTAACCGTAGGGGTCAATGACCACAGCATTGTCCCCTCTTCTCTCTTCTCCCCCTCGCTCTCCCCCCTTCCCTACCTCCCTCTGTGTGTGGATCTGATTATTCTCCAAGGAGACGCTGCTCTCAGACAAATGCATGGCTGTAAATTGGGTGAGGGGTGATGGAGGAGTGCCAGAAGCGTCTGTGGGAAAATACTAGATCGCAACAGAAATCCAAAGTCTCTGCAGCGCTCCGTCTTTGATAACCAGATTTTACGCACAAACAAACGGCTACATAAATTCACTGTTAATCTTAATCACGGGCTTAATCATTTACACAACACCAAAGCTCTAAATTCAATCGTAGACGTTCAGGAGATCAAAACAGCCTCATGTTAGGATTTATGATAGGGAGAGGAAAAACAAAGCTTTTTGTGGTGTAACTAAACAAGGTTAAACTGTGGAAGTGTATTCTCTTATCTTGTGTAAACATGCGAGCAATGACTTTAACCAATACCCAGGGACGCTAGTTAAACATTCCATTCACAGGAAAAAGCATGTCAGTCAGAATAGAGGAGGAGAGGTTAGGTAAACACCGTGTAGAATCCCCATGCTGACTGTTTGAGCTGATAGTGTCAGAATCTAGACTCGCAGAGGACTGCGTGGAGATCAGGGTGTTTTTAATCTCCCTTTTTATTGTTTTTCTTATTTGTTTATTTGGCTCTGCTAGAACAAGATGACATAGGCATTTTTATTAAATAAATATTTTTTAATAAGGTTTAAACTTTGATTATATGTACAGGTTTTCCATAGTCATGGAAAATTCTAAAATTGTTACTTTCTTGTCGTGGAATTGATAATATGTTAGTGGAAATGTTATACATATTCCTATTGTCCGTATGTTTTTCTTCTTTGTTTCGTCTTTTTTGGCCAGAAATTGCTCTGATAAATGATTATTTTAAAGTTTTTGACCGATAAAATACTACATTTCCAACAAAAATCTAGTATTTTATTGGTCTAATGTATGGGAACTCTGACCCCAAAACCAAGGGGGATTTCCTTTGTAAACTTTTATCATATTATATACAGAGAAAGAGAAGCTGTGCAGATATGAGAGGCTGTTATGGGACATGATTTTGAAGTGAGCAGCAAAAGCCTTCTTCTTTTCCCCCTCATGTTTCACTAGATTCTGACTTTCTTTTCTCTCCTCTCTGATGTGAGGTGAAAATGTTTGATGTGGCTCGGATTGAATAAAAAAAAAAAAAAAAACCCTGAATATTTTTCATTTCTCTTTCTTTCAGTACTATGAGATGTCCTATGGGCTGAACATTGAAATGCACAAACAGGTATGTAGCCCTTTGATCCCTGTTCACACAATCTTTGAGTCACAGAGGATCCATGCACTGTGTGTGTAGACGTCAGTCAATGCAGTCACACCGGTGTGTTATGAGACAAGTGAAGTGCACTCCATAGAGATGATGAGAGAGAGACTGTAGACTGTGTTCTTTTGAGCAGTCGTTAGAATCAGCTAGAAGTCAGGACATTACAAGCGCACACACACACACACACACATAGAGTCAAGTCTCTTTTCCTGCTTGTGCTGAGTAGAGTGTGGTCAGGCAGCTTTGATAAGATTAAAGTCAGGACTTTGGCAGGAGGGGCCGTGTGATTTAATGACTAAAGGGAGCAGAGTCTGTGGAGTCCCTATTATGTCAGCACATTTAAGACACCCTTTATAAATTAATGCTAAGGGAAAACAGACTGCCATGAATTCATCCCCTCCAATCAATTCTTGCCCTGCATTTTCTCTAGGGCTGCAACTAACATATATTTTAATAATTGGTTAATTGGTCGTTTATTTCTTTGATTTAATCGTATATTCCATGTCTTTTCCAATGAGCGCCTGAAGCCAGCATCATGACCGCATGATACTAGATGACCTATTATGACCTTCTTTGAAGCGTTGGGCAAATTGTGTTGTGACCTTTTTTCTCTCCTCTGCCATTTTTCTTTTTTTTTGCTACTGCAAAGTGACATCAATAACCAATTATGTGTGCAGTGTGCGCGGCATAAGAATTAAGTGACTGTTTTCATATTATCAACTGTTGATTTCATAGATTAGTTATTTCTTTCCCAATTTTCGTCTTTAGTCCACTTTACTACTTTGAAATTGTCCTTCAAATTTAGTATATATGTATGTGTGTGTGTATGTATGTATGTATGTATGTATGTATGTATATATATATATATATATATATATGCATATATGCATATAATGCAAAATGCAATGTGTATATATAAAAATATGCATATGTGTGATATGAAAAAAAAATCACCAGATGACTTGAATTGCTCTATTTGTAATATAACAGAACAGAGGTACAAAATAAATAAATAAAACTTTATATTTTTATTATCTTTATAAGTCTAACTGTATTCAGGAACAGAAATTGAACATCACATTAAAATAACACTGCATAGATTAATTTTATTTAACTTATTCAGTAGACTGTTACAGCTATTTTTCAGCTATCTTAAAGCTTATTTTTCTCTTTGTCTTTTGTTTAATTAACATTAATGACACAGAAATCAGCAGGAATATTAGGCTGCAGTCGCTTTAAGACCGAATGCGTGGATCCAAAATACTTTTACACATTTGGTTGTCTTTCTCAATTGTTTAGTTCACCTAAGCATCTGTGTTTTACGAGGATAATCGAGTATGTTGCGTCCATTTTTACAATTATTTTTGCATGTATGTGTCCGTTCAGTCACAAATTGAAGCGAAAGAGAACGGCATTCAGTGTTCACATGCACTTTCGTGACAATAGCCGCACCGATTGAGTGCTCTTTCGCTTCTTCATGGGCTCAAATGGTTTAAAATTGCTTGAACGTTTAAACTGAAGGGACCTAAAACACCTGCAAATGATAAGCTTTCATTTTATGGTTGTCAAACTTTGCAATTAATCCGAGAATCAGATGCATTTTGAACTGTAGTGTCTGGTCTGTACGGATTATTGATCCCTATGCTAGACATTACACTATTGCAGTTGCGCACATCACGAAATGGATGCTAAAACGATATATTGCGCAGCCCTAGTCCTTACATAACGTGTCCTGTCCCCTAGATAATAATGAGATTGTGATGTGCACCAGATGTAGTTAGGCCACCTAAGAGACAACCCAGCTTCCTCAGCCTGCTCCCCTTCTCCACCTTTATGAAGGTTAATGGCATCAGGGAGGAGCTGGTGGATGGCGATCCATCAGTGTCCACAGTGTGAGACTCTGCACTCCTCTGTCTGTCAGGCCCCTTGCCCCTGCGATGCCTCCTGTTAACCACTTATCTCCCAACTGGCAGCTGAGGGACAATAGTGTGAGAGAGAAGGAGTAAAAGGATAGAGGGTGGGAGGGCTGGCCTTGTGTAAACTGGTTAATCGACTGATCCATTTTAGCGCCTTGACTTTTATCAGGAGCCGCCACAGAGCCTATGGATGCACTATTGAATTATTCATCCAACGCTGAGTCTAACCTGCTAAAGAGGAGGGAGGCAATGGTGTTCATAAGCAAACACACAGATCCCATCCTTTTATCCAGGTCTGTTGATCTGGGTTAAACTGAACCCAGGAGCGGATGCCAGGCGGGGAGTGGTTAACCAACTGAGGTTGCATAGATTGCCGGATCCGCACCGCATTATTCTCAGCATTGAGGATTTAATTCTGGCCACTAGGCAATCTGTTTCCTCATCCATTCGGTGGTCTCTAGGCGCTTTGTATTTTAAACAGTCGGGCCTAATGCGGATTTTAGGATGCACGCTAGCGTCTGATACCTGCAGACAGCCATAGCGAGGGAGGAAATGCAGCTGCTCCATGTCAATGAGCCGCTGTGATGACTGAGGTGCACTCACAGCGTGGCTTATTTTGTGAGTTTTTCCTCACCTGTTGTAAGACTCCGAGGGAATCTCCTCCCCACTCCTTGCTGTCAAACCCAGATTGAACCAGTCGGGCCCGGCTTGACATGAGGACGCTGATAAATGATTTATAAGGGGTGCCCTAGGAAGTGTTTGCTAACTGCTGGATTGTCCTTCTCTATGTGAGCCAAAGCAAACTGACTGGCTCAGTGAGATGAGTACACAAAGTCTCTGATAAAGAGGTGGGAGGATTGGGAAACACAGGCCTGCCCTGTCATACTGTTTATGGTGGTTGGGTCATGAAACCAGGTGAACCTGTACGATGACACTCCAAACACATGCATAATAGAGCGGGGTTATTTGCAGAGGCTGAGTATGTGAGAGACTACCAAAAAAAAAAGAAAAAAGGTTGACAACATAAGCTAGCCACCCGCACAGACCTACAGCCCAGCTTTGCTAACGCCGATCAATGCAGGTAAATTTTAATGCCAGTTCTCAACAGTGCTGCAAGTTAATAACCCTGTTAAGCTTGTGCGCTCACCTCTGGCGCACACATATATAGACCTTGTTATACCTTTACTACTGAGCATGAGGCTGTCAGAGAGCATTACCACCCTCTCACCCTGGCAGAATACAGGGGCCCATCAACCTGGCTAGGTCAAGTATTGTTTGTGATGGAGACACATGCCTGGAAGGGCCAGTTGTTTTCCTCTATATTCAATGCTCATCAGCGTCTCACTCCATTCCGCTGGCGCTGATGGCAACAGACAAATAGCTTTCAGCACGCCATTGACAGCCTGGCCCTGGAGTGCTCTTGAAATGGTGCTAGACAGGTCCGAGTACCTGTAATTGTGTACCAGAGCGTGAAGCTCGCCACTTAAGAGGCAGGCTTTCATCTGCTTAAAGTGACATCCTATTTTTATCTGCAGTTGTAGCTAAAAGCTCTGCTTGTCCAGCTCAATGCACAGCACTGCTTTTCATCATAGATTCATATATTACGCACCGCGTATGGCGACTTTTTGTGTACGTCACCGCCGTCGGACATGTTTTCCCCCCGACAGCGGGATTGTTTTTGCAAGATAAAGCATGAAGCTTTAGAGTGAGTGTCAGATAAGGCAACCCTTGACCTCACTCGGCCAGCTGTCAACGTCGCGTTAAGCCCTTAAGGAATGTGTTCGATGCTCTCCAGGCCTCTCAGCAAATCCTGTCAAATGTTAGGCTGCTATTGACGCGGTTTATCTCAGCAAATAAGGATTATACACTGAGCTGGCTTTTCAACCAGCATTTTGTTGATGCATTCTTCTAGTAATTTTTTCCAGAGTATAGTAGGGTGTCTGAAAGCTAAACTTGTACCCTGTATGTCACACAAAGTTTGACTATAGCTTTTAAGAATGTGTAAAGCTGGTTTAGGAGTGCACTGTTTTCTTTTTTTTAGTTCTGTCAAACAATTAATCGTGATTAATCGCATCCAAAATGTTTATTTATTTATTTTATTTATATATATATATATATTAAATATGTATGCATGTAGGTATATATATATTTATATATATATATATATATATATATATATATATATATATATATATATATATATATTTAAATATGTATGTATATATATATTTATGTGTATGTATATATGTGTATATATATCTGTGTATATATGTGTATGTGTGTGTGTAAATGTCTTAAATATATACATGTGTATATATGCATAGTACACATATTTGTATGTATGTAATGTATTCATATATATGTCATTTTTTTTGTTTTGTTTTTTGTTATAAATGTAAATTCTAACTAAAGCTTCAATTTACAATTTTATATGCATGCATCAAGGTCTTCAATCCAAAAGTACTTATATTGACAGACTAACCGCAATATGGTCAATAATACATATTGTGCATTTCTAAATGACAGATTTTTTTTAATATAGCTTATTGGTGTAGCAACATGCTTTTGATATGGACTAATATCCATAATCTCAGGTTATGCTCAGCATGTCATTTTTATATGGTCGGCTGTATTTTTTTTTTAAATGGTGTGCATGGTTTATTCAACCATATTTCCACTATAGCTTGTTCCAACGTACATTGGGAGGGAGTGAAACTTTCTTAGGTGTTACAGAGTATCTTGTAAAAAAAAAAAAATTGTGTCTGGCTTCTGCAACTGCTTGGCATTTTCGGCAATATGTTCTAAATAATTTCCTGGTCGGCGCAGTGCTGCGTGTTTGCCATTGAAATGAAAAATAGAGCCGAAATCCCTGTGATGTGTTTGTGCTCCGTTCTGGCCCTGGGTTGAACTGAGCCTCATAAATTCTATAGATGATGTATCTGTAGCAGAGTTATTTTTCAGAGGCTTTCCTCCCCCTCTCCTTTGGTCTCAGTCAAAGCCAGTGCCAGACCTGTGATGTGAGCTCCTTTCATCAGTGGAAGAGGCTGTGATGTCGGCCGTGCTGTGTTCCTGCTGGCGTCTGATGATGGAAAGGAAGAGGGATGGAGTACATCCTACTGTAGCTGCATGTAGCCTTTGGGTGGAGAGCCATGGCTTTGCCCCCACCCCTCCTTTTACTGTCATGTGTTCTCACAACGACCCCACATCATCCTCCGCTATTGCTCGCCTTTTTATCCACCATTCGTGTGCGGTACTCAGCCGATCGACAGGCCGAAAATTCAATTTAATGACCTGCCTGTGTGCACGTAATATGATTTTACAGGCTGTTACGGTCAAGCTGAGGTACCATTTGCATAATGATCGGTGCGCGATAGGAGATGGGGCCTGCTCTGCTACAGTTGCCATGGCAACGGTCAGGCGGGTGGAGAGAGAATGAAGGTCGGGTCCCTGCGGTGGGCTAGATGAAGGAGGGACTTGGGGGTGGGTTGCTAAGAAAATGAAAAAGGTGGGGTCTAGAGAAGACAAAATAGGCCTCGGCTCCTGACGGCTCTGGACGTAATCCACCTTTGTTCATTAGACACATTATTGTGATGTGAACAGTTTGTTCTATTGTAAAGGCTCATCAGAAAGCAAATGTTAAGGTGTCAGTATTCCTACAAATGAGGAGTGTAACGTATCGTGTCATAATATATCGCAATGCAAAATGTCGTATCATGAATCGTATCATGGATCGTGACAGTGTATTGTTTATAGTTCATCCAAAATGAAAATTACTGTGTGAAGTGAAAAAAATCAAGTTTACAGAGTTTTAGTGTCAGTACTACATTAAACTACTATATATAATGTTGAAAATAATGTATAATAATGCAATGGAGGAATATTTGTGGGTGGTAATAATGCCAAATGTCTTGGTACCAGTAAAAAGTAGCTTACGTTATTTTAAAAATGTCATCAGTGACAGAGTGCAAACATATTCATCTAAAATAAATTTGTTTCAGCGTTAGAATCATGAATATTTTTTATTCTGGTGTCACCATTGTCCTGTGCGTTGGGTTAGCAACACCAAGTCCAAGCCTGTTCATTTACACTCCCAATGCAATAAATTTAGTATTTTTATCATCAGTCCATTTATTTCTTTATTTTTCATCCTTTTACCATGTATTGCAGGATCGCCACAACATCGCATTTGGAGTTCACTATCATATGCATTGATGTGTGATATGAGGGTGTCGTTACACCCCTACTACAGATATTTTGGCCCAATCTCTGAATGAACTGTTCGACTTTAAGTATGGTGTGATAAAATGCGTGTTCCGTTTATTATTTTTATTATTATTATTATTATAAAAGTGCTGAAGCAGAAAAGATGCTAAACATCTTTTGGCTCCGATCGCTGCTTTGACCATGTGTGCACAATTTTTGGATGGTGGAAATTCATAAATTTGGGATTTATAAAACAGCTTTTTTGTGGTCAGCCCTTAAGTCTTTTATCACATTCGTCTGCTTCCAACATGTCCTCAGGGACTGTCTGCATTATTTAACATCTGCTAAACAACAGGAGTTGGCAGTCATTTTGTTGTGGAGACATGTAAAATGAACGGAATCAACTTCTGCACGCTTTTCTCTTTAGTGCAATTAGATATCAGTGGTGATAATGGTAGAGGTGAAAATGTGCAGTTCAGAGGGCAAAAGAAAATCTTGAGTGCTAGTAGACTATACCTGCAGGCTGATGGCAGCTGAAGTGCAGTGCTACTCTCAACACAGCTCCAGTGTATCTGGCTCGTTCTTCGTTTGGTTTGGTTTGGAGTATACACTCATCACAGCTGTGCTCTCTCTCTCTCCCCTGGGCTCTCATAATGTTTTAAATATTTCACATGTCAATATCACGCAGTTTGGAGTGTGCCGAGTCAAGCGGTTCTGATTGCCGTGGTAATTGGCTTAATCGTTGGGAAACGCTAAAAAAGGCTTAGTGGTGCACTTTAACAGAAGTAAATTAACCCTTTTTTAACTTTTTCCTTTCTTTTCCTCTTCCAGACTGAGATTGCCAAAAGGCTCAATGCGATTCTAGCCCAGATAATGCCTTTTCTGTCACAAGAGGTGAGCTTTATTTGAATCATAGCTTGATTTTTAGTTTTAGGTTTAGTGTTTTGAGTTTTATAGAATGCTTTGTCTTTTGTCCTCAATTGTACTGTTTGTTATTATTTAATTTTTAGGTTTTTGAATTTGTTTTGACTCTGAATTTAACCAGATTTTCTCTCCCTCTTGCAGCACCAACAGCAAGTAGCACAAGCTGTTGAACGTGCAAAGCAAGTGACAATGACTGAACTGAATGCTATCATCGGGGTACGTGGACTTCCCAATCTGCCTCTCACCGTGTGTATACCCCTTTAATTACTTTATTTGACCTTAAGAACGGGGCAAACCTGCACTGTTGTAGATGCAAAATAACCCTATTAACTGATTTAACAATTAAATTGGGAATTAGTTGCTTATTTTAATCGTGTGCAGGTTTGCTCCTACAATGAATGCCTTTTTAATGTTTTAAAGATATGTACATGCATACTGTGTGCTGATTAAAATGTATTTGTGGATTGAGCGAGGAAGTGTATGCGTTTATGGGTTAGGGTGAGAGTTGGCATTAACTGTCATAAAATGTGTTTACAATATTTTACTGATTTAAAAAAAAAAAAAAATGAGAGCGATGGAAAATTGACAATCTAGTGCATCAAAATGATTATTTGAAGCACAATCTCTGATTAGGTCTTACTTGCATTTCTTTAACTGTTGGCTCATAGCTGCATTGTTGTTCATCTAATGTACAGCCGGACACTGTTGACCAAGCTTTATTTAGTCTCTTCTATATGTGGCATGAGTGTGCTTAGGATCCTCTGTCCCCTGAGTCTGCATCTAGAAGCTGTTCAGAGCTCTCTTTGAGCATTAAAGGCTGGATACCTTTAATTAGATCAGGTTTTACTAGGGAGGCTCATTCCTCTCTGCTGACCTGGATTGCGATGGGAATTAAAGACAAATAGGATCTTGCACACATATCCCTGAGCTACTACATCTATTCCTTTCTTAGAATTGCCCACATCTGCATTCTAAACGTCTCTTATTGATCAGGGGCAAGTGACCCAGATCCCTATCAACTTGTTTGGAAAAACAAATCTGACCCATGTACATCCAGAAGTAAGGCTAGCTCTGATATGACCCTGCTTTGATTCACCTTCTTAAGAATTGCTCCACAGCTGAATCTGATAATGGTGAGGTGAAGGTTTGACGGTGGATTTGTGTTGTCTGATATTGGAATTCAATTAGATCCTAAGCATTGACACTTACTCAAAGATAATTCCAGGAATCAGGTCTGAACTAGGCAGCTATGTTATCTCCAGGAAGGATCACCGTCTGATAGCTTTTTTGTTATATTACAGCAGACTAAATTTAATGACTCTTACACTTTTAGGACTCATCAAAAAGTTGAAAAGCAGAAAACATGCTTGCTTGTCAGAGAGTTTTTTCTCTGAGTAGTCAGGTATTTGTAATTCACACAGTAGGCAGTGTGTGTGCACTCACGCAGGTGCCAGAGTCCTCATAAATAGTATAAGGCAGAGGTGAGATGTGAGCTACACTACACACACACACACACACACACTCCCTGAGCAAAAACCACCAGCATCTCTTATTGATGAACCTCAGGGCTGGTAATAGGATGCATCTAGGGCAGCGGCTCTTTTTTCTGCTGTGCTTTGACTTTGATCAGAGGTCTTAAGATGGCCTCCTCTGGCAGCTCAGCATTTCTGCCCTCACCAACAGTGTGTGTTTATCTACAATAGCCCTATTTATTTTAGAAAAGCATAAGTATTTATATGCACATTTTATATTGTTCTCAGTTCTTTCTCCCCATGCTTAACTTCCTCTCGGTTTTGTTTGGACTGGTCTGGTTAACAGGAGTTTATAGGCTGTGGTTGAGTTTGGAACTTGTAGTGGTAGGTCTTGGCGATATATTAGACTAAATATTCACAATTTGCTTGGTGTATAAAATTAAGCTTCTTAGTTTGTTGATTTTTAACATGCTTATTTATTCATTAGGTTTTCTAAAGAGCATGTCATTAGGCTTTTGTGATCCTTCCTTGTCTTGTGACTTTAATAGCGTCTTTGATTGACACTTTAGTATATATTGCAGTAGAAGATGTTAAGTTTAATTAATTTCCTGGAATCATTGGAAATTGTCATATTCAATGAAATGATTTGGGACTCTGATTCAACAATTTGCTAAATGTTTTTGTTCTTTTCTACCATGTACTCTTGTATTGGTGCATGAAAATAAATGGGCTGAAATTTTTCCTTCTGTTTATTTAGTCAGAAACAGTGGAAAACATGTATTGGTTATTTTAAGTAAATTGTTACTGTATTTTGTTTCTTACATTTATGCATTTTAGCCAATTGAATTGGCTGCTTGTATAAATATAGATAAAAATAGATAGATGTATTGAATGTTGTCCAAAGGAAAAAAGATCAAGATATAATTGTTTTAGCAATATTGCCTAGCTCAGTGCTGTGGGCAGTCATCTGCCGTGGATGTATAGATGGATCTCTATTAAGACTGCCCCCCGCCTGTGCTGTGGGCCCAATTAAGTGTGTTTGTGGCCAAGAGGGCGAATCATGGGGCTTTATGTTTTTGAATCCCCTCAGGCCTGCATGTTGCATGGTTACAGCACTAAACTCAGGATGGGGTTGTTTTACATACACACCTGAGAATAGAAGCAGGCGCTTGTCAGATTTAGCCACTTATCTTTTTATATGTCCATTGTTAATTGTTCACACTGGCCCTAGATTCATTGTTTTGCCATAAGAGGGAGAGATTAGCTCCAGTTGAGACTGTCTTTATGCAGGAATATTAAATTACTGGAGACATTTTATTTCTTTATTTTCTTGTCTTTATAGCCGGGTCTCTAATGAGGGTTCTCTTATTGTCCATGCATATTACACATCAGTGGCTCATTAGCTGGAATGAGCAGGGAGGGTTCTCCCCCATGAATCAACTGCTTCTTTAATTTCCCATGTGGTCAGTCGTCATCTCTGAAGCCACACACATACACACCCCCCCCCCCCCCCCCCCCCCCACCCTTTCACTAGCGGTTCACTTCACTTCCTGACACATCCTCACGAACACCCTAGCACCTACACTGTTTCTCTCTTACATCACTCACTTCCCACTCTTCTCACTATCTCTCTCCTTTTCTCCTTGCCCTTTCACTCTCGGCTCATGAACATGCGCCCACCACCCACGCTCAGTGCCACGGTACACACACACACACACACTTCCTTATCACATCTCCTCACAGATCCACACTCGGAGGCACAGCTCATAATTGGCTTGGCAGCTCTGTTGTGTTGGGGAGGGTAAGGTTGCAGGTTCAAATCCCAAGCGGAGCTCTTCTATATACCATTCTCTCTCCTGCCAATCTCAAAGGCCCCGAGTCTCAATATACAGCCAGCTGTGCAAATAATCCGCAAAGCTGTTAGCAATTATACTCACCCCGAATAAGAGCCTGTGATGGACATCTTAATAATGATTTACCCACTGGAAAAGGGCAAGCTTTTGGAGCATTCCAGACTTATAAATAAGCCTTTAGTATTGATATTTACTTATGGCATGGCATTAATGACCTGCTGATAATTCTGAAAGGTTGTACCACCGTGATCGCCGTACATAGCCAATAACATCTACCCTTTGTACGTCAAGCCAAAAAAAAAGTCAGGATTCTCAAAAAATGACCGTAAATGGTCATTGATTGAATGGTGAGGTCTGTACAGTGTTGGGTGGTATGTGCTCTAACAGCCATTTGAATTATTCATTCTTCCTGTGGATGCTAATAAATTGTGGACGCTGGGTTTTTTTGTTGCTGTTTTTTTGTTATATGTGGCTCTGCTAAGTATTATTTAACCTTGCTTTAAACTGCTCGCTTCCCATGCTGAGTGGTTTTTAACTCTCGTCAGTTTCCACCAAGCTTTTCAAATATTGATGGAGGTATTGGAGGCTTGAGCGTGTGCCAGAACGGGACCCCTCGCTCTTGGCCGCCGTTGCCGCAGCCGCTCGACACGCACGCACACACAAAAGCGTGGCCCAGCTGCTGTTGGAGTAGTGTTTAAATTTTGGTTTTCTTGAATGACTCATACTTTGTGCAATAACCAGACCCAAATGTGAGGGAAGTAAATATAGCAGTCCAGTGTTTTGATGGGGCTAAGGAGCAGGTGGTGTTAAGCCAATGAGCTGACAGCATTCCAACGCCTGCTGTCTTTAAACTGTATCTTAAATAGGGCTTGACGACTCTTTTGGAGAGCGTATTTGAGCGTGAGAGTTTTATTATTTAACAAGGGAATTTACATGCTTTTGTGGTGATATTCCACAGATTTTGTTACAGTTGAGTGTACGACACTGCAATATTTTATATTTTCAGGTTAAGATCCAATCAACACAAAGACAGGGTTGTTTGCAGGATCCTCAAATATGACTTGCAAGCATGTGAGGACGTAAATATCCCAGGACCCCTGCCTGTGCTTCTGAACTGGCCTTCTAGAAGCAGTGTGTTTTTGATTGTGGCATGAATTTCTTTACTTTTTTCCCTCTGGCCCACTCGTTGTTTGTCTCTCCGCAGCAGCAGCAGCTCCAGGCCCAGCACCTCTCTCATGCTGCCCATGGCCCTGTGGCTTTACCTCCCCACCCTTCTGGACTTCAGCCACCAGGAATCCCACCAGTCACCGGCTCTGGCTCGGGCCTACTGGCTCTGGGAGCCCTGGGAAGTCAGCCACACTTGCCAGTGAAGGATGAAAAAAACCACCATGACCTGGAGCACCGAGGTAAGGAGCAAACTCACACACTGCTCTCATTTAAGGCTAAGAGAGTGGAACATTAGTCGCTCAGCCATACAGAACTCTTCTTTGAATCAAACGCTTGTTTCATAACACCCTCCCCTTCATAATTATTACAGCTCTTATAAGCCACTGACATTATTGACCTTCTTAGGTTTGCTTTATAAGAGTACGCTACCCTCATGGCTTGCCATTTAAGGATGTAGCCTATTTTCAGAGAAGAACCGAGAGTGTATATAGTGATTGAACATACACGACACTCTCAGTGGCTTGAATGGATGGCCAAGGTTAATGAAGGACAGATGTTAATGGTTTGCTAGCTGTATTGTGTACACAACAGACATATTCTGCATGCTGATGAAATCCTCTCTTAACTCTGATTGTCAGTCGGTCAGGGTAACTGACTTTTGTTTATCTCTGTTTTGTCTTGCTGTTCTGCCTGTCTTTCAACGCCAACCGGGGTCTGCTGACTACAGAGAGCACGGTGAGTATCAGGTTTCCTGTTGCCTCAGTTGTCCTCCTTCTTTCTCTGTCTTAGTAGCTTTCTTCCGAGACCAAGTGAGCTGCCTAGTGTGATATATAATACTTATATACATTATGGCCCGGTTTCACAGACAGAGTTTAGATTAAGGCAGGATTAGGCCTTGGTTCAACTTTTAAAAACATGCCATAGAAAAAACTTGAGACAAAACAATGGCACTGACATATTTTAAGATATGTCAGTGCAAGTTGCTTTCAGTTAAAACAGCTCAAACATGCATTTTGGTCTGGGACTAGCTTAAGCCTTGTCTATGAAACTGGGGGCATATAATGCGTATTTCTCACGTTGTCCACCATTATGGTTTTATTTACAATGTCTCTTAGAAAGCAGCTTAAGTTGCATAGTGTTTTGAAAAGCCTTCATGTCAGGAGCACACCTTAAATGATACCTTAATGTTGCCTCCATAGGCGGCTCACTAGGTTTTGAAACGGAGCAAATATGTCTTCGTTTTACTGGGTGAAAAGCACCTCTTGGCCCATTTCATGCCTAAGAAAATTTCCATTAATGTAAATGTCAAGTAAGATCCTTCATCCTCAAGCACACGCAACTCGTGCACGAAATGGTAATCTGCGTTCATTAAAATGACTAATAGAGAAACAAGCTTTTTATGAAATAAGCACTCACATCTCTCCACAGATGGGAAATGACTCGTATTACAGCGCGCAGATTAGCGCGGCTCTATAATTTCATCACAATTAAAGACGACGTCTACTCCCTCCCTCCTTTGTGGGATTTATTTTATCCCTCTCCCCTCTTACCCACCCCTACGCTATCTCCACTTGTTTACCGCCCCTCTCCGCTCTCTTTTGCTAGCGTGATAAATATGTATGAGCACAGGCGCGGGAATTGTTTTCCTCCCTCTCATCTCTGTGCCCTTGTAAAAGGCATTTATTCGACGGGGCTTAAATCTCTCTGATGGCTGATTGTGGCCGTGAGATTGGGTTTCTGCTGGCCCGGCGAGGCCTGAATGGGTGCAGTCATGTCTGAAGGAAGGGGAGCTCCTCTGGCGGTTAGCAGTCCAGGCGCTGTTGTGTGTTCGCTGCTGTCGTTGTCTAAGGTCATCTGATAGCACGCTGGTGACTCTCCTTAATGAGTCACGCTAAGCATCTCTTTAGAAGGTCAGACATCATGCAAAGAGAGCGAGAGAAACAGAGACTATTGGGCGTTCGGCCCAGTCTGCTACTTCATCTTCTCAGCTGAATCCTTTTAGGCTTCCTGTGATCTGGCCACATTCTCCCCCTGTGAATCTTGTTGCCTCACACTGAGTGAAGGCTCTTGGGACGGCATGAGTAAAGCTCTAGGAGAGGGATTGTTTTGAGAAAGTGCCCAGAGAGCACTCAAAGTCCTATTGCATATGGAGCAAGCTTGCTAAATCCTATGAATTCATGAAATATTTTTACAGCGCATTATTGTGAGTATGGACAGTGGCCACAGGCAGAGTCATCCACCATTTCCTAAGGATGTAAGTCCCTTTTTCCATTTTTCCGCCCTGCAGTCATTGTCTACTGGGACCGCAGGCCCACGGTCTGCTGAGGGAAGGGTGCTGGGCGATGTCCAAACACGCTAAAGGGATCAATGGCTATTACATGCTCCCACAAACACAGGCCGAGTTGGACTTCTCGCAGATAATGGGCCGTTGTTCGACACTAACGTGCTGCTGATGTCTTCCTGAAGCTGTTTGTTGTCTCTTTTCGAAGATGGAGGGATTGAGGTGGGGGAAGGAAGGGAAGGGCGGTGGGGCAGTGAAAACAAGCCCCTCTTTGCTCTGGTAAACTCTGTCTACTCTGTAGTGCAGCCAGCACATTTTTCTGTGTTTAGTCTACTGTGGGTTGTTAGATACGGCTTGGCGAGTCTCACTATATTATGTTAGGCCTGTTTTGGGTTTTCGAATCGGATAGCTGGAATAGATAAATCACTTTTGGCTTTTTAAGTGTGCGGTTTTCGAGTGATAAGAGCTACTCTGTCCTTTTTTTTTTTCTCCTTGCTGTTGATCTCCCAGCTTGGATCTCTTTCAGATCAGACAGCTGTGAAGTACCTGTCATTGTAATGGTAATAGTTTTTGACTCTGAACTCAAATAATTTATTTGTCACATTACGTAAAACCAGAAATAAACTGGAATCGGGTTTGGATAAAAACTATTGTGTGCTGAAAGGGGTTGAAGGGTGCTGCAGGCTATTTTCAAAGCAATTTGGTGGTCTTGTGGAATAAAATGGTGAAAACCACCTGCATATCTGCTTGTACAGATAAATGAGTTGAGTTAAAGTCTGCTGTCTGATAGCACATTTTCATATTTCCTCTCTTTCTCCTCATCAGAACAACTCCATCTCGCCATCAGACAGCCTGCGCACAACCAGCGAGAAACACCGCGGCTCTTCCGATTACAGCTTGGACTCCAAGAAACGCAAAGTGGAGGACAAGGACAGCATGAGCCGATATGTGAGTGATGTGACGTAAAACAAAAGATTATTTTTTTTAACAAAATGCTAAGGATGCTAACTAGTTGACTCATTGTGTTTTCAGGACAGTGACGGAGACAAAAGTGATGATCTGGTGGTTGATGTTTCCAACGAGGTGAGAAACGAATTTTATGTTGACAAGACATTAGAAATTTAATGCAAAATTTAAAAATGAATTTGTACTTTTATTGTCATTCATTTAACTGAAATGTCATCATCTATTTTTTACATATATGGTCTTATCTTTAACTCCTCCCTGTTATGTATTTGTGCTGTAGGACCCTGCCACACCCAGAGGCAGCCCTGCCCACTCCCCTCCTGAGAATGGCATAGATAAGCCCCGCCCAGCAAAGAAGGACACGCCCAACAGCCCCGCCTCTGTGGCCTCTTCCGGCAGCACCCCCTCCTCTAAAAACAAGGAGCATGCCCATGTACGGATCTCTCTCTCATACACACACACACACACACAAGCCTACGTTTAATACAGAATGGTGCATTTACGTGTATCAGCTCTATTTATCCGGATTTTTATACAGTAATAATCAGTGGCACTGAATATAAGATTTGATAGAATATGGGTCTGTGCCACTGAAGCAGAATTATAGGATATGTTTGATGGGAGGGGGCAGCTAGGGAAGCCTGAATGCCCTGTGATCTTCTACTCTCTCTAATGGCTCAGGAGTGAATGTCTGTTTCCCAGCCTCAGCTTTAAATACATCTGTAAATGTCAGGGATAATGCATTCCCATAGCTGGATCAGTCGTGTCTTCCCTGCTAATAACTCAATGCGTTTAACCATTCTGGGCCTCTGCATCAAAAAAAAAGATTAGAGGGAGAAGCGAGGGAAGGATAAAACGAGCCTCATCTCCATTGTAGCAGTAATGGGTTTGGGGATAAATAGCAGGGTTTATAGTTTCGTAGGAGTAGTGAGTTTGTCAGAATTGGATTGGATTAGGTTCTGGCGGCACTTAAATCTTCTGCCTGGATGCTGCCTCGTTTGGGGGGATTTTAACTCTGTTTTCTCTATCTCTTTCTCCCTTCTCCTCCCTCTCTTCTCTCACATCTGCAGAATGACAAATCCTCAACTCCCGGTATCAAATCCAACACCCCTACGCCTCGTAACGATGCCCCCACCCCGGGTACCAGCACCACCCCTGGGCTGCGGCCCATCCTGGGCAAGCCTCCTATGGAAGTTCTAAGTGAGTTCATAATCGATGTCTGCAGAGGTGTACTGTCGCCTCCTGCATTGTACAGCATAAACGGCCAATATTGTAACCAAAAGAGTTCTTTTTTGCATATGGAAATAATCCAAAGCTTCAGCAAATTTTTAAGCTCGCCTTTTTAACAGAGCTTAAAGCAGCTTTTGTAAAACTAGTCTTTGAAGCAGCTCAGTGTAGGCAGGTCTTTGATTGAGATTTATCTCCCTGTTACTGAGTTCAGCTCCTTTCCCCGTGGTTGACTGATGCTGATTTATGATTGGATGTGTGTCTATGTGCTTGCAGCCGCCCCTGCTCTGCGCACCCCCCTCTCTTACCCAACTCCCTTTGCCATGATGAGCCACCATGAGATGAATGGTTCTCTGACCAGCCCTGGAGTCTATGCTGGCCTTCACATCTCTCCACAAATGAGTGCGGCTGCTGCTGCTGCCTACGGACGCTCGCCCATGGTGAGTATGTGTATGTATTTGAATAAACGCCTTCAAAGTAAAGGTGCAGGGGGAAAAAAGGCGATAAAATTAAATAAAATTTAAGGTTTCTTGCCATATGAATACAAATGAAAGCTGAGCAAGAGTTAGTGTATTTGCTTATTCTGTTCTATTGGCGGGTCAGAGCAGGCATATGTTTTATACATGATATTTACACAAAATTTGGCAATAGGCCACCTTAACTCCCTAAAGATTTATGGTGCTATGCTGCTGCTGAAAAATTGAGATGTATTGAGAATTATTTTGCAATCGAATTGTGACTCCCTGAAACTAAATCAAATCAAATTCTTAGGATTCCCACCCCTACTCCAAAGTTGGCCCATTCCCCACCTTACCTTTCTCTCCCAATTTCTTCCTCTCATTTCTTTTTATTTTCTTGCTCGATTTCAATCTCTCTCTCTCTCTCACCCAAAGTCCCCAACCTGAAAGTGGAGGGAGTGCATGAGGTGATGTAGTGTGTGTGACTGGGTGTGAAATGAGCGTTACATTGACTGGGCACTCAGGCTACCTGACTGCCTGCCGTCTGATTGCTTCATCCTTTTGGTTAAATGAAGGTGCAGGGCACAAATCATTCCTCTGTGGTTGCATGGTCGTTTTTGCAGTATACATTGATCTAGTCAAGTTAAAGGAATATTACACGCCACAAAAATCTAAAGTCATCATTTTCTCACCCTTATTGTTCCAAACCGGTAAAATGCCATGAAGAAATTTTGAAGAATTGCATTGAATGTTTTTTTTCTGTGCATAAACGATGAATGGGGGCTGAGGCTTTCAAGCTTTAAAAAAATTAGAAAATTAATTAATTAAATAAATAAATAATGGTACTTTTCACTTCTGAAGCCAGATGTAGCACTCTTAACTAGATCAGTTCAGTTCAGCATATCATTCTGACTGTTCCTGTGAACTGAACTGAATCATTGAAAAATGATTTATTTACAAATTTTGGACTTTTTTCACACACTGCTATTGTAATAAGCAAGTAATATGTACCACTGTTTTGTTTTTGATAAATACAGGCCTTATAGATTTTAAAACTTCACGAGACTGAGTAAAATAAAGTGAATCTATGTACAGGTCTATAAGGCTTTGCTCGTGGTGTGTGGAATGTGTTTTAATACAGATCCTTGTTGTAATGCAGCATGTTCTGTTTTGTCTCTTTAGGCAGGTTTCGAGCATCCTCATATGAGAGCTCCCGGGCTCCCTGCAAGCCTCACCTCAAAGATTAAAATGATCGGTAAATAACCCCCCCCCCCCCCCCCCCCCCCCCCCCCCCCCCCCCCACACTATTTATGTAACGGTTCTATGAGAGTGCTTAAGAGCACAACCTTTTCCACCTCTTAATACCTCATTTGAAACTACTTACTCATATTGCTGTAATTGATTTAATTAACCCACTTCAATCAGTGTGCTGTTGACTACTAGGTTACTAACAAGGTCTCTCTCTCTCTCTCTCTCATTCTGTCTCTATCCTATTTGTCTTTTTCAGAGCTTACTCTTTCCATGTCAGCGCTGATGGACAGATGCAGCCTGTACCCTTCCCTCCAGATGCTCTCATTGGTCCAGGGATCCCACGCCACGCTCGTCAGATTAACACACTCAGTCACGGGGAGGTTGTGTGTGCCGTGACTATCAGCAACCCCACTCGCCACGTCTACACTGGTGGCAAGGGCTGTGTTAAGATCTGGGACATCAGTCAGCCTGGAAGCAAGAGTCCTGTGTCTCAACTTGACTGCCTGGTAAGAGAACTATTCCTCTGACTCTTATTGTCTAAATTATATTAATAAAGCTAGACATGCTTCAAGTACCTTTTTTAGTCTCATTATATTGACGTAATTGTGAGCATAATGTGGGAAGCTCATGTTTTGCCCTAATTGTAATATTTTGTCCCTCTACAGAACAGGGATAATTACATTCGGTCCTGTAAGCTGTTACCTGATGGCCGCACTCTTATCGTCGGAGGGGAGGCCAGCACTTTGACCATTTGGGATCTTGCCTCCCAGACACCCCGCATCAAAGCCGAGCTGACCTCCTCCGCACCGGCCTGCTATGCGCTGGCCATCAGCCCAGACGCCAAGGTGTGCTTCTCTTGCTGCAGCGATGGAAACATTGCCGTCTGGGACCTCCACAACCAGACACTTGTCAGGTGGGCCTATTGCTGGATTTTTTCTTGTGAATTGCATTTTCTTATGTCTTTTAAGATTAAAAGATAGGCCATTCTCTAAACCCTTTACTTTTCGTGAATTGCAGGCAATTCCAAGGCCACACAGATGGTGCCAGCTGTATTGACATCTCTCATGATGGCACAAAGCTCTGGACAGGTGGCCTTGACAACACAGTCCGCTCCTGGGACCTGAGAGAGGGCCGGCAACTCCAACAACACGACTTCACGTCTCAGGTAAGGCCAATTGCCCAATGAATTTTCATCATGGAATTTTGAAGCGACGACGATGAAACAGAAACAGTGACACATGAATTTCTTCTGTATTGTTACACACCCGAGTGTATTAACTCTGAAAAAGAAAAAAATGTTGGGTCGGGTTCTTTACATCAGTTGTTATGATTGGATTTTGAGATATGGGCATTGCACTCAAAAATGCTCGCAAATGAACGTGAGCATTCAGGAGCAGGTTTAAGCTGAATAAATGAGTCCTGCATATGTCACTGGAGAAAGGTGAAAATGTATGTATGAATACCAAATGTATGTAGATTAATGGTTAGAAATATGACCTATAACATGCATTCGGGGAAAAAAATACATTTTCATTTCATGCTGACTTTAAGTGCAAAGCTATGGTGCTCAACTTGTGTCTGTTCCCTCAAACGCAGATCTTCTCCCTAGGCTACTGTCCTACGGGCGAGTGGCTGGCTGTCGGCATGGAAAGCAGCAATGTGGAGGTGCTCCACCACACCAAGCCTGACAAGTACCAGCTGCACCTTCATGAGAGCTGCGTTCTCTCTCTCAAGTTTGCCTACTGTGGTAAGAGACTTATTCAAGCATCACAGATTGAGTGCAGGCACTCAATACATATCTTCACTAGAGCTTTTTCACTTGCATCTTGGTTATACGGCGGCACTTCTGTACTGTACAACGACTGAACCTTGACTGTCTTTTTCTGCTTGACTCTCCATTTTTTGGCTTTCTATGCATATCTCCATTTTGCCTGTACTCTGAACAGAGCTCTAATTACATTTGATTTTCCTTGACAAGGTAAATGGTTTGTGAGCACTGGGAAGGACAATCTGTTGAATGCATGGAGGACTCCCTACGGCGCCAGCATATTCCAGGTACAGAGATCAATACAGACTGTCTGCAGGAAATGTGTGGGTTGCCTGAATCAGTAGAAAGGGCACGGTGACCGCTGGCTGACAGGCCGGGCCTCGATCAGCGGAAATGGGCTGGAGTATGTCATTAACGCTGGGTTCTGACCACTTAGTGCGGATGTGGGTCCGTGTGTGTTGCTCGCATCTACCAGCTTAAGAGTAAATAATGATAACCCTTCAAGTGTTTATGACTGAAGGGGCTCGGCACAGACACTAATGCATCATTTGGTGGGGGGAGAGAAGTACTTATGTATACAGCTGTCAGCATTTTCTTTGAGGGATAGAAAATGTTTGAAGAGTTTTATGCAGGCCCTTTGTGGCACATTTGAAGTTAAAATTCCTATCTTTTTACTTCACCAGATTTATTGTGGCTTTTTTTATCTTCTCACAGTCAAAGGAATCATCCTCGGTCCTGAGCTGTGACATATCAGCCGATGACAAGTACATTGTTACAGGCTCTGGAGACAAGAAGGCCACGGTGTATGAAGTGATCTACTAGACTGAGAGGTAACAGACTGGAGCACTCAGGCCTCTGGAGGAGGAAGAGGGGACACACAACTTCTCACTCCAGTGACTCTCCTAGTCAAACAGACAGGAACAGCCCTTGTCTGTCTGTCTGACTGTCTGTCTCACACTCACTGACTTTTTACTGACTGACCGCGGAGGTGGACGAGTGGATGCTGGGGGCACCCTGAACTGAGCTGCCTGGACTAAAACACAAATGTGCAGCCCTACAGACCCCAAACACTTGGCCCAGTTCATATGGCACTAGAGAACACTCAATGTTTACTTTCTTGCTGTTTTTTTTTTTTTTTTTTTTTCTTAAAAATCTTTTTTCCTTTTTTTTTCCCCCCTCACTATGCAGTGAGAACGTTCCATAATGCATCGTGAAGCAGCGCTTCGTTCTGAAACTTCATCTGTGTGGAGGGTATGTGAAAAGTGTACATAATGGAGTATTAAAATGCCTTTTATAGATTTATATTTTGGTGTCCTGTTACACTTGTGATGGTTCTCTTTCTCCCTCTCTCTCTCTCTCTCTCTCTCTCTCTCTTTCTCTCCTTGATGCTTCGTTTCCCCTTCGAGGTTTGGAAATTAGATTAAGACGTTTTTTCTATGAGGCTATTCTATTCCGTTTTCCCCTCCCTTTGAGAAGTTCATTTTCCAAGCTGACCTTTTATGGAAATCTAATTTACTTTTTTTCCCTCCCTCCTGAAAAACAATTTTGAGCTAAATCGCATTACAGAGGCGTTTTTGTAAAATGTCCTGTGAATTTTTTTTTTTTGAGTGGCTTAAAACCGATGCAAGGCACCTGAGACTGCAGATGAGACTCAGCGGGGAGGGGCGTTTCAGTTCTCAAACAAACTCGCTGACTGCTCCGCCTTCCTGTGAGAAACACAGAAACCCTGCCTCGTACAAGCAGAGAGTTCCTCAATGGTGCAATCGGTCCTGGATTTTGATATTTACCGAATAGTAGAGGACTCTCGAACCTGTGACTTCATTGTGCTGTTGTATGACCAGGACATGACATCTTCTCTTGTAGTGGAAGACTTGGAATTTGGATCGATTGGTTATTTTTCCCCCTTTCTTGAGTCCCAAGTGACATACACTGTGTTTTGTGTGCATAGTGTTCCATATACAGGAAGCACAGAGTAAAATGTCTGCCGATAAGCCAAATGGACTGTAACACCCTAGCCTAACGCACAGGCATTTACTTACTGTCCAGCTTGTTTATAGCATCACACTGTTAGTATGGCCCCCTCCCAAAAATAAAGAGAAAAGAGCTGCAAGAAATGGACACGTCTCAAAACACACACCAAAGTATGTAGCAAACTGTGTTGTCACTGAAGATATGTACAGTTGTTGATAATTCAATAAACTGTTTTTTTGTAAAAAAAAAAAAAATGAAATATTTTAGAATGTCTTAGTGTTGTAATCTAGTCTCTCACCGTTGCCCTGTTCAGTGGGTATTGTAATGGTGCATCAATGGAGAGCTGAACTTCAAGGCACTTGAGGGGAAGCATGACGCAAACCCTGCTCTTTGGCCTCTCTGAATGTTCTGTTGGTAGTGGAGCACTCTTATTAGGCGGTCAGCTGAGATGAATGTCCTCTCCAGCCCTTATTTTCTGTCTGTTCCTCTGTATAGCGAGGGGCTCTCTTTGAGAGCTCCATCCCCTCGCCTCTTTAGTGATGTTTTTGTAAGACTATAAAAGCAGAGACGGATGGTTTTGGCTCTGAAACACTCTGTCTCTGCTTTCCTCTGCTTGGTTCCCTCTAATGCCCCCCCACATAGACACAAGTGTGCATTTCCTGAGTGCATCTATATAGCAACCCCTCTGCTCTTCTGGAACTTTCTTCCTCTCAATCAAGAGGTTGAGGGGCCGCATAGGGATGAAAGCTTTTGCTCCCTGAGTGCCTGACACTGGACGAGTGGATGGGCTGTCAGTCGTTTCCGTCCCTTTTCATGTTTTCAACAAATCTGCTAGAGATGGAAGACGGCTTTTCATTTACATCTTGTATTTCTTATTGACAATGAAATCAGGTAAGCCTTCAGAGAGCTGTGATCTTGGTTTCAAGTGTGGCTTGATCTTTTAGGAGCAGCTTTCATCTGATTGGTACATGGGAAAGAACATCCGTTTTCAATACTATTGCCATTTAGACTCGAGCTCTGTTCTAAAACCTAGTGATCTGCCTCTGTAGGTAAAGGGGCACTCCAGGAATGAGTTTCAAAAACATATTAAATTGTGGATAATTTTTTTTAATATATCACTTTAAGTTGTAGATGAAAATTTTAAATGATAAAAAATTGACTTTTATAGTCTGTCCTATAGTCTATATATTTGTTCTTTTTTTGTTTCGTGTTAATGCCTACACTACTGTGGAAAAAAAATAATAATGGTCACCAAGATGTTAAAGATGTTTACCCAAGGTCCAAGTATTTTTAGTAATTTATTCCTGATGCAAAGCTGAATTTCCTGCAGCCATTACGCCGAATCAGAAATTGTTTGTAGCTAATGTCATTTATTTATTTATTTTGCTTGTTATCAAAAATAATCTACTCTACAGGGACTTTGTTATTGATTCTTTGTGGAAGTCTACCGGAAGTTTGGGCCACAAAATGTTTACATTGTTGCCGTTGAAATGGTGTATATTGTATATGAATATTTATGTATATAGTAAATTGATGTAGTATATTTATATTTCAAACACATCTTACTGACCCTAAACTTTTGAACAGTTGTGTATGTAGAGTGTTCCAAGTCAATCACTTGTGAAGGTCCTTTCTGGTTAGGATGCTACCTATGTAGGCAGCAAGGCACCTTGCTAGGTTTTGGAACAGAGGTTCGTTTTCTAAATGACAGACATCTTGTTCTGGCATCAATCACATTTTGATCATGCAATAAAGTTTTGTTTTTTGAAAATGTGTATATGTATATACCCTTACTGGTAACATGATTGTCAGTGCCAAACTGGATTTGCCCTGTGCATTTTGTAGGTATGGTGTTCCTCATTCCATATTTCCCAGCTTACAGTTGCAGAATTTGTGGATATGGATCAACGTCAGTGTGCTTCTGCTGGTGTGAAGTTACCTTCCTTTGTAGCCGGTTGAGATGGACGATGTTTCGACTGGCAAGGTCCTGGCACGGGGCTGAAAGGCTGTAATAATGGCCTAATTACCTGAGTATTGCCAGGCATTGGCTTTATCTGGCGTGGATGCGAAAGCCCCCTCGGTGCTGTGTGATTACAGCGTTTGATCTGGGTAATAATGTCTTTACTGTGGCCCTGTCTGAGCCCTGCGGGCACTGCTCTGCACTAATCCACACAGTGCATTCTAGTGGAATCGCGTTACACAAAGACCACCAGAGTTCTCTGCAGAGGAGTGGGAAAAACGGGTGGGGGGTGGACGACTGTGGTTGCCATGGAGACAGATCCCTTTTCTCTGCTTTTCAATCTCCCCTCCTCCTTTTCTCTCCCCTCTGCCACCTCCTCGCTCTTTTTTTTCCATCTATCCCTCTCCGCTTTGGCTGTCTCTCTCTCCCAGGACAGATAAGCATGAGGACAGGTCTCTGTGTTTACTTGACACAGTAGGGCCCTCCAATCCCCGAGCAGGGCTGACCCTGATAACACCGCCTGTTACAGCAGCAAACCACTGACAGTTGATAAGCTGCGGTGCAGGCATCTCCCTTCCCCTTTCTCCCTACCCGGGATAACCACAGCTACACACGCTGTGTTCATTTGGATTAGTGTGGATTCAATTGGATTATTCCTCCTGTGTTCAGAATGTTGATGTCCGAAAGCATGGCACTGTTGCTTCCTTTTTTGGAAGGCTGGAAGGATGAGCTAAATGTCATAGCCAAGAATCTGCGGCGAAGTTATCCGCCAACTTTTCCTCATCTGGATTGTGTGGTCACTGGCACTATCGGATGAGAGCAAAACTTGACCTGAATTGAGCTTGATGGTGACGCTTGGCTTCTGTAGAGCTTCTTTATTGCTGAATCGAATTTGTTTCATTATTGACGAATTGTGCAACATGAACACTTATTGAAGTGAATTGAATCGACATTGAACTTGAAGAATGATACTATTATCTTCTTTAGAAGTACTTAAAGCTAAATTTGAACATGTTTCATAATTAACACGGGTATCGAACTCTAAACGGACTTGAACAGAATGATGCTATTGTCTTTTTAGAGCAGATTTACAGCAGGATTTGACGGTTCTATTTTTGGGGAAGTTTGTATCATTGATTCTTTTATCACCATGAAGCTGCTTCGAAACAATCTGTATTGTTTTAAAGCACTATATAAATACTGATCACTTGACTTTAAAAAAGCGGCATTTCGCAGACACCTTGAAGGTCTTGTGAATAGCCTGCATTCCTGAGTGTTTATCTCTTTAACTGCTGGCCTGTGATCGTAGTCATATGATGGTCCTTTCCGTCCTCTTGACATGGGGCTAATATGCCTTGATCAGAATCACACAGTGTGGCTGTAAAAGATGAGGTATTTTGAGGCCGGGCTGTCAGACTCAGGCTTTGTATTCCTTCCAAGTAAGCATTGAATTCCAGGCAGTAATTAGATGTTGTCTGTAATGAGATTTGTGTGATACGTTTGCTGTGAGAAGGTACCGGCACTCACTCACTTTGATGTCGAGATTAAGACGCGCACAAGAGTGCTTTTATGGTGCATATTAAGCCTACACGGTAATTACATTCTCACACAAATGTTGAGGTTTTAGGCCCAGCTGGGGGTTAAAAAAAGAACATGCTTAATTATCGAAGCGAGAAACAGATTATTTTGAAAAACAAATGCTCTGTTTTTATTTTAAAACCCTTGCTTCCTGGTGTACATGCAGACTGATTTTGATTTGTAAAATAATTGCTGAATATTTGCATCTAGATGTGTACAAATTAAGTTTGTACACATCTAGACTATAGGTTAATCTATAGGCTGTCTTTGCCATTCCATCAATCATAGCGAGACTAGACTATATTTTACTTTACATATTTTGAAGATACTCTGAAATTATGAAATTTTATTTACCATTTTGTTTTTGTAATATGATTATTTTCTGCCTTATTTGTTCATTAGTGGATTTTTTGGGTAAATTATTGTCAGACATTTTAAAATGGCCCTGCTAGCAGCCACAAATAATTTATTTAATGTTTGTTTATTTAAGATCATTCCATTTTTAGCACAAAGTTCATGGACTCTGAACTACCAACAATATGGAAATACTTAGCCGAACAGAATGTTCAATTCAGGTCATAATTATCTCTAATGACATTCTAAGAGAGGTCAATCCAAGCTGCAAACTGGCTAATTTCAAATAATTATAGATGTGCTAGTGTCTGTCTGTCTGTCTGTCTGTCCATCTCAATCTTAAATTATCGCCATGAAGTTTTAAAGCTCAAGGTGGCAGTCCCAAAACCACTTGGATTTAACAGGCAAATTTCGGCCACCATTCTCTGTTCATCTTTTGTATGCAGGCACATATTCTTCAAACTTGATAATTGCATAGTTTGTTTTCTAACTTCTTCCTTTTGCATCTGAACACTGTTACACGAGAAGGTCTGGTCAGATTTGAGTTTGATGAGTTTTTGCTGAGTTATGCAAATATTCAGTGGCAAAATAGTGCAATTTTCCTTTCCCAAGGTAGCCAAAGTCAGTGGACCATCCAAACATACAAATTCCAGGGCAAATGAACTCAGTCAAATATATGTATATTATATAAGTGAAAGGAATGTAAGCTTAAAGGCGAAGACTCTTTTACATTGATTAATCCTGTATTTCTCCTAATACGCATGAGCTGGACTTTTTGCAAAAACAAAGACACCATTTTACCTTCTTTTTTCTCATTTGCATCAAAATTATGCTTGTCCAGCACAATTGGAGTTTGTAGGAAAGCGAGACCGAAGACCAGTAACATAAGTGCAAGATTATGGGTGTTTGTTTGTGTGCTCCAGTTTTTGTTTGACACATTTCTTCTTCAAAAAAAAAAAAAAAATGCAGCCCTGCACTTCACAAATGCAGAAAAAAAGTAGGTAAATTATGCTCACAAATTAGTACAATGTGTCCAAAAATGGGAAAATTGTGGGAGAATTTGTGACCACAATATCCATTTATCAGGGTTCTGAACAAAACCACCTTTTAAGGTGTTTTTCCCCTCAATGAGCTCATACAAAATTTCAAAAGTTATACAAAAATCTTGTTAAGAGAGGCTGAAAATTTATTTTAGGTCAAAATACTGGAATATTAATTTTGAGTGGTGCAGTATTTATTTAAATGACAACTTTTCTTTGCTAATGGTATCTGTGTCCTGAGGCTTTTTCCCAGTAACTAATGCATTTATTCTTCTAATTGAGCCATACTGCATTTGGATATTCCCTTTCAGTGGCTTGGCAATTAAACTGCGGTGTCAACAACTTAATACAACTGCTTTTTGTTTTGTGTCCTCCTGCCAGGATTGCAATTACAGCCTCTGGTAATGGACACGCTTTGCTTATGGGTCAGTAAAATGACTCGATAGACTTAAATGCTCAAATCCAAGTTGGAGTTTGATTAATGTGCATTTCTTTTGCCATTTTACTGTTTCATGGTTTAACTATCTTACCCTGTTTGCGCAGTTGATGGGTTCTTAGCATTAGCCATGTCAGGTCACTTGCACAACCTAATTTTGACTCATCCCCATCAACCACGATGCTGCATCTTTTAATTGGCTTAGACATGGATTTGATGGTTTGTACTGGTACATGGTTTAATACTTTATCCCGTGCAAGCCTACTTGGTTTCTAAAACAAAATATGACGTATAGTGGAATTAAATATGTTGACATCTAAAAGAGTATGTAATGTAAGTGATTAGCATTAGATACAGCATGGTTGATGTGTACAATATCTTCTGTTTGCTCAGGGGGAAGAAATGGGCATTTATTTTATGGAGGCAAAAGTTCACAGTCAAATTATTTAATTGGTAATTTTATAGATTCTTTTAGCAGTTAAGGCCAACAGGCATATTGGTATTTATTGAGATGTGGGCAAAAATGAAATATAGCTAAATGTAATACAATGGTGGTATTTTATCATTTTTTTAACTACTTTGATAAAATAGGTCTATTTCAAAAGAAATAATTTTTTCTTTTTCAAAAGTATATTTATAATTGTGAGGACACTTCTCTTAAGTGGATCTCTTCAGCGAGTCGCTGATGAGAGTCTGGCAAGGCCAAATGCCTCAATGCTAGTTGATGTATTGTTCAACAGAACAATAGCGAGATATTGTTGTTCATCCACAAAATATGCCCATCAAATCCGAGGAAAGATGAGATTGACACTCAGACTTTGTAATTCCTAATGGAATGCTAATGGATTGTCACCAATTTATTATTTATTTATTTATTTTTAATTTTTGTGAATAAGAAGTAAATAATTATTGCCGCTGTTGATTTCCCTTTCCATTTTAGGGTCACTTTAACTGACATCCACAGGACTGCAGTTCACGCTGGGTGGAAAACGCATCTACCGCTGCGGTGATGTATTTGTGGCTGTGGTAAAACCTCTCCAGGTGCCCTGTTTGATTCATTGGCGCATCTGTCATCCCCTGCCTCTCCTGCTGAACCAGACAAAAGCAGAGCCACGCTAGATTGAAAAGGCAGAGGAGCAATCTTTTAAATGGATCTCTTTTCGAAAATATATTATGACATAATCATGTTTTCTTCTCAAAGCCCAGGGGAAGGCTGCCTGTCAGACTCTGGCCTTCTCTTCACTCGCCTTCCCCTGAACAAAAAGCAAAAAAAAAAAGAAGAAGAAAGTGAAAGGGAGGGAAAAAACGTGGTTGTGTGCTAATAGAACCCAGAGGCACTCTGAAACCTTAGACATTCTGCTTTTCTGCTCTGAGTCGGGAGATTAAAGCTGGGGAAACGTTACAGGAGGCTGGATAATTGCCCCTGTGTCTCCAGCAGACAAAAGCCAACGCTTCGACAATTCCCCGCGGTAAGTCGTCAAGAGAGGCTCAAGGATCCTTCAAGGCTGCAGCAAATTGTATAGTCCTGTCTAACAAACTACCAATCTCTGGATATTATGAGGCACCCATACAATCCCGGGCGTAATGACAGCTTGCACTGCCATAATGGAGTGGAGGCACAAAATGTTTTTTTTTTTCCTTTTTCTTTCTTTTTTTCGTAAGCACACTTGAAATGGAAAAAAGCTACACTGGCTACTGTTTTTTCTTTCTCTCTCACTCTCTCCCTCTCTTTCTCTCTCGCTCTCTTTTTGTTCCCATTTGTATTTCGAATTGCACATCTCTTTTTGTCTTTCTCCGTTTTAATATTCACTATCGCTAGCTGCCACCACCAACAGGTGATTGCAACCTTTTCCCCAAAGGACCACTTGATCCTTTGCCTGAGAAAAATCTGCACGCAGCTAATGAGTTGCCTAGGATTGGGGTGGCTATAAACTAACAAGGGTTTTTGGTGTGATTCACCCCCCCCCCCCCCCCACACACACACACACACACTCCCCGCGCTCACGTTTTTCGATTTGCTCCCTCTCTCTACCTGCTTCACGCCTCATTGCCGGCAGCAGCAGCGGCAGCGGTGTTGTCTGGCTCCGAGCAGCCCTTTTTTGTCGGTTCGGTTCATGTTTAGAATTAGCCATTTGACAAGAACAAAAGAAATTAATTGGTGGTTTAAGCCCTAATGAGACGGCTTTGAAATTAACAGGGCTCATCAATGGAAACAAACAAAATCCTTCAGGGCCGTTGTTGAGGGAGCATTACTCTGACAGAGCTTTTGACACAATGATGAATAGCAGGTCAGGAGAGACCATCTGTGCTTATTTAAACCCCTGCAGGAGAGGGGAGGGTTGCGGCCTGGCTGGAAGAGATGGCGATAAAAAGAGGGAGGAAAGGGAGAGGGGGCCGCAAATAAGCCGAGAAAAGCTTCAAATTCACCAGCTTTATTCATCGCCCTTCAGCATGACACCACTGCCCAACTAGGGCTACAAAGGAAATAAAAAGCACTCACATTTGCATGTGAAAGGTTCAGGGACTCTGACTATGCATCCAGAAAGCCAAAGAGCTCTGATTTCAAGGGATATTTAACCTCCATTCAGACTGCAACAAAGGCTTGGCTGTCAGGCTGAGAGCCCCGGCTCGGGCTGATTGGGGAAGGGGGAGGATGGCGGGGGGGTTCAGGATCACAGACCTCATTTGTTCTCCCTCTTTACTCTGCCCTGTCTCTGTATCCGCCAAGAAGTCCTAACCGCTCCCTCCCGTTCATCTCCACAGGCACAGGGCCCTCCGTGTTTTGTAAAGGCATCATTTTGCGTCTTTAATGTATAATTAACACATTAATAATCAGTCGGCCGCACGAGGGGTTGTTCTACTGCAACACAAGTGCGTGATTTCGGTGCCGCCTGTTATCTCCAGGCACAGCTCAGACTCAATGGCCTGGCCCCTGATCCCCGAGACTGTCCTCCCAGCATGCCTCAGCTCTCCCCTGCCAGCTTGTTTGTGGATCACAGGGGAGTGGTGATAAATAAACAGCCTGCGTGGTGAGGGGGGGAGGGCAGGATGAGTGCTGCGGTGTCTGTGTGATGTTTAGCTCTTCCTCTGTTAGATAAGGAAATGTTTGATGAGGTAAGGAGGAACGAGAACGATTTAGGTCATCTAATCTGATTCTCAGAGAATTGGTTGAGCCTCAGTGGGGAGCAGTAATTACATAGTAGGATTAGTGGGTCCGCCCCCCCCCCCCCCCCCTTCCAAAAAGCGCTCATGCCCTGTAGGGGTGGCCTTTGGGGGACGTTCAACATGTCAGTCAGAGTGCACTCTGGGTAAAGCTGGGGAATGAAGATCTAATAATATAAATAGGTAAATCCTTTGCTTGCCAAGGCAGGGATTGCTCCGTAGCCTAACAAGGATTAGCCCGAAATATAACATCTGATGCTTTTTTGGGTCGGTCAAGTAGTAGGTATTAATCAAGTGCAAACTGATAGCTGCTTAGTCTCTAATTTATCTGATTAGGAGGAATTAACTAATAAAGATACAGAGGACAGTCTGATTTAGTTACTTGAATTGTACAACCAGGAATTTCTAATTTCTTTCATCCTTTTTTGTCTGACTGGTTTATCACTGTGTTCTGTTTTAAATTAACAGGTTACTAAAAATAGCTATAGAAGCCTGTTTCTACATCACACACAGTAATAATAAAACGGGGAATTGAAAAAGTTTAAAGAATACAAAATAGTCACACTGTGATATTTAAAGTCTTCTGTAAATAACATCTTATAGGGTATATATTTTCAATCATTTTAACTAAATGGTAACATTTTACAGCATCATTCCATTCGATTTTTAATTGTGCATGCTCATTTTCCTATTAAGATTACCATCTAAAAACACTTTAGCGAATATCAAAATGAGTTGTGATTCCTTTAGTTTTGTTAGAGAAAAATAGTATTTTTTATTGTTTATTAATAAATATTAATTAATATTGAATAAATCGGCCTTAAAAGGAAAATAATTTTCCTTAATATTTATGAATGAACATTATCTTTTACATAAGCTTTTATTCATATTGTTAGTTCCGATACCTAATGCTTCAACTAATGTTAATGAACCTTATTGTAAAGTTAACTATGGCTGTCATATGGCTAATGTATGTGCGCATGTATACAGTATAATGTATGTACATGTATCTACATATATTACATGTAACAATGTAAGGCCCCATCTTCATGCTCACCAATGTTTCTGTAGCCTCATGGGACCATTTGACAGAGCGCTTTAGCATACAGAGACGTACATGGGCCCTGCCCTTCTGCTTACCTTCTGTCTGCACCAGAAACAGTCTTCAATGTGCCTTTTGCATAATTCCCAACTGTCAGTCCATTGCGTCCAGGGTCAACTGGGAGTTAACTTGTCCCCAAGGAACATTATTTGCTGATGGATACACACTATACATATTGAAAATCTCACTGTGCTCCACCCTCCTCCGTTTCATGCAGTTGAATGAGTGTGCGTGTGTGCGTTTGAATATTGAGCGGCTACTTTAAATCATGCAGGGAATGCGAGCACGCGTGTGACATGACTGTGTTTTTAAATTGCACACATAAACGAGTGAGGCCCTACCAGAACGGCAGCCTCGATTGCAAAAATGCCTGCCACGCATGGCTGCCGTTTGGAAAGGGTAATCCACTCATTGCCGTTTGCATTCAGTGCTGTGAACCGTGGGGCGCCTGCCCGGATGCCCGTGCATAAATTACTGCCACGGAACATAAAGTGCTGGGAGGATTTTCCTTAACGATCGCCCTGGACCGCTTTAAACGCTTCTGCTTGAGCAGTCGATACTGCGCAGCCCATTCAATTATGCAGACGGCAGTCCCTCATTAACAGAATCCCGACCTTGACATGTCTGCCCTATTTCTCTCCCCTGCCAGCCCGTGCTGTCTCCCCCACTGCACACACACACACACACACACAAACGCCCAACCGCTCTGTTTGCCTCTTCGCTGACCTGGAAATCCATGAATATCGATTAGTTGTTTGCAGTGTAATTGAAAATGTCAGTTATGAGGCCTGCACAGATAAAGATCAACACGGGCAGTGGGGGCTAGCTGTACTACTACCTGCTGCCCGTGTTTATGTGTGTGCTAGAGCGGGAGATGAGGCGGCGGCAGTTGCTAAAGTGCCCTAAATAATGCATTTCATTGACTTGGTGTAAATGCACAAATGGAGATCTATGTATTCGGTTTGTTTTCATTCTAATAGAGATGAAAAAATATTCATTGAAACTCTGGACCCCCCCCCCCCCCCCCCCCCAATTTCATAACCTTTCTATCATTTCATAACCTTTCTCTCTCTCTACTGGGTTTGATGAATTGACAGCATGTCACTTGATTTGAATTCAGAATCAGTTTTTGAAAGGTCAAAGGTTAGTTAGCATTCAGTTCACAGAGGGCTCGCACAGGGTTTAAGATTATGTTGGGCATGAAGATTCCTCGTGTTTTGATCTTCATGTCATCCAAGCGCAGGTACTTAATCTGATATTTACTTTAAATTTTAGGCCCTGTTTACACCTGGTATTAAGATACGTAAGGGTTGATTGGTTCACAAGTAGATGAGGCAGATATTCTTGTTTACATCAGGTATTTTGATTGGACTCTTTTGTCCACTTTCAGCCATTTCTGTCCTGATTTATTTGAGGGGAAGGTCTATGGGTTTGTAAATATATGGGCTTTTTCAGATCTTTCGATCTAATGGATGAAATAAGCTCAAGTGTTTGCATATGAATGCAAATGGAGAAACATAAGGAGAACAGCGGTGAACGCTGTGAGTGCGTGTTATAAATCAGAAACGGTGATTTATAACTAAACTTGGGTCTTCAGCCATCGAAAAGTTTAAATGCTGTCTGGCTTCGCTTCCCATAATGTTTACTCAGTAGGCTGAGAGTAGAGGGTCTTTTGTGGCTGTTCGAACACATATGACCACATGAGCATCTACACTACGAAAGCCGTTTACACCAGTATGTAGCACCATCCACTTGTGATCCGACTGATGAAAGTGCATCCAGGTGTAAACAAGGCCTAAGTTTATATTGGTTAGCTTTGAGGCTAATCTATGTTAAAATACTCTAAACAGTTGTTAAAATTAATATTAAACATTATTTATCTTTCTTTAATTTTTTTTTTTATCTTAGTCCTTTTTTTTTTAAATGTCTATATAGTTTTTTTCATTTTTGTTTGTTATTTTAGTACATCAAGTTAAATAATATAAGAAATGTTGCTTTGGCATTACAACTAGAAAAAACAAAATAAAAATGACTACAGTAAGCATTTAGTTGATAAATCATTTGGTGTATGCTGATTTTGGTCCAATAAAATCCTTTATATATATTCCGAGTGTGTGTGTGTGTGTGTGTATACAGATGCTGGGCATATAATAAGAATATTTATCAAATAGTTGATTTATTTCACTAATTCCATTCAAAAAGTGAAACTTGAATATTATATTCATTCATTACACACAGACTGATATATTTCAGATGTTTATTTCTTTTAATTTTGATGATTATAACTGACAACTAAGGAAAATTAGAATATTAATTAAGACCAATACAAAAAGGATTTTTAGAAATCTTGGCCAACTGAAAAATATGAGAATGTACAGCACTCAATACTTAGTTGGGGCTCCTTTTGCATGAATTACTGCAGCAATGTGGTGTGGCATGGAGTCGATCAGTCTGTGGCACTGCTCTGGTGTTATGAGAGCCCGGGTTGCTCTGATAGTGTCCTTTAGCTCTTCTGCATTGTTGGGTCAGCAGGAGGAAGCATGAAGTGCTCTAAAACTTCCTGGTATATGGTTGCGTTGACCTTGGACCTCAGAAAACACAGTGGACCAACACCAGCAGAAGATATAGCACCCCAAACCATCACTGACTGTGGAAACTTTACACTGGATCTCAAGAAACATGGATTGTGTGCCTCTCCTCAGTTCCTCCAGACTCTGGAACCCTGATTTCCAAAGGAAATGACAAATTTACTTTCATCAGAGAACATAACTTTGGAGCACTCAGCAGCAGCCCAGTCCTTTTTGTCTTTAGCCCAGGCGAGACACTTCTGATGCTGTCTGTTGTTCAAGAGTGGCTTGACACAAGGAATGCGACAGCTGAAACACATGTCTTGCATATGTCTGTGTGTAGTGGTTCTTGAAGCACTGACTCCAGCTGCAGTCCACTCTTTGTGAAACTCCCCCACATTTTTGAATGGGTTTTGTTTCACAATCCTCTCCAGGGTGCGGTTATCCCTATCCCAATTTTTACTGCGGCGACTCTTTAACCATTAGACCACAATAACGTGTAGTTTTAGGTCTTCCATTATTTTAACATAAAGATTTTAACTTTTGTCTGTTCCTCTTTCAGACACACCCAGGCTTCCCAGGATGCCTCTGTCTGCCTGCTGGTTCTCTAATCGATTGCTAATGGCTTCAGTTCCATCACTGCGGAGCAGCTTGGAATCTGGCCCTGGGACTGAATGGAGCGGAAACACCATTTTCAGCTCTATGAGCCGTTATACTGCATTGAGAAGCCCATTCTGCATGCTCCATAGCCCTGCTGATGGCAAGTGCATGGCTGCTAGATGGCTTTTGACTCTGACTCGCTCTCTAATGCTCTCTTTTTCATTCTGCCGATTTCTTTACAAGTCGTGATGGTGAGGGTGCGGATTGCTTCGACATACAGCATAATCTCTGCTGATCTCCGTCAATGATTGCAAATGTCCTTGTTTTCTCTGTTGTGTTTTCAATGTTATCAATATTCATAACTGCATTACTGAGTGCTTTTTAAGTGTATCCTTGATGCGTTCTCTGATTTTAGATGACGTGATTGTTGGGTCTGTCAGAGTGTCAGTGTTTACACGCATCAGTTGGCTCAGTGTAAGGTCATGCAGGCATTAGAGCTGCAGGCTCTATAGGATGTTATTCAGCAGAGTGTGACAGTAACTCAGGCCTGTGTTAATCTGGGATTTCTGCAATCCGGGCTCGCTGTTAATGAGCACCTGTGGATTATGGCCACAGGCGCCCCTGTGGACCACTAACAGGCCTCCAACCACAACAGCACATGCTGATGATCTACTCTGCTCTCCATGCATTTTAAGTTGGTTTTGTGGTTTGACACAGCCTAGGGCAACTTATGATAGTGTTCACTTATTTTAAGAATGTTTTGGCCTGTCAAGAACCAGAAGATTTTACAAAGCCAAGGGCAATGCATGTTTATTTATTATCATCTTGTATTTTCATAATGCATATTTATTTATTTATCTTGTATGTTCGTATTTGTTGTCTGCATTATCATGACTTTTATTTTTTTTTATCATCCTGTATCTTTCACCATGTGATATAATATATTTTCAAATGGTATTTACATATTTTATTAAGGTTTAGTACAAATAATAATAATGTAATATTTAATTTAATAATTTAAAGAATACAGTAATAATTTAATAATTTAAATGGTAATTTAAACCATTTGTCAATATTAAAGCCACATTCACCCAAGAATAAAAATTATCCCATGATTTACTCACCCTCAAGCCATCCTAGGTGTATATGACCTTCTTTTAGACTAACACAATTGGAGACATATTTTAAAATATTCTTGGACTTCCAAGCTTTTGAGGCAAAAATGCATCCATCCTTCATAAAAGTAATCCATACAGCTCCAGGGGTTAATAAAGGCCTTCTGAACCAATGGGTTTTTGTAAGAAAAATGTCCATATTTAAAACTTTATGAACTATAATAACTAGCTTCCAGCAATACTCCTCGATTTGCGGAGGAAGAGTGACCCCTGACCAAACACATGATGCAATCAGGAACGTCTAAACCGTGAGAGGCATCAAAGTTTACGCTACTCCTACGTTCTACGTCATGCATCACATATGTCACGTAAGTGCGCAGTATTCGTACAGTCGTCTGCCGGAAGCTAGAACAAATGTAAAATGATCAACATGGTTATCTATTCATTCACAAATGTCCCCCCCCCACACACACACACACACACACCACCACACCCCACCCCACCCCACATTAACCATGTAACATTTCCTGCTCACGTTAAACGCGCCTTTAGATTTTCCCTCCGAGCCGCAGGGTGGCCGCAGGCTTGCTTTTCCCTCTTAAAACACCCGTTTGTACTTACAGTACCTTGTGGGGGGAAACACATTAACATCCCAGACTTCCTCTTGGGAGGCAGCCAGGGGATACTGAGTGTTCAGAAAAGAGAGAGTCATGCTAGAAGAGAGAGAAGTGTGTGTGGCACAGTGACGTTTCAGAAGACATCCATACGTGATGGACTGTCGCACTCCTTTCCAGAGAGCATCTGAATAAAGGATTTGTGCTTATGAATATCATTTGTCAGGACTTTGGAAGGGATTGTAATCACATGCATGTTTGTTGTGCTTATGGCTGTAGATTTTGCATCTTGCCTTATTTACATCTGATGGTTCTTGTTTATCTTCTGATACCATGATTTGCGTTAATTTTGTTTGTTTATATATCCAGTGCCTAGATCTTTCCTTGGAATGTATGAACCCTGTTGAGTGCATTATGAATTCATGCTACATATTTCTTCACATTGGGAAAAAGCCTAATCGATGAATCAGTTGACTCTATATACTAAAATCTAATCATTTTATTTTAATTTAATTTTTTAAACTATACCACAAACCAGATTTATTATACTTTTTAGTTTTATTTAATTTTTATATTTTATTTTCAGTTTGTTCTTTCAGATCAGTTTAGTTGTTGATAGTTTTCACTGTCAGTTGGAAAGTCAGTTGCAAATCACTTTCAGGGATTTTTTTTTTTTTTTTTTTTAAGTTTTCATCTTCATAAAAACAAAGTTATTGTGCTAACCTGGATGCATCGACCTAACGCCACTAATCGGTATCAGCCGATAAAAGCTTTTGGCTGCCTATAACTATATTGGCCATGGGCCGCTTGTTTAAAAACAGCATATTATCAGGGCCAATGATTATATCTTGTCAATCAAAAAGGGCAGGAAAAAGTGTCAGACTGCAACCCATTGAAGAAAATTAAGAAAGTGTTTCTTGTGTCGAACAGTCAAAAATAGCAACGTTAAAGCAGGCTCTATTTGACCCTATCAATCAGAAGGTCTCAGCTTTCAAATTTCTTTCATTTTATCACGGAATTCAAACTAATGTTAAATAAAAGGCCAAATTTGTCGCTCTTAAATGTGACGTGACGGATCGCTGTCGCGCCTCATTTCAAGCGGCAGTCTTTGTTTCCACTTAAATGCAAGTTATGTCACAACAAACATGCATAAACATCAAAAGGTATGTTCAAGTGCATAGTACAACTTACCGAAATCATGTCTTTTATAATCGCTCAGTTAATGCGAATGGCGTCAAAGCTTGTGAACAATATTATATCACTGAATGTTGCACTTACCTCAGGGAAGTTAGTGTTTACAGTTCGTTTTGTTAGCTTAGCTATAAAAACACTAGAGAGGAGCATATTTACTGTTAATTATACATTCATGTTTGAAATCACTTGTCTTGAGGTGTTAATAGAAACGACCTTATGTGCAATTGAGATTTATACAAACATTTCAGTTTTTATTTGAGTGTAATTATATCTGAATATGTATAATAGTTGAATAGTTTGGGCTCTGTTAATTTTAACCTCTAATATTATAGTAATGTACCAAACAAGAGATTTCCCTGTATGTTCCCTGAAATTTTTTAGGACTATCTGTATATCATTCTGAAGAATCAGCTGATGGTTTCAGTGGAGAAATATAGTATCCATGCATCTAGTAACTAGTATTATTTAAGTTCTCATCACAATCTAGTTTAACTGCTATCTAGTGGCATTTTCATGTTCAATGCATGTTAAACATGTTTTATAATGCACCATGTATCAAGTGTTTAAATGTATTTGTGGTATTTATGTATTAGGTTTCACAAAAAAAAAAAAAATTTAGTTCAGTATGTTTTTATTTGTTTTGAGAGAGAGGATGCGGTTATTACAGTCCCAGGTCAGTTCTCCGGCATGACTAAAAGAAAAAGCAACATGGGGGAGTAAATAATGACAGTATTTTGAGTTCAAAGCAAATTAAGTTTGACCGCATGACACACAGATTTGGAACAAAATTGGTTTCGCATCGAGGTGGCATGATGCTTAAGTTTGAAATGCATATCTTTTTTACAATTTTGTCATTATTCAGCGTTATTCATCATCAAAGCGCTGTGTATACGACTGCTCACCTACAGCTGTGAAGCTAGTAAGAAGCATAGAGGAGGAGTTCTAGACCACAGACAGAAAAATAAGAGGAAAGAAAGGCAAAAAGAGCATGATGCTATATGAGCAATTCTGGGAATAGCCACATAAGAAAGCATACATTAATATATTGCCCCGCTGTGCTCAGTGTGTACCAGGGAGAGAGTGAGTTCATCCTCTTAGAGCCCTGGTTACATGGGCCTGTATGCTCGACGAGAGATCTGCATGGGGCTCAGAACCGGGAGCTTTGTTGAAATGCAAAGCTAAGCAGTCAACACTGCTCTACATTTCTGAAGCATTCCCAACAGACTTTGCGGTCTTTGAAGCATTTCTAGGCCAGGGATACAGCCTTGTTTATTCAGTGCATCTGGAAAAAAAAAGGAAAACAGCACGAGAGAGAAGAAAAACGCAGGCTATTTTTTGTTCCCTCGATACAGTGAAGTGTAACTCTCTTTGACGTCTCAACAGAAGGCCTTGTACTACAGCACTTACTGCCAGATGCCTTGATAGAAACACCCTTGTCAAACAGGAAAAGAAATAAATGCTTCATTGAACTAAAGCTTGGTTGGAGGGGGTGCCCGGGTGTTAGTTCCCACCTTGTGTGTTTTCACCGCCACGTTGC